>OY728584.1:10895396-12315896 GCA_963422195.1 Carabus problematicus
TAGGAGTGTATTAACTAGTGCAAGTGACTAACGAAAATATATGTGACAACGTTGCAATTATCTGTCAACCGTCAGAATAAACCCAACCTTACCGACATATGATTGGTCTGCGATAGGTATTTCAAGTAGCTGGTGAATACTTTTGAATGATAGGTAAGTAAATTAAACAATTTTTATAAATCAATAACGTTTTGTTATACATGGCACGACATTTTAATTAATATATAATAGATGCACGATATAAGAAATTTTGAAAAATCAAATATGTACGTATATTGAATTCTCCATAAAAGAACGTTTTGGTTGTATTTGCGTTGAGAGAGTTTTCGTACATCGAAATTAACCAAATATAACTATTACACAACTAATTACACCTATCATAATTTATTATTATACGTTTCTTGTAAAGGTACATATTATGTACAATACGGTATATAATAATTCATAGTTGAAAGTTTATTTAGTCTAAAAAACTTGAATGATGAGACGGGAGAATCTTTGTCCAATAGGTTGGAATAATAGACTGCGTTCTAGGTGTTGAGAACAATATAATTGGCAATTAAATTCATTGCTTACGTTTCGACCATGTGGTTCTGGTCATTTTCAAAGCTTACAAAAAACATCTAGAAAACCACAAAAAAAATTAAATGTACATACAGAATAATATCTCAAACAATAATAGTTACCTAACTAAGTCAACATTTTTAAAAACATTTACGAGAAAAACTGTTCTCGAATCAAATAATGCAAAACATATTGAAACGTCATGTCAAATGGCGATGACTGAAAACTAAAACAAAGCAATGTTATCAAAGGTCAAACAAACTTATGCGCACCCAACGGTCAACTACGGAGTCACAAAATTTTTAATAAGCGCGGTATAATTGGAAGCTAAGTTACAAAAATCAGTACGATGATTAACAGAATTATCATTTAATTTTATATAAACGCTTTCTAAAAATAATCTCTTAAATTTATTGGATTCAAAGTGTAAAATTTTGTAATTGTCATAATCAATGGTGTGTCTTAGGGTCAAAGCATGGTCAACAATAGCACTATGTAAATTATTACCATTATTACAATGATATTTATGTTGGTATATACGATTCTTGATATATTGGCAAGATTCCCCGACATAAATGGCTGAACAATCAACACAATTCAATTGATAAATAACATTACTGAGATTATTACTGGGTATGGGAGATTTTAATCGCGAGAAAAGGGAATTAATAGAATTGGGACTAATGAAAACTAAATTGATAGGAATATCTTTGAAAATTTTACGTAAAGAATCTGTGATTTTATGATGAAAGGGAAGTACTAAATAGTTTGGTATATCTATAAGAGATGTATTAGATTGAACTGTCCGTGGTAAAATGGCAGTACCATGACCCGTAAGAATAGAATTATTGAATTTAATCTGTCTATCTTTAATAATTTTTGAGATTAAATTCCTGGGGTAGCCGTTAGAAGTTAAAGTTTTAATAATGTAATCAAAATTTTTAATATGAAAGGAATTGTGTGACAATGTAAGTACCCTATCAACTAAGCTAATGATAACAGCAATTTTGTATTTTTTTGGGGAATAGTCGAAAAAGGCAAGGTACCGTCCTGATGAAGTGGGTTTTCTGTACCAATCTGTTATAAATTTGTCTTTTGAATGTATAATGGTAACATCTAAAAAGTTAATTGAATTATTATTTTCGTATTCTAATGTAAATTGTAAACTGGGGTTAAAATCATTGAAAATCGTGAAAATGCTGTTAATCTGATCTTCAGGTAAACAAACAAGAATATCATCAACGTAACGGAAATAAAATAAACAATCTAAATCAAATTGATTAAATATGGAGGATTCTACAAATTGTAAAACAATTTCTGCAAGAATAGGACTTAACTGTGACCCCATCGGCACACCTGTGGTTTGACGGAAGAAAAGAGAATTAAACTGGAAATAAGAAGAATGGAGTATGAAATCAATGCATTCTATGAATTTGACGTAGGATATATTAGTACGATTACTAATCTCATCCCAACGGTTCTCTAAAGCTATTTTAATTAAATCGTGTGGAATACTCGTGAATAAAGATTTGACATCTAGTGAAATAAGTTTGTAACCATTAGGACAATGTAGCGGTATACTTTTATCTATGAGTTGAAAAGAATTTTCTATAAAAAACTTGGAAGTGTATTTCAGAGGGGATAGAATGTTGGCTAAATATTTAGAAATCTTACAGTTAGGAGTATTTATATTAGTAATAATGGGTCTGAGTGGAATGTTATCTTTATGGATTTTCGGTAAGCAATATAATTTTGGTGAAACTGAATTATTAGTTTTAAGAGAATATTTGCAATGTGAAGGAATGGAACCGGAGTTGATGAGATTATCAATCAATTTATTATTTTGATTTTGTAGACTAATAGTAGGGTCTTTGACTAAAATTTTATATGTAGAACTGTCTGATAATAAATCCTTAGTTTTACTATTGTAATCTTTTCTATGTAATATAACAGTAGTGTTACCTTTATCGGCTTTTGTAACTAAAATGTCATGGTGAATTTTGAGGAAGCGTTTAGTGATTTTAATGTATTTCAGTAAAATAATTTCTGAACAGTGTAATGAATTATTATATCTAAATTGTTTTATGTTGTTATTATGTAAATGCAAAGTTCTAATTAATTTATTCCGGACCGACGCGAGCAAAACAGAATCTAAGTTTTGAAGGTTAAATTCAATTGACGATAACGTGTTTAATAAGTTTGCTTTTACAATTTTATGATTTCTATTGTCGTTAAAATGAAATTTACTACCTAAAGCCAAAATGCAAGCAACTTCCAAAGGAATATCAATATCTGTAGTGTTCTTAAGCCAACGAGTTAAATTAGCTTTTATTAAATTTAGATGTCTGTAAGCTCCATTGTCAACTAGTAATTTATTAAATTTAGCTGTATTTTTTATTTTGATCTTCTGAAATAAGTTATTATATGAATTGTACTGAAACGAGGTAAATTTGTCATATATCAAAGGAGGTAAGTTACATTTGAGGTTAGATTTGCAGAAATTGATATTACGATGGATTTGCTTAATACAATTAATAGTGCTATCTATTTCTAATATAAGTAATTTCCGAGAGAAATTGTGACAGGTTCTTATAAATTTATTGTAAGTATGATCTACTGAGTTTAATTGATGGTTAAATGTTAGAAACTTAGGAATGATGTTATAATGTTTACATCGTAGGAGAAAAGTTCGCCTGTTGTTGAAATTGGCTAATTTCTTGAGTAATCTGGACATGTACTTCAAGGTCCTGGTGATATTGGATCCAAACATGTGTGTAGTAAGGGGGTTTAAATGAATCCACGTTGGTATTCACGTTAGTTTATTTTAAAAAACATATAACGTTTCGCTTCAGGTTTGAAGCATCATCAGATCTAAAATATACAAACTTCCTTAATTCTAATACAAAAATAGGTTTGAGAACTGTACTTACAATAACAAGAAAAGCAGAACTACTGTGCATCCTTTTCAATTACGTTGAAAACGCAAAAACATAAAAAACATGGTGAAATAACGTTCTAAGTTATTTCACCATGTTTTTTATGTTTTTGCGTTTTCAACGTAATTGAAAAGGATGCACAGTAGTTCTGCTTTTCTTGTTATTGTAAGTACAGTTCTCAAACCTATTTTTGTATTAGAATTAAGGAAGTTTGTATATTTTAGATCTGATGATGCTTCAAACCTGAAGCGAAACGTTATATGTTTTTTAAAATAAACTAACGTGAATACCAACGTGGATTCATTTAAGCCTTACTCCAATATAATTATTCCTCAATTAACCATTGGCTTAATAACACAACTACAATGTGTGTAGTAAATTCGTAGAATGAAATGTTCGTACCTTTAATCCTGGTAGAGATATTCATAGTTGAAAGTTTATTTAGTCTAAAAAACTTGAATGATGAGACGGGAGAATCTTTGTCCAATAGGTTGGAATAATAGACTGCGTTCTAGGTGTTGAGAACAATATAATTGGCAATTAAATTCATTGCTTACGTTTCGACCATCTGGTTCTGGTCATTTTCAAAGCTTACAAAAAACATCTAGAAAACCACAAAAAAAATTAAATGTACATACAGAATAATATCTCAAACAATAATAGTTACCTAACTAAGTCAACATTTTTAAAAACATTTACGAGAAAAACTGTTCTCGAATCAAATAATGCAAAACATATTGAAACGTCATGTCAAATGGCGATGACTGAAAACTAAAACAAAGCAATGTTATCAAAGGTCAAACAAACTTATGCGCACCCAACGGTCAACTACGGAGTCACAAAATTTTTAATAAGCGCGGTATAATTGGAAGCTAAGTTACAAAAATCAGTACGATGATTAACAGAATTATCATTTAATTTTATATAAACGCTTTCTAAAAATAATCTCTTAAATTTATTGGATTCAAAGTGTAAAATTTTGTAATTGTCATAATCAATGGTGTGTCTTAGGGTCAAAGCATGGTCAACAATAGCACTATGTAAATTATTACCATTATTACAATGATATTTATGTTGGTATATACGATTCTTGATATATTGGCAAGATTCCCCGACATAAATGGCTGAACAATCAACACAATTCAATTGATAAATAACATTACTGAGATTATTACTGGGTATGGGAGATTTTAATCGCGAGAAAAGGGAATTAATAGAATTGGGACTAATGAAAACTAAATTGATAGGAATATCTTTGAAAATTTTACGTAAAGAATCTGTGATTTTATGATGAAAGGGAAGTACTAAATAGTTTGGTATATCTATAAGAGATGTATTAGATTGAACTGTCCGTGGTAAAATGGCAGTACCATGACCCGTAAGAATAGAATTATTGAATTTAATCTGTCTATCTTTAATAATTTTTGAGATTAAATTCCTGGGGTAGCCGTTAGAAGTTAAAGTTTTAATAATGTAATCAAAATTTTTTTTTTAATATGAAAGGAATTGTGTGACAATGTAAGTACCCTATCAACTAAGCTAATGATAACAGCAATTTTGTATTTTTTTGGGGAATAGTCGAAAAAGGCAAGGTACCGTCCTGATGAAGTGGGTTTTCTGTACCAATCTGTTATAAATTTGTCTTTTGAATGTATAATGGTAACATCTAAAAAGTTAATTGAATTATTATTTTCGTATTCTAATGTAAATTGTAAACTGGGGTTAAAATCATTGAAAATCGTGAAAATGCTGTTAATCTGATCTTCAGGTAAACAAACAAGAATATCATCAACGTAACGGAAATAAAATAAACAATCTAAATCAAATTGATTAAATATGGAGGATTCTACAAATTGTAAAACAATTTCTGCAAGAATAGGACTTAACTGTGACCCCATCGGCACACCTGTGGTTTGACGGAAGAAAAGAGAATTAAACTGGAAATAAGAAGAATGGAGTATGAAATCAATGCATTCTATGAATTTGACGTAGGATATATTAGTACGATTACTAATCTCATCCCAACGGTTCTCTAAAGCTATTTTAATTAAATCGTGTGGAATACTCGTGAATAAAGATTTGACATCTAGTGAAATAAGTTTGTAACCATTAGGACAATGTAGCGGTATAATTTTATCTATGAGTTGAAAAGAATTTTCTATAAAAAACTTGGAAGTGTATTTCAGAGGGGATAGAATGTTGGCTAAATATTTAGAAATCTTACAGTTAGGAGTATTTATATTAGTAATAATGGGTCTGAGTGGAATGTTATCTTTATGGATTTTCGGTAAGCAATATAATTTTGGTGAAACTGAATTATTAGTTTTAAGAGAATATTTGCAATGTGAAGGAATGGAACCGGAGTTGATGAGATTATCAATCAATTTATTATTTTGATTTTGTAGACTAATAGTAGGGTCTTTGACTAAAATTTTATATGTAGAACTGTCTGATAATAAATCCTTAGTTTTACTATTGTAATCTTTTCTATGTAATATAACAGTAGTGTTACCTTTATCGGCTTTTGTAACTAAAATGTCATGGTGAATTTTGAGGAAGCGTTTAGTGATTTTAATGTATTTCAGTAAAATAATTTCTGAACAGTGTAATGAATTATTATATCTAAATTGTTTTATGTTGTTATTATGTAAATGCAAAGTTCTAATTAATTTATTCCGGACCGACGCGAGCAAAACAGAATCTAAGTTTTGAAGGTTAAATTCAATTGACGATAACGTGTTTAATAAGTTTGCTTTTACAATTTTATGATTTCTATTGTCGTTAAAATGAAATTTACTACCTAAAGCCAAAATGCAAGCAACTTCCAAAGGAATATCAATATCTGTAGTGTTCTTAAGCCAACGAGTTAAATTAGCTTTTATTAAATTTAGATGTCTGTAAGCTCCATTGTCAACTAGTAATTTATTAAATTTAGCTGTATTTTTTATTTTGATCTTCTGAAATAAGTTATTATACGAATTGTACTGAAACGAGGTAAATTTGTCATATATCAAAGGAGGTAAGTTACATTTGAGGTTAGATTTGCAGAAATTGATATTACGATGGATTTGCTTAATACAATTAATAGTGCTATCTATTTCTAATATAAGTAATTTCCGAGAGAAATTGTGACAGGTTCTTATAAATTTATTGTAAGTATGATCTACTGAGTTTAATTGATGGTTAAATGTTAGAAACTTAGGAATGATGTTATAATGTTTACATCGTAGGAGAAAAAGGTTCGCCTGTTGTTGAAATTGGCTAATTTCTTGAGTAATCTGGACATGTACTTCAAGGTCCTGGTGATATTGGATCCAAACATGTGTGTAGTAAATTCGTAGAATGAAATGTTCGTACCTTTAATCCTGGTAGAGATATTCATAGTTGAAAGTTTATTTAGTCTAAAAAACTTGAATGATGAGACGGGAGAATCTTTGTCCAATAGGTTGGAATAATAGACTGCGTTCTAGGTGTTGAGAACAATATAATTGGCAATTAAATTCATTGCTTACGTTTCGACCATGTGGTTCTGGTCATTTTCAAAGCTTACAAAAAACATCTAGAAAACCACAAAAAAAATTAAATGTACATACAGAATAATATCTCAAACAATAATAGTTACCTAACTAAGTCAACATTTTTAAAAACATTTACGAGAAAAACTGTTCTCGAATCAAATAATGCAAAACATATTGAAACGTCATGTCAAATGGCGATGACTGAAAACTAAAACAAAGCAATGTTATCAAAGGTCAAACAAACTTATGCGCACCCAACGGTCAACTACGGAGTCACAAAATTTTTAATAAGCGCGGTATAATTGGAAGCTAAGTTACAAAAATCAGTACGATGATTAACAGAATTATCATTTAATTTTATATAAACGCTTTCTAAAAATAATCTCTTAAATTTATTGGATTCAAAGTGTAAAATTTTGTAATTGTCATAATCAATGGTGTGTCTTAGGGTCAAAGCATGGTCAACAATAGCACTATGTAAATTATTACCATTATTACAATGATATTTATGTTGGTATATACGATTCTTGATATATTGGCAAGATTCCCCGACATAAATGGCTGAACAATCAACACAATTCAATTGATAAATAACATTACTGAGATTATTACTGGGTATGGGAGATTTTAATCGCGAGAAAAGGGAATTAATAGAATTGGGACTAATGAAAACTAAATTGATAGGAATATCTTTGAAAATTTTACGTAAAGAATCTGTGATTTTATGATGAAAGGGAAGTACTAAATAGTTTGGTATATCTATAAGAGATGTATTAGATTGAACTGTCCGTGGTAAAATGGCAGTACCATGACCCGTAAGAATAGAATTATTGAATTTAATCTGTCTATCTTTAATAATTTTTGAGATTAAATTCCTGGGGTAGCCGTTAGAAGTTAAAGTTTTAATAATGTAATCAAAATTTTTTTTTTAATATGAAAGGAATTGTGTGACAATGTAAGTACCCTATCAACTAAGCTAATGATAACAGCAATTTTGTATTTTTTTGGGGAATAGTCGAAAAAGGCAAGGTACCGTCCTGATGAAGTGGGTTTTCTGTACCAATCTGTTATAAATTTGTCTTTTGAATGTATAATGGTAACATCTAAAAAGTTAATTGAATTATTATTTTCGTATTCTAATGTAAATTGTAAACTGGGGTTAAAATCATTGAAAATCGTGAAAATGCTGTTAATCTGATCTTCAGGTAAACAAACAAGAATATCATCAACGTAACGGAAATAAAATAAACAATCTAAATCAAATTGATTAAATATGGAGGATTCTACAAATTGTAAAACAATTTCTGCAAGAATAGGACTTAACTGTGACCCCATCGGCACACCTGTGGTTTGACGGAAGAAAAGAGAATTAAACTGGAAATAAGAAGAATGGAGTATGAAATCAATGCATTCTATGAATTTGACGTAGGATATATTAGTACGATTACTAATCTCATCCCAACGGTTCTCTAAAGCTATTTTAATTAAATCGTGTGGAATACTCGTGAATAAAGATTTGACATCTAGTGAAATAAGTTTGTAACACCTAGAACGCAGTCTATTATTCCAACCTATTGGACAAAGATTCTCCCGTCTCATCATTCGGTATATAATAATATAAATAAAACATTTATATTTAGATGAGCGGAAAACGTGAAAGATCGGAAAATTGGTCAAAAGAAGAAAAGAACTACTTAATTGAGCTGGTGAGAGAAAGGAAAGTAATTGAGAGCAAATCGAATGATAAAAGTATTATAAGAGAAAGGAAAAAAGCATGGATGGAAATTGAAAATATATTGAAAGTTAGTGGATATGTGAGGAGTGGAACAAGGATAAAAGAACAGTGGAGGCGAATGAAAGGTACAGCAAAGGCGAATGTATCAAAATTCAATCGTGCATCAAAACAGACTGGAGGTGGTTCTGCAACAGAGATGCCAGCGGAAGCAGACTGGATGATACGAGATATCTGTCCAGATGACTTCTTCGTAGATTCTAGTCTGTACGATTCAGAAGCCGTGGAAGAACAGATCCCGGAAAGTACAATTTTAGTGCTGGATCCAGTAACTGGGTAAGTATGATGCAGTATTTATATTAATCAAGTATATATTTTATACCACAGGTACATTAGAAAATTTAATAAAATATATATATAAATCAATATTTTTATTATTATATTCTTAGAACATTTATACCCGAACCAAGTACTCCAACTGAAAATCCAGAACCTCCACTAGAAATCCCTGAAACGTCCTCCACCTCTAAACCTAAACAAACAAAAAGAAAACATGACACACTGCAGATGACCGGCTACGAGCGTGCTCTGCTTGATATACAAAAAAAGAACTACGAAGCAGAAGATAGAAGAAACGAAGAAATACATAAAGAAATGATGAAGAAAATAGAAATAGAAAACGAGTCAACAAGGAAGCAACTAGCTATGAAGTTAGAGTTATTAGAATTAGAAAAAAGAAAACTTATGTTGCAAATCAATGATTTGGAAAACAAATTAAAATAGATATTTATTTAATACAATTTTAATTCATCTAAAATGTCTATTTATGAATGCTGCACGATATGCGTTTCCGCGAACATTATTTGGTGGTTGTGGCATTGGCATCTGAATTGCATCAATTTGTTCGTCATCACCGTCAGACGTATCAGAATCTATGTAAACATTATTATGATTAATTATTAAATGGTAGTAATTATATTATAAATTCTAAATTTTTGTTTAAAAATTTGCAATTACCAGTGTCATTGTCGTAATCATCGTTATTTAATCTGATATTATATATAACTGCCATTGCAGCTATGGCAGCTTTAGCAGTGTCCAAAGATATATTAAGGCCGATCTGAAGACTTCTAAACATTGCCTTTCTTTGTCAGTATTTTTAATCCGAACATGGGTGCAATCAATGCACCCAACAACATTTGGAAAACCGGCCTTTACATAAAATTGATTTTTGACTTGATTGACATTATCGGAAAATCGAACAAATTGTTGTAATTTCGATGCCAATGCCAGAGACACTCGCCACACTTTCCGGCTAACACTAGCCTGACTTATACCGTGCAAATCACCTAAAAATAAAGCAAAAACATTGAGAACTTACATCATTAATTACTTAGGTTATAATAATATTGGATGTAATACAGTAACATGTATCACTTAAATCTTAACCAACTACACTATTTTTAAACTTGACGCTAGTTGACGACCAAAAATTAACTATTATTAACATAATATTCATAAAAATTCGAATAAACCACTGATCCTTCTATTTTTCTGGTTGACCTTGCTACTTGACAAGTAGTACTGTTCAGCATTCAATGTTCACATAGTGGGGATGCTAATTATTTTACGCGGGATTTTATTGGTGGCAATTCAAATTAAATTTTATATTCTTACCATTGTCTTCCTGGTACATGCCTTTCGCATAAAATCGCAATGCGATTAGTACCTGCAATTCGGGCGATACACAGTCCCGGCGATTTTGCTTTGGTTCAAGCACCGGTCGAATCAGGCCTGTTATATATATCGCGGTATTCTTATTTATGCGATATCGCCGCTTAAATTCTACATCCGTATAAATTATATACGGATCTGCGTGGTCGCGATAATTTTTTCTCAGTATATTCCGTACATTTCTTACTTCTCTCACTCTTCGCACATCTCGCAAATTACGTACGAACGCGGCAGCCATATTTAAACAAGCAATTGGTGCGACTAATTTTCGCTACTAAAGTTAGGAGTCTCCTAGCTTAGTCGCGCCTAGTCGCGACCTGTGAATAGACATTTTTAGTAGGCCTTAGTAGATTCCTCTAGTAGCCCTTAGTATCGAGCTGTGAATACCAGTCAATGTATTTAACAAATATTATATTTCTAAAACTCAATGTACTTAACAATTATTATATTAACAAATATTTACGCATGATTGTAGTGCCGTTGTTTAAATATTTGGATCCTGAGAGTGAATCTCCCTGTCCCAAACTCGAAATGGTGTTCAAAAGGTGGGGGTAGTGCTGCCAAATATGAGGGTTCAACGACCGGCGTCACCCAAATCACTCCAAGGGCGTTTACTGCGCTGCCGAATTCGATGATATCAGCATGGATTATCGGGCACTCAATTCCTCCATCGAGGGTAAAGTCATTGACTGGTACACTATGTTCACTCTAATTTAGATAGAAATTAATTACTAAATAAAATAAAATATGTAATAGAACTTACATGGTTATTAATTAATTTGATATGGTCTCCCTCCAAAACGAAAAATGCGTGATTTTCATCCGCATTCACAGGCTTTAATATCACTTCATTGTAAGATGCAGCTCCCACACGGAAAATATTACTGTTTGTTAAATCAATGCAGTATTTAACATCATTCGATGCAAATTCAAATGGTAACCACATGTTGCTTTCTAACTTGTACTGACTGTATAGCGTAAAGTATTGAGGTATATATGCATAATATTTAGCTGACGAATGTATAAAAGATAATTGAGTGATTAAAATATTTTTCTATATTGATAAATTTCTTTGTATCATTGCTAATGCTAACACAGCATTACGTATTCTAAGAAATAAGATGATTATTTAGTGCGAATGTATAACGGAAACGGATTATCTTAAAAATACAATTGAATGATTAAATTATTATTGATTAAGTATTGAGGTATATATGTACAATATTTAGCTGACGAGTGACAATTGAGTGATTAAAATATTTCTCTGTATTGATAAACTTCTTTATCTCATTGCTAATGCTAACGCAGTACTACGTATTCTGAGAAATAAGATGATAATTTTGTGCGAAGGTATAACGGAAATGGATTATCTTAAAAATACAAAGAATGAATAAATTATCTTCTATCGATAAATGTCTTTACATCACTGCCGACGCTGATATGCATTATATAATCCAAGAAACACAATGCTAAATATATACCTAGACATAATTAAATTGTTTTTCAATAAGTGAAAATATTAGTAGAGCTAAATGTTAATAGATGGCTATATTTACATATATAAAGAATGTGTAAAACTAAATTTACAATAGTCGTTCGCGATGTGCTGAAACAGTCACTTGTGCGCATTATGGCGGTAATTCTAGATCTCCAAGGCTTTATGCTGAACAAAAAACAATTTGTTTGTAAAGAAATTGCAGTGATTTCTATTTGTGATGGAAAATGTGATTCGGAAATATTTGCTCCACCTTATTCATGGAGTCAATTGAATAGAGGGTGACCGGAAAAAACCGCACACGAAAAAACCGCACATGAAAAAACCGTACACGAAAAAACCGCACATGTATAAAACCGCACACGAAAAAAACGCACACGGAAAAAACCGCACATGGAAAAATCCGCACATGGAAAAAACCGCACACGGAAAAAACCGCACATGGAAAAAACCGCACATGGAAAAAACCGCACATGGAAAAAACCGTACATAGTAAAAACCGCAGGACTGGATAGGGGTAGGGTATGCTAGGGTATGCTAGGACATGGTAGGGTATGGAAGTGTATGGTAGTGTATGGTAAGGTATGGAAGTGTATGGTAGGGTATGGTAAGGTATGGTAGGGTATGGTAAGGTATGGTAGGGTATGGTAGAGTATGGTAGGGTATGGTAGGGTATGGTAGGGTATGGTAGGGTATGGTAGGGTATGGTAGATTATGGTAGGGTATGGTAGGGTATATTATTAGGTACCATAGTAGCTACCATATCCTGCCATACCCTATCATACCCTCCATACCTTACCAAACCCTATCATACCCTACCATACCCAACCATACCCTACCATACCCTGGCAAACCCTCCCATACTCTACCCCTACCCAGTCCTGCGGTTTTTTCTATGTACGGTTTTTTCAATGTGCGGTTTTTTCGTGTGCGGTTTTTTACATGTGCGGTTTTTTCGTGTGCGGTTTTTTCATGTGCGGTTTTTTCGTGTACGGTTTTTTCACCGAATCGAATAGAGAAACCCAACGAAATGTAAATTTCCTCGTAAGACATCATCATAATTTAGAGTGGTGTACCGGCAAAACACAATATTCTGATTTGGATAAGAAACTTACTTATATGTTAGCGAATGTAACATTAATATACGTAAAAGGTCTATCAAAAATGGAATATTTACATGAAATTTTACCGAAATATTTAAAACATATATGAGTCAAGAATCTAGAAGATATTAATACTCAGTTGCACCGACCGTTGTTAACTAATTATTGTTTACTAATTCGTTGTTAAGTACAAAAAGCGTTGCACCGACCGTTGTTAGCACTAATTCTGATTAGCTAATCATAATTAACTAATTCGCCGATATTCCGTAATTAAATCGCTAATCCTGATTAAGTTGACTGTCCACATCTCTTCGTTTTTGAGCAAATATGCATTTATTAATTAATTTGATAGCTATTTTCAGTGTGAAACGTATAAAACACGTAAGTACGAATATTTTAATATGCATATATTATTGTTTATGTCATAAAATAACTTAATTTTTAGATAAATGTGTATTGACCAAACTGCTGTGGAATGTCAATTATTGTCATCGGCATTTATATGAAAGGACATATTCGGTTGTGAATATGTTTTGTTCACAATTTTGTGTGTATACTTCCATGTAAAATCCACGTGGTAATATTGTTCTTCGCTTCTTCCTTTAAGCCTTGATAATGACCTCATACCTCAAGGTCGAAACGTCGGCATAAGTTTTTACATGAACTTTGAATAAACTTCTTTACATCTGAAGTTGAAGTCATCATTCCAACCCTTTGGGGATAAATCCTTTCATATCAAATTTCGACTTAAATAAATTATTATGAAGATCGGCATTTATAGACATTTTTTATACATAAAGTAGTTGATTTAAATTTAAATTACCGCTTGTTTCTTTCTACTAGTTGGAATATAGCAGCTAGCGTACAAAAAGGCTGTTTATAACCTACACAAGGTTCATTGCGTAGTTGATTTAAATTTAAATTACCGCTTGTTTCTTTCTACTAGTTGGAATATAGCAGCTAGCGTACAAAAAGGCTGTTTATAACCTACACAAGGTTCATTGCGTCTTACGACTTGACATATTTCATCATACTAAAGTATTTGTGTTTGAATTGTTCTTTCATTGATTTAAAGAAGGCATATGACAGTGTTGTGCGTGAAAAATTATGGCCTATTTTGAAGGAGTATGGCGTTAGTGGTACGTTATTGAGAGCACTAATGGCTTTATATGTAAATAATCAAGCAGCAGTTCGTGTGGATGGTAGTTTGAGTAGATGGTTCAATATTGACGTGGGTGCAAACAGGGTTGTGTGATGTCTCCTTGGCTTTTTAATTTGTATATGAATGTTTTATTGCGACGAGCGTTAGAGTGTACAAATGATGGTGTGAAAATAAGTGATTTCGTTGTGCCTGCATTAGCATATGCTGATGATGTGGTTATTATGGGTGAATCTGAGGAACAATTGACGAGAATGATTGAGAGTGTCAGAAATCAGGGAAAATGTTTGAATTTTTTCATGAATGCTTCAAAATGTAAGATTTTAGTTTTTGAGAAGGATGAAGTTACGGAATGCAAGATTAGCATAGATGGTGAGCAAATGGAACAAGTTAATGAATTTATGTATCTGGGATGCATGTTTTCGAAAGATGGACGGATGAATGCTGAAATTGAAAGAAGAGTGGTTGCAGGTAGAAAAGTTTTGGGCGCTTTGGGAATGTTTGCTAGAAATGTGAATGTATCAAGAGAAGCTAGGTTATGCGTGTATAATGGTGTACTTGTGCCATCGTTGATGTATGGATGTGAATGTTGGGTATGGGATAACCGGAATAAAAAAAGGGTAACTGCGGTTGAAATGAGATTTTTGAGAGGAGTGTGCGGAGTGACTAGAAGAGACCGTATTAGGAATAAAGTAGTCTATGATGAATGTGAAATTAGTAAAAATGTTGTGAAAAGAGTGGCTTCAAGTCAGCTGCGTTGGTTTGGACATGTGGAAAGAATGTCAAATGATAGATTGACTAAGAAGATTTATTTGGGTGAAATTGAAGGGACACGATTGCGAGGAAGACCGAGGAGTAAATGGATGAATATGATAGAAAATGTTTTGAGTGAACGTAAAATTATAAGTAGAAATAATAGGAGAGCATGTATGACAAGGTGTATGGATATTAACGAGGCGAGACAGTTATGTATGGATAGGAGTATTTGGCGAGCTATTGTTAGAAAATAAGGAATGAAAGGCAGTTTTCCATATATATATATATATATATTTTTTTTTTTTAGTGATTGTAGGAAATAAAGGGCTGCTACCCCAGTAATGGGAAAGGCGTGATGTTATGTATGTATGTATGTATGTATGTATGAATTGTTCGTTAATGAATAAACTTGCAATTATTAATCAATTTGCTTTGTAGGTATACATATGTGAAGCCGTGAGTCTTATTAAAATATTCTGATTGTGATAATTTATCTGAAAATGTCTACTGAACAAAATTCGCCTAGTTCTAGGTTATTTTTTCATCATCAGATGAAGATTTGTGTGTTATCGTTCGTGTGTTACTACATCCGATCTGTATAGAACAAGAAACAACCTATTTGAATTATATGATGAGGTACAATTTCTCTAAAGAAACGATTGAAGAACTGATGAACAAATATAGAATATACAAGTATTTTTTCTTGCCAATATATTGTTACGAGTATGGCGTCACGTCGGCCAAGGAAAAAAATAAGAAGAAGAGTGGTTGCCTGGTAACGGGGTGTTTTGGAGGAAGACCTAAAAAAAAAAAACTAGAGCAGTCAATTTTTCGAGACTGTGATATAATAAAACACTTATATTTGGATAACCCTAATAAATAAATAAAAACGTTACATTGGTGTCAGGTGTGGGGTCAAATAAAGTGTTTAAAATAAAATAACAATGAAGTTAAAAGATTTGAGAGTTAAAGAGTTGAAAGAGCAGTTGGAAGACCGTGAGCTGGATATAAGTGGAAGAAAATCTGAATTACAAGACCGATTAAGACAAGCACTTATCGAGGAAGAAAAGGATCCAGAAATATTTGAATTTTACAGCTTGCAAGAAGAAATTTCTAGAAACTTAGAAGAAAAATTGCTGGAAAATTCCAGAATCTTAGAAGAGAAATTACAACACTTCTCGAACAATCAAGAAGAAATTTCAAGAAACTTGGAAGAGAAATTTCTGGAAAATTCTAAAAGCTTAGAAGATAAATTTCTGGAAAATTCAAGAAGTTTAAAAGAAGAATTTTCTAACAACCTGCAGGAAGTCTCTAAACAACAAGCAGAGATTTGTAGAAATCTAAAAGAAGAATTCTCTAGTAGCCTACAGGAAGTCTCTAAAGACTTACGAGAAGAAATAAACACCAAGTTGAAAGATCAGCGCGTCGAATTGATTAATTTAATCAAGACTAGTAATAAAGAAGCGAGTGCTGACGTAAAAACAGTGACTTTACATGAGAATAAATCAACAGGCTGCCAACCACAAAGAATAAAAGTACCCAAGTACGATGGCAAAACTCCTTGGCCAGTGTATCTCCAGCAATTTGACGTAATAGCTAAACACAACGGATGGTCAAAAGAGGACATGCTCGCCAACCTAACTGCAGCGCTCCAGGGTGAGGCTTCATTAGTGTGGTACAACATTAAGGGCATCAAAAACTATGACAGTTTAATTGATGCATTGAACGCAAGATTTGGAGACGCTCATATGACACCTGTATACCGAGCCCAGCTATGCAATAGGAAACGAAGTATGAAAGAAGGTATTCAAGAATTTGCTGCTGACATAGATAGGTTGTCTAGACTAGCGTACGAAGATCTACCTCAAGCTGCAGTTGACGTTATTGCTATCCAGAACTTCACCACCGGCCTAGAAAACACGGATATGGCTTTATGGGTAAGCAGTCAAAACCTTATAAAATATTGGGACGTAGTCGGTGCTGCTCTTCGCTACGAAGCGCTACAAACAACAATCCGTCATACATCCAAGATCCGTGAAATCCAAGTGGAACAAGATGATGAACGGAACAAAGTAGAAGAAGGAAGGAGAAAGTACCAACCTACAAGAACGGTGAAGTGTTACCAGTGTGGGAAGCTGGGGCATATCAAAGCAAGATGCCCCGATAACGAGAAGAGGCAAGAAAACAACAACAACCAGGAAAACTAATTCCCACCGACAAGGAGGGGCCTACGTCGGTGGTCAATAGGAAGTGCCCCACGATAGCAAGGCTACAACATCAGGACAACAGCCTACTCATCGAAGGAAGCATCGGAAAAAGGCCATACAATTTTACGATCGATACTGGAGCGAATGTTTCCGTTATCAGACCAGACTTGATAGAGCAGTCCAGAGTCCAGCCGATTCCCAATCTTAATTTGAAGACAGCCACCGGGGAGAAAGTGAAGGTAAAAGGGAAAATAAAAGTTAATATGACCCTGGGTAGCTGGTCTGTAGAACACGGCATGATTGTGGCACCTATTGTTGATGAAGTTATCTTAGGAAACGATTTCCTAGTAAATTATGGTGCCAAAATAGACTTGGACTGTGGTCTTCTTAAACTTGGGAACGAGGAAATCAGTCTGGTACTTCCTGTCGACCGTTCTGGCGTCCGTCTCCTTCTACAAGACGATGTACAAATACCGGCCAAGACTGAGAAAATAATTATGACTGAAACCAAAGAGTCAATAGATGATCATTGCATTAGAGTTGTCGAACCGGATGTAAATAAAGGCTTGGATAAGGGAGTTTTCTTGGGCAGGTCATTGATCAAGCTGGCGAAATCCATACCAGTACGTGTTATGAATGCCAATGATTACCCGCTAGTATGGAAAAAAGGAAAACCGATTGGAATATTGGAGCCTGTCGCTTCGGTAACTCAATGCGAAGGAAATAAGGAAGAACAGACGAAAAAGAAGAAGCTTCCGGCGCATGTTCAAAAACTTTTGCATGATACTGCAGAAAACCTTTCTACTAGTGAACAAATAAAGGTTGAATCGTTATTAAAAGATTTTCAAGACATATTTGCAGCCACCGAAGCTGATTACGGACGGACAAATATTGTTCAACACCGAATCGACATTGGAGTTTCGATGCCTATCAGACAACAACCGAGGCGGCTTCCGCTGGCTAAACGAGAAGAAGCCGATACCCTTCTAAAAAAAATGCACGAGGAAGGTGTGATAGAACCTTCCAACAGTC
Source organism: Carabus problematicus (assembly GCA_963422195.1). Taxonomy (NCBI): domain Eukaryota; kingdom Metazoa; phylum Arthropoda; class Insecta; order Coleoptera; family Carabidae; genus Carabus; species Carabus problematicus. The sequence goes on from OY728584.1 coordinate 10,913,633, forward strand.
CATGGGCTTCTCCTGTGGTGTTAGTACGAAAGAAGGATGGAACCACCCGTTTCTGCGTCGATTATCGAAGGTTGAATGACATGACGAAGAAGGATTCCTATCCACTCCCAAGGATAGATGACACTTTAGATACTCTCGCTGGTGCTAAATGGTTTAGCACACTGGATCTTAAAAGTGGATACTGGCAAGTCGAGATGAAGAAAGAAGACAAAGAGAAGACAGCTTTTACAACTGGTACAGGTTTGTGGCAGTTCACTGTGATGCCATTTGGCTTGTGTAATGCTCCTGCCACTTTCGAACGGCTGATGGATCTGGTATTGAAGGGACTTTCATGGAAAACTTGCTTGGTTTACCTTGATGATGTCATCATTATTGGAAAGTCTTTCGAGGAACAACTTGTAAATCTTAGAGAGATTTTCGAAAGGTTTAGAAATGCTCATCTCAAGTTGAATCCGAAGAAGTGCCATATTTTCAAGAAAGAAGTAAACTATCTCGGACATGTGGTTTCAGGAGAAGGCATTTCCACAGATCCAGCGAAGGTGAAGGCAGTAACGGAATGGCCAATACCCCGAAACAAACACGAACTGCGAAGTTTCCTGGGTTTATGCACCTATTATCGGAGATTTGTGCCCGGATTCTCCACAATTGCTAAACCCCTACACAAGTTAACGGAAGCTGGTTTGGTATATGACTGGACAGAAGACTGTCAGGAAGTTTTTGAGAGGTTGAAAACTGAACTTTCCAGTTCATCGGTGCTCAGTTATCCGCAATCAGAAGGGCAATTCATAGTCGACACGGATGCCAGTAATTTTGGAATTGGAGGTGTTTTATCTCAAATGCAAGAGGGTGAAGAACGGGTCATTGGGTATTTCAGCAAGACGTTATCAAAGCCAGAAAGGAATTATTGCGTAACAAGAAGAGAACTTCTGGCAGTAATAAAAACGCTAGAACATTTTCACAAATACCTCTACGGGCGTGAATTCTTGCTGAGAACAGACCACGCAGCCTTAAAGTGGTTACTTCAGTTCCGGAACCCTGAAGGACAAATGGCACGCTGGATTGAACGTCTCCAAGAATATCATTTTACCGTAGAGCATCGCCGAGGAATCATTCATTGTAATGCCGATGCCCTGTCTAGACGACCCTGCCTTGAAGACTGCAACCATTGCCAGCGTGTCGAGGGAAAAGACGAGACTTTCCTGGTATCAAGAGCCACTATACAAGTTGACGGATGGGGCACCGAAGAACTGCGAGTGGCACAGGAAGAGGACCCGGAAATATCAACATTAGCCCAATGGAAAATCGACAACCGAAGGCCACCTTGGGAAGAAATCTCTAATCTAAGCCCGACTATTAAGAGTTATTGGGCACAATGGGATTCCCTGATAATGGAAGATGGTCTTTTAAAAAGGACTTTCGAAAACCTTGAAGGTACCGACGTCATGAAACAACTCGTCTTACCAAGATCCAAAAGAGATGAAGCACTACGTGAAACTCATGATGGCATTTCTGGCGGGCATCTTGGCATCAAGAGAACTATCGAAAAAGTTCGAACAAGATTTTACTGGGTGAACTGGCAAGAAGATGTCAAGAGTTGGTGCAGACGTTGTGAGATTTGCGCAGCCGCTAATGGACCTACCGGAAAAAGGCAAGCTCCTATGAGGCAATACAACGTCGGGTCACCTTTCGAAAGGATCGCCATGGACATTGCAGGGCCATTTCCGGGAACCGACTCAGGCAACAAGTATATTCTGGTAACTATGGACTATTTCAGTAAATGGGTCGAAGCATATGCCCTTCCGAATCAAGAGGCAACGACAATCGCCGAAGCTCTAGTAAGAAACTGGATCTGTCGATTTGGAGTGCCTCTAGAACTTCACTCGGACCAGGGAAGAAATTTTGAATCCCGGCTGTTTCAAGAACTTTGCAAGATCCTTGGCGTCAGGAAAACCAGGACAACTCCTTTGCATCCACAGTCTGACGGCATGGTGGAGCGCATGAACCGTACCATAGGGAGACACTTGGCTAAGGTTGTATCAGATAATCAGCGTGACTGGGATACACACCTGGACTTATTCATGTTTGCCTATCGTTCGTCAATCCATGAAACCACCACAGTGTCGCCCGCAAAGATTATCTTCGGGCGGGAACTTAGACTCCCGACAGATCTATTGTATGGCACCAGACCCCAAGAAGCGGAAGCTGGAGAGGACTATGTGGAAAACCTGCAGCAGAAAATGGACTCTGTGAACGAGGTGGTCCGGCGCAGAATCTGCGAAGCGAGCGATCGGATGAAAGACCGCTACGATATCAAAGCGGAAGCAGGCGGTTTTCATGAAGGAGATAAGGTGTGGCTGTATAACCCACTTAGACGGAAAGGATACTCTCCTAAATTACAGAAGAACTGGGAAGGACCCTACGAAGTCGTCACCCGGATTAACGACGTAGTCTATCGGATTCGAAAGCCACCACGGGGAAAGTTTAAAATCATTCATAAAAACCGCCTAGCCCCTTACAACGGTACGCATGACGAAGATGAACCAAGAGTTCAACTGATCCGACCATCTACAGTTCAAGAATTCCAGAACTTTATGACTGAGGCCCGCAGTGGGAAAAAGTTTCGTTATGGGATCACAACAGAAAAAGAAGGTGACCTTTTTAAGGTATCCAGAGACCATTCTTTAGTTCACTGTGTGTCCGCGGACCTAAATATGAGTAAGGGAATAGCTGCAGTATTTAAGAAAAAGTTCGGGAAGATAGATGAACTTCAAAAGCAAGCCCCGAAGACAGACAAGGTATTGACACTGCAAAGTGGGAGGCAGCAATTATTTTACCTGGTGACGAAGGACAAGTACTTCCAAAAGCCAATCTATGAGAACTTGTGGAACACTCTCCATGAGTTAAGGCGAAGGACCGAGGAACTTGGCATAAGTAAATTGGCAATGCCAAAGATTGCCTGCGGACTTGATCAGTTGGATTGGAGAGTAATAAAAAGCATGATCGAGATGATTTTCAAAGGCTCGAAAATCAGAGTGACTGTATGCTGCCAGCACGAAGATTGGAAGTCGATCAGCAAAAACGTGGATTGCTACTTCTATTGCAACCGGGAGTGCAACAAAGGGGAACAGTGCAGGTACCGACACGCACCGAACGCCCGTGGAACCGAAGAGATATGCCAAGAATGGATAAGCGGGAAATGCAAGGGACAATGTCGGCTGAGGCATTTTGTGAATACCAAAAGACGCAGCAAAATACCTTGCTACTGGGAATTTAAGTCGCCAGGCTGTAATAAAGTGCATTGTCCATTTAAGCATGTCCTGGACCAAAATGGACTTGATCGGGTCGATCAATCTTAAGAAGGGGGCAGTGTTACGAGTATGGCGTCACGTCGGCCAAGGAAAAAAATAAGAAGAAGAGTGGTTGCCTGGTAACGGGGTGTTTTGGAGGAAGACCTAAAAAAAAAACTAGAGCTGTCAATTTTTCGAGACTGTGATATAATAAAACACTTATATTTGGATAACCCTAATAAATAAATAAAAACGTTACAATATGTATGTTATATTTATATTACATGGAATTATTTTCAGAAAAATGTACATAACCGAGTGAATTGTATCTGTTTTTCAAGGGCTTCAAATGTGGTTTAAATTCACTGAAGAGTTTAGTTTATACAAGTTTATGATCCTTTTTTGAATTTACGAAAAAGTTTTATATGCCTTTTCCAGTTGCATGTTTGACATGATGATTTCCTACACTACAATACACTTTTATCTTTCGTCGTATAGTTAACTGATTTTTTATTTTCTAATATGCATACACATTAAAATAATTTGTTGATACATGTGGTATTAAATATTAATATTGATTTTCAATTATTTAAAATGAAACTGATTCAACCAATCACAGCGTTAATATTTTTGACGTCAGAGCACTAATTCTTGTTTACTAATCAACGATTAAAAAATGTCTGTGCAACTAGTTGCATTTTAATTCGAATTAACTTTTTAACAAGAATTAGCTAATCACGATTAACTAATTTAATTACAGATGCCGGTGCAACTGGGCATGAATGTTCTGCATTAGAAGAATTATTATTATCAACTACATATGACTGCTGCTATTTTCATAACAAACATTGCGTCGTTCAAAATGTTCGAGCATTGCACGAATGGTTTACATGGCGGTTTACAAATTTAGCTGCCCTTATAGCATTTCATCAGAACGGAATACTAAATCAACTATACTCATAAGAAATTGAATGTCTAACGAAGGAGTTCGTGATGGTGTACGCAGGAGAACAAATAGATTATACTTGAGAAAAAATTCCAAAATCTTGGAAGGAAGATCCGGAGTTTATAAGATATAGATATTGTATAGAACATACAAATTTTAATACTAATATGTATAGATCTGTAATGGTCAAGGACTGTATGAAATGTAAAGAAAAACTTTGAATTTCAATAATAGTACATTATACACCAAGGGAGAGAAACCACTTATTTTTCCTGAGGTGTAGTTTGAAGCCCGAGGGCGAAGCCAGAGGGCTACAAATACATCGAGGGAAAAATGGTGGTCTCTCCCGAGGTGTATATACTATTTTTTCCACGTTCGGGAGTAGAAACACTTAATTTCATAAATAATGAATTATAATAAATCGGAACGAAATTGCAATATTTAGAAGCCTTTGGAAATGTTTCCATGCAACGCGTACCATGACAACACACATTTATTTACAAAAACCTTTGTTATAATAAAAACTCCCTTCAGAAAAGTGTTTTCGTCCCTAGGGAGTAAATGCTTCGTTTCTGTCCCGCGTTTGACGCCATAGAAACCGACTTCTACTCCCGGACGTGTAAAAAATTACTTACTTTATTTAATATAGATATTTTAATTACAAAACATCATTTTTATGTATCCAACTGTTGTGTGTTTTATCCATTCCTAACCATTTTACATACATTAAATCCCCCTTCTTCTTAACAATTTTTTTCATTAAATACACGTCAGGCTGTTTTGTACGTTGTAATTCATATTCGTAAAATGTTTGGAATGCGATCTTAAAGTACTTGTTTCATAGGGGTAACAACATGTTTTGCAGATTTACTTTTCATTGGTATTGCCCAGGCATATTTAGAGAGAACATCGATGACGGTTAACATATTTTTATTAACCTTTGCATAAGGAATCATTTCCACCAGAGCAGCTTGAAACAAGTCATTGATTCCTTTAACTATCACATGACGTCGCTTATAGTTTCTGCGTGCAGAACGATGTATTTCATTAACTATTATTTTACCATTTTTAAAACAATCACTGTACAACTTGAAGAGCTGTTGCGAACTTGTATTGTCTGTTCTTCTGTATAGTGTATAGTAAAAGTGTTGAGGTATACACATATAATATTAAGCTGATGAATGTATAAGAGACTATTTGTTTTTCTATATTGTTAAATTTCTGTGCATCATTTACTTATTCCGATCTAGCACTGCCAGTGCCGGCTCATGCTTCCTGCGCCACCAGGTCCGTACTAGGAAATAAATTTTCTTTACTGGTTTAATACTCGTTCCGTTTAAAACGTGACGTATCAAGTTTGGAACGCGACGTATCGCGTTTTGAACGTAACGTATTACGTTCAGAACGTAACGTAACGTATTACGTTCAGAACGTACCGCATTACGTTTCGAACGTACCTTCTTATTCGCAGCATTACGAAATGAATTCAAAACCCGAGCAATGATAGTAATAGACTGTTCAAACCAAAATGAATCTATTAAAACTGGATCAGTTGATGTTCGTATTGAATTTGAGTCAAGCGTTAATTTACCTCCGAACACCTCTGCATATTGTTTAATAATACATGATTGGGTTGTAGAATATAATCCATTAACTAATTATGTTAATAAAATTGCATAACCATTGTATTAATATGTATAATCACTTTTGTGGAATGAATGTAAGGCAGCAAATAAAAGAAAAAAATTAGTTACACAGTTTTATTATTATTTAAATGTGTTTACATTTCACTTCTAATCTGAATGTACACTTTCAAATAAAATCTTGAGTTTCCTGCTCGTACATTTTCCGGAACTCTAGTTTAGTAGTTCGGCAGGCGTCCAACGGACCTCGGCTGATCAACGCAATGTCTCCTTCTCGGTTAATGTTCTCAACCTCTTCGTGGCTGAGATCTGCCGCAAATCGTCGAGGTAGAAACACTTGGAAATCTTCTAATTCGGCAATTATTGCTTTGCTGAATTTGGTTTCAATTTCACGTAGTTTTATTATTTTATACACTCGATCGATATCAATATCTTGCAATTTTTTCGTTTCCTTAAAATCCTCACAGACACCGACGCTTGTTAACTTCGAAACAATATCAGATTTGTCCGCAGCCATAGTTATTACAACTTGTCTCTTCAACAGTAAAATGGTGAAATGAATACTAAATGTATAGTGCAAGCTTAATTTATACTAATTTTCTGCGACGTTGGCAAATAAACATGATGAAATATTGCGCAATAATTCTAAGAAATGTTAAACAAGTTTGGACCTAGAAATTATGTGAAACAGGTTTGAATAAGTCCGTAAACATGGAAAAATTCTAGGAATGATGCACTAGTTGCGTAATATTGCGTAATCAATTCCAGGAATTATGGAACAGGTTTGAACATGTTCGTAGTGTGCCCGCGTTGTGCATGCGTCACCAGGTCCGTACTCTACCTAAAGAAAAACCCTCAGGTACGGTCTGGCTCACTGGATCACGTAACCCTTGATCCAGACCCTGTGACTCTTCTGAGTTCACCCCCTGAAGAGGACCTCCAGGTAAAAGACCTTGAAAGAAGATCTCCAAGTCGGTCATACAACGGTACAGCCTGACCCCCTGGATGACGTCACCCTTGATCCAGACCCCGTAAACCTCCAGGTACGGCCTGGTTTACTGGGCAACGTACCTCTTGATCCTGAACCCTGATAACGTAACACCCTCCCGAAGAAGACCTCCAGGTACATAACCTTGAAAGAAGACCATACGGTACAGCCTGAGTTCACCCCCGAAGAAGACCTCCAGATTCATGAAAGAAGAAGCCATACAACGGTACAGCCTGGATGACGTCACCCTGAATGACGTCATCAAGGCCACGCCCACCTCGACCACGTGACACCCGTGAATATTGTTCAACTATTTAGAATCCAATTTATGCTTCTCAGTCGAATCTCATTGAAAGGGTGCAAAGGAAATTTCTTAAACATATTTATTTGAAAGTAATGCAATCTTATCCACCTCTTCCCCTATCATATGATACCCTCTTAAAAATATTTTCCTTCGACAAATTATCTGAGCGTAGAATTTCTTTGTCCATTCTTCTTTTACATAAATTCATTAATAACCTCATTGATGATCCTTTATCCCTAAGTTTACTGAATATAAATGTTCCATCTTTACATACAAGGTACACTAACACTTTTTACATTCCTAATGCCTGTACGAACATTTCCTACAAATCTTCTATCAATCGTATATGTATAGCATATGATTCACAGCACAATCTGCAAGATATATTCATGTCTCATTTGTAATTTGTAATATTTTCTGTTCACCATTGATGTTTGTTTTTGCATGTTGTTACATTATTCAGTAAATGGGTTATCCTGCTGAATAGTTATTTAAAATAAATAAATAAATGTAAAAAATGTTTCAGAAACAGTTCAAATTTGGCATTTCATATGCGGATTCATACTGGTAAGAAATTTTAATATCGACTCGTTAAGGTTTTAATTATTAATTTAAACAATCAATATCCAATCACTCATCACCCGTATACCATTTTGAAGAAAAAAATTGTTCATTTAAAGCGTTCATGAATGCATCAGTTACCTTTATTAAATAGTGCAGTCATCGAGTGTATGATGCAGACAAACTGTGACAAGCTTTAACATGTAAACAAAACAAAATGTAAACGTTGTGTATATGTTACCATAGCAACAACACATGATCATCAAACAAAATAATTTTTATAACGTTTATTTTTGAAATAAAATTTCAATTCATGAGGAAGTACCATACCATTCATCACGGTAGTTTATAAAATTAGTAGAAGGCGTTCACTCACAAGCAGAGAAGAAATAATATGATTATATTAAATAATTCTACTATAATTTTAATACACATATGTCATCTATGAATGTTTATCTGTATAATGATTTTTTTCATGCAGAAGAATTTATTCTAATTAAAACAACATTAGTCTTTCTTTTAACATTGAGTGCATGTACTTTATCTTCCTTGCTGCGACTTAAAAATATATTTTAACAATGAAGTGTGTTGCACAACCCAGTCAATTTTGATGTATTTTAGATCGTCGGGGGTTTTGGACAGAATTTCTTGGACTCCGGATAGTTTCGTAGTGATCTTGCAAGCGGTTTATTGCCCTGTACAGTTCAAAAATACAAAATGTAAGCATTGGTACCAAAATGAAGTACGTACCTATTACTAGAATTCATACGCATTCTTAAATCAAATGTACCGGCTGGCGAAACAAAAATTAATCCTAGCCACATCACGACAGTATCCCCTATATAGGTAATATAACAAACTTATGCGGATAATAAAGAAACAGTTCTAGTCGGATGACTAAATTGGATTGTAATAGAGATAACTAATTCTGTATAGTTGTTCGTTAATTCGTAAATCCGTCCCTAGTTACACGTTATACCTAATTTACAGAAATTCCCAGAATTTCAATACCTCTGGGGAAGTTATGAAATCGAAATCCTGCTAAAACATTTCATATAATAAAAAAAGAATTTATGTAATGTATGTCAAACTGGTTTTCACGAAAATTAATAAATAAATTAGAATCGAGTATACATATATGGGATCGTATTCTGGCGCAGTTCAACTCGTGTCATTAGAGCCTTTCGAGTATAAATACAGAGCAAATAGTTCGAGTATTAACCGGAATTAGGTTGTCTTTGCAAACAAAAGTTCAAACAATATTTAATTTTACCATTACCATGTACATACAGTACACTCGCAATAATGTGAACTAATTAGAAGTAAAACAAAGATTATTTTAAAATAAACTAAAACATTTTTATAAAAATTACAATACATATTAACTACATTTTTCAGGCTCTCAGATTTCCGCATAATACAAAAAAAAACTACTGTCTGAAATATGTAGATATTGAATAAGTGTTCTTATGATTGAAAAATATTAACATTTATAAGAAACAGTTTGAAATTTACTTGTAAATAAAGCACTATATACGGTATGTTTATACCTCAAAATTATAATTTTAATTGTTCATTTCAGACCAATATTATACACTAGGTGTTACCCGCGGCTTTGCACGCGTTGAATTTAATGTTGATTTAATTGTTTTTTAATACAAACATGAGTTTTTCAGCTCGTTGACCTCCTATCGAAGAGCTATATGTTCGATATGATGTCTGTACCGATTTCCGAGTCCGACAAACTCTCTGGTTCTCGAATTAACTATTACAACATATTTCCGTATGTATATCATTCGTCCGCTCGCTCGCTTATACGTTTTTCGTTCTACTAACTCCTCCCAGACTATCTAACCTTTAGTATTTAAGAAAAAAAAATCCAAATTTCTCCCGTTTTGATTTTTTTGCTCCTTTATTTTTCAGTCAATTGTATTCAAAATTTTCGTGTATATGCAGGAAATGGGACAATATTTTCCATTATTCCTAGATGTTGACTGCCATACATAACGTAAGATAACGCCCGAATTAAACACGCTTCATCACCCACAATTGATACGACATGTGTGGTGCCATCACACAATTTACATTTGAAATTTCAATTTGCATTGTAATTTTCTTTCTGCAGAAGATCAAAAATAAATAAAGCTGTCAGTATATTACTTTTTGTGAATATATTATTCAATTTATATACGTACAAATCATTAAATAAAAATAGGAGCAGGAGCAGACTAACGCAGCCACGAAATTATAATCACAAAATCTTAAAAAATCAGATGTGGTTAATATATTTCTTTACTCAATTGAAATTAACACCTATCTGATATTGTTTATATTTCTATTTCGTTTTTTACTATTTTGTTTCCATAGCGCTTACGTAAATCTGAACAAAAGAAATGCAATGTACTGTTTTAGTTTTGTGCTTTGCACATGCCAAAAAATTAAGTTAACGGAAATTTGAAAAAAAAAGAATTGCAATATACTTCCAGTTCTGTAGTTGCCTTTGCACATACCAACAAAAGATTAATGTACTGTTAATTTGGTACATACGTCAAATTTATTTTTAATGTTCCGTGTTTGAGATCGAGGAATTAAAAAAAATTTAATAAATCCCCTTTTACACTCCTTTAATTTTATTTTCGGAATACAGTAAACATATATTTCTTTATTTAAAAAAACAAAGATTCTATAAATCAAACAAACATAAACAAAATCTCTTAGAATTACACTCAAAAAGTACAAAAATATTTTGAAAAATATTAGAGAATATTTTTGTTTATGTTTCTTTCCACTAGAATTTTGTTATTTGCTTTAAAATGACCAAAAACCATCTGGTCGAAACGTCGCATATCTGTTATCATCTTGAACTATAGTCATTTATGCCAATCATTTTGGATTCAATATTTCTTCTTCTCAAGATCTATAATTGACAAAAGAAAATCTACAATAAAATAATTAAAAAATAAAAACAAAAACAAAAAATACATATACCTATTACATAATATTATGTATACGTGTATTATGTAATGGGAAGGTACATATAAAAGGTTATTTATTGCAGAAGCGAAAAAAATTAAATAATGTTGGATTGTTTACGCTTTTTTCAGGTTAATTTGTATTAATTTTTGTCGCAAATCATGTAACACGAGCAAACTGCAATATTCTACTAGCAAACACGGTCACACATTCTCCTTTACCCAGACATTAAGTATTTAATTTTTTTGTTTTAAATTCAAGTATTTTCGTTTACGTGCCATCTAGATTCATATTTAGTGGGATCCCCCAGAGAAGTATCGCAAATACCATAGTTTACTGTATCGGGGCTTACAGCTGTTCACTATATCGGGACGCAATGCTAAAATTTAAGTGTTCACTCTATCGGGTTGTTCATTCAATCGAGAGTTCACTAAATCGCGACTTTACTGTATACGTATTCTCATAAAATAGTTCATCCCCCTCTTACGTACATGCTTCTAGAAGAGTACATTTTTAGTGCCACTGGTGACAGTACATTATTACAAAACGTCAGAATAAAAATACAGTGAATTTCGCTTATAACGAACCCGCTTACTGCGAACTTTCGCTTATAACGAACCAATCTGTAAAGTACGAACTAAAGTATCATTAAACGTGTGTTATTTTTTTCGCATATAAAAAACCCGTTTATAACGAACTTTCGGGTATAACGAACCTTAATTTTTGTAATAATCGCAAAAGTTTTCGGTTATAACGAACTTCAAACGGCATTTTACCAAATAATCAGGGGATTCCTCGAAATCTTTCAACTCCGCATATGTAGGGTCGCCGTAACAGTTTTTGGGGTTCGTGTGTATATGTGGTTAATTGTATGAAAAAAATTATCGGACCTTTCCGCGATTGGAACGGATCATGCGGAAATTTCAGCATGCTCCACATGTCCTGTCCGCCCCTGTTCACTGTATTTAATGTGTTAAAGAAGTACAATTATAAGTTACGCAATTTCGAAGAAAACATGTAAAGCTCTAACTTTAAATATATAAAAATAATATAAAATAATAATAAGTATAAACAAAAGTAAAATAAACGATTTTTTCAAATAAGCTTCATAAAAAGTATTGTTAGTGTACAATGTATATGTATTACAAAACAATATCTAACTCAATTTTGAACAAATCTGGATTTGTCTAGTTTTGCAAAACAGTTCTTCATATTATGTACCTACTTGAAACATGTACCTATGCATTCATAAAAAAAATGAATTTCTGATGTTTATCGTTTATTACGAACTTCGCTTATAGCGAACTATTTTCGTCGGTCCCTTGAGGTTCGTTATAAGCGAAGTTCACTGTAGTTCATTTGTTATTCAACATCAGTTACGTGGTAAAAAAATTATATTGAATAGTCGTACTCATTTGTGTACTACCAGTGGCACTAGAAATGTACTGTTCTAGAAGCATGTCCATAATTTTGCGAATTTTGAAACAATTCGTTTTTATTGTGAATTAGTACATCGAAATGTATATACCATGAAATTTTTTTACCCTTTTATTTTAACAGCCTGTATATATAATAGATAATATATGAACGTAATACTATATAAATTGATAGATAGTGTAAATATGAAATTACTATTACTAGCATGTGAGCCCACTAATTATTCATTTTAATTAAAGTGTCTGACTTACCTTTGATTACTTACCTACCAGTTTCCCTGATCGGTATGTACGTATACATGTTTTGGCATTGTACAACATTAGTTGTAGATATATTCAGTTTAGAGTTTAATATGAAATAAGGGATCATTGTACAGAAATAACATCATTCATTTGTGTCAATTCATCTAACAAATAAATAATAAAATAGCTAATGTAATTTCAATTCCAGAATTTTTATTATAAATACAATAAATATTGTTGCTTTATACTTGTTTCTAATTTCTTTATTTCGACGGGTAATTTGTTATATTCATGAAAACCTAATAATAAAAGTAATAGGTAAAATATAAATTATTTTGCATGGTTTATGAAGATATAAATTTACCGATTCTTAGTACGAAATTAATTTTTTTAGCTACTTTTTACTTTCTTATTCATAGTATAAAGGAAGTATAGGAATCTTGAAAAATTTCCATTCCGAGATTTTGATGGAAATACATGTTTTGAGGTCCCCTGAATACGTTTTGACTATTTTCACAATGACATCTGTGTGTGTGTGTGTGTGTGTGTGTGTGTGTGTGTGTGTGGATGTGTGTTCATTATCTTAAAAACGAGCAAAGACAGGACAATGAAACTTCGCATTTAAAACTTTATTGATTATACGAAAAGCTGATTGGATTTCCGGCATAATCGCACAACCGGAAGAGGAAGTTTACTGATCATCAAAATCAAACATTGCGAATTATTGGAGAAAATAAAAGAGATGGAAAGTGTTTTTAAATAAAAGTTATAGGAAACAATAATCTTAAGAAAAAATGTTCCATGCATTTTTGTTCTATCTTTATCTAATTTTGCGTAAAATGTTTTTATATATTGGCATGTACAGTAGTGTGCAAAACATATGCAACTGGAAACGAAACTGCTATTTTGTAAGATTTTCTGACAAAAAAGACTTTTATTTAGTTATTTTTATATTCATTTCATTAATGTAGTATTTCTAAACATAAAGAGCACAAAAATGTGGTTATATTGAGAACATTTAGAAAAAAAATCTTTGATATTGAAGGAATGCTTATATTAAGCTGTGCAAAACATATGCAACTAACCATAACTATTCATCAGAAGAGTCTTGGTTTTAATATTTTGTCCAATAACCATTGCGTTTGACCACTTCGTCACATCTCTTAGGCATATAGCTTACTAGATTTTTAATTATTCTCATAGGAATGTTTTCCCATTCAAGTTTTAAAGTATTGAAAAATGAACTAGATGAAGAAAGTCTTTTGTCTTCTTACGCGCTGCTTAAGGATACCCCACAGGTTAACTATGGGGTTTAAACCAGGTGACTGTGTCTGCTAATCAAGTACTGCAATTTTTTTATCATTCAGCCACTTCTTTACGTACTTAGAATTGTGCTTTGGGTTGTTATCATGTTGAAAGACCTTTGACAGAGGCATTTCTTCTTCGGCATACAGCAGCATTGTCGTTTTCAAAATGTCTATGTATTTGAATCAATCGACAATTCCTTTAATTTGATAGAGATTACTGCAGTCTTGTCCAAATAAGCAAATTTGAGGGCTTACAGGACTTTAAAAAAGCCCCTATTGTTTAAAGTGATCATGATATTTTGCTTATGCAACCGAGAGCCAGACTTGCGGCGAACATGAGTTATCCCATTCGACCCAAGAGATTAAATTTGCTCTCATCACTAAACAAAACTGCTTTCCATTTCACAACAGACCAATTTTCATATGTACGGGTAAAGTTCAACCTTAAAATCGGATTCGAGGCTGCAGTATAATTTTCTTACCTTTTTTGGCGACGTTTCGAAGACAATAAGGGCTTTTTTAAAGCTCTGTAAGCTTCTCAAATTTGCTTATTTGGATAAGGCTACAGTCCTCTCTATCAAATTAAAGGAATTGACGATTGATTCAAATAGAAAGACATTTTGAAGACCACAATGCTGCTGTATGCCGAAGAAGAAATGCCTCTGTCAAAGGTCTTTCAACATGATAACAACCCAAAGCACAATTCTAAGTACGTAAAGAAGTGGCTGAATGATAAAAAAAATTGCAGTACTTCATTAGCAGACACAGTCACCTGGTTTAAACCCCATAGTTAACCTGTGGGGTATCCTTAAGCAGCGCGTAAGAAGACAAAAGACTTTCTTCATCTAGTTCACTTTTCAATACTTTAAAACTTGAATGGGAAAACATTCCTATGAGAATAATTAAAAATCTAGTAAGCTATATGCTTAAGAGATGTGACGAAGTGATCAAACGCAATGGTTATTGGACAAAATATTAAAACCAAGACTCTTCTGATGAATAGTTATGGTTAGTTGCATATGTTTTGCACAGCTTAATATAAGCATTCCTTCAATATCAAAGATTTTTTTTCTAAATGTTCTCAATATAACCACATTTTTTGTGCTCTTTATGTTTAGAAATACTACATTAATGAAATGAATATAAAAATAACTAAATAAAAGTCTTTTGTTGTCAGAAAATCTTACAAAATAGCAGTTTCGTTTCCAGTTGCATATGTTTTGCACACTGCTGTATTTAAAAAATCATATATGCTATGAAAACAAAACGAAGACAAAATATTTACAGAAATTCGCATTTTAATTGTCAAATATATGCCAATTTAAACTGAGTATAAGAAAGTCGTGTGACCACACCAGATTTTTTAAATAATATGTACATACATATACATATTTCATTTGCACATAAAATTTTTAATTTCCTGTCAATAATAATGGCCATATATTTGATTGATTCTGCAATTGCTAATTGTACAAAATTGTCTTTATTTGTTTTACATTTCTCGTAGTATAATTTTAATTTATTACTGTTCATTCAATGTTCTATTAAATGAAGAGCGTGGTTGATAGCTCTAACTACATGATTAGGTATATTCATTAGCACTGCAGAATATCAACGTGTCATCAGCGAAAAATGAAAAACACAGTTAGTTAATACACTTCAAATATCATTCATATCCATACATACATACAAAAGTGTTTTACATTATAATGCAAAGATATTTAAAATTATCCAATATAAATGTTCAGTTATTGGCGGTTTCAGTATTGGTATACTATATAATAATAAATAATAAACTTTATTAACGTAGCTGGATGACTAGTATGAATACATATTTATAAATAAAAAACAATGAGACATAATACAATACTTATACTAACAATTAAGATTCATAATTAGCAATTATAACTAACAAATTAACACTAATTTACTTAAAAATACTCCATTATTCACTTATAATACATACACTTAAACACTATACTTACAGAAATGTTTTAGAATAATTTATCACCAAGTACTTTGGTATATAATTAATGATGAATTATTAAAATATACGTATAGTGGAGTAGTATGTGATTAGATAATGTTTAACTCTACATATTAATAGATGAATATTACTATCATATTTCGGTCATTTAGATCCTTGTAGTTTCACTGAGAGCACCAATAACTAATTATTACATTCATCTGCCACTTGACGTAATATATCTTTCAATTCTGTATTCCAAACTGCGTCCAGTGGCGTACATCCCGTTTTATCTCTGGTGTTCAGGGACAGACCATTCATAATCAACACTCGAGCAGTTTCTTTAAAAGGTTCAAACTCGTCTACGTCATATTCATCTATTTCATTACATAAAATATGCAATGCTGTCTGGCCCTTTTCATTTACAATATTCATAAGATCTTTGTTTAGTTCAAGAAATAATAATACTGCAGCACCACGTGCGCCGCGGGTTGCTGAATGAAGTACGGTATTGCCCCGTCTATCTACCTTTGTAAGGTCTACACCACTCTCAATTAGGACACGTATTATTGAAAGAATAAGCTCATCATCTTTATATTTGCTATCATAAGGTATAACATGCAATGCTGTCTCGCCCTCATCATTTACACTAGTAATAAGATCTTTGTTCAGTTGAAGAAATAATGATGCTGCCGTGCAACGTGCACCATCAGCTGCTGAATGCAGTGCGGTATTGCCCAGTATATCCACCTTTGGAAGGTCTACACCACTCTCAACAAGGACACGTATTGTAGAAAGAATATGCTCATCATCTATATTTGTGTTATAATAAGATATAACATGCAATGCTGTCTCGCCGTCTTCATTAACAATATTAATAAGATCTTTGTTCAGTTGAAGAAATAATGATATTGCCACAGCACATGCACAGCGGGCTGCTGAATGAACTACGGTATTGCCCCGCTTATCTACTGCTGTGAAGTCCGCGCCACTCTTAGCAAGGACACGAACAGTTGAGAGAATATCTTCTTCGTTGTCAGAATAATCGATACTAAGCAGTGGTGTTCTACCGAAAATGTCAGTTTCATTTACTAAAGCCTTATCTCTTCTGATTATATCAGATACTATCTCGTGATTTGTAGACATAGATGCTACATGAAGTGCATTACCACCTTCCCTGTTTCGTCGTGTGGGCGCGGCACCATTTTCGAGCATCCATGTTGCGATTTTAATGTTCCCCAACCTCAATGCAAGATGTAATGGCGGCTCACCTTCCTTGCAGTTCAGCTGGTTGATGTCCGCACAATTAGAGCACAATAATTGTGCCATACTTAAATCTTCACTCTCCATCGCGCGGTAAAGCCAATCATGTTGTTGTATCAGTGACCGAACCTGATTCCGAGACATTAGTTTAAATACACCTTGCAAGGCTGTAGTGGCTTTAAACTGTACAAGGTATGTTAATAAAGTTGGTGAAGGATTGTCTTTATAATAATTGATCACAGCCGAGGCTCGTTCATTGACGTGCTGTAACACGTCCCAAGCAAAATCATAATTGTCAACAAGTTCATACTTCAATAGCTCGGTGTAATGCATATCAGCAGTTCCTATTGCAGTTTGATTATGCCGGATGCTGGTTTGTATTATCCGATGAACAGTATAGTACGCATAACTTCCCCAGCCAACGACCTGATTAAATAGTGAATATTCCATAAGAATTACCAGCGCTTCATCTAATATGCATGGATTGTCGTCGTTATCTAACAATTTTGATAAACGTTCCTTTACTATCCAATCAGGATCCATATAGGCTGCAGCATTGACCAGTGTTACAGCAAATTTCCATTTATCATCTGTCTTGTTCTCTAGCTGTTTCAAAGTTAGCAGCATTGACGTATAAACTGAACGGTTGCCATATTCAATTAACGGATCATTTAATAATCCGTCAGCTCCCTCCCTTAGTTGTTTTATGTAATCAGCCAATACCATAGGTAAATCGGAATTATGTTTAATTCGTTTGTATATGTAAGATGTTGCTACCTGCAAAGCAAGCGGCAGGTAACCTAACATTTCAGCAAGCTTTTCCCATTTATCACGCATTGCTTCTATGCATATTTTACTGAATTTTCTTTGGAATAATTGCAGGCTGACTGAAATGTCCAACGGTTGTAATTGATAACAGTTTACTGATGAATCAGAAGTCCATTCTGTCCAACGACTGGTGACCAGCACATGTAATTTTATGTCTTCCAGTTGGATTCTAGTAGGCAAATATTTATAAACGGTATTTATGTTTTCAACGTTATCAAATATAAGTAAAGTTGCACCTTCAGTGAAAGATCGGTATGTATCACGTACAGTGTCAATATCAGTGTCAGCTTCGACTTTTACTTTTCTCGCCAATCGATCAAATGATTTGAGAAGTTGTTCTTCTGTTTCTGCGTTTATCCAGTAGCTGTCTCTGTACACGTTTGCATTTACGGAGGCAAATTTTCGAGCTAATTGGGTTTTGCCCATGCCACCCATTGCTGCTATAACAACTACTGGATACTGATGGAAAAGTTGCTTAATATCATTCAACTCCGTTTCTCTGCCAACGAAAGTGTTCACGGCCAGTTCAATATTGTTGATCGGGTTTTGTCTTGGCGCATGTGTGCTAGATGTGCTAGCAGTAAAATGATTATTTTGAATAAAATTGCCAATGTTGCATCTAGAAACATAGGTATTAACGTTGCCGCTGCCTGCAGACGTTCCTGGTTGGCTACTGTTGTTTCCCATATTTGCTGGTGTGTTCAATTTGTTTCTAGCAGGGATCGGAAACCGCAAAAAAATGGGTTCGGTTTGGGTTCAGGTTCAGTGCAGGGGAAAAAAATGGATGCAGATTCGGTTCAGGTTCAGAAAAATAATTTTTAAGTGGTTCCGTTCCGGTTCAGTACCGGTTTTGGTTCAGCCTAAAAAAATGCTTCGTCTAAACAAGTGGTAAAAAATGACCGCTTTAAGTGCTTCTGTTGTCAATGCAGTGTATTTCTTGTACAATTATTTTTTTAATCAAAAGTAAAAAAGGGTATGTATGCCAGTAGAAGTGTTGTAATATTATAATAGACATTATAAATTAGCTCTGATTAGTAAAAAAAATTTAGCTTGATTAATTAAATTTACTTAATTATGTAAAATAGGTTATTTGACCATTTAAATATCTAATTTATTTAATATATATTGTATTATTTAAAACAAAATTAATTTAGCTAGTAATAACACCTCCCTAATAGAAGATACATATACAATGGAACCTCACTTAACGAGCATACTACAAAACTATAGAAGTTTGGTTATGACAAAGTAAAGTACGGACGAATAAGATCCTGCAAGCAGTGCGATTGCCTTTATAAACACCCAACGGCCACCAACGAAGTGTATTTTCTACGCAGAGTTAAGCAGTTACGAATAGATGAAAATATATTGCTTGTTAGAATATGTACTGAAAAAAAAAATTTAAATAGTTCGATGAAACCGGATTTTTGAACCCGCAAAACGAGGGTTCAGTTCCGGTTCAAGTTTAAGTCGATAATAGTATCGTAGGTACAGGTTCGGTTTCGGGTTTAGAAATATAGTGGGTTCGGAACGGTTTTTGGTTCAGGTTCGGTTCGGTTTCCGATCCCTGGTTTCTAGTCGTTCTGGAAGTGGAAGGTTCCCCACTTGTGCACGGCTGACCTTTGTATTATCTCGGTGTACCTGAAAGAACGTGCGCGTGACATTTCAACTAGTAACATGCGCGTGCGTGTGTATCGGTACTACTGTATTGCGATCCATCATTATAATATATACCTACGAACCATATTGCACTTGATGCATGGCCGTGTCAATTCAATATTCTACAAATCCGTAATAATATTTACTAATTATATAAACCAGAGGTCGGAAACAGGCCTGCGGGTCACATGCCGCCCGTCTCACGCGAAGTAATAAAAAAATCGATTCTTAGCTAAGTCGAAAATATTTTACCTAAAGAAAACTCCTTAGCCGAATGGATGACAGCTAAGAAAAGAAAAACCGCTGCTGAATATTTGGCCATTTTCAGCCGTTGTGGCCCAATGTGCCTGAAAATATTATTGTTTAATTTGGCCAGGCCACTACAAACGGTTTCCGACCCCTGGTATAAACAAGGTATTTAAAGTACACATGACATATCAGTTTATTATTCTATTTATTTAGCGTTCGTATGTAAAATATACGAAATAAAATGTCAATGACAAGAAAATAAACTGAAAATGTATTATCCAAAAATAACACGGAATCAGTACACGATTATTAAAATTTATCTTTTAATATATGTAAGTAATAAATAGATTGACAATTCGTTTATTTTTTCTGATTTTGTGTTTACTGTTAATCATCTCAATAATTATCTAAGCCATCTTACGCGGCCATGCACTTCTAACGGAGTTGTTAAATCACCGTGCTATTTGCGAATATGGTTCCCGAATCGGTGCCTAATTGTCAGACATTGGACAACTGTGTCTGGAGACAGAGTTGTGTTTGTTCATGCTGCCTTTTTTGTAGATCTTCCTGTGATATTTGTTCATGTAGTATTTTCTACCATAAGTTTGTATGTATGTATGCTACGTGTATTCAGACTTTCACACATTTGCTCTTTCTGCTGTTCCACGTAGTCTTTAGTCCATAGAAGACAAGAAATAGAGAGAATGCATGCAACAGGCAATAACAATTGTATATGATGTCATAGGCGAGCAGGTAACGATTTATGAACAGTATAAGACATGGGGATAAACATATGCCCCCCACCACTAATGAACTAGATAGTACAGTACTGTATTTACAC
Source organism: Carabus problematicus (assembly GCA_963422195.1). Lineage (NCBI taxonomy): Eukaryota > Metazoa > Arthropoda > Insecta > Coleoptera > Carabidae > Carabus > Carabus problematicus. The sequence goes on from OY728584.1 coordinate 10,934,127, forward strand.
CAGTACAGCGCAAATATTCATGTCTGTCAGTGAACACCGTTCTACAAAAAAGACAGAAATAGAAACAGCTAAAACCATTATATTTATTTATATGTGTCAGGGGTGACACCGGATCCCCTGTAAAACGTACGGCACTTATTTAATCAAGCGACGTGAAGAAGACATGTTGAGAAGAACGTGAACCAGCTCATAGTATTAAGCTATGAATGAAGAACGAATTGTATGATAGCGATGTTTGAATATGTTGGGACTCTGGGCCAAATAAGTTTAGCTCTTAGCCTCCCACAGGACTGCTTACAACTGTTAGTAAGATAGTACAGAATGCACCAGATGTATATTATTGGCGTCTATAATTCTAACACGCTTGGCATACCTTGTCTTTCCTGGAAACAGTTATAAGTAGTCCTGTATGTTAGGATCATGGTAGAAATTTAACATTAGTTAGCAAGGTGCAGCAGGCACATGTAACTGTAGTACATAGCAGAAATAGCTACATGTTCTCATCATCGTTAATATCCAAGCACTACTCTACTGTCAAAGAAGAATTATGTTTGAATCATTTTGTCCGGCAATCAGGTCTTTAAAATCAACAAAACTGAATATTAGTAAACTCTTGGAGATATAATTTGCAACAGTATTTGCTGCTTGACAATGGCGGCCCAATAACGTAACGTTGCTCTAGTAAATGTTGTGTTGTGCTCCAATTGTTCCATGTCCTCTGTTAGAATTATTGTTGTACATATAACGATTGTTGATTCCTTGTAATCTATTGCAGGTCGTTGATGTAACTGTATCATTGAAATATGAACATGGAATAAATGACAGACCAAGAAACATAGAACTAACAACAATGCACGTGCTACTCCGTAAAACAACTGATAACAGCTGATAAAATCTCAAATATTATTATCTATTAGATAAAATGTGCTAATATTTTAAACTTTAAACACAGTATTTCGGTCTGAAAATTTATTACTTTTTTTATTTCACAAGTACATTGTGTCGGTCATCATATACATATTATTTGAGTCTGGGCCAGACAACTACAGTGGAACCCCCACCCCGCTTTACGACTTTACGACCAACTCTACATTTAATGTAAGCTAAGCATGCAAGATCAAGGCTGTTTACATACTTATTTAGTATTGTGCAAAAATGAAAATAAACACATTACGATATTTCCACAATACACAGTACAGATTACTATCGTAAAGCGGGGGGTACTAACTGTACTGAATCTGAACAGAGGAACTCGCGATATTCACTGTAGCTGCAACTGATGCTGATGATTTACTGTACAGGATCGTATTCAGGGAGGGCGGTTAGTGCAGAACTTTTAGGTCTCTAAAATATAGAATAAATATTTTATATTTATTCTTTGCACTTGGTCATAGAGTGGTCAGTTAGAAAGAAAATGATTCAATAGAAAATTTAGTTGTATACATTTATAAAATTAACAACTTATTGAAAAATATAACTTGCCAGGGTTGCAGTGGATGATATTGCTGATGCTACTGGTATTATTTTTCTAATATAGGTGCGGATTGACTATAAGAATTTTAGCCGCGTATCTAAAAAAAAAAAACAAAATATATAAATTATGTTTATGAAATTAAATAAGATATGCTATCCTATTTTAATCATAATAAATAAAATTTGGATAAATCAATTTTTTTTGCATGTATTATGCTTTGTAATAAACCAAGGTTTTTTTTAAATTTGTAATTATATGTACAACTCATTTAAGAACGAAAGAAATATGCACACAGATATTACATACCAGGGCTGGACTAAAGAATATAACTGATGGTACTAATATTTGGTTTAATTTGAAGGTTTGAAACACTTAACGAATAAATCAAAAAACGGAACAATGTTAACTTATATTTCATATCAAGTTACTAATGGCAATGATATTTAGTAACTAATATTGTTATTATTCTCTAATAACAATTGTAATTGCTGTTCATGAATTGTATGCATCACTTTTATCGCAGATATTTGTTATTTTTTTAGATAATGTTCTTATCATATAAAGTATATACATATTTGCATTCGGACTGTAGATTAATATCTGAGAAATACTAGCGCCTATTTGGAAGGGAAATTAATAACGAAATACGTTATATAGCAACAGACCGGGGTTGGACTGACTGCCGTCGATGTTTCTCAATTGACGAACATTATGGAAACTAGGAATGGATACAGGAATCCATGCCTGCAGCTCATCGACGTATGTCCAAGTCTGAATTTATCACAAATTATTTGCCTAAATACACTGTTAAAATCGTAGGTGTCTAGGTCCAAGTAAAACAACAAATTTAAAACAAGTGTGAAAATATTTTCTTCTGTTAACAAGAGCAAAGCAGACTAAGGCGACTATAAATGCATTAATCTTCTTTTGTTCATTTTTTAATAAAAAAAATATTTTTTTCTTCAATGGTCTTAAGCTCCGTACTGACTAGAGCCTTCGTGCGGACACGAACGCTGTGCGCGTAAAATTGCTCAAGTCAGTACAGGATGAATGTGGTATACGCGCACGTTCGTGCGCACACGAACGCTATCCATCGCTTGTCGGTTTCTTCGGAAACATCAAAGAACCTGTGTGCTCAGTCTGGACGGCGTTTAGTCAAATTTACAAATCATGTAGACCAGTCAATCGCAACCATTGGGTCGCGACCCAACTTTGGGTCGCAAAACTTTAAAAATGGGTCGCATAAATATTTAATGATTTAAGATAAATACAACGGATGTGGAAGCCACCGATTTATATACTTGCTAAATCAGAATACTTCATTTAAATATTGGCGGTTAGTAATTTTAGTGTCTATTAGGATGAGGTAGACGGTAGAGGTGCTGTTATACATTGCGCTGGTATACATTTTTTTTTAATCCTAAATCTTACGCCTATATTTTTTGTATGGTCCTGTAATTTTAAGAGACTAAAGCCCCCTCTCCTACCATACAGTCTCATATGGGTCTCTTTACATTTGAATTCATATTTTATGGGTCGCCAGATAAAAAAGGTTGCGGAACGCTGATGTAGACTACACCTAAACTATATTAATTGCTGTACATTTTTTAATATGTCTAATGAATGAATGTAAATTGATAGCAAATATTTTTTATAAATAATTTAATTTAATTATTTATATAATTTAACTTTAAAAATTGTAGATTATACGCATCATTTAAACACCTTTTAATTATATTTAAATTTATGCATTTATTTAAATAAAGCAATTACAATGATTACAATAATGTAACATCTAGGGATTACTATGTATGCAGCACTTGTCACTTGTACACTACTAATGTGCGCATACAACTTACACACACAGCTGGACTTTGGTTTTACCCGCACGAATAAGAAAGTTGTGTGTACCAAAATTTTGACACGCACGAACGTACGTGCGGGTAAATCTTTCGTGCGCGCACGGATTCTCTAGTCAGTACGGAGCTTTACATAATTTTGCAAAATAAAAAATATGGAAAAATAATGTTTCATTTCCTGCATATGCAAAAAATTTTTGAATACAATTGAGTGAAAAATAAAGGAGAAAAAAAAATAAAAATTGAAAAAATTTTGAAAAATATTTTTTTTTCAAGTATTAAAGAAAATTTTGAAAAACAAAAAGTCAACTTCATAACTAGACCATAATACGCATTTAAAAAAAAATTCATCAAGATCGGTTGGATAGTCTAGGAGTTAGTGGAACAAATACCGTACGAGGGAGTGAGCGAGCGAACGGACGAACAACATACATACGGTCACATGTAATAGTCATTTCGTGATCCAAAGAGTCTGTCCGGGATTTCTGCGCAAAAAAATTTAAAATCGGAGAATGCTACAGACGTCGTACCGAATTCTATAGCTCTTCGACAGGAGGTCGATGAGCTAAAAATGACATGAATTTTTAAATATGATTAGATCATATTTGTATATTACAGTAATGAAATGTATAGATATTGAAATAAATTATTGAACAATAATGTCTACGAATGTATGTTTGCATATAAAACAATCGACGCAACTTATCACTCTAACCTGACTCATGATAATATGTCAGACTATCGAATACTAAACTAATTGTACAGGCCTGGACCCACAGCTTATTAAGCACGAGAAGTATCTTCGAAACCGGAAGTAGAATAGTTTTGTTTTTACCTGTCAAAAATTGTGCTTGGACATTGGACACATAAATAATTTCTAACGAATCATATATTATTATGATGCATGCAATTTTAAAATTAATGATGCAAGATTCAGATATTTATTCTATTCTACAATTAGTATTTCGTAAGTTAGCAACAGTTATCTATTATTATTGATTAATTAATCTATTAATATCTGACATAATGTTAGTAATTATTAAGGTGCGTTTTTTATTTATCAGACATGAAATAAATATAGAATAATAATTATTCTGTTATTACGCCTGCTACTTCAATACATAACATTTAGTTTCGAGAGCCAAGATAAATAAAAAGGTTCTGGTAATAACGTCGAATATTACAGAACAAAGTATGTATAACAACATGACTTATCTACGGAGTATCACACAAAACACACGTTATACAGGAGCGTACTTACACAGTGGAAACCTAAGACCGAATGTAGGGCCGATACTGGTTTCGTATGATGACAAAATATTCTGTATTTTTAACGAAATATTACTTCTTTTATTCCTGTATTCATAATGAATATAATATTACATAGTTGTAATCGCGAATAGTGAATGGAAATATTTTAGAATGTTTAATTTTATAATATAAAATATCATCACAGTAAATGAAGAAAGCATTATATATTTCTATTGTTTTAAATGTAAAAATAATAATATTTTCAAATAGTAGTATATAATAATTATGATAGGAAAGTAATTGCAATGTTTTACCTTGTAACAATGGAGAACTGTGGTAAAATTAGATGAAATATAAGAATAATAATAATATTTATTACACGAGGCACTAACTGAACAGTAAATTATACTGAAATGATGCCAGATAGCATGTTCACCTGGTTATATGCCTGAATCATTTTGAATGATAACACTGCCAGTGCAAACATACATTTATTGATAACACAAACTCAATTGAATTTATCTTGAATATTTTTTTAAACAAAAAGAATCGTAAAATATATTTTGCCGTTTTCATTAAACTATAAATAAAGCCATACACACAATGTCACTCAATTATTTTACTATTGCGTCCTAATAGTATATATATACAGGCTGTAGAGAAAGTAATGCAACAAGGCTATATTTTTGTTATTATTGAATTTAGACAAAAATGTTTCAGACAAAAGTTACATGGTAAAAAGTACTTTATATTTCTGTGACCTTGAAATTCTCTTAAGCCATTACGCGCATGCGTTACGCTGAGCAACTTTAATTTTTTAAATAGCAACATACCATTTTGACTAAATTTTTGGAATCAGCAAGACTTTTTACTTCCGGTAGTATAAAAATTTTGATGGGTTACATAATCAAATTTTTAAGAAAAATAGGTTTTAATTTAAGGTATTTAAGTAAAATTTAAGGAATAATCAGTTTACCTTTGTTTGATGAACAAGTGATGTGACAACTAAACAATTAAAAAAGCTATGAAAATTGCGTTGGTTGTCACTTATCACTTGTTAATCAAACAAAGGTAAACTGATTATTCCTTAAGTTTTACTTAAATACCTTAAATTAATACCTATTTTTCTTAAAAATTTGATTATGTAATACATCCAAATTTTTATGCTACCGGAAGTAAAAAGTCTTTCTGATTCCAAAAATTTAGTCAAAATGGTATGTTGCCATTTAAAATATTAAAGTTGCACAGCGTAACGCATGCGCGTAATGGCTTAAGAGAATTTTAAGGTCACAGAAATATAAAGTACTTTTTACCATGTAATTTTTGTCTGAAATATTTTTGTCTAAATTCAATAATAACATAAATATAGCCTTGTTGCATTACTTTCTCTACACCCTGTGTATATATATATATATATATATATATATATATATATATATATATATATATATATATATATATATATATAATCTTTTTGAATCTCTTGTACCCTTTCGGGTGTCGAGATTAGTCTCTATCTTTTATGTCATTTAATTTATTATTTCTTTCCACTCTTTCCTATTCTTCGCTGTTCTCCTTGCTTCTTGCACGTTAATGTTATTCCTGTTTAGGGTATCTTCTATGTTGTCCTCCCATGTCTTTTGTGGTCTTCCTCTTTTTTTCTTTTTTGTTGCCCTAGCGTTCCATATTATTTTTGTTTGTCTGTCTTCGGGCATTCTTATTAAATGTCCGTACCATGCTAATTGCTTCCTTTCTACGCTATTTTGTACACTTTCTATTTGCAGTCTGGTTCTTATTTCTTCGTTTCTTAATCTGTCTATTCTGGAGACTCCTTCAACTTTTCTTAAGTATCTCATCTCCGCTGCTTGTATTTTACTTTTTGTCCTTTGATTCGTCACCCATGTTTCACTTCCATATATCAGAATTGGTCTGTAGATTGTTTTGAATAGTGTCATTTTCGTTTTCTTAGTTATTTTTTTGTTGCTTAGTATTGTTTTGTTCATTGCATGGTAGCTTTTGTTTGCTGCTTGTATTCTGCTGTTTATTTCGTTTTCTAGACTTCCTCTATTATTTAATGTTGTTCCTAGGTATTTGAATGTTTCTACTTGTTCTATTTCTCTTCCATTCAGTGTTACCTCTGTTTCTATATCCTCTCTTGATATCACCATGATTTTTGTTTTTTCCGCATTTACTGTCATATTGTGTCTGTTTAACTCCTCGTTCCATACATTTAAGTTATGTATGTTGTAGGTCTTCTTCGTTCTTTGCTATTATTGCCAAGTCGTCAGCGAATGCACATTCAGCTATTGTAATTCTCTTTAGTTTGTGATATCCTATTTCCATCTTCCTTGTTTTATCCTTTGTCCTCTTTATGATATCATCTAGAAATATTATGAATAATAGCGGGCTTAACGCCCCCCCTTGTCTTAATCCTTGTGTAGTTGTAAATTCTTCGGATATTCCGTTTGATGTTCTTATGTAGTTAGATGTTTTCTTGTATACGTTCTTGATTGCTCTTAATAACTTCTTATTTATTTTTCTTTTGTCCAATATTTCCCACATCTTTTGCCGTGATACTCTGTCGAAAGCTTTTTCTAGGTCTATAAATGCTATATAGAGTTTGCTAATCTGCCCCAAGGTTTTTTCTATTAGTTTCCTTATTATAAATATATTGTCCTGTGTTGAATGCCCTTTTCTAAACCCGCTTTGGGTTTTCTCCAATGTTGTTTCTACTGCCTCTCTCAGTTTGTTCTCTAATATTGCTTCATAAACCTTAGCCGTTGTACATAGTAATGATATTCCTCTGTAGTTCTTGCAATTTCTGTTGTCTCCTTTTTTATGTATGGAGAATATCACTGCTCTTTCCCAGTCTTCCGGTATATGTCCTTGTTCCCATATTATATTCAACATCTCTAATAACATTTCTTCCCCTTCTTCGCCCATATATTTAAGTTGTTCTGATCGTATGTTGTCATGTCCTGGTGCTTTACCTCTTCTTAGTTTTTTAAGTACCATTTTCATTTCGTCTCTTGAGATATTCTCTCCTTCTAAATTTGTCATGATTCCGAAGTCCACGTTTCCACTTTCCTCGTCTTCCTTTCTGTTTCGGTCTCCTTCAAGCAGTTCGTCAAAATGTTCCTTCCATCTTTCCATGATTGCGCTGTCTTCTTTTATTAGTCTTCCCCTTTTATCTTTTAGCTGGTTCAAAGTTGTTTGTTTTTCTTGTTTGCAGTTTTTGACCGTTCTATACAACAATTTTTGATTCTCTTTGAAATTTTCCTCCATTGTTTTCCCAAATTCTTCCCATGGCTTCTCCTTACATTGCTTTATCTTTCCCTTTGGAGTTTTCCTTTGTTTTTTTGTATTCTTCGTAGTCTTCTATCTTCTTTGTATGTAAATACTTCTTCCATTTTTGTTTCTTCCTTCTTACTTCTTCCTTGACTTCTTCATTCCACCAGTGGGTTTGTTTTCTATTGTTTGTGTTCCTGGTTGTTCCACATGCGTATTTTGTTGCCTCCGCAAGCACTAGTTTGAAGTCAATCCACATTTTTTCTATATTGTTACCATTAGGTGTTGGTGCGTGTCTTATTAATTCTTTTATCTTGTTTTGATATTTCTCCCTTATTTGTTCGTCTTTAAGTTTGTCTACTCTGAGTTTTTCTGTCTTTGGTTCTTTCTTGGTTACTTTCTGATTGTTTCTTTCTTCTGTTTCCTTTGCTTTTATCTTTGCCACCACTAAGTAATGATCACTGCCAATTTCGCTGCCTCTTTTAACTCTTACATCTGTTACTTCCTTTCTTTGTGACTTGTTGGTTAAAAAATAGTCTATTATTGACTTTTCCTTTTTGCTCTTTTCTTCTCTTGTGTACTTGTGAATATCTTTATGGTCGAAAAGGGTGTTTAATATTTTTAGATCGTTTATGATGCAGAAGTCTATGAGTCTGTTTCCGTTGTTGTTTTTAGCGGGTTCTCCATACGTTCCCATTATATCATCCAGTCCCTTATTTTTGTTCCCCACTCTTGCGTTGAAATCCCCCGTTATGTATATTGGTTCTTCTAGTTTCTCGTATTCCAACTGCACGTTACTCCAGAATTCGTCTTTGTCTGTTTTGCTTTCATCCTCATTTGGCCCATATATTATTATTATGTTTGTGGATATATTTTTGGTGTCTAATTTGATTGTCAGTAACCTTTCGTTAATGCACTTCCATTCTGTAATTGCTTGTTCCATTTCTTTGTTTATTATGCAAGCTATCCCTGCTTTTGCTCGCTCTTCATAGTCGACTCCACTGTGTATCATTATATGGTTATTCTTTGTCTTTATTATTCCCTTTCCTTTCTTTTTTGTTTCTGTTAAGGCTAGTACATCTAACCTTGCCTTTTCGAATTCTTCTATTAATTCTATTTCCTTTCCATTTATACTTCTTATGTTCCAAGTTCCTATTCGTATTATCCTTTTCGATTGCTTATTGGTCGTCGTTTGAGGTGTCTCCGTTCTCTTAATTTTTAATCGTTTTTTGATCCTGTTTTAGTCTCTTTCTCATCGTTTAAGGTTAGTCCGTTTTCTTGCTTGTCCCATTTGTAGACTTCTCCATTTATTATTAGTTTCAGATATCCTATTTTGGCCCTGTTGCCTTTTGCCTTCTCCTCTCTTGCAATACTCCTTATCTCTCTCTGAATTTTTCTCTCCTCCCATGTTAGGTCGTTGTCAATGTATATTTTTGTATTCTTTAATTTATTTTTCGCTGTCATGATTTCTTGCTTCTGTTCCCAGTTTTCCAGCTCTGCAATTAACATTTCATTCCTTTTGCCTCTATTTAGCATTATTATTTTATTTGCGGTCGCCTTAACCTGGAGTTGTTCCTCAAATAATTTTTTAACTTCCTCTTCTGGTTTCTGTTTATGTGGGTGTCCTTTAATTACAATATTGTTCTTTTTCTTAGATTTTTCCTCCATGTCTGCCTTTTTCTCGAGTTTCTCTATTCTATCTATTAGAGCTTTTTTTTCCCTTCCCCATGCTTCTTCTTTCTTCTCAAGATCTAATTTAATCTCTCTTATTTCCTGTTTTATTTCTTTCGTGTTTTCTTCCATTTTGTCTAATATGGATTGCATCATCTTTCTTACTTCCTCCATATTTGGACTGGTTCTACTATCCTCTTCCGCGCTCTCTCTGCTTTCTTGCGTATTTTCTGCTTCTTTTTTCTTTTGCTCAGGTGACCGTAATACCCTCTTGCTTGTCTTAAATATACTGTAACAGTTTTGGTCTTCTTTTCCTCGCTGTCTCTTGCTCATTCCTTCTATTGCTTCACACTATGTCTGTTTTGCTACGCCACTGGGTTTCCACGGCACTGACTTGACGCACAGCGCTTGCGCCGCACTTGTCTCTGTCGCTCTGACGCACTCGCTGCCTATGTTCGCACGACCTTCAACAATGTCTCGCCAACTGACAGTTCTACAATCTAACCTCCGTATTGTAACTACACTCCGTTTTCTTTATAAATTTTTAAATCTGGCTCTGAACCTATTGTTTTTAACTTTTCTGCACTCTACACACTGAGTTTACACTCCCAAGAAAGTTTTATTTGTATTCCACGTGATAATTCTCGACTTAGCGAGTTTATTATCGGCGCTCACTCTACACACGTCTGTCACTTATTCTATTAGAAGCAATTCAAATGATTATTACGAACGTAATCTATGACAGTATTAATTGTCGATACATTCAATGGAAAATACACAAATACCTGCTATATTTCATCAGTCACGTTCCTTTTGTGTGTTCGTCAACTATTGTTTAATTGTAATTTATATATTGTGTATTAACATGAGATAATCTAAGATCTTATACTTATTACCTGTTTGTAAAGTGACAGATGTCTACAACTTCTTTTCACAGTACAGTTACTTGTCAGTAATTTAGACTATTTCAACCAATCACATAGCGCGCTACAAACAAATCGACAATCAAACAATTGCCGTCTAACAAGGGGAGGTCGCCACCGCCGGGACACGGATTTGGCTGAAATTTTTTTTCGAAGTAGCTGTACACCTATTGTGTTTAGTGGCAAAGTAATAGCGCGCACTATTTTGTCCTTTTCGAGAAAAAGGGCTTTAAAGTTAACGCGTTAAAGATAAAGCATTTATATACCCCTTAAAAATATGCACTGACAGCTGTTACAGCGTTGTCGCGTGGTTATAAGTCCTGCTTTACACGCGGTAGGTCAGGGTTCGATTCCCACTCAAGTTATGTTTTATTTTTACATTTGAATTGTTTTTAATAAATTAAAAACTCTTTAAATTAATAATAAATTTATTTAATTTACAATCATAAAAATATGTATGTATGCATAAAATATGTGTGTTAAATATGTATTAATTTAAATAATGTGTTTTTGCTTAAGATATATTCATTTGTTTTTTATGATCCGTGCATTTGAATTGCCCGTGCATAAGTATCGTTTATAAAGGAGGCCAAGTTTTCACTACGATTCTGCTTCAATTATTTTTATGACGATTACTATTCCAAAAGTTACGAAAAAAAAAATCCGCGGAAAGAAGAGAGTGATGATTGTAAATTAAATAAATTTATTATTAATTTAAAGAGTTTTTAATTTATTAAAAACAATTCAAATGTAAAAATAAAACATAACTTGAGTGGGAATCGAACCCTGACCTACCGCGTGTAAAGCAGGACTTATAACCACGCGACAACGCTGTAACAGCTGTCAGTGCACATTTTTAAGGGGTATATAAATGCTTTATCTTTAACGCGTTAACTTTAAAGCCCTTTTTCTCGAAAAGGACAAAATAGTGCGCGCTATTACTTTGCCACTAAACACCATAGGTGTACAGCTACTTCGAAAAAAAATTTCAGCCAAATCCGTGTCCCGGCGGTGGCGACCTCCCCTTGTAAGACAGCGGTCGCCAAAGTTTTTTTATCACGCATCCCTAAGACAAAACTTTTTTATTCGCGCACCCCTAATACTCTACAGCAGCGTTCCGCAACCTTTTGTATCTGGCGACCCATAAAATATGAATTCAAATGTAAGGTGACCCATATGAGACTATATGGTAGGAGAGGGGGCTTTAGTCTCTTAACCTTCATAAGGTCCTCAAAATTACTGACGTTAACGGTCTTCGGGTCAGATTTGACCCAAGTAGTAAATTTCATATATGGACAATAATTTGCTTTAATAAAGTGTATTATAATATCTTATCTGCTATTTTTAGCTATACTCAGTATAAACTGTATTTTTTATAGGCATTTATTTCAAATTTATATCGATTTTACAAAATTAATACAAGGAATATATGTACTTAAATATATGACATATTATAATTAAATTTTAATTCAATTGTTGTTACATTGGTTGCATAGAGTAATCGTTTTAGAATGCTGTTTGCATACAAATTTTTTACAAGTTATACAGACTAATGGTGTTTTATTATCTGTTTTGGGACATAATTGACATCGACTTCTTTTGGTGGGATTTTTGACCGGTCCGCTATTTTTTTCTTCAGCTTTGGTTGAAGTGGACGGCTGTTGATCTAAATCACGTATTTTCATTGCAATTTCTCGTGAAAATGATGCTCTTGGTAATGTTTTTCGTTTTTTCATGTAGGGCGTAGTAAGCTGCAAACCTAAATTCTCCAAAAAGTATCGACGTTTAGCAAAGCAGCTTTCGTTCCAGCCATGATTAGCCGATGTAAACAATATAAAAGCATTATACGCTGATATATCTAACATGTTACTAAATACCACTTGAGGCCATCTATTTGTCTTTCTTTTGCAAGTATAACATGCCACAGCTTTATCCAATGTATCTACACCACCTTTACATTTGTTGTAATCTAATATTATTTGTGGCTTTTTGTCTTCGCGATTACTAACTTCTGAGCTGTTATGCAAAGTGCTGAGAAGATTCACAGACTTATTTTTTTTAGCAATGTAAGACACGAGGGTAGTGTCCTCAGTAAACCAAAAAAATGAAGAATATATAGGTCTGCCTTTGGTTGCCAATATCTCTGGTGGTAATTCAAGCTTATTTTTACGTATAGTTCCAACTAAAGTGATTCGTTTTTCTAGTAGTTTTTGTCCAAGTTGATAAGATGTGAAGAAATTATCTGCAGTCACGTTATGACCTTTTAGACCAGTTGTCAAATCAAGGACTACACGCATACCTTGGTTTCTTTCAGGCATGGTTCCTATTTTTTTACCTGTATACGGTTGAATATTCCAAGCATAACTAGTAGCAGAATCACAAAGAACCCAAAATTTTATACCATACTTAGCTGGTTTGGACGGTATGTATTGCCGGAATGGACATCTTCCTCTGAATGCTACCAGCTGTTCATCGACTGTTACATCTTGAGACGGATTATAGAGTTTGGGCAATATGTCAACCCATTGGCCCCACAATTCACGAATCGGTGCAAACTTGTCTAGCATTCGTCGTTCGCTTCGAGTGTCCCTATTGTCAAATCTTATTACTCTCGAAACAATTTTGAATCTTTTCAATGGCATGATTGCTCCAAATATGGGTCTACCTCTCTCAGAATCCCATAAACTTTCGGTACTTTCATTATTTGACCGATACACTCCAGCTAACAAAAGTAATCCAATAAATGCGAACATTTCGGTGTCGCCAATATCAGTCCAATCATTACCAAATACACGTTTACCTTCTTTATTGGTGTATTTCAAAATAGTATTCATTACAGGAGGTGGGAAAAATAATTGAAAACTAGAGATCTCTTCCTTTGTAATTCTCGAACAAGAATAACGTGTCAAACCTGGCATCATGCTGATAATATTTTCCATCCGGGCTCTTCCATGTCTATTCGTACAAGGTTCCTTGGAGTATCTTATTTGGCCATTCTTTGATGTCGTTGTCTGAGTAAGCGCAACTTCACTATCACTCTCACTAGAACTATCACATGGTTCAGCACATTCTAGATAATCTTCGTTTTCTGAACATAGTTCTTCCTCGTCAGATACTTCATTCGCCATGATCTCCATTTCACTATCCGTCATTTTCCCACAAAAAAAATATCTGGCACAACTTTCAACCTTAGATGCGTGTTATTTGTTACGTGTTTATTCTACGACTGTAGCAAACTAATACCCCGGGGATTCCCCATTTTCATGCCATATAATGTTAGGCTAGTGTGATAAGAGGAAAAGAGACAGATATATACAAGTTTATTGCGCAAAATATTCCAGACAGCATTACAAAAATTCGTGTTTTTACTCCAGGACAAATTTGACCCGAAGACCTTATGTGTAAAAAAATTTATAACTGGAAATATTTTAAATATATTTTTTCAGAAACGTAAAATATCTGTATAGATTTAAAATAAAATAAAAGTCATAAAATATCAAAAATAAAAACTACTTACTTTCAGAAATAAAACAGTTTTTCTCATAAAATGGGTCAGATTTGACCCGAAGACCTTATGAAGGTTAAAATTACAGGACCATACAAAAAATATAGGCGTAAGATTTAGGATTAAAAAAAAAATGTATACCAGCGCTATGTATAACAGCACCTCTACCGTCTACCTCATCCTAATAGACACTAAAATTACTAACCGCCAATATTTAAATGAAGTATTCTAATTTAGCAAGTATATAAATCGTGGGCTTCCACATCCGTTGTATTTATCCTAAATCATTCAATATTTATGCGACCCGTTTTTAAACTTTTGCGACCCAAAATTGGGTCGCGACCCAATGGTTGCGATCGGCTGCTCTACAGTACATACAGTGTGTCCCAGCGACTACCATACATAGGAAAATTAACATTGGGAAATTATGTAAGGATCAAGTATTGCTGTGTCTGTATCTAAACATGTGATAGTCACAAATTAAATAGTAGTTAGTTGAATTCACGACCTTCTCGATTAAAAGTGTCCTATTCCGGCCCGCTAACAGGCCCAGTTTCAGCGTGCCGCCGCTGGCGCTAGTAACAGTAGGAAAACATTTGAAAAAAAATACGGTTTTGACAGTTGTTAATCAACAAACTACAGAATTCAGTCGTGATACACGAATATTTTCTGTAAAATTTATTTACAACCAGTGCATTTAGTGCAATTATAAATTAATTATTTGTGTAATATTTAGGTCAGTATTATTCTCAGGTATTATTATTCATTTTACTGGAAATTATTAGGTGTTTTTACAGCAACACTTTTGTTGGAGAAACGCTTGCCGCAGTTTTTTAAACTCCGCGCGCCTACTATGTCTCAATTTCGTTGCTAGCTGACATAGTTGTTTACTTTTGTTTCTTTTTTTTCTTTAATCGTTGTAACAAATAAAATATTATGTTGTGTTTTATAAATCGATAATTCAAATGTGTTATATACTTATATAGTAAATAAAAGTGTATTAATTCATCAGGTTATGGGCCCAGACTCGTGTGGGCTGCATTAGTGAGTTGTGTTTTCTCTTTCTCTGTTCAAAATAAACTGTGTGTTGTGATACAACATGACGCAAGATAGCATGAAACAGAAAATCACATTGTTGAACGGTGGAAATTACATTTTTTGGAAGACGAAAATAAAAGCAGTGCTTATTCGTGACGATTTGTGGGAAATTGTCAGTGAGCCAAAGCCGGAAAATACCAGCAACGAATGGAAGAAGAAAAATAACAAAGCCATGGCTTGTATCACGCTAAGTGTTGAAGATGGTCAACTTATACATTTTGCACATTTGAATGACGCATACGATGCGTGGCAGGCTTTGTCCAAGAAGTACGAAAGGTCGACATTTGGCAGTAGGTTATATTTGAGACGAAAACTGTACGGAATACAATATCGTGGTGGACCAATGAGCAGTCACATCGACGCCATAATGGAAGTGGTCGGTTTGCTGCGAGGATCAGGCAAAGCTCTCGAAGACGAAGAGGTCGTAGCAGTTTTACTGGTTAGTCTCCCAGAATCGTACTCTGGACTTGTCACGGCACTCGAGGGACGTGACGAAGCAGATTTGACGGTGGAATATGTGACAGGAAAAATACTCGACGAATACCAAAGGCGCACCGAAGCTAGTGAATCGGGAAATGGTGATACACAAGTGGCACTGCAGTTAAAGACAACAGGATCGAACAAGGTTAGTCACGATCTTAGAAATAAAGTCTCAAAAGGTAATAAAGTAAATAAAAGCCACAAGGAGACTCGGATATGTTATTATTGTCAAAAACCAGGCCATTTAAAGGCAGATTGTTACCGATTTAAAAGAGCTCAAGATCAACAAAAATCAGCTGGTGCAGAATCCGCTAAATCTTCGTCCGAGGTTAAAATTAGCAAAAGTGAGAGCTATACAACATTTAAGGCACAGGATCAGACACGCACCGCTAGTGTCCAGGGATGGTGCGTAGATTCTGGGGCGACAAGTCACATGACAAATGACCGAAAGTTTTTCACGTCGATTCGTGACACAACCGCTACAGTTTATCTCGCTGATGGTTCATCGGTGCCAGCAGCAGGTGTAGGAGAAGGCCAAATTTACTGCAATTTAGCAGAAGGACGCAGACAAATACATTTGAAAAATGTACTGTACATTCCACAGTTGGATGATGGTCTCCTTTCAGTGAAACGCATAACAGAGCAGGGTCACCGAGTAATTTTCGAGAAGGATATATGTAGTATTTATAAGGATCAGAAGATCATCGCAGAAGCAAGAAGCGATGGAAGTTTATTTCGACTCGAAACTATAACGCCCACGCAGTTCGTTCAAATGGCGAGAGAAGCGGCGTGTTTACATCAGTGGCATCGGCGATTAGGTCACAGAGATTCATCTGCAATTAAACAATTGATTAACAAGGACTTGGCCACGGGAATACAAGTATCGAAATGCTCGGAAGAAGTAGTATGCGAAAACTGCCTGAAAGGAAAATTAACACAGTCTAAATTTGTAGAAAGTAGTCGAAGAGAGAGCGAACCAATGAGGCTCATTCATTCTGATTTGTGCGGGCCGATGCAAACTTCGACGCCGAGCGGGAACAGATATTTTCTGACTTTAATCGATGACTACTCACGTTTTACAGTGGTTTGACTAGTCAAGTCCAAAGATCAGGTGGCCGGCGTTGTTCGAGAGTACATCGCACAGATGTCAACGAGATTTAATAAGAAGCCCACAGCCATTCGCACAGACAATGGTAAGGAGTATATCTCTCAGGAGCTGACGAATTTCTTAAAGAAAGAGGGTATACAGCATCAGCTTACCGTCCCTTATACTCCACAACAAAATGGTGTGGCGGAGAGGAAGAATAGGTCACTAACCGAATCTGCAAAATGTATGTTACTAGACGCCGGACTCCACAACCGTTTCTGGGGAGAAGCAATACTGACGGCAACGTATTTGCAAAATCGATTGACGAGTAGAAGTGTTGACAAAACTCCAGTTGAGCTATTTACAGGTGTAAAGCCCGATCTAAGTCACATTAGAGTTTTTGGTTCTAAAGTTTTTTCGCTCATACCCAAACAAAAACGAAGAAAGTGGGACGACAAGGCAGAAGAAGGTGTTTTGGTTGGATATGATGGTAATACCAAAGGATATAGAATTTTGGATCCCATGACAAACAAAGTTTGGATCAGCAGATCAGTGCGCATCATCGAAAGAGATAGCAAACACCCAATTCCGGCAGATAGTACGTTGACAGAAGGGGTTCACAATTCAAGTTCTGCAGTTTCAGTGGAAGATGTTCCAATCGAGATGCGTGTTGCTGACGAAGATGCGCAGAATACCAGAGATGGAGAAGAAGCAGAATGGAGTCCAGAAGAGCAGCATGGCAGTGCACCAGAGACTACAGAAGTACCACAAATTAGAATATCGAATCGAAGTAACAAGAATGTACCTCCAGTGAGACTGACGTACAAGGTGCAAGCGAACCATGTGAGAGAGCCGACGTCGTGGAACGAATTGCTGAAGATGACACATCGTGAACAAAATTTGTGGATTGCTGCGGCAAAAGAGGAAATGTTATCCCTGAAAAAACACCGGGTATGGGAATTAACAGAACTTCCACCAGGAAAGAAATCCATTTCATGCAAGTGGGTGTTCAAGGCGAAGTCGGATGGCGATGGTCATGTCCACACTTACAAGGCTCGTTTAGTAGCCAGAGGGTTTTCACAACGATACGGAGAAGATTACGATGAAACGTTCGCACCAGTCGTAAAACATGAGACTATTCGAATTTTATTCACCGTAGCTGCACAGAGAAATCTTCATGTTAGACACCTAGATGTTAGAAGCGCATATCTCAATGGTGAGCTGACTGACGATATATATATGGAGCAACCACAGGGTTTCGAGGAACCGGGCCAGGAAAACAAGGTGCTGAAATTGCGGAAAAGTCTGTACGGTTTGAAACAATCTGCGCGCGTCTGGAATCAGAGAGCAAAAGAAGTATTCTTAGAGCTAGGATTTCAACAGGGAAATGCAGATCAATGTCTCTACTTGCGGAAGGAGGACGATGGAAGTTTCACTTACGTCCTGTTGTACGTAGACGATCTTCTGGTAGCTGGTCAATCTGAAAAACTGACTGAGAAAGTAAGCAGAGAATTTCAGAATTATTTTGACATTATTTAGGGATTCAAGTCGAACGTAAAAAGGATGGATCATTTTTGCTTAATCAAAGAGCAAAAATCACGAAGATGTTGGAAAACTACGGTTTAACAGAACCAAAACCTGCAGCTACTCCAATGGAAACTGGTTTTATGTCTGCAGAAACGACCGACAGTACCGAGTTAAGAAACAACACGTCGTACAGAAAAGCAATAGGATCATTGCTGTATATCGCTACAGTGTCTAGACCAGACATTGCCGTTGCAGTTAGCCTACTCAGTCGTCGTGTGGAAAAGCCTACCCAAAATGACTGGAACGCTGTAAAGCGAGTGATGCGTTATCTCGCGTCCACAGTTGATAAGAAACTTCGTTTATCTTCGAACGGAAGTTTGAAGTTAAAATGTTTCGTTGATGCAGACTGGGCTGGAGACAAGACTGATCGAAAATCAACAAGTGGCTACGTTTTCTTGCTTGGGGACGGAGCAGTAGCTTGGTCAAGTCGTAAACAAGCATCAGTTGCGATGTCTTCCACCGAGGCCGAATACATTGCTGCGTCATTTGCTAGTCGAGAGTTGTTGTGGATCAGACAGCTCCTCGTGGATATGTGCATACCAGTTGATTGCCCAACAACAATGTATGAAGATAACCAAGGGTGCATTCGACTGATTGAGTCGAGTAGTTCCGGGGCTCGAACTAAACATATCGATATATGTTATCATCAACTTCGAGATCTGCGTGAAAAGGGGATTATTGATGTGCTGTACTGCCCATCAAGCGACATGTTAGCTGATCTATTCACGAAGCCGCTAGCAAAGGAGCCGTTCCTAAGGATATTGGATCTACTAGGATTTCAATGATTTAAAAACCTGCAACAGCGAGAAGGGGTGTTGGAGAAACGCTTGCCGCAGTTTTTTAAACTCCGCGCGCCTACTATGTCTCAATTTCGTTGCTAGCTGACATAGTTGTTTACTTTTGTTTCTTTTTTTTCTTTAATCGTTGTAACAAATAAAATATTATGTTGTGTTTTATAAATCGATAATTCAAATGTGTTATATACTTATATAGTAAATAAAAGTGTATTAATTCATCAACTTTCAACTGCAGTGTGATTTGGTGTGTTATATTAATAACACATCACTGTAATTATGGTTCATGATAAGAAGTGCTGTGTACCAAGCTGCAGTCGACGAGGTACAAGTTTATTGCATGAATTCCCGTCAAACATGAATATGGCACATAAATGGCATGACAGTTTATAGTTACACCTACGTAATAATATGTTTGTTCAGGGGAAAAGATTCGCAACGTGAAAAACCCTCATATTTGTAGTAATCACTTTGCAGAAGATTGTTTTCGTCACACGTCTTGTACACGAAAACTATTAAAACGTGATGCTCTACCTACATTATTTATGGTATTTTCTGTAAAATTATTAAACGTATTCATTTGAATTAATTTTATACTAATTAAAAATAAATTGTATTTCAGCCGAATTGTTCTAATAATGATGGTAACACCCTAAGTGATATATTTTGCAATAAATTGTATACCTAAGTAATATATTTTATTTTTAAATGTTATAAAATCAAATTTCTTTAAAAAATCATTTTTCAAAATTAATATATCTATATATTTTATGATTTATTTTGTATTTATAATTAATAATTTTTACACAACAACCTTTTACAATATTAACTGACATTTTTTGACAGTGACAAGTAGCTACTGTTACTAGCGCCAATACTTCAACATTTGGCCGAGCTGTCGGCACAACAAATCTATTGTTATATCGTTCAGCTAGCAGGCCGGTATAAATCGAGAAGGTCGTGGTTGAATTAATCAAATTTAAAACTGTCAGATGGCTGTTATTTTTTAAATTTGCTGAAACAATACAACTATTACCATTGAATTATCAATATTCTTGCAAATAAATAATTTTTAGGAATAAATAATATGGTTATATTTATTATTTTATAATAAAGTTTGTGTAGAAACAAATTTGGATGATTTCCAGTAATACATACCAACAACAGAAAGCTTAAGATTGCATTTTGTAAAGAAGAAAGACACACCAGATAAGCACTAAATTCAATATCACTAGCAGGTACTAATCAATGAAATGTTCAAACGTATTCCCATTGACTCGCAGACAGTGGCTTAATCTGTCATAAAATTCTGTTCCCCATTTAATGTAAATGTGTACTCGTCAGTGAAACAAATATTTTCTAAAGCATGACATTTATTAAACATTAATTCACAAAAGTATTTGTAGTTTTTATGAGTTCGGTGATTCACCGAAATTATTTGTAGTTTCCCGCACACTTCGACAGCTGTCAAAATATCTACTTCGTTAACATTCTGGGATCCGTTTCTATACTTTTGCGAAGGCAATTGACGCACCCAATTTCCTATTTTAAATAAAATTCCTTTAAATAATTATGTAATGTAAAATTATTTGACAGAAGTAAATTTCTTTGTTTTAAATCTTTTGTTTTTGTCACGCAGAAAGAATATGCATATAGCTCAAGGCAATAGTTGATCCTTATATAATTTCCCAATGTTAATTTCCCTATGTATGGTAGTCGCTGGGACACACTGTATACCGTGTGTCTCACGACGATCTACACCTAGGACGTTATATGCTAATTTGATTTTTGAATTCAAAATATTAATGTGTTTTTTTTTACTATTTAGGCAGTATAATTGTCAATTTGACGTTTACTATTTTATATTGTTTGTGACATTCTAACAAATTGTATCAAGAAAAACACATTCGTCTTTACAGTAATAGTACACTTTCAAAGAAATTAAACGTCAAATTGACAATTATACTATCTATATAGTAAAAAAAAACAGTCAGATTAATATTTTTAATTCAAAAATCAAATGAGCGTGTAACGTCCGATGTGTAGATCGTCGTGAGACACACGGTATATATATATATATATATATATATATATATATATATATATATATATATATATATATATATATATATATATATATATACATATATATATATATATATATATATATATATATATATATATATATATACATACCTACAACAGAAAGCTTAAGAGTTTGCATTTTGTAATGGAAAAACGAACAAAACACAACAGTTAAGCACTAAATTCAATATCACTAGCAGGTACTAATCAATGAAATGTTCAAACGTATTCCTATTGACTAGCAGACAGTCGCTTAATGTGTCACAAAATTGTGTCCTCCATTTAATGTAAATGTGTGCTCGTCAGTGAAAAAAATATTTTCTAAAGCATGACATTTATTAAATATTAATTCACAATAAGTGATTAATTTTTCACTATCTGCTGCTAATAGCAGCATGTAATATTTGTAAGCAAAATATTTGTGTATTTTTATGAGTGCGGTGATTCACCGAGATTATTTGTAATTTCCCTCACACTTCGACGGCTGCCAAAATGTCTCTCGTTGTTAACATTCTGGTTTCCATATATTAAATCCTGTAAATTATTTTAGAATTAAAAAAAATTAACTCTAAAGTATATTGGCGATTCGACCCATAACATTTATAAGTTATTTACATTACCAAATAAGCCGTTGTGCTAGCAACGCCATAAACAATTTTTTGCAAAAAATGGTATTTAACCTACATCTATTAATTATTACTTTTTAAAAGCATTTTTATCAGAAATGTGGGCATTAATATCATTTTCATTAATACCAATGAATGCTAGTAACCAATCCCTACACCTGTACCAAATTTCAGAGCTCTGAAATGTATAATACAGAAGTAATCGCAACTTTTTCAATTTTACATGTTAATTCCCTATGTCCCAGATTTCTTGGGACACCCGGTATATATATATATATATATATATATATATATATATAAATAAAGTAAACATGACATCAATTGGCAGCCTTAAAAAAAATAAATATATTCATGCTATTAGAACAGTTTATACAAGTATTTTTTTTTATATTTAATAAACTTTTATATTTTTCTGGCGCACCCCTAGCACAGTAACACCTCACGCACTCCCAGGGGTGCGGCAACCCCATTTTGGCGACCGCCGGTCTAAGAAACGAATCTCGGTTTAAATCGAGAATCAAAACAAATCTAGAATGGTTTGATTCTCGAATTAAACCTCGACTGTACAACCGGGCATAATATATTCGAAATGATTCCATTGATAATCTGAAATTTTTATCTGAATTAACAAACAAATATTGTTAATTATTTACCTCAACAGCAGCTTACCGTCAGTATATTGTCTACGTCAGTAAACTGTAAATCAATGAATTATATAAATATATATTATATATAAATAGATACTTTGTTTATTTTCACGTGCTTTATTTTATTCAATAATTAATTGAATATGGATTTTCACAAAGTGAATGAAAATACTATTTTATATTTGTAAATCAATGATTCCAGTTGTAGAATTCGCATTGTACATGATGTACTGCTGCACCTGAAAAATTACAACCAGATTTACAATATATTTGTTAACAAGTGAATAGCTATTGTGCTCTGTGTTGTACCTGCTGTATTATATCCCGATTCGTTTCAAATGCCACGAGATGTCTGATCCTTGCAATCAGAACTCGACGCTATAAACAAATATCATTTTGATTCACAATCATAAATGAACACAGCACAATGTGACGCGTTATGCAATATCTTGCATCGTCAAATAAGAATCGGTACGACAATTGTCATAAGGTCAAATAATATTGAATATACTTTCCATAATGCATTAGTGATAAATAACAATAACGAGTGCATTCATACTTGTATCATTGACGCCACCAAGTAACCAATGCCCATGTATCTACAAGAGTCCGAGAACAACTGAACAAATTCTGTCAGTTGCTCATGTACATGTCGTGCAAGCAATATGCATCTAAGGATATAGTTGTCGCGTAGATTCCTCTCTCCAATAATTTGGATATTTGTTACTGTTGCTAGAAAATTTAAATGAAAACTAGAAACTTTATAATACAAAGTATGTATGTTTATATTGGTATATATATATATATATATATATATATATATATATATATATATATATATATATATATATATATATATATATATATATACAGGGTTAGTCAAAATTACCGGAACACCTAAATAATTCTCCTACCGTAATGAATTTTAAAAAATTTTTCGTACAAAAGTTCTTTGGTGATAAACAAGCTATCGTTTACATATTTTTTCAATATACAGGGTGTTCATTTTATTGCGGAAATTAGGTCAACTTTCTTTTTTCAAATGGAACACCCTGTATATTTTTACATTTTTTAATTTCTAGATTAATTCTAAGTATTTTTTGTAGGAAAATTTTTTTTATAAAATGCGTAATTTTTGAGTTATAAGCAATTAAGCCAAACTCCTGAACTTCGAATTAAGAGTATTTTCATACATACATATCGTTTGTTTTAACCAAAGGAATAAAAAAAAATTGCAAAATAAAAAAAAATAACAAATTAAATAGATAAAATTAAAGTAAATGTAAATTAAGGTACATGTGCTTGCTTGATAATGCTCCACAACTTCATGAAACAATTGACAAATAGTCAATCAATTGACATTTAAACGACAGATTAATTGCTTATATCTAAAAAATGATGCATTTTCTAAAAAAATGAGTCCTACAAAAAATACTAAGAATTAATCTTAGAATTGAAAAAAGTAAAAAAATATAGCGTGTTCCATTTGAAAAATGAAAGTTTACCTAATTTCTGCAATAAAATGAACACTCTGTATATTAAAAAAATACTTAAACGGTAGCTTGTTTACAACCAAAACACTTTTGTACGAAACATTTTTTAAAATTCTTTACGGTAGGAGAATTATTTAGGTGTTCCGGTAATTTTGACTAACCCTGTATATATATATATACAGGGTGTCCCTGAAATGCGTGGACATCGCTTAACCACAGATTCCTGGGTCGAAAATAAGACGATTTAACTAAACTTACCTATATGCAATTACGTTTCGTTTAGCTGGTATTCTGCTTCAAAGTTCTTTAAAAAAAAAGTTATTTTATCCATAACTACAGAACGCTTGGATCGATTTGGATAATATTCGGTACTGTACTTCTTACGGATGTAGGTCATCTTTTAAGGTGATATTAGCTATTATCAGTGGACCATTAGTGTACGAAACACGGGTAACCCGGCATAAATCAGTCAAAAACTTTTTAATGTTAAGGCCAATAACTTTCAAAAAAATAGTTTCAGAAAGAGACATTCAATAGTAATTTTTTTGTTGTTGTTGTCTGTACTGATATCTGTTAAGGTTTAGGCACAAAAAAATAAAATCTGAGGGACCGCGCACTGCATTTCATAAAAAAATGTCATCTAGCAGTCTGTTTTTTAAAGAAATAAATGACGATATGATATTTATTAGTGCAATTATTTAGATTTCCTTTGAATTTTTGCAAAATGGGCACCTCATTCACCAGATTTAAATATTTGCGATTCCTTTTTATAAGGAAATCTAAATAATTGCACTAATAAATATCATATCGTCATTTATTTCTTAAAATACCAGACTGCTAGATGACATTTTTTTATGAAATGCAGTGCGCGGTCCCTCAGATTTTATTTTTTTGTGCCTAAACCTTAACAGATATCAGTACAGACAACAACAACAAAAAAAATACTATTGAATGTCTCTTTCTGAAACTATTTTTTTGAAAGTTATTGGCCTTAACATTAAAAAGTTTTTGACTGATTTATGCCGGGTTACCCGTGTTTCGTACACTAATGGTCCACTGATAATAACTAATATCACCTTAAAAGATGACCTACATCTTATTTTCGACCCAGGAATCTGTGGTTAAGCGATGTCCACGCATTTCAGGGACACCCTGTATATATATATATATATATATATATATATATATATATATATATTTATATATATATATATATTTATATATATATATATATATATATATATATATATATATATATATATATGTATATATGTATATATATATATATATATATATATATATATATATATATATATATATATATATATACACAGTAAAGTCGCGATTTAGTGAACTCTCGATTAAATGAACAACCCGATAGAGTGAACACTTAAATTTTATCATTGCGTCCCGATATAGTGAACAGCTGTAAACCCCGATACAGTAAACTATGGTATTTGCGATACTTCTCTGGGGGATCCCACTAAATATGAATCTAGATGGAGCGTAAACGAAAATACTTGAATTTAAAACAAAAAAAAATTAAATACTTAATGTCTGGGTAAAGGAGAATGTGTGACCGTGTTTGCTAGTAGAATATTGCAGTTTGCTCGTGTTACATGATTTGCGACAAAAATTAGTACAAATTAACCTGAAAAAAAGCGTAAACAATCCAATATTACTTAATTTTTTTCGCTTCTGCAATAAATAACCTTTTATATGTACCTTCCCATTACATAATACACGTATACATAATATTATGTAATAGGCACATGTATTTGTTGTTTTTTTTTAAATTATTTTATTGTAGATTTTCTTTTGTCAATTGTAGAACTTGAGAAGAAGAAATATTGAATCCAAAATGATTGGAATAAATGACTATAGTTCAAGATGATAACATATATGCGACGTTTCGATCAGATGTTTTTTGATCATTTTCAAGCAAATAACAAAATTCTGGAGGATTGGATTAAGTATTTTTCCTTCTCTTTTATTATTTTACATATACATACATAATTCTGTTGATTTAGGTATCTAGAATATAAGTTGTTTCTCAAAATATCTGAGTGAGACCAGAACCCCGAAAATGTAAACACCCCTAAAAAGTGAACAGGCTTGGCCGGAATTAGTTCACTAAATCGCGACTCTACTGTATATACAGGCTGGCCCTAAAATGCGTGGACATCGCTTAACCACAGATTCTTGGGTCGAAAATAAGACGATTTAACTAAACTTACCTATATACAATTACGTTTCGTTTAGCTAGTATTCTGCTTCAAAGTTCTTTCAAGAAAAAGTTATTTTATCCATAACTACAGAACGCTTGGATCGATTTTGATAATATTCGGTACTGTACTTCTTACGGATGTAAGTCCTCTTTTAAGGTGATATTCGTTATTATCAGTTGACCATTAGTGTACGAAACACGGGTAACCCGGCATAAATCAGTCAAAAACTTCTTAATGTTAAGGCCAATAACTTTCGAAAAAATAGTTTCAGAAAGAGACATTCAATAGTAATTTTTTTGTTCTTGTTATCTGTAGTGATATCTGTAAAGGTTTAGACACAAAAAAATAAAATCTGAGAGACCGCGCACTGCATTTTATAAAAAAATGTAATCTAGCAGTCTGGTTTTCTAAGAAATAAATGACGATATGATATTTATTAGTGCAATTATTTAGATTTCTTTTGAAATTTTGCAAAATGGGCACCTCGTTCACCAGATTTAAATATTTGCGATTCCTTTTTATAAGGAAATCTAAATAATTGCACTAATAAATATCATATCGTCATTTATTTCTTAAAATACCAGACTGCTAGATGACATTTTTTTATGAAATGCAGTGCGCGGTCTCTCAGATTTTATTTTTTTGTGTCTAAACCTTAACAGATATCACTACAGATAACAAGAACAAAAAAATTACTATTGAATGTCACTTTCTGAAACTATATTTTTGAAAGTTATTGGCCTTAACATTAAAAAGTTTTTGACTGGTTTATGCCGGGTTATCCGTGTTTCGTACACTAATGGTCCACTGATAATAACGAATATCACCTTAAAAGATGACCTACATCCGTAAGAAGTACAGTACCGAATATTATCAAAATCGATCCAAGCGTTCTGTAGTTATGGATAAAATAACTTTTTCTTGAAAGAACTTTGAAGCAGAATACTAGCTAAACGAAACGTAATTGCATATAGGTAAGTTTAGTTAAATCGTCTTATTTTCGACCCAGGAATCTGTGGTTAAGCGATGTCCACGCATTTTAGGGCCACCCTGTATATTGTAGTAAATCGTGTTTTACTTAAATACCTTAAATTAATACCTATTTTTCTTAAAAATTTTATTATGTAACCCATCAAAATTTTTATACTACCGAAAGTAAAAAGTCTTTTTGATTCCAAAAATTTAGTCAAAATGGTATGTTGCCATTTAAAAAATTAAAGTTGCACAGCGTAACGCATGCGCGTAACTGCTTAAGAGAATTTCAAGGTCACAGAAATATAAAGTACTTTTTACCATGTAACTTTTGTCTGAAACATTTTTGTCTAAATTCAATAATAACAAAAATATAGCCTTGTTGCATTACTTTCTCTACACCCTGTATATATATATATATATATATATATATATATATATATATATATATATATATATATATATATATATATATATATATAGCGAGCCGTTTATTTAGGATCTTTAGATTTTCTGGAGGACCCGTGTTAGTAACACTTTCTCTCCAATATTCACTTTGTTTATTGTTTTGTTGTTTGTGTGTGTACTAATGTTGCATGTGGTTGCATGTACGTTGATTGTTTGTTAATTCACTTCAAGTCGCAACACTATATAAGCAGGACTTGTTTCGGTCGTTTGTAGCGACAATTTTCTGCAGGATCAATGCTGGCTACATCTCTGAGATGTTCAGATGTGTGAGTTGCCATCTTCGAATATAACCGTGTTGCGTCTCGCAGGATGATCTCCCTGATCTGCGGCATCTCCAGGTCTCTGTGTATGTTAGCGTTGCGGACGTACCATTGAGCGTTGGTGATGGTACGCAGGAAGCGGTTTTGTTTACTCTGTAGTCTCTTGATGTGTGATGGTGCAGCTGTTCCCCACACTGATGCAGCGTATGTCAACTGTGGGCGTATGACGGTGGTGTACAGTCGGAGTTTGTTTCTAATGGATAGATCGCTTTTCCTGCCTAGTAGCGGGTATAGTCGTCCAGCCGTTGCGTGAGCTTTGGCCGTGGTTATGTTTATGTGCTCCTTCCAGGTTAGTTTCCTGTCTAAAGTCACACCGAGGTACTTGGTGGTTGTGCACCAGGGGATTTGTGTGCCGAACATTGTGATGTTCCCCGCGGGTTGTATTCTTCGTCTAGCGAACAGGATGGCTGCACTTTTTTTCAGCGTTTATGTCTACGCGCCAGTCTCTGCACCAGTCTTCTACTTCGTCTGCCTTCTCCTGAAGTCGTCTTGTTGTGAAGGTTGCTCTTTTGCTGCGGTGGAGTAGCGCCGTGTCGTCTGCGTACTGTGCGAGCAAGGCTTGGTTTTCGGCCTTGGGGAAATCGCTGACGTACACATTGAATAGAAGTGGGCCCAGCACTGAGCCTTGTGGTACGCCTGCGGTGATTGGGCGCTCGGATGACAGGCTGCCATTGAGCTTCACCCTGAAGCTGCGTTTGTTCAGGTATGACCGGATTAACTTGACAAGATGCAGTGGGTAGCCGTAGTCCAGCAGTTTGTATAGAAGACCACGGTGCCAGACGCGGTCAAAAGCTTTGGCGACATCCAGGAATATACCGCCTGTGACTTGTCTCCTGTTGAACGATTCCGCTATGTAATCCGTGACTCGAGCTAATTGGTGGATGGTTGAGTAGTTCTCCCTGAAGCTGTGTTGCTCGTCAGGGATTATAATCAGCTGAATGGTGTGCATCTGGACCTTGTCTCTAATGAATCTTTCAGCAAGCTTTCCCAACAGAGAGAGCAGGCTGATTGGACGGTAGTTGGCGGCAAACTTGTGGTCCTTGCCTGGCTTTGGGATGACAGTGACGTGCGCTAATTTCCAAGCTGATGGATAATAAGCCAGGCGGAACATGGCGTTCATTATGTTCGTTAGGGCCGTCACTGCTTTCCTTGGAAGGGCACGCATGGCTGCACCTGGGATGCTGTCCGGGCCTGGTGCTTTCTTGGTCTTGGTTTGGTTCAGTTTAACTTGTACATCTTGTGGCGTTATAAATTCGTCTGTTGTTTCAGAAGTGTTGTCCCGCAATTTTATTCGCACATGACGGTGTACTCTCTCTATAAAGTCCAGGTCGGCGTGCTGGTAACTAGGAGAGCATTGCTGTTCAAGTTCTTCAGATATTGCTTCCGCCTTGTCCTTGCCCGAGTATACCAAACCATTGCGGCTGTGTATCGCAGGAACGGGGTTCTTTTTGGTCTTCAAAGGTCGAGATATTCTCCACATGACCTTATCATCTGTGTCTGCTTTATCTAGTACGGTTCGCCAGGATTGGTTCTTCAGCTCGCGGAGAGCATCGTGGACTTGTGTTGCTAACCTGTTCTTAGCAACGCGGTCTACTGGGTCTGCGGTTTGCTGCCATCTTCTCCGTGCCCTGTTTCGGTCGCGGATTAACTCAACTATGTGTTGTGGGAGTGGAGTTGCGTTTGCAGCACGTTTCTGGATCGTGGTTGCGCTTTGAATGGATGTCTGGATTTTTTCTGTTATACTGGTCACGGCGTCGTCCAGCTGTTGAGTAGTGCATATGGTGACAGGTAACTGACCTATGTGTCCTCTAGGTGCGAAGCGAAGGCTTCCCAGTTAACTCTATTCCTTTGCGTGGTGGTGTTGATGGTTTGTGTACCTGCTAGTTCAAGGATCACTGGTATGTGATCCGAGGACAGTTCATTCACGGCGTAGACAGTGTGTGTGGACGTGATGCCGCGGAGCAGGGCGATGTCCAGGACGTCTGGTCTGTGTCCAAGTGCACTGAAGTGCGTTGGCTCGTCTGGTCCGGCCACTGTGACACCTTGGGCTGTAGCATATTGTAGCAGTGCTCTACCGCGTACATTTGTCACACGACTGTTCCATGCTGGACTTTTCTCGTTTAAGTCTCCGGCAATGATCGTGGGCAGTGGTGAACTTAGAATCGTGTCTAAGTCTGTGCTGATGATGTTCTTCGTTGGCTGCTGGTACGCAGAGACAATCTGTATTGGTCCCATGCTTGCCGTGTTTAACACAACCGCATTGGCTTCGAGATGTTGAAGAGGTGGAAGTACGATTTCTGAGTGGTCAAGGTTAGCTTTCACGTAAGTTGCTGTGCCGCCTCCGGCGCCTACTCGGTCTTTCCGGTACAGCACGTAGTTCCGGATTTTCGGGTTCATGTAAGGCTCTAGGCGAGTTTCACTGATTAGCATTACGTCAATCGCAGCTCTGACTAGGAACTCTTCAAGCTCGTTCTTTCTCCCGTTCAGGTTACTTGCATTCCAGAATGCAATCCTGATGCTGGTCGGTGTTTGTGCTCTATTTCCCGCCATTGAGAAGTGAGAGTAACTGTGGTAGTGATTTTAGAACGATGTTCATTGAATCTGAGTTGTCTTTTGCTGTTGAAATGCTTGACAGCAGGGTGCATGCGAACGCCATGACACTTTTGTTGTTGCATTGTGACCTAGTCTCGGCTGGTGACTCTGCAGTGACAGTAGGGTTAGGTGTGCTTGGCTCCTTGGGCTCTGTGGGGAGTCTAGTTGCTGTTACGTCTACGAATGATTTGCCTGGCACTACCTTCTGCGAGGCTGTGTTAGGCTGAGCTGGACCAGTCCTGACTTGTCTTGCTGTATCTGCCGATGGTGGTTTGTATAGCTTCGGAAATTTCGTACAGCCCCTGTAGTTGGCTGTGTGTTCGCCACCACAGTTAGCGCACTTTGCCTTGTCTGTTCCTTTCTTTCGTGTGCATAAGTTTGTCTGGTGGTTTTCGCCGCATTTAACGCAGCGCCAGTGAGCTCTGCAGCAGCTTGCAGCGTGGCCGAACTTTTGACACCTGTGGCATTGAGACACGACATTGTTCTTTCTCTTAGCTTCTACTTTGAGCAGAACGTGGAAGAGCGACCTAAGCTGGTAGATCGATTTACCGGCCTCATTTCTTTGCAGTTCAACGAGAACCAGTGGTGATGGCTTGCCGTTAAAAACCAAGCGCTTACACTTAATGACTGGGAAGTTTTGAGAGAGCAGTTCTTCCAGGACGTCCTTTTCGGGAATTGATTCCGGCAGTCCACGTAGGACCACTTTCAATGTTTTCTCCTCTGCGAGCTGGAAAGTGTGGTATTGGAAATTTGATTTGTCCAGCAGATTCACCATGTCTCTGTAGTCTTTCTCCGTCTCAGGTTGGAACTTGACATCTTCCTTGCGATTTACCACGCGACTAAATTTGATGTTTAGTTCGTCCAGCCCGCGGGACAGCAGAGCGTATCCTTCCTTGGATCTCAGGAAAATAGGTGGGGGCGCGCGCTTGTTTGTTTGTGTTGCCTGTGGCGACACACTCGGCTCGTTGTCATCATGCGTGACCACGTGATCGTTGGTTACGCGGGTAGTAGGAGACGTTGGCAGCGTAGTAAGATCAAGTTTAGCTCGTTTTGCATTCGGAGCCAAGATGAACTCGCCACTGTCGGTTTCGTCGCGTTCGTAGTGGTGTTGAGGCGCAACTGACTGCTCGACCTCCATTTGTTGCACTGGTACTGCCTCGGTCTCTGGGGACGAGTCCTGTGCGTTGTCACTAGCTACACAGGTGGTTGCTGCTTCTGTTGTCTTCTTAGTTGAAGTAGCAGTCGCCTTTGATGATTTCTTCTTGCTCTTCTTTGACTTGCTTTTATGGCTAGCCTTTTCTTGCATGGTGTTAATGACAAGAGTCAGCTTGTCGAGCTGCTTCTGATAAGCAGTCATTGATGCCTTCAGCGATTTGATTTCCTTGTCCTGCAGCTGTGTTTTCCTATCCAGTAGGTCGAATAGTTCGTCCGATTCGTCCTCGGTTATGGTTTCCTGGCTTTGTAGGAATCTAATCCGAGTAGAAATTGACTCTATTGTGGACTCCATTTTGGATGGAGATACAGTTAGTTCACTACACTGAAAGTTTGTGTTCCGCACTATGAGCGCGGGGGGAGGGGGTTAAAAGAGCTGTTCACTAAACGGGCAGAGTGTTCACTACACTATACAAGTGTCCATGTCACAGTAGTGTTCATGTCACAAAATTAAAGAAGCGCCTGAGGTCGCACAACACGCACAGCACCCGTGTTCGACTGCGACTCCGCGTCTATTGTCATTACTAGCGCACTCTGGCGCGCTAGCCGCACAGCGCCACAGTGGGCTTGCACCACTACGAAGCACTAAACACACTTCACAAACTAAGGTAGCATTAGTTGGTCAACTAAACTCACAATTAACTCACAATGAACACTAAACACAGAACTAACGGCGTAAGCACATCCGCACTGCACCGATGATCGCACTCGAATGTGTGTGTGCGAGCCGTTTGGGGTCGTGGTTTAAATTTATACGCTTGCGATATATCGCGCCCTTTGGAGTCGCCAGGTTGGTTTGCGTCTATGCTAATACATTTCATCATGATGCAACCAGCACAGTGTTTCAGAAAATTGTTGAAAAAACGTTATTATAACATTTTTGAAAACTGATCAGTGAACTTCAGTCACCACTAAGGTTAATTAGGTATTAATTAAATTTTATCTGAAAGAAAAAATTAATGTTGATTTCCGGGATCGAACCCGGGTTCTTCACAGCCATCGACATTATTATTAAAAGTTTTTATTTAGTTTCACTTATGAGTCTAGCTGCCTCCTGCCGTACATGTTGCATATCTTCTATTAGGGCAGGGACGGACTGGTAAAATTCAAACGGGTCGGGCAAATTTATAATTATTTCGTTTTATTCAAATTTATAATAGTATTTTCACTTGCTTTGTGATAGTTCATTATTTTAATAACAAATAAAATAATATATTTATTTACTTTTTTTAATCACAAACATTATTAAATGTAAATGGTTTCGTGCACACATTGTGACATCTTCAGGCTAACAAAAAACCAATAAACAAATAAAACAACATTTGAACAAAAACTTACCAAACGAATTACAACAATGGATATTTAAAAATTCTAAATAATATTAAATTAAAAATAAATCTATTAATATTGTGTAAAATAAAAGTACTATTTCATTTTAAATTGTCTAATTGTTCATTTAATAGTGTAAAATTCTTATTTAAATGTTTAAAAATTTCAATTGCTTCGTACATATTCAATTTATTTCCTTTATCTGAAAACTGTAAATTTTTTAAACAATTAATATCATTAACAAAATGGTTATTGGCAAGAAGATGTTTTGCGTAAATTTTAAAATTTTTATTGTTTTTGAAAGAAGATAAATGTTCGTTAAATCTGATACTACAATTTCGTTCTGTCTGGCTAATATATAGTCCTTTGCAGTTTACACTACAGCTACAAGGTAATACATAAGATTTAATTTAATTTTTATTCATAATTAAAAATAAACAAAAATTCAAAACAGACAATACCAGCACCTACTTCTGAAGAGCAGCAAATAGAAAAAAAGCATTTAAAATGAAATAAAAACAAATAAACAAATCCAATACAAATAGATTAAAAACCGGTATTAATTATTTTTCTAATAAATTAGAAAAAAGACCCTTAACATACTTTGCAAAATTCTTGAATTTTTCAATTTGGTAGCAGGGTCACATAAATCGCGTGAAGTTTAAACTCGCGTAAAATATAAGCGCAGCTTGATATTACTATAACTCCATGTAAGTTATGCGTTTCTGATATGAAATGTAAAAATTCAACCATTTTGTGATGAAATAATACATTCCGTTAAGTGTGTTTTTTTTTTCAATTATATTTTTATTTGACAAATAATTAAAGCAACATCGAAATTAAATTATTTGTTATGCATAATAATAGTACATTATACACCTAGGGAGAGAAACCACTTATTTTTCCTGAGGTGTAGTTTAAAATATTGTTTTGTTGTTTATAAAAATGCTTCTTTGTTGTTTTTGTTATTGCCTGATGATGTCGCAATGGCGACGAAACATGTAGCTTTCAAATAAAATAAAGCACGTGAAAATAAACAAAGTATCTATTTATATATAATATAAATATATAATTAATTGAATATGGATTTTCACAAAGTGAATGAAAATACTATTTTATATTTTAAAATAATTATATACAAGGCAGCATTTGATATATTCATTAATATTATAAAAATGATACATAATTTTCTCAAATGTAATCTTTATGATTGGAAACATACTGAATAATATTTTTATTTTAAATAATAGTAATTTATGGAGTACGGAATTAATACATAGATCTTAATAAATGGCCTTGAACCATTCACAGCACGAAATGTAAGATTCAACTAGTAGGGTATATATTAAAGTAAATTTTATTTTAATTTTGTTTATATTTTAGAATCAATTGGTTACATTTACAGGTTTTTATTTAGTTTAGTCTGTCTGTCTGAAATCTTCGCATTCAATTTTGACCCATTTCAACATGTCTAATCGACTTGAAACTTTGAACACAGACGTCGTAGTACCGATGACAACACAATATACATATTTATGAATTCTTTTTCTTAAACAATTGTAAAGCCAAAAAATTCATAGATTGTGGAATGCAGGATGGAATAAATGAAAGTATTTCTGTGTTATGATATTGTGGTCAATGTACTTAATACATACTTTTAAGATGTATTTGCATTTATTTCATTGATTTGAATTTTATTTTTTTCTATTACATTCCTTATAATATTGTCCACAAATAAATATACTCGTCTTTGTGTTATTGTGTATATTGCGGTCAATATTCTTAATACACAATTTTGAGATGTATGTACATATATATTATTTACTTGAGTGTTAATTTTTCTATTATATTCCTTATAATATCATTAACAAATAAATAGACCCGCCTTTGTATGCATATGTAGTCTATAATTAATGTTCTCTTTTTTTAATTGTAATATACATTTTAATATAATCAACGTAATAAATACACATAATTTAGCAATAATAAATAAAAAATATCCTGTGCACATACATACGAGGTCGGTTATTTGTATAAAAATTCTATTTTTTATTTACTCTAAAATATTAATTTATTATATTAAAAAGAGTACTGAAGTGGGGCAGCACTTGTATGATTAAGGAGTGTAGAATTTCCAATTACAATACAATCTCAGGTACATTATTTACACAATATACCCATATGCAGACTCTTCCGTTAATCTAAAATACAGCGCCGGATTGAGTTACCGACTAGCACGACCTGTGTTTCATGAGAGTGCAAAATGTCAGCGTGAAGAAAGCCCCTAAAAACGCACCGTATCTGACAGCATCAAGTATACAGATTATAAAATATCATAAATAGATAAAGCAAAAATGTAGACAATATTTACTCAACACGATTTGGTTTCTTTTGTATCCTTCGCCAAAATAATTAAGTCACATCCTGTTGTTGCCATTGGCGTGTACCACAATATGATTCTACAGTCGGATACATAACTTGTTCCCACTATATACGAGAAATATCGGTGAACGACTGGTCGTGCCGCTGTACGACGTAAATTTATAACCGGCAAAATACTGTAATGTTAATGTGGTACACATTGAATCGACAACAAAATTACATCATTGAATCTCAAAAATATGTTGGAACATATTGCATGCACATAAGAATAACTAAAATATTGAACAATTATATTATCACATATTTATTTTATCGTAAATCCATGTCCATCATTATTACGCTGCCATTATTAACAGTAAAAATTCATTATTGTTGACACATAGTATGTATTAAATAATGGATAAAATAGAAAATACTGGCTTTATGATATTCTGCATACAGTCGGTTGGGCAAAGATGGAAGAACTAAACATGCAAAAAATACTCTATGTATGTTCTTATGAATCCGTAAGACATGATATCTAAAAATCGAAGTTAGTTGAAAGTTAATGCATTTAATATTCTATATTAATAAGTGTCATAATACATAGTATACACTTACATAACTTATTAATGTTATATTGGTATCATTACTATATTTCTTAAAATATCATTATTAAATGAATCTGTGTTTGCTTACAGACGAGATCCGGATCTAAATTTTTATTTATAATTATGTGTTATGATATTGTATTACTTAATACAAAATTTTAAGATGTATTTACATATATTTTATTTACTTGAATCTAACATTTTTATTATAATCCTTATAATAACGTTAACAGATAAATTGACCCGTCTTTACATGCAAATGTTTTATCTTAATAGAAATATACATTTCAATATCATAATCAATGTATTAAAAATACATTTATAGAACATATTTGCTTATTGTTTATTGGTCAAAATGTTATTTTTTTTTGTATTCCTTAATGTAACGTTAATATGTTTTTTTAAGTATAATTCAGAAGACTATTAGTCATGTGTTTTAATATTATAATCAATATATTAGTACCTACATATTTCTAAGACGAACCTATCTAGGAGTGAGTAGTGGCGGGTTGTGTAAGGCAGTGGTTCTTAACATGGTCGTTCGCAGAAATATGTCCAGGATGGGCAAAATTTTTTTCAGGGGGAGGGGGACAATTTTTTTTTTTTGAAATGCAGAATTTGTTGTCAATGTCTTTCATGCCAAATCACACATATAGGGTTAGTAGTAGCCTTCTTTGAATTTGTCTAAGAATTAATAACTGTGAATGACAGTATGAAACATTTACAATATTTTACACTTACAATAGTTTTTCATCTGACGTTTTCAAACGTTCACTAGTCGGATTTGTCATCTATCTTAAATTTAATTTTCAGTTATTTATATTATCAAATATCATCAAAAGTGCACGTCAGAATACTTTGTAATTTTTGCATAATTATAATCACTGCAACAGATATACATCAACATTCACTTTTTTAAATTTCTCAGTGAACTTTAAACTTACGCATGTTTTTGTTATTGCATTTTCACATAACATAAATGTCAATCAATTGGTAACCGCGCAATTGTTTGGATGTACAAATTGTTAAGATATTACAATATTTCGTTCCATCCCGGTCAATTACACCGCAAGTATATTATTATTATTATTATTATTATTGCAGATGAAAATTTGGAAATTAGAAAGGACAATTAAAAAGGACAGAAAAGCATCGCAATGTTGCATAATTTGCCATAAACCTATTTGTTTACAATGTTCAAGACATATTTGCAGAGAACGTATTTGACTTTGAGCATTTCTAATTTTTTATCTGATTGATAAATGTATGTGAATTGGTGAATAAATGATATAAGTTGAATGGCTTGCTATTTTTTATTTTAAGAGTATAGTTTTGTTTGTTGTACACCATGAATGTTTTAAGGTAAAGTTTTAAATAAAATTAATTAATAGTTGGAACGTGGAGAATGAATATTTATGTAGCCTGTCTATAGTCGACAATAGTAGCGACTGACAATTTCGGAATCATTCGAAAATTTCCGGAATGTGCATAGCTGCTAATTTCAAACCTGGACCGTGTTACACTGCTGAATTATACTAGCATTCATGCATCTCAGTCTAATAGTCTCACTCATCTTCCTTGTACGCGTAGGAAATTAAAATCGTGTATTATAAAGCAGTGCTTCTTAATGCACTCATTATTGTTGTTTTTTAAATTTAAACCAAATATTAAAATTCATTATTATGTTATATTTAATTTCTTGGGTTTAACACGGACTTGGTCGTGAAACGTCAAAGTGTGCTTCGGGCGTCATCGGCAGGCATGAGCATTGTCAAGCACTAGGTGCTCCCGTATGAGCGTATTTAGATCAG
Organism: Carabus problematicus; assembly: GCA_963422195.1. NCBI lineage: Eukaryota > Metazoa > Arthropoda > Insecta > Coleoptera > Carabidae > Carabus > Carabus problematicus. The sequence continues at coordinate 10,971,899 of OY728584.1, forward strand.
CTTTGTAGCAATAATAGGTTAGACCTCTTGAAGTTATGCTATCCGGATACGTGAAACGAAGGAATTGATCTATAATTGAAAAGCAATTGAAATGTTTAAACATTTAAATAAGAATTTTACACTATTAAATAAACAAATAGACATTAAAATTTCAATTTCATTTAAGAATTTAAAATGAAATAGTTATATGTGTATTATTTTACACAATATTAATTTATTTATTTTTAACTTAATATTATTTAGATTGTTTAAATAATTATTGTTATAGAAGGTTCGGTAAATATTTGTTCAAATGTTGCTTTATTTGTTTATGGGTTTTTTTGTTAGCCTGAAGATGTCACAATGTGTGTACGAAACCATTTACATTTAGTAAATATTGTGTTTAAAAAAACAAAGTAAATATTACTCATTATTTTATGTATCATTATAATAATGAACTATAACAAAGCAAGTGAAAATACTATTCTATTATTGAATAAAACGAATTAATTATAAATTTGCCCGACCCGTTTGAATTTTACCAGTCCGTCCCTGTCTTAATTAATAATTGCATGTACCTGTGAAATATATAAGCGTTGCACCTAGTAAAAGATATGCAACGTGCACGGTAAACTGGTAGCGTGTATTGACAAGAACGTTATCCCGGACACAAATCATCTTTCTTTAATACCTATTTCCACTACAGTGACGTTAAAAGAGTAGACCCCAATGTGCACATTACATAAAAACACCGTTTGGGGTCGGACCCCAAAGTACCCATTTCGACCCCAAACTGCACGATGTATGAATTATCGGGACCCCAAACGACGCGCTGGACATATATATATATATATATATATATATATATATATATATATATATATATATATATATATATATATATATACATATATATATATATATATATATATATATATCCAAATAACAGAATTCGTAAACATCACGTAACACTAAATCTTACTTTCGTAGATTTCTACATTATATTCACTTTTCAATACATTCAGAGAATTCGTTATAATTCGTTGTGACGCACTTCGATACATTTTAAACCGCTGTCAGTAGCCATCGTTATTATTATGACTTTGCTATCGATGCTAGTGAACTCTATCGTACGATAGTAGATTTTTGGTTTTTCCGTGTGACAAAGCAACTGGCTGCTGGTCATTTGTTGTTTTACGTTTTTTTATTTTCTGACGGCCATGGTCAGCGTTAGTAAACGTAAATTACTTGTGTACGTTTTCATTTAAACTTTTCAACATATGCAATAATTAAATTTTGTTTCTACTTGATTAAGTTGTTAATTTCCTACCAAGCCGGTTTTGGCTTGGATTTTAAAATGTATTCTGAATAGATCATATGCTAGTTCACACTTAAGTAACTTGAGACCTCTACCCACAAGGTCGAAACGTCGTTGTAATTTTATACGAACATGTATTAACAATATAGATTTCCACACCACCAGGATATTGTCAAGTCGTTATTCCAACCCTCTGCGGGGATAAACTTTTCCTAGTACGATAGTAGAGTTACTGTAGAGCTACTGACTAAAATTAAAGAGAGCCATCTATGACCCTGCTTATTACATAGTCATAACTCGTTCACAACCTTGGCCATTCAGCTGACAAGGGCCTGGAATTAGGCTTGTAGTGGGGGAATCACAGAAATAGCTATGACGTAATCAATTCCAGGAATTATATGAAACAGGTTTGAACAAGTCCGTAAACGTGGAAAAATTCTAGGAATGACGCAATAGTTGCGCAATATTGCGTAATCAATTCCAGGAATTATGAAACAGGTTCGTTATCATATCAATTCCAAGAAACGGGAGAATCACAGAAATATCTATACATACATACTCACATACATAACATCACACCTTTCCCATTACTGGGGTAGCAGGCCCTTTATTCCCTACAATCACTCAAAAAATTTAATATTATATATTATATAGAAAACTGCCTTTCATTCCTTATTTTCTAACAATTGCTCGCCAAATACTCCTATCCGTACATAACTGTCTCGCCTCGTTAATATCCATATACCTTGTCATACATGCTCACCTATTATTTCTGCTTATAATTTTACGTTCACTCAAAACATTTTCTATCATATTCATCCGTACATGCATTCGTGTTCCTTCAATTTCACCCAAATAAATCTTCTTAGTCAATCTATCATTTGACATTCTTTCCACATTGCCAAACCAACGCAGCTAACTTGAATCCACTTTTTTCACAACATTTTCACTAATTGCACATTCATCATACACTACTTTATTCCTAATACGGTCTCTTCTAGTCACTCCGCACACAGCTCTCAAAAATCTCATTTCAACTGCAGTTACCCTTTTTTTATTCCGGTTATCCCAAACCCAACATTCACTTCCATACATCGACGATGGCACAAGTACACCATTATAAATACATAACCTAGCTTCTCTTGATACATTCACATTTCTAGCAAACATTTCCAAAGCGCCCAAAACTTTTCGACCTGCAACTACTCTTCTTTCAATTTCAGCATTCATCCGTAGAAATATCCATGACGTAATCAAATCCAGGAAACCGGTTTGAACAAGTTCGTAGTGTGTCCGCGTTGCGCATTCGCTACCAGGTCCGTACTCTACCTAAAGAAAACCCCCGAGATACGGCCTGGCTCACTGGACCACGTAACCCTTGATCCAGATCCCTGATAACGTGACTCCTCCGAGTTCACTCCTGAAGAAGACCTCCAGGTACATGACCTCGAAAGAAGAAGACCCTGTCTGAAGAAAACCTCCAAGTCTATGAAAGTAGAGGCCATACAACGGTACAGCCTGGCCCCTGGATGACGTCATCCAGGCCTCTGGATACTCCGCCTGAAGAAAACCCCCACGGCGGGGAGGTCATACAACAGTGCTACGTGCCCCTTGAACCAGGACCTCGCTCCCTTGATTGTGTGACCTGGGAGGGCCTCCATCCAACGCTACAGCCTGATCCCGTGGACCACGTGCTCCTTGAACCAGGGCGCCTTGATCACTGATCCCTGTAGAAGATCCTCAGGTACAACGATACAGCCTGGACCACGTGACCCCTGAAGAAGACTCTCCAGGTACAGGTCATACAACGCTACAGCCTGGCCCCCTGGATGACGTCCTAATCTGTCATTAAAATGTAGTATTTCAAAATTGATTTACACGATATACAAATGTATTTGAGCACTGAATATATCGTCATATGCAGTTTTTAATTCTAAACAACTTGTTCAGAAGTGATCACAATATTTCAATATTTACATGTTAATTCCCTATGTCCCAGATTTTTTGGGACACGCGGTACACATATACCGGGTGTCCCAAGAAATCTGGGACATAGGGAATTAACATGTAAATATTGAAATATTGTGATTACTTCTGAACAATACATTTTAGAGCAAAAGTGTAAATTAAGAAGTTGTTCAGAATTAAAAACTGCACAATATGATGACATATTCAGTGCTCAAATATATTTGTATATCGTGTAAATCAAGTTTGAAATATTGCATTTCGATGACAGATCAGGAGGTCATGGAACAAAAATGGCATGTATTTTTGTTAGTTACAACAACAAATAATCAAACCATACCATTTTTGTTTCACGACCTCCTAATCTGTCATTAAAATGCGTAATTTCAACATTGATTTACGCATTATAGAAACATATCTGAGCATTAAATATGGCATCTTATTATTCAGTTTTTAATTCGGAACAATTTTTTTATTTACACTTTTGCTCTAAAATGTATTGTTCAGAAGTAATCACAATATTTCTATATTTACATGTTAATTCCCTATGTCCTAGATTTCTTGGGACACCCGGTATATATATATATATACATATATATATACAGGGTGTCCTATTTAAACGGGCCACTACAGGGATCTCGGAAACTATAACAGATACAAGGTCGGTTAAATTAGACAAAAGTTGCGCATTTATGGGCCAATGTTAATGGCGATTTCATATTTTGAAAATTTTGCATGATAATGCCAAAAGTATGATTTTCTCGGAATTTAATTTTCCGTTATAACTCACAAAGTACAAAAAATATTGAAAAAAGTTTCAAATAAATATTTTAGCATACATAAGATAGTTCTCGATGAATTTAATGAAAATTTTTTTTAATAGATATTTCTGGAGATACAGCATGCAAGTTGAATTTTTTAAATGGAAACCATAGTTAATTTTTTTCTAGCTAGAAAGCGCTATTTTTTCTGTTTACAATAGTGTATTCGTTTATATAAATATCTTTTTTAGTTTTTAAGAAAAATTAAAAAGTATGGCAAATAGAATGATCTTCGTAGAGCGCCATGAAAATTTGGTATAAAACAATTGCATCTAAATGTGTTATGTACATGCAAAACAATTGAAATTCAATAATATTTGGTAAACAAAAGATTATAGACAAAAAATAATTTATGTAGGTATGGCTTCATACGAAAATCTGTGTAATAGTTTTCAGTTTACAAAACGAATTTTGTTTCATTTATCAAATGTTATTGAATTTCATTTGTTTTGCATGTACTAAACATGTTTAGATGCAATTGTTTTATATCAAATTTTCATAGCATACTTCGAAAATCATTCTTGTTATCATACTTTTTAGTTTTTATTCGAAACTAAAAAAGATATTTATATAACCAAATACATCATTGTAAAGAGGAAAAATAGCTCTTTCTAACTAAACTAAAATTAAATATGGTTCCTATTTAAAAAATTGAACTTGCATGCTGTATCTCCAAAATAGAAAGGTAAAAAACAATTTCATCAAATTCCTCAAAAAGCCTGTTGTCTATGCTAAAATATTTATTTGAAACATTTTTCAATATTTTCAGCACCTTCCGAGTTATAATGGAAAATTAAAATTCGAAAAAATCACATTTTTGTCATTATCTAGTGAGCCATGCAAAATTTTCAAAATATGAAATCGCCATTAACATTGGCCCATAAATGCGCAACTTTTGTCTAATTTAACCGACCCTGTAACTCTTATAGTTTCCGAGATCCCTGTAGTGGCCCGTTTAAATAGGACAGCCTGTACATATATATATATATTGTTTATATGTTGCATATATATGGGCAGATGATAATGGCGATTTAGTTCTTACAAAATATTGCATGGCTCACTAGATAATGACAAAAGTGTGATTTTCTCGAAATTTAATTTTCCGTTATAACTCACAAAGTATAAAGAATATTAAAAAAAGTTTCAAATAAATATTTTAGCATACATAAGAAAGTTCTCGATGAATCTGATGAAAATTTTTTTTAATAGATATTTCTGAAGATACAGCATGCAAGTTTAATTTTTTAAATGGAAACCATAGTTAAATTTTCTCTAGCTGAAAAGCGCTATTTTTTCTGTTTACAATAATGTATTCGTTTATATAAATATCTTTTTTAGTTTTTAAGAAAAATTAAAAAGACTAGACAAATAGAATGATTTTCGTAGTGTGCCATGAAAATTTGTTATAAAACAACTGCAACTAAATATGTTATGTACGTGCAAAAAGAATGATTTTCGTAGTGTGCCATGAAAATTTGGTATAAAACAACTGCAACTAAATATGTTATGTACGTGCAAAAAGTTGAAATTCAACAACATTTGATAAATGAAACAAAAGTCGTTGCGTAAAATGAAAGCTAGTAGACAGATTCTCGTATGAAACCCATACCTACATAAATTATTTTTGTCTCTAATCTTTTGTTTACCAAATATTATTGAATTTCAATTGTTTTGCACGTACATAACATATTTAGTTGCAGTTGTTTTATACCAAATTTTCATGGCACACTACAAAAATCATTCATTTTATCTTACTTTTTAGTTTTTCTTCGAAACTAAAAAAGATATTAAGGTAAACAAATACATCATTGTAAAGAGAAAAAATAGCACTTTTGAACTGGATTAAAATTAACTATGGTTCCCATTTAAAAAATTAAAGTTACAGGCTGTAACTTCGGCAATATCTAGTAAAAAAAATTTTCATATGATTCATCAAAAGGCTTATTAGTTATACTAAAATATTTATTTGAAGCTTTTTTCAATATTTCCAATACCTTCTGACTTATAAAGTAAAATAAAAATTCGAGAAAATCACAATTTTGTCATTATCTAGTGAGCCATGCAATATTTTCAAAATACAAAATCGCCATCAATATCGCCCAATAAATTGGCAACTTTTGTCTAATTTAACCGACATCGTAACTATTATAGTTTTCAGGATCTCTTAAGTGGCCCGTTGAAAGCAGACACTCTGTATATATGTAGGATGTGAGAAAGTAATGGAACATGGCTATATTTTTGTTATAATTGAATTTACACAAAAATGTTTCAGATAAAAGTTACATGGTAAAAAATATTCTTCATTACACTTTTGTAATTTTAATACATAATTGTTCGATTAAACACCATACTGACTTTTCTTCTTTATAGGTAAGTGATCACAATTATTGCAAATGACATACAGCGGTTCATTAAAAAATTAGATGACAACTTGATTGCAACAATGAATAATTTGAATATTAAGTTGGCACAAGTCACAAGTGCTAGTTTCCGATAAGCTAAATAAATCGGCGCCATTATCTAACTAATAATGTAACTGTCAAAATTATAACAATTTATAAATTGTTATAATTTTTTATTATTGTTGTTATTTTTGTTATATTTTATTATTTCCTGGGTTGGAATCTCGTAAGAGGTAAGAAAAATATTCCATTTTGAAGTTATGTTTATTTTTATCCACCAGTTCCTAACAAAATTATACAACATTATAATTATGGGAGCGGGGCCCTCCGACCATGCTTGCATAGGGGCCCAAAAATTCTAGCTACGCCACTGCCCAAAATGTATAGAATTGGGCAAAACAATGAAGGCAAATAACCTGCAACAAATCTCAACGGGCCAACCAACGTACTGGCCTTCAGATAGAAATAAGATGCCAGATACCATTGATTATTTCATTACGAAAGGCATTGACACAAAAAAAAAATACAGTCGAATCCTATCTTGACTTGTCTTCGTATCATTCTCCAGTGATAATAACCACACATTCAGAGATCTTAAATAAAAAGAAACGACCCTCTCTACACAATAATAGAACCGATTGGATATTATTCAGGGATAAACTGTACAGCCTAATTACGCTAAATGTACGTTTAACGAGCTAACTGGACATAGATTCTACAGTCGAGAACTTAATAAAGAACATCCAAGTAGCAGCATGGTTCGCCAGTCCGGAGTAAATTGTACCAAAAGGAAAATAGGAACTATCGACCTTAATAAAACAAAAAATTGTAGGGAAAAGGAAACTTCGAAATCAATGGCAACAATCGAGAACACCTCAAAACATTGACTACACACAACGTAGTGAGGACTATTTAACATGACAAAAAACGCCCGACACACAACAAAAAAAAGTGGAGAGAACGAAAATAAAACTCCAACAACACGGAGTAACACCCGAACTGATGCACACACTACTCATACCGAAAACAGATATGTTGTGCTAAGAAATGAAGAAATTCCACCAAACCCAGAACAATACTCAGAACAATATGAAACTCGATCGTCTCTAATCCATCCTTCCTGCTATTGACTATGAAGTTATTGCCCTCACTGAGACTTGGTTAAGTGAAAGTGTTTTAAATACCGAACTGTGTAATAGTTCATTCTCCATGTACCGTTCTGATCGTAACTTCGCTGCTTGCGGCGTCACTCGCGGAGGTGGTGTCATCCTACTAGTTAACAATTGTACTGAATCTTGCAGTACCTCACCTTGGTGAATTCAATTCCCTGATCCCACTTAATGTTGACATTGTTTGTGCTAAAATTAAACTTGATGGAAGACATTTATATATTTTCAATGTTTATGTTCCGCCCAATTTAGGAGTTAATTGTTACTTAACACTGTTTGAATTTTTTGAATCTTTGCCCTACCTATACGATAATAGTTTTGTAATTGTCGGTGATTTCAACATTCCTGAATACGTCTTAAACACCGTAACTGTAACTCTTAATCGTTTTCATAATTTTCTGTATTATTTTGATCTTAAACAATATAATTCCATTCGTAATTCTAATGATAGGATTCTGGATTTTGTCATTTCTAATATTGTCTGTTGAGTTTCCAGCGAGCCTGAGTCACTGATCTCTGTTCAATATTCGCATCATCCATCAATTAACATTAAGTTTGACAAATTGTCGGCAAATGATTCACCTAATGTAAGTCTTGCCAATTATAACTTTAAGAAAGCAGATTTTGTCAAGCTTTATTCTTTGATTGGGAATTATGATTGGAATGTACTTGCTCATTTTACTGATGTAAATAAGCAGTGCGATTTTTTCTACACCATTCTTTATGATATGTTCCGTCAGTATGTCCCTTTTAAATCAACTCACAAATTTACTTATCCCCCTTGGTTCTCTCATCAAATTAAACTTAATATTAAATGCAAAGCCCATTATCTTAAAATGCACAGAAAATTCCCACACCTATCGTTCTATTTAGAACAATACAAAAATATAAGATCACAAATTAAAATAGATATTAAGACTTCATATACCCAGTATGTTCGTGAGTGCGAGAATTCTATTGAATCCGACTCTTCCAAATTTTGGAACTTCATTCGATCTAAAAGTAATACTTCCTCAATTCCTTCCATAATGACTTTTGAAAACTCCTCTCTTAACTCTCCTTCTCAAATTGTTAATAATAATAATTTCTTTATTTTAGCAAATTTGCTAGTTTACATTCTTTATACTTATGTTTATTCTACAAATAATTACTCCACACGTTTCGATCTTGCTGACAGTACATCCTTCGGTTAGTAACCATGCATATGTCAGCATATTTCGAACATAGTGTGGTTAATTATGAAGTGTTAGCTTAAGTTTATTTTTAAATATTTTACTCTTGCTTGCACTTTTTATTTCTTCATCCAGGTCATTGAACATTACCATACCTTTATCGAATATCGTGTTTTTAGCAAATTCTGAATGTTTCCTGTGTATGTGTATATCATTTCTATTTCTAGTAAAATGTGAATGTACACTAATATTTTTAATTATTTTCGCGCTTAAGTATTCCGGTGTTAAATTATTCAAAATTTTGTATATAAACGTCATCGTATTGAGGATAATAAAATCTCGAATACAAAGCCAATTCAAATCATCCAACATGTTCTCAATCTTACTATATCTATTCGCTTTTAAGATTACACGCATTGCTCTATTTTGCATTTTTTGTAACTTACTCATGCATTCATTATTCACCAAAAATAGAATTGTATTGCAATATGTAAAATGAGGTAAAACTACTGTGTTAAAAATTAAGATCTTAGTCTCTATACTTAAATAGTCACTAATCCTAGCCATAAAACTTATTTTCTTAGCAATTTTCTTAATAATATAATGCACATGATTTTTAAATGTTAATTTTGAATCTATTACTACTCCCAAATATTTGATTTCATCAACATAATCTATTCTATAATTTCCTATTCTAACAAATAGTGATTCCAATTGAATTTTATTATATATTCCTTGCTTACCAATAATCATACATTTTGTCTTGTCATAATTTAGCTTCAATTTGTTTGCAGCTAGCCAGTTATCAATTATTTTTAGATCAGAGTTCAACATTTCGATTAGTAAATCGTGATTTTTATTTTCATAGTAAATTAAGGTATCATCTGCAAATAATTGAACACTGCAGTGCTGTAATATATTAGGTAATTCGTTTATATATATAACAAAAAGTATTGGACCTAGCACACTACCTTGAGGAACACCAACGTTGCAATCCAACATTGATGATATATTACTACCAAATTTTGTTTTTTGTCTTCTATTCATGAGATAATTGGTAAACCATTGTAATACATTTCCCGAAATTCCGTATCCTTCTAATTTTTGTAGCAATTTAGCTCTGTCTATAGTTTCAAATGCTCTTTTTAAATCTAAGAAAACTGCTATCAACATTTCATTATTATCTAACAACTCTTTCCAGCTAGTAATTACGCATTGAATTGCTGTTTCACAACTATGTTTATCTCTAAATCCTGATTGTTCCTTAGCCAGTATTTTATTTTTATTTAAATAGTTTACCAACTGATTTTTAACAACAATTTCAATTACTTTTTCCACTGCTGGTAGCATATTTATTGGTCGATATTCGTTTGCTTTTTTGGTACCGATAATTTTCGGAATAGGAGAAACTGTAGATATTTTTAATATATCCGGTATTATATATTAATAATGGATATCCCACTATATGCTTTTAGTAAATACTTTCAAAGTGTCTTCACCATCCCAACCACTGATCCCTTGTCACACCCTCTTTCTTCTTCCTTCATAAAACTTATATCATCTTATCTCGATCGTAGACTACTTTTCGTTAATTGTCTTGGAGTCAATTCAACATCCTTCATAGCCACTTCCGGAGTTCCTCAAGAATCCAATCTTGGTCCCCTGCTATTTTTTCTTTATATCAATGACGTAACTCATGTCAACTCCAACAACAAACTACTTTTTACTGATGACCTCAAGATATTCACTTCTGTTACCTCCATCGATGATTGTATTAGTCTTCAAACTGATCTCGATAATCTTAATAAATGGTGCAATACTAATAAACTATTTCTCAACTTGAACAAATGTAAAATACTTACCTTTACTCGAAAGCATAATTTAATCATTCATAACTACTCAATTTCAGATTCTGTTCTCGTCCGTGTTGATGAAATATGCGACTTAGGCATTACTTATGACAAAAACCTTAACTTCAACCTTCATATGCGTAATATCGTAAAATCCTCCTATAAAATATTAGGTTTCATTATCCGTAATACTCGCACCATTATTAACTTACAACCTTTATTTTGCATTCGTACGTTCCAAGCTTGAGTACTGTTCTATTATCTGGAATCCCATATATGTATTTCAAAAATATGAAACTCGAAAGTGTTCCATTCTCTCTTTCGTATCTAACCCTTTTACATACTTTGTCCCTTGCTTCTCTTTCTCAACGCAGGTCGTCCAATGCTGTTCAACATCTACACAAACTTTTACGTAACACTGTCGGTGACCCAATTTCTCTCAATCTACTAAATATAAATGTTCCCTCTTTCTTCTCTAGAAACTGCAACACATTTTACCTTCCTTACTCTCGTAAGAACATTTCATACCAATCCCCTATTCTTTTCATGTGTTTTTCCTATCATTTATTACAAAATCACCATGATATATTCCCTTGATTATTTTTATATGTTTTCTTGTTCATGTTACAATTTCCATAGTATTATTCACTATGCTTATTTATAAATGTATTTTTGTTAATTACTGGTACACTGTCAAACTTAAGATTAAATGTTGTTTCCTGTTCGGTTATTGGGCTCAGCCTGTCGAATAGAGTATTAAATAAATAAATAAACAAACCTCAAATGTGACACCAAAACCAAAACCACCTTCTATCTTTATACAAAACGTAGTAGACTACGGTAGTCTATATATAATGGGTAGTCTGACTACCCATTATACAGTGCGAATAATGTAAGGCTATACATTGGCAACTTTATTTTAGCGTTAATCAATTTGCCTATGCTATTATCAACCCGTTGAATAATTTAAAATTAGACATAGGGCATTTACTTAATGTTACCATGGTGATTATATACAAAACCTCCAATTTATTATGGTTGAATAATGTAAAATTAGACACTTGTCCAGAGACTACTATATTTATTTAAATCATTTACAGAATTTATTCCAATTTTTTATTAAATCTATTACATGTTATTGGATTAAAAGTACACTTCAAGTACTGAAATTGTAATTGGTATCAGTACATTTCCAAAATCACTTGGGGTTAATAACTAAATTTGCCACCGTTTGATGACATGTGATGGGCCTGCCCGGGAATTCAAAGCTGAAATAATCAGAAATTTCTCGCAAAGACGCCATTTCTAAATACCAGGAATACATCTTAAACTTTTCTTCTGTGATGTACATTTTTTGCACTAATTATTACGCAAACTCGTGAGATATCAGTAACACAATATTGAAAACAGTGACATTTACCAAAACAAACGTCATTGTAATTTCAGTTGTTACTGACATGGGCAAATTGATTAAAGCTAAAATAAAGTCGCCAATGTATAGTCTTACGTTATTCGCACTGTATATAGAAAAGCCCTTGTCTGTCAGTCACACATGAAGTTAGCTGCAATTGCGTAACCTGGGTAACATTAATGACAGCACATAAAATGACAGCCCCCCCTTAACAACATAAAAATAAACAATAATGACATCATTTTGACATCCCACAGATGCGCAAAAGTAGTGTTTGTGAATGTATGTTTAAAATACATTATTTGTACTTCTACGAAGTCTATTAAAGCTTCCGTATAGAGGAATATTTTATTAAACCCCCGACAATGGTAAATCTTTTTTTGCAATATAAAATTCGACTGCAATAAAGACAGTTAGATGGAGAAAGACACAAAAGATGGATAAACTGCCAAAATCAAGATATTTTAGAGTTTGCTACTAGGAGACGCAAAGGTACATGTAACGCACAAACAGAAATTGTCAAAAATAGTTTATTATAGAAATTATGAATGTGGGCACATGGTGCTCACGGGTAGAGCCTAGTTATATATAGAAAAACCGTTGTCTGCCAGTCACGCATGAAGTTAGCTGCAATTTCGTAACCTAGGCTACATTCATGACAGCGCATGAAGGACAGGCTCCACAAGTAGTGTTTGTGAATGTATGTTTAAAATATCTAAAATACGTTATTTGTACTTTTTTTATTATTATTTTTATTATTAAGCGGACCGGCTGCCAGGGCCATATGCCGCTATTGACATTTTAACGTTTAAAGAGAGAGAAGAAACAAGAAAAGTTAAACAAGAGGGCGATTCTACATCTCGCTAAAAGAACCAGTGGTCTTACAGAATTTTAATATATTTTTAATTCGTGTGCTGTCATTGGCCAATATATCTGCCAGCGTGCCTTGTACATCACAGTTTAATCGGGCATTGATATGTAGCGGACAATCAACTAGAATGTGCCGCACTGTCTGCCTTGCGTTACATCTGTCACACATGGGTACAGGGTCATCCAGAAGTAAGTAGAGATGGGTGAAAGCAGTGTGACCTATCCTCAGCCGTGTAATAAGCACCTGCTCACGTCGGGTGACGGAACAAGTAGATGGCCATTTGGCAACGAGATGCTTTATAACTTTGAGTTTGCTAGTGGAGAGATTCCACTCCTCCTGCCATGCAGATCCGCAAAACTGATTTATAGCAGACACCATGTCATCGGGTCTTACAGCATAACGGTTAACGTACTGATTGTTAGCAGCTTCTGATGCAGCTTGGTCCGCGGTGTGATTTCCAGGAATTCCAACATGCCCAGGTATCCACATAAATGTGATACGTATATGCTGGCTATGCAAGTCACTAAAAATATCGTATATTGTCTGAATCATTGGGTCTACACTAAATTGGGTGGAGATACCCAAAATAGCACTGAGAGAATCTGTAAATATAACAATATAATTGTTACCCGCAGCGGAGAGCAGATAATATTGCAGTGCAAAGAAGATTTCATATAGTTCAGCTGTGTATACTAAGCATGTTGGAGATAGCAGGTAGGAGAAGACGGTATCGTTTACGGTGAACGCACAGCCAGTTCCGTTAGTCGTCTTCGACCCATCAGTGTAGACGTGTAGTGCCGCGCTATAGTACTCAAAATAAGTATAGAATTCTTGGACATTCATAGCGTGAGGAGTGGTATGCTTTGACAGACTTGTCAAACTCAAATTGGTATGGACGATCGGATTGCACCAGGGTGGAGTTCGTGGCACGAGACACGGTAACACATTTTCTTGCCTAGTCGGCAAGTTTTCCAATTGCCGTACAAGTTTGATGGCAACAGGGCACATCGTACTAGTACTGTGATGATAGACGTCAATAGCAGGTTGGTTATGAAATAACAAGGTGTTATTCAAATGCTGTGGTTTGGTAAGTATACCGACAGTGTATTTCATACCAATGCGCATATATCGAAATTTCAGTGGGGGAATGCCCGACTCGTAGCACAGACTTTCCACAGGACTAGTACGAAATGCATGGTGTTTAATTTTTGCAAGTGACAGCGTTTGACGAAAAAAAAAAGCGATACACCCGCAGTCCAGCTTGGACTGAACCAAAGCGGTATACAAACGTTGCAGGCATTCTCGATCGGCTCCCCATTTAGTGCTTGACAGACACTTGATCGCATTCAGTGACATGCGACATTGACCCGAGAGGTGCATCATATGTCGACGCCATGTCAGATAACTATCGTAATAAAGGCCTAAGAATTTCACAACCGCATCTTTCTGTATTTGAGCACCGTACATAGTAAGATTGGGACACACGTGAGGAGTCCGTAGACGACAAAAATCAACGACTTTCGTCTTCTCGGCTGAGAAGCGAAAGCCACACGCAGTTGCTGCATGAGTAACTGTGTCAACAGCATTTTGCAGACGCCGTTTACAAACATCAACAGAAGATGCGGAAGTGAAGATGGTCAAGTCATCGACATATAAGCAATGGTCAACAAAGTTGGGAAGATTGCTGGCGATGTCATTGATTGCGATCATGAAGAGTGTCAGACTGATGGTCGAACCTTGAGGGATTCCATTTTCGAGAGGATGGGAGCTAGAGTACGTATCATCAATACGCACTTTAAATGAACGGTCACACAAGTTCTCAATAAATCGTGGTAAATTACCTCGTAATCCCCAGTCGTGGAGTTTTCTCAAAATGCCATATCTCCAGGTCATATCGAACGCTTTCTCGAGATAAAAAAATACAGCAACGAGATGCTTGCGCTCCACAATGCTGTTCTGTATGGCATTGGTGAAATACACATGTAGGTCAGTTGTGGAGTGCATCTTGCGTGAACCACATTGCCGCGGATCAATGAGCTGATTTGATTCAAGGAACCAAACTAAACGCAAACTGATCATACGCTCATAGACCTTTGACAGGTGACACGTCAAAGAAATGGGTCTATAGCTGGTGGGCAGAGAGGGGTTCTTGCCTGGCTTCAGTACAGGGATAACTATTGCTTCGCGCCAAATATCGGGATATTTGCAGGAATGCCAAATTTCATTGAGGTAACACAGTATTTGTTCCTTCATTACCATAGGGAGATGTCGTAACATAGCATAAGAAACGTTGTCCGGGCCAACAGAGGTGTTGCCGGTATGCTTAAGGGCATTTTCAAACTCCTCCATGGTAAATGCTAGGTTTTACTGGTGTTCGTCCAGCGTTTCAAAATCGATGGGGACCTCAACCGTGGCTTTGGTGCGCAAGAATTGAAGACAATAGTTATCCGAACTTGACACAGATTCGAAGTGTTCAGCGAGGTGTTCAACAATATTGACCTGGTCTGTACATTCGACATTATCGACCTGGAGCAAGGGACTTGTGTTGTATTTCCGGTGACCGTTCATGTACCTAATTTTCTTCCACAGAAGGCTAGGAGGATCGTTGGGCGTTATTGAAGACACGTACTCTCGCCAAGAATTCCGCTTGGCTTGGATAATAGTACGCCGAGCTTGCGCACGTGCTTTTCTAAAATTGATTAGATTTTCAACGGTGGGGTTCCGTCGAAATATTCTTAAAAATCGCTTTTTATTTTGGCTGGCAATGGCGATGTCATTATTCCACCAAGGTACAGTACGCTTTCTGGGGCGAGAAGATGTTCTAGGAATGGTGTCTGTAGCAGTCAATAAGATAGATTTATTGATATCAGACAGTGAGACGTTGATGTCATTTGATGGAATCGGAGGTACTACATTGGCTGTAAAGTTGTCCCAGTCAGCTAAATCGACTCGCCACCTTCTGCTCAACACGTGGAGAATAGAAGAAATAGAAGATTTTATGAGAATAGGAAAGTGGTCGCTGAAATGGAGGTCGTCAAGAACTTCCCATGTAAGCTGTGGTGCAATAGCTGGCGAACAAAAGGCAAGATCAAGAGCTGAGAAGCTTCTGGATCGTGAATTAAAATAGGTAGACTGTCCTGTATTAAGGATAACAACGTTGTTGTTGTTGTTGTCCAAAAGGTTCTCAATAATCTGTCCTCTGCCGTCTGTTTGCAAAGAGCCCCACAAAGTACTGTGCGCATTGAAGTCGCCAACAAGGAGAAACGGTGGTTCAAGTTGTTGCACCAAACCCATGATGTCATTCATATTCCACATGAAATTCGGAAGGTAGACGTTGCATATTGTTATTTTCATAGGCGCAAAGATCTTAACGGCGACCGCTTGGAGCCTGGTTTGAAGGTCACAAGGAAGATGTGGTGTCCTAGAGTCCAACAATATTGCAACGCCACCGTGCGCACGGGCACCGGGCACAACATCATGACGAATGACATTGAACTCGTTGAGGTGAAATGACTCGCGTGGCTTGAGATGCGTTTCTTGGATGCATACACAGCAGGGATTATAGTCAGCTAACAGCAGTTTGAGCTCAGCTAAATGGTTGACTATTCCATTGCAGTTCCACTGGATAAAGAAGATGATAGAAAAAAGTAAATGAAATTGTGCTATGTAATATAGCTGACTTGTTAAATTTGGGTATTACACATGAAGTGATAGATAGAAGTAGATATAAAGAAAAAGAGAATACTACGAGGATCAATCAGACAGACCGGGTTTACGCGGTTTGCCCTTAGGCCATCCTCGACGGTCCTTGGGTTGACGAGCTTTTGCGACGGCATCTCCGTCCACAGAAGCATCGCTGGATTCAGTGTCCATGTTGGTAACTGTGTTACCGGGTTGGGGGGGGGGGGGGGTGGGGTGCAGGGGGTTTTAAAAAGTTTTCAGTACGTGTGCTTGGTCTTGATGGGGTTTGCAAAAGATTGACTGAAAGGATGCGTGTCAAAGCTTTAGTAGAGTGGCAATGTCGGTTACATTTTGTGCAGGGGCAGTTGGTTCCGATGCAGCCTGCGCGTAGGATGTATGGGCACGTGGTGTGCTACGCTTAAGATGGTTCCTTGCATCGATGTAACTGCATTTATTCAGTGTCTTATATTCAACGATCGCGCACTCTTCTTTATAAACAGGACAGTTACGAGAACTGGCCAAGTGATTTTGTTTGCAGTTGACGCATTTATAGGGCTCTGAGCAAGGAACGCCTTCATGCACAGCGTTGCCGCATGCACAAATTTGGTCCTTACAACAGCGAGTAGCAGTATGACCAAATAACTGACATTTAAAACATCGCATGGGACTAGGGATATACGCGCGTAAGGGAAGACTGTACATGGCTGCTCGTATTTTGTCTGGTAGATGGATTTGATTGAAGGTAAGAATGAGTGATGCGGTGTCTTTCAACACACCATCACGACGACTTTTCATTCTTTTAACCTCAATCACACCTTGAGATTTCAACTCATCGTGAATCTCTTCAACCGAGCAGTTGAGAAGGTCACGACAGGTTAGTATGCGCTGTCACAGAAACAGAAAAGGAACCAAACTTTTTAACTTCGAGCAGTCTACGGGCTTGCTTAGCACTGCTACACTCAACGAGTATGCCATCACGATTTTTTTTTATGCTTGTTGTTTCACCAATTAAACCATACAATACTTTATTAATAATGAACGGACTGACACTGAAGACATTGTTACTACCATTGTTTTTGATAACCAAAAACCGGGGCACTGGGCTTTCCGTCTCCTGACTTAGCTTCTGTCGCTTTGGTGGGTTCAGCGGAGGACCAGGGTCACCACCTTCCCTATACTCGCCACTAGCCATCACTAGTGACGAGAAACACGGGGGAAATAAACACTATCGCGCGAAAATGCACAACACTTTTTTAGAAAAAAGTCCACTGTAAATCAATTAAAACTTGATTAAAGCAAAACTAGACAGGTTTTTAATCCGCTTAATTGGTCCGATTTGGAACGTACGGAGCGCAAAGAAATCACGTCTGCTCACCACGAGTCTGAACAGACAACTGATTTGTACTTTTACGAAGTCCTTTAGAGCTTCCGTATAGGCTATATACTATAGAGGGATATTTTATTTAAACCCCCGACAATAGTAAATATTTTTTTTGCAATATAAAATTCGACTGCAAAAAAGACAGTTAGATGGAGAAAGACAGAAAAGATGGATAAACAGACAAAATCAAGATATTTTAAAGAGTTTGCGACTAAGAGACTGCAGCGCAGAAACAGAAATTTTCAAAAATAGTTTGTTATTGAAATTATAATGTGGGCACAGGGTGCTCACGAGAAGAGCCTAGTTAATGATAATTAGCCTTGAAACTGTCTTCAACAAGACAGAGTTTAGTTTCAAAACACTCAAAAAGCACAGTAAAAGTAAATACACATACAATCGATGTATATCGCAAATTAATCCGATTACTACTAACCAATAAAATAGCGTACCACACATCAAGTGAGACATGAAAGATCTTATAGAGTGATAATAAAAAACTTACACCACACAATTCCAGCAAATAACAAAAATCGCTCTTCGTGGACCAAGCACCAAATAAAAATAACAAAAAAATATACGACATACAACACCTATTGAATACAAAAATAACAATAGAACCGCCACGAAAAAAAAAAGAAGAAGAATATGGCATACAAGAACATACTGCAACAACCCGTACCACTGTGTTCTTTGTGCAGCAAATCATCCAATAGGAGAATGCACAAAGAAAAAAGATACTACTGCAAAATACGCACTATACGAAGGCCCACATCCAGCAAACTACAAAGGTTGTGGAGTATATAGCGAACTTCAGAAAACAAGAGCCAAAACAATCTACCAAAAGAAGCCACACAATACTAATCAAAATAACAAACATACATTAATAATATCTTAACTCCAGATCAATTTGGTTTCAGAAAAGGTCATTTCACAGAGAACGCAATAATTACTTTCTTAGATTATCTGCATTGTTGCCTGGACAGTGGTAAATTCCATGTTGGATTCTTCATTGACTTAAGTAAATCATTTGACGTTCTAGATCACGATGTACTACTGTCCAAGTTGCAATCATATGGATTTAGAGGTAACGCTCACAACTAGCTTCGTTTTTTCCTCACAAATCGAAGGCAAATAGTTGAAATTAATAACATTCAATCGCAGGCCCGTGCTATCAACCATGGGGTACCTCAGGGATCTAACGTGGGGCCATTATTGTTTCTAATTTATGTTAACGATTTACTACTCAATAGTAATCATGGTAAAATAGTCATGTATGCCGATGATACCTCCCTAATTTACAGCAATGTTAATATGCGTGATCTTAGGAATGACATAAACAATAATCTTCGTAACATCTGCGACTGGTTTCACAACAATTACTTACTTTTGAAAAATCTAAATTTATAAAATTCACATATTCAAATGTATTATCTCAAGAGAGTATGTTACTCCGTATCGAAAACAAAACATTAGAGCAATTGAGTGACATACAATTTCTAGGGCTTACCATAGACAGCCGTTTAACCTGGCATAGCCATATCGATATTATTTGCAAAAAACTTGCAACGATATGCTATACACTCAGACGACTCCAAGGCTCTGTAGATGCATTTGTGACCAGAACATATTACTTTGCACAGTTTCAATCTGTATTAACGTACGGTTTGCTTTGTTGGAGTTACAGTCGTTACAGTGAGCGAGTATTTAAACTGCAGAAGAGAGCAGTGAGAGCATATCTGGTAAGCATTATAATGCCCACTATAAACCGCTTTTTAAAGCACTGAAAATAATGACACTGCCTTGTATGTTTATTTATCAAGCCTGCCTCTATGTAAAATCAAACCAATCGACTTTAACTAAACAGGAAAACATTAACGGTCGCAACACTCGTTATAATTCTTTTTTAAGAACACTTGCACATAAACATGCCAAATTCGGAAACAGTCCCTATTATATATCCATAATAATCTTTAACAATTTACCACATTCTATTAAAAATATTGTATGTCTCAAAAAATTTAAATCCAACTTGAAATTGTACCAGTTGAACTGTTGTTATTATACTGTATCTAAATATCTGAATGTTTGATTATCATGTAACATATGTATGTAACTCGTAACCTGTCCTAGACCTACATAATGGTCACAGGATCAATAAATACTATTATTATTATTACATTAAGCCAAACAGTAAATGAAGACCAAAGTTACGCGCAAATAACAAAAGGAATAGAAAATCAAACATATAACCCAACAGCACATGACAACAATGACATCTCACTGACACAATTTTTCAATAAATTTTTAATAATGTTCAATCAACCAAAACAGTATGATCATCAACCTTCTCTCCACACTTATTAAGATTAAATCAGCTAATGGGTAAGTTGTTAAGAATATCGCTGTGGAATGCCAATGGATTGGCACAACATCACCAAGAAATTGAATTATTCCTCAACTAACAAAAAATCTATATATTAGTGATATCAGAAACACATTTTACTGTCAGAATTTACTTCAAAATAGCTAACTACAAAGTATATCGCACAAATCATCCAGATGGAACTGCCGACGGAGAAACTACAATAATAATTAATAAAAAAAATTACACACTTCGAAATGAAAAACATGAAACAAATTATCTTCAAGCAACCAACATTAAGATTAAGAAAATAAACGTATCATTGGTCGTAGCAGCAGTATACCGACCCCCGAGACACACGGTAAAGAAAAATGAATTTGAAGAATTCCCAACACTGGGATGGAGATTCATAGCAGGCGGAGACTATAACGCAAAACATCCCCAATGGGGCTCGAGACTCATCAATCCCGAAGGCAAAGAACTTCAGAAAGCTACGAAAGCAAAAAGCTACAAACATGTCAGCACAGGCAAACCGACTTACTGGGGTACAAACACAGCCAAAATTCCACACCTACTCGACTTCTTCGTTACTAACGGAATATCAGGAAACTACATACAGGCAGAAACTAGCTATGACCTTTCATCGGATCACTCACCGATAATACTCACCATGAGTTCAACAATTATAACTAAAGAAAAAATAACCTTCCTATGCTACATGAAAACAAACTGGGATCTATTTAGGAAATACCTAAACGTAAACATTGATCTATAAATTCCACTGAAAACAGCAAAGGTTCTCGACAAAGCTGTTCACGACCTATTAATAAATATACTAAACGTGGCATGGCAATCTACACCACCGATTAAGGGAAGAATGGAAGACGTTTCAAACTATCCGAAATACATAAAAGACAAAATCAACGAATAAAGGAAAGCCAGACTCCAATGGCAATCAACCAGACACCCAAATGATAAAAATACACTAAACAACCTATCATCGGAACTAAAGAGACTTCTACGTAAAATAAAAAACGAATCATTTCAAGAGGACTTAAGCAATATCACACCCTATCCACGGGACGATTACTCAATATGGAAAACCAATAAAAAAAAAATATCAAAACAACACATACCGCCCATTCACAAAGAAGATGGGCTAGAGAAAATAAAGAGAAATCAGATGTATTTGCAGAACATTTCTCTAGAGTCTACGAACCTAATCCACCAAAAACACCAAGTGATGAAGAAAATAATATTTTACAGTATTTGGATTTCCCATTGCAACTATCTGTACTCATCAAACACTTCTCTCCTGGAGAAATATAAAATGAAATTAAAACTTTGAACAATAAAAAAGCCACTGGATCCGACGTAATAACTGCTAAAATTCTGAAATAATTACAAAAAAAAAATCAATTGTCGCCATAACACAAATATACAACAAGTTAACTATATTGCAATTATTCGGCTGCCAGCCAACCTCAGATATTAACGAAGAATATTTTTATTTAAATGAGAAAATTAATGTCTGTAGCCGGGGATCGAACCACGGGTCTTATATCTTGCCGGGACATACGCTCTAACCAAATGAGATAATTAGCGTCTGTGGTAGCTTAGTTGGTTAGAGCGTATGTCCCGGCAAGATATAAGACCCGTGGTTCGATCCCCGGCTACAGACATTAATTTTCTCATTTAAATAAAAATATTCTTCGTTAATATCTGAGGTTGGCTGGCAGCCGAATAATTGCAATATAGTTAACTTCTTCACTGATGTGTCCCCTTTGTGACAAGCAACGTGCCACACCGTTGTGTACCTTGTATGTAGCGCGCAACCCGTACGGCACTGCAAGATTACTAACATATGTGGTCACGGTTTAAATGAGATAATTAGCGTCTGTGGTAGCTTAGTTGGTTAGAGCGTATGTCCCGGCAAGATATAAGACCCGTGGTTCGATCCCCGGCTACAGACATTAATTTTCTCATTTAAATAAAAATATTCTTCGTTAACAAATATACAACGTTATTATCAGAGGCCAATATTTCTCCAGACAATGGGAATTTGCACAAATTATATTAATACTGAAACCAGGCAAACCAACGCAAGGACCAGCATCGTACAGACCGATCTCTCTACTCCCCGTGCTATCAAAATTTTTCCAGAAATTACTACTCAAGCAACTAAAAGCTGTTACTGAAGACAACAATCTAATTCCAAACCATCAATTTGGATTTAGAGAGCAGGACTCTACAATAGAACAGGTACATCGAGTAGTGAATGTAATTGAAAATAACTTCGAGGAACACCAAATTTGCTGCGTTCCTAGTAGGCCAGGCGGCAAGTAATTTAGAAAAAATGTTAACAAAGGTTTTATTGTTTTAAATGGTTTATTAGGGTACCATTAGCATGAATCTAGGTTTTCCCGACACCCCCGGGGTGTGCTTCGATCACCGTGCAAAAATTTGGTTTTTCGTTTTTTCTTTGTTGTACGGCTAAAATGGTCGTATATGAAATTAAAGACGACAAAATTCCCTACAAAATAAGTTATTATCATTTTTTCGTAGGACTTATACATTGGAAACAGTAGCCGCGCGAATTTGACCGATTTTTGACAAATGCAGACATATCGATGTTTGGTGGTTAAATTCCACGGTTCACTCGTCCTGGTGATTGTGATTGAATAAGCACATATTGCATACATTTTAATAAAAATGTGTAGAATTTTGTTCAAAATTTTATATAGTTCGATTTATAAATCTGTCCTTAGCACGACAGAATTACACAATTTATCAACCAAGCACACAAAGAAACACAACACTTTCGAAAACACCAGCCCGACCTCGTCATTACCACAGCAGACAAGCCTAAATCTACAATCATCCGAACCAAAACTGAATACAACGACAAGATAAACACCCTGGTCAACGATAGAGATACATACTCACCAATAAAACACAATCCTACACTTCTCTACCAGAACAAAATCAATAACTTTATACAAATACTGCATAATTCCAACCAGGAGGCGGACACGTAGTGTTAAATTTTGTGACCGTAGTCTGCAACTTATCTTACATGTATGTAATGCATATTTCATAGTTCCGACTGAAAAAGTTAGATGTCACTAAGAGTATTCTTGCTAGGTCAGCAAATACAGCGGTATATTTAAATTGATTAAAATTTTGTATTTAGGGAATTATTAACAAAAATTTAATTTTTGTGTACAAATTTTTTATTTACTAGTTGCTAATAATGATTTACTATTTACAACATTAATAAAATAATTAAAATTAAACATATATACAATATTTACAATAGTTGGTATTTCCACAAATTCCTGTAACTCTGGAGTTTCAATTACTGCTGTAGGTACCGTTAAATCTGGATATTCTCCTAATCCTGTTCGCAGAATGTTCGATATATTTGTGGATATAATCTTCTTTAAATCAAATGCCTGGATTGTTCCTGGTAATTCTGAAATTAAAAAATGGAAAGGAGTTAGCAACAGAATTCTATTCTACCATGTCATGTAATTAAGTATATATATATATATATATATATATATATATATATATATATATATATATATATATATGTGTGTGTATATATATAATGTTGATATGTATATATACCAATAGTTGGAATTTCTTCCGACTCTTTCTCCTGTAAACCAGCTGGGTTTGTCGGTGATAATGGTAATCGAATTTATAAATTCAATAGCTTAACATTGTAATACTAAAATCAAACAAAACTTAATTAGCAATTGAATAAATGTATGTATGATGCATGTATATATCTATACATTTACGTACCATGCACAAAAATAGTTGGAATTGCTCCAATATTTAACTTTTTGGTCAACGGACTTCTGTACTGGTCTCTGCCATGTCTAATCCTCCCATGTTTTCCAACCATTTCGTACGACGTTCATCAGACAATGGCAAATGGTGATAGTCCAAATCAGGATTCTCCGTTGAATTATTGGAGCAGCCAGGAACACAACATACTGAACGTACCATTTTGCTGAAGTAACATTAATAATATTAACATAACAGTTGCCATGCTATTTATGTATACATATAATACATATATATGTATAACAAATACTACATGCAAAATATCAGCATCATATTCACATGCTTCATATAAAATAAATACATTTTTAAAAGCTTACCTTTTCAAATTACACAAACAGCACTTTACTTTACAAATCGCCCTGCACCGTAATGTATTCGTAATGACTGTATATAGTTTAGAGACTGATACACAACTGAAAATATATTCTCATATCTCTTTAAAAGTAAACTTAATCCGATTTAATAGCACAAGCTTCGAAGAATCGTTTACTAACCACTTCGAAACATTCAAATAACTGTCAACAGACACCATTTGCTTAGTCACGTGATTACATTTTTTCAAGCGGGCTGACCTAAATAACTTATTTGCTAGTGACCAGCTAGTGCCATCTGACTTTTTCAGTCGTAAGTAGGATATTTAGGCAAAACAGTTTTACAGTACTGAAAAGTATGCTGTATCTAACGTGGTCACAGGCGCGTCCATAACAGTGACTACCCCCTGATTCCAACAAACTCACAAAATCACAAGCCGAAGAACTGAAAACTCACAATGCCATTCCACCTCGCATCTACGGCCTCCCCAAAACACACAAACCTAATATGCCACTAAGACCAGTAATCACCACAATACAATCCCCCAATTACAAACTGTCGAAACACATTGCACAAATACCAACTCAGATAACCGGCAGCATCACAAGCCATGTCAAAGATTCATTTCAATTTGCTGAATTTATTAACTCTGTCAACATACCAGCGTCTCACAAGATAATATCTCTGGGTGTTAAATCCCTATACACAAACATTCCTTTAGAACTAATAGATGACGTCATTAATGCAAAATGGCATGACTTAAAACCCCGAACCACCCTAAACAAGAAACAATTTCTCACAGCCATAAAAATTTGCGTAGATACAGCATACTTACAACACAATACAGATTTTTTCTTACAAATATCCAGTACCCCAATGGGATCACCTCTATCAGCCCCATTAGCGGATCTCATTATGGATCACATAGAAAGCGACATATTACCCGCATCCAATATTAACTACATTTTTTTCAAACGCTATGTTGATGATATAATCACAGCAGTCCCCACCTCTGATATTAACAACATATTAGCTTTATTCAATGATTACCACCCCAAACTTCAGTTCACCCATGAAATAGAACAGAACAACACAATAAGTTTCCTTGACCTGTCAATAATAAAACAAGAAAATGGCTCAATTATAACCAACTGGTACAGAAAACCAACGCATACTGGCAGGTATTTAAATTTTGTATCTAATCATCCGACTGGACACAAAATTAATTTAATCAAAAAATTAAAATCCCGCATGATGGCACTGAGCCACCCTCAATTTTTTGCTAATAACATCAGTCTTATATACCAGGATCTCAGATAAAATAACTACTCCACCCACATACTACATGAAATATTACACAACCATTCCAACCCCTACCATAAACAACTCCATACGATCTTACATCTCACTACCCTACACTCCACACCTATCAGAAAAAATTTCTAACACCCTACAACCCTACAATATCATCGTCGCACATAAACCACACCACCTTACAGAACACATGTACAATAAACACAAGACCCAGACACACATCCACATGTAACAACTACCAAAATAATACACACGATCCAACCCTTACCCACCAAACCGCCTTAACACAACATGCCGTCAACAACGACCACTGTTTCGACTTCGCCGATACCACCATCATCGACAATGAACCCAACTTCAAGAACAGGATTTTCCTGGAATCTACATATATTTAAACTGAAAAGAACAGCATCAACTTGAAAACTGACACGCAACACCTTTTGATCGCCTATAAAAATCCTCTACAAAAAAATCACAACATAAGTACAGTTCATATTTTCCGCTGCCACCAGCCATTACAACACATGACCACACCACGTGCACAGTATAAACTTTCCAGCTTCAAGTCACAGTCAACATGGCCGCCGCTGTGTCGTGTCTTATATTAACACAACCTTTTTGACAATTGTTTTACATTTTAAACATGTAAGTAATCACAGTTTTTGAATTGTTCACCGTCTGTTACGGTTCACATTGCTTTACTAAATATACATATATTAACTCACGTATGTTTTACTCTGAGACCTAATTGCCCAATAACAACTGTTAAAAAACAATTCTACAGCGGTAGAATGGTATAAATTCAATCGTCTTCTTCTTGGCACTGAACGACGTTCTTCACTGAAAGGTTCATCTTGAGTAAATATTTTATCCGAGGTCGATGGTTGAGAAATGATTTCTCTTTCTTCACCTTTACCATCGTTGTCGATCGCAGTTTATTCACTCTCAGTGTCATCAGTCATTTCAGTGTCTTTTGCAGCTAAATGTGGACACTGTACGTTGATCTCGACATTGGTACAAGACTGGCCCCGGCAGCTTCCACAAATTGTCGAGCAACGCAGTCCACTCTTCCTTCAGCTGCAAGCTGCTCGACACTCTTTTATACACATACAGAATATCGTGACAAGAAGCTCGTACGGGGCAGCGTCTTTCATCGTAGGAATAGATATCAGGTCAATCCCCGTGCTTTTTCAGCCCCAATCTTGCGTTCACTTGCTGTTTCCGTACCATTCTGGTACCTGATGGTAGGTTCTAAAGGAATGCTGTCGTGCTGCTGCTTCAGTTGGTGGTAAAGATGCGAGATTGCAAGCACTATTAGAACTAGATTTCGCGATACACTGGAACCTGTATTCATTCAATGAAATATCATCGGCGCCCGCTCTATAGAGTGCTTTAATCACAGATTTTTCAACTGCCTCAACCAGGTCTGGAGACGAATCTGGGTCTATAAAGATTCCAATGGTTTTTCGTAAATTCATATTTTTTTAAGCAGTTTGACGAATTTCTGTTTCCCCTGTCTGAAAATGCTGAGGTTGCATCGCTCCCATTGAAGGCGCGAAAGAAAAGTTTATGCCCCGCAATTTCTTCGGGATGTTTGAACGATTTTGTCGAGTAAATTCTGCTCTCAATTTTACCTTTCTCTGGTTTTAAGAGATAGACATTAGACAAAGATGATGCGAAACCTATTAGTAGTACCACCAGGAGGCGGACACGTAGTGTTAAATTTTGTGACCGTAGTCTGCAACTTATCTTACATGTATGTAATGCATATTTCATAGTTCCGACTGAAAAAGTTAGATGTCACTAAGAGTATTCTTGCTAGGTCAGCAAATACAGCGGTATATTTAAATTGATTAAAATTTTGTATTTAGGGAATTATTAACAAAAATTTAATTTTTGTGTACAAATTTTTTATTTACTAGTTGCTAATAATGATTTACTATTTACAACATTAATAAAATAATTAAAATTAAACATATATACAATATTTACAATAGTTGGTATTTCCACAAATTCCTGTAACTCTGGAGTTTCAATTACTGCTGTAGGTACCGTTAAATCTGGATATTCACCTAATCCTGTTCGCAGAATGTTCGATATATTTGTGGATATAATCTTCTTTAAATCGAATGCCTGGTTTGTTCCTGGTAATTCTGAAATTTAAAAATGGAAAGGTGTTAGCAACATATTTCTATTCTACCATGTCATGTACTCACCAATAGTTGAAATTTCTTCCGACTCTTTCTCCTGTAAACCAGCTGGGTTTGTCGGTGATAATGGTAAGGGAATTTCAGGTTCTAAAATAAAAAATAAACACTGTTATAAATTCCATAGCTTAAAATTGTAATAGTAAAATCAAACAAAACTTAATTATTCAATTGAATAAATGTATGTATGACGCATGTGTATCTATACATTTACGTACCATGCACAAAAATAGTTGAAATTGCTCCAATATTTAACTTTTTGGTCAACGGACTTCTGTACTGGTCTCTGCCATGTCTAATCTTCCCATGTTTTCCAACCATTTCGTACGACGTTCATCAGACAATGGCAAATGGTGATAGTCCAAATCAGGATTCTCTGTTGAATTATTGGAGCAGTCAGGAACACAACATGCTGAACGTACCATTTTGCTGAAGTAACATTAATAGTATTAACATAACAGTTGCCATGCTATTTATGTATACATATAATACATATATGTATAACAAATACTTCATGCAAAATATCAGCATCATATTCACATGCTTCATATAAAATAAATACATTTTTAAAAGCTTACCTTTTCAAATTTCACAAACAGCACTTTACTTCAAATTTCACAAATCGCCCTGCACCGTAATGTATTCGTAATGCCTGTATATAGTTCAGAGACTGATACACAACTCAAAATATATTCTCATATCTCTTTAAAAGTAAACTTAATCCGATTTAATAGCACAAGCTTCGAAGAATCGTTTACTAACCACTTCGAAACATTCAAATAACTGTCAACAGCAGTCAACAGACACCATTTGCTTAGTCATGTGATCACATTTTTTCAAGCTGGCTGACCTAAATAACTTATTTGCTAGTGACCAGCTAGTGCCATCTGACTTTTTCAGTCGTAAGTATGATAGTTAGGCAACGCAGTTTTACAGTACTGAAAAGTATGCTGTATCTAACGTGGTCACAGGCGCGTCCATAAGCGTGACTACCCCCTGAGTACCACTATGGAATTATAGTCTGCCGATAATTCAATCCCGGTGTTGATAATAATAGTGTCAGTGTCTTCAGCAGCTTACTTTAGGAGAAAACCTGCAGCCTGAAGTTTGCCTACGAGCATATAAATGAGCCGACTCTTGTTCTGGTCGTTGGCAAGGAATTTCTCCTGTAACATTGTTGCTGTCATCGTTTTATCAAACATCACATCTGCTGCGATGTACTTCTGCGATCTACGTAGGCGTTCAGTAGATTTAGTACTTTTGTTGTTTGCGTCATTTGGATAGATGTCGAAAACATTTTATACAATGATGATTTCAGTGTTGTACGCATTCCTGTTTCATCAAAAAGCGATAGTGAGTAAGGAGCTAGTTCGAAGTGAAAATAATGCTGCAAATTCTGTTCCATTTCCTTACTAATTGTAATTCTTTGAAATAATAATGAAGGGTCAACCGGAATCACTTCATTTTGGATGTTTATTGAACAGTTTACTGCTCTTAAAGTAATTACTCTCTTCTTCGGCTAGAATTTCACATCCCCAAAATTGCCGCCAATGATAGCTGCCATTGAGGACACGCCGACTTCGTATCTTTTGTAACAGTTGATTTTCACATCCCCTTGGACTGATAGACATAATCTCGAGGCTGATTGGAAAGGGATTGTGCGATGATAACCAATTAAAGAATTTTTCGAGGTCTTGTGCATCCCTTGATATTAGCGATACTCTGGCATCTACATGCTGTTCGGAAATAGCAAACGATACTCTGCAAAAATATTCAAAGGCCTCTGAGGCTGGGGGTCAATTTTGAAAAAACTTCTACACATTTTTATGAAAACTTATGCAATATATACTTATTCACATTTTTTACAATCACCAGAACGAGTGAACCGTGGAATTTAGCCACCAAAAATCGATATTTCTGCAATTGTCAAAAATCGCTCAACTTCGCGCAGCTACTGTTTCGAATGTATAAGTCCTACGAAAAAATGATAACAACCTATTTTGTAGAGAATTTTGTTGTCTTTAATTTCATATACAACCATTTTAGCCGTACATCAAAGAGAAAACGAGATATTACCGAAAAACCAAATTTTTGTACATTTGCGGCCCCACGGTGATCGAAAAACGCCTCGGGGGTGTGGGGAAAACCTATATTCATTCTAATGGTACCCTAATAAACCATTTAAAACAATAAAAACTTTGTTAACATTTATTTACGGTTTTGGCTGAATATATCGCCCTGCCGCCTGGCCTATAGATATAAGTCAAGCTTTCGATCGCGTATGGCACACAGGTATTTTGTACAAAATCAAAAGAAACCTGCCGCACCAATACTATCTCCTGCTAAAATCTTATCTAAATGAAAGATTCTTTTACGTGACCTACACGGGCACATTTTCTAACCAGTGCCCTATTAAAGCACGAGTACCACAAGGAAGCGTACTTGGACCAGTACTCTACCAATTATTTACTGCCGACCTACCTTGCGATGAAAACGAAAACGTCACGACTGCTACCTACGCCGATAACATAGCAATACCAGCATCGCACAAAAACCCAACCAAAGCATCAAGGATGCTACAAGGAGCCCTAGATAACATAGGAACGTAGGCACAAAAATGGAGAATAAAAATGAACGAAACCAAATCAACACATGTTGTATTCACTTCAAAACACGCTAAATGCCCAGAAGTTAAACTGAATGGCCAAAACCTAAGCACAAGCAATAACGTAAAATACCTTAGCATGCACCTAAATAAAAGACTGACCTGAGCAAATCACATCAAAGCTAAAAGAAAACAACTTAATATCAAAACAAAAAAGATGTACTGGTTGCTACGACACAAATCAATACTATCATTAGAAAGTAAAATACTACTATACAAATCTGTACTTATACCAATATGGACATACGATATACAACTATGGGCTAAAAAATCAAACTGTGCCATCATACAGCGTAATCAAAATAAAACCCTGAAAACAATATCTGGCGCTCCATGGTATATTAACAACGATACACTACATAAAGACCTACAAATAAAATACGTACATGAACATATTAAAAAAATTCGTTCAATCTCATGAAAACAGACTAGACCACCACACAAACGTATTGGCCATCAATTTGTTAAACAATGAAAGAGAAATCAGAAGATTAAAAAGAAAAAACACGTGAATAATGAGCATAATGAACACATAAAATTAAGAAGGTACATCAATGGATCACGCACGCAAATTAACAAATACAACACATTTGCTAGTTGGCCATGAAAAGTCCAGTTGTAAAATAAAAAATAATATTTTTTTTAAATTTTATGTTAATTCGAAGTACATATTTGAAATAATACGTAATATGAAAAAATAAGTCCATCAATTAGCAAAAATTTCGATTTTAAAATAGCAATTTTTCAATTAAAAATGACGTCATCTAAAGCCCGTGTGACACGGGCAATGTTTCTGTACATTTTTAGTGTCAATTTTTAAGTTCAATTTTTCTGTACATTTTTATGAAAGTGAATCATTGAAAGAAAATATTTCTGTATGCAACGTATACAAGATTTTCACTTTGTGAGCATGCGCAGTTGTTGGCAATTTTTATTTTGACAGTTCATGGTTAACTATTTTTGTACGAACTAACCAAACTTTGTCAAATATTGAAATGGATTCAAGTGAAGACGAATTATTCATATTAGCAGCATTAACTACTGTTACGGCTACAGTCTATTAATAACGAAACTTGTTCCCGCGACATTTTATTAAAAGAAAAACCTTTGACGTTTCAATCAGCTATCACGCGCTTATGCGCATCTTATTTGCGCAATTAATTGAAAGAAACATTGAAGGAAATAGAACCAGTTCTATTTTTTAATGTACATTAAAATTGACTGAAACATTGAACTACTTTACGTGTATGCAACGTTCAATTTTTGACTTTGTGAAACATTGACACTAAAAATGTACAGAAACATTGACCGTGTCACACGGGCTTTAAAGGGAAGTCGAGCGAAGTGACGTCATAGTTGCTAGACCGTCATGCGCAGACTGAACAGAAACGGCTGACATCAACTAACAGATGCATACTACTGGGCTATGTGTGTGTAAGATCTTTCGTTGACTGTGGGCACTCGGCAGTGTCTTAAGCTGTTCTGACGTCACACGGCATTTTCGTGCAAATCCCTGTAAAAATTTCTTATTTGAGTTCGCAGCGTGCACTATTTTTCCACGTATCGCACAGTTCCCGCGAGTATTTCATACGGAAAAAATGTGTTTAACTGAGAAAATTATCGAAATTGTTCAAAAATATCCAATTCTATATAATCTGTCTCATATAGAATATAAAAATACAAGAAAAAAAGGTAAAGTGTGGAAGAAATTAGTTTGGAACTGAAAAAAATGGTAAATATATTTATTTACATTTTATTTTGGTAATAGCAATATTGTACACAGTTTTTGTGAATTGCGTTTATTATTAAAATCATAGCATTTTTAATTAAGTATAAATTAAGAAACTTTCGGGCCCTACTCATCAAATAATTAGGTAATTAGTTATTATAAAAGGTTTATCCCCAAAGGGTTGGAATAATGACTTGAACTTCAGACGTAAAGAAGTTTATTCAAAGTTCATAACAAACTTATGCCGACGTTTCGACCTTATGGTATGAGGTAGAGTTTTGACTTGACAAGACAACTATGTTGTCTGTCTTGTTTTTTGCGTTTTTATTCTGACGACCATGGTCAGTTATTATTGTTATCATTACTGTTAATTTTATATATTCACTCGTTTTTTCTATACTGTTCAATTGCATTGAACATGTTTTGTTCACAAATATTTTGTATTTATACTTCCATGTAATATCCACGTGGTAATATTGTATCTCCGCTTCTTCCTTTAAGCCTTGAAAATGACCTCATACCATAAGGTCGAAACGTCGGCATAAGTTTGTTATGAACTTTGAATAAACTTCTTTACGTCTGAAGTTCAAGTCATTATTCCAACCCTTTGGGGATAAACCTTTTATATCAATTTTTGACTTAAATAAATCTATGAGTAATTAGTTATTAAAAAAGTTAATAGACAGCAGTTTTAAATATATGATCCTATCTAGCTTCGCTCTCCCCTACCCCCCTGTGGACATTATAATATAGACCTACCCGACCCGCTCCCTACGGTCGCTCGAAATATATAATTACTACCCATTGGAATAGATGATGTTGGATTAGCGCGCTCCGCGCGCGTATAAACTACGCTCCTATCTCGCTCCGCTCCCCCCCACCCCTTGTGGACATTATAAGAATATAGACCTACCCGACCCGCTCCCTACGGTCGCTCGAATAAATAAATTTTATTGATGAAAAATTTAATAGCCTTTAGTACCGCTGTTTGTATCAAAATGTGAATAGCAGCTTATATACCAAATGACTTCGGCGTTCGCTCGAAAACCATATAATTAATTTTTCAACACAAAGTTAAGACAACATCAGCAGTTATGCCTTATATAATGTCGGCCTTTTGTCTCTGTCAGCCTTATGTCTCTGTCGAATCATAACGATTATTGGGCAAAATTTATATAGAATTCAAATTAATATAAATGTTTAAGAATATAGAATGATTTGAATAATGTCAACTCAGTAAGCGCAAGCGCTTACATGACATTGCGTATATAGAATTTCTGATTTATATAAAATTCAAATCAACATAAATGTTTTAAATTCATGGGAGTGAATACGTATACATCAATATGATCTCGCGCTTCGCGCTCGCTCTTACACCTTGGTCAGTACGTTTCCAAATCACCCAGGAGGTAGTACTGTCGATTCGTTACTCAGACATTATAGTGTCAGAGTTCCCCAAAACGAATTTCAGGCCTATGTTACACTGGTATATCAATCACACAATATACATACCAACTACGCACTAACAAATACTCACACCGAGATACACATGCATGTTAGAGAGCCTATTGCACGTAGCTTCGTACGAATGTTGGCGTGCGCGCAACCGTTTGAAATATTTCCCAGTCAGTGTGTGCACAGTTGTTTAACCTGTGGCAGATTTCGCTACTTGTAATCGGACACAATTAACATAAGCCAGCAAGTGTGGCTCATAGTAGATTGATCACGAAATACGAGAGCGTCGTCAACCGAAACAGATACGGACAACGTACAAAACAAAACCAAAGTGAGAATGTGATCAGCAGAGTTGTACAACGCAAACACACATACAAAAACACACACGCAATATATTGTCTACAAACAGCACGTATATGCACGGGTATGTATATGTCTGTTTGTAGTGGATGAGTAAAATAGTGATAATAATATACAAAGATGAGACAGTGAGGGAGACAACAACAATGATATTATGAATGATTATACTCACTCATTATCATTGTCATCATCATCATCATCATCATCATCATCGTTAATGGTTATTCTATCGAATGATAGATTTTCCATTTCGCTTCATTCATGACGAGGCGGTGGTAATACTACGTTTGGACGTAACATTCGGATTCGAGAATTCAGTGGCAATATTGCTGAATAATGTGCGGCGGGTGTGCCAGCATCAGACAACAGCAATGTAATCGCCTGTCTCCTCAGTCCCGCTCGTATCGGATCCAACGGCTCGTATCGGGTATGCCACGCACCACGCGTCGCGGTAGCGTCCACCATCAATTGCCAGTCCTCCATGGACCAACAATCTTGATGCGGCAGTGCTACGGTCACGTGCGCCATGTAGACGTACACATCACGCCGGGCAATGTCGGACATTGCCTTGAGATGTGCAGCGCCACCCCAGGTCGTCTGCACGTCGACCTTGGGCTGCTAGATAGCCAGTGCGGTGTTGTGGATCAACAACGGTACACTGTCATAGTCCAGGTGTAGTCTATTATAATCGTCATCGTAATAGACACTCTGCAACATAAACTGAACACAACAAAACCAACGGAACAGTTGATCGAAACGTTCGTGCCCGTACATGAGCAGAGAGAATGCATGGAACATACATGAATTGTCACCTGTGGTACAAATTACATGTCCCTGTTCCTCGGCAAAGGCTCGGTAGAAACGACTCGTCAACCGATCATCAACCCTGTGATCTGGTCGCGAATTATCGTACGTAGAGCCCGTGCGGCCTGCAATTTCCTCCATCAAGGCCATGGTGGTTGGAAATCGGTCCACAATGGTATGCATTTGCTGGATGTACTCGTCCAACGGTACATCGGTCGGTATCATACAAACCATTTGTAACGCCTCGCGTGTACTAACATCATCACCAACAGCCGTCGCCGTCGGTGTTTTGTTGTCCTGTACACGTTTACGTTTCGGTGGTGGTGGTGGTACTGCTGGCGATGTAGGAACTGGTCGTGGTGTTTTCACACCATCACCATTGTGCTCACCGGCCAACACCCCCACTGTCCGCACCTTTGGTTGTTTCCACTGCGGCCTAAACGTAATCTGTGAGACTTCCGGCATGGGCGGAATTGTCGTCTCTGGACTCGGATCTCGCAGTACGTCTGCAATATTCATCCAGTCGAGCAGTTTACGTATATCGGCCGCCAGGAAAATGGTATCCGGATCGAAACGCATGAAATACAACGCGTCCAGTTCTCGTACTCGACTGATAGCCGTGTAGAATTGACCGGAGCTGTATAAGCATTCCGCCGAAACGGCGACAACGTCCAACGTTTGACCCTGTGTCTTGTGAATCGTCACACCGTAGGCCAAATCCAATGGGAATTGTCGCCGGTAGAACGTGTCGTTCCCGCTTGGAGGACGAATGTCCTGTCGCACGCGGTGGACGATCAAACGGAGGCGCGGTTCCGTGGGATCCGCAATGACAATGTAATCGTTACTCATCGCTTGCACGACAGCAATCTTGCCATTTACCTATCCGTGTTCGACGTCTCGGTTCCGCAGCAACATGACTCTTGCGCCCAATTTCATATCTGCCGACACTTGGGCAACAGAGTGTTTTTCGCCTCCAGCTGGTCAATGTACTCGCGTACACTCTTTGGGACTGGAAGATTGCCCAAGTCAACATCTTCAGCAATGTACGTTCTCATTGAGCCCGGCAACTTGCCTAATTCAATGTCATTCATTGCGAGTCGCACGCGACTCAGCAATTCAGCGAAACCTTTGTCGTTTCGTTGCCGCACCGTCTCCTTGAGCAGCATTATCTGGAATCCCTTGAGCAGTGCCGGTTGTCAGATGTGACGTCCGATCGCTGGCAACTGCGCCGGATCTCCAAACATTATAACGCTCTTACCCGTAAACCGTTGGAATGGGTTCGCAGGTGGTTTGTTCGTCTTGCTATCAACGCTATCCTCTTAATACAATGTGACGTAAAACTCAAGTTTCTCCATCACACGTTCCTCCAGCATGGACACTTCGTCGATAAGCAACACTTGGGCCAGTTGCACGAGGTACGCGTCCGTTGAACCACGTTCCATGTGACTCATGAGGTCTGACCCCATCCTCAGATACGAGTGTATCGTGATACCGCCGATCAGGTGAGCAGCACAACCTGTTGTCGCCAACTTCTGTACCGTTCTACCGTTCTCGTTGCAGTACGCGACGTTACCGTCGAGCAGAAAACTCTTGCCCACTCCACCTCCGCCCACGACGAAGGTAAGCACCTGCTTGTTCCGTGTCCACGCATCCGTGATACGTTCGAACGCACCACGCTGGCTGGCAGTGAATTCCACTACGTACTCCTGTACGGGCAGATACGATCGTACGTTGATGTCCAAGCCTATCGTCGGTGACAATATCCTCGGCACTCTTTGTCATCATCATCCACAATCACTCCGCAACGTACTCGCTCGGCGTCCATGTGGTATGGCGCCACGGTTTCGAGTAGCTGATCGATGTCCTGGTCTTCCAACCAATTGCCATCAATCAGCCGGCTTGCCATGTCTCTCAGTCGGTCAAGCGAGAAGCCCTGCTTCGCTGTACCTTTGAGAAAATGACTCGCCTCGTCCTGCTCCTCGATCAGGTTTCTGTTCAGGCACTCTTGCAGGTACGAACCCGTCCGGGATTTGAGCGCCTCGAAAGACACTCGATCCACGGACACCGTACGCAAAAGTTTCACCAAACAATACTGTTCCAGGAATTTGCCATACGGAGAGTAATGGCTGAATCGAACAATTGCTGGTCGTCCTAGTCGCTTACGTACACGCCAACCATGCTTGTCGATTAGAATGACGTTTCCCTGTTGTTGTCGTTGTTGTTGTGTCGATTTCGGCTGGTGGTGACGTTGATTTTCATCAACATTGCCAACATCTGCGTCATCGTCATCAAACATGTCAACATCAGCGTCATCATCATTGCTACCGTCTAGAATCAGTACATTCTCATGACGGGACACTGAGTAATATTACTGTTCATAGTATTGCTCGTAAGTCAAATTACTCAGTTGTTGTGGCCGATCCAGATACTTCTCTAATTTCGTATCGTAATACAAATTAGTGTCGTCATCGTTCAGCTCTGTCATATGCTGTTGACGCTTGAGAACACGGTGTGTTGGTTCAGCGTTCACAGGCAAGTAGACAACTTCGCGGGTAGACATTACGTGGGAACGTTGTTCCAGTAATGTTGCCGCTTCCAGCGATGATACCACGCGGCCCATCATGAAGGCTGCGCACTCATTGCTTCGTTTGGTGGTGATGTGCATCTTGATGGCCGCGTCCGCTTTTCCAACGTACTTGGCCAAGTACACCTCCCATCCACCTGGTGTCACCAACTGTACGTTCACGTGACCGTCCCACATGAGAATCAGTGCCAGGTTGTATGGGATCACACAACCGTCTTCGTCGCACGTACATGTAGCGGATTCCCGTTTTCGCCGGACGCAGGGTATTGTTCACGGCAAAACGGAACCCGTAATGCAACGGCGCAACTTCTTGTTGAACGAACCTTTCATACATCGTTCCGGGATGCAACGATGTAGCTGGTAACTCTCAACAATATGCCGCCAAGTGTTGTTCATGGGATGAACGAAGCGTGGCATCTCGGCTGTCACGACCTTGTCACGATCAACTGTGCCAGGCTTCTCCCAGACTACGAGGTGCGCATGTAAAGAACCACGCTTCTGGTACTCGATGCGCAACCAAAAGTCCTCCACATCCCCTATTGATCCTGCTGGGTCGTGCAAGAACCGCTTCCGAAACATTGCCAGACGACAGTACAACGCTTCGACAGTCTCTACGGGATGGCCCATTGCTGGGCGCCCGAATCTGTGCACGTCCTCCCATTCCTTACGTCCAGCCGGCGTGTGAACTCCGCACAATCCGTCACGTATGACCGACTGAAGTTCGGGCCAGCTGTCGTTCTCCGTCAACGTAATGAAGAGGTCCGGTTGACGACCCATCCGCTGTGACATGGCAATCAAATCCAATGTCTTCGCTGCCCAGTAGTTGCGGGAATTCGGCACGGTGGCAGGTATTTCTGTTCCATACTGCTCGTACGGATTCGAAGTCTGCACACTTGCGTCAACCACCTTTCGCTTGGTCAACGGTTCAGCCAAATTCGCCACGTGCATCCGGCACGATGCAAAGTATTGGAGTCGTTCCTTGATCAGCGTGTCCAACATGAAGAACATGTAGTCCTGCTCCCGACGGAATCGTTCGTCAGCACACATCAGAATACGCCACTTGACGTAAGCACCGTGTGTGACTCCACGTTGTCCCTCATGGTGCCAACTGCCCAGGCCGTAGGGGAACAGCCACGGGAACAGTTTCGCCTCCAGATGTCTGTCGCGCAACTGTACTCGCATCATATCAGCGTGCGCTTGACGTGCTGCTTTGAAGTTGCGCTGATGCTGGGTGGCGGTAACGGAATCTCTCACGTTGGCTCCTCGTGATTGCACGTTGAATGCGGCCACGATGAGACCAGAGATTTCCTTGTCCAATATCGAAGTTTTGGTCAGCCTCTTCGAATTGGGTGCGAAATCAACGTCGCCAAACACCTTCAACGTGGATGGTTGTCCGGGTTTGCGTGGTTGATATCGAAGCATCGTCTCATAGTTGGCTGCAAACGTGCGATACAAATGGTTGTTCACCTTCAACCATTTGAGTGCCACTCTGATAACCTTCGGGTCTTCAGATGTCTGTTGTTGCACAGCCGACGAGGACCTTGTTGCTCCTGGTCTTATTGTTACTGCTGTGCGGCTAACAATCATGGCATACATATTTAAATATCGCCGATCGTCCTGATGCCGGGCAAGCAGCTCTCCCTTCAGGTGGTGAAATACCCGCAATGCATCGCTACGATCTTTCGCTGTAGTCGAATGCAGCGCTACCAAGGACACAGACCTACGCTCGTCACTACTCAGGTCTGCTATACACTTAGGCAACGGTAGGCACTTCACCGTATCCGGTGTCAGCGGATACTTCTGCAAGAGATCAATTTTGGCACAAAGAACACAATAGTACCACTGACCTGTACGTGCGTTCCTCACGGCCAAACTGACTTGTCTCTTTGTGTAGTACGTGTACACATTCGGTTCGTCCTCCTCGTCGTCGGTTCTTGTGCTTCTAAGGGCGGCGGAACTACGCACGTGTCCCTTACCCAGTAAGATGCACGAACAACGACTGCATGCTCGTGAAAACAGGGGTTGGCCAGCGAACTGGTAGCCAATCTCCCAGTACTTCATCACACATCAGAAGAACGCTGCATTGCTGTCGGTTGACGGCTCTGCAGCTGCTGTGGCGGCAGATGACGAGGATGCATCATCCGGTATACGTTTTTGAGCGCGCAAGAGTGAAACGCGACGCCGAACGTAACCCGCCGAAACATCAGGGTATCTAGCGGCAAACAGATCTATTAACAAAGTTGTAAAACAACTCTGCTTACCGATTTTGCCAGCCATCAAACCCTGATCGATGGCACGACGGTTTTCCACCTGAGCACGTATTACGCACTCAATTAGGAACGCATCTGTCGCCTGGTTCCAAAAGGAAACTCGACTGTTGTCGGGCAGAGGTTTCTCCTTCTTCACTGTCAGTGCGTACGTGTACAGCGATGAATCGGCTAACTCGCATTCCGGATATTTCTCACGAAACATCTTCCCTAAATGCACTTGTAGTTGCTTCTTCGCAAGCTGTTTTGCCGAAATCACCTCGTAACAGTGCGACAGAAAGTTACTCCTCTCTTCGTCCCACACAAACTTGGTCCGTTGCTTCCTTCTTGGCGCCATAGTCTCCAGAAAGACTGATTAAATTATGGATAAGAGATTCTGAAAAAAATATATTATGTAAATACCAAACGTAATTAATCATAATGGAATATGTTGTCTGAATGTCACACATAATAATTATATGCAAAGAGTGATATTAATAAAAACTATATTAATGCAAACTTGATTAAGACCAAATAACACAAAAATCTATAATCATAAATCCAAAAATTTAAATGCATTAAATGAACAAATAGATTTAAAATATTCGATTCTTTTTAAATGTCTAAGTCAAATTTAATTGGCTTAAGGGGCTATACTTGTTGAAAAAAATATACTGAAAACATGCCTCAGAAAGTTCGATATTTTGGCTGTATCGGTAGGTTTAACAAGATTAATTTTTTTTTACCAGAAAGTATGAACTATATACTACACGTGTACGTGCGAATATTAAGAATATCGGTAATCATAAAGTAAATATTAATTATTGAAAAACCGTGAAAATAGGCATTTTTTAAAACGCAATTAGTAATGCCGACATTCAGAAATTGAAACATATGGTCACGATACCATGTATTAAATAATGTTGTCTTTGACTAATAAGAATAAAATTTTTTATCATAGGCAATACATTCTGAGAAATGTACATAATTCAAGTAGTAAAATTTTAAATGCACAATGCACACAACAGATGGCTCGACGAGCTGTAAGTCAGCACCGAGTGATATAACTCCGCCCCAAATTTTGTGAGCGGCTTCCCTAGCGGGGAAGGCGGAATGCTTTCGGTTCAAACATGCACTATCAGTTTTATTAGGTGTTTATGTATTGGAATAATAACAAAGTACCGACCTAGAAACACTGTGCATAGTACAAACATTTGAGTTGTTTTTTCTTGAGGCAGAGAGCACCTTCTTATATTATATACTTCTTAATCTCGAGTAATTCAATGTTTGACACGAACGGCTAATGTCAATTATGTTTATTACCAATTGCAGTACACATTATATTTTTATATTGCTTATTAGATTATGCCGACAACAGATGTTTCACCCAAAACACGTACAACGAAGCAATACTCATTTCTTACCCCCGTTGCCGAAATTATTTATCGGTAAAGACCCCATCCCCTAAAAATCAGGCGTGGCTTGCAATCTGCGTCATGCTAATTGTTGAAAAAGTTATACAAGTATTTGTATTTGTTTGTTAGTTACTTACTTACTCTAGTATCAGTAACATCTATCTTGGTTTTTGTTTCGTGTCAGAAATTCGTGAGTTTTGTGACAGATACAGACATTCTTTGTGGAACACATACATACATACATACACACATACATACATACATACATACATACATACACACATACTTACATACATAATAACATACATACATACATACTTAACACGTACATAAGTATATAGCTGCGCATACTGCGGAAATCATATATACCTAAATAAAATGGCTAGAGGTAAAAGAGATTTGAATCGTTATCCTCGGCTATCTGCACCAAGGAAAGGGAATTTAAGATTACGTATGAAACAATTAAGAAAAAAAAGAGGGTACGTATTTGGGTTTCAAAACGCACGTAATATGCACTAATCAGTGTTACTATCAGTTTCCAATCAATCTGTGCAGCAAGGTTTCTGTTTCAGTTTTTTCGAGTGTGGTTATGTGAAAAAAATTTATTCGTAACAAGTGTTGAGTTTACATATTCCTTGTTATTTGTATATTATATTTGTGTAATATTATTTGAATTTAAAATCTTGATTTTATCATAAATGTAGCTATTTTGATTGGTGTACGAAGACTTTTATGCCTGACTGTATATAGCATATACATTAATGTGAGTTAGGAAGTAATAAAAATATTTTTCATCTTTGAACGTTTTTATATCATTAATGTGCATTATGACATACGTATTACTATATTTTTTTCTCGCTCATCTGAAAACACTGCTGACTTTCGGCTGGCCATACGCTACAGATTTTGTTTATATTACACAAGCTTCTGCAGGCACGCATGCCCATTCATCTGTCAGTGCTTACATACATATTTTCGGGACATAATGACTCAAGGTTATAGATAAGGGAAGAATGAAATGAACGTAACCCTACGATGTGCAGTGTACTACTGACGAGTATTAATATGAAACGCCCTAACATAGTTTTAGTGTAGTGGGAGAACCAAATAGTACCCGCCTAGTGGCTTCCTCGTCCCAAACCGTTGCCCCTCAGGTATGTCAAAATGATTGTCGGTTATCCCGCTTAAAATTTTAGTTTAATTTAAATGTAGTAAGTGCTATGTATTTTTTAATGTATGATTTTTGTTTATTAATTTGTATAAATATCCTGAAGATGAGGAAATGTTGTTGAAACATGTTCAAATGAAAATCTAAATGTAAAGTAATAAAACGAAGTAATTTGTATTAATTTAAACATGAATTACTATAAAGTAGAAGAGAAAACTATTTCATGCATGACACGCAAATTGCAGAAATTAAAATTAAACGAAACCTTATGAAAACAAATAGTGTGTATAAACTTTGAGACGAGTAAATGTGAATGGAAAATGCATATTTAAACAGAATAATTATTATGTACTATAAACATTTTAGGTATTATGTATTATTACAACAATTGTGTCTACTAAACTATATGTAGTATTATTCAAAATATTAGAATGGAATCGAACTGTACAACTATAAATGAAATAGACTTTATATTGAAAACGTTTAAAAATATGGAACACACAATACTATTATCATACACTGTGCTATAAAAATCTATACATATAAATATTGGTAAATTTTAGAATTCCTCTAAGTAAAGAATATTATTGAAATATCATACATAATTGTTCAGCACAAATAGTGATCTATTATGTGAATATATGTATAATACATTGCAGCAAGTTTATAAATGTCTCTACACATATTACAAATTTTAAAATCAAATGAAACTTTATGCAAACCAATTGGCGAAAAAAGCTCCTGTAGGTGGCAGCACAAAATGGCGTCGAGTCGAGGATAACAAATGGAAGTTTACATGGGATTTGCTTGGGAGACGTTTTATTTAGTGGTTTATTCAAATAATATTACGATTTGTGTTGTGTCGTTTAGTTTAATATTATTTATCTGTGTAATATGGTAGCTGTAAAAGTAAATTTAGTCGATATATTTCAAGAAGGTGAAGCGGTTTTCCACGCGGGTCATGTTACTATGTGTGGCTGTAAAGAACACAATACAAATGAAATTGTTGCGTTTTGTATACAAACAAGCAATTTAAATGGTGTATCCCATCAAAGTGGAAATAAAAATGCACGAAAATGTTTTATTTGTCATTGCAATAGTGAGCTAACCCTAAAACAGAAATTATTAATTTGCTTGTCATTTGAATTTACACAAGTTTCACACGAAAGTGTTTTTCTTATAATGATGACGGATTACTAATATCTTAATTTTAATATAATATTTATAATAAAACTAAGTAATAATTCCATAATTGATATGATTAAAAATTTTATTTATGTATTTACATGCAAACCTGTTTCTGTTATCCTCGACTCGAAGCTTTTATTTTAGGCCACCAGATGTCAGCTACTTTGACTTTTTTCGCCAATAGTGTGCATATGAATAATTCGCGAACAGGTTATGACGAAAGTAACGACGAATGATAAATGCATATTATGACAGGAATAATACGTAAACAAACATTCTAGATATAATACTATAATGTATTATCACAATAATCAAAATAAAACGTACAAAGCATGAAAAATTACTAAACTCTCTAAAATTATTAAAAATATTACAATCGAATTGAATTGTACAACTGTGAATGAAATAAACCTTATATGAAAACGTTAAAATATATGTATTAGATAAATATTATTATACACCATAGAATAAAACAATTACAAAAAATTTAGTAACCTTTGAGTGACATACAAATGTTTTCAGCCATGGCCGTTCCAAACTTTCAGTAAAATACATAAAAAATGTGTAATACTTACAATTCGGCAAAAAAATGAATTAAACAAATTGTACAGTACTAAAATATCTGTACTAAACTATTAGTCTGCAAGTAAACACTGTTTATTAATAAATAAAAGATCTACAATGGATAGAGCTTTTGCAATGCGTCACAGGTCTGCAAGTGTCAGATGCAAAAGCCCAGTTTACACAGTGTAGCAGAAAATGATTAAAATCAAAATTATATGCATGTAAAATTAATAAAGATTATCTTATTTAACAAAAAGAAATTAATATTTAATTAACACCGTATGCATTTGTGTTTTCGCTTGAAGAAGGCACAAAAACACACACGGTTTAATTATTAAATAAATGAAATAGAAGGTGAATAAAAGCCCGTTTACAGTAGGGTAAAAATTTAAAAAACACAAAAAATGTTTCTTTATAATGAATATTAAAATAATTATTAATTAATATAAATGTTGTTATATACAATACATAATAG
Organism: Carabus problematicus; assembly: GCA_963422195.1. Lineage (NCBI taxonomy): Eukaryota > Metazoa > Arthropoda > Insecta > Coleoptera > Carabidae > Carabus > Carabus problematicus. The sequence goes on from OY728584.1 coordinate 11,016,625, forward strand.
GGTAATTGGCGTCAAACAAATATAGATACATATGAAAAAATACGTTTGCAAAAATAAAATATTCATATCGCAAATTAACCGCAAATAATACAGCTTTGCTTTATTTAGGTCTAAAGTGCAAAGATAAAAATTTAGAATTAGAACACAGCCAAAACAATAAAAATTACTGCATTACCTACCTTGCCCATTGAATGTTCTTAAACTTTAATTGATAAATATTGTAACTTATATGCAGAAATTAGTACATTTATGATACATCAAAATGCTGGTACATCTTTATTTAGAATTAATAATGGATCTGAAACAGACGATGAATAACTTTGCAGACGACTGCAAGCAACATACAACCACATACACATACAGTAAAGTCGCGATTTAGTGAACTCTCGATTGAATGAACAACACGATAGAGTGAACACTTAAATTTTAGCATTGCGTCCCGATATAGTGAACAGCTGTCAACCACGATACAGTAAACTATGGTATTTGCGATACTTCTCTGGGGGATCCCACTAAATATGAATCTAGATGGCAAGTAAACGAAAATACTTGAATTTAAAACAAAAAAATTAAATACTTAAATGTCTGGGTAAAGGAAAATGTGTGACCGTGTTTGCTAGTAGAATATTGCAGTTTGCTTGTGTTACATGATTTGCAACAAAAATTAGTACAAATTAACCTGAAAAAAAGCGTAAACAATCCAACATTACTTAATTTTTTTTCGCTTCTGCAATAAATAACCTTTTATATGTATCTTCCCATTACATAATACACGTATACATAATATTATGTAATAGGTACATGTATTTTTTTTTTTATTATTATACTAGCAAAACGTACCCGGCGTCGCTCGGGGTTCTACCAATAGCTATTATTCTAAAGCTTTATGATGAACAAAATTTTTTTATTTTTCATCCGGTGCGAATAAGAATAAATTTCTTGGCGTACAATTTATTAATTTTCCACTGAAATGCAGTACACTTCGCTTATAACGAACCGGTTTATAACGAACCAATCTATAAGTTACGAACTAAAGTATCATTAAACGTGCGTTTTTTTTTTCGCAAACACGAATCGATTTATAACGAACTTTCGGGTATAACGAACCCTAATTTTTGTTATAATTGCAAAAGTTTCGGGTTATAACGAACGTAAAACGGTATTCTACCAAATATTCAGTTGATTCCTTGAAATCAAATCGCGTATGTAGGGTCGCCGTAACAATTCTTGCAGTTCTTGTGAGTATGTGGTTAAGTGTATAAAAAAAAAAATCGGACCTTCCCGCGATTGGAGCGGCCCATGCGGAAATTTCAGCATGGCCGCCCTTGTTCACTGTATTTAATGTGTTAAAGATGTACAATTATGAGTTATGCAATTTCGGATAAAACACGTGAAGCTCTTACTTTAAATAAATAAAAATATTAATATAAAGTAATATATAATAAATATAAACAAAAGTAATATGAACGATTTTTTTCACATAAGATTAATAAAAATTATTGTTAATGTACATATGTATATGTACTGTGACAAAGTCTTTTTTTTGGAAAAAGACTATTGTTCACAGAGCATTGACCGTTAGCGCACCAATTAACGCGGTCCGTTCTCGCGCTCCGGACGAACCCAGACACTACTCAGCCGCACTGACTAGTCGCATACAGGGTTGAAACATGCGCGTATCTCCGGGGTATAAATAGCCCACCAAAATGCATGATAGTCAGTTAGTGTTCTGCTCTCCGACTGCCGCTACATCCGAACCGTTTGGTAAGAAAGTTTTTCCGTATCTTAATTCATCGTACCACCTGGTACGACAGTGTATTTTTGAGTGTTGCTTCTGCACAGTTGCAGAAGTAACCATATTGTATTCTGTTACTTGACACTGCGCAATAGTCCTGTTGTCAAGTTATCAGAAATTTGTCTGGTACCGCCACACTGCGCAATAGTCCTGTTGTGGTCTCTGCCATCTGTTGCTTGACACTGCGCAATAGTCCTGTTGTCAAGTTATCAGAAATTTGTCTGGTACCGCCACACTGCGCAATAGTCCTGTTGTGGTCTCTGCCATCTGTTGCTTGACACTGCGCAATAGTCCTGTTGTCAAGTTATCAGAAATTTGTCTGGTACCGCCACACTGCGCAATAGTCCTGTTGTGGTCTCTGCCATCTGTTGCTTGACACTGCGCAATAGTCCTGTTGTCAAGTTATCAGAAATTTGTCTGGTACCGCCACACTGCGCAATAGTCCTGTTGTGGTGTCTGCCATCTGTTGCTTGACACTGCGCAATAGTCCTGTTGTCAAGTTATCAGTAATTTGTCTGGTACCGCCACACTGCGCAATAGTCCTGTTGTGGTCTCTGCCATCTGTTGCTTGACACTGCGCAATAGTCCTGTTGTCAAGTTATCAGTAACCGACCTGGTACCGAAACCCGAGTATTGTATTTCATGTATGATAGATGCCGATGTATTAATTGATTGTATTTCTTGTTTAATGTATCATAGATGCTGGTTTACTAATTGATTGTATTTTCTGTTCAAATGTCACATGTGTAATAATTGATTGAATTGCAATAAGGTGTATTGTTTATATGCGTGATTATTAAAATCACTGACTACCATAGCTACGTTACGTAGTGCACGTCACTACCTAATACATTGAATATACTGTGTTATCTTATTTCCGCTACCCTGATCTCCATTGAACTATCCTGGCATTAAAACCGATTGGCGCCCGAGCAATCCGACACCCGCGATACAAGGGAGCGTCACAATATATATATATATATATATATATATATATATATATATATATATATATATATATATATATATATATATATATATATATATATATGTTAGGAAGCTTTTATTAATGATACCTGAAACACTCCGTAATCAAACAAAACAACTATAAAGGAAAATTAAGTAAATAATATATTTCAATGAAAATATAAAGCGACTATAAACATAAATAAAATATAATAAATATCCCGCCCCGGATAACTGCTTCCGCGTAGGCTACTCTGGAGGTGGTGAAGTGAACCTGTAAGCAAACCAGAACAACTATGAATATATAAATATTCAGCGAGTGTCAACCCATTTTCTTGGAGACGACCTCAACCGATGGGGAGCCTATAAAGAATACACTCATCATTCACTCAAGGCAACACTCGCCAGCTCCTGTTCCCACGCTGGACTATGTGCCACAACATAGCCCTGCCAGGGACGCAACTGGTCCGACAGTCACGTCCCTGTCCAACGTTGGACCGCGTGCTGACAACACAGCCAATCCCACGGTGGACCACGTGCTCAACAACATAGCCGTCCCACGGTGGACTACATGCTCTACAACATAGCCATCCCACGGTGGACCACGTGCTTACAACATAGCCATCCAGGGACGCGCTGACCCCACAGTCACGCCCCTGTCCAACGGTGGACCACGTGAGACACTACGCAGCCCTGCCAGGGACGCACTGATACGACAGCCACGTCCCCTTCCCACGTTGCGACACAGCAGCCCGATAAGGGACGTGTCGGCTAACCACCAGACCAGGGACGTGCTGACCACCGCAGCCACGTCCCTGCACTACGGCCAACGCTGGACTATCAAACTACCTGATCTTATATACATCGGCCAGATCCACAGATATACACATTGGGCCACATACAACAACATGACATACCTCACCTGGAGTCACCTGCACATGCAACGGAAGCACTAACATCCACACAAACACAATCCAGTCACACACCCAAAACAGCAGAAGGTTGCACTCACCCAAGGAGAGTTGTTGTTCCGTGGAATACTCGTGCTAGACTGAATATAATCTTATCAGGTTATTAGATAGGGAGACATTAAAGTTACATGAAGTGGTTACGGATGCACCGTCACCCATAACTAGTGTTATAACACGCATTAAAAATAACGAAATTAAAACGGTTCCTTACATATGTATATATATATATATATATATATATATATATATACAGTAGAGTCGCGATTTAGTGAACTAATTCCGGCCAAGCCTGTTCACTTTGTAGGGGTGTTTACATTTTCGGGGTTCTGGTCTCACTCAGATATTTTGAGAAACAACTTATATTCTAGGTACCTAAATCAACAGAATTATGTATGTATATGTAAAATAATAAAAGAGAAGGAAAAATATTGAATCCAAAATGGTTAGTTCAAGGTAATGTGAACTGTTTGTTTCAAAACTTAATCATAAAGATGATTTTTTGTTATTTTATTGTAGATGTTCTTTAGTCAATTGTAGATTTTGAGAAGGAGAAATATTGAATACAAAATGATTGGAATAAATGACTATAGTTCAAGATGATAACAGATATATGACGTTTCGACCATATGGTTTTTGGTCATTTTCAAGCAAAAAACAAAATTCTAGTTCAAACAAACATAAACAAAATCTCTTGAGAATTACACTCAAAAAGTACAAAAATATTTTGAAAAATATTAGAGAATATTTTTGTTTATGTTTCTTTCCTCTAGAATTTTGTGATTTGCTTGAAAATGACCAAAAAACATCTGGTCGAAACGTCGCATATCTGTTATCATCTTGAACTATAGTCATTTATTCCAATCATTTTGGATTCAATATTTCTTCTTTTCAAGATCTACAATTGACAAAAGAAAATCTACAATAAAATAATTTAAAAAAAATACATGTACCTATTATATAATATTATGTATGCGTGTACATATTATGTAATGGGAAGGTACATATAAAAGGTTATTTATTGCAGAAGCAAAAAAAATTTAGTCATATTGGATTGTTTACGCTTTTTTTCATGTTAATTTGTACTAATTTTTGTCGTAAATCATGTAGCACGAGCAAACTGCAATATTCTACTAGCAAACACGATCACACATTCTCCTTTACCCAGACATTAAGTATTTAATTTTTTTGTTTTAAATTCAAGTATTTTCGTTTACGCTCCATCTAGATTCATATTTAGTGGGATCCCCCAGAGAAGTATCGCAAATACCATAGTTTACTGTATCGGGGTTTACAGTTGTTCACTATATCGGGACGCAATGATAAAATTTAAGTGTTCACTCTATCGGGTTGTTCATTTAATCGAGAGTTCACTAAATCGCGACTTTACTGTATTCATAAAAATTCGAATAAACCACTTATCCTTCTGTTGCTGGTTGACCTTGCAAGTAGACAATAGTCTAGTTGTCAGAAAACTCCCAGTACGCGAGCTCGCACGATCATATAAGTCTGAAATGTACGGAATCGGGGAAATCGTGGAACTGCATTAATTATTATTAATACAGGCAGGGCAGGGTAGGTTAGGGGAGGGTAGGGTAGAGGAGTGTATTATTAAGTAAAGTAGCCAAATCTATAAATTACACTATCAGCAAATGTATTGCACACAAGTTTAGCACAACGTTACGAACTAAGAACAGGCATGCTCGTATCACGTCGTATTATTTCGTAAACAGACATCGTGTATCTTCGTACTGGGAGTTATCTGACAACTAGACTCTTGTGACAAGTAGCACTGTTCAGCATTCAGCTCACATAAGGCGCTTTCCTTTCGACTGATCTAGCTACCATGAGCTACTCCCAGCTGAAGTGAACTGCACAGTTTTGTTCCATTTTGTTCGAAAGCCGGTTTTTTAACCGGTAACCAATACCTTTTAAAAACCAGTTTTTTAACCCAAATCACTGACGAACATTACGGGTTTGAACAAAACCGTTTCGAAAATAATGTTCGGAATAATAATATTTAACCGGAATTTCATTTCGGTTCCGTGCCCTGATACAGACGATGCCAGCCACTACTATAATCATGGGCGCCCGTATAATTTTTTCCAGGGGGGGGGGGGCAAAACATAGGGCAGAATTTTTTCAAGGGGGGGCAAAACATAAAAATATATCAAAAGCATAAGGTTTTAACATAAAAAATTCAAAATTGACGACTACAGGGGGGGGGGGGGGGGCAAACGCCCCCCCTTGCCCTATGCCGTGGGCGCCCATGACTATAATTATGTACATATATATTACATATATATAAGTTTTATATGAATTTTTGAATAAACTTCTTTACGTCTGAAGTTCAAGTCATCATTCCAACCCTTAGGGGATTAACCTTTCATATCAATTTTTGACTTAAATAAATCTACTATGAATATAATTATGTACGAAAACGCGACAAACCAAATAGCTTTATAAAAAATACTTTTGATAAATAAATACATACAATAAATAGTTGACAATTTAATGATACGACGGTATTAATTAATATGCAATATAACCTCAGTGTAAAATTGCTGCTCTGCCAATTTGTGTTTCTTACAACCTGACTGCTGAAACATATGGCACTGGGCTTGCCAGTAAATTAACTGAGAAAAATAAAAAATCTGTTCTTTTTACATTCAATTACCTCAAATCACTTTGGCTCAGGTTAGCTCGTAACTGAAACTGAGTGAGCCCAACTGTAAAAAGAATACAGAATAAAAATAAACTGTAACAAGATTATTACCTGTTCCTGAATGTTATGGTACCATTTTGTAGCAATTGTTTTCACCTGTCAAAATCACTAATCAGCCTATCATTTTCGTTTATTTAAAACTGATTTCCATACCTAACCTTAATGAACTTCAGGTTGGCAAAAAAACTAATATCTCCTTGAATATGAATTTAATCGTGGACGATATTTTATTGCTGAATACGCGAAATGATATTCCCGCTTGAAAAGAGGCTATTTTTGTATGAGATTTGAGAAATTTTCCGCAGTGAAGAGCGTTTAAAAGTTCTTTAAGATGTCAACCACCAAACAACACGAGAATTGGCTGAACAATTCTCTGGACCACATATAGGGTTGCCAACTTTTAAAATGGACTGAACGGCCAGAGGGTTCGGGAATTGGGGGTAGTTTTAGAACAAAATAAAAACGCAAGTTTATTAGAGCAAGTATAAATATAAATTAATATACAAATCACAGATACTAATAATAAAAACAAGTATTATATGCCAGTGATGGCCAGACTTTTTGCAGCAACATCCCTAGTTACCTACCTGAAAATACTGCGACCGCACCTAGTGTACTCGGTATAAAAATAAAAAGTTTTTTTCTGAATCATAATTATTTTGACAATTAGTTATATTTATTACATTTTATATTTACTTTTTGCTGGTTGAAGATTTATGAATTTGTAATGTTCAAATTAATTTTTGACAATTAGGTTGAAAATTAGAATTTCTTATTAATTCTTTTAGATGCTGGTTGATCAACTGCGAACGAAATTTCGATTTAATTAATTTCATCGTTGATTCAACACTATATGTCAATCCAAAAATTGACAGTAAACGATATGCATCATTTTTTAAATTGCTGTAATTTTTTGTTGTCGAATCGGCTATTACCGATCAGGTATGCTGACCGGTTACGGGCAGTTGGCAACTCTAACCCCTGTTGGGATTCGGTTGGGATGATTATCAGGGAAACAGTATACAGAATTTTAATAGTGTAGTGTTTATTATAAAACGATGCGCTGCAAAATACGTCTGCTGATGACTGTCTGTCTTTGTTTGTTCTCCCTGATCTTTTACTTGTAATCGAGGTGCTAACTCAGCGTTCTAGCTGGGAGTCACCGACGTTTTGAATTACCAGTGGCGTAGTTTATTACACTCCACCCCCATAATTAAAAGATTTGTCTCTAATAAAAAAAGGCAAATCTTACATGCGGGATGTTCTTCTCCCTGCTATTTTAGAAGTGGGCCTTTGTGTACTACTACGTTCAATTTCAAATTCAGGATCGTTATCTACATATTCTTCCATAGCTATATTTTGCGGCCTAGTAACATATCGTACGCCAGCACCTGGATTCTGAATACGTTCTGAATTAAAATTTTGTTTAATCTTTATGCAAATACCAGCACAACATCCACAGACGGTTTTCTTAAAACATTTCTTACAACAATAATTGATTATTAGTACAATAAGTAAACCGACAATTACATATCATTGAATAATAAGTAACGTAATTATCTTTGTTAATATTTTTTTCAATTTCAGTAGCCAATTTATCAATATTTTCTTACGACTTACGACTGGCCAAAATCAAATCCTCCAAATTGGTATGTAATATTTTCAATTGGGGACTAATAATATTACTATAATTTAAATGTTTTTCTGTTAATTCTTTACAACAATCAAGACGTAACATCCAATTTTGGCACAAAACCAACCATAATTTTGGATTATCAACATGTACATTGTGTTATTATTATTCCGAGTTTTTGCACGTCTCCGGAGTTCCTCGCATTTACACGTCCAGAGACTAATTTAATCTATCAAATTCGACAAATATTTTTCTATTTTATTTGCATATGATCCAACTTCTTCACCTTTAGCTTGACGTATACTATTTAACTCTAATTGCCAGTGTCCTACCAATCTCGTTTCAGAGAATATTTCTTCCAAATGATCACAAAATTGTTCAAAATTATTGAATGTTCTATATTTAATGTCTGTTAACTTTGTTTTCATTATTTAAAATAATATTCCACGATCACATTCTCTAACTGATTCTAACGCTAATTTACAATTATCCACAAATTCTGTTACTAATTCTCTTTTTGATCCATCAAATTCTCTAATCAATTTAGTTGCAGCATCCAAACTAATGAATGAACTACTTTTATTTATATTTTCAAGAGAACTCTGACTTGTAGTTGTGTCTACCATTTTGTACAAAGAAAATATAACTTGCATTAACAAATTTCTTCTTATCAGCTTCTTCAACACAATATTGACTCAAAATTGCACTATAATGACCTTTTAGCACTGAAGCACTTCATTAAATTCTTCTCGAACTGCTGATTCCCACGATGTTGAATTAGAAAAATTGTCACCAGGCTGCTTGGAGTTGCTCTGGAATTTCTACTACCGGAGCTCGTCACCTTCAGTTTACTAACTGCTACGCCGCGGAATTGTCCAAGTTCTAACAACTGCTTTTCGACAGTACCTCCAAATTTTGGACTGTTTACCGACGAATTATCTTTACTTTTCTTCCCGAATTATCCGCACTGCTGCCACCAAAATAACGTTGGGATTCGGTCGGGATGATTATCAGGGAAACAGTATACAGAATTTTAATAGTGTAAGTGTTTATTATAAAACTATGCGCTGCAAAATACGTCTGCTGATGACTGTCTGTCTTTGTTCTCCCTGGTCTTTTATTTGTAATCGAGGTGCTAACTCAGCGATCTAGCTGGGAGTCACCGACTTACGTTTTGAATTACCAGTGGCGTAGTTTATTACACCCCGTACCATTTGATCATCACCTATTTAGCCTATTTTCGAATACTCTTCATGAAGTTACATTTAATAATAATGGAGAGTTACATAACTACTCAAAAAATTGGTTTAATTATGAAATAAAGTAATTAATAATGAAGGTGAATATCGTATCTGAATATTTTTCAATAAATTAAACAAATTTTATACTCGTAAAAACGGCACGAATTTATTCCGACAAGAAAAAATACTGACATTTTTGTTTTTATAACACTGATAAGCGCAATCGAATTTTAATACAGAAGGTATATTATTCGAAATTCGTTCTACGGGAAAATTTTCTTCGCTGTATCAAGTAAAATACATATAATATACATAAAACTTTACTAATATTTACGAAAAGAAATATGCTAACATTAATTCAAATTTGTCATTACGATATTAACTATCTGCCACCCTTGTAAAATGATGTCGAAGTAACTCTTCAGCTGTTGCACGTTTCTTAGGATCATGTTGTAAACACATCTTCAAAAATTCGTGACCTTCGTTACTTAAAGATGCTGGTACTTGCGGTTTCTCTCCCATACCAACTTTGAACATAATTTGATAATTGGAATCAAACTCAGCCCAAGGTCGCTGAAAACAAACAAATAATATTTACTAATTCTATTTCGTTTTTATATTTTTTTGATAATATATCATTACTTATAATATAGGTAGTGATATACGTAACATTTATTTTCATTTTTACCTTGCCTGAAGCCATCTCTACTACTACGCAACCAACTGACCATATATCTGTAGCACGACCATGCCCATCAGTACTAGTTTTCATGAACATTTCTGGTGCCATATACGCTGGAAATGTAACAAGTTTGTTTCAAAACAACTACACCTATTATAAGTTTTTACTATTTGAATGCATCGTATGCATGTGTACTGTTTCTTCTCGAGAATTACAGTGGTTTTTTTCGAGAAAAAAATTCGTTTTTTACTATTTAAATAATTTATGGAAAACTGTTGCACTATTTTTAAGATAGTATTAGAATAAAAATTCGTAGATAATTTTAAAGCAATAACTGTTGGTTCTTCAAGTGAAATGTAAAACGCGAATCACCTAATTCTTTGTCCACCCTTAAAAATGTCTTATCTTGCATCCTAAAGCCTGTTTGACACGATGTATAATTATATTTAGAATTCTATATAGAAATTTATGTATCCTTGCATAGAGAGAAATTACGTCAATTATCCATGGAATTCGTTATAGAAGAAATAAATAAAACATGTTATATTCCATATAGAATGCTATATATAAAGTGCTGCACATTATACATACTGTGTAGAACTTTTGGATGCCCTATGTTTTTTAAAAAATTACTTCAAAGTTAAACAGCAAACCCATTAAATTTCGTTTTTAAATCTTTTTGTATGTACATAATGTATTTTGTGTCAAAATAATAAATAAAATATATGATTAATTATATATGTATATTAAATATAGATATTATATGAGAATTCTCAAGAAATCAAAGGGAAATTTTTCTTTTCTCGAGAAATGAAAACTATCGCGAAATCTCAAACACAAGGACTGCTATTCACACCTCGATACAAACGGCGCTACTAAGGGCTACTATTTTTTTTTCTAAATTTGACAATTTTGCTACAGTCATGTTATAAAAATACGCAATTTTTCAATATAACAGTGTCAAATTTAGAAGAAAAAAATAGTAGCGCCGTTAGTATCGAACTGTCAATAACAGTCTATGTATGTATGAATGGATGGATGGTTGTGTGACCGTATGTTTAATATCTCAAAAAAATTGCAGATAAAATAAAGAATCTTTATATTCAAAAGAGTTTTAAGTACATGAAGAACTGATTAAAAAAATATGATATATACTCAATTGAAATGTCAACTAGTCAGAAAATGGTGTGGTTATCACACCATTTTTTTTCAGATCTTACCTTGCGTTCCAACAAACCCCTGCAATTCTCCCGGCATCGTTGTGTGTGCCTTAATTTTTACAGCAGAACCAAAATCTCCAATTTTCAAACAATTACCACTATCTGTTAGAAAAATATTTGCACCTACAATAAATAGTACATTATACACCAAGGGAGAGAAACACTTATTTTTCCTGAGGTGTAGTTTGAAGCCCGAGGGCGAAGCCTGAGGGCTACAAATACATCGAGGGAAAATGATGGTCTCTCCCGAGGTGTATATACTATTTTTTCCACGTTCGGGAGTAGCAACACTTAATTTCATAAAAAATGAATTATAATAAATCGGAGCGAAATTGCAATATTTAGAAGCCTTTGGAAATGTTTCCATGCAACGCGTACCATGACAACACACATTTATTTACAAAAACCTTTGTTATAATAAAAACTCCCTTCCGAAAAGTGTTTTCGTCCCTAGGGAGTAAATACTTCATTTCTGTCCCGCGTTTGACGCCATAGAAACCGACTTCTACTCCCGGACGTGTAAAAATGTATATTTCTTTATTATTTATTATATAAATATATAATTATATATAAAAAATTTCACTTGCTTTTTATATCACGATGTATAATTCCATTTTTATGTAATTCGAGAACACCGCTAAGCAATTGATGGGTAAACTTTCGAATTAACAATTCTGGCAATCCACTTTCTATACCAGATACCAAACATTCAAGTGTTCGTTCTGTGCAAAATTCCATGAATATTAACATTTCTTCCTGTTTTAACAGAAACAATTATTAAACTTTGATTGAATTTACGCTTTTATTTTTAAAGCGTAAATGTAATTCCGACCGAACAAAGGTATTTCAGCGCTCTGACAGAAAAAAAAGAGGCGAGGCGCCAAAATATCCTTAGCTAAGAAAAGTTTTTCTACCCGTCGCCGAAATACCTTCTTCTAGCCAGGACTGAAATGTAATATTTTACATTCACTTTCAATATTGTGTGTATGTTTTCGTGAGTACAAACAGTACTTACCCTGTGAATTTCTATTCCATAATATTTGACTAAATTATTATGATTTATTCCTTCTAAAATTCGCAACTCTTCAGCAATATTACGAATGGTACGATGATCATTGTGATGTAGGGCTATTTCCTTCATTGCCATCATTTCACCGGTCTCATTATTGACTGCAGTATATACTTTTCCAAAACTGCCTTGCCCTATTGGAAAAAATATATACATGTAGATATATACAAATTAAGAACTTACAAGTTCTTCGGTATGTACTTTGATGTATGGATGTGAATACGAACAGTCATTTCTGAATAAATGAAACCATTTATAAGTTGTACGTAAAGAATAAAATGATGTACAAAAATGCTTTATTACTAAAAATGCAGTGAATACAGTAGCTTCGAATTAACTATATTGACTTGGACATCAGAATGGCGCCAAAAAGGGAACTTAGTTCTCTTGCCTAGTTTATAATTATATCGAAATAACATACCAATTTTAAATCCTCTTTGCCAACCGAATGTTACTCTTCTGTAACGAATATGTATTCTGTCTTCTGATCGATTTGTTGTGATACATCCAATTAAACAGTTTGACTTGAGACGTTCTTCTAGATTATATTCCAGTTTGCTTATTGAATCACGAATACGTTGATCTTTTTTAATGTCTAATTTCGATTTGTAGGCAGAATCTTTTTCTAGCAGCTCTAAATTTCTGTAACAATATATATATATATATATATATATATATATATATATATATATATATATATATATATATATATTACTATACTTACTTACTATAATCCGACATTAAAAAGGTTTTCTACATTACATTCACAAAATCAGATACGCAAAACATACATATGTATGTATCCACAATATCTTTAATTTATATTTCAGAAATAAAATATGAAACTTACTTGACTGGTATATCATAATGGTCCGAAGTAGTCAATTCTTCCGTACTGATTTTACGATAAGATCGAGAAATAGGAGAAGCCAATGAAGTTCTTTGTGAAGGTGATGAGCCACGTGATCTAGGATATCGTGGAAAATCTAAAGCAATACGTGGCGATGTTGTACACAATTCCGGTGTTGTTGGGGTAGCAGTTCCAACAACATGAGATATACAACTATCCATGTTACTTTTCAAATCATCAAATTCTTCGTTAGATAGATAAATTGTGTTAGACGGTTCGCAAACAGACATCAAAAAGTCTAATCCTTGATATGCCCAACGTGGGCGAAGTCCCCTACCTCTTTCACATCTAGTTTTCACAAATTTCATCCATAAACTTGCAAATTGCACCATGCTTCTCGCTAAAGATTCCTGCTTCTCTTCATTAAAGAACACGTTAATTTCTTTATAAAACTAACAACAAAAAACGTATTTTAGAAAAACAAAACCATTAATTTACTATAATTTTTTTATCATCTACTGACCTCAAAGCCATATCGATAAGCTTGATGTAAAATCTCTCGCCATCTTGACAACAACGTTATTTGTTCAATTTCATCTAATTCATCCACATTTTGCAAAATGCAAGCATCCTGAACTTGCTGAATCGATTTAGTTATATAATATTTTAAATTTACTATTGCATTCTATAAAAACACCAAGATTTTAAAATTATCAACTTGTCTTGATGTTATACAGAAACAACAAACTTTCACAGTGTTTAGAATTGCTTGACATGCATTCTTCTCTTCTCCGACTACTATATTACTCCAACATGTAATATCTTTCCGTAATGTTTTAGCAAATGACAAGGTCTTCATAGTTCTCTCTCTTTCTTCACTGAATAGACTATGTAATTCTCGAAAACTTAAAAACATATTCTCCCTGCATTCATAAAAAAAAAATTAGCTATATATATATATATATATATATATATATATATATATATATATATATATATCCACAAAAAAAGTTCAACTTATGGAGAATTCGAGTTATAGAATTGTTCATCAAAACTAGCGATTTTGTTTAAAGATATTACAGCGGTTTAATTACACAGGTTTTATTTAATCCAAATCGTGTACTAGGAGTACATACTAATTTCAGTTAAAATATTCAATAATTTGCCTCGTTCTCATTCATGCTCAGCAAACTTATTAGGAATAAATGTGTATGTATTCGTTTTACATATAGGGACTTCTCAGAACAATTATAAAACTCAATACGAAAAAACGCAGCTTGAGTTATGGGCGTGTTTTTGTGCGAGTGAGTGTTGCTATAAACCAGTTATTTTCCTCATATCATACATATTTACAACAAAAGTGTACCAGCTTTTCTAAAAATCACAACAGAACTGTTTTTATGCGTGATTGATCTTCCGCTCTCACTCTAATTTTTTGCATTGAAACTTTACAACAACTCGTGACAAGCGAAAAGGGACTCCCCGAGTAAAATAAAACAAAAAGAATCAAGCACACACACAAAAATCCTGTACAGACAAGGATTTCTCTTAAAAATTCGATTTATGGAATGCAGGTACCAATAATTTTATTCGAGTTATGGAGAAATTCGAGTTATAGAAGTTCGAGTAATAGAAGTAAAATTGCATGTAATTTGCTCCGTAAACGCTATTGCCACTCGATTCGTTTCGACTTACAATGGGAGGTCGCCACCATCGGAACACGAATTTGGCAGAATTTTTTTTTACGTAGCACTCATGGTGTTTAGTGGCAAAGTAATAGCGTGCACTATTTTGCCCTTTTAAAGATAACGCATTAAAGATTTTGCATTTATATACGCCTTAAAAATGCAGACTGACAGTTAATACGGTGTTGCCGTGTGGTTAAGCATCCCGATTAACACGTGGTAGGTCTGGGTTCGAATCCCGCTTTAGTTATGTTTTATGTTTATATTTTAATTATTCTTAATAAATTAAAAACTGTTTGAATAACACGCGGTACGTCTGGGTTCGATTCCGTCTGAAGTTATATTTTATTTTTATATTTTAATTATTCTTAATAAATTAAAAACTCTCTAAGTGTTTCTACTCCCGAACGTGGAAAAAATAGTATATACACCTCGAGAGAGACCACCATTTTTCCCTCGATGTATTTGTAGCCCTCTGGCTTCGCCCTCGGGCTTCAAACTACACCTCAGGAAAAATAAGTGGTTTCTCTCCCTTGGTGTATAATGTACTAATATTATTTACAAAAATTAATTAAAATATTAGTCCTAATTCACTGCGCCAATTTTCATTTTTTTTATCATTCACAATTGCTGTACTGTTTGGGACGATATTCCGCACAAACATATTTTTCACATTTCTGACACTTATTGCTTTCAACGAACAAATTATCACAAATTTTAACTTGTACTCCCACTGACAGCAAGCGTTAAATATGTATTAATTTAGATAATGTTTTTTTGCTTAAGATATATTCATTTGTTTTTTATAATCCGTGCATTTGAATTGCCCGTGCAGGAATATCGTTTATAAAGGAGGCCAAGTTTGCAGTATGATTCTGCTTCAATTGTTTTTATGACGATTATTATTCCAAAAGTTACGAAATAAAACTCCACAGAAAGAAGAGTGATGAGTGTAAATAAAATAAATGTATTATTAATTTAAAGTTTTTAATTTATTAAAAATAGTTAAAATATAAAGGTAAAACATAAAAAACGTATATAAATGCGAAATCTTTAATGCGTTATCTTTAAAGCCCCTTTTCTCGAAAAGGGCACAATAGTGCGCGCTATAACTTTGTCACTAAACACCATTAAGTTACAGCTACTTCGAAAAAAAAATCAGCCTTCCCTTGTAAGACGATGTAGAGAAAAAATTGCAAGAAGTATTTTCGATTTGTATGATTTTTGTGCTTTTTTTTTACTTTCTTATGCATAGTATAAGGAAAGTATAGGAATCATGAAAAATTTCGATTGAGATTTTGATGGAAATACACGTTTTGAGGTCCCCTGAATACGTTTTGACTATTGTCTGTGTGTATGTATGTATGTATGTATGTATGTGTGGCCGTATGTTCATTATCTCAAAAACGAATAAAGCTAGAGTAATGAAACTTCATATTTAAAAGTTTTTGGGATTGGCGAAGAGCTGGGTATAATTAGAAAACCGGAAGAGGAAGTTTATTGTAAATTTCAAATTAACTTAAAAACAAAAAACGATAGGTAAAAATTTTTCAAATAAAAGTTGTAGCGAATATTATTATGAAGAAAAAAATTTTCTATACATTTTTCGTCTATCTTTATTCAATTTTGAGAATAATGTATTTATATATTGGCATGTATTTAGAATATCATATATGCTATGAAAACAAAACAAAGACAAAATATTTACAGAAATACGCATTTGAAACGTCAAATATGTGCCAATTTAAATTAAGTATAAGAAAGTAGTGTGGTGACCACACCAGATTTTTTACAAGTGATTTAAAATTGAATCCGAGTATTACAGACAGACAGACAGACAGCAGACAGACAGACACACAAGTGAAACTAAATAAAAGCTTGTAAAAACTGCATTTTTTAACTAAACTAAAATTAACTATGGTCCTCATTTATAGAATTCAATTTGCATGCTATATCTCCAGAAACATCAAGTAAAAAAAACATTAATCCATCGAAAAGCTTCAAATCTATGCTAAAATATTTATTTGAAAAAAATTCCAGTATTTTTAGTACCTTCTTAGTTATAACGTAAAATAAAATTTCGAGAAAATCACACTTTTGTCATTATCTAGTGAGCCATGCAATATTTTGCAAAATAATCACAATTTTTCTATATTATCTATATATTTATCAATTTCTGTCCCGTATCAGCCGCACTGCGACCCGACCTGTTGTCAAGTCATCAGTTTCTGTCCCGTACCAGCCGCACTGCGACCCGACCTGTTGTCAAGTCATCAGTTTCTGTCCCGTACCAGCCGCACTGCGACCCGACCTGTTGTCAAGTCATCAATTCCTGTCCCGTGTCAGCCGCACTGCGACCCGACCTGTTGTCAAGTCATCAATTTCTGTACCGTATCAGCCGCACTGCGACCCGACCTGTTGTCAAGTCATCAGTTTCTGTCCCGTACCAGCCGCACTGCGACCCGACCTGTTGTCAAGTTGTCAGTCTCCGTCCCGTTACTAGAGTATTCCGTTGTGCCGACCATTTTGCATTTCTGTTTATTGCTATAATTTGTGTAACAATTATCAAAATAATGTGTATTGTTTATATGAGTGATTAGTGAATCACTGTTGCTATTATGGTTGCACCACGTCGCGTGGCGCAACTGTGCTGTCACAGCGTTTAATAAACACCAAAGTTTGTGTGCAAACGAAGTTATTTTTGTAATCCTAATCTCCCTTGAACTATCCTGGCACTAAACCGATTGGCGCCCGAGGAACCCGACACCAGCACTACCAGGGAGCGTCACAATATATATATATATATATATATATATATATATATATATTATATATATATATATATATATATATATATATATATATATATATATTATATATATATATATACAGTGCGAATAATGTAAGGCTATACATTGGCAACTTTATTTTAGCTTTAATCAATTTGCCCATGCTGGTATCAATTCGTTGAATAATTTAAAATTAGACATAGGGCATTTACTTAATGTTACCATGGTGATTACATACAAAAATTCCAATTTATCATGGTTGAATAATGTAAAATTAGACACTTCTCCACAGACTACTATTTTTATTTAAATCATTTACAGAGTTTATTTAATATTTTTATTAAATCTATTACATGTTATTGGATTAAAAGTACACTTCAAGTATTGAAATTGTAATTGGTATCAGTACATTTCCAAAATCACTTGGGCGTGATAACTAAATGCCACATGTGATGGGCCTGCCCGGGAATTCAACGCTGAAATAATCAAAAATTTCTCGCAAAAACGCCCCTTCTAAGTACCAGGAGTACATCTTAAACTTTTCTTCTGTGATGTAAATTTTTTGCACTAATTATTACGCAAGCACAGTGACATTAAAAAATACAGTGACATTTACTAAAATAAACGTCATTGTAATTTCAATTGTTTCTGACCTGGGCACATTGATTAAAGCTAAAATAAGTTCGCCAATGTATAGTCTTACGTTATTCGCACTGTATATATTATATATATATATATATATATATATATATATATATATATATATATATATATATATATATATATATATATATATATATATATTATATATATATGTGTATATATATATATATATATATATATATATATATATATATATATATATATATATATATATATATATATATATATATACCGGGTGTCCCAAGAAATCTGGGACATAGGGAATTAACATGTAAAATTGAAAAAGTTGCGATTACTTCTGTATTATACATTTTAGAGCTCTGAAATTTGGTGCAGGTGTAGGGATAGGTTATTCGCATTGATTGGTATTAATTAAAATGATATTAATGCTCACATTTCTAATAAAAATGCTTTTAAAAAGTAATAATTAAAAGATGTATCTTAAATAACATTTTTGCAAAGAATTATTTATAGCGTTGCTAGCACAACGGTAAGACGCTTATTTGGTAATTTAAATAATTTATAAATGTTATGGTTCGAATCTCCAATATACTTTAGAGTTTTTTTTTTAATTTTTAAAATAATTACTCCTATTTTTTAATAAAAAAAAACTCTAAAGTGTATTGGAGATTCGAACCAAAACATTTATAAATTATTTAAATTACCAAATAAGCATCTTACCGTTGTGCTAGCAACGCCATAAACAATTTTTTACAAAAAATGGTATTTAAGCTACATCTATTAATTATTACTTTTTAAAAGCATTTTTATCAGAAATGTGGGCATTAATATCATTTTAATTAATACCAATCAATGCGAATAACCTATCCCTAACACCTGTACCAAATTTCAGAGCTCTAAAATATATAATACAGAAGTAATCGCAACTTTTTCAATTTTACATGTTAATTCCCTATGTCCCAGATTTCTTGGGACACCCGGTATATATATATATATATATATATATATATATATATATATATATATATATATATATATATATATATACAGTGTGTCCCACCGACTACCATACATAGGAAAATTAACATTGGGAAATTATGTAAGGATCAAGTATTGCTGTGTCTGTATCTAAACATGTGATTGGCACAAATTAAACAGTAGGTAATTGAATTAATCAAATTTAAAAGTGTCAGATTGCTGTTATTTTTAGAATTTGCTGACACAGTACAATTATTACCATTGAATTATCAATATTCTTGCAAATAAACAATATTTAAAAATAAATAATATGGTTATATTTATTATTTTATAATAAGGTTTGTGTAAAAACAAATTTGGATGATTTTCAGTAATACATACCTACAACCGAAAGCTTAAGAGTTTGCATTTTGTAATGGAAAAACGAACAAAACATAACAGTTAAGCACTAAATTCAATATCACTAGCAGGTACTAATCAATGAAATGTTCAAACGTATTCCCATCGACTAGCAGACAGTGGCTTAATCTGTCACAAAATTGTGTCCCTCATTTAAGGTAGATATGTGCTCGTCAGTGAAAGAAATATTTTCTAAAGCATGACATTTATTAAACATTAATTCACAAAAAGTGATTCGTTTTTCACTATCTGCTGCTAATAACAGCGTGTAATATTTGTAAGTAAAATATTTGTGTTTTTTATGAGTGCGGTGATTCACCGAGATTATTTGTAATTTCCTAATTTCCCTCACACTTCGACAGCTGCCAAAATATCTACTTCGTTGTTAACATTCTGGTTTCCATTTCTATTACTTTTGCGAAGGCAATTGGCGTACCCAATTTCCTAATTTAAATAAAATTCCTTTAAATAATTACGTAATATAAAATTATTTGACAGAAGTAAATTTCTTTATTTTAAATCTTTTGTTTTTGTCACTCAGAAAGAATATGCATATAGCTCAAGGCAATAGTTGATCCTTATATAATTTCCCAAAGTTAATTTCCCTATGTATGGTAGTCGCTGGGACACACTGTATATATATATATATGTATATATAAAACCATGTTACCAAAGGTCAAATATGTACATACTTAGCAATGCTATCTTCTACGGTTGGTTGCAATCCTGATAATACTTCATTTATTTCAAAAAGAAGTCTTTTGCCAATTTCTTCCAACATATGACTGACAATTATACAAAATTTTTCATTTACTAAATTTTGTCCACCAGGTATATGAGGAGAAGCTTCTTGAACAAACGTCCATTCTCCCTCTAGTAAATTCTTTTGAAAAATTTTATGCTGCAATAGTGTCCATTCCGTTAAATACTGTAAGTACACCTATCAAAAAATAAAACAAATTATATGCAGTATATTCTGTCTAAAGCGAGCGTTGGTTTAGTATTTATATTTTACTCGTTTCCCCTTTCAATAGACCATACTGAAGAAATGCTTTCTACTTAATCCACTAGCTCTACTGGGTATCTGCACAAGATACCCTACACACCGTTTATCGAATAAATTACTTTAAATTTTTAGATATGAGCCTGAAAACCGGTTTATGTCTGACCTCGAACAGCTTAAATCCACCAGACATGTATATACTAAATGAATATTGATTGATTTACTAACCTTTAAAACTTCATACAGGCTATTGTCAAATAAAGTAAATAGGTTCCTATAATTATCCAAAGTGATTTCACATTCAAAATGAACAGTTTTAAAATATTGGTGCACTCTTTGACGATGTAATATAGCAATATAAATGCCTTCTTTCATTTCTCGCATTAACTGCAACAGAAGAAACAAATATATTATAAATATTTAACATTAAAATATTAAAAATCTAGTTTAGTCGATGCCATTTAATTGGGACACACTGGCCCTAGAACATTTTGGCCCACACGAAATTAAAGAATAAATGTTTTTCTTACACTTTAATAAATTTTTGAAAAAAATATAAATTATGAACAAATAATGTGGACGCGAAATAGTTATTTATATACCAAGGGTGTTATGATGATGATTATCCAAGAAGGGTGACGATGCTACAACCCATCGTGCATAAAAGACTTTATATTACTTAATTAATTAATACAAATTACTTTGTTTTACTACTTTATTTTACATATTCGACATGTTTCAACATTATTATGTCATCATCAGGAAAAAGTAACAAAAGTTATACATACAAAATACATAACAACCAAAAACCAAAAACAAATAAAAATTTTTTAATTAAACGAAAATCAAAGGCAACTAAATTTAACGTCGAATATATAAAATAAAGTAGTAAAACAAAGTAATTTTTATTAATCAATTAAATATAATGAATTACTACAAAGTAGAGGAAAAAACTATTTCATACTTTATATTACATTTCCCTATTATTTTTATCAAAAATAAATTGCCCGTGACAAGTCAAAATAATAAGTAAGGTCCAGCCGTAGACAATGCAATTCGTCGACAACTCAGATCCCCATTGAGGCAAACGGTAGAAATTACCCACCAACATTGGACCACATTGGAGCAATTTGTCGACAATCACAGAAGGTTTACAATGTCGACAACAGATATTACACAACTAAAATTATAAATATTACAAGAATAGTTCACTATTTTTACCACAGATGTCACTAGAATGAATTAAATTAATTTAATTGACATACGACAACTGAAATAAAATTAAAAGGATATATTTGTTTAATTATTAATTCTAATTTTGGTACTATAAGAAAAGAATAAGTTACTTTCACAATTATTATGGGTGTATACAATAATGTGTTTGATTACATAATAGAAATGTTTTATTATGCTTCAATACAATATATAATGGTTTAAATTATATTTATTATATGTTACATTTGTAAACGAGGCAAATTTAGCTTCATCTTAATCAGTGTTACAAATGGAATAATTCAATAGTTTATTTAATAATCAGCTAATTATTAAATAAAATAAAAAAATAATTCTATTTCAGTTAAAAATAAACATGTCATAAAATGTCGACCTTTAGAGCTTTGTTGAATCGAGCTTTTGATTTGCCACTAAGTAACAATAATTTTGATTTTGAAATAAATTTTATTAAAATAATTGCTATAAATAATGGTTATAGTGTTAATACTATTATTAATAACTTACATACATACATACATACATAACATCACGCCTTTCCCATTACTGGGGTAGCAGGTCCTTTATTCCCTACAATCACTCAGAAAATTTAATATTATATATTATATAGTAAACTGCCTTTCATCCCTTATTTTCTAACAATTGTTCGCCAAATACTCCTATCCATACATAACTGTCTCGCCTCGTTAATATCCATACACCTTGTCATACATGCTCTCCTATTATTTCTGCTTATAATTTTACGTTCACTCAAAACATTTTCTATCACATTCATCTATTTATTCCTCGGTTTTCCTCGCATTGGTGTTCCTTTAATTTTACCCAAATAAATCTTCTTAGTCAGTCTATCATTTGGCATTCTTTCCACATGTCCAAACCAACGCAGCTGACTTGAAGCCACTCTTTTCACAACATTTTCACTAATTTCACATTCATCATACACTACTTTTTTCCTAATACGGTCTCTTCTAGTCACTGCGCACAAACATCTCAAGAATCTCATTTCAACCTCAGTTACCCTTTTTTTTATTCCGGTTATCTCATACCCAACATTCACATCCATACATCAACGATGGCACAAGTACACCATTATAAACACATAACCTAGCTTCTCTTGATACACTCACATTTCTAGCAAACATTACAAAGCGCCCAAAGCTTTTCAACCAGCAACTACTCTTCTTTCAATTTCAGCATTCATCCGTCCATCTTTCGAAACCATGCATCCCAGATACATAACTTCATTAACTTGTTCCATTTGCTCACCATCTATGCTAATCTTGCATTCCGTAACTTCTTCCTTCTCAAAAACTAAAATCTTACATTTTGAAGCATTCATGATCAAATTCAAACATTTTCCCTGATTACTGACACTCTCAATCATTCTCGTCAATTGTTTCTCAGATTCACCCATAATAACCACATCGTCAGCAAATGTTAATGCAAGCACAACGAAATCACTTATCTTCACACCATCATTTTTACACTCTAACGCTCGTCGTAATAACACATCCATATACAAATTTAAAATCCAAGGAAACATCACACAACCCTGTTTAACCCCTACGTCAATACTTAACCATCATCTACTCAAACTGCCATCCACACGAACTGCTGCTTGATTATTTTCATATAAAGCCATTAGTGCTCTGAATAACGTACCGCTAACGCCATACTCCTTCAAAATAGGCCATAATTTTTCACGCACAACACTGTCATACGCCTTCTTTAAATCAATAAAAGCACACAACAATTTCTTGTTTCGATACAACGTCTTTTCCTTGTAATGTTTTAACTTAAATTTCACCACAGAAACCAATTTTTATGGCTGTGTTTATTATTACATTGTTGAATTCTTATTTTTATGTTTGCATATATTGTTCTCATTGACTAGTTCTGATGATGATCAAAACCCATGATCGAAACGTCAAATAAAGTTTTACTTTTACTTGTAATCTACTTTGAATGAATTTCTGAACACCATGAAATCTAAGCCTCAAGATTCCGTTTCCGTAAGGATATACTTTCCATCTTTATCAGATTTACCAGGCTAATCAAATTCAACAGACATATAGTAAATAGTTTAGATTGTATCAAAATTTTACACATTGAAGATAAAGGGCAAAATTTTAATTATTTGGAAGCAATAGAAATCTTTAAACATAAATTGTTAACTGAACAAATTGATTTACATTATTCAATTCTTTTTAAATGTCTAAATTAAATTTAGTTGCCTTTGATTTTCGTTTAATTAAAAAAAAAATATTTGTTTTGGGTTGTTACGTATTTTGTATGTTTAACTTTTGATATTTTTTCCTGATGATGACATAATAATGTTGAAACATGTCGAATATATAAAATAAAGTAGTAAAACAAAGTAATTTTTATTAATTAATTAAATATAATGAATTACTACAAAGTAGAGGAGAAAACTATTTCATACTTCAATTAATTTAATTCATTCCAGTGACTATGTGAACTATGCTTATATCATTATACGTATAAAGCGCTAAGGTCCGGCTCCTGCTGCTGCTCCGAGCCTGGAAGCGTTTTCATTAGACGTATTGTTGACAAAAGCGAAACAGACTAAGCCGACTATAAATGCATTGATCTTCTTTTGTGTAATGAGTAACGTCAAAATTCACGACACAGTGTTTTGTTTAATTGTCAAATCATTATTTTTGTCATTGTAGTCGAACGAATTGGAATTTAATTAATCGAGTAACAAAGAAACTTAATTTATTAAGTGTAAGGCCATATTTACAGGCATGTAAGTTAAAAATTTTATATTTAAAGTATTTATGAAGTGACCTACATTGAAATCATTTTAAAGCTATAAAATATAAAAAAAAATATTAATATTTCAAATAGTATAACACTGGCTTACGTTACTTAAGTTTTATTTTACATATCCGTAATTAATATTTTTTAGTAAAAATATTTCAATATGCTTTGAAAACGATCACCTGAGAAAATTGCAGCGATGAAGGAAGCAGCTAAAAGGCGAAAGGCAGAACGAGAAAGAATACGACGTGCAAATTTTTCTAAATCGGAAAGAGAACAGAGAGCAGATTGAACAACCTAGAACGCGTAAGCGGATTGAAAACATGACTGCCGAGCAGATTGAACATCAGTTGAGAAACCGTATTGTGAATATGACGCCAGAGCAAATATCTCTCCAAAGACTGAGTGCTTCAAATCGTCGACATAATATGTATTGAAGTATATCGAATATAGCGTCATAATAATTTTGGTTTATTGCTATGGTTAGTAACAATGTATGTTACTGTTTGTTTACAATGGTTTGTTTTGTTCAGTTTGTTTTTTTGTTTATAACGTGAAAAGACGCTTCACGTATTGAAATGAACCTTTCTATCAAATTGAATAAAGTGTGTTTATTTAGAATACAACCCCCAGTAAATCGGTAAAAGTTAACAGGTTATGGGCCTACAGCTACGTTACCGATGCGATAGGAATTTTGATACGGATTCAATCGCTCGCAGTTTCATTGTGAACTAAAGTCTGAAAACGGATTAACGTACACTCAGCGGATCAAGCAACTGGATAATGGACACGTCGAGCAGATCGCCGTTGAGGGTCCAGTTCAAGCCGTTAGAGGGAGAGTAATTGGAAAGTATGGAAACATCGCATGCAGATCCTGCTCCGGTCGCACACAGGGGCGCTAGACGTTGTCGAAGGCAAGCTGCAGGAACCAACGCCTCTCGTGTAAGGCGCGGCGCAAGCTGCAGTCAGTGCTCACAACGCTGCGGTAAAGAAATTCGAGCAAGGACGGGATGCCGCGATGCTGCTATAGCTGGAAAGTATTTCCGATGAATTGACGATCATAGAGCCTAGGCTACTGTGGCTAGAGTCTTCGACGATAAATCATCCACCCGAGATGTTCTTCATCTGCAAGTTATTCGACGTGCTGCCAGAGAAGTACGATTCGTTCAAGTCGAACTGGACGATGTTCTCGAAAAAATCTCGCGCTATCGAGCAGCCGACAACGCATTTGTGTGCGTACGAGAAGATTATCTAGGCTCGAGAGATGCAGAGGGCAGCGAACAACGAGGTGCTGGCAGCGCAAACCAGGTATGCAACCAAGGACACATCGCACAACGCGGCTAACCGGAACAAGGTGAGTAAGGAAATCGTCTGTCACTACTGCAACAAAAAAGGACACATGGTTCGTGAATGCAGGAAGTGGATCACAGACGGTCGGCCACCCAAGCGCGCAAATAAGTCGGCGCAGAGTACAGCTGTAAACAGCAAAAGTGCAGAGGCGAAACCCGGAGTAATGATGGTTATCGAGACCAACGTATTCACAACCGGGCTAGGTTGTTCAATGCAGATCACAGCCAGAGGGCCAGGTGAATCAATGCAGGTCAACAAAGCATGTATGGTATGGTATGTCGAAAAAGGAGCCACAAGCCACATCACGTCGGCGACGGCTACAGCGTCACGACGGCCAAGGGCGAGCAAGTCAAGGCGCTTGGACGAGGCACAATCAACTTAGACGCGTTGATTAACGGGAAAACCAGAAGCGTGCAGTCCACGAACGTCTGGTATGTGCCCGATGTGCAGAAGAATCTGTGGTCGGTGCTAGCAGCGCAGGATAAAATTCCAAGGAGCAAGTTTATATCCAAGACAGAGACCTGTGAATTGCGTGAGGACAATGGATCAATGTTGGTCTTTGGCACACGTAGCAAGGGAGGCGGACTATACAAGCTGGCGGTTCGATTCAAGAAACCACAGTATCTACCGCAGGTCAACGCAGTCACTGGCAGCAGCACGCTGCAGTTGATGCACGATAGGATGGGACACCAGAATAAACGTCACGTCGTCAAAGTTGCCGACCGTGAGCTTGGCCTTAAACTACCGCTCGACAGCAAGGTGTGCGAGGGTTGCATTTTCGACAAAGCGCATCGGCTGCCGGTCGGATCGCGGGACAGTCATCGTTCAACGACACCGGGCGAAATTCGTCACACGGATGTGTGTGCACCGTTTCAACCGTCGGCTGGTAAGCAGGAATATTTCGTTATTTTCAATGACGATTACACTCGTTTTCGCAGTCTACTTTATCAAGTACAAAAGCGAAGTGCCAGAGAAGATGAAGCAGTATCTGAATGAAGCGAAAACAAGCGGCCATACCGTAAAGCAGTTACGGTATGACGCTGGAGGAGAATTTGACAGTGCATGTGTCAAGCAAATTCTTGGTGAACGTGGGATCAGGCAAATGATCACCATGCCATACACACCACAGCATAATAGAGCTGCTGAGAGAGAGAACCGAACGATCGTCGATGCTCAATGTTCCATTCACATGGAAAACTGCCGCAGATTCTGTGGGCTGAGATGCTGTACAGGGCCGGTTACATCCTCAATCGTACGGGTACGTCCAGTGTCGAAGGTAAGTCACCATTCGAGTTATGGTACGGAAGGAAGCCAGCGATTGGACATCTAAGAGTGAACGGATCAACGTCACAAGTCCAAGATGGAGTGCATTCTGGTGGGCTATGATGAGGACGATGGTTATCGTCCGTACAATCTTGCCACCAACCAGCTCATTCGGTCAAGGTATGTTGTCTTCCAGGAAGAGCCGTTCAGCCAGAGCAAGAAGCTGGATGGTACGTTAATCAACCTACCAACGTTGATCAACGTAGACACACCGAATAGTGCGGATCAACCGAGCAAGGAAATTGATCAATGTGATCAAGAAGATCAAGACTGTACTGACGATGGAGTTCCAGTACAGGTGGTACAAATGGGTTTACAAGGTGAAGATGAATCCAGACGGAATCTGCGGCACGGAATCGACTACGGGCAAACGTTCAGTCCAGTCGAAAAATCCAGCACAATCAGAAGCGTCATCGCCGTCGCAGCCAGCGAACGGATGTACAGGGAACTTGAGAAAGAAGTTTATATGCAACAATCCGAGGGCTACGACGACGGAAGCGGCCGCGTCTGCAGATTGAACCGTAGTCTGTATGGTCTGAAACAGGCTCCTCGCTGCTGGAACAAGCGTTTCGGCAGCTTATTGATCAACCTGGGATTCAAGCGGAGCGATGCTGATCCATGTTTATTCATACGGGAGCGTGATCAGAGGAAGCTGTTGGTTGTACTGTATGTAGACGATGCCCTGGTTGCAGCGACCAGAAAGAGTGACGTAGATGAGTTTCTGCGTGAACTTGAAAAAGAGTTCAAGATCACAGCGAAGCCTGCAGCCTATTTACTAGGCATCGAGATCGAGCAGCAGAAGGATGGTTGAGTCAAGATCGGTCAGCGTGCGTACGCGAAACGGATCTTGGAGCGTTTCAACATGGCGAGCTGCAATCCGGTCAACACATCGATCATCAAGAACGGGACAGTGGCCAAACCGGATGAGTCAGAAACCACGGAAATTAGCGATTACCCGTACAGAGCAGCAGTAGGAGCACTAATGTATCTGATGTGTGGCACAAGTCCACATATAGCCTACGCAATTGGTGTAGTTTCTCATAATCTGGAGAAGCCAACTTCAGAGGATGTCAACCGGGTGAAGCGGATCTTTCGATATCTAAAGAGCACGAGCGAGGCCGGCATCGTCTACAAGCCGGGCACCAATCAGGGCGTGCTCAGATGCAGACTGTGGTGGTGACAGCAAGTCAGGTCGATCAACCAGCGGAGTCGCATGCATCTACGCGGGCGGAGCCATTCCGTGGCTCAGCCAGTTACAGTCGTCGGTAGCGACATTGACAACAGAAGCCGAAGTCGTCGCAGCAAGCGATGCCGCACGAGAAGCCATGTGGCTCAACCGACTACTGAACGAAATCAAAGTGCTAACAAGTGTTCCGATTCTCTACTGTGACAACGAGGCAACGGTTCGGCTAGCGCAGAATCCAAAGTATCATCGTCAGACGAAGCACATCAAGTTTCGACACTTCTTCGTACGTGAGAAAGTCACAGAGGGAGAGATTAACATCGAGAGAATGTCGACGGACAGACAAGTAGCGCACATGCTGACAAAGCCACTAAACGCACCAATGTTCAAAAAGTTTAACAAGGAGCTCGGACAACAACAACGAACAAACAGTGATCAACGTAATCGAATGTTTTTTTTTTTTTTTTAATTGGATTTAAGTATTTCGAATATAACGCCATAATAATTTTGGTTTATTGCTATGGTTACTGACCATAGTAACAATGTATCTTACTGTTTGTTTACAATGGATTGTTTTGTTCAGTTTGTTTTTGGGTTTATAATGTGAAGACGCTTCACGTATTGAAATACATCTTTGTATCAAATTGAATAAAGTGTGTTTATTCAGAATACAGCCCAGTAAATCGGAAAAGTTAACAATATGCAATCTAGAAATTGGACTGCACTATACTCAACTGATATTTTTGAAGAAAATGTTAATACACATTACTGTGGTCCTATGGATGTTACTTTTGCCATGCAAAACATTTTGTGGCAGAACAGTCAGCTGACAAACATTTTATGCAATGATTAGATCCTATTAAATCAGCTCCTGTTATAGAACAGATAATGAAAGGGCATCATGTACATACGAAAAATTTCATGCAAAATATAAGATCTATTAATAGTGCTCTGGCGTTTGCATTAACGGGTGCTAATATTGCTCCACCGAATGGATACGGCCCCTATTGTTTCCGAATTAACGGTCAAATCTACCATAGGGCATCCAATAAATGAAGATCAGCGTAAGTTTGCCCAATTATACATACTAGACCCAGATGAGGCTGTTGATCGGAGAATGTTGATTAAGGCAAATGCTCAGTGTGTTCCAAGTCTGATGCGAGAATTGAGCAAGTTTATATTTGAAAATAATCCGTTTGCTAGCGCTTGCAAAATGCTATATGATGTTGAAGTAAGGTAGCATGGCAATTGTTCAAAATCGAATATCCAACATACGACGATACAATTGTCCAAGAAGCAATGCAGTAGCAGCCATTTTTACAATTGATAACGGTGAACCACCTTTTGAGCGAGACCTATTGATACATTGTCGTTCAAATCAAAACTGCCCGAATATCCGTGAGACCGAAAGAATAAGTTTTTAGATCCAAATCTAGAATCTTTAGTATACCCTATACTTTTTCCTCTCGGTGATCAAAGTTGGGTAGTTGATATTCCTCTCTGTAGAAGACCAACTGCCTTACAAAATATATCTGCAAACCCAAGAACACGAGTTTCTCAATTGCAATATTATGGATATAGATTGTCGGTACAGAACGACTTTAATCCTTTTCTATCTGCCGGAAAACTGACTCAACAGTATTTAGTTGACGCCTACGTAAAAACTAAAGCTAATCGTCTGAATTATATAAGACAAAATCAACCTAAATTTCGAGTTGAAAAGTATCCTTCCTTCTTCTTTTCGGGGAAGTCCAAGAAATATAGCACAAAATTATCAAAATGCCATCGCAAATATGATAAGCCGTTTACTTCATTACAATTGACGTGTAATCCAAAGTGGCCTGAAATAACAATTAATTTGGAACCAAGCCAATGCGCAGAATTCCGGCCAGACTTAATAACACGTGTTTTCAAACTGAAACTTGATGAATTAATAGATGATATAACTAAGAAGCATGTACTTGGTACACCAACAGCAATAGTTCATGTAATTGAGTTTCAAAAACTGTGTTTACCCCACGCTCACATTTTACTCATTGTCAAAACAGAAGACAAACCTAAAGATCCAAATGACATAGACAATGTTATTTTGGCTGAAATTCCTAATGCTTAAACTTACCCAAGATTACATTCGATTGTGCCGAAACATATGGTTCATGGACCATGTGGACTCCATAAATTAAATGCACCATGCATGGTTGACGGAAAATGTTCGAAGAATTATCCTATAGAATTTCAGAATAAAACATTGGCGAATTTAGATGGCTATCCCAAGTATCGCCGTCGAAATATGGGTAATGTAATAATTGCCAATGGAAGAACTATTGATAACACTTGGATTGTTCCATATAATCCATACTTTAGTTTGAAATTCAATTGCCATATTAATGTGGAGAGTTGTGCCACAATTAAAAGTGTTTAAATACGTGTATAAAGGTCATGACTGTGCTAACGTAGCAATTCAAGAACATACCACTCTAAACCTTGATGAACTTCAAACTTTTATGGATTCAAGATATGTAAGTGCTCCAGAAGCTACAAGGAGACTTTTCACTTTCAAAATGCACAATCAGTCACATACAATAGTTCGACTTCAAGTTCATCTTTCCAATGAACAAAATGTATATTTTACTGCAGAAAATATGCAAGCTGCACAGAAAGAGCAGCGACCTGCGATACAAACCTAACCTCATGGTTTACATTGAATATGAAACATGAAAATGCTCGAAACCATTTATATATTATGTATTTGACGATAGAAATCGAAAATGGAAACCTCGACAAAGAGGTGCAGATAAAACAATTGGTCGTATGTACTTTGTAAGTTTGAATGCAGATATAGAGAGATTTTGCTTGCGCCTTCTTTTGCTGCATATTACAGGAGCAAAATCATTCGATGATTTGAAGACTGTTGATGGCGTATTATATCCTTCGTTTAAAAAAACAGCTTAAAAGCGCTGTTTATTTAATAGTGATAAAATGTGGGATGAGACACTATCCGAAGCAGTGCCCGTGAACCAAGGACGTTTAAGAGAATGGACGGGGCATGCAGGCTCTTTTAGTGAAAAGGAAAGAGAGAGCGGGATAGACTTATGCAAGCTCCATTTTGTCTGTCTTTATTTTTACCTGATGCTTCTGCGTCTGCGTAATCAGTGGTCTTCAATCAGCTGTTGTATTTAATGAAATATTTATTTTGAAAAATATATTTATCTAACTTAAAATGTACGATTAAGTACATTATTATTGTTAATATTGAATTATTACAATTTATTCATATTTTTAATTTACATTCCAATCAATTTTGTATAGAAGTTTAATTGATAAAAACATTTAGGTACCGCATGGCGATAGTGGCAACGGCAAACACAACACGTGATCCGTTGCAGTTTCCTGGCTTCACACGACCACGTGGTGTACTAGTCATGCGCATAAGTAAGAAATCAAAATTACGTAGTCTACTACGCATGCGCACTAGTATGGAATAAAAGTAGACATAGAATTTACGGTCTTTCCATAAATCCATCTCTGTCTCTCTTTCGTTTTCACTTTGATGCAAGTCTCTTATATTGACATGTCTCGTCCATTCCCTTAAACGTCCTTGCCGTGAACATGCCGCAACAACTGCGAGAAATTTTTGCAGATATTTGTATACTCGCCGTGCCATCAAACGTGCCTCAACTTTTTTCAAAATACAAGGTAAACTTTGATTAATAAAAAAAGTCCAGTGAAGGTCATCGTTGAACAGCACGAGTTTAGATTTTAACCACGCCCATTTTCTCACATTCAGTAGCGTCTTTTATCTCATTTTTAATGGGACAAATAAGATACTGTAATTTCCGACGGTGAAGGGTTAACAGATGACGGGGGAGATTTAAACAAAAGAAGAACTATGCATGCATTGGTATATACCAGATAATAAAGTTTTCGGTGAATAGTCGGCTTAGCACCGGTAACAACAGAAATACGATGTTTTGACAGTTCATTATGTTAATCATTTGTGTCTCACATTTTGAATTACAACAATGATTTAGATAATAATATAATAACAGTAGTGGCAATAAAAGTGATTTATTATAACTGTGTTTGTGTTAGTGCATAACATTGGTGTTAATTAGTGGCAAATAAGGCAAACTGACAGAAAATGCAGCAAAATGACGCTACGTGCCTATGCGCCAGCTAGTAGTGCAGTAAATAAGAAATCGACGTACGTTATTGCAACAGTCGAGTACAACGAGCCTCATTTTGTTGTGCCTGTCGTAGTATTGTTCGGACAATCTAAAGACAAACGCGTTATATCCATTCTTGTCGCGCGTGCTGTTTGTCAATTAAAATGACAGAGATAGATATATAACTATACGTTAATTCATATATGATACAGATGACCTTCATGAGACTTCTTTTATTTAAATTACAGTAGATTTGTGTGAAGGCATTGCAAGGCAACATGAAGGTCATGCAGAAAATTGTACCAATTGTGAAAATTTTGCTCTGAGAGAAATTCAAGATATTTTTATAATTTGTGGAAAAAAAATGTTCCGATTTCGGTGTACTAGATCCCTTATTGAACATTTCAATCATTTCTGACTGTTCATATAATATACGTAAAGAGGAAAAACGTAGTGAAGCTGTGCTATGGAAGTGTATGGCAA
The DNA here is from genome assembly GCA_963422195.1 of Carabus problematicus. NCBI lineage: Eukaryota > Metazoa > Arthropoda > Insecta > Coleoptera > Carabidae > Carabus > Carabus problematicus. The sequence goes on from OY728584.1 coordinate 11,049,771, forward strand.
AATAATGGCTGCCATTCATGATGAAGCTAGGCAATGTAGATGTTCCGGGCGGCAGTGGTAAAACATACGTACAAATTGCTGCTTAGTACTGTACGTGGTGCAGGAGACGTAGCACTAGCAACAGAGTCGACAGGAATTGCTGCAAATCTCCTTGATGGTGGCAGAACGTGCCATTCTCATTTCAAAGTACCCATTCCTATATTTGAAGACTCTGTATCATTACTCAAGATGAAAGATGTTAACGCTCAACGAATAAGGGAGGCAAAAATCATAATACTGGATGAAGCTACAATGGCGCCCAAGAATGCTATAAGTTGCATTGACAAACTCCTTCGGGAGACAATGAAAAATGAGAAGCCCTTCGGCAATAAAGTTATCATTCTTGGTGGAGATTTCAGACAAACATTACCTGTCGTGCCTCATGGAAACAGATCAGCCATTGTACAAACCTGCATTAAATTTAGTAATTTCTGGGATAAATTTACAATTTTGAAATTAACGAAAACAGTAATGTCTGTAGCCGAGGGGCTACAGACATTACTTTTCTCATTTAAATAAAAAATGTTTTCGTTAATATCCAGTTACTCAAGCAGGGGTTGGGCTAACAGCCGAATAACATTCGATTGTAAAAATTTTGAAATCAAATAAAAATGTCCGATCAGTTGATCCGGAATTTAGTGACTGGCTGATTAATCTAGGCGATGGCAATCTTACTAATAACAAGGGTTTATCTGAAAATATAATAGAAATTCCGGACAATTTTTGGAGATAATCTGTGTGCTGATCATATTGCAGAATATTCAAAAAAAGTAATACTTTGTCAAAAAAATACCTATTTTGATGTAATCAACGATCAAATTTTACAAATTTTGGAAGGCAACATTGTATCGTATATCACAACAAATTCAATTGAAAACTGTGATGAATTCGATAGAGAAAATTATCCCGTTGAATTTATGAATAGCCTCTGCCCAAATGGAATGTCTCCCCATAAATTAAATTTGAAAGTTGGCAGTGTAATTATTCTACTGAGGAATTTAAATACTAAACGCGGTCTATGCAACGGAACCCGATTAGCAATCAAAGACTTAAAACCAAATTTAATAATCGCGGAAGTATTGACAGGCACTGCTGTCAACGAAACGGTATTTTTACACGTCCGGGAGTAGAAGTCGGTTTCTATGGCATTAAACGCGGGACAGAAATGAAGCATTTACTCCCTAGGGACGAAAACACTTTTCGTAAGGGAGTTTTTATTATAACAAAGATTTTTGTAAATGGTACGCGTTGCATGGAAACATTTCCAAAGGCTTCTAAATATTGCAATTTCCCTCCGATTTGTTATAATTCATTATTTATGAAATTAAGTGTTTCTACTCCCGAACGTGGAAAAATAGTATATACACCTCGGGAGAGACCACCATTTTTACCCTCGATGTATTTGTAGCCCTCTGGCTTCGCCCTCGGGCTTCAAATTACACCTCAGGAAAAATATGAGGTTTCTCTCCCTTGGTGTATAATGTACTATTATTCCTAGAATTGATTTGGCCCCGGCTACCACAGAACTACCGTTTATTCTAAAGCGTCGACAATTTCCTGTTAAATTAGCCTTTTCTATGAATATCAATAAGGCCCAGGGCCAAACATTAGAAAAGGTAGGGTAGGTGTATCTGCCAGAACCAGGCCACGGACAACTTTATGTGGCAATTTCCAGAGTCCGACAATCAGGGGACCTAAAAATAAAAATTGAGCCAGGAAAAGAACAAGGAAAATTAATTACCAATTCTGATACATTTTATACAAAAATGTCGTATATAAGAAAGTTTTATAGTCCTGGTGTAAGCGAGTCATGTTGACAGATCGAGGTGGAAAAAAAGTGTTAATAGATGGCCAGTAATCAACAAAAGTTATCAGGTATCGATGAAAAAGGTTTATAAATAGCCAGTAATAACGCATCGTCATGTTTTAAAAAGTATATAAATGACGTTTCACCAAAAAATATAAAATTTGTTATACACCCCTCGTATGACGGGCTTTTAACCTAGTATTATATAAAGCGCTAAGGTCCGGCTGCTGGTGCAGCTGCTGCTCCGTGCCTGGAAGCGTTTTCATTGGGCGTTTGTTGACAAGAGCAAAACAGACTAAGCCGACTATAAATGCAAGAGGCGATGTTTTGTTGATCTGTCAAATCACTGTTTTATGTCATTGTCGTCGAACGAAGACATTTAATTAATAGTTTTACTGTAAGTGTAATATTAAAAATGAAACGACATAATTAAAGGCATGTGTGTTAAAAAAAATATATTTAAAGTAAAGTGACCTGCATTAAAATCATTTTAAAGATATAAAATAACAAGAACAAAAATTTAATTAATATTTCAAATCGGATATCACTGGGTTACGTTACTCAAGTTTTTTTTTTGTACATATCCGTAATTAATATTTTTCCGTCGTTGACGGGCATTTTATCTAGTTTGTAATAATAATATAGTCCTATTTCAAGTCATATGAATATATAGGATGTCCTATTTAAACGGGCCACTACAGGGATCTCGAAAACTATAAGGTCGGTTAAATTAGACAAAAGTTGCGCATTTATGGGCCGATGATAATGGCGATTTAGTTTTTTTCAAAATATTGCATGGCTCACTAGATTATGACAAAAGTGTGATTTTCTCGAAATTTAATTTTTCGTTATAACGCACAAAGTATAAAAAATATTGAAAAAAGTTTCAAATAAATATTTTATCATGCATAAGAAACTTTTCGATGAATTCGATAAAATATTTTTTAATAGATATTTCTGAAGATACTGCATGCAAGTTGAATTTTTAAAATGGAAACCATAGTTAATTTTTCTCTAGCTAGAAAAAGATATTTTTCTGTTTACAGTAATGTATTCGTTTATATAAATATCTTTTTTAGTTTTGAAGAAAAATTAAAAAGTACGACAAATAGAATGATCTTCGTAGTGTACCATGAAAATTTGGTATAAAACAATTGCATTTAAATGTGTAATGTACGTGCAAAACAATTGAAATTCAATAATATTTGGTATAAAAAAAGAGTATAGACAAAAAATAATTTATGTAGGTATGGCTTCATACGAAAATACGTGTAATAGTTTTCAGTTTACATAACGAATTTTGTTTCGTTTATCAAATGTTATTGGATTTTAATTTGTTTTGCATGTACTAAACATGTTTAGATGCAATTGTTTCATATCAAATTTTCATGGCACACTATAAAAATTATTCTTTTTATCATACTTTTTAGTTTTTCTTCAAAACTAAAAAAGATATTTATGTAAACAAATACATCACTGTAAAGAGGAAAGGTGGATCTGAGTTCCCGACGAATTGCCTTAACGTGGATCTGAGTTGTCGACGAATTGCCTTGTTTTTGCAATGTCTACGGCGCGAAATGCACCGAAAATAATTACGATTATGCGTTGCCAAGGACTTTGATTTTTTTTATTTACCCATTCGATTGGTTTATTATTGAAAATCGCGTCGATTGTATTACGTGTTTTTGATGATATGTCAAAATATTTTAACACTAGGTTAAATGCCCGTCATACGACGGAAAAATAATAATTACGGATATGTAAAAAAACTTTGAGCAACGTAATTTGATATATTTATAAAAAAAATTTGTTGACCATTTGTATCTTTAATATGATTTCAATGCAGGTCACTTCATAAATACTTTAAATATCAAATTTTTAACTTACATGCCTTTAAATATGTCGTTACACTTTTAATATTAAAACTCTATTAATTAAATGTCAATTTGTTCGACGACAATGACAGAAAACAGCGTTTGTCAGATAAACAAAACATCGCCTCTTGCATTTATAGTCGGCATAGTCTGTTTTGCTTTTGTCAACAAACTCTCATGCCCGGTTGCTAAGACGTGGATTAATTCTCGGATTCAATAATTCTCGGATTTTTTGGATCCGAGAATTAATCCACGATGCGTTGCTAGAACGAGGATTATTTGAATCTCGGATTAATCGCGCGACAATTGTAACGCGCTCTCTGATTGGTTGAAACTCTTCAAATAAATGACTAGTAACTTGAATGTGTAGACTACAAGCAAAACAGCTGTCAAGTATAAGTAAAGTGACAATTGTGTTTTAACGTAAAAATAGCATTTTCAAATCATTGAAATGTTATATATTGCATTCGTGATTAATATTGCTGTTATTTATTATATATATTAATTAATTTCGTGCATTATTGTGTTAAAAATTAAGAAAACAGGTTACAACCTTTATTTTTATTTTGGTTATGTGCACAAGAAATGTATTGTAAATAAATAATATTTCTAATTAAATTGAAATTGTATTGCACATCACAAACATCTATTTAACATGTATTTAATGTGATTAATCAATATATAAATTATGTACATATGTGCATCGAAATTGTAAAAATATTTCATAAATTACAACAAAGTGACATTCACTATTAAAAATAATAGACCATACAAATTAATTAATGGTGTATTTATTTATTAATAAAGTAATTATCTGAATTTAGTTCTTGTATAGTAAAGTATATTTGAATAATAAATTGATTCGTGACGGTGAAGTGATAGTGTTAAATTTACGGAACAGTGCAGCAGAATTACATTCATATTTGCTAATAAACGTAATATTGGTTATAAAAATTACTTAAAACTAAAATTGTATGTATTAGTATTTATTTTCAAATGCTAACATTCGTTATTATATCGTTTTTTCAATAAAAATGCCATTTACATATGTGAAGTAATATCGTTTGATTCCCGGCTCATTACGGCAAAGTGACATTTGCTCATAATTATTGAAATATACCATATTTTGTTTGAAAAAAACGTTCTAAAATGTACTTACTGTTATTTATTATCGTTTAATTACTATTAAACGATATACAAATTTGTATTTATAAGAAAAAACGAGTTTATAATTGTGATGTGTAGCGCTTGAATCTCGGATTAATCCGCCGTCAATCTCGGATTGTTTGGAATCGAGGATTAATCCACGATTCGCGGATTTTTCTGTCCAAGCAACGGATTAATCCGAGATTCAACGATTCTCGGATTAATCCACGTCTTAGAAACCGGGCATCAATGAAAACGCTCCCAGGCACGGACCTTAGCGCTTTACATAATAAGATGAGCGAAGAAAGCTACTGAAGATTTATTACCCACGAAATTTAAGGCAATTTATGTAAAAGTTTGTTGACTGGAAGTTGGAAAAATACATTTAATGATTAGCAGAGTAAAAGTCATTACGCCCGCTCATTACACCCTGGGGCATAATATACTTGTTTTCATATTTCATATCCAAGGTGAAAAAAGCTAATAATAGGCAAGTGTAATATAATAGAACAATACACAACAAGGAAGAAACTTCTAATTCTTCCTGAGGTGTAATAAAATACATTTACAAATACATCGAGGGAAAAATGGTGGTCTCTCCCGAGGTGTATATACTATTTTTTTCACGAACGGGAGTAGAAACACTTAATTTCATAAATAATGAATTATAATAAATATGAGCGCAGTTGCAATATGTAAAAGCCTTTGGAAAAAAAAATAAAAGCGTGGGGCGTAAACGTTCATATAAATTGGACATAAGAACATTCGCGCTCCACGCTTTTTTTTTCTTTTTAGTGCAATTTAATTTATAGGTTGTTTGTATAAATTATTTTTTTATTTATTTATTGTGGTAAGTGTGTAATCGGATCACACATTCTTTGCAATGAGATAGGGAATTACACTAATTAATACTAATGTTATACACTGATATAAACACAGTTATAATTATATTAAATCACTTTTATTGTAACCACTTTCATTTTATTAATATCTAAATCGTTGTTGTACACAACTGTCAAAAAAACGTCGTATTTCTGTTGTTACCGGTGCTAAGCCGACAATTCACCGAAAACTTTTTATCTAGTATATACTAATACATGCATTGATCCTCTTTTATTCAATCCCCCCGTCAGACAAACAGGAAGACAGCCAGACAGACTCACAAGTAAAACTAAATAAAAGCTTGTAAAAAAATATAAATTCTGGAACAAAAGTTATAATAAATTCCAAAATGGTGGTCGTTAACAGAGGTTTGAACAAATTTGTATCGGGCCGCCCCCAAATCGGCTCCAAATAAGTAAATAAAAATTCTTTAGCTATTTCAAATTTTTATTTTTATGTGTAAACCTTGACCACAGAGCTTACAGTTTTCTATTTAAAATGAATGGTGTTTTGCGATATTTGCAGAAAATTTCATCCATGCCTGTAGCTCATCGACGTATGTCCAATTCTGAATTTATCACAAATTATTTATCTAAACACGCTTTTAAAATGGTAGGTACCTAGGTCGAAATAAAACAACAAATTTAAACATCCATGCCTGCAGCTCATCGACGTATGTCCAAGTAGGACATAATAAGGTCGAAATAAAACAGCAAATTTAAAACAAGTGTGAAAACATCTGTTAACAAAAGCAAAGCAGACTAAGCCGACTCTAAATGCATTAATCTTCAATGTTCATTTTTTAATTAAAAAATAATTTTTTCTTCAATGGTCTTCCATAATTTTTCAAAATAAAAAATATGGAAAAATAATGTTTCATTTCCTGCATATGCAAACAAATTGAATACAATTGAGTGGAAAATAAAGGAGAAAAAAATAAAAACTGAAAAAAATTTTGAAAAATATTTTTTTTTTTCAAGTACTAAAGGAAATTTTGAAAAACAAAATGTCAACTGCACAACTAGACCAAATTTAAAACAAGTGTGAAAACATGTAAAACATGAAAACATTGTAAAAATAATTCATCAAGATCCGTTGGATAGTCTAACAAGGGGAGGTCGCCACCGCCGGGACACGGATTTGGCTGAAATTTTTTTTCGAAGTAGCTGTACACCTATGGTGTTTAGTGGCAAAGTAATAGCGCGCACTATTTTGTCCTTTTCGAGAAAAAGGGCTTTAAAGTTAACGCATTAAAGATAAAGCATTTATATACCCATTAAAAATGTGCACTGACAGTTGTTACAGCGTTGTCGCGTGGTTATACGTTCTGCTTTACACGCGGTAGGTCAGGGTTCGATTCCCACTCAAGTTATGTTTTATTTTTACATTTGAATTATTCTTAATAAATTAAAAACTCTTTAAATTAATAATAAATTTATTTAATTTACAATCATCACTCTCTTCTTTCCGCGGATTTTTTTTCGTAACTTTTGGAATAGTTATCGTCATAAAAATTGCACTCACACAAAAATGTGATTTTGTCGAATTTTTCTTTTACTTTATAACTTGGAAGGTACTGAAAATATTGAAAAAAAAATTAAATAAATGTTTTGGAATACCGAATAATCTTTTCGGTGAATTCAATAAAAACTAGGATCCATGACTGCAGCTCATCGACGTATGTATGTCCAATTCTGAATTTATAACAAATTATTTACCTAAATACACTTTTAAAATCGTAGGTGCCCAGGTCGAAGTAAAACAACAAATTTAAATTTTCTTCTGTTAACAAAAGCAAAGCAGACTAAGCGACTATAAATGCATTAATCTTCTTTTGTTCAGTTTTTAATTAAACTAGGAATGGATACAGACATCCATGCTTGCAGCTCATCGACGTATGTCCAAGTCTGAATTTATCACAAATTATTTACCTAAATACACTCTAAAAATCGTAGGTGCCTAGGTCGAAGTAAAACAACAAATTTAAAACAAGTGTGAAAACATTTTCTTCTGAAAAAAGCAAAGCACACTAAAGCGTGCATTACACGATGAAGTTTTCCTTTTCATGTAACTTTAAAAGCGTCTTTATAAGTGACCTTACAAGTTTATTTACACGATCAAGTTTTACGTGAATTAAAATATCCAAGTGTCAAACAAGCAGCCATACCAACATAAATTAAATATCTTCTTAATTTAATAAATTAACTTAATTAAATTTCAATTTATTCTCTACTCCAATATGCCATTTTACAGTTTAAACATAACAATATAAACAAATAACAAAACAAACTGAGAGATGAAAATAAATTGAAGCTACTTTTAAACACGCTTTAAGTTGGTAATGGAGTATAAGCAGTAATGCGCATGCCCACGGGCAGAACTTGAAGGAACTTTTAAGAAAAAGTAGTGCATGTTGCAGTTTTACGTTATAAGTTTTTCGTTATAAGTCGACTTTACTATCTCTCTTACACTTACGTAATTGTGCAAGAGAGAAAACTTTTAAAGTTACTTGAAAAGAAAAACTTCATCGTGTAATGCACGCTTAAGCCGACTATAAATGCATTACTCTTCTTATGTCCATTTTTTAATTAAAAAATATTTTTTTCTTCAAATATGGAAAAATAATGTTTCATTTTGAATACAATTGAATGAAAAATAAAGGAGAAAAAAAATAAAAACTGAAAAAAAAATTGAAAAAATTACTTTTTTTCAAGTACTAATAGGCCAGGCGGCAGGGCGATAAAATCAACCAAAACCGTAAAAAATGTTATCAAAGGTTTTATTGTTTTAAATGGTTTATTAGTGTACCATTAGCATGAATCTAGGTTTTCCCCACACCCCCGAGGTGTGCTTCGACCACCGTGGGGTCGCAAAGGTACAACAATTTGGTTTTTCGTTAATATCTCATTTTCTCTCTATTTTACGGCTAAAATGGTCGTATATGACATTAAAAATGACAAAATTCTCTACAAAATTGTTTCTTATCGTTTTTTTCGTAGGACTTATACGTTCGAAATAGTAGCCGCACGAAGTTGAGCGATTTTTGACAAATGCAGAAATATCGATTTTTGGTGGCTAAATTTCACGGCTCACTCGGTGATTGTAAAAAATATAAATAAGCACATATTGCATAAGTTTTCATAAAAATGTGTAGAATATTGTTCAAAATTGGCTCCCATGGAATATATTCGCTTTGTTAATGAAAGCTACTTTACAATTAGGCGTTCTGAAAAGTTTTGGTGTGGCATATGGTCAGACATGGCGATAGAACAGCCTCTCATGAGATCTATGAAAACGATTGTTGGGTTGACACACGGCAGAGGAATTGCCGACAGTGTCCTGGCGAAATGGATCCTCGCAATGGCTGATCTTGCGGAAGTGTCAGAGGCCATTGAAAATTTTTGCAGAGTATCGTTTCCTACTTCCGAACAGCATGTAGATATTTCTGCGCAAAATTTTTTTAAATCGGAGAATGCTACAGACATTTTAGCGAACACTATAGCTCTTCGACAGGAGGTCGATGAGCTAAAAATGTAACTTGCATGCTGTATCTCCAGAAATATGTAGTAAAGAAAAATTTCATCAAATCCATTGTAAAGCCTGTTATTTATGCTAAAATATTTATTTGAAGCATTTTTCAATATTTTGAATACCTTCTGAGTTACAAAGAAAAATGATCTAGTAAGCCACATAATATTTCCAAAATATGAAATCGTCATTAATTTAACTGACCTTGTATCTCTTATAGTTTCGGAAATCCCAATGGTGAGCATTCATGCTGTATATAAGCTTTCTGAACAATTATTACTAAATTTTTTTTATACTTGATTTTTTTTAAATAGAAACAATAGTTAATTTTACATACATAACATCACGCTTTTCCCGTTACTGGGATAGCAGGCCCTTTATCCCTACAATCACTCAAAAAAAAATTATATATTATATAGAAAACTGCATTTCATTCCTTATTTTCTAACAATTGTTCGCCAAATACTTCTATCCATACATAACTGTCCCGCCTCGTTAATATCCATACACTTTGTCATATATGCTCTCCTATTATTTCTGCTTATAATTTTACGTTCACTCAAAACATTTTCTTCATATTCATCCATTTATTCCTCGGTCTTCCTCGCATTCGTGTTCCTTCAATTTCACCCAAATAAATCTTCTTAGTCAATCTATCATTTAACATTCTTTCCACATGTGCATACCAACGCAGCTGACTTGAAGCCACTCTTTTCACAACATTTTCACTAATTTCACATTCATAGTTAATTTTAACCTAATTAAAAAGCGATATTTTGTTTTAAATGTGTATCTGTTTACATAAATATCTTTACTGAATTCTTAAATTTGACACCAGTATAAACAAACATAAAAAATCGCGAACATTTAATTTTTTATCATCTCTAGCAAGAAATACAAAATTTTCAAAATACGAAATAATCACTAGTATTGGCTTATAAATGTGCAACTTCTGTCTAATTTGACTAACTTCATATCTCTTGTAGTTTCCAAGATTTCTTAATGGTAATAATATCTTTTAGTTACTTAACCAAATGTAATATGACCCACGTTCTTATGAAATTTTTTACTAAAAATGACCTCTCCAACATCTTGTTAAAAATGTTTACACTCTTCGTGAATCATCCTGTATATTAAAGCAGTATGCAACGTATTAGAATTTCCCTTTACGTGCATGCGCATTTGCTTAAATTTTGACGGCTTGAAGGTTTCAAATTAACATACATACATAACATCACACCTTACCCATTATTGGTATAGCAGTCCCTTCATGTCCCCACAATCACTCGCCACATACGAGTACGTAATAGAACGTTCATATATTACAAATTAAACAAATATTAAAATGGATTTTAGTGAAGATGAATTATTATTATTAACTAATTGCAATTATTCGGCTACCAGCCAACCTCAGATATTAACGAAGAATATTTTTATTTAAATGAGAAAATTAATGTCTGTAGCCGGGGATCGAACCACGGGTCTTATATCTTGCCGGGACATACGCTCTAACCAACTAAGCTACCACAGACGCTAATTATCTCATTTAAACCGTGACCACATATGTTAGTAATCTTGCAGTGCCGTACGGGTTGCGCGCTACATACAAGGTACACAACGGTGTGGCACGTTGCTTGTCACAAAGGGGACAGAAGAAGTTAATAATAATAATAAAAATATTCTTCGTTATTATTATTAACAGCATTCACTGCTGCTGTGGCTACAACAACCCTAGCTATACCTAGCTCGAATAACAAACACACAAATGTTAGAAAATTATATGTACATATATTGCGTATCACTTACGCATGCTGTGTATATAGAATGAAATAGAACATGTTCTATTTCACTTTATCTGTAAAGAATTTACGTTGTAGATTTTCTTTAGTCAAAATGTAGAATCGTTCAAAGTAAAGGTATTGAATCCAAAAGATTAGAATAATTGATTGTAGTTCAGATGGTGTGAACTATATATTGAATTAATATAAATGCCTTCCTTCATTGAACGTAGACATGATGTGTAAAGTGTCAATTTTACATTTTTACAAGTTTTAAATGAAATTCTCATGATGTTTTACCGTGTTATGTGTTTTTTTTGCATCAGAATTTTTTTTGCTTTAAAATGACCAAAAATCACATGGTTGAAACGTCACTGTTTTTGTTAGCTTCGTTATGAAATTTTAATTCAAAATATAGTTCACACCATCTGAACTACAGTCAATTATTCTAACCTTTTGGTTCCAATACCTTCCTTTATAAAGAATTTACGTTATTTCTCTGTGTGCAACAATACAAATATCCTACATAGTGTCAGACCGGCTTAAGAATAATTTGTATAGTTCAAACAAATCAAATAAGCTCTTGAGAAATAAACATGTAGGTATATCCCTTCAGATTTTGAGATAATTTTCACGGTACTTAAGAAACAATTCTCTTTTATTATGCCGTCTGTGTTATATAATAAAATACGATGATAAATAAATAAACAAATGTTAAGTGAATATATACCTGTCTAATGCTAAGTGACGAAGGATTCTCTGGTTTCTGTTCTAAACGCATTCTTAAAAATTCATGAATAACTTCCATCGGAACTAATGAAAGGAATAAAAACGTTGATCGGTATGGTGGTAAACCTAGTGCTTGCGCTTCTGGACTCCATGCACCATATCTTATTAATTCCAAATCATCCTCAGAAATCTATGAAAAGAAAATAATTCAGTTATTAAACTTGTAAGCACACCTATCGTACAGCATCGTAGAAAATGCGATGAAATAACAGGACGCACCCGTCTACGACGAAAAATAGCGATTCCTCTATTTTCATCGCACAGCAATACGATGAAACGAAGGTGTCATTTTACGTTAGTTTGTGTTTATATTTGCATTTTGGTTTGAAAAACGGATGCGTACTGTTGTTTCATCGTATTTTCTACGATGCTGTACGACAGGTGTCAGACATAAACGTGATTTTACAAAGAGGAATCCAATATTCCCATCACCCGATATATTTTAATAATAAATATACAGTGTGTCTCTGTGACTACCAGGCACAGTAAAATTAACATTGGGAATTATATAAGGATCCACTATTGCCTTGAGCTATATGTATATTCCACGACCTTCTGGATTGATACCGACCTGCTAGCTGAACGATATAACAATACATTTTTTGTGCAGCTACGCCAAATGTCACCGATTTGTCGCTAGTTACAATAGCTACTTTTCACTGTCGAAAAAGGGCAGTTAATATTAGGTTTGTTCCTACATAGCTCAGCATGCTCCATACAGTTCTATACCAGTGGGACTTGCGCCATAAAGCAAATACAGTGTATATTTCACTGTTGTCAAGTTTTAACAGTTTCATTTAAAGAAATTACATAATTAAAATTAAAATTTAATAAAATTAATAAAAAATTAAATTAAAATAAAATGTCAGAAATAACAAATTCAGACTTATGTAGCTAACGTTTCGGCAATTTTATTGCCATCTTCAGAGCTGGATAAAAACAAAAAAAATTTTCTTTTTTCTTCCAACTACTAATATACAGTAAAGTCGCGATTTAGTGAACTCTCGATTAAATGAACAACCCGATAGAGTGAACACTTAAATTTTATCATTGCGTCTCGATATAGTGAACAACTGTAAACCCCGATACAGTAAACTATGGTATTTGCGATACTTCTCTGGGGGATCACACTAAATATGAATCTAGATGGAGCGTAAACGAAAATACTTTAATTTAAAACAAAAAAAAAAAACAAATACTTAATGTCTGGGTAAAGGAGAATGTGTGACCGTGTTTGCTAGTAGAATATTGCAGTTTGCTCGTGTTACATGATTTACGACAAAAATTAGTACAAATTAACATGAAAAAAGCGTAAACAATCCAATATTACTTCATTTTTTTCGCTTCTGCAATAAATAACCTTTTATATGTTCCTTCCCATTACATAATACACGTATACATAATATTATGTAATAGGTACATGTTTTTTTTTTTTTTAATTATTTTATTGTAGATTTTCTTTTGTCAATTGTAGATCTTGAGAAGAAGAAATATTGAATCCAAAATGATTGGAATAAATGACTATAGTTCAAGATGATAACAGATATGCGACGTTTCGACCAGATGTTTTTTGCTCATTTTCAAGCAAATCACAAAATTCTAGAGGAAAGAAACATAAACAAAAATATTCTCTAATATTTTTCAAAATATTTTTGTACTTTTTGAGTGTAATTCTCAAGAGATTTTGTTTATGTTTGTTTGAACTAGAATTTTGTTTTTTGCTTGAAAATGACCAAAAACCATATGGTCGAAACGTCGTATATCTGTTATCATCTTGAACTATAGTCATTTATTCCAATCTTTTGCATTCAATATTTCTCCTTCTCAAAATCTACAATTGACTGAAGAAAATCTGCAATAAAATAATAAAAAATCATATTTATGATTAAGTTTTGAAACAAACAGTTCACATTACCTTGAACTAACCATTTTGGATTCAATATTTTTCCTTCTTTTTTATTATTTTACATATACATACATAATTCTGTTGATTTAGGTACCTAGAATATAAGTTGTTTCACAAAATATCTGAGTGAGACCAGAACCCCGAAAATGTAAACACCCCTAAAAAGTGAACAGGCTTGGCCGGAATTAGTTCACTAAATCGCGACTCTACTGTACAACCAAATTTAACAATAATCTGTACATAGCTCAAGTCCGGTGATATTTAAAACAATTTAAATTAATAGAAAACACATGGTAACAAGTGAAAATATAAATTCACAAAGATATTTTTGCCTCAAAAATTAAATGGTGTAAAACGAAACCTTCCCATCCTGAAGGGCAGTGAGTGACTAGCAAAAATACACCGTGCGAAAAACTAAAACCAGCATGTTAAAATATGCAAACAGTGAATTAACTACTACAGTAGAGTCGCGATTTAGTGAACTAATTCTGGCCAAGCCTGTTCACTCTTTAGGGGTGTTTACATTTGCGGGGTTCAGGTGTCACTCAGATATTTTGAGAAACAACTTTTATTCTAGGTACCTAAATCAACAACATTATGTATGTACATAATGTAAAATAATAAAAGAGTAGGAAAAATATTGAATCCAAAATGGTTGGAATAAATGACTATAGTTCAAGGTGATGTGAACTGTTTATTTCAAAACTTAATCATAAAGATGATAACAGATATGCGACGTTTCGACCATATGGTTTTTGGTAATTTTCAAGCAAAGAACAAAATTCTAGTTCAAACAAACATAAACAAAATCTCTTACACTCAAAACGTACAAAAATATTTTGAAAAATATTAGAGAATATTATATATACCTGTTACATAATATTATGTATACGTGTATTATATAATGGGAAGGTACATATAAAAGGTTATTTATTGCAGAGGCGAAATGAAGTAATGTTGGATTATTTACGCTTTTTATTCAGGTTAATTTGTACTAATTTTTGTCTCACATCATGTTACCCGAGAAAACTGCAATATTCTACTAGCAAACACGGCCTCCCAGACATTTATGTATTTAATTTTTTTGTTTTAAATTCAAGTATTTTCGTTTACGTGCCATCTAGATTCATATTTAGTGGGATCCCCCAGAGAAGTATCGCAAATACCATAGTTTACTGTATCGGGGTTTACAGCTGTTCACTATATCGGGACGCAATGATAAAATTTAAGTGTTCACTCTATCGGGTAGTTCATTCAATCGAGAATTCACTAAATCGCGACTCTACTGTAATTGATTGACGCTACAGACTTGAACTAAATTTTAAAACACAATTTTAACCAAAGAAAATGATAATATGCAAAGGACCACTGTAATGTACATAGAATATTTTTATATGACGTACAACACTAAAACATGGATATTAAAAATTAGGATAACAACAATACATATATGAGTTTTACTTTGGCTTCGTCAACACTGCGAAATAGTCACTGAGACACACTGTATACAGTGATATTTACTAAATATATGTACTCCAAAAATATTGTTACACAAAAATTAACCCAACCACAATTAAGACGCTCAGATTACCATATTATGTTAAAATTTGATACTCTTATTATTTATATGTACATATATACAATATGTCCTATTTAAACTGGCCACAGGAATCTTGGAAACTAAAACTGATACAAGGTCGGTTAAATTAGACAAAAGTTGCGCACTTATGGGCCGATGTTAATGGCGATTTATTTTCAAAATATTGCATGGCTCACTCGATAACGACAAAAGTGTCATTCTCTCGAAATTTAATTTTCCGTTATAACTCACAAAGTATAAAAAATATTGAAAAAATAAGCTTGAAATAAATATTTTAGCATACATAAAAAGCTTTCCGATGATTTTGTTTTTACAAGCTTTTATTTAGTTTCACTTGTTAATCTGTTGGTCTGTTAGTCTGCTGGTCTATTAGTCTATTGATCTGTTATTTTGTCTGTTAATATGAAATTTTCGGATTCAATTTTAACCTACTTCTATACATCCGAACGGCAAAATTCATAAAAATCATACAAATCGAAAATACCTCTTGCAATTTTTCCCTACATCATCTCAGTTTCCACCAAAATGGGAAAAAACGGAAAAGTCATAAAATATTCATCAATTCCTTCGTTTCATGTATCCGGATAGCATAAATTCCAGAGGTTTTTACTAAATTGTGTAGCAATAGATGCATTTTATCATTTCTCATATCAGGAACACATAAAAGTCAGGAGGTTTATGTACTCGCATATTTGATTAAGATCTTCGTATTCAATTTTAATCCACTTCTACATATTGAATCCGGTAAAGGCTGATTTATAATGAAGTAAGGTATGAGGTAACGCAACTGCGGTAAGGTAACGCAGAAGTTAAACCAGTGGCGAACTATGTATCGTTTTATAATGAAAAGTAACGCTGAAGTTGACGATCTCTCATCTTTCTGCGTTACTGCTCTACCGCTAGCCAATCAGAAGACAGTAGCTTCGGCGCGAATACAGCAATCTGCTTTATCGAACAACAGCTGTCATTAGTTTGGTGTAGTTTTCATCTTGATTTTTATTCTTGTTTTCATTATTAAGTGCAAAATGGACATGAAACTTAGTGAAAATTAGTGAAAACACATGAGATATTGTACTATAAATATATGATAAAAACACGCTAATATTTATTTTCGTACAGATAAAAGAACTATAGTTAATATTCCAATTTCAATTCCAGTTAACCACAAATTTTAACCCAAATGTATGACAACTGTCAAATTGCCGCCCAATACGATCTCTGATTGGGTCACAGTTACGCGTTACTTTTTATTATAAATCAACTTGAATGTCTTGCATTGCTTCTGCGTATACCGCCTACCTTGCTGCTTGCCTTACCTGCTACCTTACTTCATTATAAAGCACGCTTAAGAAACTTTGAACGCAGACGTCGTAGCACCGATAACAATACAATATATTCATGAATTTTTTTCTTAAACAATTCTTATAACTTGCAAAGTCAAAAGATTCATATATAGATCGCGGAATGCAAGTATGTCTGGTTGTTTAAGCTAAAAACACATATGGACAACAACAGGCTACCCAGAATAAAGACTAAAAGAATAAAATAAAATATATAAAAAAATAATTTTTAAAAACAAGCTTTTATTAAATTGCACTAAAAAGAAAAAAATAAACAAAAACGTGCGGCGCAAATATTGTCCAATTTGCATCCTTCTCTCATCACGTCCACGTACATGATGTGGAAAATTTCATTTAAAAATGTTTGTACGTTTTGAGTAAAATTCTCAAGAGATACTGTTTTATGGTCGAAACGTCGCTATATTTGTTATCATCTTTATGATTAAGTTATGAAATAAGTAGTTCACAACACCTTGAACTATAGTCATTTATTCCAACTGTTCTGGATTCAATATTTTCCATCTAAATTTGTATAGATATTTGCGCGCCACGCTTTTAATTATTTTTTTTTCTTTTTAGTGCAATTTAGTAAAAGTTAGTTTTTAAAAATAATTTATTTTTTATTTTTTAATAGATATTTCTGGGGATACAGCCGGCAAGTTGAATTTTTTAAATGGAAACCATAGTTAATTTTTATGTAGCTAAAATGCTATTTTTTTCTCTTTACAATAATGTATTCGTTTATATAAATATCTTTTTTAGTTTTGACGAAAAATTAAAAATTATGGTAAATATAATGATTTTCGAGTGAAATAGCGCTTTTTATTTAAACTAAAATTAAATATGGTTCCTATTTAACAAAATTAACTTGCATGCTGTATCTCCAGAGTAATGAAGTAAAGACAAAATTCATCGAAAAGCCTGTTGTTTATGCTAAAATATTTATTTCAAACATTTTTCAATATTTTTCAGTACCTTCCTAGTTATTAAAGGAAAATTAGAATTCTAAAAAATCACAATTTTGTCATTATCTAGTGAGCCATGCAATATTTTCTAAATATGATATCGCCATTAGCATCGGCCCATGAATGGCGCAACTTTTGTCTCACTGAACCGATTTGTATTATAGTTTCCGAGATTCCATTACGCACTAAATCGCGACTTTACTGTATATTCAGTGTAATAGTACATTTTCAAGGAATTCATATGTCAAATTGACAATTACACTGTCAAGAAAAAACAAAAACATATATTAAAATTTTTTTAAAATACTTACCTCAACTGTTACATCATTATTATCCGAGGTATGATTCTGCAATGAAATATCAGCCTTCCTCAAGATAGTTCTATGTAACTGTTCCAAAAACTGAAGAGATTTAGATAAGCCTTTTGTTTTTAGAACATCTTCAATATATTTCCTACAAATGTACATTTTAGACTTTAAAATCATGGCAATAAAAATGTATATAGCATACATGTATGTGTACCTATATAAAGTAGGAAAATATTTTATCCGGATGGGTTGGAATTAATGACTGTAAGTTCTAGTTGTAGAGAACTATATATTTGTGTACAATAGCAAGTTGAATAGAAATGCTAACGTATCGGCCATGTGGTTCTGGCCATTATCAAAGCGTAAATTTTTAAAATCATTAATAGAAAAAATAAAATTGCTAATTCCGCTCATTCTGTCAACACAAATCTCAATACACAACCAACAACTCTTACCACTCCTCCTGTTATCGATATTCCAAAAATTTTAGTTTTTCCATTTCATCACAAAATTATAGAATCCTTACGTACCATTTTTAACAATATTCCTACAAAGCTAGTGTTCATCAGTCCCAATTCTTTAAATTTTCTTATTTCTTATTAATAGTAAACTCAGTAACATCATTTATCAACTGAATTGTTCAGATTGTACAGCCACTTATATTGGTGAAACTTGTCAATACATTCATAACAGAATTTATCAACACAAATACCATTTTACCAACGGAAATAACTTACACTGTGCTATGGTGGACCACGCTTTGAATTCGGCACACACTATAGACTACGATAATTTTAAAATCTTACATTCTGAATCTAATAAATTTAAAAGATTGTTTTTAGAGAGAGTTTACATTAAATTAAACAATAATTCTGTAAATCATAGAACTGATTTTTGTAACCTTGTTTCGAATTATTCCGCGTTAATGAAATTTCTTACTTCGTGATTGACCGATAGGTGTTTTATAAGTTACATTTCAACTGGTTAAAACTTTGATTTTTGTTGATTAGTTTCCGCTCACCGTCTACGCCATTAGGCATGACGTTTCACAATTTTATAAAATAAACTTTACAATTGGAGAATGTTTCTCTGTTGTGATGTTTTTTGACTTAGTTTAGGTAACTATTATCAATTTTTTTGTGATATATAGCTTCTTAACACTGTTTATATGTTACATTGCGATTTTTTCAGATGTGGTGTTAAAAATTTACGCTTTTATAATGGCCAGAACCACATGGCCGAAACGTTAACATTTCTATTCAACTTGCTATTGTACACAAATATATAGTTCTATACAACTAGTACTTACAGTCATTCATTCCAACCCATCCTGATAAAATATTTTCCTACTTCGAATGATTTCAAATTTTGACTAAATAATCATCAACAGTGTACCTATATGGTGAATTCCCAGTATGGAAAAAACTTTGTTGTGAAAGAGATATAATGGGTGAAATATTGTAATAATCCAAAGAAACAAAATCAGATATATAATCTTCTTCTAAGGTTTTAGAATTAGCGATATTTGATTTATTACTGTCTTGTAAACCAGCAATTTCACCATCCGATTGTGTAGAATTAGCTGGACCAGGAATAACCGTACAATTAGTTGAGAGACATCTGCAAATACAAACAGAAAAATATTATTCTCGATCCGCAATTTACTTGCAATAATCGTTTCTGATAATGCACAACGCAATTTACGCGTTGTCTGACACCGAAACACCCATAATATTCTTGGAATATAGAATCATGGTAACTGAACATAAATGAACGTTTGGCCCGAAACATAAAATGGCCAATAATAGATATTTATGTGATGACGTAGCCCGATGGGCATAATCATTAAAACAAATCACATTTTTGAAAAGTGTGAATATATTTCCCAATATGATTTTTATTTCTGAACTTTCTTACTTTTGTCCTAAAATGTATGGAAGTACATAATAATAATAATTTCTGTCCTTAAATACTAATTTGATCATCGATCTCCTGTCTCCTATTTAGGAGCTATAGTATTACTATACTTCGTCTGCAGAATCATCCGATTTCCTAAATTTTTGCGGATATTTCCGACAGCCCGGGAACTACGAAATTACGTATTTGTCGTACGCTTATTCTTTTTGTTCCATTAACGTCTCCTAAAACCTAAACTATTCAAATGTTTTTTAATAAAATTTGCTTCATCACGTTTCAATGAATTTTATTCAACCAGATTTTTATCGAGCCGGACTGTAAGACTTGCTCGGTAAGCAATGCAACGAGCCGCTGCAAGCGTCAGGCTGCGAAAGCAATCCACAACTCTGTTGTAGAGTTGTCAGATAGAGTTATTGGGCACAACATTAATATCCTTGATAAAGATTTGTTTCACGGTGAATGCAGAGTGCACTTTAGCTGAGAGAGACCTGGAAGGACACGTTTTGTGGACATTGACTTAGGAGTTGAGTGACGAACGGTGAGATATCTGACCGGGTAGTGCCATTGACACCATTGTGAGATTACATCGTGATTATTACGGATAAACGTTATTACACTAATTGTTATGTTTACAAGTTTGTATACCCAGGGCCGTCATAAGATATTTGGTGCCCGTGGGATACTAACACTAAAGCGCCCCTCTTCATAACAAATAAGCCGATACATATTTTCGGCTGAAGTTTTTTTGCTAATATTCATTTGTCTGGTTTTTTTTTTTAGTTAATTATAAGCAAGATTTTCGCCCCAAAATGGCTGGCGCCCCGGGGCTATAGCCCATTTGGCCCTGTGGTTATTAAGGCCCTGTGTATACCAAGCTGCAGAACAAATTTACTACATGAATTCCCGTCAAACATGAATATGACATGTAAATGGTTTGACAGTATAGAGTTATACACTGGTACTGCTAGATTATTAAATGTTGGTTTTTCTCCAATGTTAAATCGCGGATCAGATAATAAAAGATAGGAGTATATCTTTTGCAATAAATGCATACCTATATTATATTTTTTTGTTTAATAAAATCAAATTTCCTTTAAAATCTTTGATAAGCAGGCTGATGACCGGAACATAGGACTTTAACATGTAAAATCATATTTTTATAATTTCCTGCTTCCCTTATTTTAGTGAAAAAAGCTACAAATAAATGTTATGGAGCATAAAATTCTACATTAAAATCAATAAACAGAATGAATTAAATTGAAAATGTTGAAAATTAGCTTAACTAGGAATGTATACAGACATCCATGCCTGCAGCTCATCGACGTACGTCCAAGTCTGAATATATCACAAATTATTATTTATCTAGATACACTTTGAAAATCCTAGGCGCCTAGGTCGCAAATAAAACAACAAATTTAAAACAAGTGTGAATACATTTTCTTCTCTTGACAAAAGCAAAGCAAACTAAGCCGACTATAAATGCATTGATCTTCTTTTGTTCAATTTTTAGTTAAACATTTTTTTCTCCAATGGTCTTACATAATTTTTCAAAATAAAAAATATGGAAAAATATTATTCCATTTCCTGCATGTGCAAGAAAATTTTAAATACAATTGAATAGAAAATAACGCAGAAAAAAACTAAAAACTGAAAAAAATTTTGAAAATTTTTTTTTTTCTCAAGTACGAAGGAATATTTACTGCAGATACGTATTATGGTCTAGTTGTGCAAGGTACCTTTTATTTTTCAAAATTTTCCTATGGGGCTGTGGTGAATGGAAGTAGTCCATAAAACACTGGGTCAATGATTTTCAAAATACATTCCCTAATTTTCCACTGTGTCACTTTCACAATTAAAATTATACTAACAGTGGCGGCCGGTGACAATTGAAACAGGTGGAGCCAGGGACTAAAAGCAACTACAGTAAACTTCGCTTATAACGAACCCGCTTATAACGAATTTTCGGTTATAACGAACCAATCTAGTACGAACTAAAGTATCATTAAACGTGTGTTATTTTTTTTCGCAAATAACGAACCCGTTTATAACGAACTTTCGGGTATAACGAACCATAATTTTTATTATAATCGCAAAAGTTTTCGGTTATAACGAACTTAAAACGGCATTTTACCAAATAATCAGGGGATTCTTCGAAATCTTTCAATTTCGCATATGTAGGGTCACCGTAACAGTTCTTGCGGTACTTGTGTATAATGTGATTAATTGTATGAAAAAAAAATTATCGGACCTTCCCGCGATTGGAGCGGCCCATGTAGAAATTTCAGCATGCCTCACATGGCCACGTAAAGCTCTTACTTTAAATAAATAAAAATCATAAAATAATAACAAATATGAACAAAAGTAAAATAAACGATTTTTTTAAATAAGATTAATAAAAACTATTGT
This sequence comes from Carabus problematicus, assembly GCA_963422195.1. Taxonomy (NCBI): domain Eukaryota; kingdom Metazoa; phylum Arthropoda; class Insecta; order Coleoptera; family Carabidae; genus Carabus; species Carabus problematicus. The sequence goes on from OY728584.1 coordinate 11,072,056, forward strand.
TAGTGTACATATGTGTATGTATTACAAACCAATATCTAACTCAATTTTGAACAAATCTGGATTTGTCTAGTTTTGCAAAAGAGTTCTTCATATTATATATCTACTTGAAACATGTACCTATGCATTAACAAAAATAATGAATTTTTGATATTTATCGTTTATTACGAACTTCGCTTATAGCGAACTATTTTCGTCGGTCCCTTGAGGTTCGTTATAAGCGAAGTTTACTGTATTTTGTTTTATATTTATATAGTGGGTTCTATTATTGATTTATAGTTATTATTTTTATTACAATAATGTTTAGTTACAATCCACTGATGCCGAATATATTGTTTAATTAAGATGACTAATAGAACCCATAAATATAAACACATAAAAGTCAAAGAATAATCATTTTTTTTTTATTTATTACAAAGTAAACATAATATGTACTCGTATCTATAATATAAAAGTTTTCGGTGAATAGTCGGCTTAGCAACGGTAATAAGAGAAATACGATGTTTGTGACAGTTAATAATGTTGACGTTTGTGTTGCATATTTTGAATGTTCAGCAAAGATTTAGATGATAATAAAATAATAAAAGTGATTTATTATAATTGTGTTTGTCAGTGCATAATATTAGCATTAATTAGTATTTTTCTCTATTTCATTGCAAAGAATGTGTGAAGTTCTGAGATGTAATAAGTTTGCTTTGCTATGACCATTAAAAAAGTACAGAGCCGGTCCATAAAATTGACGGGGATCAACTTACGAACCCCCTGCTTTCCACATGAACAGTTCTATGTTGCATGTTGTAGGGCCAGTTCGTCAAATAACGTATTTTTATTTGCACCAACTGGCAAGGCATGTAAATTGTGTACAGGGAACTTATAACTTGATATTAAAAATGTTCTACCGTACGAAGTACGGGAACGACTGCAAGTTATACATATAGTGACATTATCAAAACAAAAGGGATTCAATAAAGACAGACACTAAAGAAAATAGATACAGACAAGGCAGAAAAATAATAGCAAATTAAATTAGAACTACTGATAAATCCAGGAAAAAATATAAAATACAAGACTCTGGATTGGTATGCGCCAAGTCTTTTGATTTCCAGTTTTTCTTCCAAACTTAATAACAAGAAACGTTTTTCCAATAAACTATAGATTTTGTTCATGGTTAAAATGTATTGTTTATGGACGCGTAAAACATTAAACTTTAAAATAAATTATAATAAAAAACGATAACAGTAATTAGACCCACTATAACAGATCAACAACGAGGACAAAGAATCACACACTATTTACATAAAACACGCTAATTCACGTGCTTGACAATCAATGTGCGCTATGTATGTATGCATGTACGTGCTACGTGCCAACACAGTAGAATGGGCCAGTCAAGCCCAAGGACGTTTAAGGGAATGGACGAGACATGTCAAGAGAGAGAGAGAGAGATGGATTTATGGAAAGACCGTAAATTCTATGTCTACTTTTATTCCATACTAGTGCGCATGCGTAGTGGACCACGCAATTTTGATTTCTTACTTATGCGCATGAGTAGTGCACCATGTGCTCATGTGAAGCCAGGAAACTGCAACGGATCACGTGTTGTGTTTGCCGTTGCCACTATCGCCATGCGGTACCTAAATGTTTTTATCAATTAAACTTGTATACAAAATTGATTGGAATGTAAATTTAAACTATGAATAAATTGTAATAATATTAGATTGACAATAATAATGTACTTAATCGTACATTTTAAGTTAGATAAATATATTTTTCAAAATAAATATATCATTAAATACAACAGCTGATTGAAGATTACGCAGACGCAGAAGCATCAGGTAAAAATAAAGACAGACAAAATGGATCTTGCATAAGTCTGTCGCACTCTCTCTTAAATTTTCAGTAAAAGAGCTTGCATGACCCGTCCATTCTATTAAACGTCCTTGGTCAAGCCGGGCCCCGAGATATATAAAACACGATCGATACTGCGCGCGCATCATACATGCTCCGTTATACAAGGTGATATACACGTATACAATGGGGCCTGCTCCGGCTTAGTCCGTGCTAAGTCGCGTTATACAATATTGCCACAAAATACGACTGTCATTTTTTTTATTAAACAACAAGACGTGTTGAAAATAGATAAAACTAGTATTCAAAGAATGGGTTAGTCACCCATGCCTGCAGCTCATCGACGTATGTGCAAGTCTGAATATATCACAAATTATTATTTATCTAAATTCACTTTTAAAATCGTAGGTGCCTAGGTCGCAAATAAAACAACAAATTTAAAACAAGTGTGAATACATTTTCTTCTCTTGACAAAAGCAAAGCAAACTAAGCCGACTATAAATGCATTGATCTTCTTTTGTTCAATTTTTAATTAAAAAATATTTTTTTCTCCAATGGTCTTACATAATTTTTCAAAATAAAAAATATGGAAAAATATTGTTCCATTTCCTGCATATGCAAGAAAATTTTGAATACAATTGAGTGAAAAATAAAGGAGAAAAAAAATAAAAACTGAAAAAAAGTTGCAAAATATTTTTTTTCTCAAGTGCGAAGGAAAATTTTGAAAAATAAAATGTACCTTGCACAACTAGACCATAACAAGTATCTGCAGAAAAAATTTCATAAAAATCCGTTGGGTAGTTTAGGAGATCTGGGTGGAACAAAAAATCTCGTACGAGCGAGCGAGCGAGCGGACGAGCGACATACATACGGACATATGTTGTAATAGTCATTTCGTAGTCCAGGGGGTCTGTCCGGGATTTCTGTGCAAAAATTTTTGAAATCGGAAGATGCTACAGACATCGTACCGAACACTATAGCTCTTCGACAGGAGGTCGATGAGCTAAAAATAATAATTACAAGAAATACATGTTTTAAAACTACATGTATTGGACTAGTTATAAAAATATAGGTGGGGCCCGGCACCTAGGGCCCCTATAGACGAGCCGCCCCTGACTATCAACTACCAAGGTTGCCAATTTAATTTAAAATTTACAGCCCGCTCTAATTATAAATTTAAATGATCACCCGATAATTCTTTATGTATGTAATTAAATGTTTCTACTGCCAATCGTGGAAAAATAGGATAACCACCTGAGGAGAAATTACCATTTTTCCCTCGATGTATTTATAGCCCTCTGGCTTCGCCCTCGAGCTTCGAATTACACCTCAGGAAAAATAAGACATTTCTCTTGGTCTATAATGTACTATTATATAAATGCATTGCTATAAAAATTCTGCAAACTGACTGTTTTTACCAGCAACGCCGCGTATCCTGTCCACTGAAGTCTGTATTTCTTTTCCTCTTTTCTCGATTACTCGTCACGTATTCTTATCTCTTTTCTTCTCAATTAACATCCAAACAATTTATCATCAAGGATTAAGACAAGGGGGGGCGTTAAGCCCGCTATTATTTATAATATTTCTAGATGACATCATAAAGAGGACAAAGGATAAAACAAGGAAGATGGAAATAGGATATCACAAACTAAAGAGAATTACAATAGCTGAATGTGCATTCGCTGACGACTTGGCAATAATAGCAAAGAACGAAGAAGACCTACAACATAACTTAAATGTATGGAATGAGGAGTTAAACAGACACAATATGACAGTAAATGCGGAAAAAACAAAAATCATGGTTATATCAAGAGAGGATATAGAAACAGAGGTAACACTGAATGGAAGAGAAATAGAACAAGTAGAAACATTCAAATACCTAGGAACAACATTAAATAACAGAGGAAGCCTAGAAAACGAAATAAACAGCAGAATACAAGCAGCAAACAAAAGCTACCATGCAATGAACAAAACAATACTGAGCAACAAAAAAATAACTAAGAAAACGAAAATGACACTATTCAAAACAATTTACAGACCAATTCTGATATATGGAAGTGAAACATGGGTGACGAATCAAAGGATAAAAAGTAAAATACAAGCAGCGGAGATGAGATACTTAAGAAAAGTTGAAGGAGTCTCCAGAATAGACAGATTAAGAAACGAAGAAATAAGAACCAGACTGGAAATAGAAAGTGTACAAAATAGCGTAGAAAGGAAGCAATTAGCATGGTACGGACATTTAATAAGAATGCCCGAAGACAGACAAACAAAAATAATATGGAACGCTAGGGCAACAAAAAAGAAAAAAAGAGGAAGACCACAAAAGACATGGGAGGACAACATAGAAGATACCCTAAACAGGAATAACATTAACGTTCAAGAAGCAAGGAAAACAGCGAAGAATAGGAAAGAGTGGAAAGAAATAATAAATAAAACTACATAAAAGATAGAGACTAATCTCGACACCCGAAAGGGTACAATGAGATTCAAGAAGATTATATATATACAATTTATCATATATGCTCTCCTAATATTTTTACTAATAATTTTATGTTCATTCTCAAGATACTTTCTATCATAATCATCCATTTATTCCTCGTTCTTTCTCACATTCGCGCTTCTTCATTTTCACACGATTTTCCCCGAAATAAATGTAAATAAATATTGTGCTTTGTTTACGCAAATTTGATATTATTTGATATTAGCTTTTAATAACAAAAATCTAGTTGTCTGATTTTTTTTGGTGTCTAAATATGGACCAAACAAATATCTGTAACAAACTAATATTGCTTTTTTGTATGTGTTCCAAAACATTTCCTAATTTTATCTGTCATTTTTAACATTCAGACCAGAGTTTACGCTTTTAGATTAATCAATCAACGTGTGGTATATGGGAACAACTCTCAGTGCCATAACTTTGGTATCCGCCGCAGCTGCCATCACAAAAAATCTATTGTTCTATCGTCGTATGTACTGGCCGTACAGTAATCGAAAAGGTCATGTTTAAATGCATTTTGACAATGAAAGTCTGCATATTGCATAACTATCATGGTAACAATGACGATTTTAGTAGAAAGAACCGAGAAGCTTGGAAGAAGTAAGGAATAAGGAATAGCAGTCAATGTATATTCGATAAAATAATCACATCACTAGTAAACACTCTTCATTTTGCCCGAAATTAATAAAATTAATAATAAAGAAACATACCTAGATAACTCTTCGGAATGTTGAGTATTACTACTGTCAATAGTAGGTGATTTTCCTAGATATTCTCTTGATGTAGATTCAGAGCCATTAACAGGTCCCACATTATCCTTATTTTTCAGAAACATTAAAAATTTTCCAAGAATTAATAACTTTATTCTTAGATGCTTAGTCATATTGTACCACAAACACATGGCTTTAACACGTGCAACAAATTGTTCACTGTTGTACAATGGATAATGTTGCCCAAATGACTTGCTTGATGGGTACAAAGCTTCAGCTGTTTCCAGCCGAGCCAATAACTGTTCTATTTGAAATAATGCTTCATTCTGCGATTTCAAACATGGTATGCAGACCATTGAAAGGCAACCAATACACTTTCCCTGATATGGCCCTATGCACACAAACATAGGAATACACGGAAGACTTAGAACAAGGAATAACAAAGTGAAAAACACTATATCGATGAATGTGAATCTAGATTATCCCTGCTACAAGCTGGCGCAGAACCGTCCGACACATTTTAAAGTTATACTATTCGCAGCATGTTGCTTAAAAAGTTTGTGTAAACCTTAAAAAAGAAGACATTTTATATCATTTTTGCATAGTAAACAACAGGAGTACTTCCATCAGTTCCAGTGTATTGCCATTTACGATCTGCTGAATAATATTGTTCGGCTCTGCGCTATCCTGTATTTTCGCGACCTAGACTACAAGTCAAATTACTCAACCTAATGAAATATACGAGGTATGACCAAAAAGTTCGTGCAAAACTTTAATTTCCAAAACAATATTTATTTATTCGTGAATTTTTATATTGTCCCCTTCAAAATAGTCCTCATTGGATATAATGCACTTATTCCAGTCCACAAAATACTTTTGAAACGCAGATTTTAGTAGTACCTTCAGCGCCTCCGGCGATTTTAATTCAATTCTTCAATAGGCGTAAAAAAATTACTTTAATTTTTTATTTCATCTTTGGTAAGAGAAAACAGTCACACGGGGCCAGATCTAATGAATTAGGGCGGTTGCGGTGTCATTACAGAGCTATTTTTGACAGAAAAATCCGAACAAACAATGAAGTGTGAGCTTGTGTTTTGCTGCCATTCTCCACATGCCTAAAACATTTCGAAAAATTTCTTCGTATTATGTTGATTTCATTTGTTCATTCATACTCGGTCCATCAAATTATTTGTACAGCATTTCCACTACTTTACAGCATTTGATTTCATTTGTCATCCAAAATTTGATGCATATTCATAGATATCTAATTATGAGAATTTTAAAAAATCGTCCAATATATAAAAACACAACATGTTTAATTAGCTGTAAAATCTGAAATACACATCCTGATAAAATTGAGACAACTATCAAAGATAGGTTAAGCAACATGTTAACTATTTTTTTTATCAATCTGACAAATGTACCGCAGGATATTAAAAAATTACACGAACTTTTTGATCATACCTCGTATATTGCGTTGCTGTAATTCAGTCGGACATTCTGGTTCGATTCCGCAAAGATTTGATATTTAAAAACGTTGAGATAAATACTTTTTAATAGTTCAAATTATTAATATTAACACTTCAATTAATCAGAGATATAAGTTAAAATTACCCTACAATGAGCAAGTTGAACATGTTGTAACTTATTTGTTTGCTTATGTAATTAACTAAATCTTTACGTTCTTTATGCTATATCCCAGTTAACCAGGGTAGCATGAATAAGCATTTTGAATATCCTTCACAGTTGTCAGCTCACAACAGACAACACTCATACTTTTTGTGGAATGTGAACCACTTGTATGACAAATATCATGAAAGCCGCATATATTTAAAAAAAAAACATATTACAACGAATATTTCTTTGATTGTAAAATAGTATACTTAGATCCCAACGACCACACTACCAATGATGATTACATGTGGAAGTTGTGCGTATTATATCATATAAAGCGATCGTATACGATAGATTAATAAATACAGAATGACATCAAGAGGTACATTAAATAAAATGTTTAAGAAAAAGGTAAGATCACAGATAAATTAAAAATTATTCAGATGATAGAATAGGGTGAAAAATTATTAATGTTGCTCAGTTGTACAATCTTAATGTGTCTACAATTCGTGATTTTGTGAAACCAATTAACCGGGTAAATGGAGGGATTACTGTACACATAAAATAATAATATATTTATATAACTTACATTTAGCATCAGTTTCGCCAGTATCCGCTATATTACAATTTCTAGAAGCTCTTATCGAGTACCTACATTGAAAAAAATTATAATTACAAATTTAAATATAGGTAGATCGTTCAAATGATATTATCCTTCTATAATACATACAAGGAACACTGAACACACCTCCCCTGACATAAGCAATAAACCAGGGTTATTGCGCAAATAGCACATTGAAATTTAGTTTAACCAACTGTAAATGATCAGACGGCTAGATATAACACGCTTAGTTATATTCATCGTTAATTGACGCTTTACTTTGAAAACCTTTAATTATTCGTAATACAGAAGAATGAATGTGAAATAATTCATACCTATCAATAGAACAGGTATTCGTTTCCGGATCTTATGACGCCAAAGTTCATTTCAAATATAATAGTTAAATTAGTATTATGTCTAAACAAGCATTTTATGCAATTATTTACCTATAATTAATAATTTCATCCAGAAGTTCTGGAATAGAATTCCGCGCTTTACAAAGATACTGATCCTGGAAAATAAAATAACACAATTCAAAAGTTTTCCATTAACAAATATCGATAAAAAATTTGTTATGTTTACCTGCTCCGTTACTGTCCGATCCGCATGCCAAGCTTGCAATTGGAGCCATATTAAATCTTTCAATTCATTCTGCCACAACTGTTCTTCTTGACTAATCTATAAAAGGTGACAGTCAGCAATATATACATGTGCACATATTACTATTAACATACATGTCGCCGACAATGACGATCCTGAGCCGAATTTTCTTTATACCCCATTCGAATCAATAAACTAAATGTTTTATAGAAATCTACTCTGTTTTTAGGACAACCTTCGGGCTCTGAGTAGTTCAAGGCGTTATTTTTATCAAAACTTAAAACTGGACGCGAAATTAAACTTAAAAATCTATTTGAAGTTTCTACCTGTAATTTCACATTATTAAATTATATATGTAGACAAATAAAATAGAACTGACCTGAATAGACGTAGGCGTTTTAATAGGCAAACTCTCTGCTCTGTCATCTATATCATTATTTGAATTATAACCAACTTTAGCACGACTAATATCTAGTTTTAAGTCTCTCTCTGAACCACGTAATAACTTTAACGATCTTTTATTTGTTCTTTTATCTAAAACCCAACATATAGGTTTTAAAAAAAATACACATATATCTTAAAGTATTGTTAGCTAACCATTAGTAACACCTTGATCTGAATCTCCAGAAACATCATTTGCCATTAATGCATTCATATAAACATTGCTTACTGTATTTCGACGACTGAATTTCGTATTTGAAGTTCTGGTTGGAATTTTTAAAACATTGCTAAAAACAATTAGATAGCATTATTAAAACCGAAAAAATTCGAATATATTGAAAGTAGGGCTCTACTAATATGGTATTGTATACTGGAAAAAAACTAAACAATTACCTGACAGTCATACGTTGTTTACGTTCCCTGGAACGTCGTAAAATTTTAGTTCGAGGTGGTGTTTTACTATACTGTTCAGCATCACTCAAATGGTCATCATTAAAATGTTTATTATCTTCAGTCGATGTGTAACTAATATGAAGAACAACTTTTAAAATGTATAAAATCTATGGAAATACATGTATTTTTACAAAACTTACGCTTCTTCATCTTCACTATAGCAATTTATATCAATACCAACACGATTTTTCCAGTTTCCATCAGCCATTATCTACCCGTACCCAATCAATTAATTATATTAAATTATTATTTATTAAATTATATGCTTGTTAGTTCGACAGAGCAGTAAAAACAACAATTGCTAACAATTTCGTATGCAAATTGGTACATAAACCAATATAATCAATGCAGTCTAAGTAAGCAAATGTATCTGTCAAATTTCTGACAACCTCGAAAATTTGCTTCATTGTATTTCGACTAGATGGCACTAGTTCAAAAGAAATTTCTCACTTCGAAGAGAAATGAAACTTTGGCGGGAATAGGTATAATAAAAGAAAGATAAACTAGTTTATCTGTGATAATAGGATGTGGCTTCTTATGCATACAGTAGTTACAAATAATTTACGATTAGCATAAAGTACGTACAGGTACGAATAATAGGCATCAGTAGCGGCTCGTGAGAATTTAAATCCCTTCACGCAAAAACGTTGGTTTGCCTCTGCACTATTCTGAACTCCTGCCTAAGGAATGAATACTTTCCAAATATGTGGAAACACTCAGAAATTACAATATTCCATAGACCAAGGAAGGAAAAAAGAGTATTACAAACTATAGACCAATAAGTTTGCTTCCAACCCTATCCAAGCTGCTCGAAAAAACTGTCCTAACCAGACTACAAAAACATATAATGGACAATGACATTATACCAAATCATCTGTTTGTATTCCGCCAACATCACTCAATAAGTCATCAATTACTGCGAATAATAGAACTTATAACCAGGGGCTTCGAAGACAAAATGTTTACAACAATAATTTTAGATCTGACACAGGTTTTCGATAAAGTGTGGCATGATGGGCTTCTAGAAACTTAAATTAATTAATTTACCAACTCAGTTATTTAACATTTTTAAGTATTTTAGCAACAGTCAAATTTTTAGTATTAAAATAAACAGTACATTATCAACCAAGAGACAAATCAAATAGGGGGTTCCACAAGGATCACTGCTAGGTCCGACATTATTCAACATATACATGCACGATTTTCCGCATCCACCAAACACCACGATAGCCATGTATGCTGAGATATGAGTATCCGTAAAGGATCAAGGTTAGCAATACAGAGATGGTCTGAAACCGGAATGACTCGGCTGTCAAATATCTGGGAGTGTATTTAGACAGACGGCTCACGTGAAAAAATCACAATGAAAAAAGTTTAAAAAATACAAATTTCCACCTCCGGCTACTATATCCTATCATTAATAAGAAATCTTCACTCAAACTAAAATGTTCCCTCATAATATACAAAGCTCTCTTACGATGATTATTAACTTACGGATGCTCAATATGGGTAAACGCTTCCCCTACTCTGATTTACAAGCTGCAGAGATTTCAAAACAAGGTTCTTCACGTAGCAAGCAGCGCACAATCGTTTCTAAGGAATTCGTTACTCCATAGAGAATAGAGAACTTGGAGTACTTCTCTTCAAGGCCTAAAAAAATCTACAACAAACTCCAAGAATGCCCTGGAACAGACTTCTGCGGAATCGGCCAAATAAGAGAACGCAGAGGACTTAAAAGATTGCTACCGCAAAAAGCATTACTTAATGACAATTAAAACAACTGAAACGCCACGGCGGAACTGCCAGGCAGTCGACCTTTCTCACGCTATGCATTAAAGTACTTTTGTTACCACTATCATGTATATTATACATTGTATAACATGTAAATATGTTGATCTGGTAATAATTAATTTTAAAAAACAGTAAAAATGAATGTGGTAAATAGTTTTAACGGTTAGAATAGGCAAAACAATATTTCGTAATAAATACATCATATACATATCCCACGAAAAGATATCTTTATTCATATAAACATAGTTACATTAACAATGTTTGTCCGTACGTATATTTTATAGAAAACTGTAAGCGTTGTTAGCAGTACTACATTCGTCAATTTGTTTTCTAATCTGGTCAGTGTGTTCTTCAAGAAGTATTAACACTTGTTGACTGCAATCCTGCGCACCAGATACAATTTGCGTGATAGCAACAGTAAATGATGCAACGCTATTCAACAGTTCTTCTTCATAAGCGGCGATGGATTGGTTTATGGTGTTGCATTGAACGTGCATACACTCATTAACTAGAGCAGAGTCTGTCGGTAATGGATGTTCCAACTTGCATCGGTGAATGCTTAAATAAAGCTCGGTGTTTAAGGCAGCCACACGTAATGAGATCGTACGCTGTTCTTGACCCAGGACTTTCAGATGAAACTGTGACGACTTGGTACACGCTGATAAACGTGCCTTTGCATCTGTACTCATTTGATCTAAAGCGAGTTTACTTGCATCAATACATTGCTCTGCAGCGTTCGGGTTATTATTCACAAGACTTATAACCAGCTTAACGTTCTCTTTAACAGCTGATGCTATCAAACCAACATCTTTGGATGCCAGGCCAACAGACGAACCGATGACATAATTAGTGGTTGATTGTAACTGATTCAAACGCATTTGTATTTCTGTAATGATTGTACGAATCTCTGGATCAATGGTGGCATCAGTCAGATTCGGTACATAACTCCCATATCCTTTTACAGCTTTAGATTCTATATTCTGTTAAATTTATAATACATATAATATAAATACAAGTACCTAACTAAAAATATATTTTACTGTCTCACCTGCAGTGTATATAAGCACAATAAAAAGTATATTACAATTTTAGTTGCCATTGTCGATTTCGATTTCTATTCGTTGTAAGTAAATGAATTTTACCTGTACTGTAGTAGAATAATTATATATCCCTATATTTATACGATCTCTTTGTGTAATTAATAAGATGAACATAGATAACATGCACAAATATGTGTTCGTAGTGTTTACTCTATTGCTTTGATATATTGCACGTACATTCCAATCAGAACAATTCCGATTTATCCCCCAATTTTAATGCTAATAATGCTTCATCAACCTGTGCAAATAGTAACAAGTAAACAATACACGTATTATTTATTCGAATTAGGTGATGTTTTATTTATTACATATAATTATATATCTTCCACGTATGACGTCAAGCAACACTTTTATCAATGATTTATATTTACGTAAATATTGAACCCATGTTTTCATGGGAATTCCCAGAATATTTGCATGCTGTTAAAATATTTCACAATAGTTTCATTCAGGGCTGTATTGGTGGGTATCTGTACTAAGTTTCAAGAAAAATAATAGCGTATACCTTCTGCTTTTCAAAATTTCTACAGTATACTCTACAGCAGAGATGACGAACCTATGACATGCGTGTCAAAGATGACACGCGAACTCATTTCGGGTGACACGCATCGACGGAGACAAAAAATTGCACCGAATATAAACCTTTAATCGAAGATTTAACGAACAAACTTCAGCAACAAAAAAGTCACAAACGTAAGGAATAATATGTTTTTTTTTTTTAATAATAGTACATTATACACCAAGGGAGAGAAACCACTTATTTTTCCTGAGGTGAAGTTTGAAGTCCGAGGGCGAAGCCAGAGGGCTACAAATACATCGAGGGAAAAATGGTGGTCTCTCCCGAGGTGTATATACTATTTTTTCCACGTTCGGGAGTAGAAACACTTAATTTCATAAATAATGAATTATAATAAATAGGAGCGAAATTGCAATATTTAGAAGCCTTTGGAAATGTTTCCATGCAACGCTTACCATGACAACACACATTTATTTACAAAAACCTTTGTTATAATAAAAACTCCCTTCCGAAAAGTGTTTTCGTCCCTAGGGAGTAAATGCTTCATTTCTGTTCCGCGTTTGACGCCATAGAAACCGACTTCTACTCCCGGACGTGTAAAAATAAATATACCCGTATCTGGTTTAGGAAATCTGAGTGAAACAAAAAATTTCGTACGTGCGAGCGGACGAGCGACATACATACGGACATATGTTGTAATAGTCATTTCATGATCCAGGTGGTCAGTCCGGGATTTCTGTGCAAAAATTTTGAAATCGGAAGATGCTACAGACATCGTACCGAACACCATAGCTCGTCGACAGGAGGTCGGTGAGCTACAAATCAAAAGTATAACTCTTTTTTTACTATGGCTGCAAATATCAAAAAGTTAGAGTTTTTCAGAATTTTGACACGCCGAACTCAAAAGGTTCGCCATCACTGCTCTACTGTATAAATTTTGCTGAATTTACGAATACACCACTGGTTTCATTAAAACACAATAACGTGCTCGCAACAGTTTGGTAAGAATCATTTTTACTTTCTTATGCATAGTATAAAGAAAGTATAGGAATCATGAAAAATTTCGATTGCGAGATTTTGATGGAAATACATGTTTTGAGGTCCCCTGAATACGTTTTGACTATTTTCGCCATGACGTCTGTGTGTGTGGATGTGTGTCTGTATGTTCATTATCTTCAAAACGAGCAAAGACAGGACAATGAAACTTCGTATTTAAAAGTTTTTTGATTATATGAAGAGCTAATTAGATTTCTAGCATAATCGCACAACCGGAAGAGGAAGTTTACTGAAGATCAAAATCGAACATTGAGAATTATTAGAGAAACTGAACGGGATATGGAAAAAGTTTTGAAATAAAAGTTATAGAGAACAATAAGCTTAAGAAAAAATGTTCTATGCATTTTTGTTCTATCTTTATCCAATTTTGAGTAAAATGTATTTATATATTGGCATGTATTTAAAATATCATATATGCTATGAAAACAAAACAAACTCAAAATATTTACAGAAATACGCATTTGAAATGTCAAATATGTGCCAATTTAAACTGAGTATAAGAAAGTAGTGTGGTGACCACACCAGATTTTTTTTTTTTATAAAATGTACTCCTATAATTATTGAGCTATAAGCAATTAATCCGTCGTTTAAATGTTATTTCAGTTTGATTAAAATAAATGTTATGTATGTGGGAAAATATTCTTAATTTCAGGAGTTTGGATTAATTGATTATAACTCAAAAATGATACATTTTATAAAAAAAAAAAATGATTCCTACAAACAAAGACTTGGAAGACAGTCCTAGAATTAAAAATTGTACAAATATACAGTGTTCTATTTGAAAAAGGAAAATTTACCAAATTTCTATAATGAAATGTGAATATATTTATTGAAATATGTATTTATATAATATCTCACGCTCTTCTTCCTTTATTTTTGGGAGCCCCGCATATAATATATTCCCGAGGCACCGCAAACCGCCAGTCGGCTCTGAGGAAAACATATCATATTATCTGTACAAAGTTTCGAAACATTGAAAAAATTATGCAAAATGGTACGAGTTATTAAAAAAATTGGATCGTTCTACAAATCAAATGCTTCCCAAGATACGGTATAGAAGCACTTTCCTTTCGTCTGCCTCAGAAGGAGGAACTGAACTGATCTGACTGCGAAGCTTCTGAATTGATCCTCATTCGAAAGGAACGTATAAAATTGAATGAGGTAGTTGGCTAGCTGTTAGTACAATGATAATTTAGTTTACACAGAAAATTAATTTTTGTTACACTTGCCTATCATTAGCTTTTTTCACCTTGGATACGAAATATGTAAACAAGCTCATTATGCAAAATTTTGAATATAAATGTTGTGCTGAATCATAAACTACATCGATTAAGCAGTTATTTCTCCTTTGAATATTATTTACTAATTGTATAAAAGTAGTTAAATTGTGCTTGCAGCTTGTCAAAAGAAACGAGCTATGTAGGAATATTTCAATCTACATCTACGTTCTACGTCTACGTAGCAATCACAAATTAGTACAGATTAGTAGCAATGCGCACCAGAAAGCAAAGCAGATTACAGTCGACCAGACTAATCAGGTAAATTTACAGTAATTATATGGGCATATGTGATCTGCTTTCTAGTGTGCTACCATCTACCACAATCCCAGGAACGATGTCAAAAAGTGTGGCACATATAACCCTGCGGATCTATATGTTCGTCTGACACTCAACATTATTGTTAGTAGCCCATGGGCTAGCCCAACCATCTTAGGACGGTTCTGAGTATATAACTTGCGAGCTGTATCTCCAGAAATATATCTGTTAAAATAAATTTTCATTCAAAATCTTCTTATGTACGCCAAATATTGCACTAATTCGAGAAAATCACACTAATAAAAAATAATAATAATATATAAAATTAGGAATGGATACAGACACCCATGCCTGTAGCTCATCGACATAATGTCTAATTCTGAATTTATCACAAATTATTTAATGATAGTTGTGATTTGTGTCCTAGCAACCAGTACATCTCTTTTGTTTTGATATTAAGTTGTTTTCTTTTAGCTTTGATGTGATTTGCTCGGGTCAGTCTTTTATTTAGGTGCATGCCTAGGTATTTTACGTCATTGCTTGTGCTTATGGTTTGGCCATTCAGTTTAACTTCTGGGCATTTAGCGTGTTTTGTAGTGAATACAACATGTGTTGATTTGGTTTTGTTAATTTTTATTCTCCATTTTTGTGCCCACGTTCCTATGTTATCCAGAGCTCCTTGTAGCATCCTTGATGCTTTGGTTAGGTTTTTGGGTAAATATTTGGTAGAGTACTGGTCCAAGTACGCTTCTTTGTGATACTCCTGCTTTAATAAGGTACAGATTAGAAAATGTGCCCTCGTAAGTCACGTGAAAGAATCTTTAGATAAGATTTTAGCAGGAGACAATATTTATGCGGGAGATTTCTTTTGATTTTGTACAAAAGACTTGTGTGCCATACGCGATCGAATGCTTGACTTACATCTAGGAACGGAGCAGAACAAATTTTGTGTTCCTCGAAGTTATTTTCAATTATATTCACTACTCGATGTACCTGTTCTATTGTAGAGTGCTGCTCTCTAAATCCAAATTAATGTTTTGGAACTAGATTGTTATCTTTAGTAACAACTTTTAATCGCTTGAGTAGTAATTTCTCGAAAAGTTTAATAGCACGGGAAGTAGAGAGATCGGTGTGTACGATGTTGGATCGTGTGTTGGTTTGCCTGATTTCAGTATTAATATAATTTGTGCAAATTTCCATTGTATGGGGAAATATTGGACTCTGATAATAGCGTTGTATATTTCTGTTAGGGCGACAATTGATTTTTTTGGTAGTTCTTTCAACAGTTTAGCAGTTATTAAGTCGTATCCAGGGGCTTTTTCATTATTCAAAGTTTTAATTTTATTTTATATTTCTCCAGGAGAGAAGTGTTTGATGGGTACAAATAGTTGCAATGGGAAATCCAAATACTGTAAAATATTGTTTTTTTCATCACTTGGTGTTGTTCGTGGATTAGCTTTGAAGACGCTAGAAAGATGTTCTGAAAATACATCTGGTTTCTCTTTATTTGCTCTAGCCCATGTTCCATCTTCTTTGTGGATTGGCGGTATATGTTTTAGTTTTTGGGTGGTTTTCCATATTGGGTAATCGTCCTGTGGGTAGAGTGAGAGATTGCTTAAGTACTCTTGAAATGATTCGTTTTTGATTTTACGTAGCATTCTCTTTAGTTCCGTTGATAGGTTGTTTAGTTTATTTTTATCATATGGGTAGGGTAGGGTACGGTAGGGTCTGGTTGATTGCCATTGGCGTCTGGTTTTCCTTTCCTCGTTGATTTTATCTTTTATGTATTTCAAATAGTTTGAGACCTTTTCCATTCTTCCCTTAATCAGCGCTATTCTTAACAACTTATCCATTAGCTGATTTATTCTTAATAAGTGTGGAGAGAAAGTAGATGATCGTACTGTTTTGGTTGATTGAACATTCTTTGAAATTTACTGAGAAATTATGTCAGTGAGATGTCATTGTTGTCATGTGTTGTTGGGGTATATGTTTGATTTCCTATTCCTTTTGTTATTTACGCGTAACTTTGGCCTTCATTTACTGTTTGGCTTAATGTATGTTCGTTATTTTGGTTAATGTTATATGGCTTCTTTTGGTGGATTATTTTGGCTCTTGTATTCTGAAGTTCTCTATATATTCCACAGCCTTTGTAGTTTGCTGGATGTGGGCCTTCGCATAGCGCGCATTTTGCAGTAGTATCTTTGTTCTTTGTGCATTCTCCTGTTGGATGATTGCTGCAGTATGTTCTTGTATGCCCGTATTCTTGACATCGAAGGCATTGTGGGATTTCTTTCTTTTTTCGTGGCTGTTCTATTGTTATTTTTGTATTCAGTAGGTGTTGGATGTCGTATATTTTTTTGTTATTTTCATTTGGTGTCTGGTCCACGAAGAATATAGGTAGCAGTTCTTTGGTTTTCCAGCTACGTAAATTCGTTACTTTGCGAATTTCAAATCCTTTTTCTTCTAGAGCGATTTTTATGTTATTTGCCGGAATTGTGTGGCGTAAGTTTTTTATTACCACTCTATAAGATCTTTCTTGTCTCACTTGATATGTGTGATACGCAATTTTATTGGTTTATAGTAGTCGAATAAATTTGCGATATGCATCGATTGTATGCGTATTTACTTTGACTGTGCTTTTTGAGAGTGTTTTGCAACTAAACTCTGTCTTGTTTAGGACAGTTTCAAGGCTAATTATCATTAATGGGTAGTCTACTACGTTTTGTATAAGGATATGAGGTGGTTTTGGTTTTGGTGTCACATTTGAGGTTTGTTCTGAGTTTTGTTCTAGGTATTGTTCTGGGTTTGGTTGAACTTCTTCATTTCTTAGCATAACATATCTGTTTGCGGTGTGAGTAGTGTGTGCATCAGTTCGGGTGTTACTCCGTTTTGTTGAAATGTGCGTTTTATTTTCGTTGTCTCTACTTATTTTTATTGTACGCCTGACGAAATAATCCTCAAAACGTTGTGTATAGTCAATGTCTGAAGTGTGGCTTGTTGCTGGTGCAATTGAATTAGGAGATAACGTGGTTGCAGGAGTGGTGGATGGAGTTGAATATCTGGTACTAACAATTGCTGTACAAATTACAGGTGTTGTGATAGGTGTTGATGGCAATGTTGTTGTTGTTGATTGAGAGTAATAGAATGTAGTT
This sequence comes from Carabus problematicus, assembly GCA_963422195.1. Taxonomy (NCBI): domain Eukaryota; kingdom Metazoa; phylum Arthropoda; class Insecta; order Coleoptera; family Carabidae; genus Carabus; species Carabus problematicus. The sequence continues at coordinate 11,089,971 of OY728584.1, forward strand.
GAGGATGTGGTTGTAACAACATTGATAAATCTGGTCGGTACTGTAACAAGACGGGATCCCACCGACTGGGCTAATTGTAACAAAAGGTACTAGATGTGGGATAACAAAATAAAAACCGACTGCGCCACTAATTTATTGTACAGAAATTAGACTGTTAGTTTAAGAAAAGTGTATTTAATAATATTACAGCGATAAACAATAAAACAAAGAAACAGCGATGAAAATATAAGTTGTGATAGCGCGTGGTCGTCCAGAGACGACCCAGTTACCACCGCGAAGACAGAGAAGCGAATGAACAAAGTTGCATGTGCATTTGCATGCTCCTTAAGAGTGCACACGCGGGGGAGGAGGGTTAACTACCCTTAGGAATGTGTGCCAGGCCAAAAGCAGAATTCTTCGAAACGCCACATATGGTAAATCTCAAACCCGGCCAGTAACAAAAAAGGGTCTGCTAAAAGTACAGCCTTATACAAAAGAAACGTTTAATGCGAACCATGTGTGACGCGCTGCTTGTGACTTGTTACATCACTCCCCCCTTTAGATTCATTTATATCCTTTACAGGTGAAATTAATCCTTATAACTAACAAGTCAAAAAAACAAAAGGATACAACGTATTAAACAAAAATAGCAAAACATAGGAAGAATACAGAACATAAATGCACACAAATGACTGAAATTACAGACTCAACGACAGTATACATGGTATTTGAATACAACATAATATCTATAATATAAAAGCTAAAATTGCCTGATCCACCTATACCTAGGTAACATATTATATGACCAAAAATTAAGAATTTTGCATGCAATAGGTCATAGTACACATAAGACAGACAAAACATGAGAACAGTACATAAAAATGTTTCCATTTTTAACCACAACATAGATTTCTGTAGGGAATCTACATGAAAATACAAGCATGAAACACAGTGACAAATAGATGTAATGAACATGATTTTATGAAAGGGAAAATACAAACAATGGGTAATGTCCATCAAATTTTTGTATATATAGCACAAACTGAACAAGGTGATACCAATTACACTACACAGCACTACACTTAACCATGGTGGTACTTCTCCACCCAGTTGAACACGCTTGCGCTGGTCGCGGTGTAGCTTCTTCTTGTCCTGGTGAGCACGTGGTGTTGATAGCGCTAATGCTGACTCAGGAAGTGTTGCGCGTTTGACACAGGACTCGCTGGACATTATCACTACCTGTGATATTAAATCGGCTGACGAAGCACACGTCACTCTATCGGCCACGTCTGCTCTCGGTGACTGCAACACTACGGGCGTTGGCGTCGATTCTAGTGGAGCACATACCTGCAGGTTTTCTTCTGCGTACTCTCTGACTTCTAATATCGACGGCGTCTTCAACAACTCAGCATTGTGTGATCTTGACTCCGTCAATAGCTGCTCTTCTGATGTCGTTGAGACGTTCGGCTTCTGGGATGAAGATGGCACCTGCTCGAATGACGTGGTATTTTTGTCCACGTCCCAATCCGAGACCTTCTTCATAGCGTTCGTTTGCCGTGGAGATTGTTCCTGCTTGGATGTATTCTCCATAGCACGTGCTGGTTGCAGCGGAGACCGCACCTGCTCGGATGATGCGAGTATCCTCTCAGCGTCCATGTCCGAGGCCTTCTCCGTCGCTTCTATGGGAGATACCTCTTCGTCGTCGCATACGCCTTCCGATGACTGCTCATGACGTTCTGTTACCGCAGTAACCGTGCCAAATTCTTTTAAGGCTACCTTGGCTACTGGTAACACTACTGGTCCCGTGAACATATTTATCGGAGCGTCCATGTATGCTGGACGACGGGTCTGGTGACTTGTAGCTGAAGGCGTTGTGATCAGATGATATGCGTACCCCGGTATCGACTGGCGAAACCAACCTTGCACTGGCCTGTGCCCTTGTGGAGGTTGCTGGTTAAGTCGCATTAAATGGTACGGATACCTCTGAAGCTGCGGTGCTACATACGGATCACGTAATGGCTGAAATCCCGGTGGTGGCTGAAGGTACACCGGCGATTGCGCTGGCAGCGGCCATTCTTCACTTGGATATGGCTGCTGGAACCCTGGTGGTGGCAACAATTCGCTTCTGGGGCTGAACATTTTTCACTCGTAAGTTCGATAGTCACAAGTCCATGTTACTTGAACTTTTACACTCGCGCGTGACTATTCGATTGACTGTTGCCGGATGCAACAAACGGACGAATACTACAGACTGTACCGGTTATACAGCGTAATTATACCGAATCCGCACAACACAAGAATCGAGATCCTACCGGCTGCGCCAATTGTAACAAGACGGGATCCCACCGACTGGGCTAATTGTAACAAAAGGTACTAGATGTGGGATAACAAAATAAAAACCGACTGCGCCACTAATTTATTGTACAGAAATTAGACTGTTAGTTTAAGAAAAGTGTATTTAATAATATTACAGCGATAAACAATAAAACAAAGAAACAGCGATGAAAATATAAGTTGTGATAGCGCGTGGTCGTCCAGAGACGACCCAGTTACCACCGCGAAGACAGAGAAGCGAATGAACAAAGTTGCATGTGCATTTGCATGCTCCTTAAGAGTGCACACGCGGGGGAGGAGGGTTAACTACCCTTAGGAATGTGTGCCAGGCCAAAAGCAGAATTCTTCGAAACGCCACATATGGTAAATCTCAAACCCGGCCAGTAACAAAGAAGGGTCTGCTAAAAGTACAGCCTTATACAAAAGAAACGTTTAATGCGAACCATGTGTGACGCGCTGCTTGTGACTTGTTACAGTACAAAGTTAGCATCTCCACTAGTTTGCTGTATGTTCTTTTGTTTTGGTTCAAAAATTGTTTTGTATATATATATATATATATATATATATATATATATATATATATATATATACATATATATATATATATATATATATATATATATATATACATATATATATATATATATATATATATATATATATATAGAGAGAGAGAGAGAGAGAGAGAGAGAGAGAGAGAGAGAGACAGAGAGAGAGAGAGAGAGAGAGAGAGAGAAAGAGAAAGTGTTTATTTTAAACAAGCCACCATATATATATATATATATATATATATATATATATATATATATATATATATATATATATATATATATATATATATACAGTAAATTTCGCTTATAACGAACCTCAAGGGACTGACGAAAATAGTTCGTTATAAGCGAAGTTCGTAATAAACGATAAACATCAAAAATTCATTATTTTTGTTAATGCATAGGTACATGTTTCAAGTAGATATATAATATGAAGAACTCTTTTGCAAAACTAGACAAATCCAGATTTGTTCAAAATTGAGTTAGATATTGGTTTGTAATACATATACATATGTACACTAACAATAGTTTTTATGAATCTTATTTAAAAAAATCTTTTATTTTACTTTTGTTTATATTTGTTATTATTTTATATGATTTTTATTTATTTAAAGTAAAAGTTTTACGTGTTTTCTTCAAAATTGCGTAACTCATAATTGTACTTCTTTAACACATTAAATACAGTGAACAGGGGCGGACAGGCCATGTGGGGCATGCTGAAATTTCTACATGGACCGCTCCAATAGCGGGAAGGTCCGATAATTTTTTTTCATACAGTTAATCACATATACACAAGTACCGCAAGAACTGTTACGGTGACCCTACATATGTGGAATTGAAAGATTTCGAAGAATCCCCTGATTATTTGGTAAAATGTCGTTTTAAGTTCGTTATAACCGAAAACTTTTGCGATTATAATAAAAATTAAGGTTCGTTATACCCGAAAGTTCGTTATAAACGGGTTCGTTATTTGCGAAAAAAATAACACACGTTTAATGATACTTTATTTCGTACCTTATAGATTGGTTCGTTATAACCGAAAATTCGTTATAAGCGGGTTCGTTATAAGCGAAGGTTACTGTATATATATACAGGGTGTAACACGTACACCGACCACCGCCATTATTACCTTTATTATTATATTTACAAAAAAATACTATAGAACAAAGTTGTAGGGGACCAAGGGGGACATTCTTTCAGAGAAGAAAATATTTTTTTAAACCAGTGGTTCTCAAGTTACAACACAAATTTTTTTTTTCAAATGGGATTCTACATATTTCTTATGCCTATTCGATAGCATATTTTTTTCAACCATGTATTAGTTTTATATCCTTACATAATAAAAATATTGCAAAAAATTCGATTGAAATTTAAATAAATTTTTATTTTTAATATTATTGTACAGTAGGCTATGGATGAGAAACAAGAGTGATAGAATTGTGCTTAGAAAATAATGGAAATCAAACAGAACATTATTTATAAGGAGTAATTAACAATTATTAATTTTCAATTTAAATTTATCATTGTATTATGAAAGAAAATGTATGCGACCTGGTACTAATTTTTTATGACTACACCTTAATTTTCTCATTAATTTTATAAATTTAATCTACTGTTTTCATTCAGCTCACTCATTATGAATCAGGCTGTCAAGTAAACGAGAGTCGCCGATGTCACGAATGGGGGACTGTCAAAGAATGGTTGCAAAAGTACGTATATAGGAGCTAAAAGCTAGTAAACATTTATTACGACAATGTTGTTATTTTAAAATTGTAAAAATATCCACGAAATGAGCATTATTAGAAATGTTAATTGTACACTTGCAATAATTCGTGTTATAGTGATAAGCTAATTGTAGATTTAACATGTTCGGCATGCACAATACCACTGATAGGAATAATATATAATGTATCACCTATTGCAGGTTGGATTATTCAATTGTGTTTTTCTTTGACTATAGGCTAATTCAATTCAATCAGCATGTCTATCGCGCCGAAATGTCTATTGGTGATTCTCGCCTGCTATGTATACGTAAGTGCTAATCAGAAGGGTGCCGAGCATACATTTTAAAACCATTGTATTTGTTTTCACAGACCCTTGATGCCAAATGTAGCTCAGGATTTAGTGAAAGTGCTGCTTCATATCTAGTAAGAAAACGTAAAATGATATCAAACATCGTAACTAATGTTTTATTATATATTTTCCAGCAAAAATTCACCAGAAAGGTATATACATACCGGTATTATATCACCTCCTACCCAGTTCTGAAATAGCAGACCATTTATTGGCAACGCCTATGTTAAGGAATTTTTACAACTGTGTAAACACGTTAAAGTATGCATCAAATTGTCAAGAAACTACACATTAGTGCTATAAAATTATTCAAACATTATAGATTAATTAAATGCACCATTGCATTTTCGAAACTACATATTACAATTAGTATATTAGTACTGTACGTCAAAATAGACCCTGATTGCCATACATTCATTTGCCACATACTATTCATTCTTACAGATACAGATCCCTCATTAACACATTATATTATATTATATGTATATATATATATATATATATATATATATATATATATATATATATATATATATATATATATATATTACTAACAAGTCAGCTGCTCCGTTTATTTACTAACGATGCTAACATTACACTCCGTATATTCGTCTTATAGGTAATTATACTTAATAGTTGTATATTTAATGATTTAAAAATCACGTAATTGTTTACAGAATGAATGCTGCATAACAAGAATGGTAAGTTTATAGGGTAGTGTAATTTAATAATTACGGAAAATATGTATCATATATTATTATGAGTTATAATTCTAGGCTTTATTTGACTGTTCAATAATCTGGAAATTGTTTGCAACAACTGATTTCATTTCATGCGATCCCTGTATGAAGAGTGAAGAGCCAATAAAAATTGAAGATGAAGAGGAGAAGAAACCCAGCAATATAACAAAAAGAAAGTAGTGATATTTGACACGTATTTAAGTTTTTAATAATTATGTGGACATGTTATGTATACTTCTAGAAGTTTGTTTTAATTAATAATATAATTGAATCAAAATATGTGGAATAGAAATTATATTTCCTTACATTACATAGATTCAGCCAAGTATATGAATATTCGAATAATCCTCTATTTGGCACCAAACAATACCCAAATCTATTATAAAATACTATTATTGTACAATCATTAGAAATGTCAGCTTTAAGGTGTTCAATATTTTCGAAATTTTGTCTGTCGACAACATTTTTCAAGTGGCCCTGCGAAAAAGTCACACAGTGCTAAATTGGGTTACTGGGCAGGCCAATCCAACTGTTCAGAAATGTATTTTATCTAAATATTCTCGTGCTCCATGTGCATTATGGGCAGGACAGGCGCCATGTTGAAACCATTAAATTTCCATATTTAAAGATGCAATCTCCGATCTTACCTTCTCCATAAGAAATTCGAAATATTTTTCTGAACTAATTTTTTCATTAAAAAAACGTTCCAATAATATAAGTACCAAGTATACCAGCCCACACATTTACTCTTTCTGTGTACTGTGAATTAGTTTCCAAAATATTGTGCTGATTAAGCTGCGACCTGTACCGAGAATAATGCACATAAGGCTTTTACATTCGTCTGGGAAACAAATATTTTTATAAAATTCCTATTATCATTTTCATAATTATTTGGTAGAAGTTCCTGATGCAACGGATGGTATTTAGACTTCTTTAAAATACCGTAAACATGGCTGATTTCAATTCCACTAGCGATTTCGTTTAACTAATAGTATGGTTTGTTTCAATTAAAGCTAGGACATTTCCCTCATTATATCATATTATACAGTTTTTAATTCTAAACAACTTTTTTATTTACACTTTTGCTCTAAAATTTATTGTTCAGAAGTAGTAATTTTTCTTTATTTACATGTTAATTCCCAGTGTCCCAGATTTCATGGGACACCTGGTGTACGTGGTCTGTCCTGAAACTAAATGTACTGATTTAATTTTTCTGTGAGAATTAACTAACATTACAAATTATCTCCTTCAAAGTATGACCCTTGGAAAGTGACACAATGATTTTCACGTTTTTTCAACGTATCGTGACAGTACTGGAAATCATTTTACATCAGGGTGTCGTCGCGACGTCCTAAAAAAGTGTAACCGTAAAAATATTTTTTTTCTTCGACGGTCTTTCATAATTTTTCAAAATAAAAATATGGAAAATAATGTTTCCGTTCTTGCATATCCAAGAAAATTTTGAATACAATTGAGTGGAAAATAAAGGAGAAAAAAAAATAAAAACTTAAAAATTTTGAAAAATATATTTTTTTCAGATGCACAACTATACCACAATACGCATTTATAAAAAAAATCAACAAGATCGGTTGGATAGTCTAGGAGGACTTAGTGGAACAAAAACCATACGAGCGAGCGGACGAACGACATACATACGGTCACATGTTGTAATAGTGATTTCGTAATCCAAGGGGTCTGTCCGGGATTTCTTAAAATCAGAGAATGCTACAGACATCGTACCGAACACTACAGCTCTTCGACAGGAAGTCGATGAGCTAAAAAGTGACCTGACTGACTGACTGACTGACTCATCAACCGCTCAACCTATAAACGTGAAATTTTAAAGGTATATTGTTTTTATGACGTAGACACCCACTAAGGAAGGATTTTTTTGAAATTTACTCCCCAGGGGGTGAAAAGTGGGAATGAATTATTTTATGAGGATACGTATATCTCGAAAACGGAAGAAATTAAAAACGTAAAAATTGGTACTTAGACTCTTCTTTAAAAATAAAAAAAACATGTATTTTACCATTTTTAGAAAATCATTCTAATGGGGGTAAAAGGGGGTGTTTTTAAGGTTAGATATATCTCGAAAACGAAAGATATTAAAAACGTGAAAATTAGTATTTAGACTCTTCATTAAAAATAAACAAACATGTGTTTTACCATTTTCCGAAAATCATTCTAATGGGGATAAGATATTAAAAACGTATATTTAATGGAGTGCTTGAAAAATACAAAGATCATTTAAGAAAATTGGATTACCCTCAAATCGATAATCTATTTGCCGAATATCTATTTGCCGAATATCAAAACAGTAAATCAACTTCAATTTTAATCCAATTATACACTTACCACAGACTAAAAAGAATAAAATAAAATCAATAAAAAAATAATTTTTAAAAATAAGCTTTTATTAAATTGGACTAAAAATAAAAAGCCAATAAATAAAAGCGTGGGGCGTAAATGTTCATATAAATTGGACATTAGAACATTTACGCCCCACGCTTTTATTTATTGGCTTTTTATTTTTAGTCCAATTTAATAAAAGCTTATTTTTAAAAATTATTTTTTTATTGATTTTATTTTATTCTTTTTAGTCTGTGGTAAGTGTATAATTGGATTAAAATTGAAGTTGATTTACTGTTTTGATATTCGGCAAATAGATGCACTTTCAATAAATGTGAAAATGACGAAATGTTCTTAAATTGGTCGATAAGTTTATTTTCGCTTACCATTTTTAACGCCACGAAGATCGGAATATTTTATGGACTGACCCTGTGCTTTGTTAATGGTCATAGCAAAGCAATCTTATTACATCGCAGAACTTCACGCATTTTTTGCAATGAGATAGGGAATTACACTAATTAATACTAATGTTATACACTGAGATAAACACAGTTATAATTATAATAAATCACTTTTATTGTAACCAATTTTATTTTATTAATATCTAAATCGTTGTTGCACATTCCAAATGCGAGACAGAACTGTCAAAAAACGTCGTATTTCTGTTGTTACCGGTGCTAAGCCGACTATTTACCGAAAACTTTATATCTAGTATATACTAATACATGCATTGATCTTCTTTTGTCCAATCCCCCCGTCAGACAGACAGACAGACAGACAGACAGACTGACTGACTCACAAGTGAAACTAAATAAAAGCTTATAATAATTATAATAATAAAAATAAGCATTGTTTAATATATTTTTGTCATACATTGTATTTATTTAGTTATTTTTTTCCATATCTGTTATAAGTTTTACTAATTCATAATCATCGTGTATCATTTTTTCCACAATGTTAAAATGGTCGCAGCCTTTCATGATTTTAAGTTGTGCATCACATACAGGTTTAATTTTGTTAAAATATAATTTAGACTGTTCCTTGAATGCAGGGCTATCGTACTCGGGAATGGCTATGTAAACAGGAAAATTCAACGGTGGTATATTTTTGAACATTGGACTTAAGTTTAATGCATCGTTGTGTGTCAGTTGTATTTTTCTATTCATGCTAGTTAACACGACTGGAGTAATATCGTAGAGTCCACCGCATAGTATGGCAGCCTTGAATAAACTGTGATCTTCTGTTGACAATGAAGGAAACATATTCGCGAATAAACATGCTATCAAATGACTACCCGCCGAATATCCTGCTAAGTAGATACTTCTGTAAATATAAGTATATCATTTATCTTCTTGTACTTGTTGTTCTAACAGATTCTCTACCTTGAGCCAGATTTCTTCGCATATTCTATACATTTGCTGGTTGCCTGCTCTATTTCATTTACCATCTCGTACAGAGTCACTTCCGGACATAATGAGTAACCGATGACTATAGTTTTAATGTTGTGTTTATGAAATGATTGAGCTGCAAAACTTGAATCTTCTTTGCACAGTTTTTGCCAGTATCCGGCGTGATAAAATATAAAGATTGGTGCACCTGAATTATAATTTATATCATTAATAAGTGTATAAATTTTAATTGGAATTTAATATACTTACTGTCTGGTAAATCTGTTCCGTATATATCTATTTTCTGTCGTTCTCGTTGCCCATATGGGATGTTTAATTCACTCGGTATTAGTTCTCTGCTTTTCCTACTTTCTACAAGGAATTATTATTGATTGATTTATACTTACATACTACAAGCCACATATACCTTTAGCAATAAAATCAAAATGATATTTAAATACATCTGCTCTGTTGGACCAATGAAGTGGTGTGTATAAAATATCTATTTCTTTATCCTGCTTTTGTAATTGATTATTTATTGAATTTGTAAAATAAGTTGATATCACATTGTAATGTAGATGTTTGATTCTGGATATTTTCTGTCGTTAATATAACAAAATATTAGTATAATAAAATGATATTAAATACAACAACGTACTTGTAATGATGTTAACATATTCATGGCTGTTCACTGATATATATATAATTACACTTATGCGAAGTACACATCGTTATCAAGTGTATAATAAAACTAGTATTCAAAGAATGGGTTAGTCACCCATGCCTGCAGCTCATCGACGTATGTCTAATTCTGAATTTATCACAAATTATTTACCTAAATACACTTTTAGAATCGTAGGTGCCCAGGTCGAAGTAAAACAACAAATTTAAAACAAGTGTGAAACCATTTTCTTCTGTTAACAAAAGCAAAGCAGACTAAGCCAACTATAAATGCATTAATCTTCTTTTGTTCATGTTTTAATTAAAGAATAATTTTTTCTTCAATGGTCTTACATAATTTTTCAAAATAAAAAATATGGAAAATTATTGTTCCATTTTCTGCATATGCAAGAATATTTTGAATACAATAGAGTGGAAAATAAAGGAGAAAAAAAATAAAAACTGAAAAATTTTTGGAAAATATTTTTTTTTTCAAGTACTAAAGGAAAATTTGAAAAACAAAAAATCAGGTGCACAACTAGACCATAATACGCATTTGTAAAAAAAATTTCATCAAGATCGGTTGGATAGTCTAGGAGGAGTTAGTGGAACAAAAACCGTACGAGCGAGCGGACGAACGACATACATACGGTCACATGTTGTAATAGTCATTTCGTGATCCAAGGGGTCTGTCCGGGATTTCTGCGCAAAAATTTTTAAAATCGGAGAATGCTACAGACATCGTACCGAACACTATAGCTCTTCGACAGGAGGTCGATGAGCTAAAAAAAAAACATACTTTACAATTTGATAAGTTTATCTGTTATGTATATTCTATTTGTCAGTGCTGGATCGATCCAATAAAATCAGTTCACTTTCGAGATCAGATCAGAAAAATCAGATCAGATGCATAAATAGAATAACTTTTGTGATCCATAACCTTGACTAATTTGACAACTGACAGGTTTAGTAAACATAACCCAAGTAAAACATTTAAGATACAAAATGGAAGACGCAGAATCCAAATAAATATTCTCCATTTTAACTAATGATCCGGATTCAGCAAACTGATTCTACTAAATTGTGGATTACTTCAAACTGATTTGGATCACAAAATATTAGAGTGGGGGGTAAAATGATCTTTACAAATAGAATGACAACTAAAGTGATCCAACGTACATATGTGAGTTGGATCGATCCAAATTGTCAAATAGAATACACCTACGTAATACGGTGATAATTCATATTGAATAAATGTTATGTACATATTATGATTAATAGAATTCTAATACTAATTTATTTTGATTTAAAGTCATCAACATATATGTTTTCATAATTTTTATTGTATTTTTAATTTGCCATATCCGTTATAAAGTTTACTAATTCATAACTGTCATCTTTCATTTTTAGCTCATCGACCTCCTGTCGAAGAGCTATAGTGTTCGGTACGATGTCTGTAGCATTCTCCGATTTTAAAAATTTTTGCGCAGAAATCCCGGACAGACCCCTTGGATCACGAAATGACTATTACAACATGTGACCGTATGTATGTCGTTCGTCCGCTCGCTCGCTCGCTCGCTCGCTCGTACGGTTTTTGTTCCACTAACTCCTCCTAGACTATCCAACCGATCTTGATGAAATTTTTTTTACAAATGCGTATTATGGTCTAGTTGTGCACCTGATTTTTTGTTTTTCAAATTTTCCTTTAGTACTTGAAAAAAAAAATATTTTCCAAAAATTTTTTAGTTTTTATTTTTTTTCTCCTTTATTTTCCACTCTATTGTATTCAAAATATTCTTGCATATGCAGAAAATGGAACAATAATTTTCCATATTTTTTAGCTCATCGACCTCCTGTCGAAGAGCTATAGTGTTCGGTACGATGTCTGTAGCATCTTCCGATTTCAAAAATTTTTGCACAGAAATCCCGGACAGACCCCCTGGACCACGAAATGACTATTACAACATATGTCCGTATGTATGTCGCTCGTCCGCTCGCTCGCTCGCTCGTTCGCTCGCTCGCTCGCTCGCTCGCTCGTACGAGATTTTTTTGTTCCACCCAGATCTCCTAAACTACCCAACGGATTTTTATGAAATTTTTTCTGCAGATACTTGTTATGGTCTAGTTGTGCAAGGTACATTTTATTTTTCAAAATTTTCCTGCGCACTTGAGAAAAAAAATATTTTGCAACTTTTTTTCAGTTTTTATTTTTTTTCTCCTTTATTTTTCACTCAATTGTATTCAAAATTTTCTTGCATATGCAGGAAATGGAACAATATTTTTCCATATTTTTTATTTTGAAAAATTATGTAAGACCATTGGAGAAAAAAATATTTTTTAATTAAAAATTGAACAAAAGAAGATCAATGCATTTATAGTCGGCTTAGTTTGCTTTGCTTTTGTCAAGAGAAGAAAATGTATTCACACTTGTTTTAAATTTGTTGTTTTATTTGCGACCTAGGCACCTACGATTTTAAAAGTGAATTTAGATAAATAATAATTTGTGATATATTCCGACTTGCACATACGTCGATGAGCTGCAGGCATGGGTGACTAACCCATTCTTTGAATACTAGTAAATTTGTTGTTTTGTTTGCGACCTAGGCACCTAGGATTTTAAAAGTGAATCTAGATAAATAATAATTTGTGATATATTCAGACTTGCACATACGTCGATGAGCTGCAGGCATGTATGTCTGTATACATTCCTAGTTATTTTGAAAAATTATGTAAGACCATTGAAGAAAAAATTATTCTTTAATTAAAACATGAACAAAAGAAGATTAATGCATTTATAGTTGGCTTAGTCTGCTTTGCTTTTGTTAACAGAAGAAAATGGTTTCACACTTGTTTTAAATTTGTTGTTTTACTTCGACCTGGGCACCTACGATTCTAAAAGTGTATTTAGGTAAATAATTTGTGATAAATTCAGAATTGGACATACGTCGATGAGCTGCAGGCATGGGTGACTAACCCATTCTTTGAATACTAGTTTCTATAATACTGAAATGGTCCGTATCCTTGATAACATTAAAGTTGGCCTTGCATACAGATTAAGGGGCAAATTCATAGACGTCCCTAAAGTAACACTCATACTCACATCAATCTTCACTCATTTGCCACTCACTTTAGGATGAGTGTTTCTTCCACTCAAATTTCGTATTCAGAATGCAACATAAATGAGTGACTCATTTGAGTGAACATTTAGGGCGCGTCATCGCATTTACGCGCAAATTTTTTTATTTTTTTCACCCATATGTTCTATTTAATTTCATTTAAAAAATTCTTTCATATGCGAGAAATAATACAGAATATTCCTATATTTTTTATTTTGAAAAATTATAAAAGACTGTAGAAGAAAAATATACTTTTAACCACTTTTAACGAATTTTGACGTTTCTCTGTGTTGAAATGTTTAAATCTCCCGCTTAAATAGTTTGGACTCTAACATAAATTCACCTACCTAGTTACACTTGGTAACGTTGATTGTACTATGTATAAACATGAACTGTTTTAGTGTCGTGTTGCTATATGAACGTTGTTGTATTAATGATTGCTAATTGATTGTTTAATAAATAGTGTTCTGTGTTTCTTGTAATAAACCACATCTGCTAACAGGTTATGGGCCCAGTCTCCAACGTAATCGTTTCGTGGATAAAGTGAAAGTGAGTGTAAAGTGACGCTTGACAAGTAAACGACTCTAACATCGTATTGGAGGAGTTACGTTTAAATCAACAAAGAGATTAAACCAAAAGACTTCAGATAACATGGCATCGTCACTACAAGGCATCCCGGCGATAGAGAAACTAAAGGGGCGTGAGAATTATCCCACTTGGAAATTCGCAATGCAGGCGTACCTAGAACACGAGGACCTGTGGGGGTGCGTGGAGGGCACCGACGAGGACACTCGTAAACAAACAAAAGCAAAGTCAAAAATTATTCTTTGCTTGGACCCGCTCAACTATGCGCACATTCAGTCTGCTGTGACTGCGAAAGATGTATGGGACCGTCTCAAGATTGCTTTTGAGGATTCCGGACTCACAAGGAAGGTCAGTCTCCTACGTGCACTGGTCACGGCACAACTCGACAAATATGAGACAGTCGAGAAATATGTAAATGAAATCATAATCACAGCGCACAAGTTGAATGGCCTTGGTTTTACTGTACCTGACGAATGGATCGGTACACTAATGCTGGCAGGTCTGTCCGAAACGTACAAGCCTATGATAATGGGCATTGAGAGCTCCGAAACGTCGATCACAGCCGATTTCATTAAAATGAAGTTGTTGCAAGATGTCAAGGATTCCAAAGCGGGCAAGAACACGGACTCTCGATCCGCATTCTTTACAAAAGAACGAGGAAGATCCCCGCGCTGTTTCAAATGCAATAAATATGGGCACGTCCGTAATGATTGCAAGAACGACTCAAGAGGAGATCAAGGTCACCACTGGCAAAAGCCGAACAAGAAACAACAGAGTTTCTCGAGAAGTGAGAAATCGTTTGCTGCATTTCTGTCTTCTTCAGCAGCCAAGAACGGATCCTGGTACGTGGACTCCTGCTCGTCCACGCACTTGACGAATGAAAACGATGGGCTGCACGACACGCAAAACTGTAACAGCATGGATATTACGGTGGCCAACAAGCAGAAGATCCCTGTCAAGACAATAGGCAACGTGAAAATACCTGTACTGACCAGTAACGGCGTCGACGAGATAACTGCAAAACAAGTGCATTACGCACCAGAGAGTGCGGCAAAATTATTGTCGGTGAGTAAAATTGTACACAGAGGTTACTCAGTCGTTTTTACTCCAGCGGGATCCTACATCTGTGACGACGAGGGTACTCGTCTTGCAACGATGTCAGAGGAAAGCGGCATTTACAAGCTAGACACGCCAAAGGAAAAAGTCTACTTCGCTGCGAGCACACCGAATGCAGAGTTATGGCACAGGCGACTGGGCCATCTTCATTATCAGGGCGTCTTGGCACTCAGCAAGAATCCTGCAACGAAGATCGAGCTCCAGGGCACTGAAGCCCCGCCATGCGTTCCCTGCATCAAAGGAAAACAACACAGGGAGCCCTTTCCACGGAGCAAAACTCGCTCAACAGAGATTCTGCAGCTCGTCCATTCGGATCTCTGCGGCCCCATGGAAACGCAATCACTGGGTGGATCAAGATACTTCCTCACTCTGATCGATGATTTCAGCAAGAAAACTTTCGTTTATTTTCTAAAAGAAAAGAGCCAAGTTTTAGAAAGTTTTATTGAATTTAAGCTTTCAGTGGAAAACCAGACTAAAAAGAAGATCAGGACCCTGAGAAGCGACAATGGACGTGAGTACGTGAATACAGAATTCGAGAACTTCATGAAAAAGAACGGCATTAAGCATCAACTCACCATCCGTTTTACTCCACAACAAAACGGCGTAGCGGAGCGCGAAAACCGGACCATAGTGGAGAGAGCCAAGAGTATGCTGTTCGACGCTGAGCTTCCGAAGGCGTATTGGGCAGAGGCTGTGGGAACTGCTGTTTACCTACAAAATCGGTCTCCAAACTCAAGCATCAACGGGAAAATGCCGCAGAAGCTATGGTCGGGTGTAACGCCGAGCCTAAGACACCTGAAAGTCTTCGGCTGCACCGCATATGCTCACGTACCCAAAGAGAAGAGAAAGAAGCTCGACCCAAAGGGAGAGGAACTACTCTTTGTTGGCTACTGTGAGGACTCCAAGGGATACCGACTCATGGATCCTAAGACGAAGAAAATCACGAAAAGCCGTGACGTGATTTTTCTGGAGACGAAGAGAGAAAAGCAAGAAACAAATCTAAGCGTACTACAATTCGACGCGAGCGAAATCGCAACAGTAGAACATACAGAAGAGGACGACAAAAGAGAGATTGAGGATCCAACCGAACCCATCGCAGACGTCCAAGCACCACGCAGATCTACAAGATTGCACAAACCAGTCAAAATGGATGACTACGTTACATATTTGACTCTCAGCAGCGACGAGGCGGAACCGGAAAGCATCGAGGAAGCTCTGAAATCGTCAGATCGCTCGAAATGGATCAAAGCCATGAAAGAAGAATGCGATTCTTTAGCCAAAAACGACACCTGGAAACTCACAAATTTGCCAAAAGGTAAGAGAGCACTTGACACGAAGTGGGTGCTGAAAATCAAACGAGATTCGATGGGCAACATAGAACGCTACAAAGCAAGGCTGGTCGTCAGAGGCTGTGGGCAGATCGAGGGTATCGATTACAACGAGACCTACTCACCAGTAGTACGATACACTTCAATTCGTTTCCTGTGCGCCTTAGCGGCGAAACACGATCTCGACATGGACCAGATGGATGTGACAGCGGCTTATCTTCACGGAAACATTGAGGAAGAACTCTACGTCAAACCGCCGAGAGAACTCGCGGAAAACGAAGAGGACGACAGAGTCTTGAAGCTTCAAAAGGCAATGTACGGCCTCAAGCAAAGTGGCCGAGCCTGGAATAAGGAGCTAAACAACACGCTGTTCGGATTGGGCCTTTCAAGGTCGAAAGCTGATCCCTGCGTGTACTTCAAGAGGAAACTTAGTAGCAACGTCATCGTGGCAGTATACGTTGATGACCTTCTGATCCTGTCCAACGACAAGGGAGAGAAAGAAGCACTAAAGAAGAAACTGTCGCAGGCATTTAACATGAAGGACCTCGGACCGGCAAACCATCTTCTCGGCATGAAAATTACGCGAGACCGTGCAGCAGGGAAAGTTTGGCTTGACCAGGGCACATACATAAAAAAAATACTTAAAAGGTTCAACATGCATGACTGCAAAGTGGTTTCTACGCCATTTGACATGAGCACCAGACTGAGCAAGGAACTGGAACCGAAGTCTGCGGAGGAAGCAGAAGAAATGCGACGGATCCCGTATCGAGAGGCAGTAGGCAGCCTCCTCTACGCGAGCCAGGGCACAAGACCGGACATCGCATTTGCAGTTAGTACCGTCAGCCGGTATATGCAGAATCCTGGAAAAGAACACTGGACTGCTGTAAAACGAATTTTTCGCTACCTCAAGGGCACCTTAGGGGCGAGAATCGAGTTCAGTGGAGAAACAGAAAAGGGATGCGATGGCTGCATCGGTTATTGTGATGCGGACTGGGCCAATGACACCGAAACTCGCCGCTCAATAACTGGAAGCATTTTCTTGTTACAGAAAGGTCCAATTGTATGGCAAAGCAAGAGGCAGGCCTCGGTTGCATTGTCGACTACAGAGGCCGAGTACATGGCGCTATCGTCATCCTGCCAAGAGGCGCTTTGGCTGCGAGCATTGGCCAGGGACCTCGAGCCGACGTTGGTCACTCACCCGACCACGTTGATGAGCGACAATTCTGGGGCAATCGACTTGTCGAGGAACAGCGGCTACAGGCCACGGTCGAAGCACATCGACATACGTCATCATTTCATCAGGGAGAAGCTGGAGAACGACGACATAGACGTCAAATACGTCCCGACCGAAGAAATGACGGTCGACGCCCTAACAAAGGGACTCAGTGGACCGAAGTTCAAGAATTGTATCGCGAAAATGGGCATAGTTTTTCATTGAAAATGTTATTGTTATTCGTCCATGTGGGGGTGTTGAAATGTTTAAATCTCCCGCTTAAATAGTTTGGACTCTAACATAAATTCACCTACCTAGTTACACTTGGTAACGTTGATTGTACTATGTATAAACATGAACTGTTTTAGTGTCGTGTTGCTATATGAACGTTGTTGTATTAATGATTGCTAATTGATTGTTTAATAAATAGTGTTCTGTGTTTCTTGTAATAAACCACATCTGCTAACACTCTGAACAAAAGAAGTTCAATGCATTTATAGTCGGCCTAGTTTGCTTTGCTCTTGTCAGCAAATTTAAAATTTATTAGCTCATCGACCTCCTGTCGAAGAGCTATAGTGTTCGGTACGATGTCTGTAGCATCTTCCGATTTCAAAAATTTTTGCACAGAAATCCCGGACAGACCCCCTGGACCACGAAATGACTATTACAACATATGTCCGTATGTATGTCGCTCGTCCGCTCGCTCGCTCGCTCGCTCGCTCGTACGAGATTTTTTTGTTCCACTCAGATCTCCTAAACTACCCAACGGATTTTTATGAATTTTTTTCTGCAGATACGTGTTATGGTCTAGTTGTGCAAGGTACATTTTATTTTTCAAAATTTTCCTTCGTACTTGAGTTCATAATAGATTTATTTAAGTCGAAATATAATATGAAAGGATTTATCCCCAAAGGGTTGGAATGATGACTTCAACTTCAGATGTAAAGAAGTTTATTCAAAGTTCATGTAAAAACTTATGCCGACGTTTCGACCTTGAGGTATGAGGTCATTATCAAGGCTACAACATTTGAATAACAACACATGTTAGATATAACAATTCAAAAAATACAATAAAAGCATAGCGAGCTTAAAATTACCTTATAGGAAGAAGCGAAGAACAATATTACCACGTGGATTTTACATGGAAGTAAACACACAAAATTGTGAACAAAACATGTTCAATACAATTGAACAGTGTAAGATTGTTGTTCACAATTGTTGTGAACAACAATCTTACACTGTTCAATTGTATTGAACATGTTTTGTTCACAATTTTGTGTGTTTACTTCCATGTAAAATCCACGTGGTAATATTGTTCTTCGCTTCTTCCTATAAGGTAATTTTAAGCTCGCTATGCTTTTATTGTATTTTTTGAATTGTTATATCTAACATGTGTTGTTATTCAAATGTTGTAGCCTTGATAATGACCTCATACCTCAAGGTCGAAACGTCGGCATAAGTTTTTACATGAACTTTGAATAAACTTCTTTACATCTGAAGTTGAAGTCATCATTCCAACCCTTTGGGGATAAATCCTTTCACACTTCGTACTTGAGAAAAAAAATATTTTCCAACTTTTTTTCAGTTTTTATTTTTTTTCTCCTTTATTTTTCACTCAATTGTGTTCAAAATTTTCTTGCATATGCAGGAAATGGAACAATATTTTTCCATATTTTTTATTTTGAAAAATTATGTAAGACCATTGGAGAAAAAAATATTTTTTAATTAAAAATTGAACAAAAGAAGATCAATGCATTTATAGTCGGCTTAGTTTGCTTTGCTTTTGTCAAGAGAAGAAAATGTATTCACACTTGTTTTAAATTTGTTGTTTTATTTGCGACCTAGGCACCTACGATTTTAAAAGTGAATTTAGAAAAATAATAATTTGTGATATATTCAGACTTGCACATACGTCGATGAGCTGCAGGCATGTATGTCTGTATACATTCCTAGTTAGCTCATCGACCTCCTGTCGAAGAGCTATAGTGTTCGGTACGATGTCTGTAGCATCTTCCGATTTCAAAAATTTTTGCACAGAAATCCCGGACAGACCCCCTGGACCACGAAATGACTATTACAACATATGTCCGTATGTATGTCGCTCGTCCGCTCGCTCGCTCGCTCGTACGAGATTTTTTTGTTCCACCTAGATCTCCTAAACTACCCAACGGATTTTCACGAATTTTTTTTTGCAGATACGTGTTATGGTCTAGTTGTGCAAGAAACATTTTATTTTTGAAAATTTTCCCTCGTACTCGAGAAAAAAAATATTTTCCAATTTTTTTTCAGTTTTTATTTTTTTTCGGCGTTATTTTTTATTCAATTGTATTCAAAATTTTCATGCATATGCAGGAAATGGAACAATATTTTTCCATATTTTTTATTTTGAAAAATTATGTAAGACCATTGGAGAAAAAAATATTTTTTAAATAAAAATTGAACAAAAGAAGATCAATGCATTTATAGTCGGCTTAGTTTGCTTTGCTTTTGTCAACACGAGAAAATGTATGCACACTTGTTTTAAATTTGTTGTTTTGTTTGCGACCTAGGCACCTAGGATTTTAAAAGTGAATCTAGATAAATAATAATTTGTGATATATTCAGACTTGCACATACGTCGATGAGCTGCAGGCATGTATGTCTGTATACATTCCTAGTTAGCTCATCGACCTCCTGTCGAAGAGCTATAGTGTTCGGTACGATGTCTGTAGCATCTTCCGATTTCAAAAATTTTTGCACAGAAATCCCGGACAGACCCCCTGGACCACGAAATGACTATTACAACATATGTCCGTATGTATGTCGCTCGTCCGCTCGCTCGCTCGCTCGCTCGCTCGCTCGCTCGCTCGCTCGCTCGTACGAGATTTTTTGTTCCACTCAGATCTCCTAAACTACCCAACGGATTTTTATGAAATTTTTTCTGCAGATACTTGTTATGGTCTAGTTGTGCAAGGTACATTTTATTTTTCAAAATTTTCCTTCGCACTTGAGAAAAAAAATATTTTGCAACTTTTTTTCAGTTTTTATTTTTTTTCTGCTTTATTTTTCACTCAATTGTATTTAAAATTTTCTTGCATATGCAGGAAATGGAACAATATTTTTCTATATTTTTTATTTTGAAAAATTATGTAAGACCATTGGAGAAAAAAATATTTTTAAATTAAAAATTGAACAAAAGAAGATCAATGCATTTATAGTCGGCTTAGTTTGCTTTGCTTTTGTCAAGAGAAGAAAATGTATTCACACTTGTTTTAAATTTGTTGTTTTATTTGCGACCTAGGCACCTACGATTTTAAAAGTGAATTTAGATAAATAATAATTTGTGATATATTCAGACTTGCACATACGTCGATGAGCTGCAGGCATGGGTGACTAACCCATTCTTTGAATACTAGTTTTTAACTAGTATTCAAAGAATGGGTTAGTCACCCATGCCTGCAGCTTTTTTCAGTTTTTATTTTTTTTCTCCTTTATTTTTCACTCAATTGTGTTCAAAATTTTCTTGCATATGCAGGAAATGGAACAATATTTTTCCATATTTTTTATTTTGAAAAATTATGTAAGACCATTGGAGAAAAAAATATTTTTTAATTAAAAATTGAACAAAAGAAGATCAATGCATTTATAGTCGGCTTAGTTTGCTTTGCTTTTGTCAAGAGAAGAAAATGTATTCACACTTGTTTTAAATTTGTTGTTTTATTTGCGACCTAGGCACCTACGATTTTAAAAGTGAATTTAGATAAATAATAATTTGTGATATATTCAGACTTGCACATACGTCGATGAGCTGCAGGCATGTATGTCTGTATACATTCCTAGTTTTTAACTAGTATTCAAAGAATGGGTTAGTCACCCATGCCTGCAGCTCATCGACGTATGTGCAAGTCTGAATATATCACAAATTATTATTTATCTAAATTCACTTTTAAAATCGTAGGTGCCTAGGTCGCAAATAAAACAACAAATTTAAAACAAGTGTGAATACATTTTCTTCTCTTGACAAAAGCAAAGCAAACTAAGCCGACTATAAATGCATTGATCTTCTTTTGTTCAATTTTTAATTAAAAAATATTTTTTTCTCCAATGGTCTTACATAATTTTTCAAAATAAAAAATATGGAAAAATATTGTTCCATTTCCTGCATATGCAAGAAAATTTTGAATACAATTGAGTGAAAAATAAAGGAGAACTAGGAATGTATACAGACATACATGCCTGCAGCTCATCGACGTATGTGCAAGTCTGAATATATCACAAATTATTATTTATCTAGATTCACTTTTAAAATCCTAGGTGCCTAGGTCGCAAACAAAACAACAAATTTACTAGTATTCAAAGAATGGGTTAGTCACCCATGCCTGCAGCTCATCGACGTATGTGCAAGTCGGAATATATCACAAATTATTATTTATCTAAATTCACTTTTAAAATCGTAGGTGCCTAGGTCGCAAATAAAACAACAAATTTAAAACAAGTGTGAATACATTTTCTTCTCTTGACAAAAGCAAAGCAAACTAAGCCGACTATAAATGCATTGATCTTCTTTTGTTCAATTTTTAATTAAAAAATATTTTTTTCTCCAATGGTCTTACATAATTTTTCAAAATAAAAAATATGGAAAAATATTGTTCCATTTCCTGCATATGCAAGAAAATTTTGAATACAATTGAGTGAAAAATAAAGGAGAAAAAAAATAAAAACTGAAAAAAAGTTGCAAAATATTTTTTTTCTCAAGTGCGCAGGAAAATTTTGAAAAATAAAATGTACCTTGCACAACTAGACCATAACAAGTATCTGCAGAAAAAATTTCATAAAAATCCGTTGGGTAGTTTAGGAGATCTGGGTGGAACAAAAAAATCTCGTACGAGCGAACGAGCGAGCGAGCGAGCGGACGAGCGACATACATACGGACATATGTTGTAATAGTCATTTCGTGGTCCAGGGGGTCTGTCCGGGATTTCTGTGCAAAAATTTTTGAAATCGGAAGATGCTACAGACATCGTACCGAACACTATAGCTCTTCGACAGGAGGTCGATGAGCTAATAAATTTTAAATTTGCTGACAAGAGCAAAGCAAACTAGGCCGACTATAAATGCATTGAACTTCTTTTGTTCAGAGTGTTAGCAGATGTGGTTTATTACAAGAAACACAGAACACTATTTATTAAACAATCAATTAGCAATCATTAATACAACAACGTTCATATAGCAACACGACACTAAAACAGTTCATGTTTATACATAGTACAATCAACGTTACCAAGTGTAACTAGGTAGGTGAATTTATGTTAGAGTCCAAACTATTTAAGCGGGAGATTTAAACATTTCAACACAGAGAAACGTCAAAATTCGTTAAAAGTGGTTAAAAGTATATTTTTCTTCTACAGTCTTTTATAATTTTTCAAAATAAAAAATATAGGAATATTCTGTATTATTTCTCGCATATGAAAGAATTTTTTAAATGAAATTAAATAGAACATATGGGTGAAAAAAATAAAAAAATTTGCGCGTAAATGCGATGACGCGCCCTAAATGTTCACTCAAATGAGTCACTCATTTATGTTGCATTCTGAATACGAAATTTGAGTGGAAGAAACACTCATCCTAAAGTGAGTGGCAAATGAGTGAAGATTGATGTGAGTATGAGTGTTACTTTAGGGACGTCTATGAATTTGCCCCTTAATCTGTATGCAAGGCCAACTTTAATGTTATCAAGGATACGGACCATTTCAGTATTATAGAAACTAGTATTCAAAGAATGGGTTAGTCACCCATGCCTGCAGCTCATCGACGTATGTCCAATTCTGAATTTATCACAAATTATTTACCTAAATACACTTTTAGAATCGTAGGTGCCCAGGTCGAAGTAAAACAACAAATTTAAAACAAGTGTGAAACCATTTTCTTCTGTTAACAAAAGCAAAGCAGACTAAGCCAACTATAAATGCATTAATCTTCTTTTGTTCATGTTTTAATTAAAGAATAATTTTTTCTTCAATGGTCTTACATAATTTTTCAAAATAACTAGGAATGTATACAGACATACATGCCTGCAGCTCATCGACGTATGTGCAAGTCTGAATATATCACAAATTATTATTTATCTAGATTCACTTTTAAAATCCTAGGTGCCTAGGTCGCAAACAAAACAACAAATTTACTAGTATTCAAAGAATGGGTTAGTCACCCATGCCTGCAGCTCATCGACGTATGTGCAAGTCGGAATATATCACAAATTATTATTTATCTAAATTCACTTTTAAAATCGTAGGTGCCTAGGTCGCAAATAAAACAACAAATTTAAAACAAGTGTGAATACATTTTCTTCTCTTGACAAAAGCAAAGCAAACTAAGCCGACTATAAATGCATTGATCTTCTTTTGTTCAATTTTTAATTAAAAAATATTTTTTTCTCCAATGGTCTTACATAATTTTTCAAAATAAAAAATATGGAAAAATATTGTTCCATTTCCTGCATATGCAAGAAAATTTTGAATACAATTGAGTGAAAAATAAAGGAGAAAAAAAATAAAAACTGAAAAAAAGTTGCAAAATATTTTTTTTCTCAAGTGCGCAGGAAAATTTTGAAAAACTAGTATTCAAAGAATGGGTTAGTCACCCATGCCTGCAGCTCATCGACGTATGTGCAAGTCTGAATATATCACAAATTATTATTTATCTAAATTCACTTTTAAAATCGTAGGTGCCTAGGTCGCAAATAAAACAACAAATTTAAAACAAGTGTGAATACATTTTCTTCTCTTGACAAAAGCAAAGCAAACTAAGCCGACTATAAATGCATTGATCTTCTTTTGTTCAATTTTTAATTTAAAAATATTTTTTTCTCCAATGGTCTTACATAATTTTTCAAAATAAAAAATATAGAAAAATATTGTTCCATTTCCTGCATATGCAAGAAAATTTTAAATACAATTGAGTGAAAAATAAAGCAGAAAAAAAATAAAAACTGAAAAAAAGTTGCAAAATATTTTTTTTCTCAAGTGCGAAGGAAAATTTTGAAAAATAAAATGTACCTTGCACAACTAGACCATAACAAGTATCTGCAGAAAAAATTTCATAAAAATCCGTTGGGTAGTTTAGGAGATCTGAGTGGAACAAAAAATCTCGTACGAGCGAGCGAGCGAGCGAGCGGACGAGCGACATACATACGGACATATGTTGTAATAGTCATTTCGTGGTCCAGGGGGTCTGTCCGGGATTTCTGTGCAAAAATTTTTGAAATCGGAAGATGCTACAGACATCGTACCGAACACTATAGCTCTTCGACAGGAGGTCGATGAGCTAATAAAATGTACCTTGCACAACTAGACCATAACAAGTATCTGCAGAAAAAATTTCATAAAAATCCGTTGGGTAGTTTAGGAGATCTGGGTGGAACAAAAAAATCTCGTACGAGCGAGCGAGCGAGCGAGCGAGCGAACGAGCGAGCGAGCGAGCGGACGAGCGACATACATACGGACATATGTTGTAATAGTCATTTCGTGGTCCAGGGGGTCTGTCCGGGATTTCTGTGCAAAAATTTTTGAAATCGGAAGATGCTACAGACATCGTACCGAACACTATAGCTCTTCGACAGGAGGTCGATGAGCTAAAAAAAATAAAAACTGAAAAAAAGTTGCAAAATATTTTTTTTCTCAAGTGCGAAGGAAAATTTTGAAAAATAAAATGTACCTTGCACAACTAGACCATAACAAGTATCTGCAGAAAAAATTTCATAAAAATCCGTTGGGTAGTTTAGGAGATCTGGGTGGAACAAAAAAATCTCGTACGAGCGAGCGAGCGAGCGAGCGGACGAGCGACATACATACGGACATATGTTGTAATAGTCATTTCGTGGTCCAGGGGGTCTGTCCGGGATTTCTGTGCAAAAATTTTTGAAATCGGAAGATGCTACAGACATCGTACCGAACACTATAGCTCTTCGACAGGAGGTCGATGAGCTAAAAAAATAAAGGAACCCGTATTTCATCATTTTTAGCTCATCGACCTCCTGTCGAAGAGCTATAGAGTTCGGTACGATGTCTGTAGCATCTTCCGATTTCAAAAATTTTTGCACAGAAATCCCGGATAGACCCCCTGGATCACAAAATGACTATTACAACATATGTCCGTATTATGTCGCTCGTCCGCTCGCTCGCTCGCTCGTACGAGATTTTTTGTTCCACCTAGATCTCCTAAACTACCCAACGGATTTTGACGAATTTTTTTTTTGCAGATACGTGTTATGGTCTAGTTGTGCAAGGTACATTTTAATTTCAAAATTTTCCCTCGTACTTGAGAAAAAAAAATATTTTCCAATTTTTTTTCTGTTTTTATTTTTTTTCTGCGTTATTTTTTATTCAATTGTATTAAAAATTTTCATGCATATGCAGGAAATGGAACAATATTTTTCCATATTTTTTATTTTGAAAAATTATGTGAGACCATTGGAGAAAAAAATATTTTTTAATTAAAAATTGAACAAAAGAAGATCAATGCATTTATAGTCGGCTTAGTTTGCTTTGCTTTTGTCACCAGAAGAAAATGTATTCACACTTGTTTTAAATTTGTTGTTTTGTTTGCGACCTAGGCACCTAGGATTTTAAAAGTGAATCTAGATAAATAATAATTTGTGATATATTCAGACTTGCACATACGTCGATGAGCTGCAGGCATGTATGTCTGTATACATTCCTAGTTTTAAATTAACATTTGCTAGAATAGTTATATCTCAAATGCCAAAAATGTTATAGATTTAAAAATTGCTATTTAGAATGTTCCTTAAAAATAATGAAACACGTATTTTACAATATTCTGAAAATCTAATTTAAAATGCGGAAATAATTTTTTTAGATTACCAAGGATGTAAGACACCGAACACCGAACATCTATTATATAAAAGTCAATTTCTGTCTGTCTGTCTGTTCCTTATACAATTCTACACCCGTCGACCGATCGGGTTAAAAATTTGCAGAGATACCCTCTAGGACAGTGGTTCCCAACCTTTTCTAAGGTACGGAACACTTTTGTACAAATTTTTTTTTAGCGGAGCACCTAAGTTAAAAAGACGTTTTTGCAAACAATGTTTTTATAAAATAGGAAAATTACAATTTCAAACAAATATTTATTGTTATATCTCAATATAAAACTAAAACAAAAGTAAAACTTGTGTGGTGTTTTTAGCTCATCGACCTCCTGTCGAAGAGCTATAGTGTTCGGTACGATGTCTGTAGCATCTTCCGATTTCAAAATTTTTTGCACAGAAATCCCGGACAGACCCCCCGGACCACGAAATGACTATTACAACATATGTCCGTATGTATGTCGCTCGTCCGCTCGCTCGCTCGCTCTCTCGTACGAGATTTTTTGTTCCACCCAGATCTCCTAAACTACCCAACGGATTTTTATGAAATTTTTTCTGCAGATACGTGTCATGGTCTAGTTGTGCAAGGTACATTTTATTTTTCAAAATTTTCCTTCGTACTTGAGAAAAAAATATTTTCCAATTTTTTTTCAGTTTTTATTTTTTTTTCTGCGTTATTTGTTATTCAATTGTATTCAAAATTTTCCTGCATATGCAGGAAATGGAACAATATTTTTCCATATTTTTTATTTTGAAAAATTATGTAAGACCATTGTAGAAAAAAATATTTTTTAATTAAAAATTGAACAAAAGAAGATCAATGCATTTATAGTCGGCTTAGTTTGCTTTGCTTTTGTCAACAGAAGAAAATGTATTCACACTTGTTTTAAATTTGTTGTTTTGTTTGCGACCTAGGCACCTACGATTTTAAAAGTGAATTTAGATAAATAATAATTTGTGATATATTCAGACTTGCACATACGTCGATGAGCTGCAGGCATGGGTGACTAACCCATTCTTTGAATACTAGTTTTACATATTTCTTGTATATTGGGACGTAAACAAGATAATGCTACCCTCATTTCTTCCTCTACATTTTTTTAATGTTTCTCTTTTTTTTTAGTTTTTATGTTGGTTAATGTGGAAAACCCTACTTCATATAAATATGAAGTTCAAAAACACAGTAAAATTGTTATGGCCTTTTTTGATATTTGTAGGTAAGTATTCTTCTTGAACAGATAAAACTATCAATACAAAATATCTAAGATTTCTGCATACAATTAATGGTGGGAGAGTAGCGCATGCTCACGTAAGTGCGAATCATATGATTGCAGTGCCACAGACAAGGCAGTGCAGTACGGATGGTATGTTGCACGGATGGCATTGACTACGCACAAGCTGTCTTGCAATTAGAGGTACAGAAGTATTTTTGAATTTAAAATTAAATTGTAACTGTTATATAGATTTAAGCAATGCCGATCAGCATTTTCCAGGCAACGCCAACTTTAGTAGCGCATAATTATCGCGGAGCACTTTTGAAATGCTCGCGGAACACCAGTGCTCCGCGGAACACCGGTTGGGAACCACTGCTCTAGGACCATGCGGGTGTCATAGTGTACATGGGAATGCCGATATCTACTGCAAAATATAGAAAGAAGGACATAAAATTAAATTTGACGTATGTACATAATTAACTGTCATCCGTACAATATTATTCTTTTGTTGGCATAAGCAAAGCCGACTAATACCACTCGCATAGTATATTGTAAGTCTTTTGTTCAGATATATTTATTTCTATGGCAACGGTAATGTTATTGCACGACCTTCTCGATTAAAAGTAATAAATCTGAATTTAATAAATGTACGTAATATTAATAATGTTACGTAATAATTTAACATTTATTACGTAAGTAATTATGCATGTAAATAATTGTAATATGTATTTCAGTGGAAAATTAATCATTTATACCCCAAGAAATTTATTCATATTCGCACCGGATGGAATATCAAAAAATATTGTTTATCAAAAATCTTTAAAATAATAGCTATTGGAAGGACCCCGAGCGACGCCGGGTACGTTTAGCTAGTTAAAAATAAATTTGACGTATGTACAAAAATAACAGTACATTAATCCTTTGTTGGTATGTACAAAGACAACTACAAAACTGAAAGTATAATGCAATTCTTCTTTTTTCAAATTTACGTTAACTTCATTTGTTGGCAAGAGCAAAGCACACTACAAAACTAAAATAGTAGATTGCATTTCTTTTGTTTAGATTTACGTAAATGCTATAGAAATAAAACAGTAAAAAACAAAATAAGAATATAAACAATTCATTAAAGAAGTATATCAACCACATCTGATTTTTTAAGATTTTGTGATTACAATTTCGTGGCTGCGTTAGTCTGCTCTTGCTCCTATTTAGTATTTAATAATTTGTAGGTATATAAATTGAATAACATATTCACAAAAAGTAATATAATGACAGTTCTAATTGTTTTTGAAAAAAAAAATTGGAAATTTTTTTTTTACTCTAATATTAAAGGAAATTGAGAAACAAAAAGTTACATGCACAATTAGACCATAATACGTATTTACATAAAAATCATCAAGAGAGGTTAGATAGTCTGGGAGGAGTTAGTAGAACGAAAAACGTATGAGCGAGCGAGCGGGCGAATGATATTCATACGGAAATAAATTGTAATAGTAATTTCGATAAGAGGTCGATGAGCTAAAAAAACTCATGTTTAAAAAAAAACAATTGAATCAAAATTATAATTCAACGCGTGCGAAGCCGCGGGTAACAGCTAGTATAAAAATACGCAAACGAGACTTTTAATATACGAGGTGGCGCGAAAATAATCACTCTATCGGAATTTTTCTAATTTTTTCATATACTCAATACTCGTAGACACAACATGAATCACTATACTGCTCAAGACCGTTCTCATTAGCGACGAGGCGTATTTTTACCTAAGCGTATACGTGAACAACCAAAATTATCGCTTCTAGGGCACTGAAATTTCGTGTATAATGCACGAAGAAACTTTACATCCTCTAAAGATCACTGTTTGGTGCGGTGTTTACGGAGGAAAAGTGATTGGCCCATATTTTTTCGAAGACAGCATGAGCAACGCTAGTGGACGCTACAGAACCATGATCAACGACTTCTTGCTACCGCAAATTGATGAATTTGGTTAGGAGAACATGCAACCGCACACACAACACGAGCCACAGTGGACATTTTAAAGCAAGCGTTTCTCAGCCGCCTAATCTCTCGTTTTGGCGATTTGAACTGACTTGCAAGATCGCCCGATTTGACCGTTCCAGACTTCTTTCTTAGGGGTATTTTGAAGTCACAGGTCTATACGAACAAGCCACAGACCTTGACGGCCTCTAAGTAGAATAACCGACAAGAGGTGGAGAATTTATCCACAAAAGTTCTGAGAGAAATCATTGAAAATACTGTGAAACGAGCCCGAATGTGCATCAAATCTGGCGGCAACCACTTGAGAGATATTATTTTCACGACTTAATACGAAGAAAATTAAACGTGTAAGTAAACATAATTAACAAAGAAAACCATTTTTTTACATGTTACTGCCATAGGAAATCGAGTGATTATTTTGGCGCCACCTTGTATCATGTTGGTTCTTAAGAAATTGCAGTTAAGCAGAATTTTGTTGTTTTAACCCGTAACATGGGAAATCAGTTTTTCCTTAAATCACTTTTCCGCAAGGAAAAACTGATTTCCCATCTTGAACGATTATGACCAGTTTTTTAATTAAAGGCCTGTATATATAAATAAAACTATTTTGATACGTTTTATATTGCATTAGTTTCTTCACCACAATATTGAAAAATATAAAATAACTGAAACTTATACGAATTTTGTATTTTAATAATTCTAGCATCGCCGGTCATATATGACCTCCACGGCGCCACGGGCAAAGCTAATGTCGGTCATATATGATCCTTACGGCGAAAGGGTTAAACAAGTTACCTCTTTACTCACCCAAAATAGCAATATTTTTTTTTTAATTAACCCCTTTTCAATAAATATTAACGAAATTGGAAAATGTTCTATCCGGATGGGTTGGAATATTTGACTGCAGTTCTAATAGTAGAGATAATTATGTATATTAGCATAATTTTTTTTAACTTATAGATCAAATGAATTCTTTACAGTGTCTTAATAATTTCAAACTAATTTCTTTAGACATCAAATCATTGTTCACTAATATCCCTCATGAATTAATCAAATCAACTTTAGA
The DNA here is from genome assembly GCA_963422195.1 of Carabus problematicus. NCBI lineage: Eukaryota > Metazoa > Arthropoda > Insecta > Coleoptera > Carabidae > Carabus > Carabus problematicus. The sequence continues at coordinate 11,120,544 of OY728584.1, forward strand.
AAATCGTGGCATTGAGATTAGCAGTCGTACCAACATTCCTTACCTCGAACTTCTTGGATTGTGTTAACTTTGAGCTTTACCCATCTTATCTCCAATTTAATTCTTTATTTTACCGCCAAACTATAGGTATGCCCAGGTATGCCTATAGGCTCCCAGGTTAATCCGATTCTTGCTGAAATTATTTTACAATTTGTTCAATGTTCAATCATCATGATTTTGAATGTTTATTTTATTTCCGGTACGTAGATGATATTCTTGTATGTTTACCTGAACATCAGGTTAATAATATTTTCACTGCTATTAACAGATTTAATTCTCACTTGTAATTTACATTAGAATACGAAAATAACAACTCGATTAACTTTTTAGACACTATTATTACACGAATACAAGATAAATTTATAATTGATTGGTACAGAAAACCCACCTCTTCTGGACGCTATCTGACATTCTTTGACTATTCCCCTAAAACATATATGTATACACCGCAGTTATTACTTGTTTAGTTCAACGTGTTTTGAAAAGTTTTTATAAATTATTTTTTATTTATTTTATTATTTTTAGGCTTTTGGTCTGTTATTTTCCAGGTCAAAATTTTTAGCATAGGCAACCAGATATACTTTCATGTATTCCATAAATTCATTCCGGAACCTGTAAATGATTTTTTCGATTTTGCAAGTTATAAGAATTGCTTAAGAAAAAAAATGCATGCATATATTGTATTGTCATCGGTGCTACGTCTGTGCTGAAAGTTTCAAGTAGATCGGATATGTAGAACTAACTAACTAACAAGTAAAACTAAATAAAAGCTTGTAAAAAATATGACTTTGCCGCACTACAAACACAGCATCGAAAATTGCGAAAATAGTCAAAACGTATTCAGAGGATCTCAAAACATATATTTTCATTAAAATCTCGCCATCGAAATTTTTCATAATTCTTATACTTTCTCTATATCTACTCTAGAAAGTAATAAAAAACGTGTTAACGTTTTGGAAACTTGACCGACTTATTCTTAGCCACGGTCCTCAAAAATACTTGCAATTTTTCGCAAATAATTTATTGCATAATAACGACTGAACATTTATCACTAGAGCCAATATGTATTCAAAATATGAGACAGAAATTATCTAATTCGCCTGCAATTTTGAAAAAGTATTTATGATCCACATTTCATTTCCATTAGATTCTCCACTGCTCGTTGAAAGCTAAATGTTGATGTTATATATTAGTGTTTAGTGGTTGCCCACGAGCCCGTGTCAAAGCACCCGCAAGCAGTTTTTCTAAATCAGCAGTAAAATATCAGATTAAAAAAAAAACCGATTGATACATTCACATTAGTCGATAATTCAGAAATGGAAATTATAACTTTACAAAATGACATTCAAGAAAAAGCAGCGGATCCTTTCATATAAGCATATCTTACTACATGTGCGAAAAAAAGTAAATTCGTTCTTTGCTTTATTATACCTACCTACCAACAGAATTTTCAAATACTATCAGAAAATAGGCAATCACAAGTTTCACATTAATGATAAATGTATTTAATATAAATTTTCTTTATTCATATGCCTACTTTTTATTTGGGAGGTACTTTTGACTAAAGAGCTAACCAGTATTTAGAAATAGTTAAAGTAGCTCTCAGCCTCATAAAGGTTGGACATCACAGTTCCATATACATTAAAAACATGATTCCGGAGTTTTCAATAAGGTCATTTGATAACATGAATCTTTTGTTTGGCAACCCATAGGTTTCTTACTAACCAAATAATAACCGTTACATTATATTCATTTATTTATTTGTGTTATATCTACAGTGATTATTTACAAATAGTTGATTAAATAGTAGCAGGACATACGAGTAGTTTCCAAAATCAGTTTCGTTTCACTTGCGCTACGAGACCTGCCCAGAAAGTTGCGTAGTCCTTTAATACCGTGCCCCTATAATACAATATTATATTTAATTACAGGTTATGCCATTCTGTAACAGGATTTGTAAACGTACGTGAAGTATACTTGTCCGGGTTGCACGTTGCGAGGCGCTTGCCATAACAGCGTAGCATGCTGTTTGTCCCTCGGGTCAGCGTGTGTAACCGCACTGCATTCTGGATGTTTTTTAGTGTTCGGTGTCTCAATCCATTCACCCAACCACGCATCCGTGGCTACATCTCGGGCCTGTATGAAAAACCCCTTAAATATATCCCCGGATATTGTTACTAGAATAAATAAGTTAAATATATTTAGCAGATCTTGATTATTGTTTATAAATGACAGTTACCTGTTACTTGTGTACCCGGTCCGTAGTTGTCTGTGGATGCTACCACTACATAAGGGTTCGTGTGGCTCGGCTGGGTACGCGCCTGACCATGGTACGGTTGATTCGGCCGGGGCTTCACACACGCATCCACTGGAGCACCATCCGGGAATCCATGCACCACTACTACTAGCACAGAGCACACCAATGCGACAATCATAATACAACTACTATTACGGCCACTGAAACTACTTGCAGACATTATTACAGTCAGTAGTATACGTGAGTGTGCATATCTGCAAACAGTCTGATTGAATGTTCGATGATGACTGAACTACAGATTGTTTTTGTAAGTTCAGTGAAATAACATGTGGTCCAGATTATAACGGCCAGGTAACCTGACAGTGTTCCTTGTGACTTTCACTTTCTAGTTTCGTTTTATATAATCTAATATTGTCACGATTTATATATATATATATATATATATATATATATATATATATATATATATATATATATATATATATATATATATATATATATATATATATGTATGTATGTATATTGTTCATTTCATTTTCGAAATAAGGTAAACTTTCCTTTTTCAAATGGAGCATCTTATATATTTTTACATTTTTTTAATTTTAAGATGAATTCTAAGTATTTTTGAAGGAATAATTTTTTTGTAAAATGCATCATTTTTTAGAAATCGGATGATGCTATAGATATCGTAACGAACACAATAGCTCTTCGACAGGAAGTCGATGAGTTAAAAATGTTAACTGTCAAAACATCTTTTTCTTTTTGTGTACGAAAACAACGCCGATAATAGTTATTTATGTACCAAGGGTGTTATGACGATTATTATGCAAGGAGAGTGGTGATGTCCCAGCCCGAGGGCCTTCGGCCCGAGGGAAGGAAATCGCCCAATGGGCATAATAATCGTCATAACATTTTTATTTATTTAGCCATTCAATTGGGATATTCTTCGCGTCGACTGCATTGTTTTTTATGATATGTCAGAATATATTTTCACCAGAGCGAAGAAAGCTACTCAAGATTTAATACCAACGAAATCGAAGGCAACAAATACATCAAGGGAAAAATGGTGGTCTCTCCGAGGTGTATATATTATTTTTTCCACGATCGGGAGTAGAAACACTTAATTTCATAAATAAAGAATTATAATAATTTGGAGCGAGATTACAATATTTCGAAGTCTTTGGGAATGTTTCCATGCAACGTACCATGACAACAAATATTTGTTTGCAAAACCTTTGTTATAATAAAAAACAAGAAATTGTTGTTTTATTTCGTCCCTAGGGAATAAATGCTCTACTTCTGTCACAATTTTGATGCTTTAGAAAACTACTTTTACTCTCAGCCGTGGAAAAATTTGTACATACATATACAATAATCTTTTATTCAGATGTATACGTCAAATTTGTTTAAAAATTTTAATATACTCCCCTAGAATACAACTCTGGGCATTTATATTATGAAATTCGTTAAATGTACATCGATATGTATCTGCAGACACAATTTCAATTCTATAGCTTTCACAGAATCAGTTATGTGTTAAAAAATTTGAATGAATAAAATTCACGCGTATATACAAATTATAAATTCTAAAGTAAGTTAAATAAATATGTTTAATAATAAAAGTATGTATAAGAATTATTATTTGAGGAATTTATTCTATTATGAATTATGTTTGAAGGTAGTTACTGTACAATGCCTTATTTGTAATAAGAAGAATGAATTCTTCTGAGAAAAACTATTGAAATAAATATGATTAAGAATTTATTTATAACTTTAGTTATACTTTTTAACATCATATATATATATATATATATATATATATATATATATATATATATATATATAAACCAGGGCTCGGAACCGGTTAATAAAAAAACCGGTTAACCTTTATTTTTTGCTATTGTGACGTCATTTTAACCGAAAACGAAACCGATATTTTTAAACGTGGAAAAACGCTAACCGAAAAAAAATATATATATTAACCGGTTAATTTCATTGAGTTTTTAAATAATGATTAGCAAAATATTTATTTAAAAAAAATATTAGTAGTTATGTATTCATTCGTTCAATAATTATTAATTTTACTCTAATATTGGTACACTCCAGAATACAAACATGTATGTTCATAACAACTTTTATTGAATGCTCCCTTTCCTAACCTAAGTATCACTAACTATGTCTTTGTCATGTTTAATTACCTAATCTTTATAATATTATTTATGTACAGTATACTGAACTGACTGATTTTATTTTTAACACAGAAACTGTTTGTTGTTTAATATAAAATTAATATTTTTCATTCCAAGAACAATGTATAATGTATTTTTTTAATTTGATCTATTGAATTTTGTTCGAAAACCGGGTTTTTAACCGGTAACCACTAATTTAAAAAAAACTATTTTTTAACCCAAATCACTGACGAACATTACAGGTTTGAACAAAACCGTTTTGAAAATAATGTTCGCAATATCGGTTAATTTTTAACCGGTATTTTTTTCGGTTCCGAGCCCTGATATAAACACGGTCGTATAAGCGCAGCCCATTCAAACGTGAGTACTGTATGTAATAATGTATTATGTTAAATTTTAAAAATGTATGTATTATTATATATAACGACCGCCAACCTCAAACATCGAAACAGTTATTTTGTAATATTAATCTATAATAAATTAATTCTGATTTATAATATATATTTTTACACGGCTGGGAGTAGAAGCCGGTTTATATGGCTGCAAAATCGTGACAGAAGTAAACCATTTATACCCTAGGGACGAAATAAAATAACAAATTCCCTAGGGGAGTTTTCATTATAAGAAAGGTTTTTGTATAGAAATGTATGTTGTCATGGTGCGCGTTGCATGGAAACATTCCCAAAGGCTTCTACATATTACAATTTCGATCCAATTTATTATAATTCTTTAGTTATTAAATTAAGTGTTTCTACTCTCGATCATGAAAAAAATAGTATATATGTTACCGTGAAAGACCGAAATCAGTGAGTGTCAACATTAACCGGAGAATGTCGACACACACCAAATACGTCGGTGAAAACCCGAATATGTTCTTATATTATTGAACATTTTTGGTGAGCGTGGACTAGTATAAATATGGATGGATATTATGTATTGTAAGAGAGAAATACAAGTAGTTGTTTAAATAAATGTGTATTAAATTAATTGGTGTTTTATTATAATGTTCATATATTCGAGCGAGCAGGTGCGACCGGGTCACTACAGCACAAGCTTTTTAGCTCGTCGACCTCCTGTCGAAGAGCTATAGTGTTCGGTACGAAGTCTGTAGCCTACTCCGATTTTAAAATTTTGTGCACGGAAATCCCGGACAGACCCCTTGGATCACGAAATGACTATTACAACATGTGACCGTATGTATGTCGTTCATTTGCTCGCTCGCTCGCTCGCACGGTTTTTGTTCCACTAACTCCTCCTAGACTGTCCAACCGATCTTGATGAATTTTTTTTTACAAATACGTATTATGGTCTAATTGGGCATCTGATTTTTTGTTTTTCAAAATTTCCTTTAGTACTTTGTTTATTTTTTTTTCTCCTTTATTTTCCACTCAATTGTATTCAAAATTTTCTTGCATATGCAGGAAATGAAACATTATTTTTCCATATTTTTTTATTTTGAAAAATTATGTAAGACCCTTGAAGAAAAAATTATTTTTTAATTAAAAAATGAACAAAAGAAGATAAATGTATTTATAGTCGGCTTAGTCTGCTTTGCTTTTGTTAACAGAAGAAAATGTTTTCACACTTATTTTAAATTTGTTGTTTTACTTCGACCTAGGCACCTACGATTTTAAAAGTGTATTTAGGTAAATAATTTGTAATAAATTCAGAATTAGACATGAATGTCTGTATCTATTCCTAGTTTTTTTAAGCGTGAAGCGGAGTGTAGCTTTTGCGCGATGCATGCAATGCCGCCCAGCGCCGGTGCTCTAACAACTAATGGCGCGTCCGAGATAAGGATTTGAAAATTTTATTACTTAACTTTTCTACTATTTTGTATCACAATATACTTTAAAATAAATTTTGATATACAGTGAATTTCGCTTATAACGAACCCGCTTATTGCGAACTTTCGCTTATAACGAACCAATCTGTAAAGTACGAACTAAAGTATTATTAAACGTGTGTTATTTTTTTCGCATATCACGAACCCGTTTATAACGAACTTTCGGGTATAACGAACCTTAATTTTTGTAATAATCGCAAAAGTTTTCGGTTATAACGAACTTAAAACGGCATTTTACCAAATAATCAGGGGATTCCTAGAAATCTTTCAATTCCACATATGTAGGGTCGCCGTAACAGTTTTTGCGGCTTTTGTGTATATGTGGTTAATTGTATGAAAAAAAAAAATTATCGGACCTTCCCGCGATTGGAACGGATCATGCGGAAATTTCAGCATGCTTCACATGTCCTGTCCGCCCCTGTTCACTGTATTTTTTGTGTTAAAGAAGTACAATTATGAGTTACGCAATTTCGAAGAAAACACGTAACGCTCTTACTTTAAATAAATAAAAATAATATAAAATAATAATAAGTATAAACAAAAGTAAACTAAACGATTTTTTCAAATAAGATTCATAAAAACTATTGTTAGTGTACAATGTATATGTATTACAAAACAATATCTGACTAAATTTTGAACAAATCTGGATTTGTCTAGTTTTACAAAACAGTTCTTCATATTATATACCTACTTGAAATATGTACCCATGCATTAATAAAAAAAAATGAATTTCTGATGTTTATCGTTTATTACGAACTTCGCTTATAGCGAACTATTTTCGTCGGTCCCTTGAGGTTCGTTATACGCGAAGTTCACTGTACTTACAAATTGTTATTTTCATGTTAACACATTTAAAATATTTTTATTCAACTTTCACCATCAGCATTTGCTTGTACACCAAGCGACTGTGTGTATGCTAACAATCACCGGAGAATGTCGACATTAACCAGATTTCGGTCTTTCACAGTAACATACTCGTATACTTACACCTCGTGAGAAACCACCATTTTTCCCTCGATGTATTTGTAGCCCTCTGGCTTCGCCCTCGAGTTTCAAATTACACCTCAGGAAAAGTAAGAAGTTTCTCTCCCTTGGTGTATAATGTATTATTTTAAATCTACATCAATGTTTTTTCACATTAACGAATTTTGATGTTAAATTTTTAAATTTTCTTTCAAATATCAATTTTGTGTTAAGTATTTCGAATATTATAATTTGACTAAAGAAAATCTACAATGAACATTTCGAAATGTACACACGGTCCCGGCCCGGAGACTCCTAGTATTGGTACAAATCTCCGAGCTCCGGTTTTACAATAAAAATCTCAGGTTTTTTTTTTTCAATTCAATAAAGTAAATAATAAACAGAAGTTCAACAAAAAAAATAGTTTCTTTGCATTATATCACATTTTAAGTACACAGGTTTATGTTTTTATAAAAAAGAATAAAAATAAAAATTTCATGAAAGTTCCCTATTATGAGAAATCTTTGTAATAATGAGAGAAATACAATGAGAGTAAGCTTAGTATCAATAAATTCCCACATTAAGTATAGTACATAACAAAAAGGAATTATTTTCATACATGTTAGACTATTATCTTTATATTTTTATAATAAATAATTATTTAATGTTTATTAAGAGGAGGTAACCGTACAATTTGTACATATAAAAATTGTTTATACTCTTAATATTAACGAAAAAGACTTGATGGGCTCTGAGTTGGGTTCTGTGCCTATCTGCCAATGCGTAAATGTATATGTACATTGTATATACATATTTAATAACCAAATGAAGATAACATCAGATTTTGAAATATTTATCTTAACCGTAACATTATTTCTAATAGAATTTTAAATGTTATTTACTTTAACAAATTGGGAAGAAAGAATTGGATCAAAATCGTTAGAATAAATGGCTGTAGTTCAGGTGTTTTATTTATTGAAATAAAATTTCATAACGAAGACAAAAATTCAGCGACGTTTCGACCATGTGGTTTTTGGTGTACATGCGCACGCGCGTGTGTGGGTGTGTGCTTGTGTGTGTGTGTGTGTGTGTTTTTTTTTCAATTTAGAAACAAATAATAAACAATTATTTAGTACCAATATGTAGCGTATACATTTGAAAAGCACTGCACACACGATTGCTCGGTTTCCGTGCCACATTGCATATACCATACATATATTCTTCGTCATCGTGAACCAGTTTCAGGGATCAATACGAGAACGCCTAGTCAGAGAACGCAGTCAACATAGGACTGTGATACAGCAGACTTGTACATATGTACATCTAACACAACTTCATCAACCAACCATGGAAACAACACACAGTCACTCAGAACAATTCCGATCTTTGCAAGGCATGGAAATGTAGACATGTTCAGAAACAAGACTTCTCATAATAGGTCTGTCTATTAACAACAATTAATAGGTCAATTATGAATGATATGCATACAGGCATATTCATTCAATAAACACATATTCATATACGTTCAATTTTCTAATGTGTTTGCTGGATGATATCAACAAATAATGGCGTCACCTTTTATTAGTTGCTAATTAAATGCGTCCTTGCGCTTCAACATGTAAATTCCGATGTAACGACCAATAGCATATGATGTTACATAACAATATGCCGTATGAAATAACACTGGCAGAGGGATAAATATATTAATATTTTATATTTTGAAATACAGCATGTAGGATATTGAATGCGTGCAGGAATGATTATTGCGTCGCAGCCTGTGGTATGATTGTGCTCGGGGTGACAGAGCTTTAACCCGTTAGTTGGTTAAGTAGTGGTGGTGCAATACCGAGGCGGTATGGCGCCACCGTACATATGAGTATGATAGCGTCGCGACGCAACATTCAGTGCAATTCAGTGTACACGCGGCTGTTGCCCGTTGCAGTACATACGTCTATAGCTATGACATGTGACAGGTACACAGTGCATATGTGTGTGTCCGTGTGTATGTACGAAAGTGTGCGTGTCAGTGGTGTGGTGTTCATTAACCAACCTAACACCCATAGCTCTATCGAGGTGTGTATGTGAACAAGAATACTAACCAGGCAGATCGAACGAGGGACTGCGATATTGAGCACGCAGCACACACGCTATGAGGTGGCCCATGGGGCACGCCTCAAGGCCCTATGCCCATATACTGGTACTAGGGCTTATAATAATCATCAATACAACATGTATATTAGCGGACACACCAGCACCAGCAGAGGGAGAACAATTAGAAACAACAACAACCACTGGCGGCAACACTAATCACACACCAGGTAACTTAGACAGTACAATATACAATAGGTATATATATATTTATTATGTACATCAACATTTCCATAAAATGCACATGCATTGTTAGGTGTATTACTGCAATGCCGTGATATTCAGTAGACAGCTTAAGTAATGACAAACTTCTACGTGCACACATATACAAACCTATCAAGAATGTAATGTTTCCTTTGTTTGAATAAAAAGGGATTGATTTTAAAAATATTTACGAACAAAGATCAATAATGAAGTATGCACAGCGGGCAACGTACAATTGACTTTGATGTCGCGGGGGCTGAGGGGTGAATAAGCGGGTGGACTGTAGTTGTTTTTAATGAAACACTACGGATTTTAACAAAGGAAAAAAACGTTTAAATGAGAAAGTGTAGACAAAGACAGACGTAATATATATATATATATATATATATATATATATATATATATATATATATATATATACATATATATATATATATATATATATATATATATATATATATATATACATATATATATATATATATATATATATATATATATATATATATATTTTAACGAAAGTATTTAGTATGTTATGTATTTATTTGGGACTCAGAGATACGTTCATTATAAGCGAGTTTCCACTATAAGTGTACATATATATATATATATATATATATATATATATATATATATATATATATATATATATCAACAATTCACTTGGGGTTATCATAAATTCATATTAAGTCATATTCATTTATTCATATAAGTAAAATATTGATAATATTTTAGCTCCTAAACATCAATAATTATTTTAAGGATTCTGATAACCACAACTTTTTAAGTCCAATTACACTTTAAACTGAAGCGGAGATAACATAAAGAATTAATAAATACAACACAATAAATAAACATAAGCAAAATAATTAATTGCGCTGGGAGACAGTACAATGTATAATTTTTGCAGCTCAAGCATAAGTGTGTATAACATTAGTCAGACGACCTTGTAATAGAAATAGTTATTATTAATAATTAAGAATAGCATGATTTACGTTGTCTATGCATATGTGAAGGATAGAGTACAATGTGTAAATTTAATACAATATTTACAAGTAACAGGAAGGTGTTATACACACGACATTGTTACAACTGACACCATCGATCCAAGATAGAACATGATATATTCAAGTATTAATGCGACGTGCTGACGCACGTTGCTAAAACTTAATTTGCTTTTGTGAAAAATTCAGGCGTGTTAATATTATTGGATCTTATATAGTTAAAATTATATTTTTGACATGTTTGCGTTGATTCACTGCACAACTTCTCAACTAAAACATATTTTAAACTAAAGCTTAACACATTATACGACAGATATTACCCCCACATATTTCATTATTTAAGCATAGTAACAACGGTGTCAGCGTTCGTAATAGCAGTTGTCAGGAAATAACAAACCTACTTATGTTTAAACGAGTTTTTCGTAACGTAAAAGAGTAAACGTAGAAAGGATGTTGCATCGATTTCCGCTGTATGAAGAACTTGACGGCGCTAACAACGACTACGATGGTATGATTTTAATCATGCCACGTCAAGCGAAAGACGCTCGATGTGAGTTCATTACAGTGTAATATATAGAGCAAGGTAGGGTAGGGTAGAAGGGATTGTTCGTAATACTTTGTTCAGTAACGTGCAAAGAGCTTAGCGGCTTTCAATGAAACATCAAACGAATCTGTTTTTTATCTGATCGATGGCTTGTCGGATGCTGTAATGGCTGTTTCATCATCGTTCCTTGCAAATATTACCTGCAAAATTCCGAAGCGTCTCTTACGTTACAATTCTCATTTGTTACAATTCTCATTTGTTACAATTTCTCATTTGTTGCAATTCTCATTTCTTACAATGCATCCCCACTTCAAATACGCTTGTATCAGTTGTTGCAATTCTCATTTCTTACAATTCTCATTTGTTGCAATTCTCATTTGTTACAAGTCTCATTTGTTGCAAGGCACCGCCCACTTTTCTCGATGTCAAGCGAATCTAAAGTCGCCCAGTTGTTATATGTATAACTATGACTAGGTAATAATTTTCTATATTTTGTTATTGAAAATTCGCGGTTAACGAATAGTTTTATAATTAATAAAGTAAAATGTTGCTGTATATATTACATCATATGTAATTGTATTGGTGTATATATTTTGTACCAAAATACACTAAGAAATTATTGCCTAGTTATAGTTATATAATAACTGGGCGACTATAGACTCGTCTGACATTGAGAAAAGTGGGCGGTGCCTTGCAACAAATGAGACTTGTAACAAATGAGAATTGCAACAAATGAGAATTGTAAGAAATGAGAATTGCAACAACTGATACAAGCGTATTTGGAGTGGGGATGCATTGTAAGAAATGAGAATTGCAACAAATGAGAAATTGTAACAAATGAGAATTGTAACAAATGAGAATTGCAACGTAAGAGACGCACTCCAAAATTCATATCTCCACCGGAATATGGTTTGCGCACGTGCTTACATTATGTAACGTATAGTTACAAATTGTCAGACTTACTATGATGTAACATTTGGTAGACTTTCACAAGCTATTGCTACACATACCTACAACAATGTCCCCTATGTTGTTAACTTATAATAACACTCACTCCTCGCCTCACTAGAGAATACACTAGTTTGTATTTGTTTGTATATATTCATGTACCCCTCTACTAACTAATTCCCATTGTTATACTAGCATAATTAATTAACATTATATAAATAATAGTATTAATATAATTTAAAATGTTGTGTTGATTTATAGAAGTTGTAAGGAGTGGCAGTAAGAAGTTCAGTGATCCGTGTGAAAGTACGGAAGAGTGTGGGTTTGCCGATTCCGTATGCGACACTAACAAGAAGATATGTCTGTGTGTGCCCGAGGCGCCCATTACCAATCATATAGATAAATGTGGCAAAGGTACTATCATCTATCATATGCATGCATAGTAAATAAAACGTAATGTACCAGTTGTCTAATTATACAGGCAGCACATAGGCAAATCAATAGTCACACACAACATGGGTACAACATATGCGTGTTAAGTTGATTTTTACGTGTGCGCTTGTCATGTGTATACATATAGGTATACGTGTGTGGTGTGTAGTCAATAGTTACATACTCGTAAATATTAATACACCAACTCCCTCTATGTTTGTATATACGTGTTACAGGGTCTGCTATCAATGAATCATGTTTCTTCAATGAACAATGTGAGGCGACAATGATCAAGACGGAATGTAAAGACAACCGATGTGTATGCAGATTTGAATTAACACCGAACTTCAAGAGTGATGGCAGCGTAGACTGCATCGGTATACGACGTTTTAACTATATTAATTAGCTCATATGATAAAAAAAAACCCGCTTCACCAATTCTAGAACTATTTTACCTGCTTAACAAGTCACTTGCATTTGTGCAACTTTAAAGTTCAAGGATAACAGTTTTTGTCTATATGCATTTAGTACAATAAAAACCCATTAAGATTATTTATATTTATACAGAGCGATCGAGATTAACTGTCCGTGCCGCCTCGTTCTGATTTTTTTGCCGCATCGTTGTCATACTGACTACGATTGACATATCACATTGGCGTAAATTATTTTTTTTTAATAAAGAATTAAAAAAAAACATTTAAAAATTTTTTTTTATAATCAATGTTCAACATACCTTCCTTCATTCTCAATACATTTATTTGATACAGTCTAATTTCAAAATTACTTAATTAACTTAACAAAAGTGTTTATTGAAATGGCGATCACGTAGGCAACAAATAATAATTTTACTTCGGCGGAAGATAGTTTTGATCATAATACGTAAATTTTCAAGTCACGTGACGAACAATATATCTTGATCGCTTTGTATAATTATCTGGCATTACTGTTAACTCTAAGACAGTATTGCTTGGATATTATATTCACTTCATCACATCAGGACATTGACAGGCAATAAAATACAGTATGACCTCTTTAATCCGAACTAATAATTGCACTGTTGATCCAGATTATCGAACAAAAGACAGAAAATATTAATTTTCCTAATTATCTACGAATTTTAACATTCTTCCAGTAAAGGGCTCTTTATTTTAAAATAAAAAGTTAACAACTGTACAACATATCGTATTTTGTTAGATAGATGATTTAAAAAAAAATTTTTAATAATTGCAGTATGTATTAGCAAAATTTTTAATAAGCCCTATATAAAAAATTAACAACTGTACTACATATCGTATTTTGTTAGATACATGATTTAAAATTTATTTATTTTTAATAATTGCAGTATGTATTAGTAAAATTTTAAATAACACATCTATTGTTAATGTGGATTTTTCATTGTAGCCATACAAAATCCGACTGCGCCCGGACGATATGTGGACCCGGCTGTGCTTGGCGTTCTCGTGGGCATGGCACTGATGTTTATATAAATTGAACATAACAACATTTACGCCTCACGCTTTTATTTCTTTATTTATTACTTTTTAATGCAATTTAGTAAAAGCTTGTTTTTAAAAATTATTATTTTAAATTTATTTTTTTCTTTTTAGACCTTATTCTAGGAAGTCTTTTATATTTGCTATAAATAAAATGAATAATGAGTTTACTATATATGTTTGTGTGTGTGTGTGTGTGTGTGTCTATACATATACATTAAACCTCCTAACTTTTATATGCTCCTGATACATGATTGATAAAATTCATCTATTTGCTACCCAATTCAGTAAAAGCCTCTTGAATTTATGCTATCCGGATATATGAAACGAAGGAATTGATGAATATTTGCATGTTTTTCTCTTTTCTGAAGACAGACAGACAGACAGACTCACAAGTGAAACTAAATAAAAAGCTTGTAATAATAAACTACATATGTAAATCTAAAAAAGTAAGAAGTAAATCTAAGAAGCTGTAAAAAATTCAGTGATATTGCTCTGTTTAATATTTGCTTCCTCTGGCATTTGAGCTAATTATTATTATTATTTTTTTTTTCATTTCGGTAAGAATTAGCTTGTGGAGTTCCGATTCAGTATTTTCCTCAGCTCACTTCAAACACGTTTGAAAACTTCTGACTGCCTCTGTGTGCTTTATACGTCGTGGTATCAGTTTGATTCATTCTGAACAAATACCCATATCATTTATGGATTCCCATGATTCTTCTTGTCCGATGACCCATTTAAGAGCTTCTGGTCTTGTTCCTTTTCCAGAAATATATTTTGTCAGTGCAATATTGCACATTTATGTAGCGGGAATCACTTTGCTGTTTGCTGTTCGGATTAAAGAGACATTGTTGATTATAGTTGTGAATTATCGCTGTTCCGATTATTGGAGGTCCGGATTAGCACATGTTCAAATTAAAGAGGTCATACTGTATGTATATCGGAATATGTACATAAAACAAACTGCAGTTACATGCAGTAACTGCAGTATTAGCGAAAAATTTAATAAGCATTATATAAAATAACACATCTATTGTTAATGTAAAATTTTCATTGTAGCCATACAAAATCCGACTACGCCCGGACGATATGTAGACCCGGCTATGATTGGCGTACTCGTGGGCATGGCACTGATGTTCATCATCATTTGTGTCGTGCTACGTTTATTCAGCAAGTAGGTTTCCGTGCACTTATATGCAGTAATGAGCTTAACACATTTTTAACAACTGTTTAATTTTAAATAACTGCTAGTGACCGGGAACAGATGATACTTTTTTTTAATCCTAAGGAGCGGGAAGAATATTTGGTTTAACAGCCGACACGTAAATCTCAGAAGTTCATAACTGCATATACGAATACATCATATACTCATACTCCAACGTAGTACCGATTTTATACTGCTATTTATAACTATTAGTTTATTATTATTCAAACAGCATTACTTTTGTTACGCATACAGATGCATTTCCTAATTATAATTTTATTATGTAGAAGACTACACAAGTATTTTTTTGTAATAACCTCCTGAAACATGATTGTTGTATAATATATGAACATATTTTCTTCCTTTTAGTGCTAGATGGCGTGAAAATCGTACTATATTCAATACACCGAACCCTCGGCTTATGAACGTGTCATTGTTACGGGAAAGTAAACTGTTACCCCAGGATCGGAGGAATTCTCGCGGCAGTGTGCGGGGACCAAGTCGCCAGCCCAGCATGGCATCACTACGTCCTCACTCACCAAACTCACAAGGTAAATCAATTACCATGTTGCTATGCAATAAAAATTATGATCCAACCGTCGTGCTAGACGTCTAACTATATATGTATGTATCCTTAAGTTCATGCACTGTGCACATTATCTATTATATGAATATACTGTGTATGTACATTGTACACATGATATTTGATGATATTATATACGCACTCTATGATTTTTATATACTAAAATTAACGTTATCGGTAGGACGTTTATTTCTAGGTTCGCGACGAGGATCTAAGGGCAGCAGCAATGCGTCGGCAACATCGCTCCACTCCAACAAAAGTCCTCCGCGCAACGCTCCAATGTGCTCGGCCAGCGGTGCCACTACACCCATGCTGGAGAGTGTCACTGTCGAGGTACAACAGGCTCGCGCATAATTCTGCTTTACTTAGAACTTGCCGCTAACTAATAAATATGCAGACAAACATACAGATGGTGATCATTCATGTGGAGTTGTTTTTCGCACATCGAATAATACGTAATAACGTTTAATGATATTATATTGACAATGAGCTCTCTCTATCTGAAATATGTTAACTAAATTAGACTATACTACATACTAAATTCCTCACTTTGCTGTGATTCACACGACGTTTTGACTACTTGAAAGCTTCTATGAATCATTGATTGATATTACCTAATTTACATACCGGATATCTCACCAAATTATGTAACGCAGGGAATCCAATGGTAATTTTTTTATTTGCTAATATAATTTCCCTACCATATTTAGTTCAACAGTTTTTAATATAAATGTTGTACAGAATCAAAAAATGCATCAAATAAGCATAGTTTGTCAATTAAATATCATCTAATCGGGAGAAAATATGTAATAACCTTTGACACTTTCATTATTTTGATCTTTGATCACAGCTAGCCAATACTTCATGAAAATATCGAAATTATTTTCCATTTTTCTCCATCATAAATAATATTTAATGAACAAATAAAGGCTCAATTTACGTGGTTTTTTATTCTGCATAACATTTATTTATATTACAATTTGCTCTAAATAAAGTAGGTAATGTAATATCGCCTACTTAATATATTATTATTGGATAGCCTATGTCCCAGATTTCGATGGGACATCCGGTATGTTGAGAAGCTACTACTATTATTATAGTATGCATTTCTGCTAAGAAGCATCGCGCGTTCTTTTCTTTAGTAGGAAGACTACCGCGCTCATGTGATAGATAAATACGACGAATATATCATGTAATTACTGCACTGTAAGTACATGACTATATGTATATCGTTCGGTAGTATTTTGACTTTTCATCTACCTTTGGTAGCACACGTGATGATCGGGGGACCAGCTGTTGCCACTAAAGGAACAACAAAAAATCAATTTCAGGTTCATCACACTTACATACATGCAGTTTCCATCCACTACTATATTAACTCATATATAACATTATTAGTATATAGCTCTTGATAATAACAGTGATTGCTTTACTATACATTCATACATTTCTATAAAGCTATGACTCTGAAATATAGAGCGAAATATTTATATACTATATAGCAAAATCAAATATTATATACAATATTGTTATTTGCTTAAATTTCTTACCATAACTAATACTGATAGTAATAAATACACCAGTGTTTGTTATCTCTGCACAATCAAGTAATTTATATACTTACACCTAGTCCTAGTGTATTTAAAGAACATTATATTGATACAATTATACTTCTATATTTAGTATCGGAGAATTAATTAGTAACTCTATACTAAAGCATATTTCTACTATAGACAAGAAACTGTATACCTAGAAATTGCATTTGATTGCATGGTTTTTAATAATGAATAAAAATAAAAAGTAAAAAAATACAAATACAAAGAAAATAAGAAATTCTATTTAGAATTATTTATATAAACTATATTATAATCACACATTTAGCCAAATATGAATTAGAAGTATTACAAAAATTTAACGACGATTACGATAATTCGGAAAATACTGGG
This sequence comes from Carabus problematicus, assembly GCA_963422195.1. Taxonomy (NCBI): domain Eukaryota; kingdom Metazoa; phylum Arthropoda; class Insecta; order Coleoptera; family Carabidae; genus Carabus; species Carabus problematicus. The sequence continues at coordinate 11,138,344 of OY728584.1, forward strand.
AAAATTTTCCGAATTTATTTTCTTAGTCATATTTGAGCAGGTAGATAATTCCGGGGTGTATGACAGTAGGCCATTCCAGCAAGTAACATTGGACATAATACACACACATATAAACACACGCAAGCAACGAGCAAATGATATATATTGTCATACATATAAATATATGTGTCTAGCGAAATATATACGTAGGTTTGAGAGATATTAAGCTGTTGGTCAACACATGAACAATAAACACCGTCGGAAAATCATGGGAAAATTTTCTGACTTTGTTGAGTCACACACACGCGCACATATTTGTATGTCCAGTGTCACGTCAATTACATTAAATGGTTCTACATCACCGTGTCATACATACCGGCATACATGTATACCTACATTGTCGATGCGTGTACGTATCAGTCAATGATTAGACGTATTGGAACTTTATATTGAGGGCTGCCTTAGTGATACACAGACATAAATAGTATTTACTATTCACCAGTCATTTATTAATGACTATGGTATAGTTAATATAATGAACTCGTTGCATAGTAACGAATGAATTTATTTGTTACTTATCTAGAAATTAATGCCAATGATTCTGCTAGTTTTCTAATATTGCCTACATTATTACTAGTTATATTACGAAATTATTATAACATACAGATATGTATACATATATGAGTAGCATATATATGCATAGAGTAGTTATATCTACTTACGTACATACTACTACTATTACTACTATTGATTAACAATAATTTATAGCTTTTAAACTTGTCTATATTTATACTTACTGTATTTGTATTTTCACTCAACTTTATCTTATATCTATTGAAACTTTTAATAAAACGCTATCTGATAAATAATTCCTGTGTTTCATTGAGCAGACTGATACACTACTCACACCCTTATTAAATAGAAATAAAACTACGTATTTTATATAATTAATGGCATGTATTTAATTATAAAACCAAAATACAACTTTTGAATATACAATCGGTAAAAAAGTGTGTGATATGTTTTACTTGAATGATTTTTTTGATCGCCAATCCAAGAATTCATTAAAATTTTCTTCATCATCGCTCGACACGACTGACGTTTCTTTGAGCGTCTCTTCGACTGTTACTTTAACAACATCCTTCTTACGTTCAAGATCAAGAACTCTACAAGTGTAATTTAGTAAAGTCAAAATACAAATTCATGAATTTAATAAATATGTATGTACTACCTTGACCAATTCCTCATTTGCTCTTCAATTTCATCTATTTGTCTCTCGGTAGTCGCTTCTTCCTGATCATCAGCAATTATCTCCGCTGATTTACTGTCCACCTCTTTAATTTCCTTTTGAAATTTTTCCCACTGCTCCTCTAGTGGATCTTTATATTCTAAATTCCTTGCCTACCAATGAATGGAACAAGTAAATGAAAGTTTATTTGGAGTGCAAGTTTTTGAAAAATGGACAGATGAACGCTAAAATTTAAAGAACAGTGGCTACGAGTTTTGGCACTTTAGATATGTTTGTTCGAAATGTATGGACATTTTCAAAATATGAAATATACAACTTTTGTTTAATTTAACCAACTTTATATCTCTTGTAGTTTCTAAATGGTAATATGCTGTTAAGCATATAAATTTATTAGTACATTCATCAAAATTCGGTATCTTGTATCATTTACATAACCAAATGGAATATGACATTTTTATTCAAAATGACATCTCCAACATAGTGCACATAAATGCACAACTTTTATCTAATTTAACTGACTTTGTATCTCTTATAGTTTCCAAGATCTCTGTAATGGCCCGTTTAAAATAATTAAAAAACTGATCATAGACGTTTAACATGATAATCAGTTTTTCCTTATGCAAAAATACTTCAAACAAAAGTTGTAGATTTTATTCTGCAACTAAGTTAGCACATTAAACTAAGAAAATCAAGTTTAAAATTTTATGAAAACATGATTTATAAGAAGAGCCATGGATTTTAAACAAAATTACAAACAATGGTATAACATTTTATTTGAAATATTTTTGTCTAAAACTTTAGCATAAAAAAAACTGAGTTCCCATGTTCAACGTCTATGGCCAGTTTTTAGCTCATCGACCTCCTGTCGAAGAGCTGTAGTGTTCGGTACGATGTCTGTAGCATCTTCCGATTTAAAAAAATGTTTGCACAGAAATCCCGGACAGACCCCCTGTATCACGAAATGACTATTACAACATATGTCCGTATGTATGTCGCTCGTCCGGTCGCTCGCTCGTACGAGATTTTTTGTTCCACTCAGATCTCCTAAACTACCCAACGGATTTTTATGAAGATACGTGTTATGGTCTAGTTGTGCAAGGTACATTTTATTTTTCTAAATTTTCCGTACGTACTTGAGAAAAAAAATATATTACAATTTTTTTCCAGTTTTTATTTTTTTTCTGCGTTATTTTCTATTCAATTGTATTCAAAACTTTCTTGCATATGCAGGAAATGGAACAATATTTTTCATATTTTTTATTTTGAAAAATTATGTAAGACCATTGGAGAAAAAAATCTTTTTTAATTAAAAATGTAACAAAAGAAGATCAATGCATTTATAGTCGGCTTAGTTTGCTTTGCTTTTCTTAAGAGAAGAAAATGTATTCACACTTGTTTTAAATTTGTTGTTTTATTTCGACCTAGGCATGTACTATTTTAAAAGTGTATTTAGGTAAATAATTTGTGATAAATTCAGAATTGTACATACGTCGATGAGCTGCAGGCATGTATATATATATATATATATATATATATATATATATATATATATATATATATATATATATATATATGTATATATATACCGGGTGTCCTAAGAAATCTGGGACATAGGGAATTAACATGTAAAATTGAAAAAGTTGCGATTACTTCTGTATTATACATTTTAGAGCTCTGAAATTTGGTACAGGTGTAGGGATAGGTTATTCGCATTAATTGTATATATATATATATAGTCTGTTTAAATCTCTTGTTACCCTTTCGGGTGTCGAGATTGGTTTCTATTGTGCTTTCAAATAATTTTGTCAATTATCTCTTTCCAAGCTTTTCTGTTCTTTGCAGTCTTCATTGCTTCCTGTGTATTGATGTTGTTCTTGTTTAAAATTTCCTCTATGCTGTCGTCCCATGTCTTCTGTGGTCTTCCCCTTTTCCTCTTTTTTGTTATTCTGGCATTCCATATTATTTTTGTTTGCCTGTCTTCCGGCATTCTTATTAGGTGTCCGTACCATCCTAGTTGTTTTTTCTCTATGATATTATGTACACTTTCTGTTTGTAGTCTTGCCCTAATTTGTTCATTCCTTATTCGGTCTAACCTGGTGACTCCTTCTACTCTCCTTAAGTATTTCATCTCTGCTGCCTGTATTTTACTTTTTATTTTTTGGTTCACTACCCATGTTTCGCTTCCGTATATTAATATAGGTCTGTATATTGTTTTAAACAGTGTCATTTTCGTTCCTTTCGTTATATTTTTGTTGTTCAGTATTATTCTGTTTAATGCATAGTAGCTTTTGTTTGCTGATTGGATTCTGTTGTTTATTTCCTGGTCTAATCCTCCTTTGTTGTTCAGTATTGAACCTAGGTATTTAAACGTTTCCACCTGTTCTATTTCTCTTCCATTCAATGTTATCTCTGTGTCTATGTTCTCTCTGGATATCACCATGATCTTTGTTTTGTCTTCATTTATTGTCATGTTATGTCCTCTTAGCTCCTGGTTCCATATGTTTATGTTATGTTGCATTAATTGTTATTAATTAAAATGATATTAATGCTCACATTTCTAATAAAAATGCTTTTAAAAAGTAATAATTAAAAGATGTACCTTAAATATCATTTTTGCAAAAAATTGTTTATAGCGTTGCTAGCACAACGGTAAGATGATTATTTGATAATTTAAATAATTTATAAATGTTATGGTTCGAATCCCCAATATACTTTTTTTAATTTTAAAATAATTTACATACAATTTCATATATTTTATTACATTTATTATTTTATTTATACACATAAAAATGCCGGATCTATCCTACATTTGAAATCAGTTATTTATAGGGATACATTCCTAAATACAATTGATTTAAAAAATGCTATAATTCAGGAATGTGTAAAATAAATATTAGACAGTTTAAAAATGTAAGAATTAATTTTTATGATAGACTAGGTTATTGTCTCGCAGAAAATGGGAGCTTATTTGAATATTTATTATAGGCATTTTTATGTGTATAAATAAAATAATTATTTTTTAAATAAATTAAATTCTATGTAAATTATTTTAAAATAAAAAAAACTCTAAAGTGTATTGGAGATTCGAACCATAACATTTATAAATTATTTAAATTACCAAATAAGCTTCTTACCGTTGTGCTAGCAACGCCGTAAACCAGTTTTTGCAAAAAATGTATATAAGCTTCATCTTTTAATTATTACTTTTTAAAAGCATTTTTATTGGAAATGTGAGCATTAAAATCATTTTAATTAATACCAATCAATGCGAATAACCTATCCCTACACTTGTACCAAATTTCAGAGCTCTAAAATATATAATACAGAAGTAATCGCAACTTTTTCAATTTTACATGTTAATTCCCTATGTCCCAGATTTCTTGGGACACCCGGTGTATATATATATATATATATATATATATATATATATATATATATATATATATATATATATATATATATATAACTACTTTACCCCTTAAGGGGAGGCGATACGCCAAATATTCTTTCATGTTAAATATTAATAATTGTTAAAACCAGGACCTTCTCGATTAAAAGTGTACTATGAGAATTTTGGTCGTTTTCAGAACATGAGCATGTATTTTATTTTGTAGATAAAAGCAAAGCCTCTTATGTGGAAAATTCCTATATATGTATATATAAATCTTTAGTTACACAAGGTACTTTTATTTTGTAAATAACATATTTAAGGTTCTAATGATAATTTCAAATTCAATAATATTTATTAATTACTGACACTGAAATTGTAAACATCTAGAATAACACAGCTTCATGATTCCATTCCACACGGAGCTATTCCAATTACAATTAACAATAAGAACAAAATCTATAGTTCAGATGTATAAATCACATTTTGTTGAAACAAAATCAGAGTTATAAGAATTCAATGATTTGAACGAATAAAATGCATGTATAAATTCCAAAGTGTCAAGATGTGATCATGATTCGAATAAGTTGGTGTATAAAGATTTACAGTTGCATAATTGTTGTACATAGAGTAGCGTCAAGCTAACTGAAAGTGATTTGAGCATATAGAATGTCTAATGAAACGGTGTTTAAAAAGATATATCTTGATAGAATTTACGGACTAAGAATAAGAAGACCAAAGAATAAATAGAAAAACATTATAAAACAAGAATTAACGAAAATTGTAGGTAAGAACAATAGCAGAGCATGAGTGACAGGATGTTTGGATTTATATAAGGTAAGATTTGCAGACCGAGATGAGTGGGGAGTGATGTGAGATAATAAAGGGTCTCCTATCCTAGCAATGAGAAAGACGTGATACTATGTAAATATGTACGTAAATCACAAATATTATATGCTTATAGCTAGAAAGAAAAGAATACTACTAAAAAGAATTCGTTCCGTACTATTACTGTAATGAAATTTTATCGCAAATGTTAACTTATCTTGATGGCAGATTTTAATTTTACGTGAAACACTATCGTCATTAATAGAATAATGCAAATTCTACTACTAACCTTTGCATCTAACTTCGGGTCGTCAAAGAATCCTTCTGGCAACAGTTCACTATTTATACTACTCATCGCATCATCTACAGTTGTACGAGAACCATTTTTATTTATATTCCTAGACTTCACATCTTTTTGTGTTTGTGTTTTACTCATGTGTGCATTTGTGTCAAAGAAATCACTTGGCAATTTATGCATGCCATCAACTATTGTACTGTTTTTAAGAATACTCTTTATCTTTTTTGTTGATGGTTCATTATTTGGCGATGCAGGACGTTTATGGATATTCGAATTATTGCTTAATTTTGTATCCTTCAATTTCTTGGCAAGTTCAATAGTTTCTTTATGCACTTTTGAATTAATATGAACTTTCCAAACGGATTCTGATCGTACAACGGATTGGCAAAGCACACACATCAGCTGACCATTTTCTGCATACGTATATAACTGTTAAAGAAATATAAATACTATCTACAATGTGAATTACGAATGATTTAATATTAATAATCGGTATTAAAAAGGATATTTTGCTAGCGGTGAATCTATTTTCTGTACTGGTTTTAACTTATTCTTGTGTTCATTCATTAACTGTCTGAGTTTCGCTTGTGATATCTTCTGTTTGGCATTTTTAAACGCAGTGGACATTGTACTCTTTTACAAAACTATTTTGAAAAACAGCTAAAGAAACTTTGTATACAACTAAACCACGCTATTTGTCAAATACACCAAAAAACTTCATAACACTGTCTGACATACAACCATACCAACTGCAAAATGTAACATTCCCCAATAACCAATGAATCACTCCGCTGCGGGACGGGGGGTGAAGTTGAACAATGGGGCGATCGTAGTCCGCCACTCCGCAAGGGGCTCTGCATGTATCTCCTTAATTCAATTTTGTGACGGCAGATGGCGGCAGAGTTGCTGTACGTGTTTAATGCCCTAGTGTCAAACAAAATTTCAAATTGTTTATGTTAGTTGAATCTGTGGTTAGATGGTCTATGGTCCTGTCCGCAGAACATTTAATCGAAAACGTAGCACTAGACGCTTAGTTAAGAAATACTCTAAATATGTATTTGTGAAAAACGAAAGGTACGTACGCACGTAGTGTAATACATAAATATGTTTATTAAAAAAATACTTTTAATATTACTAAGTCATTAGATAACATGTAATAGGTTAATGTAATGAAATCATCAAAATGTAACAATCGCCCGCCCCATACAGAACACATTAAATGTTTATTTTGCATACGTCTATTTTTGTAACAAACCTTTTTTAATTGTTTTTGACCGGGTTTTAAAATTAACCATACGTAGGTCGTCAAGGGTAGTTTACCCTCCTTCCCCCGCAGGCGACCGCCAGGCGAGATACACAGAGAAATTGAAACCAGATGCGGCATTTCCAAGGACATTTTCTGCATATCGTAAGAATTGTTATAATCATTCGCAAAATGTTTAAGGATCCTCCTCTGCGTTAATATTAATGTTATAATGCAGATGCGATTTTAGTAATTTGCTCTGCGATATATTTTTTCTTTCGAAAATTGTTTTCGACAACTGTTATTTGAAATTTGAATATTTTGAACAAGTTTTCTTTTTTAAAACAATGTTATTCATATACATATGTGTAAGTGTACTTATTGTTGTGCCAAACAACATTAAACTATGTGTTACTTTTTAAGATCTGTATTAATACCTATGTATTACATTGTATTTACGTTATCTGCCAATATGGTGCAATGTCGGATTCTAACAAATGAATTTTGTCATGTATATACATATTGTACCAAATATGTGTGAAAATAAACACTTTTGGCAAAATTTATGTATTTTTTTTAATAGTATTTTGAATTTCAAAATTTTATTGAAAACTGCAGATAGTAGCGCCACAGCCAACTAGCGGTATGGTGTGTACTATACCTCTATGATCAGCCATGACAGATTTTTCCCCTGACCCCTAGTGACGTCTCCTATTCCTCCTTGCAAATAACTCTTCAGAGCAACCAACATGTATACATGAAATTTCTAACCAACATTATTACATTATCAGAGCAGTGGCGGCTCGTCAATAAATTTTTATTCAAAAACGGATATTTTCATGTTTGACGGAAACGTTCGTTAGTATTTTATATAATTCATTTTATTTATAATAATAATAATTGTATTTTGGACGAATAACAATTATGGGCGCCCGCATAATTTTCCCCAGGGCCGTGGGCCAAACAATATGGGCCTTTTTTAAAAATATTTAATTTATTAAACAAACCACGACCTTCTCAATTACTCTACGGCCGACACATAGGCCCAATTTTAGCGAGTAGCCGCTGTCGATGCCTCCCGAACGAAACAATTGAACGAAATACGATTTTGACAGTTGTCAATAAACAAAAAAAAAAAAAATAAATAAATAATTTTTAAAAACAAGCTTCTATTAAATTGCACTAAAAATAAATAAAAGCGTGGGGCATAAATGTTCATGTAAATAGGGAACTTGCACTTTTTTTTCTATTTTTTTTCTGAATCTATATACATTAAAACAAATTCCCTATTTTTTATTTTTTCGAAATTCGCTATACTTTTAGAGAAATAAATTATTGAAATTTTGAAACAATATCTTGGCGCGAAAACGCTATGTGACGTCAGGACTGCATTGGCACAGCCGGGCGCACATCCACACAACGAAAGGTCTTTCACACACATAGCCACATAGTAGTGTGCATCTGTCAGCTGTTTCTGTTCGCTCTGCGCATGAAATTTTAATGAATTATGACGTCACTTCGCTCGACCCCTTTTAGATGACGTTATTTTTTATTGAAAAATTGTTATTTTAAAATCGAGATTTCTGCTAATTGATAGACTTAAATTTTTTTCACATTATGTATTGTTTGATATGTACGTCGTATTAACATGAAATTAAAAAAATTAAAAATCTATGCAAGTTCCCTATTATGGGTAGAAAGTGTTGTTTACCAAGTTGTGATCGACAAATACCCGTTAAATATTGATTTGAAACGAAATTTGTTATAAGATTATTAGCTCACCAACAGCAAGAATAATGTTAATTTTTCTTTTTAATTTACAGCTTCCGTGTCCTGTAATTACCATTCAAACTTGTCGAATTCTGTAGCTGATCAATTCAGTTAAATAGTGCTGATGCAGAATCATATCACTACATATTTTTTTTCAGAAATTGCAGTTTAACATTTCTTTATCACATTATTAATATCATTATTTACAGCAGTATTTGTTTTTAAAAGATGCAATAAATAAATTTTTCTGACAAAAACATTTCCTGTAATTTTTGACATTCAGTCCAGAACGTACGCTTTCAGTTTAACCAATCAGGGTGTAGCGTACAGTACGTTCGGCAGGCAGCGCCATCTGGCAGCTGTCATCACAAAAAATCTATTGTTCGTTCATCCTATGTACCGGCCGTAGAGTGTACACAATTGTCAATCAATCGAGAAGGTGTTGAAATAAACGATTGAAATAAAAATGGAATGTTTGCAATTGTTTGTACGTCTCCTTAGCAAAAATAAATAAATAAATTTGAGAACAAAAAGCATAAGATTTTTAAATAAAACACAAGCGCCGGTGGGAACAGTATAGGGAAGTGCCTACTCGGTCTATGATACGAACGCCCATGTTATGTGTACTGAGTACTGTTGCTTACTATATCCTGCAGCTGTATTCAGTGCGGATCGCATCAGGCTGCCTTCGAATTGAACATTGTGCACTACTGTGATTGATTGATTTATGGTGGTGCTCTGCTATAGGCCTGAGCCTCTTCAGAGTGTATGCGTCAGTGTAGTGCAGTGTACCCAGGAGGCGGACACGCAGTGTTAAATTTTGTGACCGTAGTCTGCAACTTATCTTACATCTATGTAATGCATATTTCATAGTTCCGAAAGAAAAAGTCAGATGTCACTAAGAGTATTCTTGCTAGGTCAGCAAATACAGCGGTATATTTAAATTGATTTAAATTTTGTATTTAGGGAATTATTACCAAAAATTTAATTTTTGTGTACAAATTTTTTATTTACTAGTTGCTAATAATGATTTACTATTTACTACATTAATAAAATAATTAAAACTAAACATATATACAATAGTTGGTATTTCCACAAATTCCTCTAACTCTGGAGTTTCAATTACTGCTGTAGGTATCGTTAAATCTGGATATTGACCTAATCCTGTTCGCAGAATGTTCGATATATTTGTGGATATAATCTTCTTTAAATCGAATGTCTGGTTTGTTCCTGGTAATTCTGAAATTTAAAAATGGAAAGCAACATAACTCTATTCTACCATGTCATGTAATTATGTGTATATATATATATATATATATATATATATATATATATATATATATATATATATATATATATATACAGGGTGTCCCTGAAATGCGTGGACATCGCTTAACCACAGATTCCTGGGTCGAAAATAAGACGATTTAACTAAACTTACCTATATGCAATTACGTTTCGTTTAGCTGGTATTCTTCTTCAAAGTTCTTTAAAAAAAAAGTTATTTTATCCATAACTACAGAACGCTTGGATCGATTTGGATAATATTCGGTACTGTACTTCTTACGGATGTAGGTCATCTTTTAAGGTGATATTAGTTATTATCAGTGGACCATTAGTGTACGAAACACGGGTAACCCGGCATAAATCAGTCAAAAACTTTTTTATGTTAAGGCCAATAACTTTCAAAAAAATAGTTTCAGAAAGAGACATTCAATAGTAATTTTTTTGTTGTTGTTGTCTGTACTGATATCTGTTAAGGTTTAGGCACAAAAAAATAAAATCTGAGGGACCGCGCACTGCATTTCATAAGAAAATGTCATCTAGCAGTCTGTTTTTTTAAGAAATAAATGACGATATGATATTTATTAGTGCAATTATTTAGATTTCCTTATAAAAAGGAATCGCAAATATTTAAATCTGGTGAACGAGGTGCCCATTTTGCAAAAATTCAAAGGAAATCTAAATAATTGCACTAATAAATATCATATCGTCATTTATTTCTTAAAAAACCAGACTGCTAGATGACATTTTTTTACGAAATGCAGTGCGCGGTCCCTCAGATTTTATTTTTGTGTGCCTAAACCTTAACAGATATCAGTACAGACAACAACAACAACAAAATTACTATTGAATGTCTCTTTCTAAAACTATTTTTTTGAAAGGTATTGGCCTTAACATAAAAAAGTTTTTGACTGATTTATGCTGGGTTACCCGTGTTTCGTACACTAATGGTCCACTGATAATAACTAATATCACCTTAAAAGATGACCTACATCCGTAAGAAGTACAGTACCGAATATTATCCAAATCGATCCAAGCGTTCTGTAGTTATGGATAAAATAACTTTTTCTTGTAAGAACTTTGAAGCAGAATACTAGCTAAACGAAACGTAATTGCATATAGGTAAGTTTAGTTAAATCGTCTTATTTTCGACCCAGGAATCTGTGGTTAAGCGATGTCCACGCATTTCAGGGACACCCTGTATATATATATATATATATATATATATATATATATATATATATATATATATATATTAATATTACTTTTATGCAGTGGCTTCTTGTACGAATTTGTAGTAGGACAGTAGCAATAAACTAAGAATGGATACACACATCCATGCCTGCAGCTCATCGACGTCCAATTCTGAATTTATCACAAATTATTTAGCTAAATACACTCTTAAAAGGTGCCTAGGTCGAAATAAAACAACAAATTTAAAACAAGTGTGAAAACATTTACTTCTTTTAACAAAAGCAAAGCAGACTAAGCCGACTATAAATGCACTGATCTTCTTTTGTTCAATTTTTAATGGTCTTACATAATTATTCAAAATAAAAAATATGGAAAAATAATGTTTTATTTCTTGCATATGCAAGCCAATACAATAGAATTGAGTGGAAAATAAAGGAGAAAAAAATAAAAACTGAAAAAATTTTTAATATTTTTTTTAAAGTACTAAAGGAAATTTTGAAAAACAAAAAGTCAGATGCACAATTAGACCATAATGCGCATTTGTAAAAAAAAAATTCATCATGATCGGTTGGATAGTCTAGGAGGAGTTAGTAGAACAAAAAACGTACGAGCGAGCGAGCGGGCGAACAACATACTTACGGTCACATGTTGTAATAGTTATTTCGTGATCCAAGGTGTCTGTTCGGGATTTCTGCGCAAACATTTTTAAAATCGGAGAATGCTACAGACATCGTACCGAACACTATAGCTCTTCGACAGGAGGTCGATGAGCTAAAAAACTGAATCAAAATTAAAATTCAACGCGTGCAAAGCCGCGGGTAACAGCTAGTTTGTGATAAATACAGAATTGGACATACGTCAATGAGCTGCAGGCATGGATGTCTGTATTCATTCCTAGTTTAACTGCTAACTGACGTTTTCTGCTAGTGCCATCTAACGGCAAACAGCACAGTGACATTAACTATAAATTAGCACTCTATTATATCGACTTTAACACTTTCCTTTGATAATTTAAAGTTAACATCTTTGGAATTATTATTGGAGTCCCATTTGATCACATAATATCTTCAAACGTGTTCTTGGTAATGGCTTCTGTAGGCACTTGCTGGACCTCTAGCTTTCCTGCTAACACTCTTTCTCCGATGAAATATTTCATTGCAATATGCTTAGTCCTTCGATGAAATTCAGGATTCTGGGCCAGTCTTACAGCTGCAAAATTATTTACTTGAAGTATTGGAACTTCTTGTAGACTTAATATCCCTGTAAATAGCCTGGTCAACCAGATGATTTCTTTGCTTGTCTGGTTTGCAGCTACAATCTCTGTCTCAGTCGTCGATGTGGCCACCATTCCTTGTCTCTGACTTAGCCACGAAATCGCTCCACCTGCATAGATGACTACAGCTCCTGTTGTTGATCGACCAGTGTTTGTGCAGCCTCCAAAGTCTGCATCGCTGTAGCACTCAAGAATCCCTTTATTTACATTGCACTTGTATGTTATTCCTTGATCAACAGTGCCCGAAATGTAACGAAAGTCTCGTTTCACTCGTGTTACAGGCTTTATAGATGGATTCTGAAGTGATCTTGATAGAAATCCTACACTGTAGGCCAGGTCTGGTTTTGTACATAGCATTAAATGCATTAACGCTCCAACTGCTTGTCTGTAGGGAAAGTTGTGTCCACTAAGATCATCTTTCCTTGATTCTGGAACCTCCGAACTCTTCAGCATTGGCGTAGAAATTAGCTTGCAACTTGAGAAGTTAAATATGAAATAGATTCTTCTTTAACTTTGTAGTAATTCATAATATTATAATAAATTAATAAAAATTACATTGTTTTACTACTTTTATATTTTTTAAATGTTCTACATGTTTCGACATAATATGTCATCATCGGGAACAAAAATTACAAATTCAAAATACATAACAACCAGAAACAAAAACAAAAACAAGTAAAAATTTTTCTTATTATTATTTAAACGAAAACCAAAGGCAACTAAATTTAATTTAAACATTTAAAAAGAATTGAATAATTTAAATCAGTTTGTTCATTTATCAAATTGGAATTTTGAGATTTATGTTTATATATTTCAATTGCTTCTAAATAATTTAATTTTTGCCCTTTTTCTTCAATATGTAAAATTTTTATACAATCTAAAAAATTTACTGTATGATTATTTACCAAAACATGATTACCAAACGTAGAATTTTCTGAATTATTTTTATTTTTAATTGCCTTTAAATGTTCATTTAATCTAATTTTGAAATTTCTCCCTGTTTGACCTATATAAATAGCATTACAATTACAGGTTAATAAATACACTCCAGATTTATTTAAAAGTTCTATATTGTCTTTATTATTAAAAATAATATATTGTAATTTAGTTAATGATTTAAAAGAAATATTTAAATTTTGTTTACGTAATATAACTGCTATTTTATCAGAAATCGACCCAAAATAACTTAATGAGTAAAATTTAGATTTAGAATTAGTTTTAGAGAAAGAATGTGGATAAATAATTTTATGAATTCTTTCTTTTTTAAATTTTTTAATAAAGTTATTAATAGTATTAATACTGTAACCATTATTAATAGCAATAATTTTAATAACATTAATTTCAAAATCTAAATTATATTGACTTAATGGCAAATCAAAAGCTCGATTCAACAAAGCTCTAAAGGTAGACATTTTATGACTAAAAGGATGAAATGATTCAGCAGGAATTATAGAGTCTGTATATGTTGATTTCCTAAAAATTTTAAAATCAAAACTCAAATAACCATCCAAATTAACATAACGACAAATTTTTAAATCCAAATAATTAATTGATTTAAATTCATTTTCTATTTCTAAAGTAAATTTAATGTTAGCATGTATAGAATTTAAAAAATCTAGAAAAATATTTAATTGTCTTTCAGTTCCAGAAAATCCCGCTAAAATATCGTCGACATATCTCTTCCAAAAAATAATATGTTTACAAGATAAAGAATTACTTAAAACAATATTTTCAAAATTATTCATAAATATTTCAGCTAACAATGGGCTTAATGGACAACCCATAGCTAAACCAGAATTTTGTTTATAAAATTTATTATCAAATTGAAAATAATTTTTAATCACACAAAAATTTAGCAAAGTTAATATATCAGAAGACAAATTACTATTTACATTAGATTTAAATAATAAATTTTTAACTAATAATAAGCATTCTTGTGGCGGTATATTTGAAAACATACTACAGACATCAAATGAAACTAAAATTATATTTTGTCTACTACGAAGAGAATTTAGAAATTTTGTTAATTCTAAAGAATTTTTAACAGAATTAAATGATTTAAATTTAGTTAAATTTCTAATAATTGAATTTAATTTTTTAGCTAACTTCCAAGTAGGAGAATTAGTAAAGGAAACAACAGGTCTAATAGGTGTGTTAGGTTTATGATTTTTAATTAAACCATATAATCTTGGTGCTCTAGGATTCATACATTTAACAAAATACTTTTCAAGATCACTAAGAGCAGTATTGTTTTTCAAAATTTTAATTAAATCTTTTTGTATACTATTAGTTGGATCATTATTTAAGTTAGTCATATTATTATTATTAATGAAATTATTTACTTTATCAATATATTCAGACTTTTTTAGGATTATAATTGAATTACTTTTATCTGCTTTTGTTACTATTAAATTATTGAAATTAATTTTATTCTTTAAAGTTTTAATGGTTTTTCCAGTATTAATATTTAAATTGTGTGGTTGTTTTAGAATTTTAATAATTTTATGTCTCAAAAAATCTGAATCTTCAACATTATTTAATGAAGTTTCAATTTCTGATATTAATATTTCTTTATAAAATGGATTTTGAATATATGGAGTGTATTTAATACCTTTATTCAGTAATTGAAGTTCATTATCATCAAACACTACGTTAGAATAATTTTGTACTCTATCATCAAATTTGAAATGTTCAGGATTTAATGGTAATTCATTTGTTGTAATATTCATAATATTTGAATTATGATTTGCTGAATCCAGAAATTTTTCATTAAATCTTCCAACATTACTGCTCATAGTACAATTTCTATCTTCAACATTATTTTTTAATTTACTCAATTTATTTTTCTGTATTAAAAACTTTTTATAAATGAGAACACTAACTGTTTGACGAGTCTTGTCATCCAAAATGTCAAATTCAATTTGATGAAGTTTAAACGTCAGTTCACTATGAACAACCTTTAAATATAATCTAAGTGTATTTCTTCTATTGTACCAAAATTTAACTTCTTCTTTTAACCAAATTATTTGTGCTGCCTTCAAAGCTTTATTACTTGCTATTGTTTTAACTGATGTCTTAATTTTAACATACGATGGAATTATTTTCTCTTTAATACAACGCTGGTTGAACCATATATTCTGAGATGCAAACCTCTGCTTTAAATGTAGTTTAAAATATGTTTTTTCCAGTATTGCTACACTAGCATTCTTCAAATATGAAATAGATTCTTCTTTAACTTTGTAGTAATTCATAATATTATAATAAATTAATAAAAATTACATTGTTTTACTACTTTTATATTTTTTAAATGTTCTACATGTTTCGACATAATATGTCATCATCGGGAACAAAAATTACAAATTCAAAATACATAACAACCAGAAACAAAAACAAAAACAAGTAAAAATTTTTCTTATTATTATTTAAACGAAAACCAAAGGCAACTAAATTTAATTTAAACATTTAAAAAGAATTGAATAATTTAAATCAGTTTGTTCATTTATCAAATTGGAATTTTGAGATTTATGTTTATATATTTCAATTGCTTCTAAATAATTTAATTTTTGCCCTTTTTCTTCAATATGTAAAATTTTTATACAATCTAAAAAATTTACTGTATGATTATTTACCAAAACATGATTACCAAACGTAGAATTTTCTGAATTATTTTTATTTTTAATTGCCTTTAAATGTTCATTTAATCTAATTTTGAAATTTCTCCCTGTTTGACCTATATAAATAGCATTACAATTACAGGTTAATAAATACACTCCAGATTTATTTAAAAGTTCTATATTGTCTTTATTATTAAAAATAATATATTGTAATTTAGTTAATGATTTAAAAGAAATATTTAAATTTTGTTTACGTAATATAACTGCTATTTTATCAGAAATCGACCCAAAATAACTTAATGAGTAAAATTTAGATTTAGAATTAGTTTTAGAGAAAGAATGTGGATAAATAATTTTATGAATTCTTTCTTTTTTAAATTTTTTAATAAAGTTATTAATAGTATTAATACTGTAACCATTATTAATAGCAATAATTTTAATAACATTAATTTCAAAATCTAAATTATATTGACTTAATGGCAAATCAAAAGCTCGATTCAACAAAGCTCTAAAGGTAGACATTTTATGACTAAAAGGATGAAATGATTCAGCAGGAATTATAGAGTCTGTATATGTTGATTTCCTAAAAATTTTAAAATCAAAACTCAAATAACCATCCAAATTAACATAACGACAAATTTTTAAATCCAAATAATTAATTGATTTAAATTCATTTTCTATTTCTAAAGTAAATTTAATGTTAGCATGTATAGAATTTAAAAAATCTAGAAAAATATTTAATTGTCTTTCAGTTCCAGAAAATCCCGCTAAAATATCGTCGACATATCTCTTCCAAAAAATAATATGTTTACAAGATAAAGAATTACTTAAAACAATATTTTCAAAATTATTCATAAATATTTCAGCTAACAATGGGCTTAATGGACAACCCATAGCTAAACCAGAATTTTGTTTATAAAATTTATTATCAAATTGAAAATAATTTTTAATCACACAAAAATTTAGCAAAGTTAATATATCAGAAGACAAATTACTATTTACATTAGATTTAAATAATAAATTTTTAACTAATAATAAGCATTCTTGTGGCGGTATATTTGAAAACATACTACAGACATCAAATGAAACTAAAATTATATTTTGTCTACTACGAAGAGAATTTAGAAATTTTTATATATTAGCATGTTAATGTTCCCAAATATATAGTTCTCTACAACTAGAACTGCAGTCAATTATTCCAACCCATCCGGATAGAATATTTTCGTATTTCGATTTATAATATAAAGTAATGTTTACATTATCGTACAGATAAATTTTATTAGATAAAATGGAAAATTAGTACATCTGGAACATTGATATGTCGACGATATTTTAGCGGGATTTTCTGGAACTGAAAGACAATTAAATATTTTTCTAGATTTTTTAAATTCTATACATGCTAACATTAAATTTACTTTAGAAATAGAAAATGAATTTAAATCAATTAATTATTTGGATTTAAAAATTTGTCGTTATGTTAATTTGGATGGTTATTTGAGTTTTGATTTTAAAATTTTTAGGAAATCAACATATACAGACTCTATAATTCCTGCTGAATCATTTCATCCTTTTAGTCATAAAATGTCTACCTTTAGAGCTTTGTTGAATCGAGCTTTTGATTTGCCATTAAGTCAATATAATTTAGATTTTGAAATTAATGTTATTAAAATTATTGCTATTAATAATGGTTACAGTATTAATACTATTAATAACTTTATTAAAAAATTTAAAAAAGAAAGAATTCATAAAATTATTTATCCACATTCTTTCTCTAAAACTAATTCTAAATCTAAATTTTACTCATTAAGTTATTTTGGGTCGATTTCTGATAAAATAGCAGTTATATTACGTAAACAAAATTTAAATATTTCTTTTAAATCATTAACTAAATTACAATATATTATTTTTAATAATAAAGACAATATAGAACTTTTAAATAAATCTGGAGTGTATTTATTAACCTGTAATTGTAATGCTATTTATATAGGTCAAACAGGGAGAAATTTCAAAATTAGATTAAATGAACATTTAAAGGCAATTAAAAATAAAAATAATTCAGAAAATTCTACGTTTGGTAATCATGTTTTGGTAAATAATCATACAGTAAATTTTTTAGATTGTATAAAAATTTTACATATTGAAGAAAAAGGGCAAAAATTAAATTATTTAGAAGCAATTGAAATATATAAACATAAATCTCAAAATTCCAATTTGATAAATGAACAAACTGATTTAAATTATTCAATTCTTTTTAAATGTTTAAATTAAATTTAGTTGCCTTTGGTTTTCGTTTAAATAATAATAAGAAAAATTTTTACTTGTTTTTGTTTTTGTTTCTGGTTGTTATGTATTTTGAATTTGTAATTTTTGTTCCCGATGATGACATATTATGTCGAAACATGTAGAACATTTAAAAAATATAAAAGTAGTAAAACAATGTAATTTTTATTAATTTATTATAATATTGAGAAGTTAAAGCGTTCAAGAATTCTTTCTGCAGACGCCTTCTGATGTATTTTTATTCCGCGTTGTATTTGCTCAATTTCAATTCCTAAGAAATAGGTTGCTGATTTGGAAACTATTCTGAATTCTGTCTTCAACTCTTGTAGAAGTTCTTCCTGATCGTTAAGAACTGTTGTAGCAACCAAACCGTCACCCACATACAACACTAGTATGAGCTTTTTACCATTCCTCTTTCTAATGAACAGGCATGGATCTCCTTCACTGATTTTAAACCCTTTTCTCACCAGGAAATTTCCAAATCGTTTGTGTTAACACCTTGGTACCTGCTTCAGTCCATACAAACTTCTTTTAAGTTTACAGACATTAGTCGTGTCGTCCTCGTATCCCTCAGGCTGCCTCATATAAATTTCTTCTTCAAGTTCACCATAGAGGAATGCTGATGATACATCAAATTGTACAAGATGCATCTATTCACTAGCAGCGATACTTAATGTTGAACGAACTGTCCCCATTCTCACAACTGGACTGAGTGTTTGACTATAATCAATACCTTGACGTTGACTGAACCCTTTGACCAGTATCCTTGCTTTGTATTTGTCAATACTGCCATCTGGATTGGTCTTCAAGCGAAAAATCCACTTGCATGGAATTGCCTTGGCTCCTTGTGGTAAGACTGCTTTTTCCCAAGTCTGATTTTCTTGTAGAGAATCCATTTCTCTGTCCATGGCCTTCCTCCATTCAGTACTTTGTTTACTTTTCAAAGCATCCTCAAATGTTTCTGGAGCTTCTGTCTCACTGACAAATGCTTCTGCTGGCGTGACATAATATTCAAAACATTAGGGCTTTCTTAGTGTTGACCGATGTCTTAGTTGCCTTCCTGTTGGTGGTTGAAGGTTCTCTTCTTCATTCTCCGAATCTGACCCCAACTTCACTTTCTCCGTTAAGTTCTCGATCTGATTGCTGTTGTTCGAGTTCTTCTTCTCGTTCTTGATTCTCAGGCGCGACATCTTGAAGTGGTAAGCTGACTCTCTCTTCATAGTCCCTTAGTGTCTCATTGAATATTACATCTCTTGACAGAACAACTTTATGCTTATCAGCTAGATAGATTCTGTATCTCTCATCTCCATCGTATCCTACGAGATACCCTTGTACAGCTTTTACATCCATTTTCCTTCGCTTCTGAACTGGAACATGTATGTAACAGGTAGACCCAACGATTCTTAGATGATTTATTCTAGGCTTCTGCCCCCTCCATAGCTCGTAAGGACTTACACCTTCTTCAGATGATTTTCCAGTTCTATTTAGGATGTAAATAGCAGTACTCACTAACTCTGCCCAAATAGCAGATGGAAACTTGACATCTTTATTCGAGTATTTGAAAGTCCTTGCCAGCTCGACTATCGTGCCATTTTCACGCTCAGTGCCACCATTCTGCTGTGGCGTATATGGTGCTGTTAGCCTTTGCGTGATCCCATACTCTTGAATTTGATAACGAAGATACAAAATCTTCGTTATCAAATTCTCTACCGTTGTCTATTAAAAACTCCTTAATTGAATGTCCTTGAGTCTTTGCATATTCAATCATATGTTTCAGTACCTTCTTGACTTCTGATTTCTCGTTGATGATGTATCCGTAGCGAAACTTCGTATAGGTGTCTTTGAATACGACTAAGTATCGTTTCTTCGTAAAACATTCATCAAAGGGACCGCAGACATCACCTGACATCAGCTCTCCTGGTTTTTCTGTCTTTATCCCGGTACCAAAAGGTAATCGATGAGTTTTTCCATTAATGGATGACTCACAGATTTCTTTACTTAGTTTTACTTTAATACCTTCTTCTCTCTCAAGCATTTTTCTCACATGTTGCTTATCTTGATGTCCCCACCTTTCATGATACAATTGCAACATTGAAGTATTTGCCTCCGCAGTGTTCATCTCTATGCTTTTCTGTGGCGTGACTGGTTGGATAAGCGCCTTGTATAGTGCACCGTTTGTTTCACGAACTCCACACAGCACTGTTGTACCATCAACCTCCAGCCAGCATTTTGTTGCTGTAGACTCAAACCTGCTGTTTGTTTTTTTGTCTTGGGCTGTCAGTAAAGAAAAAAGATTATTTGAAATCTGTGGTACATACTATACGTTTGTTAATGTTAGCTTCATTACTTTGTCATTAACTCTTGACAAAACTTGCACTGTTCCTTGTCTAAGGGCCTTCAGTGACTCTTTTCCAGCAGCCTTGATACCACTAGGAGATTTGAATTCTTTGAACAAAAAATTCAGGACGATTTGTGACATGTCTCGTTGCTCCATTGTCAAGCCACCAGTCCTTTGAATTTGTCTCGATTTCACAGACTTCATTGCAAATTGAGACAAGAGCTACATTGGCATCGACTGCATTGCTCTGAGCATTATTATTTGCGTTATTCTTAGGTGGACGTCCAGCATTTATCCACTTCCTGCAGTGTCCCTTCTTTTTACAATAGTGGCATTGATCTTCTTGGACCTTTCTTGCTCGATTTAGTATTACTAGCTCGTGTTTGATTATCTGCGAGGGGTAAACCACGAACGGAAATCTGGTGTACAGAATTTTGAAATCTCTCGGAAATCTTTTGAAATCTCTTGAAATCTTTTGAAATCTCTTGAAATCTTTTGAAATCTCTTGAAATCTTTTGAAATCTCTTGAAATCTTTTGAAATCTCTTGAAATCTCTTGAAATCTCATGAAATCTCTTGAAATCTCTTGAAATCTTTTGAAATCCTTCGAAATCTCTTGAAATCTTTTGAAATCCTAAATGAAATGTAACAATAAATAGTATGTATTATGATATTTCTTATAAATGATAATGGTATTATATATTTTCATCTATTCAAGTGATTTCATAATATTTCCAAATTTCCTCGATTCGTATACATATATTTTATCTCATTCTTTGTACATATTATAGTCAGTATTCATACATATTGAATTAACCTCGGAATTAACTAAACAACATTTCTCTTCATTTCTTTAATTTTTTATTAATGTCCTGCACGATTCGGATATTTTGAATAGTACATTTCCTATCATATCAATGGGCCCGAATAATACATAGCAATATGGAACTATTTGGAGATCTTCCTTTTTGGCCAAGAAAATGTATTTAACGATTCTCTTAAAAATTTAATTTTACATTCCCTCGATTCCAAAGATTCTATCACGCGTCCCATAAACCAATTTTAGGTATAGAATATACCGTAGTATAATTCGTTACAGATTATAATTATTTCGTGTCCCTGATTTAAGTTAGCAGCGTTGTTATATGAATTATTCGAATGCTGGTTTTAATGTATAGAACATTTTTTCTTCATAATAATATTCGCTACAACTTTTATTTGAAAAATTGTTACGTATCGTTTTTTTTTTGTTTTTAAAATAATTTGAAATTTACAATTTCTGTGATCAGTAAACTTCCTCTTCCGGTTTTCTAATTATACCCAAAATTATCCCAAAAACTTTTAAATATGAAGTTTCATTACTCTAGCTTTATTCGTTTTTGAGATAATGAACATACGGCCACACATCCATACATACTTACATACACACAGACGTCATTGAGAAAATGGTCAAAACGTATTCAGGGGACTTTAAAACGTGTATTTCCATCAAAATCTCGCAATCGAAATTTTTCATGCTTCCTATACTTTACTTATACTATGTATAAGAAAGTAAAAATCTGGTGTGGTCACCACACGACTTTCTTATGCTCAATTTAAATTGGCTCATATTTCACATTTCAAATGCGTATTTCTATAAATATCTTGTCTTTGTTTTGTTTTCATAGCATATGATATTTTAAATACATGCAAATATATACACATGTAAATACAGTTTACTCAAAATTGGATAAATATGGAACAAAAATGCATAAACTTTTAAATTATGAAGTTTCATTGTCCTGTCTTTGCTCGTTTTTAAGATATTGAACATACAGACACACATCCACACGTCATTGCGAAAATAGTCAAAACGTATTCAGGGGACCTCATAACATGTATTTCCATCAAAATCAAGCAATAGAAATTTTTTTATGATTCCTATGCTTCCTTCATACTACGTATACGAAAGTAAAAATGAAATAAATGTGTTTTTTTTTTCTCAATTTAGTAACCTATCCCTATCCTTCGCGTGTTATTTCTTCCTCCGTTAACGTTGATTCGGTTATCCCTACGTATTATGGGGGTCCATTGATATGATAAGAAATGGACCATTTCCAATATGTAAATCGTGCAGGACATTAATAAAACTAGGAATGTATACAGACATACATGCCTGCAGCTCATCGACGTATGTGCAAGTCTGAATATATCACAAATTATTATTTATTTATGCCCGGTTGCTAAGACGTGGATTAATTCTCGGATTCAATAATTCTAATAAAAATAGCAATATTGCCGTAAAAACCAAAGCAACTGTAGCAAGAGAAGATACTAGAATGTGCTTTAAATGCGAAAATGTCGGGCATATAGCAAGGTTCTGCAAAGCACAGCAACGACCACGCGACGAAACGGTGCCCACGTGTTCGCGTTGCAAAGCCAAGGGACATAGGTTAGCGGAGTGTAAAGTAAAAAGACAGAATTTAAACTCCAACCAGCCGTCGGTGAGCACCCCGACCAGCACGGCTTAAACGTCTCAGAATGCACAACTGAACTGGTACCCGCGATCCCGAGGAAACCGGACGCTAACATCATTGAATTAGTATATTCGGGTAAAGTTTTAACATTTTTAGTAGATACCGGTGCCAGTGTCAGTTTGGTAAAAAGAGGCGCTATTAGGGGTCATCCCATGTACGAGCTAGATAGAAACAGGTTAATTGTAGGGCTTTCAGGGCAAAAGTTACCTGTAGTAGGAAGAAGCTATATAGAGCTAACTGTAGGTAATAGTATTAGCAGTAGTAGTAAATTCAAGCACGATTTCATTGTTTGCAGCAATGAGCTAGCTGTACATACAGATGGTTTAATCGGGTTAGATTTTTTACGGAAATTTAAAGCTAGAATTGACTACAATGCAAATAAGATAGAGCTTGGTAACGCCTGTTTGAAGATAGCAGTTGTACAATCGGTTGACGTTATCGATACAGAAATCGCAAGCACAGTCAGCACAGACATCAGAGCCGCGGAACGCACTACAGGCACCACATCACAGAATGCGGTTCGCTTGAAAGAGAACTTGGTTATCCCGGCGAGAAGTGAAGTTGTATGTTTAGGTGTACGACAGAGCTCGCAGAGCGCTAGTGAAACCATCATGATCGAACCAGCAGAGATTCCGACCCATGGAATTTTAGCGGCAAGGGTAGTCGCTAGAACATGAACAAGAGACGTCGCCGTGAAGTTGATGAACGTGAGCCAGACAGCACTGAACGTGCCTAGCAAAACGATCATCGGCCTCGAAGAAGTTGTGACGGAAGGTTCGATCACTACGGATTCTGTCGTCAACAATGAGATTATAGCAACTGTGCAGGACAGAAATGTAGAAGAACTGTTCGAACTCGAGCATCTCTCTACAGAAAATAGAAAGAATCTGTTGGATGTATTAATTAATTATGAGGATATTTTCAGGTTCGCGGACATGAAATTAGGCTGTACATCGAAAGTATCCCACAGGATAATTACTGAAGACGTACATCCTATAGCACGAGCTCCGTATCGAGTACCGCAGGCTCAAAAGAAGGTACTAAACCAGCAAATAGATGATCTACTGAACGAGGGCATCATCTCAGAATCCGAGTCACCGTGGTCAGCCCCGGTTATCCTGGTGAATCGAATGTTGTCTGACGGTAGCACGAAGGTTAGGTTGTGCATAGACTTTAGGGAACTAAATAAAGTCACGAAGAAAGATTTCTTCCCATTGCCAAACCTGCAGGAAACTCTTGAACAACTTAACCAGGCGAGTCTGTTCACGACATTAGATTTAGCTAGCGGTTATCACCAAGTGCCGATGGCTGAAGAAGACAAAGAAAAAACCGGATTCAGCACTCCTTGGGGTCATTATGAGTGGAACCGAATGCCGTTTGGTTTAAGTAACGCTCCAAGCACCTGGCAAAGGCTGATGTATGCGGTTCTAAGTGGACTCACAGGTGAAAAATGTTATGTATATCTCGATGACATAATAATTTTTAGCGGAAATGACGTACACGATCATCTGAATCGACTGAAGGCCGTGTTCGACCGCATGCGAACACACAATTTAAAATTGAAGCCTGACAAGTGTAAGTTTATGATGCGAGAAACATCATATCTTGGTCACTTGATCTCTGGCGCAGGAGTTAAACCGGATCCAAACAAGGTATCAGCAATACAGAATTACCCGGTACCAACCAAGCTGAAGGACGTGCGAGCCTTCTTGGGCCTAGTTGGATTCTACCGGAGATTCATACCAAAGTTCGCCGACCTAACCAAACCGTTAACCATTCTAACCAAGAAAGATCAGCCCTTCATCTGGAGTGATGCGCAGAAAGAATCGTTTGGCAGCTTATGCGAAGCACTACAGAGCAACCCGGTGTTACGATATCCTGACTTCTCGCTGCCATTTGTTCTGTCAACTGACGCATCCGAAGTAGCTTTAGGTGCTGTGCTGAGCCAGAGGTATGCGAGTCGAGCGCTTAATAAAGCAGAATCTAAGTATAGTGCAATCGAGCGCGAATGTCTTGGAATTGTGTGGGCTGTAAAGTTCTTCCGATGCTACGTGTACGGCAGGCGATTCACGGTGACCACGGATCACCGTCCGTTAAAGTGGCTCATGGAAATCAAGGACCCTAGCTCCAGGCTATCTAGGTGGTCGCTAACGTTAGCCGAGTACGATTTCGAAGTTGTACATCGTTCAGGAAAGGCCAACGGTAACGCAGACGCGTTATCACGAGTCATCGTGGGACATGCTGCGGACGCAATCGAGCCTGTGTGGGATCGTGATCACATCAAGTCAGAGCAGGATTCAGATCCCGCGGTTCAACGTCTGAAGTTCCAGATACAGATAGGAAACAACGATTTTTTTGTTGACCACGAAGGTTTAGTGTACAAGCTACGTGCACCTCATGAACGCGAGGATAAGTTGGTTGCTCCTCAATCCATGTGGAACAAAATACTTCGCACATGTCACGATTTACCTCAAGCCGGTCACGAAGGTTACGAAAAGACTCTTTCCCGAGTTCGACGGTATTTCTACTGGAATGGAATGACTCAACATATTAAGAAATACTGCCAGGAATGCGTGTCGTGTAATCAGCGGAAAACTTCTCCGCATCACCGTCCCGCTCCACTGCAGAGATTCCAAGAGGTGTTACAACCTTTTGCGCGCACGTCAATGGATATAGTGGGACCATTGGTAACGAGCAGTAAAGGTAATAAATACATATTGACTTTTCAGGACGAATTTACTCGCTACCCAGAAGCAATAGCAATTCCGGATCAGAGAGCCGACACTGTGGCCAGAGCTTTTGTAACAGAGATTATAGCTCGACACGGTGTACCCAAACAACTGCTAACAGATGGAGGTAGTAATTTCGTATCCGAATTATTCAAACAGGTATGTACTTTATTACGGATCAAGAAGCTGCAAACCACCGCGTATCATCCAATGTGCAATGGTAGAATCGAAAGATTCCACAAGACCTTGAAGGACTGCCTGTCGCATTATATAGCGAAAGATCAAGCCGACTGGGATCTGTGGTTACCATATGTTCTTATGGCACTGCGTAGTTCATCTCACTCAGCAACTGGTGAAACACCATTCTTCTTGTTGCATGGACGAGAGTTTCAGATGCCATTCGATGATGTTCTAGCCCCACAAAGAACCAGATGTTACACCGACGAGAGTTATCCGACTGAACTCTCAGGGAGATTACACCAGGCATACACTCTTGTTCGAGAAAGACTGCAAGTAGCTGCCGAGAAGAACGAAAGGCAGTACAACAAGAAAACACGTCCAGTAGAACTAAAAGAAGATTTCGCTTACCTTCTTGACGTTGCTATTCAGCCCGGACTTTCTCGAAAACTAAGGAAACCATGGAAAGGCCCCTATAAGTTAGTAAAACAGACTAGCCCAGTGAACTTTGTCATTAAGGACATTAGTACGGGAAAAGAACAAGTTGTCCACGTCAATCGGCTGAAGCTGTGCAGGTCTGACGTCACTGAAGAAGAGGAGGAAATCGAAGAGAAGCCACCGGATGTTGCGCCCGACCCAAATCTGTTTGATTTAATTGAAATACAGCCCGTCCCATATCATCTGACCACACAGCCTACAATACCGGACAATGATAGCGAGCACGAAAGCTTCGATACCGAAAGTGATCAAGAAGAGCTGACAGATAGTGGACCAGGGAGTAATGACTATGACGATGATTATGAATCTGACAACGATAACCATCCGCGAGAAAACGAGACGCCGGAGCGTATCCGAACTCGTAGCGCTGGTCCACCACTCGATTTACCTTGGATATCAAACGCTAGAATTTAATATAATAAATTGTAAATAACTTTTATATATATATTTTTGTTTTTAGACTTTAGTCTTCAACTGTTTTTTATGCTGACGGTGGTCCAGCATGAATCAATAGGCGAAGTCAACGAGTTAGACAAAGGATTAGTATTTGTCAAAAACGAAGAAATACTACTGACCGGAGACAAATGCTCTCGATACATTCAGTGAACTACTGGATAACGTTACCCAGATCGATGTGGACTTAGGGAAGAATATCGAACCGACCCTAATATATACTCTAAACGAGATAATCGAAAAAGAAACCAACATTATCCGGAGCGATGTGAGTAGACTAAAAGTAAAATTAGCTAATTTGGTCAAAACGGTCGCACCATATAACTCACGCGAAAAACGAGGTTTGGTAAATGTCGGTGGACGTGTTTTGAACTTTTTGTTTGGCACCTTAGATGACCAAGACCTAACAGACATTAATAGTAAAATTGATAATTTAACTTCGGTAGCCGATGGTATTACAAACGTCGTTAGTGAACAAGTAACCATAATTCGGGATGTCCAAAATAATAATATGAAAATTAATAATAATGTAGAAAAAATGAAAGGTGTCGTGCAGCTCCTAAATACTAAACTTGCACAGATTGTGAAGGATCGTTCCGTGGTCAAACACGACATAGAGACTAAGTTAATTCAAACAGTCAATTTAAATTCAGCAATGCGGACCATAGAGTATATCTTAATTGATTTAAAAGAACATGTTGCCGATTTAGGTAATGCACTCGAAGCAACTGCGTTAAATAAGTTGAGCCCAATTTTCATAAGTCCGACAGTTTTACTAGCCGCGCTTAAAACCATTCAGGATCATATGCCTTTAGGGTTACAGTTACTCACTAGCTTCTTCGATAAGTCCATCTACGTATATTACGATATAGCTTTCGTGCATGCCGCTTATTTTGATAATACGATCAGGTTATTTGTCGAGATCCCATTGAAAGCTCCGAATCGGTATTACACGGTATACCGCGCCCTTCCACTTCCACACCATTCTGGTACGGAAAAGACCAAATTATACATATCACCCGAATATCCCTACATAGCTGTCTCAGGAGATGCGCAGTATTATTTGCAATTAGACAATGAAGATTTAGTGGAATGCCGAGGTGGTTATCTCAAAATCTGTCCACCCTTGAAAGCCGTGCGTAAAATATCCGATGTGTCATGTCTTTCCGCTCTATATACCGGTAATATAGAGAAGGCAAGTACATTATGTAATCATATGGTTACCCGGGATAACAAAGCCGTGTTGTACCGTGCTCGACAAGGAAACTCGTGGATATATAGCGTTGATCGTGATGTTTTAGTTTTCAATTGCCCGAGCGAACTTGATCGAAACCGCTACAACACTTCAACCGTTATAATAACAGGTACTGGTATACTGGATATACCAGCGTCCTGTAAAGTGCACGGACCGAACTATTTATTGTTACCCCATTCAACTACTGAGACTAAGATTGCATCCGCTAGTTTCAAAATCATAGTACCACCCCTTCACCAAAGCATAGTAGAGTCATCTAACTTCAGCGACGTAACTAGTATCACAGACAAAGACGAAATAGCCTCATTAATAAAAGAGATCGACACTGAAACCTTGCAAAATGGCATATCGTTATCAGTATGGAAGGAACACGTTGACGCGTTGCGCTATAAAAAGTACAAAGTAGTCCGGAATTCTATAGGTGTGGGTACCGGAGCAACCATCCTACTCATAGGCAGTTTAATAGTAGTTGTCTACAAGTACAAACATAAGTTTATAAAAAGAGCGAGGCGAACTAAAAATAACGTTGAATTAGTTCACTATCCTAAATTGTTAGATACCGTGAATGTCCAATCTCCGTCATATCCAGTTGAGCTGCATGCAAATGAACCAGAAACCAGATCAAAACCAACCTTCCAATTATTTTAAATAAATCAAAAGTAAAGCAGGTTTAGATTATAAAATCGGATGCCAGAGTCGTAATTGTTGTATGACTTAGGAAGTTGGCGCTCCTATCCGATGGTAGCCAACTGATGTTTTAGGTTACGTAATGTAAAGTTAATTTAGTTTTGTAAGTTTTTGTCTCAAATTTTACGTAACCTAAACCCTCAGTAACTAGTTAAGCAATTCGTAGTTAAGTTCTCTTATGTGTAATCATCTTTGCGGATCGTAATATTAAGTTATGTTAAGTATATTAGTTCATTGTTAGTGTAGATAAGCTGGACATTATAATAATTTGTTTCATTGTATTGTAATTTTTTTTTTTAAGTTTTTAGAACAAAATACTGCGGGATGTACTGAATGTTTTAGTTGAACTGCGCAACGCTAACTCTTGATGGTTGAACTCATCATCGTTTCGAACTATGAGTCCATGAAGAAACACGAGTCGAGAAGTCCAGCCGCATTATTTTCAACCAGTACCAGGACGTATGCACGGCGAGTCACAGCTAGGCTAGCCAGGAGCTTCGTATCGTTGCATGGCAGCTAGTGAGTGACGTTCCACGATGATGGCGTCGAGCATGATGGATCCTGATGGAAGACTGGCGGATCGAGGGTAATGGCGGACTGCGTGCTTCTTGTCGTGGGTACAAGTTGGCTTTGCGAAGCATTTTGGATTTTAGAATGCCTCATAATCCTTGGGAGGAATATGAGTTGCATCCAAAGGGGGGAGGAGTTGTAGCAGTCGCTAAAACATCTCGGTACATTCCAAGGTTAGTTGGTGAGCATTCTCTGGAGTCAGGCAGAAGACCCTAACGGTAATTTAGTTATTTTTTATGAGTTAGTATTTTGGAATTCTTTTTGCCTGGTCGGGCGAATGCTGACCAATAAGAGAAACATTAAACATTTGGAGTGGGGGTGTCAACCCCTAGTCAGTATTGAATTATGAATACATCACTCTCTTTGATTTGAAACTTGTCCGAGTAAACATCTCTCTTTGCTTTAAGATCTGCATTAAGAAAACAGTAACTTCAGTGATGAACGGCTGTAAGTAGACCTTTGTATTATATCTTTGTTAGTATTTATTGTGTATCTATTCAACTTTTATGTAAAAGTGAACAACTCGATTCGTAACAATATATATATTATTTTTATCCGCACGTGTATTCAACTATTGTTTTATTTCGTAGTATATCTGTTTTGTTCCGTAAATTGCTAAATTCGGTTATAAACGAAATCCTTCTATCCAAGAGAAAGAGGGTTGGTGGCAGCACAATCTCGAATAGTTAATAAATAAAAGCGATTTCAATATCCACGTACGCCACGTGACAATTATATACAGAATTAGTCAAAATTACCGGAACACCTAAATAATTCTCCTACCGTAAAGAATTTTAAAAAAAATTTCGTACAAAAGTTCTTTGGTTGTAAACAAGCTATCGTTTGCTTATTTTTTTAATATACAGGGTGTTCATTTTATTGCGGAAATTAAATAAACTTTTATTTTTTAAATGGAACATCCTATATATTTTTACATTTTTGAATTCTAAGATTAATTCTAAGTATTTTTTGTGGGAATCATTTTTTTTATAAAATGCATAATTTTTGAGTAATAATCAATTAATCCAAACTCCTGAACTTCAAATTAAGAGTATTTTCATGCATACATAACATTTATTTTAACCAAGGGGACAAAAAAAAATAGCAAAATAAAAAAAATAACAAATTAAATAAATAAAACTAAAGTAAATGTAAATTAAAGTACTTGTGCCTGCTTGATAATGCTCCACAACTTCATGAAACAATTGACAAATTGTCATTCAATTGACATTTAAACGACAGATTAATTACTTATAACTAAAAAATTATGCATTTTATAAAAAAATGAGTCCTTCAAAAAATACTTAGAATTAATTTTAGAATTTAAAAAAGCAAGAAAATATAGGGTGTTCCATTTAAAAAATGAAAGTTTACCTAATTTCCGCAATAACATGAACACCCTGTATATTAAAAATATACTTAAACGGTAGCTTGTTTACAACCAAAAAACTTTTGTACGAAACTTTTTTTTAAATTATTTACGGTAGGAGAATTATTTAGGTGTTACGATAATTTTGACTAACCCTGTATAATATATACCGGGTGTTAATTAAAAAACTGGCCATAGGCGTTTAACAAGTAAAATCAGTTTTTCCTCCTGCATTAGTTACCAAATTACTTTAGAGAAAAATACTTTAAATAAAAGTTGTAGAGAATTAAATTCTGCATCTAAGTGAGCAATCAGATTTAATTTTTGACATTTCATAACTGAGAAAATCAAGTTTAAAATTTCATGAAAACACATAATATATAGGGAATAGCCATGGAATTTAAACAAAATTAAAAACAATGACAGCAAATGTCATACAATTGTTTTTAATTTTGTTTAAATTCCATGGCTATTCCTATATATTATGTGTTTTCATGAAATTTTAAACTTGATTTTCTCAGTTAGGAAATGTCAAAAATTAAATCTGATTGCTCACTTAGATGCAGAATTTAATTCTCTACAACTTTTATTTAAAGTATTTTTCTCTAAAGTAATTTGGTAACTAATGCAGGAGGAAAAACTGATTTTACATGTTAAACGCCTATGGCCAGTTTTTTAATTAACACACGGTATATATATATATATATATATATATATATATATATATATGTATATATATATATATATATATATATATATATATATATATATATATATATATATATATATATATATATATATATATATATATATATATATATATATATATATATATATATATATATATATATATATATATATATATATATATATATATATATATATATATATATATATATATATATATATATATATATATATATATATATATATATATATATATATATATATATATATATATATATATATATATATATATATATATATATATATATATATATATATATATATATATATATATATATATATATATATATATATATATATATATATATATATATATATATATATATATATATATATATATATATATATATATATATATATATATATATATATATATATATATACAGTAAACTTCGCTTATAACGAACCCGCTTATAACGAATTTTCGGTTATAACGAACCAATCTATAAGGTACGAACTAAAGTATCATTAAACGTGTGTTATTTTTTTCGCAAATAACGAACCCGTTTATAACGAACTTTCGGGTATAACGAACCTTAATTTTTATTATAATCGCAAAAGTTTTCGGTTATAACGAACTTAAAACGGCATTTTACCAAATAATCAGGGGATTCTTCGAAATCTTTCAATTCCGCATATGTAGGGTCACCGTAACAGTTCTTGCGGTACTTGTGTATATGTGATTAATTGTATGAAAAAAAATTATCGGACCTTCCCGCGATTGGAGCGGCCCATGTAGAAATTTCAGCATGCTCCACATGGCCTGTCCGCCCCTGTTCACTGTATATAATGTGTTAAAGAAATACAATTAAGTACAGTTACGCAATTTTGAATAAAACGTGTAAAGCTCTTACTTTAAATAAATAAAAATCATAAAATAATAACAAATTTAAACAAAAGTAAAATAAACGATTTTTTTAAATAAGATTCATAAAAACTATTGTTAGTGTACATATATATATATATATATATATATATATATATATATATATATATATATATATATATATATATATGTATGCATGTATGTATGTATTACAAACCAATATCTAACTCAATTTTGAACAAATCTGGATTTGTCTAGTTTTGCAAAAGAGTTCTTCATATTATATATCTACATGAAACATGTACCTATGCATTAACAAAAATAATGAATTTTTGAAGTTTATCGTTTATTACGAACTTCGCTTATAGCGAACTATTTTCGTCGGTCCCTTGAGGTTCGTTATAAGCGAAGTTTACTGTATATATATATATATATATATATATATATATATATATATATATATATATATATATATATAATATATATATATATATATACAGGTTGTCCCAAAACGTACCGGCAATATTTCAAGGATGAATTCCAGAACTTATTTAGAGTGGAAAAGTCCATATAAACATATGTCCTAAACATAACCGTGAACGAACTATAGTTTATTTGTCCTTTCATATGACTAAAATTTTAGCTCAACGGATTTCTGAAATACTGATCTAGTTGCCATGATTGCATCTTTTGTAGGATAACCGTGTTCGCCGGATCTGACTCCAGTAGATTTTTATATTTCAGCTCACACGAAACAAATTGTTTATCCAACTGAAGCGCACACTGTAGAATAATTACGCCAAAGAATACAGCAGACTGCCGATATCATTAGGAAAAGCCTCGCAACCATATTAAGGATCTCTTCTGCGTCGTGCGGCTATGCGTATCGTACACAATGGAGATAATTTTGAACATTTCTGGTAAATAAAGTAATAAAAATGTATTAAAAAAGATTTGTATCATAAAATTCGATGAATTAAAATTTTACTCACATCACTTATGAAATAAACAATAACTCGTTAACGGTTACGTGTAGGACATATGTTTATATAGAGTTTTAGACTCTAAATAAGTTCTTTCATCCCTGAAATATTGCCGGTACTTTTTGGGACACCCTGTATATATATATATATATATATATATATATATATATATATATATATATATATATATATATATATATATATATGTCCAGCGAGCCGTTTGGGGTCGTGGTTTAAATTTATACGCTTGCGATATATCGCGCCCTTTGGAGTCGCCAGGTTGGTTTGTGTCTGTGCTAATACATTTCATCATGATGCAACCAGCACAGTGTTTTAGAAAATTGTTGAAATAACGTTATTATAATATTTTTGAAAACTGATATACGGCTGCAGTCACCATTAAGGTTAATTAGATATTAATTAAATTTTATCTGAAAGAAAAAAAATTAATGTTGATTTCCGGGATCGAACCCGGATTCTTCACAGCGATCTACATTATTATTAAAAGTTTTTATTTAGTTTCACTTGTGAGTCTAGCTGCCTCCTGTCGTACATGTTGGATATCTTCTATTAGGGCAGGGCCTGACTGGTAAAATTCAAACGGATCGGGCAAATTTATAATTATTTCGTTTCATTCAAATATATAATATAATTTTCACTTGCTTTGTGATAATTCATTATTATAATAATAAATAAAATAATATATATTTATTTACCTTGCTTTTTAATAAAAACCTTCTTAAATGTAAATGATTTCGTGCACACATTGTGACATTTTCAGGTTAACAAAACCTATAAACCTATAAACAAATAAAACAACATTTGAACATAAACTTACCAAACGTATTACAACAATAAATATTTAAAAGTTATAAATAATATTAAATTAAAAATAAATCAATTAATATCGTGTAAAATAAAATTACTATTTCATTTTAAATTGTCTATTTGTTCATTTAATAGTGTAAAATTCTTATTTAAATGTTTAAAAATTTCAATTGCTTCGAACATTTTTAATTTATTTCCTTTATCTGAAAACTGTACATTTTTTAAACAATTAATATCATTAACAAAATGGTTATTAGCAAGAAGTTCTTTTGCGTAAATTTTAATATTTTTATTGTTTTTGAAAGAAGACAAATATTCGTTAAATCTAATATTATAATTTCATTCTGTCTGGCTAATATATACTTAGTCCTTTACACTACAGCTACAGGGTAATAAATATAGATTTAATTAAATTTTGATTGATAATTAAAAATTAATAAAAATTCAAAACAGACAATACCAGCACGTACTTCTGAAGAGCAGCAAATAGAAATAAAAACAAATGAACAAATCCAATAAAATTAGATTAAATACCAGTATTAATTATTTTTCCAATTAATTAGAAAAAAAAAATTATTGAATTTTTCAATTTGGTAGCAGGGTTACATAAATCGCGTGAAGTTTAAACTCACGCGTAAAATATAAACGCAGCTTGATATTACTATAACTTCATGTAAGTTATGCGTTCCTGATATGAAATGTAAAAATTCAACCATTTTGTGATGAAATAATACGATCCGTTAAGTGTTTTTTAAATTTTATTTTAATTTTTTTAGAAAAATAATTAATACAACACCGAAATGAAATTATTTGCTATGCATAATAAAACTAATTAATTACATAGATACAAAGCAGCATTTGTTTATCATAAAAATGATACATAATTTTCTCAAATGTACTCTTTATGATTGGAATCATACTGAATTATGTTTGTTTTAATAATAGTAATTTACGGAGTACGGAATTAATATATAGATCTTAATAAATGGCCTTGAACCATTCACTGCAGGAAATGTAAGATTCAACTAGTGGGGGATTATTAAGATAAATTTAATTTTAATCTTGTTTATATTTTATAATCAATTGGTTACTTTTACAGGCTTTTATTTAGTTTCATTTGTTAGTCTGTTTATCTGCTGTCTGTCTGTTTGAAAATTCGCATTCAATGTTGACCCACTTCAACATGTTTAATCAACTTGAAACTTTGAACACAGACGTCGCAGCACCGATGACAATACAATATACATATTTATGATATTTTTTAAACAATCGTAAAGCCAAAATATTCATTTATAGATTTCGGAATGCAGGATGGAATAAATGCAAGTATGTCTGTGTTTTGAAATTGTGGTCAATATACTTAAAACAAACTTTTAAGATGTATTTGCATATATTTCATTGATTTGAATTTTATTTTTCCTATTCTATTTTTCTTATAATATTGTCCACAAATAAATATACTCATCTTTACCATATGTGGCCCGTAAATAAAATTTTTTGTTGTTGTCGATCATTATTACGTCCATATAATTAACAGGAAAAATTAAATTAGATGAAATTTATGCGCTTCATATTTATAAGTGTCACAGTATATACACTTCTAATATCATTGGTATCATTGCTACATTTCTTTAAGTATCATTAACAAATCAATTTATTTATCTTATATTGGTATCATTAATATATTTCTTAAACTATCATTATGAAATGAATCTGTGTTTGCACAGGTGGTCCGCATTTAAAGTTTTATTTATAACAATATGTGTTATTATATTGCGGTCAATATACTTAATACACAATTTTCAGATGTACTTACATATATATTATTTACTTGAGTGTTAATTTTTCTATTATATTCTTTATAATATCATTAACAAAAAAATAGACCCGCCTTTGTATGCATATGAGGTCTGTAATTAATGTTTTCTTTTTTTAATTATAATAAACATTTTAATATAATCAACGTAATAATAGTACATTATACACCAAGGGAGAGAAACCACTTATTTTTCCTGAGGTGTAGTTTGTGGCTTTCTGGCTTCGCCCTCGGGCTACAAATACATCGAGGGAAAAATGGTGGTCTCTCCCGAGGTGTAGATACTATTTTTTCCACGTTCGGGAGTAGAAACACTTAATTTCATAAATAATGAATCATAATAAATCGGAACGAAATTGCAATATGCAGAAGCCTTTGGAAATGTTTCCATGCAACGCGTACCATGACAACACACATTTATTTACAAAAACCTTTGTTATAATAAAAACTCCCTTATGAAAACTGTTTTCGTCCCTAGGGAGTAAATGCTTCATTTCTGTCCCGCGTTTGACGCCATAGAAACCGACTTCTACTCCCGGACGTGTAAAAATACACATAATTTAGCAATAATAAATAAAAAATATCCTGTGCACATACATACGAGGTCGGTTATTTGTATAAAAATTCTATTTTTTAGTTACTATAAAATATTAATTTATTTTATTAAAAAGAGTACCGAATCGGGACAGCACTTGTGTGATTAAGGTGTATAGAATTTCCAATTACAATACAATCTCCGATAATATTATTTGCACAATATACCCATATGAAGACTTTTCCGTTAATCTAAAATACAGCGCCGGATTGACGTACCGACTAGCACGGCCTGTGCATCATGAGAGTGTGAAGTTTAGTGTGAAAGACGCCCCTAAAAATTTTTATTCATAATTAACAATTAACAAAAATTCAAAACAGACAATACCAGCACCTACTTCTGAAGAGCAGCAAATAGAAAAAAAGCATTTAAAATGAAATAAAAACAACTAAACAAATCCAATAAAATTAGATTAAAAACTAGTATTAATTATTTTTCTAATAAATTATAAACCTCTGCAAAATTCATGAAATTTGGTAACAGGGTCACATAAATCGCGTGAAGTTTAAACTCAGGCGTACAATATAAACGCAGCTTGATATTACTATAACGTCATGTAAGTTATGCGTTCCTGATATGAAATGTAAAAATTCAACCATTTTGTAACAACATTTATGTGTTTTATTTTTCAATTTCATTTTTATTTTTATTAGAAAAATAATTAATACAATCAAATAATCAAATCGAAATGAAATTATTTGTAATACATAATAAAAATAATTAAATACATATATACAAGGCAGCATTTGTTATACATGTATTTATTATAAAAAGGATACATAATTTTTTCAAATATACTCTTTATGATTGGAAACATACTGAATAATGTTTTTATTTTAAATAATAGTAATTTACGGAGTACAGAATTATTATATAGATCTTAATAAATGGCCTTGAACCATTCTCAGCACGAAATGTAAGATTCAAATAGTAGGGGGGATATATTAAGGTAAATTTAATTTTAATTTTGTTTATATTTTAGAATCAATTGGTTACTTTTACAGGCCTTTATTTAGTCTGTTTATTTGCTGTCTATCTGTCTGAAATCTTCAGATTCAATTTTGACACACTTCTACATGTCTAACCGAATTGAAACTATGAACACAGACGTCGTAGCACCGATGACAGTACAATATACATATTTATGAATTCTTTTTCTTAAACAATTGTAAAGCCTAAAAATTCATTTATAGATTGCGGAATGCAAGATGGAATAAATGAAGGTATGTCTGTGTTATGATATTGTGGTCAATATACTTAATACACACTTTTAAGATGTATTTGCATATATTTCATTGATTTGAATTTTATTTTTTCTATTATATTCCTTATAATATTGTCCACAAATAAATATACTCGTCTTTACTTGCATATGTGGCCCGTAAATAGAGTTTTTTGTTGTTGTCGATCATTATTACGTTGCCATAATTAACAGTAAAAATGAAGTTAGATGAAATTTATGCACTTAATATTCAATAAATGTCATAATGTAGAGTATACACTTACATAATTTATTTATCCTAATATCATTGGTATCATTACTACATTTTTTTAAATATCATTAACAAATCAACTCTTCTGTGTTTGTACATACACGAGGTCCGCATTTAAAGTTTTATTTATAACAATATGTGTTATGATATTGCGGTCAATATACTTAATACACAATTTTAAGATGTACTGACATATATTTTATTTATTTGAGGATTAATTTTTCTATTATATTCTTCATAATATCATTAACAAATAAATAGACCCGCCTTTGTATGCATATGTGGTCTGTAATTAATGGTTTCTTTTTTAAATTGTAATATACATTTTAATATAATCAACGTGTTAAATACATATAATTTAGCAATAATAAATAAATAATATCCTGTGCACATACATACGAGGCCGTTTTTTTGTATAATAATTCTATTTTTTATTTACTATAAAATATTAATTTATTATATTAAAAGAAGTACCGAAGCGGGGCAGTACTTGTGTGATTATATCCATATGCAGGCTCTTCCGTTAATATAAAATACAGCACCGGATTGAGGTACCGACTAGCACGGCCTGTGCATCATGAGAGTGTAAAGTGTTAGTGTGAAAGACGCCCCTAAAGACGCACCTTATCTGACATCATCAAGTGTACAGATTATAAAGTATCATAAATAGATAAAGCAAAAATGTAGACTATATTTACTCAATACGATTTGGCTTATTTTGTATCCTTCGCCAAAATAATTAAGTCACATCCTGTTGAAATAACAGACATGTTGCCATTTTCATGTACCACAATATGATTCTACCGTCGGATACATAACTTGTTCCCAGTATGTTCGAGAAATATCGGTGAACGACTGGTCGTACCGCTGTATCACGTAAATTTATACGCGGCAAAATACTGTAATGTTAATGTGGTACATATAGAATCGACATCATTGAATCTCAAAAATATGTTGGAACATGTTGCATGCACATAAGAATAACTAAAATATTGAACAATTATATTATCACATATTTATTTTTACTTAAATCCTTATGTGTTTTTTTTGTTATTGTATGATGTACAATGTAAATATTACGCTGCCATAATTAACAGTAAAAATGAATTATTGTTGAAACATAGTATGTATTATATAATGGATAAAATAGAAAATACTGGCTTTATCATATTCTGCATACAGTCGGTTGGTCAAAGATGGAAGAACTAAACATGCAAAAAATACTATATGTATATTCTTACGAATCCGTAGGATATGATATCTAAAAAAGTTATTTGAAAGTTAATGCACTTAATATTCTATATTAATAAGTATCAATATATAGTATACACTTACATAATTTATTAATCCTATTTGGTATCATCACTATATTTCTTAAAATATCATTTTCAAATGAATCTGTGTTTGCTTACAGACGAGATCCGGATTTAAACTTTTATAATATTATATTTATATATATTAGATAAAAATTTAGAAATTAGAAAGGACAGAAAAGCATCGCAATGTTGCATAATTTGCCATAAACCTATTTGTTTACAATGTTCAAGACATATTTGCAGGGAATGTATTTGACTTTGAGCGTTTCTAATTTTGTATCTGATAAGTGTCTGTGGATTGATGTATAAATGATATAAGTTGAATGGCTTGCTATTTTTTATTTTAAGATTTTAGTTTTGTGTGTTGTACACCATGAATGCTTTAAGGTAAAGTTTTATATATAATTAATTAATTACTAGTTAGAACGTGAAGAATGAATATCTATGTAGCCGGTCTATAGTCGACAATAGTAGCCAGTGACAATTTCGGAACCATTCGGAAATTTCCGGAATATACATAGCTGCTAATTTCAAACTTGGACCGTGTTACACTGCTGAATTATATTAGCATTCATACATCTCACTGCAATGGTCTCACTCATTTTCCTTGTACGCGCAGGAAGTTAAAATCGTGTATTAAAAAGCAGTGCTTTTAAAAGAATCATTATTGTTGTTTTTTTTTAATTTAAACCAAATATTAAAATTCATTATTATGTTATATTTAATTTCTTGGGTTTGACACGGACTTGGTCGTGAAATGTCAAAGCGTGCTTCGGGCGTCTTCGGTCAAGTACGAGATGCTCCCGTGTGAGAGTACTTAGATCAGCTTTGTAGCAGTTACAGGTTAGACCTCTTGAAGTTATGCTATCCGGATACGTGAAACGAAGGAATTGATCCGCATTTGAAAAGCAATTGAAATGTTTAAACATTTAAATAAGAAATTTACACTATTAAATAAACAAATAGACATTAAAATTTCAATTTCATTTAACAATTTAAAATGAAATAGTAATATAATTTTACACAATATTAATTGATTTATTTTTAACTTAATATTATTTAGATTTTTTAAATATTTATTGTTATAGAAGGTATGGTAATTATTTGTTCAAATGTTGCTTTATTTGTTTATAGGTTTTTTGTTAGCCAGAAGATGTCACAATGTGTGTACGAAACCATTTACATTTAGTAAATATTGTGATTAAAAAACAAAGTAAATAAATAAATTATATTATTTTATTTATCATGAACTATAACAAAGCAAGTGAAAATATTGTTATATACTTGAAGAAAATGAATTAATTATAAATTTGCCCGACCCGTTTAAATTTTTCCAGTCCGTTCCTGCCCTATTTGACGATTGCATGTACCTGTGAAATATATAAGCGTTGCACATAGTAGAAGATACGCAACGTGCACGGTGCTGTAGTAGCCTATATTGAAAAGAACTTT
This sequence comes from Carabus problematicus, assembly GCA_963422195.1. Taxonomy (NCBI): domain Eukaryota; kingdom Metazoa; phylum Arthropoda; class Insecta; order Coleoptera; family Carabidae; genus Carabus; species Carabus problematicus. The sequence continues at coordinate 11,179,391 of OY728584.1, forward strand.
ATCTGGGACAAACACCATCTTTCTTTAGTACTTATTCCCGCTACAGTGGCGTTAAAAGAGTAGACCTCAATGTGCACATTACATAAATACACCGTTTGGGGTCGGACCCCAAAGTACCCATTTCGACTCCAAAGTGCACGATGCATGAATTATCGAGACCCCAAACGACGCGCTGGACATATATATATATATATATATATATATATATATATATATATATATATATATATATATATATATATATATATATATATATATATATACCGGGTGTTAATTAAAAAACTGGCCATAGGCGTTTAACATGTAAAATCAGTTTTTCCTCCTGCATTAGTTACCAAATTACTTTAGAGAAAAATACTTTAAATATAAGTTGTAGAGAATTAAATTCTGCATCTAAGTGAGCAATCAGATTTAATTTTTGACATTTCATAACTGAGAAAATCAAGTTTAAAATTTCATGAAAACACATAATATATAGGAATAGCCATGGAATTTAAACAAAATTAAAAACAATTGTATGACATTTGCTGTCAAAAAAATTATTCAATCACGAATATTTAGATAAAATTGTCCAGAATAGAACCATTTTATTACTTGAAGCTTTTCTTCATGTGAAAACTGTTCCATACTTTTAGAAATATCTGTTATAGAACGAAAATTACGAAACACAAATTTTTTTGACAGTTACATATATATATATATATATATATATATATACCGTGTGTCTCACGACGATCTACACATAGGAACGTTGCGCGCTCATTTGATTTTTAAAATCAAAATATTAATCTGACTGTTTTTGTTCTTTTTTTTTGTAATTGAAATGTCAATTTGACGTTTAAATTCGTTGAAAATGTACTATTACATCGAATATGTTACAAAATTGTACTAGGATATCAAAGGAAATAAAATAGTAAGCATAAAATTAACAATTATACTGTCTCTAGATTGTAAAAAACTAAAACTATCAAATTTATATTTCACGATCAAGTGCGTATGCAACGTTCCTATGTGTAGATCGTCATGAGACACACGGTATATATATATATATATATATATATATATATATATATATATATATATATATATATATACTTGCAACTGCATAACACATATATACAGTAGTTTAAATGAAAGAAGTCCCTTGAAGGTCATTGAAGGACAGTACGAGTTTAGATTTTAACCACGCCCATTTTCTCATATTCAGTAGCGTCGTTTATCTAATTTTTAATGGGGCATATAAGATACTGTAATTTCCGATGGTGAGGGGTTAGCAGATGACGGGGAGATATAAACAAAAGAAGAACAATGCATGCATTAGTATATACCAGATATAAAGTTTTCGGTGAATAGTCGGCTTAGCACCGGTAACAACAGAAATATGATGTTTTGACAGTTCATTACGTTAATTATTTGTGTCTCACATTTTGAATTACAACAACGATTTAGATAATGATATAATATCAGTGGTTGCAATAAAAGTGATTTATTATAACTGTGTTTGTGTTAGTGCATAATACTGGTGTTAATTATTGGTAAATAAGACAAATTGACAGAAAATGCAGCAAAATGACGTTACACGCCTATGCGACAGCTAGTAGTGTAGGGAATAAGAAATCAACGTACGTTATTGCAATAGTATCGAGTACAACGAGCCTCATTTTGTTTTGCTTGTCGTAGTATTGTTCGGACATTCTAAAGACAAACGCGTTATATCCATCCTTGTCGCGCGTGCTGTTTGACAATTGAAATGAGAGAGATAGATATATAACTATACGTTAATTCGTATATGATACAGATAACCTTCATGGGACTTCTTTCATTTAAACTACTGTACAGCGGCGTCACTTGGGGGTGCTGGGGTGCGGATCGCACCGGGTGACACTATCACATGGAGTGAAATCAAAATACAAATATTATATTATACTTTCCTATTATTTTGATCACCATCTTCACTCATCGAACATAATCATCGTCATAACACCCTTAGTACATAAATAACTGTTATGCATTGTTTTAGCCCAGCGGCAGAAATTTATTTTTGAAATATAAAAATATTGCACTTCTGTTAGTTATAAACGTGTTATAGTTTTGCGGAGGGGTGACAATGCAGTGGGTGATACCAACCCTAGTGACACCACTGCATACAAGTATGAGCATTTATAACTTTAATTCAATAACACTAACAGTTAAATTCATAAAATATATAAATTATGCATTAAACAGTCAAAATTTAATTGAATTACTGAAAAACTTGTAAATAAGTTCAGGCTGTGGCCTGTTGCGTTTATTAATAAATGAAACAAAGTTTTTGTCTTAAAATTAAACAGAGTATTTTAAAATGAATGTTAATATATGCAGCATTCAGGAATATTATCAGAAAATCCATTGATTAGCAATATTTTACTGGCACAATTGTAGGAATGCAAATGAGTATAATGAAATTTCTCATAGACTGAAGCACAGAAGACCAACGCTGAAAATTTTATATTTTCATTTCGCTACATCCTAAGATCATGTCCATATTTGAAGATAAACGAAACACAAATTAAGAATTTAACTGAAACCAAAGACTAGAAACCAAAAATAATTGATGTATAAGTATTAAAGATGTACCGAATACGGTATTGGTCGACTAACCGACTAACGACTATTCGGCCATTTTAAAACCCGATTAGTCGGTTTCGGCCGACTAATTTCAAACATCACTAAAAGTTGCGGTAAAGTTCTAAACTGATAATCATTGATATACAATGTAGATGTTTGCTTGTTTCAAATGCTTCGTGCACCATACGAACAAGTTACCGTATCAGAATATATCTGTTTATTCCGTCGTTTGGGTATATTTTATCGCCGTAAATAAGTTATTGATTGTGATTGTTATGTCTCGAAGAAAATCGCATGTAAAGTTTGATAAATAAGAGATGTCCTGCGAAGGTCATTGTTGAACAGTACGAGTTTAGATTTTAATCACGCCCAATTTTTCACATTCAGTAGCGTCGTTTATCTAATATTTAATGGGGGCATGTGAGATACTGTAATTTCCGACGGTGACGAGTTATCAGATAACGGGGGATTTAAACAAAAGAAGAATAATGCATGCATTAGTATATACAGAGCGATCGAGATTAACTGTCCGTGCCGCCTCGTTCTGATTTTTTATTTGCCGCATCGTTGTCATACCGACTACGATTGACATATCACATTGGCGTACAATTAATTTTTTTTTAAATAAAGAATTAAAAAACAACATTTAAAAATAAAATTGTTAATAATAAATGTTCATAATAATTTATTTAAGTCGAAATTTGATATGAAAGGATTTATCCCCAAAGGGTTGGAATGATGACTTCAACTTCAGATGTAAAGAAGTTTATTCAAAGTTCATGTAAAAACTTATGCCGACGTTTCGACCTTGAGGTATGAGGTCATTATCAAGGCTTAAAGGAAGAAGCGAAGAACAATATTACCACGTGGATTTTACATGGGAGTATACACACAAAATTGTGAACAAAACATATTCAATACAATTGAACAGTGTGGAAAAGCGTATAAATGTAAAATTAATATAATGATAACAATAAAAACCTGACCATGGTCGTCAGTGAAAAAACGCAAAAAACAAGACAGACATCATGGTTGTTTTGTCAAGTCAAAACTCAAGTTTTCATAATAATAAATGTTCAAAATACCTTCCTTCATTCTCAATACATTTATTTGATGCAGTCTAATTTCAAAATTACTAAATTAACTTCAAAATATCTGTCAATAAAATATAAACACAAGCTGTCACTGATTCAAAAATAAAAGTGTTTATTGAAATGACAGTCACGTAGGCAACAAATAATAATTTTACTTCGGTGGAACATAATTTTGATCATAATACGGAAATTTTCAAGTCACGTGACGGACAGTATATCTCGATCGCTCTGTACCAGATATAAAGTTTTCGGTGAATAGTCGGCTTAGCACCGGTAACAACAGAAATACGATGCTTTGACAGTTCATTATGCTAATCATTTGTGTCACATTTTGAATGTACAATAACGATCTAGATAATAATTTAATAACAGAAGTTGCAATAAAAGTGATTTGTTATAGCTGTTTGTGTTGCAGCAAAATGACGCTACGCGCCTATGTGCCAGCTACTAGTGTAGGAAATAAGATTTCGACGTACGTTATTGTAATAGTATCGAGTACAACGAGCCTCATTTTGTTATAGTCTTCGTAGCATTGTTCAGATAATCTAAAGACAAACGCGTTATATACATCCTTGTCGCGCGTGCACCTTGACAATTGAAATGAGAGATAGATCTATAACTATACGTTAATTCGTATATGATACAGATGACCTTCGGGGACTTCTTTCATTTAAATTACTGAATATGACACGATTAATTAAATTTTATTCCTGTACTTTATTGTTATTTATAGTCTATCAAAATATAAAGCCGATTCATCGTTGACTAGAAAAGACTAATAGTCGATAATCGGTACATCTCTAATAAGTATATAGGTATGAGTTCATATGAAAATGTGTTTCATAATTTTTAGTTTACAAAACGAAGTTTTTTGTTTATCAAATGTTTGAAATTAAATTGTTTTGCCTGTTCATGACATGTTTAGATGCAATTGTTTTGCACCAAATTTTCATGGCACATAATCATTCTTTTTATTAGTTTTTCTTCGAAATTAAAATAGATATTTATATAAACCCATACATCGTTGTAAAGAGATAACATATTACTTTTTAACTAGACTGAAATTAACTAATGGTTCCAATTTAAAATATGTTTTCTACTTGGATTCTGTACATATATCCAAAAACATCAATTAAAAAAATTCACCAAAGGCACCGAAAACCTTGTTATATAAATGTATATTTGAATCATTTTTCAATATTTTGAGTCCATTCTGAGTTATAAAGGATAATAAAAAATCGAAAAACAACACACACTTTTGTCATTATCCAGTAATCCATATAACATTTCAAAATATGAGATCGTCCATCAACATCGGCCTATAAATGCATAACTTTTGTCGAATTTAACCGACTTTGCTGCTATCATATTTTTCTAACATTTCTTGGTGGTAACTTGCTGAGCTTATTAATAGACTAGTTCATTAATCAAACTTTTTCTCTTGTAATAACATAACCAAATGAGATAGGACTTGCGTCCATATGACATTTTTTACTCAAAATAACGTCCCTTACGTAGCGTTAATTTTTAATATTTCGTGATACTTCAAATTCCTCCTAATCTGGGAATGGTATGAGGGACATAAAAGATTGATTCAAATTTAAAGGTTATACCGATTATCAAAAAGCAGAATTAATAGTAACGGTCAAACAAGGGAGGGTTTTTTAAAAAAATAAAATTTTAATAAAAACCAGGGATCGGAAACCGAACCAAACCTGAACCAAAAACCGTTCCGAGGCCACGATTTTTCTGAACCTGAACTCGAACCTGTACCTACGATAATATTATCGACTTGAACCGGAACTGAACTCTCGTTTTCCCTGTTTCATTGATCCATTTAATTTTTAGCTCATCGACCTCCTGTCGAAGAGCTATAGTGTTCGGTACGATGTCTGTAGCATCTTCCGATTTCAAAAATTTTTGCACAGAAATCCCGGACAGACCCCCTGGACCACGAAATGACTATTACAACATATGTCCGTATGTATGTCGCTCGTCCGCTCGCTCGCTCGCTCGCTCGCTCGTACGAGATTTTTTGTTCCACTCAGATCTCCTAAACTACCCAACGGATTTTTATGAAATTTTTTCTGCAGATACGTGTTATGGTATAGTTGTGCAAGGTACATTTTATTTTTCAAAATTTTCCTTCGTACTTGAGAAAAAAAATATTTTCCAATATTTTTTCAGTTTTTATTTTTTTTCTGCGTTATTTTTTATTTAATTGTATTCAAAATTTTCATGCATATGCAGGAAATGGAACAATATTTTTCCATATTTTTTATTTTGAAAAATTATGTCAGACCATTGGAGAAAAAAATATTTTTTTAATTAAAAATTGAACAAAAGAATATCAATGCATTTATAGTCGGCTTAGTTTGCTTTGCTTTTGTCAAGAGAAGAAAATGTATTCACACTTGTTTTAAATTTGTTGTTTTATTTGCGACCTAGGCACCTAGGATTTTAAAAGTGAATCTAAATAAATAATAATTTGTGATATATTCAGACTTGCACATACGTCGATGAGCTGCAGGCATGTATGTCTGTATACATTCCTAGTTTTTTAATAAATTTTGTAACAAACTAATTCCCTGTGATTTATTTGCAACTGCGTAGTTCTGCGTAAAAAAATACACTTCGTTGGTGGTCGTTGGGTGTAAACGTGGGGCCAGGGGCAATTGCACTGCTTTACCTTATCATGACCAAACTTGTATAATTTTGTATTATGCTCGTTAAACGAGGTTCCACTGTATGTCTTCTATTGGGGAGGTGTTATATTACTAGCTAAATTAATTTCCTTATATATATATATATATATATATATATATATATATATATATATATATATATATATATATATATATATATATATATATATATACACTGACTAAGAAGATTTATTTGGGTAAAATTGCAGGAACACGAAGGGTCGGAAGACCGAGGAATAAATGGATGAAAATGTTTTGAGTGAACGTAAAATTAAAAGCAGAAATGCACGTATGACAAGCTGTATGGATACTAACGAGGCGAGACAGTTATGTATGGATAGGAGTACATATTTGGCGCGCAATTGTTAGAAAATAAGGAATGAAAGGCAGTCTTCTATGTAATATATAATATTATATATTTATAAAGGGCCTACTACCCCAGTAATGGGAAACGCGTTTTCAATTCTGAACAACTTTTTACTTTCTTATACATAGTATAAAGAAAGTATAGGAATCATGAAAAATTTCGATTGCGAGATTTTGATGGAAATACATGTTTTGAGGTCCCCTGGACACGTTTTGACTATTTTCGCCATGACGTCTGTGTGTGTGGATGTGGGGATGTGTGGATGTGTGGATGTGTGGATGTGTGGATGTGTGTCTGTATGTTCATTATCTTCAAAACGAACAAAGACAGGACAATGAAACTTCGTATTTAAAAGTTTTTTGATTATATGAAGAGCTGATTAGATTTCTAGCATAATCGCACAACCGGAAGAGGAAGTTTACTGAAGAACAAAATCGAACATTGTGAATTATTACAGAAACTGAAAGGGATATGGAAAAAGTTTTGAAATAAAAGTTATAGAAAACAATAAGCTTAAGAAAAAATATTCTATGTATTTTTGCTCTATCTTTATCCAATTTTGAGTAAAATGTATTTATATATTGGCATGTATTTAAAATATCATATATGCTGTGAAAACAAAACAAAGACAAAATATTTACAGAAATACGCATTTGAAATGTCAAATATGTGCCAATTTAAATTGAGTATAAGAAAGTAGTGTGGTGACCACACCAGATTTTTTATTTACACTTTTGCTCTAAAATGTATTGTTCAGAAATAATCACAATATTTACATGTTAATTCCCAGGAATTTGGTCCACTATGAACGAGGGTTCATTATAACGAAAGCACACATTTTTTTTAAGAAATTTCAGTTTTTATTAGCATATATTCTATTCATACATGCATGTATATAAATAAACTATAATTATTCATTTTTTAAAATAAAAAATTATCTAAATTTTTATAACTGTATATATATACAGGGTGTCCTATTTAAACGGGCCACTACAGGGATCTCGGAAACTATAAGAGTTACAAGGTCGGTTAAATTAGACAAAAGTTGCGCATTTATGGGCCAATGTTAATGGCGATTTCATATTTTGAAAATTTTGCATGGCTCACTAGATAATGACAAAAATGTGATTTTTTCGAATTTTAATTTTCCATTATTACTCGGAAGGTGCTGAAAATATTGAAAAATGTTTCAAATAAATATTTTAGCATAGACAACAGGCTTTTTGAGGAATTTGATGAAATTGTTTTTTACCTTTCTATTTTGGAGATACAGCATGCAAGTTCAATTTTTTAAATAGGAACCATATTTAATTTTAGTTTAGTTAGAAAGAGCTATTTTTCCTCTTTCCAATGATGTATTTGGTTATATAAATATCTTTTTTAGTTTCGAATAAAAACTAAAAAGTATGATAACAAGATTGATTTTCGAAGTATGCCATGAAAATTTGATATAAAACAATTGCATCTAAACATGTTTAGTACATGCAAAACAAATGAAATTCAATAACATTTGATAAATGAAACAAAATTCGTTGTGTAAACTGAAAACTATTACACAGATTTTTGTATGAAGCCATACCTACATAAATTATTTTTTGTCTATAATCTTTTGTTTACCAAATATTATTGAATTTCAATTGTTTTGCATGTACATAACACATTTAGATGCAATTGTTTTATACCAAATTTTCATGGCACTCTACGAAGATCATTCTATTTGCCATACTTTTTAATTTTTCTTAAAAACTAAAGAAGATATTTATATAAACGAATACACTATTGTAAACAGGAAAAATAGCGCTTTCTAGCTAGAAAAAAATTAACTATGGTTTCCATTTAAAAAATTCAACTTGCATGCTGTATCTCCAGAAATATCTATTAAAAAAAAAATTCATTAAATTCATCGAGAACTATCTTATGTATGCTAAAATATTTATTTGAAACTTTTTTCAATATTTGTTGTACTTTGTGAGTTATAACGGAAAATTAAATTTCGAGAAAATCATACTTTTGTCATTATCTAGTGAGCCATGCAAAATTTTCAAAATATGAAATAGCCATTAACATATATATATATATATATATATATATATATATATATATATATATATATAATAAAAATTTGAGATTGAAATAGTAAAATAACTGGAGATGTACCGACTATCGAATATTAGTCGGCTAAGCCGACTATTCGGTCACTTTTCTAGTCAACGGCTTTACATTTTGATAAACTATAATAACAATTAGGTACAGGGATAAAATTAAAAAAAAAATATGAATAAAATAACTACATGTAAAATATGTATTTACTTATTAATAGGATGTCATATACATGTGATTTTCTTCGAGACATAACAGTCACAAGCAATACCTTATTTACGGAGATAGTATATACCCAAACGACGGAATAAACAGATATGTTCCAACCGCTAACTTGTCCACATGGCGCACGACACACTTAAAACAAGCAAACATCTAACAAGGGGACATTGTCACCACTGGAACACGGATTTGGCTGAATTTTTTTTTAGTAGTAGGTGGATATTAGTAGTGATTCTTGGTAAAGTAATAGCGCGCTACGTTTTGTCCTTTTCGAGAAAAGGGGCTTTAAAAATATAGCAGTGTTTATATAACTGTTTAAAATGCACACTGACAGTTGGTGCAGCGTTCAGCCAAATCCGTGTTCCGGTCGTGACAATGTCCCCTTGTAAGTTATATACCAATGATTATCAATTTAGAAATTTACCGCGACTTTTAGTGGTGTTTGAAATTAGTCGGTTGAAACCGACTAATCGGTTTTTAAAATGGCCAAATAGTCGGTAGTCGGTTAGTCGGCCAATATCGTAGTCGGTCCATCTCTAAAAATAATAATAATTTTACATAATTAAGTAAATTTAATTTGCAAGTTAAAATTTTCTTACTAATCAACGCTAATCAACTATAATGTTAATTAATATATTATAACATTTCTACTGCCATACCCATTTTTACTTTTTATTAAAAAAAAAAATAAAAAATACACTTCAACAATAGAAGCACTTACAGCCAGGGCTGGATACAAGGGGGGGCATAGCTCCCCCTTGTTAATTTATCTTGCATACAATAATATTCACATTAATCTAATTGTTAATTTTTTATCAAAATTTAAGAAAACTTAAATCGTCACCATCAAAATTATAACTACTGCGTTAAATTGTAACAGCTCTGAATGCAACCAAATGTCGTGTAGCTAGCTTTGTGGCAGATTTATAATGAATATTTAATTTAATTTGTCATAGAATTGCGTCACCTTCTAACAAACGACGGAAAACTTTAGATTTCTTTATAAAAGCAGAATCAAATACAGCTCCAGTATTAAAAAATTTAGCAAAAATTGATACAGTGAAAAAATCGGCAAGGAATGAAAAATCTGTTATTACACAAGCATAAACCGTGAGCATTCCTTCGACTTCCGTATTTAATGAGTCTAATAACATTGATAAAAATGACATAGGGTTATACGCCAGTAAACAAAAGATTATTAGCGATAATAGAAAAAAGGAGCTCCTAGAGAAACCATTTCGTCCACCTAAAAATTATGATTTTCCATTCTCTGAGCACAATAAAAAATAAAAATAAAGTAGTAAAAAGTAGAGATGCACCGAAGATTCGATTTCGCTTCCTTATTCGGCTGATTCGGCGTATTTTTTTAATATTCGGCTCCAGCCGAAGCAGCAGCAAGATTCGGTATTCGGCCGGCCGAAGCGAAAAAACTTATTGCTGGCATAAGGACAGGCTACTAGCTACTAGCATATATAGTGAAAGAGTTTTTTCAGAGACTGGAAATATTTATGAAGAGAAGAGAAGTAGGTTGCTCCCAAAGAATGCCGAACAATTACTTTTCATACATCATAATTTAGCATAACTTGATTTCAATTATTAAATTTACTATAATTATTCTTTATTATAAGGTATTCCATGTCATTTTATTTGGATAAAATAATTATATTTTTTATGTAATTTTCTTTGGTTCAAATAAGTATTTTTTTAAATTTTCTTTGGTTAAATTAAATATATTTTTGAGCAAATTGTCCAGACTTTTAATTTTAATGTTTTACCTACAAAATGTTATATACATCGGCCGAATATTCGTCACTTCGGCGAAAATGTAGGCCGAATATTCGGTATTCGATTATTCGGCCAAACCATGCTTCGGTGCATCTCTAATTTAAATCAAAGTCATTTAGATAAATATCCCTGGTTAGTATATTCTGAATTATTGAAGGGAGTTAATTGTAAATATTGTGCATTATTTGCTCCCAAAGTTATAGGCGATAGTCAATAGTACGGATTACACTATTATTAGAGCCCTGCATAACCGCGGTTATCCGCGGTTTATCCGCGGATATCCGCAATTTTAATGCGGATTCGGATATATTTTAAATATTTTTAGCGGATGCGGTTCGGATGCGGATATAACATGTGCGGATGCGGATCGGATGCGGTTATTGGACATCTTATCCGCTATCCGAAAATGTTTATCTTGTTTTGAAACATAATACTTTTTTGTAGGCACGATCATAAATTAATACTCCTAGTAAAAACAAAAGTTTGACAACCCGTACTTGTTTTTCGTTTTGAAGCTATTTAGAAATAGTAAACAAAATATAAATTATGACGTCATATTTTAACTTTAGAGTATTTCTTTATTGAAAAGGGTAGGAGAGAGAACGTACTAATGCTAAAGATTTACTGTTATTCTACGTCACATAATGAGCTCTACAACAAAAATAAGCGTTTAGTAACATCTAGTTACAATTTTTCTATCTTTCCTACAATTAGAAAATTGAAAAAAAATCTGTATTGAAACGCGGATGCGGATCGGATGCGGATTTTGTACCTGCAGATGCGGATCGGATGCGGTTATCCATTTACAAAAATATTGCGGATGCGGTTCGGTTGCGGATATAATACATGCGGATGCGGGTCGGATGCGGATAACAAAAAACTTATCCGCGCAGGGCTCTAACTATTATGCATAATAAAAAGTTTAAAATCACGAGCGTAGCCGGGCAATGATGCTAGTTTTATAAATAAATTTGTATTATAAAAATGGAACGTTATTTTTTTTTATTTCTATGGCCCCTCCCTTGAACTTTTTCTGCATCCGCCCCTGCTTACAGCGGTCATTTTATACCATATGTTCAGGTAAAGCATTTTTTTAGCTGAACCAAAACTGGTATTGTCCCGGAACTGAACCACTTAAAAATTATTTTTCTGAACCAAAACCGGTATTGAATCGAATCTGAACTCAATTTGTTTTCCTTCGCTAAACCTGAACCCTATCCGAACCCATTTTTTGCGGTTTACGATCCCAGATTAAAACAAATCATTTAATAAAAACTGTTAGAAGAAATAATGATCACTTACCGAAGTTTCATTGCACATTCATTTAGTCTAGTAGTTAATATTTAATAATAAATGCAGATATTAAAATGTTATGAACATTTGTGTATAATAAATTGTGTGTAAGTGCTAACAGCTATTACATTATAGAATTACAGGTTAGTAATGGGAATTGATTAACAATTAGTGCTATTAATCAATATAATCAGGAACGGTTATACACCAATCCGTTCCCTATGTACGAGTATGTATCTATATGTAATGCGATCAAAACAGTATTTTCACTTTATCAATCCGTTAATAATTTCATAGGTATACGATAATTATTTATATACTCCAATTGCATACATAATTTCATAATTATGCTAAAATTTACATATATTCTATTTAAAGCAAGTGAAATTATTACATAAATATAAATTTTTCATGAAATTCTATGTATAAAACAGCAACCAATCTAAATAGAACGGTAATTGCTACCGCCGAAAATAAATATTGTAGTTCAGGTGCGCCACGAACTTCCAATTAATAATTATATGAATATTCATTATGAATTGCAGAAGAAAAAATAATAACAGAGAATAAAACACGAACAGCGAATGAACAATTGATTAAATGAATAGTAAAGTTTTCATTTGGGTGAATACCGACGACATTGAATAATTATGACTGTAGAAAACACAGTAACTTGAAAGTACCGGCGTTCTATTTGAAAACTATCTACAGGGAACTATCTCTTAAACTACACTTCATTACGTTTACGAACTTGTCATAATTAATATTTGTTTCATACAACTTTACTATAAAGTTTCCTCATTAACACACTACAATTAAAAAAATCCAAACAATTTTTTTATTGCTTAGAAATAAATTAGATTTATATATATGGTGAGAAGTGAATAAGTACAGCGAAATTTACTTAAAGTGATCACGTTTAAAGTTATCCATCGGTTTATATTATCATTTATATGAGATCTCGCTTGACATGACCGGTCATTACCATATTAAAATTTTAGTGTAAAATAAAAATAGGATTCTTATGTTAAATTTGAGACATAAATGTTCTTATATCGAAGATTTCTTATTTGGAATATTGCTTATATCGACCGTTCACTGAATTAACTTTATATAAACAGTAGAGCACTTAGGTAATTAAAACTAAATATGTATCTATAGAAACAATATTAAAACGAAGTATAATGGCATCTATTAATATTTTGTAAATCCGTAATTTTACCAAGCTCCGTTTACAAATTCAATGTAACGTGGAACCGAAATGGTGACGGTTACATGCATCCTTGAGATCGAAACATCGGCAATATTCGTCGAAATTTTTGTTTCTACATTAAATATTTTCTTCAACATCAAAGAAAACTAAGTTACTTATTCCAATTCCCTGGGCAAGAAAGAAATTTTCCGTTTTATTACTGATGTTCCGTTGACTTAAATAATTTTACAAATATAATTTGTATTGTAGGTTATAGCATCGCCAATAAACTAACCATTACCAAACAAAAAGTAAGGAATATGAACTCTAAATACGCTATACAAATTAACAGCCAATCGAACGCCATATTTACACCATTGAAATTACTACATAATAACCACGTATCTTTAAAAAAACCCAAAGTACAGTCTACTTTTCGATCATATTCATTACTTTTTCATTTACAATAATTAAATTATTGGGGTGTTATATTCTAACAGTACAAATTCTGTGAAACATTTCAATCTATACATATGTATATAAAATAAATAAAAATAATTTTTAAAAAGAAGCTATTATTAAATTACACTAAAAAGAAAAAAAAGAAAAGCATGGGGCGTAAACGTTCATACAAATTGGACATTAGAACATTTACTCCCCACGCTTTTATTTATTTTTTCTTTTTAGTGCAATTTAATAAAAGCTTGTTTTTAAAAATTATTTTTTTATTTATTTTATTTTATTCTTTTTAGACTGTGGTAAGTGTGTAATCGGATCACACATTCTTTGCAATGAGATGAGGAATTACACTAATTAATACTAATGTTATACACTGACATAAACACAGTTATAATTATAATAAATCACTTTTATTGTAACCACTTTTATTTTATTAATAGCTAAATCTTTGTTGTACATTCATAATGCGAGACACAACTGTCAAAAAAACGTCGTATTTCTGTTGTTACCGGTGCTAAGCCGACTATTCACCGAAAACTTTATATCTAGTATATACAATACACGAGTGCGTCTCACGAGTTCGAAATCTCACTAGTTCACTTTCTCACCAGTTCACTTTCTCATTTGTTCACATTATCACTAGTGCGAAAGTCATCCCCACTCCATCTACTACTGCCGCAACAAATTTTTGTCTCGCGAGTTCCCATTCTCAGAAGTTCGAAAGCACCCCCCACCACTTTTCAATGATTCTCATTTGTTCACTTTCTCACGAGTTCACTTTCTCATTTGTTCACCTACGCAGTGCAGTTATACACGAATGTTAATTTGATTGCCTATCGGCAGGCGAATTTTTTGTATTGCTAAATTATGTAATATAATTTTAAGAGATAGAAATATTTAGTTAAATTCCAAACAAAATTGCAAATTTATAGGCGTTTTTTTGAAAGTAAGTTAATAATGTCAATAAATAATGAAATGTCTGCATTGTATTTACAATGAATGTAAATGAATTGTAAATGAACTCGATCTCGGCCGATTACGTTTTTGTTACAGTTTTAATATTAAGTCAAAATATCACTAAGAATCATATGAATATACAAATGGTAATGTCTGGTTTGTTTTTTGTTATTTTTTAAGGATTATAGAACAAATTAAATCCATTTAACTGATAAGATAGATGCATGTAGATATGTGTAATAGGTATTTTTATCATAATATGTTTTTAATTATATATTGACGAACATAACATGAACTCTTTTTTGTTATGATTTTCCATCAGATTGAAGTTACGATTGAATTGAAAAGGATGTTTTCTCATTATCTTATTAACATAGCCTATCATTATGCCTTGTTATCTACCATATAAAAGTGTAACAATAAACAATTTTGCGAAAATAGCCCCACACATTAATTTGATATATTAATGTTAAATTTAAATTTCCTACCCAAGTTGTAAAGCAAATCATAGAAATGTAATTATAGCAGTCACTGACCAATGAATATTAACTAGTAACGTTAAAGTGAAATACAATGCAGACATTTCATTATTTATTGACATTATTAACTTACTTTCAAAAAAACGCCTATAAATTTGCAATTTTGTTTGTAATTTAACTAAATATTTCTATCTCTTAAAATTATATTACATAATTTAACAATACAAAAAAGTCGCCTGCCGATAGGCAATCAAATTAACATTCGTGTATAACTGCACTGCGTAGGTGAACAAATGAGAAAGTGAACTCGTGAGAAAGTGAACAAATGAGAATCATTGAAAAGTGGTGGGGGGTGCTTTCGAACTTCTGAGAATGGGAACTCGCGAGACAAAAATTTGTTGCGGCAGTGGTAGATGGAGTGGGGATGACTTTCGCACTAGTGATAATGTGAACAAATGAGAAAGTGAACTGGTGAGAAAGTGAACTAGTGAGATTTCGAACTCGTGAGATGCTTCGCAATACACGACCTTCTAGATTCATACCGGCCTGCGACATTAGCGATAGAACAATAGATTTTTTGTGCTGACAGCTCGGCCAAATGTTGAAGTATTGGCGCTAGTAACAGTAGCTACTTGTCACTGTCAAAAAATGACCACTAATATTGTAAAACGTTGTTTCATAAGAATTATTAATTATAAATGCAAAATTAATCGTGAAATACATAAACAAATTAATAGTATCAATGATTTTTAAAGAAATTTGGTTTTATAAAAGTTAAAAATTAAATATATAACATAGGTATACATTCACTGCAAAAGATATCTCTTTTATTATCTGATCCGCGATTTAACATTGAAAGTTTTAATAATCTACTAGTACCAGTGTATAAATTTATACTCTCAAGCCATTTATGTGTCATATTCATGTCTGAGGGGAATTCATTTAGCACCTACATTTGTTCCTCGTCGACTGCAGCTTGGTATATAATACTTCTTATATTGAACCAAATTACAATAATTCGCTATTAATTATAATACATCAAACTATGTATGCTGCAGTTGAAAGCGTTGCTGTAAAAACACCCAATAATTTTTAGTGAAATGAATAATAATACCTGTAAATAATAACAAAGCAAATATTACACAAATAATTAATATGTAATTGCACCAGATATACAGCTTATATATTAATTTTACACAAAATATTAAACTGAATCACAACTGAATTCTGTAGTTAGTTGATTAACAACTGTCAAAATCGTATTTTGTTCAAATGTTTTCCTACGGCTATTAGCGCCAGCGGCGGCACGCTGAAACTGGGCCTAGCCGCGGGCCGCTATAGTACACTTTTAATCGAGAAGGTCGTGATACAATATATGTATTGATCTTCTTTTGTTCAATCCTCCCGTCAGACAGACAGGAAGACAGACAGACACACAAGTGAACCTAAAAAAAAAGTGAATGTATGTTCCCTATACAATTTGACACTAGGGTTGCCAACTCAATGTGTGAATTTTGCGGGACACGATTTAAAAAACAGCGAGATTTATAAATGTGAGACGGGATAATTTTTAACTAACGATAAACTCATTTAAACATGTAAAATATTTATTTAGATGTTTGTAGAATATACTACACAGTAAGATTAGCTGGTCGTACGAAATATACTCCACAAACACAGACACTAAACAATTGACTAGCACCGGCTTGATTACTATAGGTACATCATCGCATTGCACAGTCGCGCCACCCAGTGAAGCGGGACAAACAGTGTCCCGCCAATGGTCAAGGCGGGACGCGGGATTTCATGATCTAAAAGCGGGAAATGCCGCTAAAAACGGGACGGTTGACAACCCTATTTGACACCCGTCGACCGACCGGGATATACATTTGCAGAGATACCCTCTAGGACCATGCGGATTTCTTAGGGTACATAAGAACGCCGATATCTACTGCAAAATGTAGAAAGAAGGGCAGAAAATTATATTTGACGTATGTACGTAATTATCTGTCATCAGTACAATATTATTCTTTTGTTGGCATATATATGCAAAGCCAAATATACCACTTACATAGTATATTGTAAGCCTTTTGTTCAGATATATTTACTTCCATGACAACCTTACTGTTATTGTATTGTAGATGGTTCACAAGGCGATTCAATCTGAATTTAATAAATGTACCTAAGTAATACTAATAATGTTACTTAATATTTTAACATTTATTACGCAAGTAATTATACTTGTAAATAATTGTAATATTTCAGTGGAAAATTAATAAATTGTACGCTAAGAAATTTATTCATATTCGCACCGGATGGAAAAACACAAAATATTGTTTATCAAAAAACTTTAGAATAACAACTATTGGAAGAATCCCAAGCGACGCCAGGTACTTTTCGCTAGTAGATAGTAAGACCTAAACAAAATTATAACCCTGTTCAGTAATGACTCAAGAATGAATGTACACCGTAACAGAGGTGGAATAAGTTCATTTTTATAACAGCAATATATATATTAAGAAAACCATTTTGACATGCATTACATAAAATATTATTTTGTTATATGATAGGAGTATGTTTTAAATTGGCATATTTCCATGACCACTGCAGAGATGCAGATCTCACTGCATATTTCCACTGGCTAATTTAGTAAAAGTACATTTGATAGTTATTCGAATATTTAACAATCATCGGAATCAGATTTATCTGATTGATTTAATTATATCATTAATCATCATCTTCAGATGATGAAAACCAGCAAAATTTAAAACATATATAACAAAATTAGATTGTATATATTGGGAAATACTGCACGCTCTGTACGGGTATTGGGATTCATTCTCGAGATCAATAAGGAACAGGGTTATAAATTTAAATATTTCACAGAATTTGCATTGTTAGAATATAGCACCGTTAATACACTAACCATTACAAATCAAAAAGTCAAGAAATGAACTTGGAATATACTATACGCAGCTATTCTTGTCGTCTGTACATATATCAGCAAATGACATTATAACTGCATAATATTTTTGGACCCCTAACAAAAACTAGGAATGTATACAGACATACATGCCTGCAGCTCATCGACGTATGTGCAAGTCTGAATATATTACAAATTATTATTTATTTAGATTCACTTTTAAAATCCTAGGTGCCTAGGTCGCAAATAAAACAACAAATTTAAAACAAGTGTGAATACATTTTCTTCTCTTGACAAAAGCAAAGCAAACTAAGCCGACTATAAATGCATTGATCTTCTTTTGTTCAATTTTTAATTAAACTAGTATTCAAAGAATGGGTTAGTCACCCATGCCTGCAGCTCATCGACGTATGTGCAAGTCTGAATATATCACAAATTATTATTTATCTAAATTCACTTTTAAAATCGTAGGTGCCTAGGTCGCAAATAAAACAACAAATTTAAAACAAGTGTGAATACATTTTCTTCTCTTGACAAAAGCAAAGCAAACTAAGCCGACTATAAATGCATTGATCTTCTTTTGTTCAATTTTTAATTAAAAAATATTTTTTTCTCCAATGGTCTTACATAATTTTTCAAAATAAAAAATATGGAAAAATATTGTTCCATTTCCTGCATATGCAAGAAAATTTTGAATATAATTGAGTGAAAAATAAAGGAGAAAAAAAATAAAAACTGAAAAAAAGTTGCAAAATATTTTTTTTCTCAAGTGCGAAGGAAAATTTTGAAAAATAAAATATACCTTGCACAACTAGACCATAACAAGTATCTGCAGAAAAAATTTCATAAAAATCCGTTGGGTAGTTTAGGAGATCTGGGTGGAACAAAAAAATCTCGTACGAGCGAGCGAGCGAGCGAGCGAGCGGACGAGCGACATACATACGGACATATGTTGTAATAGTCATTTCGTGGTCCAGGGGGTCTGTCCGGGATTTCTGTGCAAAAATTTTTGAAATCGGAAGATGCTACAGACATCGTACCGAACACTATAGCTCTTCGACAGGAGGTCGATGAGCTAAAAATATTTTTTTCTCCAATGGTCTTACATAATTTTTCAAAATTAAAAATATGGAAAAATATTGTTCCATTTCCTGCATATGCATGAAAATTTTGAATACAATTGAATCAAAAATAACGCAGAAAAAAAATAAAAACTGAAAAAATATTGGAAAATATTTTTTTTCTCAAGTACGAAGGAAAATTTTGAAAAATAAAATGTACCTTGCACAACTAGATCATAACACGTATCTGCAGAAAAAATTTCATAAAAATCCGTTGGGTAGTTTAGGAGATCTGGGTGGAACAAGCGGACGAGCGACATACATACGGACATATGTTGTAATAGTCATTTCGTGGTCCAGGGGGTCTGTCCGGGATTTCTGTGCAAAAATTTTTGAAATCGGAAGATGCTACAGACATCGTACCGAACACTATAGCTCTTCGACAGGAGGTCGATGAGCTAAAAAATATTTAATATTGTAGTTTAAATGCGTTTGTAAATTGAACGCAATAGAAAATCACTCATATTGTCTATTGCCATTTAGGAGCCATTTATAATTATGAACCCTAGACAAATCTCGCAATCGATTTTTACTTTCTTATACATTGTATAAAGAAAGTATAGGCATCATGATACATTTATATTGCGCGTTTTTGATGAAAATATGTGTTAAGGTTCTTTGAATACGTTTTGACTACGTGAGTGTGGAATTGTCGATGGATGAATGAATGTGTGCCTGTATGTTAATTATCTCAAAAACGAGCACAGATAGGGCAATGAAACTTCATATTTAAATGTTTCTTGATTATACGAAAGGCTGATTAGTTTTCCGATATAATTGAAACCGGAAGAGGAACTTTTCTGAACATCAATATTTTGAATTATTTGAGAAAATAAGAGATGTGGAAAAAGTTTTCAACTAAAAATTGTATAAAACAATATTGTAAAGAAAAAAATTTGGTAAGTTTTTTAGCTCATCGACCTCCTGTCGAAGAGCTATAGTGTTCGGTACGATGTCTGTAGCATCTTCCGATTTCAAAAATTTTTGCACAGAAATCCCGGACAGACCCCCTGGATCACGAAATGACTATGACAACATTTGTCCGTATGTATGTCGCTCGTCCGCTCGCTCTCTCGTACGAGATTTTTTGTTCCACCCAGATCTCCTAACTACCCAACGGATTTTTATGAAATTTTTCTTCGTACTTGAGAAAAAAAATATTTTCCAATATTTTTTTCAGTTTTTATTTTTTTTCTGCGTTATTTTTAGTTCAATTGTATTAAAAATTTTCATGCATATGCAGGAAATGGAACAATATTTTTCCATATTTTTTATTTTGAAAAATTATGTAAGACCATTGGAGAAAAAAATATTTTTTAATTAAAAATTGAACAAAAGAAGATCAATGCATTTATAGTCGGCTTAGTTTGCTTTGCTTTTGTCAAGAGAAGAAAATGTATTCACACTTGTTTTAAATTTGTTGTTTTATTTGCGACCTAGGCACCTAGGATTTTAAAAGTGAATTTAGATAAATAATAATTTGTGATATATTCAGACTTGCACATACGTCGATGAGCTGCAGGCATGTATGTCTGTATACATTCCTAGTTTTTTGTTACAACCGAAAGCGACACAACTATTCATTTTTATAAAATGCAATGATAATAAATTTAACTGATACTATAGTATAGTATAGTATTTATTTGGTTCATTTGATCTTACAAAGATATTGAACAAGTTAAATGGTGTAATATAACAAATTATTTACATAACTAACAATTACTTTACAAATAATTCACACATCAGATAAATATTCATTTATAGTATAATAAACTTTTTCCAATAGAAAATCTTTTAATCTTTTTTTAGCTCATCGACCTCCTGTCGAAGAGCTATAGTGTTCGGTACGATGTCTGTAGCATCTTCCGATTTCAAAATTTTTTGCACAGAAATCCCGGACAGACCCCCTGGACCACGAAATGACTATTACAACATATGTCCGTATGTATGTCGCTCGTCCGCTCGCTCGCTCGCTCGCTCGCTCGTACGAGATTTTTTGTTCCACCCAGATCTCCTAAACTACCCAACGGATTTTTATGAAATTTTTTCTGCAGATACGTGTCATGGTCTAGTTGTGCAAGGTACATTTTATTTTTCAAAATTTTCCTTCGTACTTGAGAAAAAAAATATTTTCCAATTTTTTTTCAGTTTTTATTTTTTTTCTGCGTTATTTGTTATTCAATTGTATTCAAAATTTTCCTGCATATGCAGGAAATGGAACAATATTTTTCCATATTTTTTATTTTGAAAAATTATGTAAGACCATTGGAGAAAAAAATATTTTTTAATTAAAAATTTAACAAAAGAAGATCAATGCATTTATAGTCGGCTTAGTTTGCTTTGCTTTTGTCAACAGAAGAAAATGTATTCACACTTGTTTTAAATTTGTTGTTTTATTTGCGACCTAGGCACCTAGGATTTTAAAAGTGAATTTAGATAAATAATAATTTGTGATATATTCAGACTTGCACATACGTCGATGAGCTGCAGGCATGGGTGACTAACCCATTCTTTGAATACTAGTTATATATTGAACTTGATTTAGCATTTTTAATATTCTCCGCAAGTTTATTGTACAAATTATAATTAACATAAAGTTTGTAGTGATAATGTTCAAGAAACAGTTTTACACTATAACTAATCACTAATAACATAAAGTCTGTAATGTTCAAGGAAAAGGTTTTCACTAGAACTAATCACTAATTTCACAAAAAGTCAGTAATGTTCAATATAATTACACAAGAAAAACTTAACACATCAATAACCATAAAAACAGTGCACTTCGTCAACATTCTGATTTTGACAGAAGGTCATACAAATATGGCCGCCGCATTTGGAATTTGGCTTCACTTTTTAGCTCATCGACCTCCTGTCGAAGAGCTATAGTGTTCGGTACGATGTCTGTAGCATCTTCCGATTTCAAAAATTTTTGCACAGAAATCCCGGACAGACCCCCTGGACCACGAAATGACTATTACAACATATGTCCGTATGTATGTCGCTCGTCCGCTCGCTCGCTCGCTCGCTCGCTCTCTCGTACGAGATTTTTTGTTCCACCCAGATCTCCTAAACTACCCAACGGATTTTTATGAAATTTTTTCTGCAGATACGTGTTATGGTCTAGTTGTGCAAGGTACATTTTATTTTTCAAAATTTTCCTTCGTACTTGAGAAAAAAAATATTTTCCAATATTTTTTCAGTTTTTATTTTTTTTCTGCGTTATTTTTAGTTCAATTGTATTAAAAATTTTCATGCATATGCAGGAAATGGAACAATATTTTTCCATATTTTTTATTTTGAAAAATTATGTAAGACCATTGGAGAAAAAAATATTTTTTAATTAAAAATTGAACAAAAGAAGATCAATGCATTTATAGTCGGCTTAGCTTGCTTTGCTTTTGTCAAGAGAAGAAAATGTATTCACACTTGTTTTAAATTTGTTGTTTTATTTGCGACCTAGGCACCTACGATTTTAAAAGTGAATTTAGATAAATAATAATTTGTGATATATTCAGACTTGCACATACGTCGATGAGCTGCAGGCATGGGTGACTAACCCATTCTTTGAATACTAGTTTACGTTGTTTCCCCTCCTTAGTTTCTTTACTCTAAGGTTTCTACACTTAATATCCAATAAAACCGATTGATATTAATATCCTTAAAAAACATAAACACAAATTTTTATTAATTATGTGAAATAACAGTAAATAAAGTATGAAAATAAAAAATCTAAAAAGAAACATTTTTGCATTCTAATTTGAAAATATGTAGATATGCATGTGGTATGTACATACATACAGTAAACCTCCGATATAACGCGCATATCGAAACAACGCCCGCGTTGTAAGGTGAACCGCGTTGTACCGAGCGGCGCTGATGACTATAAATTTACTCATACATATTATGTATTTTAATAAAAAAAAAATTATTAATTTATCACATCGCAAACATCGCCCGCGCTTCAAGAGACTGCGCGGTATAGCAAGCAGCGTTATATCGGGGGTCCACTGTATATGTAATGATTGTATACTTATATAATATGTATGACACTGAGAATGGGAATTTATTTCGCTGCGCACCAATTAATATAAATAAAAAAATTCTTAGCGTATGTAACAAGAAATAATATTTTAAATTCTGAACACATTTATTTACTTTTTAGCTCATCGACCTCCTGTCGAAGAGCTATAGTGTTCGGTACGATGTCTGTAGCATCTTCCGATTTCAAAAATTTTTGCACAGAAATCCCGGACAGACCCCCTGGACCACGAAATGACTATTACAACATATGTCCGTATGTATGTCGCTCGTCCGCTCGCTCGCTCGCTCGCTCGCTCGCTCGCTCGTACGAGATTTTTTGTTCCACTCAGATCTCCTAAACTACCCAACGGATTTTTATGAAATTTTTTCTGCAGATACTTGTTATGGTCTAGTTGTGCAAGATATATTTTATTTTTCAAAATTTTCCTTCGCACTTGAGAAAAAAAATATTTTGCAACTTTTTTTCAGTTTTTAATTTTTTTCTCCTTTATTTTTTACTCAATTGTATTCAAAATTTTCTTGCATATGCAGGAAATGGAACAATATTTTTCCATATTTTTTATTTTGAAAAATTATGTAAGACCATTGGAGAAAAAAATATTTTTTAATTAAAAATTGAACAAAAGAAGATCAATGCATTTATAGTCGGCTTAGTTTGCTTTGCTTTTGTCAAGAGAAGAAAATGTATTCACACTTGTTTTAAATTTGTTGTTTTATTTGCGACCTAGGCACCTACGATTTTAAAAGTGAATTTAGATAAATAATAATTTGTGATATATTCAGACTTGCACATACGTCGATGAGCTGCAGGCATGGGTGACTAACCCATTCTTTGAATACTAGTTTTCTCTAAATTGTATTGTTCAGAAGTAATCACAATTTACATAATAATTCCCTTTTACACCCGTTTATGATGCCCTCGGGCATTAATTTGAAAAATTATGAAAAGCCATAGAAGAAACAAAATACATATTTTTAAATGAATTTTGATGTTACTTTGAACAGAAGATCAATGCCTTTTTAATAGGCATAATCGGCTTTGCTTTTGTCAACAAAAGAAAATGTTTTGCAACCTATTTTAAATTTATTGTTTCATTTGCGAGCTAATGTTTTTGATTATGATTTTAAAAGTGTATTTAAGTAAATATTAATCTGTGAATAAAAATTTCTCAAAAAAAATAAAATTAACGTCGTATATATTGCAGATATATAGACCTAACTAAGCTGTCATGAACTATTATGGCGCTACTATCAGGGCTATATTGAATGTTATATATCCAACGGTAAAGTGTAAAAAGTCTATATGGCATGCATTAACCGGATAAGCATCCTTTTAAACTTACTGTTTTACTATCTATGTTAGATATTTGATTTAATTCATTCTCTCGCCTCATGGCGTCCATTGTTATTGATTATTCATAGATAAGGTATTTCGTTACAATAACATCAAGTGACTAAGATGTGCGCTTACAAAAGGATCCCCGTTTCCAACATGGCTTCCGAACCTAAATTCTTCATTAGGATTATCAGCGATAACAATGTATCTGGCGAAACCGCAAAAGATCAATGAATATGGATGAGAATAATCTAATAGCCTAGCTACGTATACCTTTCATTAAACTAACATGCCTCTGATCAACATTATAATACACAATATATAATCCAATCCTGTACTGCTTATGCGAATACGTATATAATTATAATAAAAATATGCAGGTATTTGTAATTAACTCTTAAAGACAGAAAATAGCACGTACTTGTATAAACGTGTTGAAAAGTAATACTATCTGCATACATATATGTAAATGTCACCAGAATGTAATCCTACCCTAACAATCATACATACAGACAAGGGACAATGTTCCGACACATCCGGAATTAGTTTGCTAACTAGTCATTTAGAGTTGCTTGCCTGTACATACGTATCTGTGAATTGCCCATGAAGCTTTTATGGTTTATTTAAAGGCACTAGAGTGTTGTTAAGTTGTTAATTATTATACAACCCGTAGAATATATATATATATATATATATATATATATATATATATATATATATATATGTGTGTGTAGTTTTTAATTCTGAACAATATTTTTATTTACACTTTTGTTCTAAAATGTACTGTTCAGAAGTAACCACAATATTACTATTTTTCCATGTTAATATCCCAGATTTCTTGGGACACCCAGTATATATATATATATATATATATATAATATATATATATATATATATATATATATATATATATATATTAACCATATAATCTACTTTACCCCTTAAGGGGAGGTGATACGCCAAATATTCAGATCATATATCAGATGCATGTACATATTTGAATTACTAATGTTTGTTAAATTGAATATTACCAAATTCCATGGACTAAACGCCAATCATAAGTTTGACACGAGGAACTGTAATGATCTCCAAATTTCAAAGCACAGACTTAAGCTTTACAAAAAGTCACCATATTACAAAGGAATCATATTATACTATAACAAATTATAATTAAGCATAAAAGATTCAAATAATGTAAATGCATTTAAGAGGAAGGTAAAAAAATCTCCAACAGAATTGTTTTTATTCTATAGAAGAATACTTAGAATATTAATTTAGTTAAGTGTTAAATTACATTAATGTATGTATATTAGGTGAAGCACTGACGTGTTTATATCGATATATCGATCAGAAACAAATAAATATTATTATTGTTATTATTATACATTTCTACAATTTTATTTACATATAAACAATTATAAACAACCCAGTTATAGAATCAAACTGTATCGAAAAAAAAAATCGTGAGAAATAAACCAATGAATAAGCATATATTGTATTGTATTGCTATTGAAAGTATTTCAACTGTAACTTCACAGGATCTGAATTCGTGTGAAACCATTTTAGCACGGAAACAAAACGATAAAAGCAATTCCTCCGAATGCACATATTCTAGCAAAATAACAGAAAATAAAAAACAACACAACACTGCAAGGAAGTATGAAAGTGGAGAAGGCGTTAGTAGGAGGAAATAACGGTGGGAAATAAAAGGAGAACAATATGGGCCCAGTTTGTAGGATTCAGAGTTAAATGACTCGCAGAGAGAAGTAAGGTTCACTACTCTTACTACACATTTTGTACGTACGCAACGCTTGTAAATTACTTACTAGCCAATGGTTGAAGCGGTTAGATTAATGACCACACAAACTCATACGCATATACATGCATACATACGCATATACATGCAAGACCCTTGAACCTTTCATATGTTGATGCGTAAAGTGTTGTGAGTCCAGTGAACATCAATTTAGCACTTAATAGTTGCTGTATGTGTGTATACGTATAGTATTACATAAAATTAATGCATTATTAACGATATTTACACAGTAAAATGAATCTCCGTTGGGCCACTCGGTATAAAATCATAAAATACAGGAAAGAAGTCAGTGTATTACTAATATATTCTCATAATAGACTAACTTTGTGAACAATACATATCAGGTGATTCTCATTCAATGGACATGTATTTTACTCAATTTTACCTGCTTGTTATTAACTACTGCTACAGAGATATATCTTGCGCCAGCTGAGCCCCTATCTACACTTTGCGTAACAATGGCCGGTTCTCAATGCAGTTAACAGGCCCCATACCGCACCTGTGTATACACGTGTCATCTGACCTTTTTATATATAAAGATAGAGATTCATATGTGTGTTGATGAAAAAGTATATGCGTTATAACCGGTGAAAATACAGAGATTTCATAACATTACACCCATTACATATATGATATGTAACTACTTGGAAGTCTTGGGGAATCCAACATGAGAATCCATATAAAATTCAATTCATTTTCAACAAGTTCTTCTTTTCAATTTCTCCTAAAATATGTTTGTACAGTAAATAAGTCAAATGTCAAACAGAGAGAATCGACGCACAGATCATTGTGCACAATTGTACACCGCAGGAACACACATCACAGGATTGACAAGGTCAGTCAGTGACATACAAAAACTTCAACAACAAAGAATTCCAAACGTGATCTACAACAAGACAACAGGAAATGAACAAGGAAATGTCACACACTCACCAAAGCGGACCGATATTCTCTTTTGTTCTGCAACTGTATGGGTATGTCTCTAATTAGGTTGCCTTATTAGATTGTACTGGATACTTGGCTCATTTCGTGAAACTAAGGATTGTTCTTGATTTTTTCATATAAAAAATGGAAATAAATATGGACAGTTTACATTAAAATAAAGGTACTTCCTTACTCTACTATCCAGTATTTCGAAAGAATTTTTACTTTTCCATAACTTATATAGAATAATGGTTATGTAAGTATAATAGTATAAGCGTAACAAATTTCAACGGATATATACATAACACGTTTCAAATGTTCTAAACATGATTTGATGATTTTTAAAGTACCGTGTTTATCTATATGCCTGTGTTATGAATGACCAATTTATTTCGTCAACAAAAACTCTTGATCGTAAATGATCGTTTTCCGGAGATGAGACCTATTTGATCTAAAACTTAAATAGAAAATTACTATATTTTATATATTATAAACACACTATTTTAGTCAAAAAACGGTTCGATATATAAATTTGAAAACAAATGTGGCTTATAATTATAATTTTCCACGCCGGAAGTAGAAGTCGATTTCTTTGGTCACAAAATTGTGACAGAAATTTACTCCCTAAGGACGAAAGAACACAACAATTTCCCTAGGGGAGTTTTTACTATAATAAAGATTTTTGTAAATCAATGTAAGTTGTCATAGTACTTTTCATGCTCGGTTGCATGGAAACATTCCAAAGGCTTCTAAATACATATTGCAATTTCGCTCCAATTTATTATAATTCTTTAGTTATGATATTAAGTGTTTCTACTCCCGATCGTGGAAAAAATGGTATATATATCTCGGGATAGACCACCATTTTTCCCTCGATGTATTTGTAGCCCTGTGGATTCGACCTCGGGCTTCAAATTACACCTCAGCAAAAATAAGACGTTTCTCTTCATTGTGTATAATGTACTATCACCATCGTGCAATTCATGGCAATGAAAAAAAAATATTTATGCATATAAGGTATTAAAAGTTAAATTAAAACGTAGTGTCTTTTGTGTTAATTTTAAAATGGTGAATATTTTTTCCTAATTAATTTTAGAGAATTTGGATAGAATTCAAAAATGGGCAAGATGACGCTAACATTATTGCTAAAAGCATTTATTCATTGAGAAAACTAATTAAACAAAACTTTCTTATACATATTTAGTTATATCAAAACTCAATTTAAATTGTGATGAAAAGATCATATGTGAAAATTAGTTTTCACGGTGTACAATAGTTATTTATATACATACCAATAGTGTTATGGCGATGATTATGCAGAGAAGGTCACGATATTCTAGCCTGAGGGCCTTCCGTCCGAGGGAAGGATATCGCCCGATTGGCATGATCATCTAGTAACACCCGTGATGCATACGAGACTTCATATTACACTTTAATATTATTTTTATCAAAAATAAGTTGCTCGTGCCAGTTCAAAATACTTACGACATATGCGTTGCCAAGGACTTTGAAGTAAGCTACTAAAGATTTATTACCTACGAAATCAAAGGCAATTTATGAAAAAGTGTTCAAAATATTTTTTGACTGGGAATTGAAAAATAAAATTAGGGGGCCTAAAAGTTATTATGCCCTAGGGCATAATGAGCTTGTTTTCTTATTTCGTATTTAAAGTGAAAAAAGCTAATAATAGGCAATTGTAATATAAAATATTAAATTATTTATTTTATTTAAAAAACTGAATCAATGTGTAGCTGGAAAGTACTTAAAAGAAAAGTACTGTAACTAGTGCTTTAAGTATGTCATATGCTTAAAATATTTTACTTAAAATACTTTTGTAAATTAGTATTCAGTACTGTATTTAAAGTACTTTTTCTCAGTGAATAGTACTTTAAATACTTTCATGCACTTAGAGTACCAAAAAGTATTTAATGGAAAAAAAGTAATTAAAGTACATAATTTAAATACAAAATACTTTTCGCATGCGCATAACTACTAACCAGTGCGTAGTTTGAATAGTCATATACAAAAACACAGAAAGAATATTTTGAAGAAAGTTTATGTTAAGGTAATTATGTGCCTTACATCTTCATAGGACAGTACCTACATAATTACTATGAACATCCGTCATACGGAGGCGAACACTCTGTCAAACGGAGGAGAATTCTCCTACATACCAGAAGCACGGATGTTTTTGCTATCTAGCTTAGAATAAAGCTTGCTGGTGCCGGGATGGGTATTTAATATGAATGGCTCTTGGAGAATTATTAATTAATTACTCCTACATATCAACATTGCAGTATTTATGTGTTTTTTTTTTCTTTAAATTAGATAGATATTTTATTGCTATTGTAAATGTTTTATTAACAGTTATTTTAGTCGCATGGAGTTACAGTGTATATAATACAATATTGTTAAAGTCTAGTCCAACCCATATAGGAGTGACGTACTCAAGGGTGTGATCGTAAGTTTAGTAGAAGGTAAACTATACAGAAGTCTAAAAAAGCAGAAGGTATATTTTGTAGACTTTCGGGGGTGAAGGGAGATAAATCTTAAAAAGCAGAAGGTATATGCTATTCCTTTGAAACTTAGCATATACGCCATATACCCCGTATACCCGAGCATCACAGCCCTGTTTATACGAGTAAAATGTGTAGGAAAGAGATTATTATTTTGATATGTCGTGAATAAAATTTATATGATCTTGCGTCACTCCATATTACTTTGAATAGACCATACAAAGTATGCAGTATATCTAACCCTCGATATACGGCCCTTCGTTTTTCGACTTTTCGCAATAACGGCCTTACGTAATTATGGCTAAGTGTCTATTTAGGGCTTACAATTTTTCAATATACCACCAAAAAGTCAAAAAATACCCTGTGATTGTCCTTTGTTACGTGTTCTACTCGTACATGGAAATAAATGATTCCTTATACAGCATTTAGATTTACAGCCGACTTTTCAGGTACGTATCTCGGCCGTATAGCGGAGTATGAGTGTATCTAATTCTATAATAATTATAGTTTTATCTTTTCAATATCTATATCAATTTTAATACATCCATCGTTTGCTATACCCTACAATTTGTTAAAATGTAAGTTTTTTTTATTAAATTTCAGCACACAATTATCGCCAATTATTTATAATTTAATTCAGTAAATCAATAGTAATTTGTTAATCAAGCCAATTAATACCTGCAATATTCGCGTTTTTTTTTCTCAGTAGCTGGCCGCAAAGGTATAACATCTGGTTTGTATTATCTGTAGCATCTTACAATGGAGAAGAACAAAATATATGGTTACGGTGTAAAAAAAATACAATGTATTGGGTAGTCATTTTGATTAAATAAGTCAAGAACATAGGTCATGTTCTATTTGGTTATGTAACTACCAGAAAGTAAAGTTTTATACGTATGCTAGTAAATTCAAAAGCTTAACAATAAGTTAAAGTTATAAAAAACTAAAGGATACGATATTTACAATATTTCCATGAGTTTTTGAGGTGATTGAAATCAATATATAAAGTGGAATCCGCTTATAGTGAACCTGAAGGGACCAGGAATTTGGTTCACTATAAGCGAATGTTAACTATAACGAGGGTACACAATTTTCAAAATAAAAAAAATGGTAATTTTTTTCATGAAACTTCTCTGTATACTAATTCCTGAAAATTTTTAGTTTTTAGGGCTATAAATAATCCTGCAATGAAATACTAACGGAAAAAATCACAAAACCCCATATATTTTTTAAATGTAAAACTCATATTGTCAAGAATTAAATGTTAAAATAAAAAATTGATATAATTACAGAATTTTTATATTTGGGGTCGATTCAAACCCCATTTAACGACCAGCCTAGCATACATATATTTAAATAATAGTTTAGATAATTTTTTTATTTTAAATAATGAATAATTTGAGTTAGTTTATTCATAAACATGCATGTATGAGTAGAATTTAAAAATTGTGTACCTTCGTTATAATGAGGCTCGCTTATAATGAACCAAAATCCTGGTCCCTTCAGGTTCACTATAAACGGATTCCTCTGTATATATATTTGAAATATGTATGTTTCTTTAATCTGCCTATGTATTTATTCCCTTATTTTTTTTATATTTAATTAAGATTCTCATAAAATGCACACTCGTTTATAATAGACTTTTTACACGTTCGGGAGTACAAGTCGGTTTCTATGGCGTCAAACGCGGGACAGAAATGAAGCATTTACTCCCTAGGGACGAAAACACTTTTCATAAGGGAGTTTTTATTATAACAAAGGTTTTTGTAAATAAATGTGTGTTGTCATGGTACGCGTTGCATGGAAACATTTTCAAAGGCTTCTAAATATTGCAATTTCGTTCCGATTTATTATAATTCATTATTTATGAAATTAAGTGTTTCTACTCCCGAACGTGGAAAAAATAGTATATACACCTCGGGAGAGACCACCATTTTCCCCTCGATGTATTTGTAGCCCTCTGGCTTCGCCCTCGGGCTTCAAACTACACCTCAGGAAAAATAAGTGGTTTCTCTCCCTTGGTGTATAATGTACTATTCTTGGTCCCTCGATGTCTATTATAAGTGGATTCCAATGTACATATTTTTCGTAATTCTGAATTTGAATAGAAATGATCATTACTTCGTCTTTATAAAAAATCTGGTGTGGTCACCACACGACTTTCTTATACTCAATTTAAATTGACATAAATTTCACATTTCAAATACGTATTTCTGTAAATATTTTGTCTTTGTTTTGTTTTCATAGCATATATGATATTTTAAATACATGCCAATATATAAATACATTTTACTCAAAATTGGATAAAGATAGAACAAAAACGCATAGAAGATTTTTTCTTAAAATTATTGTTTCCTATAACTTTTATTTCAAAACTTTTTCCATATCTCTTTTAATTTCTCTAATAATTTGCAATGTTCGATTTTGACGTTCAATAAACTTCCTCTTCCGGTTGTACGATTATGCTAGAAATCAACTCTTCATATAATCAATAAATTTTTAAATACGAAGTTTCATTGTCCTGGCTTTGCTCGCTTTTAAGATAATGAACATAGCCACACATCCACACACACAGACGTCATTGCGAAAATAGTCAAAACGTATTCAGGGCACCTCAAAACATGCATTTCCACCAAAATCTCGCAATCGAAATTTTTCGTGATTCCTATACTTCCTTCATACTACGTATAAGAAAGTAAAAAGGTATTTGCTTGCAGTTTTATTCCGTGCATCGTACAACGTTCGTACAGTGAATAAATATATATGAACCGTTTGACTTATCTGCAGACAGGTAGTTATCCGAGTTTCGTGAATGTGTACGATAGATTACAAAACTGCTATGGGCTGTGTAAGTGATATCATCGGAACAATATTTTTAAAGCAGAAAGAAATTAATTTACGTAGAATTTAATTATTTAAATAGAAATTGTGCATTAAGTTTTCTCTTGATGTTATGACCCGTCAAAATACAGAAGAAATAATATTCATCTTTTAATAACTAATTAAACTCTAAACAGTGAAATTTTCAATAAAACTATGTCTGCAATAAATTTGTCATATTTGAACAAAAGTTGATCAGTGCACAATTATTCGTTCTTATCAAGTTTATTTATATCAGCAAAAGAAAATGCATATACCTACTGGCAGTGAATTATGTACAGTGTATATAATTAATTTTTATGATCTGCTATCTACTTTTTTGGGTACCAGTACCAGTATTTGGTTCCAATAGGTTTTAACTTAAAAGTATTTTATTTGTGTATTTTTGTTACATTTCACTTATAGCTGTCGTTTCTCATTACAGATAAATTGAGTGTTGTTTTGGATTTGGGCCTTCTCCAGAACTCCGATCGGTCAACAGATTTAGAAATCTTTTGAGGAATACACAGACAGATTAAATTTCATTTTATATTTGTTCATCTGGTGAGTCTACGAACAAAAAAATAACCATCACTAACATTCGTCTATTAATACGCAACTTTTATCTGATTAAAGCGACTTCGTATCTATAGTTTCCAAGATTTGTTAGTGGCACTTGCTGTCAACCTTGTAAATTACACTAATAAAATTTTAATATCTTGTAGTTACACAGCTAAATGAAATGTGACATACGATGTTCATGAAATTTTTTTTTACTCTAAATGATCTTTTTAACCTTTTAATATTAATTAATAAAGTTAATTTTGAAACTTTGGAAAAAAATCAGGTTTTTTAAGAAATAAATTTATTACCACTACATTTTTCAAATAAATACTTAATTCATTGTAGTATTTCGTTACTCTTTGCGACATCTTTTACATAATAGAAAAATAAATATATAGAAATATTTATATGAATATTATGATATCCGCGTCGAGAATAAACAGTTAAAAATATGTTGTAAGTAAATACATCTATATGTTACCATCGAGTGCGTGTAAAATTGCCGGTAAGGAATGCATGTTAGAAACCGGCATATATATATATATATATTATATATATATATATATATATATATATATATATATATATATATATATATATATAAATCTACTTGGGGGGAGGCAATACGCCAAATAATCTTTCATGTTAAATATTAATAATTGTTAAAACCAGGACCTTCTCGATTAAAAATGTACTCTGAGAATTTTGGTCGTTTTCAGAACATAAACATTATATATATACATATATATATATATATATATATATATATATATATATATATATGTGTGTGTGTGTGTGTGTGTGTGTGTGTGTGTGTGTGTGTGTGTGTGTGTGGTTACCAGTGCATTAAATGTTTTCCTTATTAAACTGACCTTCTATTTCTTCAACTTCAAGAAAACAGAAATTGCCGACCCCAAGTTTAGATCGATTATGCAAGATGTTCACGGTTTACATCATCGGTATTTTACGTACACAACCTTTAATTCATTGCTGTACATTATAACTTCTACTATTTTATTTTTTTTTTTACAAATTACGCAAAGGACGCACTGAGTGTGTTTCTCTGACTGGTTATTTAATAATGCACTGCCATCATCTTTTGAAACATTTTATGTTGTATATGACAGACTAAGACAGGCGTATGCATTGCGCACTGCTACTACATTTTTTCCATCAATAAACCAGTCAATAACAGAAACAGTTGATAATATAAACAATCCATACATATACAGGAATAGCTGAACTACACACATATACATTCACCAGTACACTTTGTATGTAAGACATTTTATTTTAGTAAAATTTAAGCTATTCACTTTCATACGTAGCATTAGAATATATGAAAACCAATTTATTCTTTATAAATGTCTGCAAATCTTTTTAAAAATGTTTAATAAATATTGTTTGAGATGTTTTTCAACACTGTATCTGTATATACCTTCTTATACAAACTGACACTTTTAACTTAAACATTCAGATCATCAGAGGCGGCTTAGAACGTGTTTTCGCACAAATATCAAGACACATAAAACACAGCGTACATAATACATACAGCCATATGTACATGTATGTCATATCTGCTGTATGTCAGCATATTTAGTACAGGTAAAACTTGCACCTCAATTATTTCTAAAATTCGTGTGTATTTCACTTTGATATTCCGCGAACGACACTTTACTATGAACCTTATGATCTTTTTATTTACAATCAAATTATTATTCAAAATTTGAGGTACAACCTGTGCTATTTTTTATCAGGTAGACCTGATTAAGATATGATAAATTCTAATTAGTAGAATGAACAATATCTTAAACAAGCAAATGGTATTAGTAAATTTACCAAGAATTTATTATGTAAAATGATCATGCATGGTACAGTATGGTATGATGGGATATCACGATATCAGTTTAATATTGTTTTGTCTAAATGTAAATAATTTTTACATACATGCAACTAAGAGAAGCATGTACTGTACATATGTATAACTACATATTCGGTTAACATTTTAGACAGTAATGAATTGAGAGCGCTTGCGTGAAATGTACAGTGGCGCGCTTCCACGATCTGCCCACCTGGTTGGTAGGCACGCGTGCGACTCTCCCTCACAGGTATATAAAGGGTAGTAATCGCTTGAAGACGCTCACTACACATCGACCACCGCTCACCCAGCTGTTATAAACAATCACTGCAGAACAGAGAAGATAGAATCTCACATACAGCGAGTATTCACTAGCCAAGTCACTCCGCCACCACCACCGATCAACCTCTTCCGTGTAAGTATCAAAAACTTCTTTATTACAAACTTTCAACCTTCGTAGAACTTTTTACTTCCATTGCTAATATGAAAACCATGTACCTAGGCCATTTATATTCCATAATAATAAAATTTCATAACTTCTGCACATGTAATATTTAATTTATATGAGATTATTAAATATATAATTATTAAAATTCACCCAGTAATATTTTATTAAAACACAACACGATTAATCTGTCACCACAGAACAAAGAACATGCTGCAGTTAGTTAAATATTTCAAATAAAAATTTACATATCAAACGTACGTTATAGCAGTAGATTATAAATTCAGATTTCCGAAATAAAATTCAATTGATAACTTTATTCCAGTTCACATTTTAATGCATATTCATAAAATTGTCTTGAGAGAAGAACTCTAATATCTGTTTTATTATTGTTAATACAGTTTAATAATAAAACAGTAGTCATTTGTTTACAATACTAATATACCGTATACCGATAAATAAATGTACATGCACATTAGTAGTATGTGAACTAATCCTATGTCTATTTATTAAAATAGTTTAAATGGTTTAAATTATTAAACCATTTCAACAAGCCAAAGTTTATACGTTAAAATCATTTATAACACTTTTCACACTTGTCTATATGTAAATATATAAGATATAATATAAAAGTAAATAAATACGTACACATTTATATTAGTTTAGCTATTTTAAAGATATTTCTCTGACGCATATATCTATCATGCATACGTATGTGAGGACTTCGGAATTGATGTTACTATGGTAACGCTTTGCACATTAAATTTAATAAAGTTGAAAATAAATCGTATTTCTATAACTATGTAACATACGGATTAGTGAAAAATATGTAACGGGCCGTTTATTGGTTCTAGAAAGCTAATATTCTTTTCATTTGATAAAAATATCTGACAAAATATTTTACTGATTTTTAATGACAACGTGCTATAATTTTATTAAATAAATACATATTATATATGCATAATCATATCAACAAATGGTTTGTTCCCTACTTTTGACTAACCTGAATACATAAATGTGTAGTCGATTTTATATCACTTCACTATCATATTAACATTATACGAGATTATAATTTACGTACATATATTTTTAATTAATCTACGTTTACGAACGAAGTCTTACCTCTTTCTTTATGTATGATACTATTTTTACATGTAGTAAGTATATATAATTGGCTATTTGCATATGTAGTAGGTACGAATTCGTAGCTATTTGCTTATACATTTTTTTTTTTGCATTTACGATAGATACAATACACTACTCCACTCTACTTTACTCTACGCTACCCTTCCCTACTCAGCCCTATCTATCTGTATGCGTAAATAGCCAATTATTCGTACCGACCGTACGTGTAAATAGACATGCGGATTGCATAATATTTAATATTGTCAAATGATTGTAATTAATATTAACAGAAATAAGAACCAACGTGACCTGCAAATATATAAATTACATAATACTTGTTCATATTCATACTAATTCGAGTATGTCAATATTCATTTTGCTCAGGTGTAAATTTGTAGCATATTGTCAATTTTAATATTTTCTCTTCTTTAACGTAACATAATGTAATCTTAAATGATGTGAACACTCTGAGGGGCGCCATTCGAGATGAAGGCTTCATTATGAAATGACGAATATAATTCAGGTTCACGAAAATTCGTTAATATCATGAAACGATGATGATGAAATGACAGATAAGACATTTTTTGGCAGAGTTCGATAAGTAATATATCGTTTGTTTTCCAACTTGAATTCATAGCAATGGCATACATTTATCATTCGATATTGACACGTGATGAAGATTAAAATAAAAAGGAAAAAGTACAGAGATGATTTTGAATATGAAAGAGAGTGTTTTCTATGGAGACATTAAGTGATAATTGACTTTTCTGGAAGGGGATGGTAATGATGTAGATTACTCGATGACATGGAAACATTTAATGTTGGTAAACTGTTATTGATATAATAGGACACATCCGTCACTAGCAGCACAAGAAATAGATGCTGATCAATGTTGGTACAGCAAATAATAGTACATTATACACCAAGGCAGAGAAACATATTATTTTTTCGAGGGAAAAATCGTGGTCTCTCTCGAAGTGTATACACTATTTTTTTCCACGATCGGGTGTAGAAACACTAAATTTCATAAATAAAGAATTATAATAAATCGGAGCGAATTTACAATATTTAGAAGCCTTTGGGAATGTTTCCATGCAACGTGCCACGACAACAGAAATTTGTTTACAAAAACTTTTGTTATAATAAAAATTCTCCTAGGCAAGTTGTCTTATTTGAGTACATGTTTTACTTTTGTCACAATTTTGATGCCATAGAAATTGACTTCTACTCCCGGCCGCGGAAAAAAGAGTTTTATTGACTATATAACCTATATGATAGAAACAGTTGAAAGTTAAAGAATTAGCATAGCAAATGTACGTGTGATGTCGTAATTGACGTTAGGTAGGACAGAGTTTGTACAATAATGTATCACTTACTGCACTGTGAGAATTACAGTAAACATGTCACAGATTGAAATATTTCCGTCATTCAAGATCATTTTCTCGTTTAATTAAAACTCTGTTTGAACAGAGGTTCCACGCTTGACAAATAGTAGGATTGTTACAATAAGTAAATTAGATTTTTTTTTACCAAATTTTGAATCTTTGCATTGCACTGCTGCTGCTTCTCTCTTGTTGTACTTTGTGTTTTATACATATATTTAATTGTGTTGATCTCATGTAGTAATCATTTTTATTGTCATTTTAATATTAGTCAAATAGAGTAACGGTGAGTACTTACGAGAGAATATTGTTAATAAGATGAATAAGTATAAAGGATAAACAGTGTGGTTGTGCGTTCATTATTTCGTCCTGACGTTTTATATATTTCACTAATCTGACTGTGTTATGCGGTCACACGTTATGTATATCATAAAAACACAGTTCTACCAGGTATTGTGGTCACTGATTTTCTTTTACCAGACATACATATGAGATGAAACATAATTCAACATATTTAATCGTTTACGAGTTACAGGGACAAACTTGGAATGTGTTCACTAATATGCACGAAAGTAAAACTCTAACCTTACGATATTATATCATATGTAGCATAATGTGTGAGTCAGAGTGTCATGGATGTTGGGAGGGTGATACTCGTAAACGATCAAATATTAACGTCAAACTCGTACTATACTGAAATACTCAGTACCCAGTATTCAAAAGTAGCTCTAATTTTATAATTCGCAGCATTCATATTGGTTTCTTAATTTTTATTTTCAATCTGTTGTAAAATCACACATATATCAATTTGATGATTAACCTTAAATGTTAACTGTATTTGCTTTGTACAAATATATATGCAGGTTATTGCAAGGAATACTAGAACATTTTAAGTTTATAATTTCAAATAATACATAATATAACATTATAGTTATTTCTAAATGTACAAAAATGCGATATATTTCATTTCTCGTATTTTTGTGAAAATTGGAAGGAAGATAATCACAACTTTTCATCATACATATCTGAATAGTAATTTCTGTTTATTTTCTTAATTTATATTTTTGTTTCATGACTAAAACATTATCACAAAAATGTAATATTTTAAAATTAGTTTTCTGTATGTACAAATTCCTTTTAGCTTTATATGTATATAACGTCATAGCATTGCATTATTTAATTCTAAAAACCTGTTTCCTTTAAATTTCCATTTCTCTAAATTACAATAGAAGAAAAATTCGCACTTTTCAGAAATAGAACGTAAAAAGATGTGTTATTTTTTTTGTACAACCTCCTGTACATGAATATGCATTTTTAGTAACTATTCATCAATGTATGTTAAAGCACACATACCTACGCATACTGTCCTCTGTTATGCGCCATAATTATTGATGGAAATTTATTCAGTTTCATTTCGATAATAAAATCGATATTCCACGTTAATACATCTGCTAAAATTACCGCACGTAGTTTTGAAAAGTTATTTTTTGTCTTAGTTCATTTCCAACTAAACTAGATGACATACAATTGTTTCTAATTCTGTTTAAATTCCTATAAATTATGTTTTTTCATGCAATTTTAAACTTGATTATCTTAGTTATGAAATGTCAAAAATTAAACCTGTTTGCTCATTTAATTCTCTACAACTTTTATTTGAAGCATTTTTGTCTAAAATAATTTGGGAACTTATGCAGGGGAAAAACTGATTTCCCATGTTAAACGCCTAGGGCCAGTTTTTTAATTAATACCCTGTATATGTTTATAATGAAACGAAATAGTTAGTTTAGTTAGTGGCTATATTACCTGCAGAAGTAATAGATGAAAATTGGATTACACTTTGATCAATTTGTATTAATGATCCTTTAGTTAGTATGTAAGTACGCAGTTCCTATGGGATACAGGGGAGAACCCTTGCAGTGAATGAGGATACACAAGTTCAGTGGTTTAAATTAACCATTTAGTTAGTTATAATTATACCTATGATATATAAATATATGTTCGTAAAGTGATTACTTTTGCATACGAGCACACATATATAGATGTATAATGAACATACAGTATTCAAGGGGTAAAAATGACATTACAGATATACCAATGGAAGTATTAAATTGCAAATTGACAAAGAGATCTATTATGAATCGTGTATCAATGTATCTATTATGTGTGTGTATGTGATTAACGAAGCAACACGTGAAACAACAAATACAATCATACACATACAATACACAGTCAGAGTCAGCCGGAGCCTAATTCAATTGTCATCCAACTGAAAATGTTTCTTTGTTGAATCGTCGATGTGAAACCTACAGTTTTCAAGAATTGCAATTTGTGAACCGCGACAACAATACCGAAACACAAACACGCGAAACCTGAAAAATGGCAGTATTGAATTCTCTATATAACATAAAATCAAATTATAAACACATACTCATATACAATGAATATTCTATTATAAGAATAAAACAGATTTATATCAATAAAACTATTTGATAATATTTCAAAATGACAGAAATAATGTACGTAAATGTACCTATAATAAAACTTTCTAATGATTTCTATAATATATTTTATATTTACATATACACTGCTATTAAATATACAATTGAGGATTAATATTTTATTTACATATACAGTACAACTTCAGTGTGTCCGCATCTATCGTTTTTCCAGTTACATCGTAAGTTTTTTTTAAATTCATATATACAATGTTATTTTTCCGCTGCTAGCGTTTCTCGGATTACAGTTTTATAGTATTAATCGTTTAAAAATCTTGGTCCCGACGACAATTTTCCCGCATTGTTCGAAAAAATGTTAGCAATGTTTTCAAACTTTCAAAAGACAAATTACGTTGTTTTTTGAAATATAGAGTAACTGAACTAAAACAAAAAGTTGCGACAAAATAGATGCTCAATTCGAATTTGTATTGAAAATAACATACCATATATGAATTATTTTTTTTTATTTTTCTTTTGTGATTTTTAATGTATCCCCACATCTATTGTTTTCTCTTATGCAACATTCAAATCCTCCGGTACATTCGGAAATTATGTTCAGTATTTCCTTATCCGGAGATTCCTAAGGTTACCACGTATAAGTTTCATAATACACACACATGTACAAAAAGAATGTGATTAGTGATTACCCACACTACAGTTTGATATATAATTCTACCCATCGATATTGCACACGGAAAATAACTTTCGCATGCGACACGGAATTGAAATTGCGATCTTTTCGAAATGTAGCAGAATATTGAAATAGGAGAAAGTGTAACGGATATTTCTATTAGCAACTACCAAATGGCTTTTTAATAACAGAAATGCTTTTAAAATTCTGTTAATGAAAAGTGTTGATAATTATAAACACACCTTTCCATATATACATATGGTTATAATCCTTGTATACACATGTGATTGTAATATATATAGAGCTTTACCATTGTCGGGCCTTACGTAATACATACAACATGTATTTCTAGGAGCAGTTCCACTAACAACGCAACAAGTATGAGTGGAAAGGCAACAGTTGTTTGTGTGTGCGCAACATTGTGCGTGATCATTCTCATCGCAGAGACGGTAACAGCTGCACCTACCTATGCTGATTATGAAAGTAAGTCATACATGTATTGCCATGGATTTATATATATATATATATTTTTAGTGTTACACAGTACACACACACATACACACACCATCTACAATTCTGCAAGAATGGCGAAGTGTAACTGCATGGATTGCATTATACTGTTGCTGACCACTTCAGATGTTTTAAAATGGTGTAATATTCCGGTACTGTTATATATGTATACTGATCGCGGATGCGGTGAACAGTCTGACAATTAGGAATTCAACAGCCACTATTACATTTCATTAACAACATTTTACCTTCATGAACATATCCTTACTTGATATATAATTTTCCTGTGTACAGTTGAAAAGTCATTTGACCAGCAGCAACAGTAGCAGCAATTCAGAAATTGTGTTATGTCAGATACACGTAAATGTTAGGCAATAGAGGGCAGACGCACGTTTCTGCATTGGAGACGAATACAGTTTATGGCGAACGGTAGAGGGGTTAGTACGCAAAGGATAACAGGCACGGTATAAGGAGTGAGGCGGTGAGTTTTGCAGGGGTAGATCACGCTTCGCCGCGACTAATATTGGCCACAGCTGACAACATTACTTCCGCATGAACCACCAATAAACGATGCCACGGGGCAACAGACCTTGTTACTTGTCGCGCGCGTCCAGCCGACATCTGCACGTCTATATATGTTATAGGTACATAGGTACGCGAATGGGCACGTAAGTACACACACACGCGCGCATATATATATATATATATATATATATATATATATATATATATATATATATATATATGCATCATACACAACACTGTTATTTAACATTCGCAGTTTTCGAAGATAACACGTAAAATGCTATGTTAATTGATACATCGAATTTCATATATAATAATTTAAATCAAAAGTAAATTAATTGAGTTTTTACGAACTAGCCATTTTTCAAAGTATAAACTGAAACATATATGTATGTAAGTATGACACACCATATTACAGTCAATTAATGGACTTTTACTTTAATGCCTTATTCATCTCTTTTCCTTTTCTTGACTTATAGGGTGCTAAAATCGATTGTTCTTTTTTTGTCCACTATATTCACAAATGGAGTATCCGCAATTTAATTTATACAACCATCAATCGACAACAGCTTTGCAAGTTGCTCACAACTTTCATTTTTAGGTTTATATTTATACAACTTACAATACAAACATGTATTGTTGGTTACGTAATGTTTTAGTTGTCAGAACAAATAAATTTATAAGAACAGTAAACATCTGAACACTGTCAACATAGACACATATTACTATAATTAGGAAAGTAGAAAATTATGTCGTTGTTGTCATGGCGGCAACCGTATTCAATTAGGGTAATTAAACAAATGTTATTTATTAATGGTGTCACGTTATCGACTCGGTGGCTAACAATAAACGTTTTGGTCAGAGGGGTACGGTGTTGAGATATTTATAATTCGCCCCAAATTAAAAAGACTTGAAACTTGTAGTCATCGGGGATATTATACATACATCATACATACATATATACACAGTGTTGTAATCGAAAATGTAGATTGTAGACCATCCGTTTAATATCGTTAATGTTCTCATTAGGTATCCGTCAATACATTACACACCAAAATATACATACAATGATATATAACTAGACAAAGCATCATAATTTTGACGTACGCAGAATTCGTTAGAATAATATTCGTCGTATATTATTATGTACATATGTAGGTATGTATGCAACTATTATCTATTTCATTAATATAGAGAGATATTTGATGCGAATAGGTACAGGTAACTTGATAGTTCGTACAATGACCAAGTGATATTGTTATGTAGTCAATGCACACACGATATATTTATAGGTGTGCGAGCAAATGTGTAGGTACCTACATGAGTACATTAGCTAACCTGCTTAACACAGAAGTATTTACACTCGACGTGATATCCGATATGCAATATTATGTCGTAGGGAAGAATACTCGACGACAATGAATAAAAGTGAACGGAAGTAATTAACCTAATATACACATCATCTAATCACCACACCACTTTCAAATGTTTCGTAGATTCCGTGTAGTATATTTATAAATATTTGTTTTACTTATGA
The DNA here is from genome assembly GCA_963422195.1 of Carabus problematicus. NCBI lineage: Eukaryota > Metazoa > Arthropoda > Insecta > Coleoptera > Carabidae > Carabus > Carabus problematicus. The sequence continues at coordinate 11,223,259 of OY728584.1, forward strand.
AAGGTATTTTATAATTTTCTCTGCTTTTAACTGACGTCATTAGAAAGCTTACAATGATTTTATTTTAAAATACCAATTTTTATAAAAGGCCTCTTATATCAAACATCACGCTATTAGCGTAAGCTCTAACTAATAATATTGTACTCCGAAAGTGAGCAAAAGTCTCCCGAAGACGGACATAAACAAATAAATGTAGTGGTTCCCCGTTTAAATTGTCAACAAACATTCAGATATGTGATTTCAGTTTAAATTCAGTTTTCATTCACTGTATTCAATTTGTTAAAGAAGTACAATTATGAGAGTGTTCCATTTGAAAAAGAAAGTTTACCTAATTTCTACAATAACATGAACACCCTGTATATTTAAAAAATAAGTAAACGATTGTTTACAACCAAAAAACTTTTGTACGAATTTTTTTTTTTTAATTCTTTTCGGTTGGAGAATTATTTATGTGTTCCGGTAATTTTGACTAGCAGTATGTATTACAAAACATAATATTTAACTCAATATTGAACAAATCTGGATTTCTGCTATTTACCGATCATTACGAACCTCGCTTATAGCGAACTGTTTTCGTCGGTCCCTTGAGGTTCGTTATAAACAAAGCTTACTGTAGTTATATTTTGTCACTTTTAGTTTTGTACATACATACATACGATAATATTTTTTTTAATAAAAATGCTAGTGTGGATTTGTTTTAACAAGTTTTCCCCAGTCAATCCCCAGTTTTTGTACTTGCTCTGGGTCTCATGTAACACGGTTTCACACAACGCGTCACTTTCTAGAAACCTATCTACCGTGTTACAGGAGAATTAAATGTATATACTTTAAATAAACTAACAATTTAAAAACCAAAATTTATTAATCAGTTTCTCTTAAACGGACACCTTCTCCAACCTGACAAAAAAGTCGGTCCCGTGAGTGCAGACATACATGCACACGTATGAATAAGCTAATATACTTGAACGTTTTATGTATATTTTATATTGAGTAGCCAGGGAATATTTTAACATTAAAGCATGTTTGGTAATGCAAGTATGATGTCGCGGTAGCTAACAAGTTATCTCTCGAGAGACGAGCCCAAGTAACAATATTGTAGAGTTCACCGTCACTTAGCTTCTATAATATGCATTAACAACATATTGGATTTCTATGAACTCTACAGTATGTAAGTATCTGGAATGAAGTAACAGTACTTCAGTGTAGATTGTGCGATGTAAGATGATCCTCCAAAAAACAAACACCTCCAGAGATTTCTGCTGACGCGCCATGCATTATTTATTGACAACACTTCACTACATCGTTTAAATTTCATCGTTCAATGTATGAATACATTAAGAAACACATAGTGCAATGTACAGCTTAATACATTCTAGCTACTTTACAGTACTTTCATTTAAACAATGTACTCTGTTGATATATCTTAAGTTAGAATTAACAATGCAACGTATTTCATATTTTACAGACAGCATCCGGGATCTCTACGAACTGATGTTGCAAAAAGAGGCTTTGGAGGAAAGACTTGGCCATCAGATTGTAAGGAAGTCCAGCCGCTCACCATCGCTCAGACTACGATTCGGCAGACGATCTGACCCAAGCATTTTATCCGTATGTAGTCATACTTCTATGTAAACCATATACCACCTATCACGCAACATCGAGAAAAAACTTAATAAACTCTCATGTATAGACAGTAATTCAATCGTATAGTCATGCAACTGAATAAATTATACATACACGTAGATATAAATTATTCGAACAATTAATCGATGTTTTTTAATTTTCTAGGGACCCCAATTTCTACTACCACAGTCAGGTGAACCTGAACGCTTAGAAAATTAATAGATGCCTGCCCTCCCTTCCCATGTCAACAGACGCCCAACAATACATACACACACCCTACGAGTTATGATAAACCAAGAGTATAGATTGATCCAGATGAAAAAGAGTAATTATTAACTACCCGTAAGTCATGGATTGCAAACATTATAATTTCATAAGCAGCATACAAAATTCACGTGTTGAATACTGTACTATTATTATTATAAATGTTCCAAAAATAAAGATGATGTGACATTAAATATTCTTAAATAAAGTGGAATTATTCTAACTTATACATGTTGATTTGTGTTTGTGTTGAATTATCTCTACAAATTTCAATTAGAAATTTTTGAAACAGACTAGAAATAAAATAGCTTAAGTAATTAAACTAATCAGTTGTGAATGTATTGACACTGTAATTATAATCAAAATGCACTACTAAATAAATTACAAAATAAAAATATATGTATTGATGACAGAAAATTATTTATATTATACTTGCCTATTATTAGCTTGAATACGAAATACGAAAACAAGCTCATTATGCCCGCTCGTCATTAACTTTATTTTCGATCAGGCGACATCCTTCTCTCGGGCCAAAGATCCCCGTGCTGGAACATCGTCACCCTCCGTGCATAATCATCATCACAACACCCTTAGTATAGTCTGTTCAACTATTATATTCCTGACCTCTTGTGTTATTAGCATATAGCACCCCCCAATAAACTAAGTCAAGAAATTAGGAGTATTATATGTAGTTGAACAGACTATACATAAATAACTATTATTTACACTTGCCTATTATTAGCTTTTTTTTTCTTGGATAAGACATTCAAAAACAAGCTCATAATGCCCTGGGGCATAATTACTTTTACGCCCGCTAATCATAAACTTTATTTTCCAACTTGCAGTCAACAAATATTTTAAAGACTTTTTCATAAATTACCTTCGATTTCGTGGGTAATAAATCTATAGTAGTTTTCTTCGCTCTGGTTAAAACATATCTTGATATATCATTAAAAACATATATGTATTTCGTATCCAAGGTGAAAAAAGCTAATAATAATAATAAGCTTAGATTCGCCTGTAAAACTCCGAACCGTACGGAACGCAGTATAACTTGTGACAAATAAACAAATTAGAGTGTATATAAATACATAGTTATTCCCAAATTTTGGGTTTGATTCTCTTCAAACCGCCATTATCTGAGAAGGCAACAGATAAATCGCCACCATGTCAGGTGGGGAATATGGGGAGGAAGAGTCTCTTTCTAATACATTGGTAAGTGCCCTTAACACACTGAATAAAACCTATCAAGGTGACGATTATGGGTCCGTCACCCATTCAGTAGCAATGGTAGGCGAAGCACAATTCGAAATGAACATAGATAAAACAAAGAATCAAAAGCGGCCGGCAGACACCGCTATTGGACCAATATCAAAAATAAGAAACACCAATACATCAGTAAATAAATCAGCAAGGGAAAACCACGCAACGCTATACAATTCAAAACAAATCGAATCTAAACCAGGTAATTCAATTAACACATAAAATTTTGAAAACAAACAAGCCACAACTTCACCTAGAAACAAGAATAGCGCTAATGTAGTAAAGAACGTGAATAAACCATTAAACAACAATAGATATAACGAAACAGACACAGGACCGTATTTCATATTTGTAGAATTCACAGAAGAGAGTCTCTCAATAGGTAAAATGCACCCTATGGCAATAAGGAAAAAATCTTATCATATTTTTCTCAATTCAATCAAGATATCATAAACTACCAAAATTGGCAGAATCCGTACAAAAATTGAAATTTACAATGGAACTACAGCTAACAAAATGTTAGACGACCGTCTGTTTCGAAAGTTAAATATGGAAGCTTACATTTCAACCTATCTAATTCATCATATGGGAGTAATTAGACACGTATTTACGGAACTTACAGCAGAATAAATACAAAATGATATAGAATATGATCAAAAAGTAGTAATAGTATTTAGAATTAAAAGAAAAATTTCAGGCACCGAACGATACACTCCAACCCAAACAGTGATTTTAAACTTTCAGAGGTAACTCAATCCGTCAATACATCCTCATAAACAAATATAAATGCAACGTTGAAGCAAGGTCATGCAATGTCTCAAATGCCAAAGAGTCGTTCATTCCTTTAAACCAGTGATGCACAACCTTTTATGTATGAAGGGCCGCATACAACATCAATTTTGAGTCGGGGGCCGCATATAACTCCGTTTTTGGGTCGAGGGCCGCAAAAGATATTTTTTACCCTATTTTTGTCGTTTTTTGCTGAGATTTTTCTTTTTTTTTAGCTTATTCTATTGTAAAAAATGCCCAAGCGGGCCGCAAAAATTTGAAAAAGGGCCGCATGCGGCCCGCAGGCCGCAGGTTGTGCATCACTGCTTTAAACAATGCCGGAGTAAAAATAGATGCAGCAGATGCCAGCTGGATCACTATCTCCAAGCCTGTACATATGAAGACGCTTCAAAGTGTTTACACAGTCTCTCATCTGTCTACCGACAAATCCTAGCAACGATTCCCACTAAACACACATTCACTCCAGAGCCAAAAATAACTAATCAAAATAAGTCAAGTCCTGAAACCCAGAAACCACCATCCGACACTATGTATAATTTTCCTACCCCTTCATTACTCAAAACCCCTACCCACCTAAACATCATAATGTAACAAGTGCGAAAGATAATTCAAGTAACACTGTAGTTCAATCAATAATTGGTTTAATCACAACAATTTTTCCATCGCAAGAGCAATGTCCAATAGATAGACTCAATCAAATTTTATCTATCTGGTTATCTGAAGCAGAACTTTCCTCAGAAACGTAACATGTCAAAACTAATTATAAGCCAATGGAGCTGCCGACCACTAAAGTATAGTAAAAATACTCTAGAATACTTTACATAACAACAAAATCTCAATTACATTACTGTAAGAAACTTAGCTAAGACCATCAGAAAACATAAACATCTCAGGATACAATTTCGTACGCACAGACAGATACGATGGCAGCGGAATTCTAATAAAAAAACCTACATTACACACTAAACCATGTTAACCATACAAATACACAACAAATCCAAATATGCAGTATCACAATAAATATCCAAAACAAACACTTCACATTTATATCAGTATACTGCGCACCAAACCACAAAACATCCATGAAAGAATGGTCACAAGTGTTAAATCAAATTAATCCACCCTATCTAATAGGAGGAGACTTTAACTCTCACCATACCTCTTGGGGCTGCGAATACATTGACCTCATAGGTAGAAACCTATCCGATGCCATAGATATTAACTCACTAACGCTTCTAAACGATGGGTCAGAAACATTAATCAATAATCCTCATCAGCGGAAATCAGCGTTAGACGTAAATGTTTGTACTCCCAGCAATGTGGAAAGTACATCATAACTTGTTACGTTCAGATCACTATCCTATCATTATAGAGATAGAAGGCAATGTAAATCAACACTATACAAGATCACCAAGTACAAAATGGGACATAAATCAGGCAAATTGCTCAGAATATTGTAAAAGAACAAAAATTAGTTACAAAGTTTCAAACTATTGATATGTTCAATTTAGAAAAGATTATTGTTGTCGTGAGCAAGTCAGCACTAGATTGTGGTTAATTTCAGAAGAATATTGTGTAAGGAATGTTTGCTTGTTATCCTTACTTATTGTATTGGGCCCGACCTTTGAGTGTGAGGTGGATGGTTTTTAAAAGAGAATTAGATTTAGATGATGCACAATTTAATATAACACAATTTATTAGGATTACGGAAACTACAATTTATAAATAGTCACTTACGTTCTGAAGTCAATAGTTGGCCGAACTGTGTCGAGCGGTAGACACGACTTACAGTCAGGGTTAGTAGCTGAGCAGAATGCTGGACACAATTAATTACTGCTGTGAGGGTTGAGCACCTACACTAACACTGATCACTCCTCGCTGAGCGCACGCTGCAACTTGCACTGTACTAGAAGAACTGGTACCTGAAGATAACCCTTAGGCATTAACCAGCAGTACTTCACTTTATACTTCTTCCTGTTGGAACTCTTCAGGAACTCTCTTGACTCTCTTTAGATACTCTAGCAACTCTCTTGGAACGCTTTCGGAACGCTCGCCTCTGTGCGCATGTTGCTACCCTTTTATAGCTAATTAGTTGTGTCTCAGCATAATTACTCCTTGAGTAAGCAATTAGAGATAATATTATCGCGGCCGATGGCGCTCATTGTTGCACCCTGCATTTCCCATGCTACGCCACCGATATTGCTACGACGTGACCCCCAACACGTGATATATTCGTAGAATGGTTAACCAATCTACTGCTGACTGGATTCGCGACAATAATACCGCCCTTGTTTCCGTTTCCGGTTGATGCAATATTCTTCTGCAATTAACCATGTGAATCTAGTGCTGACTTGTCTCCCGGCAACAATAGCACCTTATGCGCGTTTCCGGCTGATACAATATTTCTCTGAATCTGACCCGGTGAATCTATTGCTGACTTGACTCACGACAATAATAACTTTACTAAATTTAAACTATTAATAATATGAAACTTTGTAACGAATTTTTGTTCTCTTACAATTGCATCAGCCGGAAACGGGATCAAGGGGGGTATTATTGTCGCAAATCCAGTCAGCGGCAGATTGGTCAATCATTGTAGGAATATATCACGTCGTAGCAATATCGGAGGCGTAGCATGGAAAATGCAGGGTGCAACAATGATGCGCCATCGGCCGCGATAATACTATCTCTAATTGCTTACTCAAGGACTTATTATGGTGAGACACAACTAATTTGCTATAAAAGGGTAGAAACATGAGTACAGAAGTTAAGTTCCAGCGAAGTTCCAACAGTTGGAAAGTGTAAAGTGAAGTGCTGCTGGTCAACGCCTAAGGGTCACCTTCAGGTACCAGTCCTCCCGGTGCAGTGCAAGTTGCAGCTTGTGATCAGTGAGGCGTGATCAGTGCTAGTGTAGGTGCTCAACCCTCACAGCAGTAATTAATTGTGTCCAGCATTCTGCTCGACAACTAGCTACCAATCCCGACTGTAAGTTGTGTCTACCGCTCGACACAGTTCAGCCAACCATTTGTCAACAAAACGTAAGTGACTATTTGCAAATTGTAGTTTTCGTCATCCTAATAAATTATGTTAACTTAAATTGTGCGTCATCCGATTTAATTTCTTTTAAAAACCATCCACCTCACACTCAAAGGTCGGTCCCATATAATAAGTAAGGATAACGAGCAAACATTCCTTACAATATCACACCATAGTAAGTCAAACATTTATGTCCAGACAACAGCCTATCCCAGTGGATGAAAAATATAACCTGTTAATACATACAATCAACATCGCTGCGACAAGTAGTATTCCCGAACAAACAACAAAGCCATACAACGGATTCAAAAAGAGAAAGATAGGACGTAGAATATAAAGAAGAGAGAGAGCTGAAACACAGAAAGCTACTCAAAAATTAAAAAACACAAGTAATTACCGAAACTTTATAGAATGCAAACGGCAATCAGCAACCACCCATCGACTACGCAAACTAAAATAAAAGAGAATCGTGAAAAAAATTCTGCTGTTCTATAAACAAATCAACCTCAATAAAAGAGGTCTGGTAGAAAATAAAAATCCTAAACAACTCATATTCAAAGTCAACCTCACCTCCTTAATTGGATGGAAGAATTGTTTAACTCTCTTGCAGAGAAAACATACCGGCGATATAATGGAAACAAACTACTTAACCCTCCCCCTTCACTGCCCCGAACTCAATCAAACATTAAAATCCACTACCAATACCGCTCCTGGAATAGACAATATACATTATTCAATGATCTCAAACCTACCAGAACCAGGGAAATTATTACTCCTAAACATTTTCAACGGGATTTTCAAAAGTAACCACATGATCTCGGTATGGACTACTCAAACAATCAAACCATTAAAGAAACCCAATAAAGATCCAAATAAACCAACCTCTTATCGACCATTAGCACTCTCGTCTTGCATTGCCAAAACCTATGAACGAATGATCAAGATTCGACTCGAATGGTGAATAGAAAACAATAACATCATGTCTACCTCACAACACGGATACAGGAAAGGTCACTCAACTATGGACAACTTATCTCAACTTACATCAGACATTCACATCAACAACTCAAAGAAGCATCTAACTGCACTATACGTAGACATCAAGAATGCATACGAGAACGTTTCTATACCGATACTTAAGACCAAACTTCAGTCCATAGGAATTCCACCTAAATTTGTTAGAGCAATAATAAATTTAATCATTAGTAGAACGATCTATATCAAAGATCAGGGAAAACTAATCGGCCCAAGAAATGCATGCAAAGGTCATCCACAAGGATCCATACTAAGTCCAATTTTGTTTAACATTTACACTCACGAAATTAAATCTATATTTTAAATCAAATATCAAAGTCATACAATTCGCGGATGACATCTGTCTATATTATACAGAGCAAACATTACTAAATGTAAGATATGAACTGAATATCACAACGCACCTGGTAGATTGGCTGTGTTCAATAAACTTTGAAATCTGCAAAAAGAAAACTAATATTCAGATATTTACCAGATTCAGACATCCTCTTCCTGAAACAATGAAACTTGGAGACAGGGCTCGGAACCGAAAAAAATACCAGTTAAAAATTAACCGATATTGCGAACATTATTTTCAAACCGGTTTTGTTCAAACCAGTGATTTGGGTTAAAAAACCGGTTTTTAAAAAGTATTGGTTACCGGTTAAAAAACCGGTTTCCGAACTAAATTTAATAGATAAAATTTAAAAAAAATATAGATTGTTCATGAAATGAAAAATTGTATAACGGGTTTTTGAATATTTTCTTTACTTCTATATATCATTAATTCAAACAACAAACAGTTCCTAAATTAAAAATAAAATCAGTCAGTTTAGTATACTGTATGTAAATAATATTATAAAGATTAGCTAATTAATTAAACATGACAAATACATAATTAATGATACTTAGGTTAGGATTGTATTCTCGAGTGTACCAATATTGGAGTAAAATTAATAATTATCGAACGAATGAATAAACAACTACTAAAAATAAATATTTTGCTAATCATTATTTAAAAACTCAATGAAATTAACCGGTTAATATATACATTTTTTTTCGGTTACCGTTATTTCCATGTTTAAAAATATCGGTTTCGTTTTCGGTCATAATAGCGAAAAATAAAGGTTAACCGGTTTTCTTTAACCGGTTCCGAGCCCTGCTTGGAGGGCAAAAAATTAGTCACATTTCTAGGACTATATATCGACCAAAAATTATCATGGAAAACTCATATAAGCTACATCATTTCTAAATGTGAAAGTAAACTGACATTCTCAGATCGGTCACACATTCAAAATGGGGAGTAGATCCCCGCACTGCCCTCATGCTATACAAGAACATGATACTAAGTAAGTGTAATTGACTACGGATGTATTCTATATAGCTCAGCTTCCAGTACTACACTAAATAAATTGAACACCATACAATTCAAAGCTACACGACACTGCTTAGGCGCACTTAAATCCGCACCAACCAACATATTGTTAGCAGAATCCAATATCATGCCACTACACCACAGAAGGAAACTCTTATCTAGTCGTTTCCCCGTAGATAGTCTCACTATGCACAATTCATATACGTTCTCTTCTGTCGTAACCTCTGTATTAACAATAGAATACTGGCGAGTTAAACCAACACCTAGTATCGTCGACAGTATCATCTGAATCACGGAACTGCCAATACCGCTGCCAAATTATATCACTTTACCATGCAATATCTTCCCTCTACACTATTCTCTTCAAAACGACTTCGCATTCGATAATTTTGATTCTTCCTCATCCAACCCTGCAATAGAATTCAAGACCTATGTTAACAGCAACTGGCCAGGATTTTATCATCTATTTACAGATGACTCTAAGAATGAGGACGGAGTAGGTTGCGCATTTTACGATCCCATAATGACTCTACGATCCAAGTACAAACTAAACCCTTTAAGCTCCATATACACGGCAGAACAAATAGCCATAAAAAAATGTTTAGATTACGCAAGTACACTACCTCAATTCAAGATACTCATTTTCACAGATAGTAAGAGTACAATTCAAAAGTTAAAAAACCCAGGTATCAAGAAAAGTAACTCTATTCTACTATATGAAATCCTCCATGAAATATACTCAGCACATTTTAAGGGCAAACAAATAAAACTAATATGGATAAAAAGTCATGCAGATATACCACAAAACGAGACCGTCGACTAACTAGCGAAATCAGCCGCCAACGATTGCTGCATTATAACAATATCATCAGATCCAAACGATATTAAAAATGTCATCAAACAACAAACTACACAAGACTGGTCAAAAGAATATGTGACCTCAACACAATTCAAAGGTAAACAATATGTTCAAATCCAACCATCTCCTCCACACAAAACATGGTTCAACTCATCCAACTCAAAGGAATTTCATCAGAACCATGTAACGAATGCGATTCAACCACACGCTGTTAACTTCACATTTATTTAAAATGAAAATATCTCCAACCCAACTTTGCTCCTGTGACAACCTAAGTATAGAAGACCTAAACACCTAAACCACATCTTCACATGTTGCCCTCAACATATTACAGCCCGAAAATAAACGATCTCAAAACCAACAAAATGTACCTGCCACTAAATATATATATATATATATATATATATATATATATATATATATATATATATATATATATATATATATATATATATATAACCTTTTATCATAAGAAAACTACACAATGTGGAATATATTATATAATTTCATTCACGACTCAAAAACAAATATTTAGCAAAATTGCAAATTATCCCACCAAAGTCACACCAAAAACATAATTATTACATCGGACATTCCTCTTACCTCTAAACACACTAACATGACTCACAGTAATATAGGCTGGCTGATCGGCATCGATCCGAAAAACACAAAAAAAGCAAGAGTAATATATAATATCTTCTGACATATTATCAAAAACACGTAATGCAGTCTACGCGATTTTCAAGAATAAACCAAACAGTTACGGCCAATATATTTTTGATAAAAATAATAACATCGTCACGCTCCGTGCCTAATCCTCATCATAACACCCTTGGCACATAAACATAATATACATTATACATCAAAGAAGAGAAACACTTAATTTCATAAATGAAAAAATTTTAAGGATTCGGAGCGAAATTACAATATTTAGAAGGCTTTGAGAATGATTCCATGCAACGTACCATATCAACAGAAATTTGCTTACAAAAATGTTTGTTATAATAAAAACTCTCCTAGGGAAATTGTTGTCTTATTTCGTTCCTAAGGAGTAAATGCTTTACTTCTGTTACAATTTTGATTCCATAGAAACTGACTTCTACTCCTGGCCGTGTAAAAATATCTATTATGACTTTTTAGATACGATTGGGTTAGCTTAGCTATATTAAGATTAAATTCGGGGAAAGGAAGTTTTTTAATACATACATATATCTAAAACTGCAAGCAAGTGGCAGATACTTGGTAAGATCCATATTTGTAAAATAGGTACATATTGGATATTAAAACATAATTTTGGTGTCATTTAAAACAATGTAAGTTTAATGAAGATTTTATTAATTTTCCGCGACCGGGCATAACCTGTCGAGGATCGTAATTTGGAGAGCTGTTTTATATGACATAATCATTACCAAATACTTGAGAAGAATAACGAAATAGTCTTATCACTTGTTATGTTTTTTAATTGCTAAAAATAAAAGCACATGTATAAATATCAAAATAGAAGCTAATAGTTTATACGAACATAAATCCTACAATACATATTAAAACATTTATTTATTGGGAATAAAAATATATAAATCACATAAACATCAGATCTAAAACTAGTAATTTCAGTATATTAAGGTGGTAGTCCAGTCAAATTATGATGTGATTGAGTACGAAAAAAGAAAGTAAAACATGTGTGTATGTTTACCATATGTGTAGTACCAGTAAACATGCTATTAACATCAATACACGTCATATAAACATTATAATCAGAATGATTATTACATTAATCTTACCACAAGAAATTAATAAAGATATGGAAATGTATGCGCATTATGATGAACTCATTGTTCTTACATTCATAGATACTGAAATATGAATAGACTTTGAACGCGTGCGCTCTCTTAAAGTTCATCTTTGCCACGAGTAAAGGGACTTTTCATGAAAGTAATGATATCAGCCGCACTTCTCCCGCCGCGGTAATCGGACACGAATCTACCGTTTGCGAATAGTTTAATTGTGGGAAAGCCGGTGATTTTGTACTTCTCTGTGACTTCAGGATTCACTGTACAGTCAACTACTGCTAGTTTGCCTGCTATACCTGCTGCCTTTAAGTCACCGGCAGCTTTTGAATAGTCAGGCTTCATTTTCTTACAATGGCCGCACCCTAAAACATAAACGAAGCTATAATTATACTACCAGTATATTAATGCTTCATATGAAACTAGAAATAGGTGAAGATAGTAAAACATACACGGTGCATAGAACATAACCAGAGTCGGATCTTTCGTCGCAATGCTACTTGAAAAGATGGTATCGCTTAGTTTAACAACATCTGCTGCACCCGGATAAGCGCCCCATTCCTCTGCCTCTGGTTCATGGGATGCAGTTGCTGGGTTATCAGGATCAGACATAAATCTTATGAAATCTACTTCCTATAAAACGAATACATAAATGCGTTAGCCTCTCAAACTATATATTTATTTAGATATGGTACATTCAAATTCATATAGGAGTGACGTCATATCGGATAAATTTTATTCACGACATAAACAAAATATACGCACATCGTATTGCCATAAAGGGCGGGGCATCTCAATAATTCGTTTTTTTTTTGTAACGTCACTCCTATATGGATTTGAATACACTTTACCAAATTTTAAAATCGGAACCAGTACATATTACCAAAATAGTCCAAAAATATTTTAATTGTAAAATGTATTCGAAAGATAAATAGCACAGAATAAAAATGCTTTAAAACAAAATAATGACTCCTTCAACTTTTATGCAAACATTTTGTTTTATAAATAATTATAAATAACGCGAATAATTTGGCCCGTTCCACATTTCTGACTAACCCAGTAGATGTTTTTTTTAAATAAAAAAAAATCCGGTGTGGTCACCACACTACTTTCTTATATTCAATTTAAATTGGCACATATTTGACATTTCAAATGCGTATTTCTGTAAATATTTTGTCTTTGTTTTGTTTTCATAGCATATATGATATTTTAAATACATGCCAATATATAAATAAATTTTACTCAAAATTGGATAAAGATAGATGAAAAATGTATAGAAAATTTTTTCTTCATAATAATATTCGCTACAACTTTTATTTGTAAAATTTTTACGTATCGTTTTATGTTTTTAAAATAATTTGAAATTTACAATTTCTTTGTTCAGTAAACTTCCTCTTCCGGTTTTCTAATTATATCCAAAATCTAATCAGCTCTTCGCCAATCCCAAAAACTTTTAAATATGAAGTTTCATTACTCTAGCTTTATTCGTTTTTGAGATAATGAACATACGGCTACACATCCATACATACATACATACACACAGACGTCATTGAGAAAATAGTCAAAACCTATTCAGGGGACCTCAAAGCGTGTATTTCCATCAAAATCTCGCAATCGAAATTTTTCATGACTCCTATACTTTCCTTATACTATGTATAAGAAAGTAATAAATTTTGCATAATTTGTTTGTTAGTTGAATTTGTAAAGAATGATGTGGTAAAACAGTTAACTGAAATTTATTTCCAAAAGATATGTTTATCTTATCTTGAGGAAATAAAAAGTCTGGTACCCCAAAAATAGAAATGAAGTCATGTTATGTAGTCTGTCCATATTAGTCCAGTATATAAATACGAAATAATTATAAACTTACTAATCTACCACCATTATACGGTTTCGTATTCTTGTTGTAATAACTGAAATATTTGAACGTCGGGTACCCTTTGACTTCGTTAAAACTACACAATGTCTGCTGCGTTGTACAATCAATGGCTGCAAACTCAATCTTTGGATCATCTTTAAACTTATCTGCGGCAGCGGTGAATTCCGGTTTAGCTTTCTTACAGTGACCGCACCCTTTAACAAATCTTAACGGGTTATGTTTTATTCAAGCAAAATATATGTGTTAAACTCACAGGGTGCATAGAACATAATTAATACATGTTTCTTCTTCTTCAGAAATGTCTTGTAATTTTCCTCAAGTAAATGCACCACTTCTGATGATTCTTCCGACCACGGTTTCTCGGGAGGTGGAGGAGGTGGCGGCTCTTTCGGTTCTTTCATGAACTCAACAATCTTCTGCACTTCACGTACGTTCACATCGAATTTAAATTCACCGTATGAGAAGTACTTGACTGTAGGGTAACCTCGCACAGCAAATCGAGTCGCAATTGAAGATTCTTTGGTTGCATCCAACGCTGCCAACATGCCGTGAATCTGCGGGTATATTACAATTTATTTAACACTGAAATTAACATCTTAGTAAGATGATGAAATATTTAAGTAGCCTTCTAATAACATAAAGTGTGGTAAACTCCGATGAAGGATTTGAAATCGATTCCAAATCCTTCATCGGAGTTTACCACACTTTTTATCTAAGTAAGATATTAAAAAGATCAAATTTTGTTTATCTACAAACATGTAGTAAAGATTTAAAAAACTAGTGTGGGCACCACACGACTTTCTTATACATATGTCTATCTGAACTCCACCACCTTCTCGATATACACTGAAAGTGCGTTTTACATCTATCATCTATCAAATTTATGATTCCGTCAGTGCCTATGGATCCACGTGAAATACTTCAAAATTATTTTTTCATGTTTTAATCCTTGACTGAAGAAACATTTGATGTATTCACAGATTATATATAGACGTATTGTCAGTTTTTACAAGGTTAGCAATGATCCCAATGATCAAACTTAGTAATTTTTTAGGGTATTTTGATTTTCTATTTTGATATGATTTGTTGTTTTCGAAATGCAAATGTTCTGTCAAAAATATAAAATTACATATAAACAGGGCTGTAGCTGCGCCAGGGCGCCGCCCTGGTACTTTTTTAAGATACCAAGGCTAACCCCTGCCACATTATTAAAAAAACAAAATGAATAATTAAATATTTTATAGTAAAATGTTTTATTATATAAATGATCCGAAATTTTTAACCATTTTTTCATTTATTAAATTAAATACTATGAAAAAATAATTATGCGCCCCGGCACTATTTTTTTAGGACTACACTTCTGCATATAACCTGTAGTAAACGTAAATATACCTACGTTAAAAGTGATATTCTTCATATAATTGTTCTGTATGCTATAATGGAATGGACCAAAGAATCGACAAAACTTATCATAATACTGTATGAAACTCATGATTGTCATGACGTCTCATGTCATCGCAATTTTGACAGTTGTGAAGAAAACAAAAGCAAAACACTCTTAGACACAACATGAATTTCTATTTTGCTCAAGAACGCTCTTCTAAACCTCGACCTCGAAGATGATTTTTCATTGAAAATTATCATGGGCGACGAGGCGCATTTCCACCTAAGCGGATACGTGAATCATCGCTTCTGAAGCACTGAAAATCCGTGTATGATGTACGAAGAACCTTTTCATCCTCTAAAGGTAACTGTTTGGTGCTGCGTTTACGGAGGAAAGGTGATTGGTCCATATTTTTTGAAAAATAGCGTCGGCAACGCTAGTAAGCGCTACAGAACCATGAAAAACAACTTCTTGCTACCGCAAATTGACGAATTGGGTCAGGACGGTGCACAACATGAGCCACAGTGGGCATTTTAAGGCAGGCGTTTCCCGGCCGCCAAATCTCTCGTTTTGGCAATTTGAATTGATTCGCAAGATTGCTCGATTTGACTTCTTTCTTTGGAGTTTTTTGAAGTCACAGGTCTATACGAACAAGCCACAGACCTTGGCGGCCCTAAAGGAGAACATCCGACAAAAAGTGGAGAATTTATCTCCGAAAGTTGGGGAGAAATCATGGAAAATGCTGTGAAACAAGCCCGAATGTACATCAATTCTGCAGTGATCGCCACTTGAGAGATATTACTTTCGCGACTTAATGGCAAAAAATTAAACGTTTAAATAAACATAATTAACAAGTAAAACTAACTTTTTTATTTGCGAACAAAGTTACAGCCTTAGAAAATCGAGTGATTATTTTTGCGTCATTTTGTATAACATAATGTGTAGCAACAGAAATATTTTTAACTTTTTTCTATTACAACACATCCTGCTAAAATTATTGCATATGTTTCCTTCATACACTGTTTATATTTTATTATTGCAATTTTGACAGTTCAATTAGCGCTAATAAAACTAAAGTATTGAAAAATATCCCTAATTTATAACCCAAGGCTAGCAGTGGAAACATAAGAAAATAAATATCATTGTATCATAAATAATTTAAGCCTGTTTTACAATTATGCAATGCAATGCAATATAATACACGGCGTGAATTGCGCATGTACGCAATATAAATTGCATAATGTAAAACGGTCATGAAATGCAATAAAGTTTACATTGCCGAAATAGAACATTTTCATTGCATTGCGCGTGCAAGCCTCGTTACTTTTTTTGGTTATTTCGGTAGTACCAAGTTTGATCATAGATGTGTTATTTTATTATCGCTGCGATAATAGTTTTTTTTTCTTGATGTCTATATTTTAATGAAGTATACAGCGTAACAATTTGGTTAGAATGGAACTGTCAAAACAGACAGTTGGTATTAAACGAATTGTAGCAGAAAGTATTGCACAAATGTAAAACAATCATGCAATGCAAGTCCATGACATTGCAGCAATATGTATTGCATTGCGCCATATTGAATTGCATTGCACAAATGTACAACAGGATTAGAATGTCAAAATAATTTGACAGACATGGTAAAATTTAAATTTTTTTGATGTTTGATTAATGTAAAATGCACTTTTACGCTTTTAATCGAGAAGGTAGTGCAAAATTTAATTTTAATTGACACATATTTGAAATCTATAATGCGTATTTCAATACATATTTTGTGCTTTTACTGATATGCATTTTATTTGAATACATGCCATGAACCACGAACTTCTAGATTCATACCGGCCTGTTAGCTGAACGACATAACAATACATTGCTTGTGCTGACAGCTACGCCAAATGTCACCGTTTTGGCGCTAGTTACAGTAGCAACCTATCACTGTCAAAAAAATGACAGTAGAAGGTGGTTCCGTAACAATTAATAATTATAAATGCAAAATAAATTATGAAATATATAGACACACTAATATTAACTAACAAGGGGACATTGTCACGACCGGAACACGGATTTGGCTGAATTTTTTTTTTAAATAAATGTACACTAGTAGTCACGTGGCAAAGTAATAGTTCACAACGTTTTGGCATTTTCGAGAAAAAGGGCTTTAAATAAATAGCACCGTTTATACAATGTGGCCTAGCGACTACCATACCTAGGGAAATTATATACGGATCAACTATTGCCATAACCTATATGTATATCCTTTCTGAGTGACGAAAAAAAAGGATTTAAAACAAACAGAAATTTACTTATGTCAAATAATTTTTGTATCACATCTTACATCATTATTTGGAGGAAATTTATTTAAAATAGTTAGTATTACATTTTCAAATATTTAACAATGAATGTGTATACAACAGAAGAAAACATTCAAATAGTAGCATGGAATTTAGCAGGTAACAGTTTGCGAAGAACCTGCGAATTTTTTAGTGTTCATTTTAATTAACGGCCTATTCCCTGCATACGCACAGTTTCACGAATAGGAAACTTGCATAGATTTTTAATATTTTTAATTTTATCTTAATTCGACGTACATATTTCAAACAAATCATATGAAAACAAAAAAGTTTAAAGTCTATCAATTAGCAGAAATCTCGATTTTTAAATAGCAATTTTTCAATAAAAAATGACGTCATCTAAAACGGGTCGAGCGAAGTGACGTCATTAGCCAGCAAAATGTCATGCGCAGAGCGCACAGAAACAGCTGACACTACTGAGCTATGTGTGTGAAAGACCTTTCGTTGTGTGTGTGTGTGCGCCCGGCTGTGACCATGCAGTCCTGACGTCACATAGCGTTTTCGCGCCAAGATATTGTATCAAAATTTCAATAATTTATTTCTCCAAAAGTATAGCGAATTTCGAAAAAATAGGGAACTTGTTTTAATGTATACAGATTCAGAAAAAAAAAATAGAAAAAAAATGTGCAAGTTCCCTATTGTAAGACAATTCCGAGAAACTGGATGCGTCAATAGCCATTGCAAAAGGAATAGAAATGAAAACCAAAATGCAAACAAGGAAGTAGATATTTTGACAGCTGTCGAACCCGATCCCAACGTAAGTGTGAGAGAAATTGCAGATAATCTCGGTGTTTCTCGCACGTACAGGTATGTTCACCGTACACTTAAAAAAACACAAATATTTTGCCTACAAATATTCGACGCAGCAAGAACTATTAGCAGCAGATAGTGAAAAACGAATCACCTTTTGTGAAATAATGTTCAATAAATGTCATGCTGATGAACATTTTTAGAAAATATTTGTTTCACTGACAAGTGCACTTTTACATTAAATGGAGAACCAATCCGTCAAAATTATCGGTGTGGGAATCAAAGGAACCATGTGCATGTGCAAACACATAGACAATACCGCTAAAGCCTTAACGCAGTGATGCACAACCTGCGGCCCTTTTTCAAATTTTTGCGGCCCGCTTGGGCATTTTTACAATAGAATAAGCTAAAAAAAAAAAATCTCAGCCATAAACTAATAAAATAGGGTACAAAAATGGTTTGCGGCCCTCGAGCCAAAAATGGAGTTATATGCGGCCCCCGACTCTAAATCGATGTTGTATGCGGCCCTTTATACATAAAAGGTTGTGCATCACTGCCTTAACGTATGGGTTGGAATATTGGGCAATAATTTACTGGGTCCGCTATTTATCGACGGTAACCTAAATAGCAGAATTTATTTAGATATGCTGCAAAATCAAATAGTCCCTAGTATTAATGCAGTAGTTGATGATATCAACACAGTATGATACCAGAACGATGGAGCTCCTACTCACTATTGAAGAGAAGTACGAAATTACTTAAATGAAGTATTCCCCAACAAATGGATTGGTCGTGGTGGCCCTATTAACTGGACTCCAAGGTCTCCAGATTTATCACCGAATGATTTGTTTTATGGAGCTTCCTAAAATCTAAAATTTACACTTCACGAAGGCATGAAAATTTAGAATCTCTAAAGGACTGTATTAGGGAGGCATGTTTTAACATAACCACTCAAACATTACGAAATGTAACAAGAGTCTAGTTTCCAGACCTCCGCCAGTACGAAGATACACGATGTCTGTTTACGAAATAATACGACATGATACAAGCATGCCTGTTCTTAGCTCGTAATGTTGTGTTAAACTTGTGTGCAATACATTTGCTGTTAGTGCAATTTATAGATTTGGCTACTTTACCCTACTTTACTTAATAATACACTACTCTACTTAACCCTCCCCTAACCTACCCTACCCTACCCAACCCTACCTGTAATAATAATTAATGCAGTTCCATGATTTCCCGATTCCGTAAATCTCAAACTTATATGTTCGTACGAGCTCAGTTACTGGCGGAGGTCTGCAAACTAGACTCTTATCGAAATGTACGTCGTAATTTTTATGACAGATTGAGCCACTGTCTAGTAGTCAACGGCAATACGTTTGCACATTTAATTAATTAGTGTTTTTGAATGCTTATCTGTTGTTATGATAGAAAATGTTTTGAGTGAACGTAAAATTATAAGCAGAAATAATAGGAGAGCATGTATGACAAGGTGTATGGATATTCACGAGGCGAGACAGTTATGTATGGATAGAAGTATTTGGCGAGCAATTGTTAAAAAATAAGGAATGAAAGGCAATTTTCTGTATTATAATATTAAATATTTTGATTGTAGGGACTAAGGGCCTGCTACCCCAGTAATGGGAAAGGCGTGATGTTATGTATGTATGTATGTATGTATTAATTCAACTACCTACTGTTTAATTTGTGACAATCACATGTTTAGATACAGACACAGCAATACCTGATCCTTACATAATTTCCCAATGTTAATTTTCCTATGTATGGTAGTCGCTGGGACACGCTTCAAATAAATATTGTAGAGCATAAAATTCTACACTAAAATCAATAAACAGAATTAATTTTACTTGCTCTATAACGGCAGAAATTAATTTGAAATGTTGAAAATTAGCTTAAAAATACCTAGAGGTAGCCTTGGAAATGAAACAAAATTAAACAAATGATTTACGTTTTATCTGTCAGCAGAAAAAGATTCCTTGTGTTATGAATCTATTGCCAGTAGTTATTTATTAGCTTTAAATTTAAGTGAATAGGCAACTTTCATGGAATTTTTATTTCATTTTTTTTTTTTCTAAAATTATAAACCTGCGTACTTCAAATGTGATATAATGCAAAGAAACTATTTTTTGTTGACTATTTTTAAAATATAAAATAGTATTTTCATTAACTTTGTGAAAATCTATAATTAATAAATTATATATGTATTATATAAATAAATTACTTTGTTTTATTTTCACGTGCTTTATTTTATACCAAAGCTACATGTTTCGTCAACATTGTGACATCTTCAGGCAATAACAAAAACAACAAACAAGCATTTCAATAAACAACAAAACAATATTATACATTTACTAAACCTACTATAATAAACAATTAATATATAATTTAAAAGTTAAAAATAAATATAAATAAAAATAATACAATAAAATTTTATAATAAACAATTAAATAAAATAGAATTTTTAATTTCTAGTTGTTCAAGTGACGTCACAAAAGAGTGGGGAAAATTTTTTGGCGCGAATTTGTAGGAAGTTTCATTAATTTATTCCTGACAAAATAATACAAAAAAAAAATTTTCTAAAATATTTTCATGAATGATATGACATTTTAAGCGTATTTTAAAATTTCATGAAAGTTGCCTATTACTGAATTAGGAATGAAATGAATGTCTTAAGTTCTATTATAGTGGTAATATTTTAAGACATGTGAGAGATTTATTTTCTTCTGACATTTTTGTTTCATTTCCAAGGTTACCCTTAGGTATTTTAAACTTATTTTCAATTTAATTTCCGCCGTTGTAAAGCATGCAAAATTAATTCTGTTTATTGATTTTAATGTAGAATTTGCTCTACAACATTTATTTGAAGCTTTTTTTTCTAAAATAATACGGGAAGCAGGAAATTACATGTGATTTTACATGTTAAAGTCCTATGTTCCGGTATCGCGGTCACCACCCGGTATGTATGTACTACATACATATCTACACATTTTCAAATTGAAATGCAAAAATGTTAGGTTTACTTTTAATTTTTTAGTTAATTTCATACTTTATTTACTGTTACATATGTATTGTAAATTAATTAATAACATTTTGTGTTTATGTTTTTTCGAATATTATTATCAATCGGTTATTGTTATCAAAAACGTCGAGTCCCGATGTGATCACATTAAGCGGCATACACTATAGTTGCACTCACATTTTCAATACAGACGAACCCGTTTAATATCTCCTCGGTTAATATCACGACCCGCTTATTATCACTGAAACTTAAAATCCACTTGCCAAACACTATTAAAGTAATACATTTTTACTCTGTTAATGTCACCTTGCTTAATATCCATTTCCCGCTTATTATAATGAATATATTTTGTTTTTGACACTTTGGACTCGCTTAATATCATCATTCAAATTATACATACAAAGTTTGTTTTATATTTTTATGCCTTTGGTAACATAATGATATTAGATATAGTAATATCAAAATAATGTTGAGCGAAGTGTGACAAAGGCAAATTTGAGAAGAATTTTTTTAAATTTTTTGAAGTTAAAGCAATTGTAATTGCTTACATGAATTGGAAAATATAGTTCAGTACACTATTTAAACAAATTCCATCAAAATACATCAATTAACGTTAGAGAAAAGGTTCAAATATTTTTATATTCAAACTTATAGATATACTTATTGCTTTTTTTCTAATACATAGAAGATTTTCTTCTTAAATAAATTTCCTGTTATTATCATGAATAATCATAATAAGCGAGTTTTCGGTTAATGTAACAAATTTGGATATTAAGCGGGTATCGGTTTATATCACGACCCGCTTCATATCATAGTTTTTTCTGGAACCGAGAGCATGATATTAAGCGGGTTCGTCTGTATTATATTACTGGAATTGTATGTAAGTACATGTGTACGGAATTGACCTTGCAATATAATCTGATGATAGTAAAGCTAAATTTCTCAGTAAATTTATGCTATAATTCCAGGTCTTGAAAAACAGTAGAGAATTCTTTAATTCACAATGTTAATACTAAACACAGAAAAATTCTACATGACTATACCTTCTTCTTGGGAGATTTAGGCGATAATTTACAAATAGAAGCAGTATTCTAGTTGACAATTTTTTAATTGACAATGTTGATATTAAACACAGAAAAATACAAAACACAGATCAATTACTGGCTGAAAATACTGCCAAATTCATTAATAGTTATATTCTCTTTAAAAAACTATAATATATGTCAGTTCGAAATGTCAACCGAGCGCTGGTTCGCAAGACTTCCTCTTCTTAAGACATTTTGGTGCTAATTTTCACACTTTTATACAATATTATTTACGTATTAACGGTTGCTAGCGAAAACTAACGGCCATCAATAGTGACAGAATCGCTAGGTTTGTTTCTGACCGTTTCGAAACGGAACCTCCGTTAACTCCGACCGTTAGTTAAGTTACAGAATCCCAGCCAATATAACCGTTCAAAATACCGACTGACAGATGGTGCGGCGCGGCGTTGCCCAGTGGTTTAAATATCTGACTACCATGCGGTCAGTCTTGGTTCGATTCTCGCGTAATTTGTTTTTATTTTGATATTTTAATTATAAATAATACATGAAAAATCGATTTTTCATAAGGATTCCCGATTAAGTAATAAATTGAAAACCGAGTATGCGTATCCCAAAAAATAACAGTTCTTTACAGCACTAATATAAAAATAATTCACTCAAGATAAAATAAAAAAAGAATAAAAATGTATAGAACATTTCCTTCCCGGTTATGCAATAATATCCAAAATTTAATCAGCTATTCGCATATTCCATAAACTTTTAAATAAGCTTCAACATTCTATTTGTACTCGTTTTTGAAATAATGATCCAATCACACATACAAACATCATTGCGAAAATAGTCAAAACGTATTCTGAGGATCTCAAAACATGTATTTGTATCAAAATCAAATAAAAATTTTCATTAATCCTATACTTTCTTTATATTGTGTATAAGTAAAAAGGATCCCGGTTGTCACACGTTCGACAACAGTCAACGACACGCCCCTGATAATATGCATAATATACGCGTAAAACTTACCCCATCTGCTTTCATTTTGGCAGCTGCTTTCTCATATTCGGGTTTCATACGTTTGCAGTGGCCACACCACGGAGCGTAGAACATTACAAGCACCGACGATTCCTCTTTTAACACTGGATCAAAGCTTTCCGTGTTCAAATGCACCACTTCGCTGTCCGTGTCCGACCATTCGGGTTCCTTCACTTTTGTCGGTGCCTCTTTAGGATCCTTCATAAATGTAATTATGCCGTTCTTATTATTTTCTCCCTCGTATTGGAATTTGAATTGCCCATTTCTGCAATATATTACATTCAATAAAGATAGTAATCGTCTCAATATTGTGATATATACAAATTTAAACATTGTTGTGTTCAATACACTCATACCTAGTCATACGGCCAAGATACGTTACTGGAAATTCGGCCGCAAAGCGATATGCTGTATATCAAATCATTTATTTCCAGTTAAGACTAAAATGCATGACAAAAAACATGCATACGCAGTTTTGTCCACTACTCCAAGTAGTACTTCATGTATATTCGGTATTTTAAGTAAAATACTTAAAGTAATTACACATCAGTACTGGTGTGTAATTCTTGGTATTTATTTATAGTACTTTAAGAATACTTCAAGTACTTTAAGAATAGATTAAAAGAATTTTTTTATCTGATTGATAAAATTAGTTTCCATCAGATAAAAATAACCTAGCCTATTCACAAGAGCGAGTGTTTCATTGTGATCAAATAAATACATAATATAAAGATAATTATGAATAATACATAGCTAATAAGTAAAAAAATTGTATAATTTTTAAATCATATAAATATGAAATTGCGAAGAACTAAAAATAGTGGTCACACAACTGAAATTTGTATTTTGAACATATTTAAGATAACAGAAAATCTATTTTTGATATTTTTAGCTCATCGACCTCCTGTCGAAGAGCTATAGTGTTCGGTACGATGTCTGTAGCATTCTTCGATTTTAAAAATTTTTGCGCAGAAATCCCGGACAGACCCCTTAGATCACGAAATGATTATTACAACATGTGACCGTATGTATGTCGGTCGTCCGCTCACTCGCTCGTACGGTTTTTGTTCCACTAACTCCTCCTAGACTATCCAACCGATCTTGATGAAATTTTTTTTACAAATGCATATTATAGTCTAGTTGTGCACCTGATTTTTTGTTTTTCAAAATTTCCTTTAGTACTTTTTTAAATTTTTTCAGTTTTTATTTTTTTTTTTTCTCCTTTATTTTCCACTCTATTGTATTCAAAATTCTCTTGCATATGCAGCAAATGGCACAATATTTTTCCATATTTTTTATTTTGAAAAATTTTTTAAGACCATTGAAGAAAACAATTTTGTTTAATTAAAAAATGAACAAAAGAAGTTTAATGCATTTATAGTCGGCTTAGTCTGCTTTGCTTTTGTTAACAGAAGAAAGTGTTTTCACACTTGTTTTAAATTTGTTGTTTTACTTCGACCTGGGCACCTACGATTCTAAAAGTGTATTTAGGTAAATAATTTGTGATAAATTCAGAATTGGACATACGTCGATGAGCTGCAGGCATGGATCTGTATCCATTCCTAGTTTTTCTTGTTTCTAATCATAAATATATTTTTAATGAATTAAATACTAAATATCTAATACTTGAAGTGTTAAGTAAAGTACTTAAAGTACTAAATAAAGTACTTCAAGTGTTAAGTAAAGTACTTAAAGTACTAAATAAAGTACTTCAAGTATTACTTGATACTTGCAGTTTTACTTCAAGCACTTCGTTTAAAGTACACTGATATTTTAAGTACTTCTTTTAAATAAATGTACTTTCACTTGAAGTACATTTCAAAAAGACAAAGTACACTTTTCTTCAAATACATTTGTCCGATACTTTGAGCTCTGTGCACAAAGGATTTCTCGACTTTTTGGCCGTTTATCGAAAAATTGTATGCCATAAAACAAAGCACAATCATAATTACACAAGGCCGTTATAGCGAAAAGCCGTATAAAGAGAGACCGTATAAAGAGGCATGAATGTGTTGCACTTACTGATAATACAGTAACGTTGGGAAGCCGGTAATGTTATACTGCGTTCGTATTACTGAATTTTCCGGCCTGTTCACATCAATGGCGGCCAGCACCGAATGACCTCGTAGCTCTGCAGCTGCCGTTGCGTATTCGGGTTTCAATGTCTTACAGAAGCCACACCACGGGGCATAGAACATCACCATTATCGGTTTAGTTTCTTTTTTGAGAAACTTAGCCAAATTCTACACAAAGTATGTATTATATATATATATATATATATATATATATATATATATATATATATGTGATGTGAGATAATCAACTGGATATTTTTATTGTACTTACTTGTGCATCTGACAAATGTACAACGTCATTCGCTGTCGTATCTTCTTCCCACGGCAAATCTCCCAACGGATCTCGCATAAAATTTACCATAGAAGATACCGTTTCCCTCCTATCATAGTCTTTGTTAAACTCACCGTCTTTATAATGTTTCAAGACATACGGATCAGGACTGACTTTCATCTTTTTACAAATTTTCTTTGCTTCCCTTTATAGTTCAAACTAACAAGTCAATAATCTTCTTTACTTTATAAATGTTGACATTTCTTACCCAGTACACTCCATAAGCACCATCGTACCATGACCTTTTACCGTAATAGCGGCCTCTCGGAACACCTTTATTATTTGGGACGCTTGCTTGGCAGAACTTGTAAAACAAACCATAACATTATTTTTGGTCCGCAATAATTTTTTGAATTCTTTGAAATCTACAACATTATCAATAACTGTTTTCTGAGTATTAGACTTGGCTAAATAGTATGGAATCTCCACGATAAAAATCTGTAATAAATAGTAATCATAACCAAACTATTGTTCCATTAAGAATTGTTGACAGAGATCAAGGTTGTAAATGTCATCTGTACATACCAGAAGAAAGAGTAGATATTGAAGCTTCATAATTACATTTGTATTTTAATGATTTACTACTAAAAATTGCTAAATTTTAGCAATGCCGGGGAAAATTGACGCTCGTGTCAACTTTGCTACGACACGTATCACTACAGCATACTGACATTTATTTTGCGCAAGTCAACTGCTACTGCTAACTTTAGTCTAGTCGGCAGACCAGTTTCATTTCACGAGCTCGCACGATCATACAAGCAGTGTTGCCAGATTAAAATTTGAACTTTGTCGTACATTGCGGTTCAAATTACCGTATTTTGACAAATACAACCTTACATATGCGCTTTTTGTAATTTTTCTCTTAAATATAATATTGATTAAAAACTTTAGTTAATTGTTATACATTTGTATTAAAAATATGAACTAAAACCACAAAAAATATGTTTATATAAGAAAACAAGAATTATTTCTTTGATTATAAATATTAGAACAACTTATTACTAAAATCCCAAATAAATAAATCTAGAAATCATTTAACCATGAAATTCTTTTTGTTTACAAATTTAGTATTCCGTGTATGTTCGTCTACTTTGTCGTATATATTATTATTCATGTCCGAATTTGGTTCAAAATTATAGAAAAATAATAATAATTAAATTACCGTATTTTTACGTAAGGTTAGCGTAGTTCGGTCGTACATATGTTGTAATAGTCATTTCGTGATCCAGGGGGTCTGTCCGGGATTTCTGTGCAAAAAATTTTGATATCGGAAGATGCTACAGACATCGTACCGAACACTATAGCTCTTCGACAGGAGGTCGATGAGCTAAAAATCATATAATTCATCTAATAAGAGCTGTGGCAGAAAAATATATTAGTGTTAGATTACATTATACAGACGAACCCGCTTAATATCATGCTCTCGGTTCCAGAAAAAACTATAATATTAAGCGGGTCGTGATATAAACCGAAACCCGCTTAATATCCAAATTCGTGACATTAACCGAAAACTCGCTTATTATGATTATTCATGATAATAACCGGAAATTTATTTAAGAAGAGAATCTTCAATGTATTAAAAAAGAAGCAATTAGTATATTTATAAGTTTGCATAAAAAATTATTTGAACCATTTCTCTAACGTTAATTGATGTGTTTTGATGGAATTTGTTTAAATAGTGTGCTGAACTATATTTTCCAATTTACGTAAGCAATTACAATTACTTTAACCTAAAAAAAATGTACAAAAATATTCCTACAATTTGCCTTTGTCACACTTCGCTCAACATTATTTTGATATTACTACATCTAATATGATTATATCACCAAAGGCATAAAAATAAAAAACAAACTTTGTATGTTGTATAACTCGAATGATGATATTAAGCGAGTTCAAACTGTCAAAAACAAAATATATTCATTATAATAAGCGGGAAATGGATATTAAGCAAGATGATATTAACAGAGTAAAAATGTATTACTTTAATAGTATTTGGCAAGTGGATTTTAAGTTTTAGTGATAATAAGCGGGTCGTGATATTAACCGAGGAGATATTAAACGGGTTCGTCTGTATCGCCAAACAAAATGTTGATCATTTCCTCAGCAAAAGGAACTTATTTAATAAAATAGTTTTGTTTGAAGGGCATTGAACATATTTCGCTAATATTAACATAATATTTCAATAAGTTTTGTTTTATATTGTTCTTTTTTTTTCAAATTGTATCCTTTTATATAAAAGTATAATATGCTTATATTG
This sequence comes from Carabus problematicus, assembly GCA_963422195.1. Classification (NCBI taxonomy): domain Eukaryota; kingdom Metazoa; phylum Arthropoda; class Insecta; order Coleoptera; family Carabidae; genus Carabus; species Carabus problematicus. The sequence continues at coordinate 11,251,408 of OY728584.1, forward strand.
TTCATTTATATGCTACATTTGTATGATATTTTTTGTAGGAATTTTTATAATAAGAATTTGGATATTTTTACAATTTATTGAAATTCTTCCATATAAGCCCAGCAAAACGGTGGTCATACGAACATGCCGCGCACTTGCTCCCCCCTTTCCGCTTCATGGCTTCATCCCCCTACTCTATAAATCGATGTTATATTTTCTCTATAGTTTCTTTACTCTAAGGTAGCGTCTTTGTTCTGCCAGAGAGAGAGAGAGAGATGTAGAAAGAAAGAGACAGAGAATTTTGCCAAATATACAGTGACTATATTAAAGACAGTGTGGACAATGGTGGTGTCGATTTTGATTGGTCGGCGCCATTTTCAGGCCAACTAGTGCTTGTATTTACATGTGGTTATGCTTGGTTTCGTTGTTTTCTTGGGTTTTATTGGTTATTTTCGTGTGTTAGTAGTGTTTTGTGTGTAATTTGTTATTTAACTTTGTATTTTTACTAACGTCGAGGTTCACACAGGATTGCTTAGAAAATTTGTTCAGCGTTGTAAGAGCAAAGCAAATTACACCAACAGCGGTACAATTTAAAAATAATCTTAAATTAATTTGTTTCACAATATTTAAAAGATGTGTCAAAAGGAAGTTATGATAAAGACGATAGAGAATTTCTTGGAGACTTTTTAGAAAGTGTAAAAATATCACAACCTGTTGAAGATAAAGTAGTAATACCTCAAGATATAGAGCTTGAAGGAATAATGTTAAATCACAATGAAGTAAATTAATTATATAATATAGCAGGATATATAATACCCAGAATTAATAAAAATTGTAAAATATGCAATACTTAAATTCAGTGGGATCTAAACAGAGAAATCTGCAAACCTATAATTATTCAAAATTAACAACATTGAAATGTTTTAAAAGTAATACTTTGTTTTTTTTGTAATAAAAATACCTTTTTATTTTTTATGAAAATGGAAGAAATTTTTAGAAATTATTTTGAAATGATACATTTGGAAAAAGGAAATTTAAAGCTTTTTTTTATAGAACAAATTAAAGAAATATCAATCGACCACATTGCACCATGTCATAAGTTGAAGAATAAAATAATATCAATGTATATTACATTTAGACTTAAGATAGCTAGCAAGAAAAAAAAATAAATGTAAAAGTATACAGTAGCAAATCCATAGCTAAAAAAATAATTATCATGTGTATTATTATGTTAATTCTATATATCCCATTCATTACAAAGTTCTAATCATATTTTCATTGCATTCCATGCATTTATATTATTAAAACAGTAATATTCTTGAAACATTCTTCATATCCTCATATACGCGCCTGATCATATTGGCCTGGAAATGGCCGCCGCCAGTCGTTTGTCCACACTGTCTTTAATATAGTCACTGTAGCCAAATAGTACCTGGACGGCCATCTGTAGCTAGGAAAGTAAATTAACAAACATTGCTTCAAGTACCATCTGCGTTTCCTACCCCTGTCCGCTGCGAATTGTCAAGCGCAAAGAGTGCTCCGGTTAAGAGTGGTTATATATAAAGTTATTGAAGGTTATCAAGGAAGAAGGGTATGTTCTGTGCAGTTCTAAATCATTGACACAATAGGTTTGTTCCAACAGAAAGTTCATAAGAATTTAGAACTTGATTCGGAACTGTCTAGAATCCATGCGCACACTTAAAGTTCTAGAATTGATTTAACTTGTGTTGGAACGATTTCGAACAGGTTGAGAATTTTGTTTGTTTCTCCTAACCTATAAAATCATAAAATAAAAAAACACCGGTCAGAAAACATTGTGCGTTGGAAAATTTTAGAAAGAAACTACAAAACCTATGTCGATTGTGGCAAAAAAATTGAACAAGGAAGGCAAATGTTTGAATTTTCACAAGAAATGTACCAAATTTTTGTAAAAATTAATAATGTTAACCAAGAGCTATTATTGGACAGCGAAACAATAGATAAAAATATTAATATGAGTTATGCATTACTAATGTAATGAAAAACAGTGAGGTTAGATAGCACGTTAACTGATTCAGAATTAAAAATTCTTGAAAAATCCTAGAACTCAGAACGATTCAGAATAAGTTCGGAACACAATTCAGTCGTTCTTGGAACACTGCACTATAAGTTCTAAATTTATAAATCGGCTTGTTGGAACGGTAAAATGGCTTTACGCAAACTCAGTACAGTTCAGAACGGTTCTGAACTGTTGTTGGAACAAACCTATTATCACAGATCGTCATTGTGTCAATGCGTCAAATGCATGATGGTATATTTTAACAAGATTTTTATTTTAGTTGATTATTAAACTTATATAATGGCATACAGATGTATAATCAACGTTGGTATAATGGGGAGTATTGGCATAGGTGCCTGGTATGGTGGATCATATGTAGGACGAAATAAAATATCGAACAATAATGTGAATCAGGTAAAATCCTATCCTGCTCTTCCAATATTCGCCACCGTGTCAGCCGCTTCGCCTATAATGGAACGGCAAGATGATTCAGTTGTAAGTCGTATAGGGCAAATAATGAAATATGGGTTCCCCGGTATGGATAATATACGTTCATTGGACGATTATGTGTTAAGTTATGACTGTAGAAATCGAGTAGCTCATTGGGTATTTGAGCATATGAATAAAAGTACAGTGGCAAACAATCCAGAGGTTGATCGTTCTAAGTGCGACTTTACACCGGATGAAAGCATTCATCAATACTTCAGGTGCGGTATAGTTTAAACTATGATAACTGCCATAGTTGTTACGAACTACTGAATTTAGATCTGATAATTCCGATTATAAACATTCTGGGTATGATCGTGGACATTTAGCAGCAGCTGGTAATCATAAGGGTAACCAAAAACATATCCAGCAGACGTTTTTATTATCAAACATGGCCCCACAAGTTGGTAAAGGGTTCAATAGACATTCGTGGAACAGACTTGAAAAACATGTTAGAAAATTAACGAAAGTGTATAAAGAAGTGTACTGTTGTACTGGGCCTCTGTACTTGCCAAGGTATGTGACAAATATTAATAGTTTATGTCTAAAAGTAATTATATTATATTTAGGAAAGAGAATGATGGCAAAACATATGTAAAATATGAAGTGATCGGTGCAAATAATGTTGCGGTACCTACACATTTTTTTAAAATTATCGTAGGCGAAACTACAGATGGACAATTTGAGATGGAAGCGTATGTAATGCCCAACAAAGCAATTGATGATCAGACACCGTTAAATGTTTTCCAGGTAAGAATCAGTATGTGATTACTTTGAGTCACGAGCTTCTCGATAAATGTGTATGTTGTTACACTTTTAATCGAGAAGATTGTGCTTTGAATAAATAAATTATAACTATTGCTTTATTAGGTTCCACCCGAGAAAATAGAAAGAGCAGCGGGTTTATTATTTTTTGATAAATTAACAAGAAATAAACTGAATAAAATAAACGGTAGAAAGTGTTAATGTACGTATGAATAGTTCAATTTTTATCTTGTAAATAAATTATTTATTTTAATAAAAACGACATCTGAATCTATGTAACAATAATTTTTATGAACTACGATACAGATATGTACTAGGTATATAGTGTTGCTAGAATAGTTCTTATTCCGGGTATAATGGTGGCTGATACAAACGAGTCTCTCGATCGACATTCTTGATATGGTTTTTTAACATTTCCATGACACCATTTTCAAATTCGGCAGGAGTCGGTTTAATTTCCATAGCCCAATTAAATATATCCCAATCATTTGAGGGCAAATTGATAATCCTAGCAAACAATTACGTTACATAAAAACTAAATTATTTATTAATAGAAAACTGGACATATTTACTTGTCATATTCATCAACTTGTGACTCGTTCATGTCGGATAAATACTTGGCAGCAAATGTACTCAATAACAAACCATTTTCCAACATGCCCCGTTTACGAGACTGATACAACAATCTAAAAATTACACCGTCCTTGTTCACATACAATTATATAGTTGTAAAATATCACAAACCTTGCTTTCTTGGTTTCAATAGGATCCTTGCGCCTTCTGTCATAATTCAAGTATTCCAATTCCAGATGTTCAGGTGGATCTACAATTGTATTTGATAATTGGGTCGATGTTAATCCAACAAATCGTTGGTTTAAATGATTGAAAACCTAGTATAAAAGAAGATTAGGAATTAAAAAGTTAGGTTATTTCAAAATACTATTTACGTTTTTCGCAGTTCTGCACAACAGCAGTGTTCGTATATTAGCCATTGTTATTTAACGTTAAAGCAAATTAACAATCACAGTATGAAAATATGTATGTAATTGCAACTATAGTATTCAGTTCACTTTGACAAATAGAACTTTATTGATCAGCGACCGCGCACCTGCGCATCTGTGCGTATCACTATGTATGGATATAGCAGTGTGTGTATGTGTACCAAATATGTACATTGTGTATACCAACTGGTGCTATGCATTGCAAGGATGAATCCTTGATGCATTGGGTGCTATGAAGTATGGAGTAAATATATGATCTGTGAATTGGTGCATACCTTGGTAAACGTATATATGTTACATGTCAAAATTGCATCTAGATCTGCAAGAGATTAAGATTTCTTGTCAACAGTTACTGTACACATTTATTGTTTACATCAGTCGATGATGAGCATTATAACATTTTGTCGTGAATTTAAAGCGTTTATTTATAAATTAATTCTTAACAAAATTATTGTAAACGATTATATAACAATGTAAATAAAAGAAAGAAATAAACGTAAAATTATTGAAAACAATACTCAAAATGAAGAATATGATGCTAGGTCGCAAACAGAGCCTGAAAGGGGAACCTATATTGGCTGACTATGGACCTGAAGAGGCTTTTAATGAAAGTGCTGATATTGAATGGGTAAATAAGGTAATGAAGTATATTGAAATTCATGTATTTATCTAGTGATAATAACATTTGCTTCCTATTACAGCGATGGGTTCGCAGATTAATGCGATTCTGTGCATTAATAAGTTTGGCATCAGTAAGTTGTAACACTCCTAAAACGTTTGAGAAAATCCCTCCGTTACAGTATTTGACATTTAGTTTTGATTTAATTGTTACACTCTTGTTTACTGCGGAAATGATTGCAAAGATGCATATACGAGGAATACTTCGGGTACGTAATAATTATTCAACGTACTTGCGATATATATCGACTAGAACTAGAGAAATATAACGTATCTTACATAACAGGGAGAGGTGCCATATTTGAAGGATCATTGGTGTCAATTTGACGCTAGTATGGTATTCTTCCTGTGGGTGTCAGTCATTCTACAAATATTTGAAATTGTTTGCATCGTGCCCCGGTTCAGTTATTTATCAATCTTACGAGCACCACGGCCGTTAATTATGATACGATTTTTAAGAGTATTCCTTAAGTTCTCCATGCCGAAATCCCGAATTAATCAAATATTCAAGTAAGCATTTTATACGTAACATGAGAGAATAATAATAATAATAATTACCGAATATTGTAATTATATTTCAGACGTTCAAGTCAGCAAATCTACAATGTAACACTGTTTTTCCTATTCTTTATGTCATTATATGGCTTATTGGGTGTACAGTTTTTTGGGGAATTGAAAAATCATTGTGTTTTAAATACTACAGATCCAAAGTATGTTGACAAGTAAATGAATGTCCTTTTTACTTTATTCAATGTATTCTATTTACAGAGTAATTACAATTAACAGTCTTGCTATTCCTGACACATTTTGTTCTCTGGATCCCAATTCTGGGTACCAGTGTCCGACTGGTATGAAGTGTATGAAACTGGAGTTGTCACGGTATATCATGGGATTTAATGGGTTCGATGAATTTGGTTTGTATTCGCTGTATAATTTTGTGTTCAAATACTGTGTTAGATGTCTAACTAAGTATTTATTTGCAGTAACTAGTTTTTTCACGGTATACCAAGCTGCTTCGCAGGAAGGGTGGGTATTTATTATGTACCGTGCCATTGACTCGCTGCCTGGCTGGCGAGCCGCATTGTATTTCAGCACTATGATATTTTTCCTCGCCTGGTTAGTGAAGAACGTGTTCATTGCTGTTATTACCGAAACATTTAATGAAATCCGAGTGCAATTCCAACAAATGTGGGGCGTCCGCGGACACATACAAAATAGCTCTGCTTCACAGGTAATTTTAGAACAACTTGAACGCGGTGTGTATATGTTAGCAAACAGTAATACAGTTGTTTGACACTATTTGATGTTATGTTATATTTGTTAGATTTTAACGGGAGATGACAAAGGATGGAAATTAATAACACTGGATGAAAATAAGCATGGCGGGTTAGCGCCGGAGTTCTGTCACGTAATATTGCGGTCGCCGCACTTTCGTCTGCTCGTGATGGGAGTCATTTTAGCTAACGGTATTGTCACCGCAACTATGCATTTTGAACACAATGAAAAACCCAGAACACATTTTTATGAGCATTACTATTACATCGAAGTAGCGTTCACATTGTTTCTAAATTTAGAGACAATATTTAAAATCTGGTGTCTCGGTTGGCGCGGTTATTTCAAACATTCTATCCATAAATTTGAACTTCTACTTGCTGTAGGTACAACGCTACATGTGATTCCTAGTTTCTACATGTCTGGTTTCACTTATTTCCAGGTGAATTCCGTAGAATTATATTTTAGCAGCGACTAAAAGCAATCTTTCTTACAGGTATTAAGAATTGTACGCTTAATCAAAGCATCACCGTTGCTTGAAGATTTCGTGTATAAGATTTTCGGACCAGGCAAGAAGTTAGGCAGCCTGATAATCTTCACTATGTGCTTACTGATCATCTCCTCCAGTATATCTATGCAGTTGTTCTGTTTCATGTGCGATTTCACTAAATTTGAAAGTTTCACTGAGGCGTTCATGTCCATGTTTCAAATATTGACGCAGGAGGCTTGGGTGGAAGTCATGGATGAAACAATGCTGCGCACACGACCCACCCTGGCACCTCTGGTGGCGGTGTACTTCATTCTTTATCATTTGTTTGTCACACTGGTACGTTTCGTTTACTTTTGTATCTCTTAATCAATTGATTATTCAATGATTTCTCGATTAGATTGTGCTCAGCTTATTTGTGGCCGTAATACTGGACAATTTAGAGTTGGACGAAGATATTAAAAAATTAAAACAGTTGAAATTTCGTGAACAGAGTGCAGAAATAAAAGAAACTCTGCCTTTTCGACTCCGTATTTTTGAAAAGTTTCCTGATAGTCCTCAGATGACTACGTTACATAAAGTACCCTCAGATTTCAATCTTCCAAAGGTAAATATTGTGTATATTACCTGTGTATTTAACCCATGTATTTATACACTCAGAACTACTATAAACATTCTCTATACTGAATAGGTTCGTGAAAGTTTCATGCGACAATTTGTGTACGAAATGGAAGATGATGATAATTCAGAGGGAGCATTGAAGAAAATCAGCGAGGAGATATTCGATTCAAAGATTGTATATCGCAAACAGAAACCGGTGAAAATATTGAACGATTTGCCAAAGGTTAGAACAGTCAGTACAAAGTTGCGCAAATCAGCCATATCGCATATTATAAAGTAAGCAATGACACTGTTATGTACAAAATTAGTTATTAATAGTTGACTGGTGTAAAATAGTGATTCAAATAATCAACGATTGATGCTTGGAGATTCATCAATGATACCCGTGCCAGGTAGCAAAGGTCCTTTAAAGCCTCAGGGAACAGTTAGCAGCATGAAGTGAGCAACATCTGTCTTATTAATGAAACTGACTCGTATGTAAACCCTGTTGTTAAATTATCAGATTTGGTTCGAGATCCATAAGACGCAGTGTACGTAGTGGATCTATAAAATTGAAACAAACTTATGAACATTTAATGGAGAATGGTGATATCGGCGCAATGAATCGTGTCAGCTCATCTCGTGCACGACCCCATGACTTGGACATTAAACTATTGCAGGCCAAGCGACAACAAGCCGAGATGCGTCGGTATTGATACTTACTCATTGGATTTACGTATAATATCTATAGGTAATGTGTTTATAGAAATCAAAGAGAAGAAGATTTAAGAGAGAATCATCCGTTTTTCGATACTCCGTTGTTTGTTGTGCCACGAGAAAGTAAATTCCGCAAGTGTTGTCAACTGATAGTGTATGCACGATACGATGCAAGGTTAAAAGATCCATTAACTGGCAAAGAACGTAAAGTTCAATACAAGAGTTTACAGTATGTATTTATTCTATTGTACTATATACATATATATTGTGTATATTATATGTCCTTTTAGTAACTTTCTGGGACTTGTTACTTACTTGGACTGGGTCATGATAACAATGACAACGCTATCCTGCATTTCCATGATGTTTGAAACTCCGAACTACCGGGTGATGGAGAATGTAACGTTACAGATAGCCGAATATGGATTTGTAATATTCATGAGTTTAGAACTGGCGTTAAAAATATTGGCCGATGGATTATTTTTCACACCGAAAGCGTACATCAAAGACGTGGCGTCTGTTCTAGATGTTTTTATTTATCTAGTAACGTATCACAAAAAAAAACTTTTATTCCATATGTTTGTTTTTGTAATGCTATATAAATTTTGTGCAGGTGAGTTTGGTATTCTTGTGTTGGATGCCACGTAACGTGCCGCCAAATTCTGGTGCTCAGTTGCTTATGATTCTGCGTTGTGTGCGCCCACTACGTATCTTCACATTAGTTCCGCACATGCGCAAAGTAGTATACGAACTATGTAGAGGATTTAAGGAAATATTACTGGTAGGATAGATACTCTTCAGATTGATTACATTATTCGTGTAATATGTAAATATGTAGTACAGAATATATGCAGTTTTCTATTGCAGGTGTCCACATTACTCATTCTACTTATGTTTGTGTTTGCAAGTTACGGGGTACAACTGTATGGTGGCAGACTGGCACGGTGTAACGATCCTACAATTTCAAAACGCGAAGATTGCGTTGGTGTGTTCATGCGACGTGTGTTTGTCACAAAGATGAAACTAAAACCAGGTGACAACGAATCATATCCGTCAATGTTGGTCCCTCGAGTGTGGTATGTTGAAGTTTTGAGATTTTTCCTGATCAGGAATTCAGAACTTACATATAAACGTTACCTAGTCAGTTCCGAATTCCTGATTCCATTATTATCTGTATATGAAATAATATCGTGTGAACATTTTTCTTTTGCACAATTACACCCAACTCATATTTTTAACACGCATTTATTTCACACTTATACACGCCTACACTTTGTTTCGGATTCTGTGTGTTTTTAACATTGATTGAACTTTATCAAACTCAGGGCGAATCCGCGCCGATTCAACTTTGACAACATAGGCGATGCTATGTTGGCGTTGTTTGAGGTTCTCTCTTTTAAAGGTTGGCTAGATGTACGTGATGTACTAATTAAAGCACTGGGACCAGTAAGTTCTTCAGAATCGTAGAGACGATGTCGATGTTTCATCTGCATAATATTGATGTTGTTGCAATTTTAATTCATTGTTGTTATTGTTGTGTAATAATCGAGGCCATGGGGGTGTTCGCAAATGTTTACTGTAGAATGCTGGATATTTTAATTGGTGTATGCTTGTTGGTGTTATTATAGATAAAGATGTACATCATATTATTCTAGAGAATACTTTAATCTTATTTTTATCTAAAGTTGTAAAATTCTTATCAATGACTATTTAGTGTAGAATGATCGATTCGTTTCTGTTGCACAGACAGAGAATATGTGCATAGAATATTTTTTTTTATAGAGTAAAGATTAATCTATGTTTAACATTACTATCAATTTGCATGTACATATTTAATGAAAAAAAGAAAAACACTATTACTTAGACTATTTGTTTTGTAGGTGCAGGTAGTTCTCGTCTTTACGAATTAATCCGTTCCGATCTCCTTTCGTAACGTGAGAAGTCATTAAATGTTTGCATAAACGTACGCTCACAGAAGTACAAGTCTTCATAAACGCTTACCGCACAGAAGTCCAGCTTGATTTATAAGTACGGGAATTCTTCAAGCGAGAACTACCTGTATATCTAAGGGTTGTCATTAATGCAGCATGTATTAATAAATGGAATGTATGATACGAATGTAATTGCAGAGTATGCTGCATGAAAGTGCTACAGTGTTTCGTAAAGTATGTATATTGCATTTTAACATACGTACAACTAATGTTATTTATAGGTACACGCTGTATACATTCATATCTACATATTCCTCGGTTGTATGATCGGTTTAACACTATTTGTTGGTGTAGTCATTGCAAATTATTCCGAGAATAAAGGAACTGCATTATTGACTGTTGATCAACGTCGATGGTACGTCTAATTAATAGTTTGTAAATACAATATTCAGTTGTAATGAATGTGTGGATACTTCTAGGTGTGATTTAAAGAAGCGATTGAAAATTGCTCAGCCTTTACACCTACCACCTCGACCAGATGGAAAGAAGTTTAGAGCATTCATTTATGATATCACACAGAATATAAAGTTCAAACGTTTAGTTGCAGTGATGGTATTGATTAACAGCAGCTTGTTAGGTGTTTCTGTAAGTAGTTAATAGTCAGTATATTATTATATTATAAAATTCGTTTAATGTCGTCCGCTACATTGTTTGTTAAATGTTTTTTTGTCTAATTCTAGTGGAATAAAGAAGAAGAACATACAGAAATGTTGGCGACTATTGGCACAATACTTACATTCTTGTTTGTTGTTGAAGTTGTTATGAAGAATATAGCGTTCACTCCGCGTGGTTACTTGCAGTCTCGTAGGAACAGATACGATTTATTAGTTACAGTGCTGGGTGTAATGTGGATCTTTATTCATTCAACATTTAAAGTAAACCTGTAGTGTATGATTCGGTGGTAATTGTAATAATAACGTTGTTTGCAGAATGATCTATCATACTTTATTGGTTTCATGGTAGTAGTTCTAAGGTTCTTTACGATCACCGGCAAACATGCTACGCTTAAGATGCTAATGCTAACCGTCGGTGTATCTGTATGTAAGAGTTTCTTCATTATTTTCGGTATGTTCTTGCTAGTATTCTTTTATGCACTGGCCGGCACCATAATATTTGGCACAGTCAAGTATGGTGAGGGAATAGGCAGGTATGTACTTTAACACTACCATATCTAACTATTCACATTCTGCTGATACGTATGTGCATTTCAGGAGAGCGAATTTTGAGTCTCCAGTCACTGGGGTGGCAATGCTGTTCCGTATTGTCACTGGTGAAGACTGGAATAAGATTATGCACGACTGTATGGTGCAGCCACCGTACTGTACCCCAGCCGATAATTACTGGGAGACTGACTGTGGCAACTTCACTGGTTCACTCGTGTATTTCTGTACTTTCTATGTGATTATCACGTATATTGTGCTGAATTTACTTGTAGGTGAGTGTATCAAGAGTAACTAGTATAAAGATATTTACCATGTTCCTGATTTCACATACAAACTTAGTAGCATTATAAAAATTTGCGTATTTTGGTAGCTATTATTATGGAGAACTTTTCCCTGTTCTATTCCAATGAAGAAGATGCTTTACTCTCGTACGCTGATATTCGCAACTTTCAGAATACTTGGAATGTGGTAGATATACACCAACGAGGTGTAATACCCGTTAGACGAGTAAGTAACGTACATTGTGTGATTATCGTCTTATAATTATGACATTCTGAATCAACAATATGCAATTACAAAATAAAATGTTGGTCGTAGGTGAAATTTATACTTCGACTATTGAAAGGTCGCTTGGAGGTGGACCCACAGAAAGATAGATTATTATTTAAACATATGTGCTACGAATTAGAACGACTTCATAACGGGGAAGATGTGACATTTCATGATGTTATAAAGTGTGTTACGCTAGTTGTATTCTCAAATACTATTTATTGAATTGTAACAATTTTTGTTTTTAGTATGTTATCATACCGTTCTGTAGATATACGTAAAGCATTGCAATTAGAAGAATTACTAGCCAGGGAAGAGTTTGAATATATAATTGAGGAAGAAGTTGCTAAGCAAACCATACGAACATGGCTCGAGGGATGCCTGAAGAAAATACGATCTGTCAATGTAAAGATCATAAAAGAGTTCATATTAATAATTTTATTTGTTACACCATACATATTTTACAGAAGCAACACAATAGTTTAATAGCTGGATTACGAGCAACAAATGAACCGCTGTGCGTTCCGGACCAAATAGAAGAAAAGAAGGAGGTCGTAGCAGAGAACGATAATGAAACAGAATCTAAGGTAAAGTGTGAAACATGTGTATAGCACTACCTGTCGTAAAATGAAAATGCTGATGTGTTTGAATCTATTTCAGGAAAATGAGAACTCTAAAGTAAGGAACAAGAAGCCGTCTTCTTTGCCGCGATCAGACAGCATTGGGAGTAATTCTGGACGGAAATATCTGGCTCCAACGTTATCAGATCCAGCTTCTAGACCTGACAAAGAGCGGCTCATTTCTAAAAAGAAAAATACACGACCTCCTGGTAAATAATCTTAACATAATATGCCTTATATCACTTACTTAATTTATACCGGATGCCTGCTCCTCTATCTCTTCCTCGTCGCATGTTTCTGTATCTCCACGTAATTTGTCTTCCTGTTTTCTAATACTGCGCTCCAACAGCAGTACGTTCGCAAAAACACATCGTGCGAACATATGTTTGCCTACAACAATCTTAATGAATTCTTCATCGTACACTTCCTGCAAGTCTTCAATATGCAGATGACTCTGTGCCTCCTCGTCGGTCAAAAGGATACAGTTCCACGGTGACCATTCATTCAGAACGTTCCATCGAACTAAACGTAGTTTCTCCAATACTTTACACTCGCTGACAATGGACTGAGCATGCCAAATTCTTTCTACTAAATAGTGAATATCGCGTTCTTGTACTATGAACGCTATAGACGATGGACTATTACGTTTCTTTTCGTCTTTGCGAATAGCGCGCAGGATCAGACGATAGGGGGCGATATCTATCCACGGCTCCGCTGTTCTATCCAACCAAGTACACGTTATACATGTCCGGAACTTATCACTACCGTAATTTAACGGATATTCCTTGTGCGATTTGAACTGCAAACAACGCGGACAGAAAATCAAATCATGGTCCATACTCTTCTCTCTGAGTTTGTCCAGCCTTCGTGTGACACCCTCGTTACATTCGGGCATTTGGAAGTGTTTCAGCAACAGTGCCTGTGTGCGTTTTCGTAGCATGTCTAACTGATTGTTGTCCACGCCGCGATGCAGTAATTCCATTTCCCGATCGAGCAGTGATGCTAGTTCATTTCCCACTACACAGTTGTGTTGTTTCAGTTTTAAAGATAGTTCCGCAATAAATTGTAAACGTTCTTCCATTGTTAAGTTCTGGTTACATAGTGTGTAGTAGACTCGTTTAAATTCTCTACCCTTCTGCGTTTCCAACGTATCCATAGACACTTGCAGCCCTTTATATCCTTTCCAAGTAACCGCGCCGCTAATCTCATCGAAAAACCGTATCTCCTTAACCACTTTCAACTCCTGCTTCAGACGCTGCCTGTGTTTCTCGATGACACTTAACATTTCTATCTCTTTGTTGAGTAACATGTAGAATTCGGCCAGCTTGGCCGCTGGTGTGTACAATTTCGATATGCGCTCGATGTGTGCCTTCTTCCAGCGGTCTACCATCGCATACAACATACTGAAATCGGCTCGCGTCCTCGGAAACACCTTATTAATGATCTCTTGTTTTCTCTGCCGCTCGTAATCGCGTAACAACTCTTGTTGCTCTCGCTTCTCGTTCTGGATGCGTTCACGATATTCCGCGACGAGTTTCTTCAGTGCTTCATTCAACTTCCAACGACGGAAGTACCGTTGTATGGTTATTACTTTTCTTAAGTACCCAATACGTTCTATACGTTCTTCGGCAGACTCGTATTTCTGGGCTGTTATTATCTTATCGTTCACATTCGGCATCCATGTGTGCTCGTTATTCATCTGTGTAGCCCGACTGTAGGACATATCAATACGTCTGTTCCGTGTATCTGACGTTTGTGTGTCCCTCGTATTTTTGTTTCTTGGTAGTACCTTGGGTAGTGGGGGGCCCGTCTGGGTGAATGCATGATGGTACTCGATGCCTGTTTCTTTGTTCCTGTATCCACCAATGTACGGTTTCCTAATTCTCCGATCTTCAATCTCCACAGTGATATCTTTGTACATGTCTGCCAGTTCTATACGTACCGTTATTATATCCGGTACAACCATCTCCTCCATACCGGGTTCATGTTCAGTGTTCACATTGACTACAGTTAGATCTATAAAACCCCGGCACTCTGTCGGTATATACTCCAATGTTGCGTAGTCATTTAAGAATACGTGCCAATGCATGATCTGTAAGTATTCCTCTGCTGTGCGCAATTTGTTCGCCAGGTCGTATTTGATTTGTGCCACATTCGTGTCGCAGCTGTATGAATTAGTGAACATATATTTGCCCAGCATGTGAAAGTTTACTAGTACCAAGTTTTTCACATAATCTGCATCGTACATATTTAATTCACAGTATTTTTCCTCGTATATGCTTTCTTCTGACACTTGTCCATCACAAATATGAGGCGAACCGTTTGCTGTACTTGACTGACGATTCATTTTATAATTTCGTCTAAATATTGCCAGCCAACTAAGCTATCTGACATCTATGTTTGGTTGATATGGTAACATTGTTTAGATGTATTGATTAAACGCAAAGGTTTCTTTCGTCTAAAAATAAATAAGAATTTCGATGCTGCTTTATATTATTGCTGAATACACATATTTATTATATTAATTATCTAATATATCTAAATTAGGCATTGATGTGTGTTTCTGGTTTTACTTTTGGAGTTAGAGCTTGAAATTAATTCAAGATAGTGCGAATTCAGAAATACGTTTATTATTAAATTTTAACTTTTTGCAACCTACAACTAAAACATTTAATGTAGTTAACGTCAAATGAGGAAGTATGTTTAATTTTCTATGTATTATTGTAATCTTTGTCACGTTTTTTTAACATTTTTTTTCAACAAACACGTTTTTACTCAATGTAGAAACTGGTTTCTGACAATTTTTCTTTCTGCAGAATTTCTTTTAAAATGTAATTAAGTTCTTATAAAATATTTTTTTCTTCAAGTACAATAATATTTAGAAAATATTCATGTGACCTTAACGACATTAAATAATTTAGTTCTGATGATGCGCCAAACTAAGAAGCGAACCGTTACAATTTAATGAACAAACGTAATTCTGAATTCTCACCATCTTGAATTCGTTTCAAGCCTTAATTCCAAAATTAGCCAATAAAAAATTATGCTAATGACTTAATAGTACTCAAAATGTTTTTGTTATAGTTGCTGTTAAAAGTCTACCGCATGTAACGGAAGGTACTGAAAACAATCGTATGCCAAAAGATATAACTAATAATAAAACAGTAGTGCCAAAAATATCCAATGCCCTTCATGAAATTAGAGACTGGTGGAATGAGCAATTAACAATATCCAGTGATGACGACTAGTCAATAATATAATTAAAATTAAATGTTTAGTGTTATATAGTGATAATTTATGCATAATATATTTACTGTTTTGTAAAAGTAGTTAATGATATATAACATATAAATAGAAATTATGTATATTAGTAAAAATAAAATGAGAAAAAAAAGTCCCTTTCAGATCTGTTGTTTATTATATTATGTATATACATGTTTATGTAAACACAAATAGTCACAACAGTAATTTGTATGTCTTGATTACCTTTGCAATAATAATTTATTTTATTCTAAATTTTTATTTCGTTTTTTAATTAAAAAAAAATATTATCATTTGTATATTGAGACATTTTATAATTTACAAAAAGACCAATGTCAAAAACATCTGTTTTCTACATTGGGACTGCGGGGTTTCCAAGAGACTACAGAAAATAATAATATCTTTGATAACGACAAATCATACATTTTTTGTGTGATAGCATTGCGAAATAATGTTAAAAAAAATATGTATCAGAAAAATTACAGATGGTTGTAAATCCCATTCGTTAAGGAATTGACACGATTATCTTCTGTTGATTAATAATATTTTATATCACACTGATAACTGTCTCTGAATTATTGCAATGCCATATATTTATAAATAATACAAGGAAATTTCTTCATGATAAATTTACATATACGTGCATCGTTGCTAACTGATGCTTAAATGGACCACTTTATCTTCAGTGTTTTTCCTTCTATGAATATTGGGTTATACTTTAAGTGTGTATTTCCAGTTTGATTGTTGTCAAATTATCTCTGCAATTATTAATACTGCGCCGTAACCGTACAGACTGTTCTGTCTATAATACAAATCTAAAATGACTATGAATTTAATTATATTAAGAATTTACATATATGAAGGAGTGTTGGATGTGAAAGGCAATAACATTGCTACTGTTATTATACTATGTGGTTATTCTTGGTATCACACATTGTTTATATAAATTGCACATTTATTTTCTTGCTATCCTTTGTCTTTTGTAGCAACGAAGTGTCTACAGTAGTAAGCGTAGTTAATTTACAAGTACAGGTGTTCAATAAATATATACATACATATATTGACCATGTGTAACTCCTCACTTGTTATGAGTTCAAGGATAATTCTGTATGATTCTAAAACACGACGTTAATTCACACTCGGCTTTAACTCGTGAAATTAGACAATATATATACCGGGTGTCCTAAGAAATCTGGGACATAGGGAATTAACATGTAAATATAGAAATGTTGTGATTTCTTCTGAACAATACATTTTAGAGCAAACGTGCAAATAACAAAGTTGTTCAGAATTAAAAACTGCATAATATGACGACACATTCAGTGCTCAAATACATTTGTATACCGTGTAAATCAAGTTTGAAATATTTCATTTTAATGACAGATCAGGAGGTCATGGAACCAAAATTGCATGTATTTTTGTTAGTTACAACAACAAATAATCAAACCATAGTATTTTTGTTTCACGACCTAATCTGTAATTAAAATGTAGTATTTCAAAATTGATTTACGCATTATAGAAACATATCTGAGCATTAAATATGACATCTTATCATGCAGTTTTTAATTCTGAACAACTTTTTTATTTGCAGTTTTGTTCTAAAATGTATTGTTCAGAAGTAATCACAATATTTCTATATTTACATGTTAACTCCCTATGTCCCAGATTCCTTGGGACACCCGGTATATATATTTATATTATGGTACATATGATATATTTTATTTAATATAGGTATTGTTCAATGAGAATTATTGATGAATTTCAGATATGCTAATGGTTGATAAATGTGATTATGAAAAACACCATCGCGTTTTCATATACATGTTTACAAGCATTTTAAGTTCTTGTTTGCCATCGCTCTGACTGTAAAATGTTTCGACCTAAGATGAATTCAGGGTCATCTTCTCTTATCAATATTCCAAACACAAATAAAAGAAAATAAGTGATGAGGAAAAAGTACCCATAAATGTTTGCATATAAAAGGAGTGCCGTGTCACTAGATCGGGCAGAAGTCACAGTGGTGGCACAGTGTGCAGACATACACGTATATAGTCAGTCAATCAGCCAGTGTAGCAGAGAACCATGAAGCCAAGAACAATATTCGTGCTAGGACTGGTTATAGCTACGGTGGCATCTTCGCCTGCCACTAGGTACCGCAGAAATGCTCAACATACATGTATGTATACAGAATGATAATTATGAACAGAATTATGGAATAATTCTCTTTCTAATTCGAATCTAGTTTTAACATGAATATAATTGTAGTATTTTTATACCGCTGTATTAATTTTATTACTGACAAATAGATACATGAATACTGTGCTTCATTTTTAAAATCTCAGATAAATTTTATTGTGAAATAAATGTCAAGTTACTACCCAGTTTGTTATCAAGTTTTTCATTGTGTTAATGAATGTTGCAGCGCTTAATATTTGCTCTATAGAGATAAATAAGTATTTTAGAAACACTAGAATAATACTTAAATTGATAATATGTTTTGTTTGCACATTTACAGATAAATTATGTGTCCCCGAAGCTGTTATAGAAGACTGCAAAGAGATGACTGAACAACAAACTAAGAGTACCGCTAATATCATTTGCATTCCGGCCAGAGACAGGTAAATCATAAATCAAGTCGCGACAATTGTGACATAATATAAATAGAATTTATATATATATAAATTTTGTTTCTTTGTCTAGAATTGATTGTCTTGATAAAGTACAGCATCGATCAGCTGATTTCTTGGCCGTGGATCCGGAAGATATGTACATTAGTATGAAGATGCCTGATCAGGATTTCAGTGTTTTCCAAGAAATTCGTACCAAAGAGGAGCCCGAAGGTAAATATAGTTATCGTTTTAGCTCTTCTGGCAAAGAACATCGAATTCAGCCATAAATAATATTGAATAGAATAAAAAAATATTAGTGACTAGTAATAAGCTGAGAAATTAAGTAATTAGAAGTAAAGAGAAAAAAAAGTAATCGTTCGATTTTCGAAAAACTACTTGTAAATTTAAAAAAGGTCACATGAGTAATATAATATAATATATATATATATATATATATATATATATATATATATATATATATATATATATATATATATATATATCATAATAATTCGGATACAATTTTTACGAGTCTATAATAATGTAATGTACATGTCAGATGATAAGAGGGTAAACATACATACATACATAACATCACGCCTTTCCCATTACTGGGGTAGCAGGCCCTTTATTCCCTGCAATAACCTCAAAATATTTAATATTATATATTATATAGAAAACTGCCTTTCATTCCTTATTTTCTAACAATTGCTCGCCAAATACTCCTATCCATACATAACTGTCCTGCCACGTTAATATCCATACACCTTGTCCTTGTCGTACATGCTCTCCTATTATTTCTGTTTATAATTTTACGTTCACTCCAAATATTTTCTATCATATTCATTCATTTATTCCTCGGTCTTCTTCGCATTCGTGTTCCTTCAATTTCACCCAAATAAATCTTCTTAGTCAGTCTATAATTTGACATTCGAGATAAGAGGGTATGATTATTTTATTTATATAATTAGCTAGTATACAAATAATTCGATGCGTTTGACCCTGAACAGAGTGATAAAGTCGTTGGACAACTTAGCTATGTAAATTAGAAAATTGTGTTATTTGTAGTCAAGTTCAAGGTCAATTGTATAATGATCCCAATTTTAATTTATGCAATTATTTACAAATAATTGCATTGACGCCTGTTTCTATAAATTACTATTCATTAATCTAGTATTATTAATTCGATTTCAGCGGAGTTTCGTTATGAAGCAGTGGCTGTTATTCACAAAGACTTAGAAATTAAGAATCTGGCAGAAGGTTTGAAAGGATTGAAATCATGCCATACCGGTGTTGGTCGCAATGTCGGCTACAAGATTCCACTGACCAAACTCAAAAAGATGAATATCATTGGCGGACTAAACGATACCGAACTGTCCCCTCGTGAGAATGAACTCAAAGCATTGTCCACGCTATTTTCCAAAGCTTGTATCGTGGGCAAATGGTCTGCTGATCCTACTATTAATCAAAAATTGAGTAAGTTTAATGTTTTGGACAATACTTATCTCTTCAAGCTAATCATCATCTTTTGTTTCGATAGAGAACAAATACTCTAACTTGTGTGCGCTTTGCGAACATCCCGATGTTTGCGATTATCCCGACAAATACTCTGGATACGATGGAGCTCTTCGTTGTTTGGCCCACAATGGCGGACAAATTGCATGGACCAAAGTGATTTACGTTAGCAGATTCTTTGGGGTAAGGGTTATATTACTATTATGGATTCCGATATTAATCGGAATAAATGAGTATTAGTTCTAAATGCTTCAGAATCATACATGATGTTAATAATTTTTTTTTGTACATTTATCTATCAGTTGCCTGTGGGTGTATCTCCGGGTGTGCCCACTGATGAAGAACCGAGCAACTATGCTTATCTGTGCCCTGATGGGAGCAGAGTTCCCGTCACCGATACCCCATGTCGTTGGGCTGCCAGGCCATGGCAAGGTTTCATGGCAAATGCTGATGTAGTAAAGACAATTGCAGAATTGCGTATTAAACTAGCTAACTTGGACACTCTAGGCGAGAAGACTCACGCCAAATGGTTCGAATCAGTACTTGTGTTGAACAACAAGACGGTAATCAAGGATAACAAGCTGATTACACCACATGATTATCTGAACAAAGCAAACTACACAGATGTGATCGAGCGTGAGTACGGGCCACCAGTGAAAGTCGTCAGGATGTGTGTGACCTCAGACGCCGAGCTGAAGAAATGCCGCTTGCTTAGCAAGTCAGCATTCTCCCGTGACTTGCGGCCACGATTTGATTGCGTGGAAGAAGCCAATGTATACGGCTGTTTGAAGGCAATCAGAGACAATGCTGCCGACATCATCACCATCGATGCTGGCCAGTTGGCCACGGCACGCTCCAGTTATAATCTCAAACCCATTTTGACAGAGGACTATGGAACGGCCAAGGGTAAAACATTCGCCGTAGCTGTCGTGAAGAAGAATTCTGCATTCCAATCACTAGCGGACCTAAAAGGACACAAGTCATGTCATCCGGAGTATAACAATGTGGCCGGGTTCAATGCGCCCATCTATGCTCTTATTAAACAGGGACTGATCAAGAAAAGTGAGTGTCCCGTGGGAAAAGCGCTGGCAGATTTCTTCTCCGGCGGTAGCTGCGTACCTGGGGCTAAGTTGGCCGAGAACAACTTGCCGGAAGGCGTTTCTGACAAGCTGTGCAGCCAGTGCACGGGCAGTGAGGACAACCAATCAAAGCGATCGAATACCAAATGCAACGGCAACCATCTAGAGGATTATTTTGGTTACAGTGGAGCCTTCCGTTGTCTCGCCGAAGGACACGGTGATGTGGCCTTTGTGAAACACTTTACCGTTCAACAGAATACAAGTGAGTTAAATTGTTATTATAAGTGTGTACTGACTACTCATTTACTGTGGACAACACTACTTATCTCTAGATCTACGCAATTTCACAACTTCAATTTCTGATCTAGCACAAATCAGTTTTATTTATAGATATTTTCATAATTTTTTAATATTATACATTCTGTACGTTTTAACAGATGGTAAGAACACAAATGAATGGGCCAAGAACTTAAAATCTTCCGACTACGAACTGCTGTGTCCTAAAGGTGGTCGTGCTGCTTTGGATCAATATGAGAACTGTAACCTTGCTAAGATTCCACCGCACATGGTAATAATATAACAGTACAGAATATGACATTTATCTAATTATTATTATTTACTTCTGTGTTCAGGTTGTGACTAGTAACGCTAAGTCTAACAGTGACATTGACGAGATCCGTCATTTGTTAGTTGCCACTAGTCAGTTGTTCAGCAAGCGTCCTGATTTGTTCAGATTATTCGGCACTTTCGATGGAAAACAAGATTTACTATTCAAGGTATTTCCTAATATCATTAGTAAATAGAATAAGAAAATTTATGCAAAATTATACTATGAATAAATATGATTTTGGTAGTCAATTTTTTTGTGTAAAATATTACAAGTGGAACTAATATATATAGTATATGTTTCTCTTTGTTTATAGGATGCCACAAATACTCTGGTATCATTTGATGAAGAGGGTCAACAAGACTACAGTAAATTATTGAAGGAAACCAGTTGTGCAGCCTAACTGTCTAAATATTCCGTATATATTTAAGAATTTATAACATTCTTTACAAATATATCCCCCCCCCCCATTATATTACATGTGATGCAACAAAATACTGTAACACCTGCTGGAACTATTCAGTTTCTTATGTAAAAGATAAACATTCATATAAATAAATAAGTATATTATAAATAGATGTTTTTCCTGTGCCTACCTTCACACTGGAAAATATTGGATTTAATTTAAATAAGTACATACATCAAATATTTAATTAATCATACTGAAATTATATATTTAACTACAAAATATAAAATTAATAACAATATACATTAGTTGAAACAAGAGATTTTAATATTTTAACATGAAAAAATGGGTGACTGATTTATATAAATAAATATAATATAGCAAAGCACAAAAGATTGGTGATGTATAATTGCAAAAAATGAATTTAATATTAAATATTTAACAAATATTTTATAGCTTGGTGTAGTTGCCACTGTACATTGGTTGCATTTATGCACATGCTATCTATTCATCATTAGTGATGAGAAAATTATGATGACAAGGTAGTTGACCAAATTATTAATAAACTTGGCGGTGCACGCAGCAGTTCTAGATGAGAACATGTTATAAGCACCATTGCCCTTATTGAATAAATTACAAACTGTATAATATTGGTTACGTGTACCGGAGGATAAAACTATCTATCGCAACGGAGACGAAGAGAGTGACGTTATACTAGAGAGCGGAGTAGAAGATACTGTGCTAGTTAAATTCAACTTCTCTAATTCCTCGTCAGCCTGGTTGTTCCGCAACTCTTGTATTGTATACATAAACTTGTTCCATTCGTCGTGTCGTGGATGAGCGAACCCCTGTGTATATATTTCAGGTAGTAAATAATAACACTTTTATGTTGTTTTTTTTATACTGCATACGTACTTCTGCTACATCGTACACCCATATTTTGCCCGTATCATCGCCCACGGTGACGTGTAAACCTGATGGCGTCCAGGACACCCTGTTGAGTGCTGGTGAGCCCTCAACCTGTATCGTGGCCGCCGGTACCTCGGTGTCCTGGTTCAAGTTCCACAGATCCAGTCGTCCACTGCCATCCACAGCAGCAAACAGGGCAGGGTGTGTGGGGCTCCACGCACAATCCAACACATAGTCGGCATTGTCCTCAAATGAATAAATCGGTTTCGTCTCCTGATAAGACATCCAATATAGCATACATTGGTTTGAATATAGTGTAATACACAATGTTACCTTCAAACTCCACAACTTAATTGTCCAATCAATGGACGAAGTGAGAAAAAGATGAGAGAAATCAATGCCGCCCTGTACAGCATTTGCACTGATGCCCGTCACCGGGCCCTGGTGTGCCTCATACGTGTCTGTAATGCCCGCCCGATTACCATGGCGACAAGCACTGTAAGCGGCACCCTCCTCACTGCCAACCACGAAGTTATTGACATCTGAGTGGGGGAAAGCGAGACATGTAACGGCGACTGGCTTGCTTTGTTGCCGGTGGAGCTCTAGTTTCTCTTGTGGCTGCGATAACATGTCCAGAGACCAGGAACACAGCCGGCCATCGGTAGATACGGAAATTAAGTTATGGGCGTTTTGTGTACCAACAACACTCATACAGTACACGGGATGCTGGATATAATAAAACAATAAACAAACCAGTAAATAGCAACAAATAGAGAACTAACCGTATGTGCAGTTGCAGATAGAGGAGTGCGTTGTATGGGTGTACGTTTCTGTACACGATTGTCCCACAACACAATCTGGCCCGAGTAAGTGCCGCCCAGAATTAGATTCGGATGGAAACGAGCGAATGTTGCCGACATCACGGCACTCTGGCAGTGGAATATATATTCGGGTGTGGTTTTCTTAAATTTTGTGTTCCACACCAGACAAATGCCGTCTGGATCGTTGGGCGAGTCCTCGTTGTTATGATAACTGGCTAGCATGAGTTCAGGATACTGGGGGGACCAATCCATCGACGTCACACATCGGTTCCGCGACCAGCGCTCATCAAAGAACCAACGATTTAGCGACAAGCGTTGATGAGATTTTTCATCACTGTGAAATTATGTCAGAAGATCTGTAGATACATACAATGGATATCGTTTATAACGACATCAGATATAACGACATATCGGTTTTTGCGACGAAACTAATATAACGACGAAAAATGGCTTGAAATTTGGATAAAATTATCTTTTATAACGACGGATCGCGTTGCGTAATAGTACCAAATTGCCTTCGGGAATTACCGAGTTGCGACAAGACAGGGCGAATCGCGACAAACGTATTCATTCAGTGGTTAACTACGAATTGAAGGTATGTCATCGATGTAGGTATGGCGAAACGGAAACCAACGAAGTGGAAATGGACGAAACAACCGAGTTGCAAACACCTACTATAAAGGATGCATTTTCAGCAGTTGAAACAATTCAGCATTTTTTATGTTTAATTTAAATTTAAAAGAAGAACAGATTTGGCATTGCTACATTTGGAAGATATTGAAAGAAACTTTTTAGAAAACAAAAAATCACAAAAACTAACCAAAATGAAAGTTTTTTTTTTGTTAAAATTTAAATACTTATGTATGTATACATACGTACGTTAAATTATGTGATAAGTTGATTGTAAAATAAGTTGAATTGTTTTTTGTTTTGTTTTATAACACTGAATATTGTTTTTGTTGCTTAAGCTTCTTGCATTCATGTAAATGTACTCTTTTCTAGCATATATAAAATGTACTTTTTAACATATGTCTGTATTTATGTTGCTTGAATATAGCGACCTACGGTTATAGGGACCGAATTTCGTTAGTCCCTTCAACGTCGTTATAAACGATATCTACTGTACATATATTCATACTATATACACATACGTTCCATCCTCACTATCTCCCATGCCGGAATAATCTGTGTAAATATCGACTCCTTCAGCTAGTGCACGTTCCACTAAACGGCCAGCTCGATCAACAAACCGTTGGAAGTCCTCCGATAATATTATCATCTGCTTCTCTTCCTCACTGAGTTCACGAACTAGACAAAGATATATAGGATTATAAGATAAGTGAATTTTCTTAATTTATTACTATATTTCTGATCTATTTCCTTACTTTCTTTCACTTCTTGTTTAGCTTTCTCTTGTTCCAGGGCGGTAACCGCCGGTTGTACTTCTTTGACCTGTGGTAATCCGTGCGGTAAGATGCCTGGCGGCAGTTTACTCTGGAATCCGTCAAGATGTGGTAACGAACTCTCCTCATCTTCGGCTTGCGGGTCATCAAAAGTCAAAACTGTGGTGAATAAGATGGCCAACTAATAGCCGCATACATACATACACATACAACAACACTCAACCAGTCACTCTCAGAAATAAAAAATGAACTAAATAATACATATAAAAACCAAGAAACACAATGGACATAAAGATAAGACTAAGTATTAGTATAATTATATCTTAAACAAACAGCTTAAAAAATTATTATTTAACATTATCAATATTAGCATAATTTAGTTTCGTTCATATGTCCAGTGCATTCGCATAACTTAAGCGTAAAGAAATTAATATCTATCGCAAAAATGAATGCTACACATACATAGATAAGACTTGTAAGGTAACTAAAGAAGAAAGTATATATACGCACGCGCTGCGCAATAGAGAACTGTCTAAAAGTCTAAAGTCTACTCAGTACAGATGACAGCATGCAAATTTTGAAATCTTACACGCATTATATTGGATATATACCATATAATGCAGACCAGAAACTCTCCACCCATATCTGCGTACATTGGTGTTCGTAATGTATAACTGTGTGCTTGTACTCATACATGCACATTGTCATTATAAGTAGCAATGTTTGTAAGAACGCCGGTGTAATACTCACACTAAGCGTTGTTAAAATTGCAGACATAGACAGTAGTAAAATACATTGGATTTAAGAATGGTTTTATACTAACGCTCCGTGTGAGTTTACGCCATGAGTTTCATATTATTATTGTTATTATTGCTGATAATTTAGCCATGCATGCGTGTGGATAGATAAATATTAATCAGATGCCTGGATGTATATCTGTGTGCAACGGCCACAAAGCATTTTGATTTGAAAGGAATAAACGTTGATTGACCATTAACTTGGACAATACAAGTATGTATATATACTTGTATGTGCGCTTGTATAAGTGTAGGTATGTGTGTTATTTGGTTATCATTTATACCTACCTGTAAATTCGTCCTCCCATTCTAAACCCGGATTTAGATTGTACTCGTCTTGGGTGGAAGAAAGAGAGAAATAACAATCACATCATTAGATTAGACACGGTATACCACGTGTGTGTGTGTGTGTGTGTGAGTGTAACTGTTAAGTATCATATATATGAATTAGAACTATGATGGGTTGTCTGGCACTTGCACGTTGGCATGTATTTAATTATTCTATTACTATATCAACTCTACAGTCACGCGAATCAATGCACAATACGGAGTCAGTATATAATGTTACAGTGACAATAGTTACAAGATAGGAAGCTCTCGAATTACCTAGTTTAACATGAAATCACATACAAGAGTGATCAGTAGAGTAACTGATATATTGCGTTGCTAAATACCAGATACTAATAGAACGTAAATTAAAATTTATGTTAACGATTATTAATTTTTGTTGTATAACAAACACATTTTCAGTAATTAATAATGTTTATGATTTCACATTAACGTTGAATTATTGAACATTATAATTTTTGTTGTTGGTTGATTCGCTCTTACAGGTAATATCATCACCGTACAATATAAATTAATACATAATAGTACAAGGTGTGTATATAATATCTACAAATACTCTATAGATAATTTATGTATGACGGCAAGTGTACAAGACAAAATTCCAAAATTAATTAATCAATCAATCTATTGGAAATGAACACAAACCAAACAAACCGCAACATACACTCAGTAGGATCAGAGGAATGAATGGTTGGACGTAGAGATAGATAGATAAACAGGTAGGTATAAACCTTAACCAAAACGGAGTGACAGTGCGGAATAAAGCGAATAAAAATACATAAGGTTCTGGGTGGAGAGTACGTATAATAAATTAAATAACCAAATAATCAAAACAAACCAATAATTGTAATAATAACAGTAAATTAAGAACTTAGTCACTTAAGAACTAAAATAATAATGAAAAAATGAAACCAAATGAAATCAAAACTTACCGTAATAGTCTGTCGCATGAGCTGGGGATGGGACAGAGGAACAAAAAAATTACTATCAGTCATTGAACAAAATTACTATATATGAAATTGTACTATATTACTACTAATTAAAATAATTGTTGTACAACTAAAATATGCACATATACTTATGTATGTGTGTATATTTTAATTATTATATCGGAATAGAATATCTGTCGATGTATAACAAACATTATTGATCACAACAACAAAAGTGAACAATGAATATTACTTATGAATTACATATCGACATCGACTTCCTATACCTATATGATTGTAACAATATACGCGCCCGTACGGAAGCACTGAATAATGAAAGGAAACAAACATATTTTCTCTTAGCATTGCTGATTAGATGAAGCCATAAGTTGGAGATATCCCGTGTTACAAAACAATATTACTGTGAGTTACTTGAATGGGGTACACCGTGTGAGAACAATAACATGTGTAGATACACGACAACATGTAAGAACATGATTAAAGGGACCCACCTTTACGCGGGCGCCACCAGTCCTCAAAGTAGCCTTTAAGTGGGGAAGAGGCAGCAGATGATCCTTGTTAGCAACGACACATCACACACAAAAGCTCATATGTATCATTGTATATGTATATCATTATTATATGATGTACGATACTCTAGCACAATAATAGAGCAGTAGAGGTGTGATATTATATAATTATTTTAGTGAATAAGTGAGATGAAGGTATGTGTGTGCGTGTTGAAACAACAATTATACAGCAAAGGAAGTATGTATTAGATATGCTGTTCTCTCTAAAGCTTATATTCCAGTTAAGGTTAAGTTTCAGAATTATACAAAATCTACTAAAATATTAACAGAATGTCGGTGTTTATTGTTATAAATTTAGTGAATTTACTTCATAAATGTATCATTTAATATGTATTACTGATTTATACTATTTGGGTATGTATGCATGTTTTGTAGAACCGTCATGATAGGTATTAGGACCAAAAGTAAATAATATTAAGTTTTAACTATATTTTAATCACGATAGATCTATACGTTTGTGTATTTGTGCCTGGTATAGAATGGAGCTAGGTCAAAATGAATTCGTACTCACACTTTTTTGAATACGAATATCCAAGATCTAAATAATGCAGCATTAAATAGAATACAGAACAATAATTATCATTATCAATAGTTAATATCATTTACATAGTAATCATGTGTTAGTAAATAAATATATAAATTACTTAGAAATATGTATATATTAATGCACTGACATCCAGTCTAAACCAGGCAAATGAAAAATAACTTAACATCAACAACAAACAAACAGACAAATAAACAAAAAGGTGTCATGAACGGAAGAACCAGTGATACAAAACTCAAGAATAAATACAGGTCAGGCTATTAGATGTATAATATACAGCATACAATATCACAATGTGTGTGTGTCAATATGTTCCTGCTCAACACTGTTAAAGATTTTTAGTAGGTTATATGTGTGTATGTAGTTTCTACTAATAACAAAAAACAACAAAAATGAACCATGCGTACAGTGCATGCTAGACAACCCTTCTAGAGCAAATACGTAAAATAAATATTAATTTAGAACGCAATAATTACAATAATAAAATTATAATATTCAACATTTAAGTGTGAATGAAAAATATGAACGTTTCCTTTCGGGACAAACAATGTAAACAGCCAGAGAAGCACATTAACAATTAAACATGAATTAAATAGTAAAACAATTACATATTACATGAATCACAAGGTCGTAATACAAACACAAGAACACGGCATTTCTACTGATAATTTAGATGTTTGAATAAATAACAAGACTAGCTGAATATATGACTAACTTTATAAATATTGATAAGCACACTGACAATATATTGCCCTAGTATTGAAATGTGTAAACACTCACCGTCTCTCTCGTGGCCACTGGTCGCTGTCTGTGTTTGTTTTGTGTACATCACCGTCTCCTTTGGTGCGATATTTGTTGTCTGAATGGACACTACACATAACTGCGGTTCCTTCTTTCTTCCAGTCGTGCTATTGGAAAAAATTGAACGATTATTATAATTTATACTCTTTGGCAAATATGTTACGCTATATTTTATCTACGACTCTATATGTAAGTATAAACATCAGTGCTAAGTTTGCGTAACAAATATGAATAGAGTTTTTAAATCCTATACATAACTCCCCATACTACACTAGCTATGTACGGTATTGAATTCTACATGTTAATGATGAAGTAATCATGTACATGTAACATATTAACAGGGGTTAGGCTAACATTGCTATGAAACAAACCCTGCTGTATTTGTGAGACTGCTCGGTTGAAGGCTTGTATCCGGAGTATGATTCCTACTGTGTTCCGGAGTCAATGAATTCATGCTGGACAGACTAGACAACACATCCGACACAGGAGCGACTCCTAATGAAGACAACATTTCGTCCAACTCCTTCCTGTTATCCTTATCTAATAATCCACCGGGTCCGGCTGCACGGCCTGTTGCCTCTTCCATATCTTTCATCTCTTTCTCCCGTCTCCTCCGGTCTTTTTCCTCTCGCAAAGCTTGCAGCTTCGCTTTCTTCCGTTCTAATTCCGCTTTACGGTCCGACATTGTGCTTCAAATGATAACACACTAATCAATCACAAATATTATTATTGAATTTTATGTTATGTTAATCAAAGATGATAAATACATGTCGTGTTTATTGTTATAAAAATAAAACGTTTGTTAATTTATGCAGCATTATAACGTATGTATAAAATTTTTCTAGTTAGTGAATCATTACAAGTAACGTACAAAAAATCAATAACATATAATACGTAAATTATCTTGAATATAGGTACCGTTTAGACGATTTTTTTACCTGGTACAGAAAAAGGGAAATTACTGTAAAACTAAAGCAATTTGATATTATCTTTACAAATTTTGTACAACTGTCACTTCCAGTCACTTCTGTCACTTGCGTTCACCCCAATTCACAACGCCCTAATAGCTTCCATCAAGGAAGATTCCATTTTAGTTTTGTCTTTTGTGCGATGACGTTTCTACCTTTCTCTGAATTTGTTTACTTAAGAAAAATAAGATGCACAGCGGTAAATATAAAATAATCTCTCAGATCACATAAGGCTAAATACAATTTTAATTGATTTATTTGAATCTGTTTAAATATATAAAATTATTTATAAAATCCAGAATGTACTTTAATAAACTGAAAACGAAATATGATAGAGTTGTAGTTGGTTGTAGTTTATTTTATCGATTTTGTTCATTTAATACACTATGTAATGATCCGGATCATTTTAGAATTGTTCAAAAGTGAACGTTTGGGAACACATCCAGGGAACCATACGAACCTCCTTGCATACGAAACACACTTTCATATACTGTATATCAGAACATAACCTAATTTGTCGTTGACAGTGACAGTTGCTGACGTTTTCCTTGTACATAAAAATGGAAATTTGATAAAATTATGGGTAAACTATACTTAATTGAATCATGAATCAAATTTAAAATGATATCCTGTTTTAGCAGAAAAAAATAATGAGTTCTGTAATGACAGTGTACATTATGAATCATCTGAATCCAGGGTGAATGTTGAAAAATACGAGTAAGATTAAAATTTGTTTAAATTTCCATATATACCTGTTTATCAACTGTAACTATTTGATGTAGGGAAGAATGGTATCAGATATTTAACAAACCCAATTTAATAGAACTCCAGAAACAGGCGTTACAAGGCAAGTTACGGGCTTCGAAATTTCGAAGTGTCTGTTGGTATGTGTTGCTCAATGTCTTACCTGAAAATTCTAAAAAATGGCTGGACCATATATATAAATTACGTATTAATTATAACAAAATAAAACAAAAATTGTCGTGCGATCCATGGACGAATAAAACGGCTAATGATGATCCACTTTCACAGAGTGATAATGTAAGTGTTAATGAAAACAAATCGAATGAAATATGTACATGATTGTTATAAAATTATTGATATTGTTTATTGTGAATTAACGCCAACTTTTTTGATGGTTTATCACTGGAAATAATGATTGTAATTTGCAGAGTTTATGGAATAAGCATTTTTGTGATGAAGAATTACGTTCTGTAATAAAACAGGACGTGGTGCGTACATTTCCTGGAGTTGACTTTTTTAGGAAATCTTTGATACAGGAAATTATGGTGTCTATATTGTTTACATATGCACGTGAACATCCAGTTATGTGTTATCGGCAAGGAATGCACGAATTATTAGCACCATTACTATTCGTGCTACATTGTGATCAACAGGCTATGTTACATATAAAGGAACAGACACATATAAAGTAAGTATAACTATAACATAAACAGAATCATACCTTAATATATTTTGTTTTATTTCAGCGAAACAATCCGAGAGATCTTAAATCCAAATTATTTAGAAGAAGATGGATAGTAAGTATAATAGTTTATTACCTATGTAGTATTATTGATTGTTTGTGTTGCACAGCCATCTGTTTGCCGAAATGATGTGTGCAATGGCGTCCAGTTATCATACAAGTAATGTACAACCAACAGCCACTGGTTATTTTCCAACAAACACGTCAGCTATTGAGGTGAGGTAACATATTTAGTGAGTTACTAATTTTATACACTATTTAATATTATCTGAATTATCGACTTGTAATAATGCTGGAAAGCAAGTACAAGTTCCAGGGACTCACTGCAATAATGTTAGGTTTGGATAATTTTTCAGGTTCGATTTGAGTTCCTGTTCCTGTTTATTATATAAATGATTGAACACATATCCATTCTGACTTGCTATATTTTACTCTCAATTTTATTTACAATTAGATATATTGGTTTGCAGAGTCCCGGTGGCAGTAAAGATGGAGAAAATGAAGTTGTCTTACAATTAAATGTGATTCGAGATAAATTATTACAATCTGTAGATCCTGAGTTGTGTCAACATTTGAAGAATTTGGATATTACCTTACCGTTATTTGGAATGTATGTTAATAATTTCTTCTCGTATATGTTTCTGCTATTTTGTAATATAAATTATTGTTCTAGTCGATGGTTACGATTGTTATTTGGTCGTGAATTTCCATTGCAAGATTTACTAGTATTGTGGGATGCTATTTTCTCCCAAGAAAAAGATTTCAAATTTGTCCATTATATTGTAGTAGCAATGTTGGTTGCCATTAGGAAGCAATGTATATATTTCATTATTAACACTTCTAATAATTCATTAACTTTTGTTTGATTCGTTGCAGTGTTAGATGGTGATTACACTGCTTGTTTAATGCTTTTGATGCGATATCCGGCCAATGTAGATGTGACGTATGTTATAGAGTATGGTCTACACTTACAGAATCCTCAGGTATAAGTTGTAACAAATAGTTATCGGATAATTCCTAATAAATTATGTATTATTCTAGATTTATCCAAAACCACCGATTAAAACGGAAATAATAGCATGTGTGAATGTACAGAAAAAACGAAATGAAAAACATACAGACCAAAATTATGTAAATAAGCATAAGTTTATATCAGTTGTGAAACCAAAATCGACATCCAGTAATAAACATGTTCGTTTAACTAAAGAAAACAGTACATTGAAATGGGAAACAGATACAGATATATCTAGTGGATTAGCAGATGTAAATATAATTTTCAGCTTATTCTAGACAATTATGTGTTGATCAACTGCAGTTTCAATGTGTATATTATGTCTGAGTAATTTATAGCATCCTGAACGATTGATTGCGGAATTAAAACACGCTAGGAGTATAATGTCGCTGTCCCGATTAAAATTGTTACAATATCATAAAGTACTAATGAAAGCTGTCAGTAACACAGAAAATTCCTCCGAAGCTATGTTAGCACTAGATGGCATACACGAGGTAAATATATTTACTATTCCCATCTGTTTAATT
Organism: Carabus problematicus; assembly: GCA_963422195.1. Lineage (NCBI taxonomy): Eukaryota > Metazoa > Arthropoda > Insecta > Coleoptera > Carabidae > Carabus > Carabus problematicus. The sequence continues at coordinate 11,284,366 of OY728584.1, forward strand.
GGTATTTTTAATTATTAACTATTGCTCTAGCTGTGTAACTTACTTACAAGCCGATATTATACGCAACAACCTACCGAAGTGGAACATGCCGTTGAAGCCGGTGAAGTCCGTCCAACAGAGTTGAATCTAAATACAACTATACAAACCGTAGTAGTAGAACAGAACAAGTACATTCCACAGAGAACCAGTAACGAAGAGATGAAACTAATCTCTTGCACTGTAGGTAAAGCAATACTCGGTGTACCCATGAGTGATCCGACGAACCGAACGTAACAGTTGTAGTAGTAGCGATCCAGTTCAGTTCAATAAAGCTTCTATAAATCTGAATCCTTGTTCATTGGCATTCTTGCTATGTGATAGCAATTTACTATAGGCGTGGATACTTCTCATTATAGGAGTTACCTTGTGTATTTTAAGTAGATAATTTAAATCAATAATATTTGAAATCTGTATCAAATTCTATTCGTGGAATATACGGATGGATGTTAATGATTTAACGCTACTGGTTTCAAACGATTTATTATTTTCAAATATTCATCTTCTACATATGGCTACTACTTTTCTCATTCATATACACATGTACTTACAACATTTGCATACGTCCGCACTGATGTGATCAGCCATTCTAAAATTTAAATAAACTTTGACTCTTTGACACTGCAATATTTTATTTGATACAGGAAATGTTATGTTAATAAAATCGTCGAAAACCAAAAGTGGATTTTTATTTTCTAGTATAGCTATGCATTCACATATAATAATATTTAGATGTAAAGAGCTTTATGGTAAGAAGATTATGCATATATTGTCCAAACACCGCTATAACAATAGATAATTGTGATGACAGCTACGGCTAAAATCGTAAAGGTAGGTGTCTTAAAATCATACAAACCGAATTAAGGCGATTCTATACCCACCCGATTTTTAGCCTAAAACTAGGAATGTATACAGACATTCATGCCTGCAGCTCATCGACGTATGTGCAAGTCTGAATATATCACAAATTATTATTTATTTAGATTCACTTTTAAAATCCTAGGTGCCTAGGTCGCAAACAAAACAACAAATTTAAAACAAGTGTGAATACATTTTCTTCTCTTGACAAAAGCAAAGCAAACTAAGCCGACTATAAATGCATTGATCTTCTTTTGTTCAATTTTTAATTAAAAAATATTTTTTTCTCCAATGGTCTTACATAATTTTTCAAAATAAAAAATATGGAAAAATATTGTTCCATTTCCTGCATATGCATGAAAATTTTGAATACAATTGAATAAAAAATAACGCAGAAAAAAAAATAACTAGTATTCAAAGAATGGGTTAGTCACCCATGCCTGCAGCTCATCGACGTATGTGCAAGTCTGAATATATCACAAATTATTATTTATCTAAATTCACTTTTAAAATCGTAGGTGCCTAGGTCGCAAATAAAACAACAAATTTAAAACAAGTGTGAATACATTTTCTTCTGTTGACAAAAGCAAAGCAAACTAAGCCGACTATAAATGCGTTGATCTTCTTTTGTTCAATTTTTAATTAAAAAATATTTTTTTCTCCAATGGTCTTACATAATTTTTCAAAATAAAAAATATGGAAAAATATTGTTCCATTTCCTGCATATGCAGGAAAATTTTGAATACAATTGAATAACAAATAACGCAGAAAAAAAATAAAAACTGAAAAAAAATTGGAAAATATTTTTTTTCTCAAGTACGAAGGAAAATTTTGAAAAATAAAATGTACCTTGCACAACTAGACCATGACACGTATCTGCAGAAAAAATTTCATAAAAATCCGTTGGGTAGTTTAGGAGATCTGGGTGGAACAAAAAATCTCGTACGAGAGAGCGAGCGAGCGAGCGGACGAGCGACATACATACGGACATATGTTGTAATAGTCATTTCGTGGTCCAGGGGGTCTGTCCGGGATTTCTGTGCAAAAATTTTTGAAATCGGAAGATGCTACAGACATCGTACCGAACACTATAGCTCTTCGACAGGAGGTCGATGAGCTAAAAACTGAAAAAATATTGGAAAATATTTTTTTTCTCAAGTAAGAAGGAAAATTTTGAAAAATAAAATGTACCTTGCATAACTAGACCATAACACGTATCTGCAGAAAAAATTTCATAAAAATCCGTTGGGTAGTTTAGGAGATCTGGGTGGAACAAAAAATCACGTACGAGAGAGCGAGCGAGCGAGCGGACGAGCGACATACATACGGACATATGTTGTAATAGTCATTTCGTGATCCAGGGGGTCTGTCCGGGATTTCTGTGCAAAAATTTTTGAAATCGGAAGATGCTACAGACATCGTACCGAACACTATAGCTCTTCGACAGGAGGTCGATGAGCTAAAAACTGAAAAAATATTGGAAAATATTTTTTTTCTCAAGTAAGAAGGAAAATTTTGAAAAATAAAATGTACCTTGCATAACTAGACCATAACACGTATCTGCAGAAAAAATTTCATAAAAATCCGTTGGGTAGTTTAGGAGATCTGGGTGGAACAAAAAATCTCGTACGAGAGAGCGAGCGAGCGAGCGGACGAGCGACATACATACGGACATATGTTGTAATAGTCATTTCGTGATCCAGGGGGTCTGTCCGGGATTTCTGTGCAAAAATTTTTGAAATCGGAAGATGCTACAGACATTTTACCGAACACTATAGCTCTTCGACAGGAGCTCGATGAGCTAATGAGCAAATCGCGCGCCGTTCTCCCGCTTTTATAAAAGGACATATCAATATAATTATTTTTGCATATTGTTCTTGAAGGATAAAACTACAAAATGGTGGTCACCGATTTTTAAATTTTTGTTATAATTTCAAAAAAAATTACATTTGAAATTAGCCTATTTTTCAACTTCAAATTACTAGCAAACTAAGTCTTTCTTCGAAAATCGGTTTCCACCATTTTGTAGTCTAGTCCCTCATCTATACACATATGTTTGTTTTATAAGAAAAATATAACGTATACAGGCTGTAGAACGGCGGGCGATTTGGCCAATTTCAACATTTTGTCTAAATTTAGGTACATTCAAAACGAAAAGCGTTCGTTTAAGATGCAATTCCATGAATGAACTGATGACATGAAACTTCGATGCGGCAATCTTTTGTAAGGGTGAATACAAAGGATTTATGACATACCCCAAACAGATTATAAATAAAATATTGTCATAAGAGGTTCTACGGGTAAATATGGATGTATAAGTAAATTCCCAATTAAAATACGAACCGATCTTTCTTCTGTTTCGAACAAATGACAACAAGAAGAAAAATTTGGTGTGGTCACCACACTATTTTCTTATACTCAGTTTAAATTGGCACATATTTGACATTTCAAATGCGTGATTTTGATGTTCAGTAAACTTCCTCTTCCGGTTGTGCGATTATGCTAGAAATCTAATCAGCTCTTCATATAATCAATAAAATTTTAAATATAAAGTTTCATTGTTCTGCCTTTGCTCGTTTTTGAGATAATGAACATACAGACACACATCCACACACACAGACGTCATTGCTAAAATAGTCAAAACGTATTCAGGGGACCTCATAACATGTATTTCCACACAACAGAAATGCTAAAAATGAATTAGATCCGTATTATGGGGATAACTGTGAAAAAACAGATATGAATGAAGAAGATTATAAGAAGGCGTAGCGGATGAGAATAAAATAAATAAAAAAACAATATGTTTAAATATAAGGACGACAACTATGTTTTTAATACAAACAATGATTGGTATTATCAAATACAGGGACTATTAGAAACAACTAATAAAAGTAGATGTATATTAGGCATTTGGCTGGGGGAAAATTATCCGATGATGATTGAATATATCATTAGAGACAAGAAGTCCTGGAAAGCCAATATGGAGGACAAATTATTAAAATTTTATATTGATTGTCTTCTACTGCAAATTATCGATCCTAGAAAAACATGGAATATGCCAATAAGAGAACCTAATTGGAAATTAGAAAAAAAGAAGTAGATACAATATTAGTTATATAGTATTAATAAGATTATTTTATATTTTGAACATGCAATATTATGTTAATTTGATAAAATATTTGTTTTTCTATAAAATTGTTATAATTGCATTGAGAAAGGCGTGTACTTATGTATGATAATTAAATTTAAATTATATATGTCACATTATTTCTTGTTAAAATTTTTACCAAACACCCAGGATTCCAATATTTTAAATGGTTGTATCCTGCATTTCAGCAATACAATATTTACTTCGGTTACATAGCCACTCGAACAGCCATAAATTTATAGCAATAAAATATTTCATTCATCTTAGTACTTACAATTACCGAAGCAGGTAGTCCAACTGATTACAATGGATTTCTATAGAGAAACTTGTTACTTTTTACAGGGAATGTACACAAGCTATACGTTTCTAGGTTAGTGCTACTCTTACCAATGGTGTGTTCTATTCCTCAAAACCGAACGTATATTTGGTTGTATCAGACGAAGAATTTTTCGTCGTTCTGAGGCTCTCGGTATAGAATCACCTTAAGTCCCAGTAGTACTGGGCCAGTACGTCAGAAATAACAGCCAATATAATATAAGGAAATGTGTGTGTCAGAAGAATGATTTATTATGACTATGAAAATGAATATTGCTATAAATAATAATATTAATCGAATAAAAGTGTACTCTAAACCCTGGGAAATACTGGATTTAGGATATTTCACACTTATTTCATTTATTTTTCTCGCCTGCTGCCTGGGTAACATTACTAACACCCAGGTATACCTATTATAGAGAGAGGTAGGGAATTTTTAAATTTGACGGTAATTCAACGTTTGAAATATTTTTTTACACAGTAGATGAGCTCTGAAGAATTGAAGGGAGATAACAAGGAAGATAAGGAAGGTACACTCACTGGTATGACGCAGGTATTGTATTGCAACCCAGCAAGAATGCTACCTACTATGATTGCGAGGCGGAGAAACACAAATAATAAATATGTAATTGCATCAAATGCACAGTGTATATATCAATTTTACACAAAATATTCGTGGATTAAACTGAATCACAACTGAATTCTGTAGTTTGTTGATTAACAACTGTCAAAAGAGTATTTTGTTCAAATGTTTTCCTACGGCTATTAGCGCCGCTGAAACTGGGCCTCGTCGCGGGCCGGTATAGTACACTTTTAATCGAGAAGGTCGTGGCACGAATCAAGTTGAGCCGTGGTTTAAACCGAGTCAGATTGATTATTATTTTAGACGAAGCGTCTCTTACGTTGCAAATCTCATTTGTTACAATTCTCATTTGTTACAATTCTCATCTGTTACAATTCTCATCTGTTACAATTCTCATTTGTTGCAAGGCACCGCCCACTTTTCTCGATGTTTACAGTCGTCCAGTTATTATACACAGTAATTATATAATTACAGTAGAACCCCGGTTAACCGAGTCTGGATTAATCGAGTTCCGGGTTATCCGAGCCCAAATTAGTTCCAACATGATTCCGTATTATCCGAGGTTGCTTCAAAAGTGGATTATCCGATTTTGCGTGATTCTTGCATCCGGGGAATCCCCAATTTACGTGCGAGTTCCCATCACTCGAAGCGAAGTAGACGCGTGCTTTCATATGTGTGGTCCTGCAGTAAATTCGAGAGTGTCGTGTCATGTGCATCGTATATTATAAATGTCCGTTTCGTCATGGCGCAAAACAAGCGGAAAGAGTTGTCATATTTTATTAGAAATAAACCGTTATGAAAACTTCTATGCATTTCCTTTATGTGACTATAAAATTTAATCCAAAGTACGCATGTATGTGATGCATTTTACCAAAATCCGGATTATCCGAGTTTTCAGTTATCCGAGGTGGGTACCCCTCCCCACATTACCACGGATAATCGAGGTTCTACTGTATGTCTAGGCAATAATTTTGTATTTTTTGTTGTTGAAAACTCGCGGTTAACGAATAATTTTATAATTAATAAAGTAAAATGTTACTGTATACAGGCTGTCCTATTTAAACGGGCCACTACAGGGATCTCAGAAACTATAAGAGATACAAGGTTGGTTAAATTAGACAAAAGTTGTGCACTTATGAGCCGATGATAATGGCGATTTAATTTTTTCAAAATATTGCATGGCTCACTAGATAATGACAAAAGTGTGATTTTCTCGAAATTTAATTTTCCGTTATAACTCACAAAGTATAAAAAATATTGAAAAAAGTTCCAAATAAATATTTTAGCATACATAAGAAGGTTCTTGATGAAAATTTTTTTAATAGATATTTTTGGAGATACAGCATGCAAGTTAATTTTTTTTAAATGGAAACCGTAGTTAAATTTTCTCCAGCTAGAAAGCGCTATTTTTTCTGTTTACAATAATGTATTCGTTTATATAAATATCTTTTTTAGTTTTTAAGAAAAATTAAAAAGTATGGCAAATAGAATGATCTTCATAGTGTGCCATGAAAATTTGGTATAAAACAATTGCATCTAAATGTGTTGTGTACATGCAAAACAATTGAAATTCAATAATATTTGGCAAACAAAAGATTATAGACAACTAGGAATGGATACAGACATCCATGCCTGCAGCTCATTCACGTATGTTCAAGTCTGAATATATGTATTACAAACTATTATTTACCTTAATACACTTTTAAAATCCAAGGTGCCTAAGTCGCAAATAAAACAACAAATTTAAAACAAGTGCGAAACCGTTTCCTTCTCTCGACAAAAGCAAAGCAGACTAAGCCGACTATAAATTCATTGATCTTCTTTTGTTCATTTTTTAATTAAAAAATAATTTTTTCTTCAATGGTCTTACATAATTTTTCAAATAAAAAATATGGAAAAATATTGTTCCATTTACTGCATATGCAAGAAAATTTTGAATACAATAGAGTGGAAAATAAAAGAGAAAAAAAATAAAAACTGAAAAAAATTGGGAAAATATTTTTTTTTCAAGTACTAAAGGAAAATTTGAAAAACAAAAAATCAGATGCACAACTAGACCATAACGCGCATATGTAAAAAATTCATCAAGATCGGTTGGATAGTCTAGGAGGAGTTAGTGGAATAAAAACCGTACGAGCGAGTGAGCGAGTGAGCGAGCGAGCGAGCGGACGAACGACATACATACGGGCTGTCCGGGATTTCTGCGCAAAAATTTTTAAAATCGGAGAATGCTACAGACATCGTACCGAACACTATAGCTCTTCGATAGGAGGTCGATGAGCTAAAAAATAATTTATGTAGGTATGGCTTCATACGAAAATCTGTGTAATAGTTTTCAGTTTACACAACGAATTTTGATTCGTTTATCAAATTTTATTGAATTTCATTTGTTTTCATGTACTAAACATGTTTGAATGCAATTGTTTTTTATCAAATTTTCATGGCATATTTCGAAAATCATTCTTTTTATCATACTTTTTAGTTTTTCTTCGAAACTAAAAAAGATATTTATATAAACAAATACATCATAGTAAAGAGGAAAAATAGCTATTTCTAACTAAACTAAAATTAAATATGGTTCCTATTTAAAAAATTAAACTTGCATGCTATATCTCCAAAATAAAAAGGTAAAAAACAATTTCATCAAATCCTTCAAAAAGCCTGTTGTCTATGCTAAAATATTTATTTGAAATATTTTTCAATATTTTCAATACCTTCCGAGTTATAATGGAAAATTAAAATTCCAAAAAATCACATTTTTGTCATTATCTAGTGAGCCATGAAAAATTTTCAAAATATGAAATCGTCATTAACATTGGCCCATAAATGCGCAACTTTTGCCTAATTTAACCGACCTTGTAACTCTTATAGTTTCCGAGATCCCTGTAGTGGCCCGTTTAAATAGGACACCCTGTATATTACATCATATGTATTGGTGTATATATTTTGTACAAAAATACACTAAGAAATTATTGCCAGTCATAGTTATAACTGGGCGACTGTAGATATCGAGAAAAATGGGCGGTGCCTTGCAACAAATGAGAATTGTAACAAATGAGAATTGCAACAAATGAGAATTGCAACAAATGAGAATTGTAACAAATGAGAATTGCAACAACTGATACAAGCGTATTTGGAGTGGGGATGCATTGTAAGAAATGAGAATTGCAACAAATGACAAATTGTAACAAATGAGAATTGCAACGTAAGAGACGCACTCATTTTAGAAACACTTGAGCCGCCATTTGATCTGAATCAGTTGATTCTCGGTTTAAACCTTGACTGAGAAACCAGGCATTATGCCCATGATACACCGAGTGCGTCTCTCTGGACCGAAATCTCGCTGGACCGATGTCTCAGTAGACCGATGTCTCTCAGGACCGAAGTCGCATTTCTTCGAAAGCCATCCCCACTCCATATACAATTGTATCGCTGGACCGATGTCTCGCAGAACCGATGTCTCAGAAGACCGAAGTCTCTCAGGACCGAAGTCGCATTTCTTCGAAATCCATCCCCACCACATTTTCAAATAAAAATAGTCTCGCAGCACCGATCATCATGCAGTTATCCTGTTATGCACGAATATTTATTTAGTTGCCTATATTAGAAAAATAAATAAATTTATTATAAATAAAATATGGCCTATACACACGCATCATTGCAAATAATATCATTCAAATAGTTCCATTATATAATTTTCCTAATATAAGCAACCAAATAATTATTCGTGCATAACGGGATAACTGCATGATGATCGGTGCTGCGAGACTATTTTTATTTGAAAATGTGGTGGGGATGGCTTTCGAAGAAATGCGACTTCGGTCCTGAGAGACTTCGGTCTTCTGAGACATCGGTTCTGCGAGACATCGGTCCAGCGATACAATTGCATATGGAGTGGGGATGGCTTTCGAAGAAATGCGACTTCAGTCCTGAGAGACATCGGTCTACTGAGACATCGGTCCAGCGAGATTTCGGTCCAGAGGGACGCTTCGGATACACCTATCATACAGCATCATACAACGTCGTAGAAATTATGATGAAAAAAAACAGAACGCATCCGTTTTTCACTAAAACGAGACACAAAAGATACGTGTGAAATGAGACACCTTCGTTTCATCATATTGCTGGATGATGAAAATAGAGGAGCCGCTATTTTTCATCATAGACGGGTGCGTTCTTTTTTTTTTCATCATAATTTCTACGACGTTTGTATGATGCTGTATGATAGGTGTGACATGGACATTAGTCAATAAAATGGAGCTTTTCATAAATTAATAAACATAAATAAATTATTATAATTGAGACAAACTATAGGTGGGGAATTTTTTTTACCATTTTACGCCATATTTAAATTAGGCAGTAACAAAGAAGGCCGCATAAGTTAATATACCTATAAATGCAACCTTTACAAAAATACAAGATACTTTTTTAAAGGCCAAAAGAAACTTACGGAGGTCGTAGGTTCCCCATCGAGACAAAACATATACCTAATTTACGGTGGTACTAAGCATTCAATAAACATCGAGCACGAAGTAGTACATAGAACTTCTACTCGACATCGGCACCATTGATGTCTGTATCCGAACAAAATTTTTAGAGATCATATTTTCAACACAACACTGACTTGACGATATATCGACGACATAATTCGTAGAAATCAAATAGTAAATTTATGAAGTGGACAAATTGTTTCTTACAACTAAAGCTAAATATAAAAAATGCGCACCCCCCCCCCCCAAGATACGTCACTGTATCCAGCCAAACAATCAATTTATCAATATCACTAGAAATTTTGATGTAATGTTCAATCACGTTTACACGAGTTCTAAATCGGATTAAAACAATGTTCTGCTACACGAAAACATATTTACAGTATAAGTTGGTATAAGTCGCTAAGAAACGTCGCTAAGAAACGCCTATGCTATGTTATGATATGCTATGTAAACTCTGTGAGCACCTTAAACGTGTAATATTTTGTTTCTGCGTTGCCATTAGTAAAAAACAAAATAAAGATAATTTGAGGAAATGAATGAAATATAATTAAATAGAAATATTTATTAACATTATTAGTTAAAAGGTCGATTAAAAATGTATTTATAAATATTTTTTTTTTTTTTTGACTATTTTATTTACTACTGGCCTTTATGTAGGCCAACAAGCAAATTTGGTGAATTACAAATCATTTGCGTGAGGGTGGCATCCATTGATACTTCCTCTTTATTCTAGCAGTAGCTGATAATTAATATTAATTTGATTGTATGTGTTTGAGGTCGGATGGTTTTGTTCTCTTGAGACGTCTCAGACTGGTTTCGTTTTTCGTAAGGTTGGCGACCATATCATTAGGGTGGTTTGTTGATTTGTGTTCATGTGACGATGCGAATTTGCGGATTTGTTCGTAGACATATTTAATTTTGAAATCCTTGTGTAGAGTGTAGTTGTTTACATACCACGGTGCTTGGGCGATCATGCGTAGTGCTTTGTTCTGACTTCTTTGAATTAAGTTGATATTTGATGTTTTTGCGCATCCTCATAATTGGATCCCGTATGTCCAAATTGGTATGATTGTTGTTTTATAAAGTAGGAGCTTATTTTCAAGTGATAGTTGTGAGTTTCTGCCTAGGAGCCAATACATCTTTTTGATTTTGATGTCTATTTGTTTCTTTTTTGTTTTTAGATGATTTCGCCATATTAGTCCTTTGTCGAGATGCATACCTAGGTATTTTACATCGTCGTTTGTTTGTATTACATTTCCGTTTATTGCGATCGGTGGACATTCAACTCTCCTGTTTGTGAATACTACGTGTGTGGATTTGTGTTCGTTTATTTTTATACGCCACTTTTCTGCCCAGAGCTGTATGTCGTCGAGCGATTGTTGTAGTAGGGCGGATGATGTGTTGGGATCTTCGTGCGTTGCAAGGATTGCAGTATCGTCTGCGTATGTGGCTGTTAGTACTTTATCTCCACAGGGTAGGTCGGCTGTATACAGTTGGTAGAGTACTGGCCCTAGGACGCTTCCTTGTGGCACTCCTGCTTTGATCGGTTGAATTTTAGAGAATGTGTTTTCGTGGCGTATTTGAAAATATCGTTCACTTAAATACGATTTGATGAGCAGAAAGTATGAGTGCGGTAGTTTGGTCTTTATTTTATATAGAAGCCCTTTGTACCATACTTTATCAAATGCCTGGCTAATGTCTATGAACACTCCGGAGCAAATTTGTTTGTTTTGTAGACTACTTTCGATTTCGTTTACGATCCTGTGTACTTGTTGAATAGTTGAGTGCTGTTTCCTGAATCCGAATTGATGTGTTGGTATAAGATTTTCTTCCTCAGCTATTAAGTTTAGTCTTTTTAATAGGAGTTTTTCGAAGAGTTTTGAGTGTAGTGGTAGTAGGGAGATTGGTCTGTAGGATGTGATTTCGTGAGGTGGTTTGCCAGGTTTATGTATTAAAATAATTTGTGCGAATTTCCATTGCAGTGGGAAGTAACAGGTTCGAATTATTGCATTAAAGATGTTTGTTATTAAGACTAATGTTTTTTTTTAGAAAGTTCTTTCATTATTTTTGCGTTTATGAGGTCGTATCCAGGGGATTTTTTGTTATTTAGATATTTTATTTCTTGTTCTATTTCTGTCGGTGTGAAGTGCTTGATAGGGGGTGACAATTGTAGAGGAGATGTTAGGAAGTTTTCGAAATCTTCTTCGTCTTCGTCTAATGTTGCTGGGTGTGGCTCAAATATTTTTGAGAAATGTACTGCAAAGAGTTCAGTCTTTTCTATGTTTTCTCGGGCCCAGGTTCCGTCTGGTTTGCGTATGGGTGGAATTGACTGAGTAGGTTGTTTTAACTTTTTTGTTGCTTTCCATAAGGAGTAGTTGTTTTCAGGTAGTGCTGAGAGGTTGCTAAGGTAATGTTGAAAAGACTCGTTTTTTATTTCTCTTATTAGGTTTTTTACTTCCTTCGATAAGTGATTTAATTTGTTTTTATGGTTAGGATGTCGTGTTTGTTGCCAAAGTCGTCTAGCTTTTCTTTTTTCCGATATTTTGTCTCTCAGGAATTTGGGATAGTTGTTATCGAATTCTTTTGGGGTGTCGTCTGTTATAGGAGGTGTAGAGTGTCAAGCTGCTTGCTGGATGTGGTGGATTGTGTTTTCAACGGCTTCATCTATATCGTCTGAAGTTTTCAGTGGAATTTTTAAGTTAATGTTGTCATTTAGATATTTTCTGAACGATTCCCAGTCAGTCCTTTTAGTGTATAGAGTAGGATTTTTTTCCCTTTTTATTATTGTAGTACTTATCGTCAGTATAACTGGGGAGTGGTCTGATTGCAAGTCGTAAGAGCTCTCGACTGACGTATAGTTATGTGATAGTCCTTTGGTGACGAAAAAGTCTAGTAGGTCGGGGAGTTTGTTTGGGTCAGAGGGCCAGTAGGTTGGTTTTCCGGTGCTAAGATGTTTATATCCTTTTGCTGTGAGCGCCTTTAGCATTTCTTTTCCTTTAGGATTCGTCACTCTTGATCCCCATTGGGGGTGTTTTGAATTATAGTCACCCCCTGCGATGAACCTGTTGCCTAACATTTTGAAGTAATCTTCAAATTTATTTTTTGATACTTGGTGTTTGGGTGGGCAGTATACAGCTGATAAGGTTGTTGCCCCAGTTAATTCTTGGATCTTGATGTTCGTTGCTTGTAGATATTCTTCATTCGTTTTTTCTTGTTCAGTATGATTGATATTTTCCTTGACAATTATTGCTGTTCCTCCATGAGCAGTACCATCAGGGTGGTTTGCGTGATATGTTTTATACTTCGATATTCTAAAGTAGCTCTTGTCTGTGAACTGTGTCTCTGTTACGAGCATGATATCTTTTTTGTGTATATTTAAGAATACTTCGACTTCTTGTCTGTGTTGTGATAGCCCATTGGCGTTCCATAGTGCTATTCTGAGTGTGCTAGCCATTACTTCTATTAATAAATGACGTGAGCAGTTGTATAATCATTGTGTTTTGTTGCATGAGTTGTTTAAACATAGTTTCGAATTTGTTTAGGAATTCTGATAGGAAACTTTCATTCTGGGATTTGTGTGTCTCTTGGGTATTTATTTCGGTGTTCTTGGTGTTTGTTACTGTATTTGCATAGCTGGTATTTTCTCTATCTTTTTTATGCATGTGGTTGTTTGTTCTATTTTGGGTGATTTGATTTCTGTTTTTTTGGAGTTCTTTGTAGACTGAACAGCCTTTATAATTTGCTGGATGGGCTCCTGAACAGTGGATGCATGTTGCAGGTGAATTGGAGTTTTTCAAACAGTCTTTGGTCGGGTGATTTTCGGCGCATTTGACGCAGTAGTATGGTCTGGTGCAGTATGCTTTTGTGTGGCCATACTCCTGGCATCGCATGCATTGGGGTATATCTCTTTTAATTCTTGGTGGTTCAATAGTAATTTTGGTTCCTAAGATGTGCTTTAGTTCGTAAATTTTTTTGTTGTTCTCTGACGGTTCTTGATCAATAAAGAACATTGGGAGAGGTGCTTTTGTTTGCCAGCTTCTGATGTTATAAACATTTCTTATTTGAAAGCCTTGTTCTTCCAGAGCTTCTTTAATGTCGTTTACAGGCATTGATGGATGGATGTTTTTTAGTACTGTTCTGTATGCCCTTTCTTCTCGGGGTTGGTATGTGTAATAAGCTATTTTATTAGTGTTTAGCATGTGGATAAGTTGAGTAAGGTGCGCGCCGCAGACAACGCAAATTGCCGACAAGGCAAAATGTCGACAATCCAGATCCACGTTGAGACAAAATGTAGAAATTACCCCCACCATTGGTGCAATTCGCCGACAATCACAGATGGTTCAAAATGTCGACAACCGATGTTACACAACTAAAATTATAAATATTACAAGCATAGTTCACTATTTTTACCACAGATGCCACTAGAATGAATTAAATTAATTTAATTGACATATGACAGCTGAAATAAAGATAAAAGGAAATATTTGTGTGCAATATATATTTATATGATTTGAAATTGGACTATATTATTACTACAAATATTACAAGTATAGTTCACTATTTTCACCACAGATGCCACTACAATGAATTAAATTAATTTAAATGACATTTGACAGCTGAAATAAAATTAAAAGGAAATATTTGTTTAATTATCCATTCTAATTTTGAAATCGGCGACATATATTGATTTAAACGATTGTATTTGTATTGAAGCATAATAAAACATTTCTATTATGTAATCAAACACATTATTGTATACTACCATAATAATTGTGAAAGGAACTTATTCTTTTCTTATGGTACCAAAATTAGAATGGATAATTAAACAAATATTTCCTTTTATCTTTATTTCAGCTCTCATATGTCAATTAAATTAATTTAATTCATTCTAGTGGCATCTGTGGTAAAAATAGTGAACTATGCTTGTAATATTTATAATTTTAGTTGTGTAACATCGGTTGTCGACATTTTGAACCATCTGTGATCGTCGGCGAATTGCACCAATAGTGGGGGTAATTTCTACATTTTGCCTCAACGTGGATCTGGATTGTCGACATTTTGCCTTGTCGGCAATTTGCGTTGTCTACGCCGCGCTATGCACCGGATAAGTTTTCTATAAGCGTCGGAGGTGCTTGTGTTGACTTTGACGGTGTTGTTTGTAAGTGACTTGCATATGAATTCGTCTGTCTTTAGGATTGTTCGTAGAGTTGTTAGCATTAGTTGATAGTCAGTGACTGATTGAATAAAGGTTGGCGGTGGTTTTGGGTATGTTTTTGTTTGATTATTGTCATTTTCATTGTCTAGAACAGAGTATATGTTTGCAGAGATAGGTGGTGTTTTATTAACATTGTTACTACGTTTGTTTAGGATGCTATTGTGTTGTTCTGGCTCTTTTTCTCTTGTTCTTTTTGTCGCTCTTTTTATTTGTACTTGCTGCCAAGGGAGGCCGCTGTCTTTATTGAGGAGTGTATTGTTGTTTGTGTTAAGAGGTGTTTTTGGTGTAAATAGGAGGGGGTTAGTCGATGTTAAGTAAGGATTTAAAACCATTGGGCTTGTAATAGGTGTATTCATGAGTGTTGATGTCGTTTGGGTATAGTAACATGTTGCTGATGTTGTTATAATGTTCGATATCGTGTTGGTGGTGTAGCTGGTTCCCCCACTTGATGATTGCATGTTTTTATTGTTGATTATTTAGTGTGTGATGAGTTTTAGTTTTGATATCGTTGGCAACACTGATTAGTTGTTGGTGCGAAGATTTCTCGCTTGCGAGTGCGCGCTCGCACCCGATTGCTGCGCGCACGTGTTTCTCGCCGGCACTTGAAATCACTATCACCTGACTTTACCCACTTGGTTTAGTCACCTGTTTTATTTTTATATGTAGAACACAGATTCACGATCACGTTTATGATCACTTCGTGTATTAATTGTTGTTATTTTACAAATTTTTAAAAGTGTTTCAGCACGCACTGGTAAGTTGCAATTTACCAAATATGGCTGCGTATTTATAAATATGTAGTAATATTTATGCTTGTTAGGTTTGCCCTAAAATATGCCGTAAGTTGGTTGTTTGGCTGGATAGAGTATACATATGATAATATTTTTAATAAAAATGAAATTGCTTGCATGGATTACAAAAAATAGCACTAATTCTGATTAGCTAATCATAATTAGCTAATTCGCCGATATTCCGTAATTATCGCTAATCATAATTAAGTTGACTGTTCACATCTCTTCGTTTTTGAGCAAATATGCATTTATTAATTAATTTGACAGCTATTTTCAGTGTGAAACGTATAAAACACGTAAGTACGAGTAATTTAATCGTACTATTTGTAATAAATAAAGTGAATAAATCGTCTGTAACTTTCTGTGTTGCATTCAGTTGCATTAACATGATGTCGTTGGTTTATATTATTTCCACAGAACTGTTCAAGATGTGTTTATAATAACCGTGTTAATATTGTTGGTTACATATAAGATATCAATGTATATTCTATGTTGAGTTATAAAAAATACAAAGTACAAATTTTTCTTGCCTATATATGCATAGTTATAATTATATTATATGGGATTATTTTCAGAAAAATACATAGCAGAGTGAATTGTATTTGATTTTCATGGGCTTCAAATGTGGTTTGAAATCACTGAAATGTTTAGCTATACAAGTTTATGATCCTTTTTTGAATTTAACAAAAGTTTTTATATGCCTTTTCCAGTTGTGTGTTAATGATGATTTCCTACACTACAATACACTTTTATCTTTCGTCGTAAAATCAACTGATTTTTTCTTTTCTGATATACATATTAAAATAATTTGGTGATACATACGTATATTAAATATTAATTTTTGATTTTCAATTATTTATAATGAAACTGATTCAACCAATCACAGCGTTAATATTTATGACGTCAGAGCACTAATTCTTGCTTACTAATTAACGATTAATAAATGTCGGTGCAACGACTTGCATTTTAATTCGAATTAAGTTTTTAGCAATAATTAGCTAATTATGATTAACTAATTTAATTAGAGATGTCGGTGCAACTGGGCATATATGTATTTGTGTATACATTTTCACTATGAATTATATTTTACACATAGTAAATTATTGCCTTAGGAATATTTGGGGATGGGTCCTGTACATCACTTTGAAATATGGCAAGCGCATTGAATTGTTATGTCTGAAGAACTTGCTGCAACATTTGATTACAGAGAGCCGCGTATGGATTCATTTCAATAAGCTGAAACAATATTGAACACCATTTATAATTTAATTAGAACCGTATCAAGGAAATACTTACTTGTGTTTTTGCAAATTTGCTACCAAGACTTGCGGCTGCAGAGAAATCATCTCGTGCTAACTCTGTACGTCCAGCTTTGCGATGCAACAACGCTCTCTGGCACAATGCTTGACATCCAGTTTTGCCTTTACCTTCACTTAAATCAATGGCCATCGATACATCACTTAGCGCATCTAAAAATGTACAATTTGTTTACAATATTCGCATTAGAAGAGAAAATATTAATTTCAAAACTTGCATTTGTATATTACAACATATTATGTATATATTAAACCTTGTACCTAGTGAATTTCCTTGTAATCTGTGTACTTGAGCTCTGTTATTGTACAGCGATGCACGTTTTGGTGCAATACCGATAGCTTTCGTGAGGATCACAATAGCGTCTTTGAAATTACCTTCTTCTGTTTTCTTAACAGCTACTACTTCCATGTTTCTCGTCTCGAGAACTTCTGGTGTTTCAAATTCTTCATCTGACATATATTGTTACATGTTTATACAACTTCGCAATAAGATAAAACTTTCACATACATTATACAGGGTGTTAAAAAAAGAGTAAAAAAATGTCATGGTATATACATTTCGATGTGCTGATTCACAATCAAAAAGAATTTTTTCAAAATTATGGACATGCTTCTAGAAAAGTACATTTCGAGTGCCACTGGTATTAAACAAATGAGTACGGGTATTCAACATAAATTTTGTACCACGTAACTGATGTTGAATAACAAACGAATTAATTTTATTCTGACGTTTTGTAATAATGTACTTTTGATTGTGAATCAGCACATCGAAATGTATATACCCTGAAATTTTTTTATCCTTTTTTTAACACCCTGTAGAAGACAGTCTATATTATTATTTTAACTATTACAAAGTAAATCAAGAAAAACTAACCTTTCAATTCCAGTATATCTTCATCTTCATAAGCTTGCTCTGAGGGAACATGCGGATTGAATACACAGTTTAAAACTGCTCTATCGTGTTCGCTTAGTGATAACATTCTTGCACAGTCACAGATCGAATGAATTGATTATTCTTAAACATTTCTATGCAATACAGGCGCATTATTTACATAGTGGCTGGCCTTCGCTATTTAAAATGCGTAAATATCGTTACCTAATAAATATTTATGTGAACATTTCATTAATTATTTAATAAATGATCACAATAACCGGTTTTGTATAAATATTCTAAATTAGCAGTAGCTTATTAAATAATACTTATGTAAAATGCATCAAACTCTAATCTATAGTCTATAATATAAAAGGCAAAATGCGGATGTCCGTCCGAGGGTGAGCGGTTATGATGAGGGGATTTATACAAAAGAAGATCAATGCATGTATTAGTATCACGACCTTCTAGATACCGGCTGCGACATTAGCGATATAACAGTAGTTTTCGTTACACGTCTTGTGCACGAAAACTATAATGCCCATGACACACCCATCATACAGCATCATACAACGTCGTAGAAATTATGATGAAAAAAACAGAACGAATCCGTTTTTCAAACTAAAATGACAAATATAAACCCAAACTAACGTAAAATGAGACACAAAAGACACGTGTGAAATGAGACACCTTCGTTTCATCATATTGCTGTATGATGAAAATAGAGAGCCGCTATTTTTCATCATAGACGGGTGCGTTCTTTTTTTCATCATAATTTCTACGACGTTGTATGATGCTGTATGTCATGGGCATAAAACCGTAAAGCTGTACCTTCATTATTTATGGTAAATTATATATATATATATATATATATATATATATATATATATATATATATATATATATATATATATCGTCATTTATTTCGTAAAATACCAGACTGCTAGATGACATTTTTTTATGAAATGCAGTGCGTGGTCCCTCAGATTTTATTTTTTTGTGCCTAAACCTTAACAGATATCAGTACAGACAACAACAACAAAAAAATTACTATTGAATGGCTCTTTCTCGAACTATTTTTTTGAAAGTTATTGTCCTTAACATTAAAAAGTTTTTGACTGATTTATGCCGGGTTTCCCGTGTTTCGTACACTAATGGTCCACTGATAATAACTAATATCACCTTAAAAGATGACCTACATCCGTAAGAAGTACAGTACCGAATATTATCCAAATCGATCCAAGCGTTCTGTAGTTATGGATAAAATAACTTTTTTTTTTTAAAGAACTTTGAAGCAGAATACCAGCTAAACGAAATGTAATTGCATATAGGTAAGTTTAGTTAAATCGTCTTATTTTCGACCCAGGAATCTGTGGTTAAGCGATGTCTACGCATTTTAGGGACACCCTGTATATATATATATATATATATATATATATATATATATATATATATATATATATATATATATATATATATATATATGTATATATATATATACAGTGCACGCCGCTTGATGTGATCACATCGGGACTCGAGGTTTTTGATAACAATAACCGATTGATTGTAATGTTGCTCGGGACGAAAACAAACCTAAGAAAGAATTGATAACATTAACCGATATCATGATTCCACGAAACGAATTTTTTTTAATGTAGTTGTGTACGTCCGGGCCGTTCTTTGCGAAAGTGATAACAATATCCGATTGATAACATTATCCGTGATTCCAATAAGCGGCGTGCACTGTATTAGGTTTGATATGTGATCGTGGCCAGGAGATTTTTTATTTATCAGTTTATTCATGAGCAATTTTAGTTCCTTAGGTGAGGTTAATTCTATGTTAAATTGGTTGGGATTGGTTCTTCATCGTTTTCAAAGTCTTCGTGGATAACGTCGCGCTCGTTGGTTGTGAATACTTTTTCGAGTTCTCTGTGCACTAGGTGTGTTAATCTGTTCAATTCTCGCTTGTAGGCCGGGTTATGGATACTTTGCCAAAGTCTTCTGGCTTTATGTTTTTTTTCCAATAATTTTTCCGATAAATTCAGGTGTGTCATTGTAATTTTGCTTTCTTTTCTCATTGGTAGTGGCTGAGTTTTTGGCTGATGTTGTTACTGCTAGCGAAAATCGTGCGATAGCATAGTCTATTTCTATTTTACTGGTCAAGTTTTGTGGTGGCTTTATGTTTACATTGATTTCTTGCTTGAATTTTTCCCAATTGATTCTGCCATTGTACAGTCTTTCAGATTGTGGTACGATTTCTGCATGATTTGAGAAGTTTATGATTACTGGTACGTGATCAGAATCGAGTTCATATACTACGTTGTGCGTGACAGGCCGGTTAAAATTTTTGTATAGTAAGATATCAAGGATGTCTGGGCGGTGGTTTTTTTAGTAGGGGAAGTGTGTAGGTTCGGATGAAGTGGAAATTTGGATTGATTTATTTTTTAGGATAGTTTTGAGTCTTTTGCCATTTGGATTATTAGCATGACATCCCCATGTCTGATTTTTACTATTTAAGTCTCCTATTTGTAGAGTTGGTTGTTGATATGTAAAGATACTATTTATATCCTCTTCGGTAATTCTGCGACTTGGTTGTTGATATGCGGCCACCATTTGGATGTTTCCGTTGTTTTGCAATTTGACTTCTATTGCCACTGCTTTCATAACCGTGAGTTCGGGTAATATAATTGCATGATGATATATTTTCTTTTTCATTCGTATAGATGCCCCTCCCGATGCCCAATGAGCATTTCGGTCAAGTCTGTAAATTGCAAATTGTGGTATTTTAAAGTTTTCGTTCGAGATGAAGTGCGTTTCAGAAATGCAAGCAATGTCTATGTTGTATCTGTTCAAGAAGTCGATGGTAATAGCTCTTTTTGCTTTTAGTCCATCGGCGTTCCAATTCATAATCTTGAGGTTTTGGATGGTGTTTATGTTCGCCATTGTTAATTAGATGAGCGATAGCATTCGTGTGGACAAGAATTTTTTTATTGTTGCAATATGCGGTTTAAGGAAGTCGGCAAGGAAATGTATTATTGTTGTTATTATGGAGGAGGAGCTATTTGCGTTATTTGCCGTAGGATTATCGGATGTGTTTTTATGTAAGCGAGAAGCATATGTCTGTAAAGTGCTGGCTTGAGGTTGGGTGAAATCAGTGTTGTTGCGATTGGTGGTGCTGTGGGACTTGAAGTGGGGTGGTCACGTTGCAGTCGAGATTTGTTTGTGTTGGCTATTTTATCTTTTATTTCCTGATAATACCTGCAGCCCTTGTAGTTTGCAGGGTGGTTGTCACCGCAGTTCACGCACTTCAGGGGTGTATTCGCTGACTTATTGCATTTGCTGTAATGGTGATTTCCAGGGCATTTATGACATTTTGATTTCATTCGGCAAAAGTTTTTGTGTGTCCGTACATTTGGCAATTTGTGCATTGGGGAATGTCTCTGATTTTTTGTCTGATTTCAACCGACACTGCAGCATGGAATAGGTAGTGCAGGTTGAAGATTTCTTTGGACTCCTCGGTCTTTTTCAGACCAACAACACAAACAGGAATAGGGTCTTTGTGCTTGTTTAGTAGTCAAACTACCTTTATAACTGGGAATTTTAAAGATATAAGATTTTCTTTTAATTCTTCCTCTTTTAAAGAAGGAGGAACGTTTTTGATAACTACTGACATTGCTTTATCATCTGGTACTCTAAAGGTGTAGAATTTTAATTCTGGGGAGTCGTAGTAACGTGTGAGTGTGCGAAAATCTTCTATTGTTGACGTGTTAATTTTTATAGTTTGAGGGCCGCAGTGTTTTGTTGTGAATTTATCATGTTTTAATATATGTTTTAGGTCGCGTAGAATTTCATGATAATTATTTGATTGTTCTAGCAAGATGGGTGGAATTTTTGGTTGTTGTTTCGTTTGGTTAGAGATTGGTTCATCGCGTGCATTTTGTAGTGGTTCAAATCGGTTAGGAGATAAGAAATTGCATTGGTATCGCTTACTTGCGTTTTCGAGTCCGGATGTAGATGGTCGTTTCAGTGTTTCCTTTGCGGGTGGTGTATTATTTGTTATTGCTTCTTGATCCATGTTTGCACATTCGTTGATTATGTGTGATTTTACCAGGAATTGCAGAGGTTGTCTTCTGGAGACAACCTCCGTAGGTTTGTTTAACTTTTTAATTTTAACAAGTATTTGTTGACGTATTTTACTTTGTTCACAAATTTTAACTAGTCTTGCTTGGTTGGCACTACGAGGTTAGCGGTAATTAATTGTACAATTAATTATCTGACACGTCCGTACGTTATGCTGTCTCGGGCTAGACTCTGTTAGTATTTGAACTCATTTTTACTTTCTTATACATAGTATAAAGAAAGTACATAATAGGAATCATGAAAAATTTCGATTGCGAGATTTTGATGGAAATACATGTTTTCAGGTCCCCTGAATACGTTTTGACTATTTTCGCCATGACGTCTGTATGTGGATGTTTGGAGGTGTGTCTGTATGTTCATTATCTTCAAAACGAGCAAAGACAGGACAATGAAACTTCGTATTTAAAAGATTTTTGATTATATGAAGAGCTGATTAGATTTCTAGCATAATCGCACAACCGGAAGAGGAAGTTTACTGCAGATCAAAATCGATCATTGTGAATTATTAGAGAAACTGAAAGGGATATGGAAAAAGTTTTGAAATAAAAGTTATGGAAAATAAAAAGCTTAAAAAAAATGTTCTATGAATTTTTGATCTATCTTTATCCAATTTTGAGTAAAATGTATTTATATATTGGCATGTATTTAAAATATCATATATGCTATGAAAACAAAACAAAGACAAAATATTTACAGAAATACGCATTTGAAATGTCAAATATGTGCCAATTTAAATTGAGTATAAGAAAGTAGTGTGGTGCCCACACCAGATTTTTTTTACCCGTTATCGTAAAGACTATTAATTTATTTTACTTACGTAAATGACATGTTGATATTGTTGATCAAAACAAAAATTAATCAAAATATGACACAGCGAATGAACAGAAACGAGGAGAAAAGGTAAACACCGTAAACGACGAACGGTGACTAGTTATGACAAGATTTGACAGTTTAAACATTACATTCAGAGGTCTACTTTATCGGTAACACAATTACGTTAGATACGCAGTCTGTCGCGTCGTTTGAACGTGAAATTGTTAAACATTCAATAAAAACTCAAGTTTGATTTAAATTATCAAATCTATAATATAAAAGGCAAAATGCGGATGTCTGTCCGTGGTGAGGGGTTAGCAGATGACGGGGGGATTTAAACAAAAGAAGATCAATGCATGTATTAGTATAGACGTGATATAAGTTTTCGGTGAATAGTCGGCTTAGCAACGGTAACAACAGAAATACGATGTTTGTGACAGTTAATTATTTTGACGTTTGTGTTTCATATTTTGAATGTTCAACAAAGATTTAGATGGTAATAAAATAATAAAAGTGATTTATTATAATTGTGTTTGTCAGTGCATAATATTAGCATTAATTAGTATTATTCTCTATTTCATTGCAAAGAATGTGTGAAGTTCTGAGATGTAATAAGTTTGCTGTGCTATGACCATTAACAAAGTACAGGGCCGGTCCATAAAATTGACGGGGATCAACTTACGAACCCCCTGCTTTCCACATGAATAGTTCTATGTTGCATATTCTAGGGTCAATTCGTCAAATAACGAATTTTTATTTGCATCAACTGGCAAGACATGTAAATTGTGTACAGGGAACTTATAACTTGATATTAAAAATGTTCTACCGTACGAAGTACGGGAACGACTGCTAGTACTATATAAATCGTATAAAAAATTGCTAAAACCGGACACAAAATGTGCTTCACCGGACAAAGGACAAAATAGTTTAAAAACTGACGGTCCGGTTCAAAACCGGATGGTTGGGAACCCTAGGCCCAATACAATAAGTAAGGATAATAAGCAAACATTCCTTACATAATGAATGTTAGACAAATAAATAGAACACGTGACAGACATTGTTTCGCTTCGAATGATTGTGGAGAAGATATTGGACCGAAACAAAAAATTGTTTTGTGCTTTCATTGATTTAAAGAAGGCGTATGGCAGTATTTGTGCATAAAAAATTATGGCCGATTTTGAAGGAGTAAGGCGTTAGTGGTACTTTGTTAAGAGCACTAATGACTTTATATGAAAATAATCAAGCAGCAGTTCGTGTGGATGGTAGTTTGAGTAGATGGTTCAATATTGACGTAGGGGTTAAACAGGGTTGTGTGATGTCTCCTTGACTCTTTATTTTTGTAAATGGATGTGTTATTACGACGGGCGTTAGAGTGTAAAAATGATGGTGTGAAGATGAGTGATTTCGTTGTGCCTGCATTAGCATATGCTGAAGAAGTGGTTATTATGGATGAATCTGAGGAACAATTGACGAAAATGATTGAGAGTGTCAGTAATCAGGGAAAATGTTTGAATTTGAATGAATGCTTCAAAATGTAAGATTTTAGTTTTTGAGAAGGATGAAGTTACGGAATGGAAGATTAGCATAGATGGTGAGTAAATGGAACAAGTTAATGAATTTATGTATCTGGTATGCATGTTTTCGAAAGATGGACGGATGAATGCTGAAATTGAAAGAAGAGTAGTTGCAGGTCGAAAAGTTTTGTGCGCTTTGGGAATGTTTGCTAGAAATGTGAATGTATCAAGAGAAGCTAGGTTGTGTTTATAATGGTGTACTTGTGCCATCGTTAATGTATGGAAGTGAATGTTGGGTATAGGATAACCGGAATAAAAAAAAGGGTAACTGCGGTTGAAATGAGATTCTTGAGAGGTGTGTGCGGAGTGACTAGAAGAGACCGTATTAGGAATAAAGTAGTGTATGATGAGTGTGAAATTAGTGAAAATGTGAAAAGAGTAGATTCAAGTCAGCTGCGTTGGTTTGGACATGTGGAACGAATGTCAAATGATAGACTGACTAAGAAGATTTATTTGGGTGAAATTGAAGGAACACGAATGCGAGGAAGACCGAGGAATAAATGGATAAATATGATAGAAAATGTTTTGAGTGAACGTAAAATTATAAACAGAAATAATAGGAGAGCATGTATGAGAAGGTGTATGGATATTAATGAGGCGAGACAGTTATGTATGGATAAGAATATTTTGAGGGGATTGTAGGGGATAAAGGGCCTGCTACCCCAGTAATGGGAAAGGCGTGATGTCATGTATGTATGTATACCCTCTTATCTGACATGTACATTACATTATTGTAGACTCGTAAAAATTGCATCCGAATTATTATGATATACATATTATATTCCTCATGCAACCTTTGTTTAAATTTACAAGTAGTTTTTCGAAAATCTAACGTTTTTTTTTCTCTTTACTTCTAATTACTTAATTTCTCAGCTTATTATTGGTCACTAATATTCTTTTATTGTATTTGGCGAGCAATTGTTAGAAAATAAGGGAATAAAGGGCCTGGTACCCCAGTAATGGGAAAGGCGTGATGTTATGTATGTATGTATGTATATACATATATTTTACACAAGCGTAAGCATATACATAAGCTTCAGCCAATCAGAAAAAGAGTGAAAAGAGATAGCTGTAGTCTGCCTTTGTTTTTGTGAACTTTCAGACGAACTGTCAATTTACCTAACCCGATCAAACAAAATGGATTGTTTAGATGTATTTAAAAAACTATTTTCAAAAAAATAGATTTCATGTATAATTGCGTACCGGGCGTTAAAAATGTTTGCCAAAATTAAACAACCCACAAACTCGACATAAAAACAGATGTTATTGTGAAGCTGTCAATTGCTGTCAGTTAACCATACATGTATTCGATTTTCAAAAATAAGATACCGTCGGAAAGTGAAAGAATATACCTTTCGAACGATACATAGTTTATGTTAATTGGATCAACCCTTATCAAAATTTATGCCAGTCTATGAAGAATGGGCAAAAAAACACATTTTTTGCAAATATCTCGAAAACTATTCTTTGGAAAAATAAATGACTGTCATCGTCGTTTTCCCTGACCCCAAATTAGTCCAAAAAATACTTTTGTTTCTTGGTTAATTTATCGTGTAAACTAGTGTTAGTGCCCTAGGAAGTACAAAATTTCAGTTATTAATTTAACAGTTAGAATTTTAATGTTTTCACATACTTTTCACCAAATAAAAGTTTATCATTGACAACCTCCAAAATCACGATTATCCCGTTCCACTTATTCGTTCGGGGGTGCGTTCGAAAACTAACTTTAGAGTTGGGGTTGAGTTGGAGTAGAGTTGACTTTCACTAGAGTTGAGTTGTGTTAGAGTTATTTGCGCGTGACGAGTAAGTTAGGTTACACTTACTCGTCGAGCTGGGTTGAAATAGTCAACTCTGAGTCGTGAATTCTGAGTTTACAAACGACCGTCTCTTTTAACTCGAAAGTAACTCGAACGAATCAGAGTTCACTCGAGTTAAATTACGAACGCAGCCAAGTTATAAACCATAGAATTTCTCTTCTCAATTCCAATAGTACCAAAAATAATAGCTCTGATATACATCATCTTCGCAATAGCTTAAATCTAGAATCTGAAAAATTTAACACTAACCATTTTTCATAGTTTAGTGTCCTTCCGTAAGATTTTTAAAGAATTTCCAATTAGTTTAGTCTCGTTAGCATACACAGCATAAACACAATTTTTTCCAGATTAAAAGCCCCAGTCTCTCTTTCTCACAATATTTAGTACATAAAATCCCGTGTTCTGATTGCCCAGTCATCTACTCTTCAATACACCGAAAATAGAATTAAACAACATAAATACCATCTTAAGTACAAACACCCGAATCACAGTGACATTGTCCACCATGCTATTTCTTCATCCCATTCCACTGATTTCGATCACTTCTCTGTTTTACATAAAAAAACTAATAAATTTAAAAGATTAATGTTAGAAAGTATTTATATCAACACTACCGATCATTCTGTTAATCATAAAACGAATTTTCAAAATGTCAATTTAAATTACGCGCCTTTACTTGCTATTCTACAATAGGGGAATTGTTGTTTAAGTATGATGGTTTTTTGTCTTTTTTCAAAATTGTACCTATTTTTAATCTTTAAGTTATAAACTTGCTTCTCTGTTATTAATTGAATCGCTGTATAAATTTTATAGGAACAAACTTGTCACACACGATGTACATCTCGTGTTTTTTCTTTGTGTTGTACACAAATATTTTATGTTAATTTAAATTCATGTAATCTTTTAACTTCAAATTCACCACAGAAACCAATTTATTATGGTTGTGTTTAATATTACATTGTTGACTTCTTATTTATATTGGTTCTTATATTGTTCTCATTGACTGATTCTGATGATGTTCAAAACCCATGATCGAAACGGCAAATTTTACATTTAATCTACTTTGAATGAATTTCTGAACACCAAGAAATTTTAATCCTCAAGATTATGTTTCGGTAAGCATGTACTGTCCATTTTTATCGGATTTACCAGGCTAATAAAATTCAACAGAAATAAATGAAAATAGTTTCAGAGCAAATATATCAGCATAGAACTTATTTCCTGCATATTCTTTAAATTAAATATTTTCATTGCTACTGATAAAGTATTTATTCCTAACTAAAATTAAAATATATCATAAAAAATAATCAAAAATATGAGTATGCGTACTAGTACAATAACGTAATTCAAATTAAAAATCAATCATATCTTCGATATGGCAACCGTATTAAACATATTACTACTATTGGTTATAACCGGTAATGAACTAGTAATTGGGGATGCTATAGGTATCACCAATTGCATCATAATTATCATACAAGCGGTTACTTTCCTTTAGATTTTTTTCATTGGCATTGGCAGTGCACGAATTTGAACACGTCCCGGATGACGAGATCATTCCAGATAGCGAAACATATCTGGACATTTTGGAAGCCGAACTGGAACGGCAGAGTAAGATACGGTTACGGCATCATTTCAAGCCTGTGTCGGTACCAGTTAACGTGTCATTGCCAGAGACGATTCATTGGCCAGTGAAGAAAGAAGCGGAAGTGGACGGCGACTTGTTTCTTGATGATGGTCCATGACCCCAGGGTGGCATTCAGGCACTGGAAGCTTTGTTATACAGGTTGGACAGAATTAACCAGGATCAAAATATCCAGCCGAATCTCTGGGGTAACACATCCTTGACGATTGCGATATGGACACGTACGGTCTCGAAATGGCAGTTGAGATTCGAAATAATATTGTGAAAAGCGTATATATATATATATATATATATATATATATATATATATATATATATATATATATATATATATATATATATATATATATATATATATATATATATATATATATATATATATATATATATATACAGGGTGTAGAGAAAGTAATGCAACAAGGCTATATTTTTGTTATTATTGAATTTAGACAAAAATGTTTCAGACAAAAGTTACATGGTAAAAAGTACTTTATATTTCTGTGACCTTGAAATTCTCTTAAGCCGTTACGCGCATGCGTAACGCTGCACAACTTTAATTTTTTAAATGGCAACATACCATTTTGACTAAATTTTTGGAATCAGAAAGACTTTTTACTTCCGGTAGTATAAAAATTTTGATGGGTTACATAATAAAATTTTTAAGAAAAATAGGTATTAATTTAAGGTATAAAACAAGTGATGTGACAACTAAACAATTAAAAAAGCTATGAAAATTGCGTTGCTTGTCACTTATCACTTGTTAATCAAACAAAGGTAAACTGATTATTCCTTAAATTTTACTTAAATAACTTAAATTCAAACCTATTTTTCTTAAAAATTTTATTATGTAACCCATGAAAATTTTTATACTACCGGAAGTAAAAAGTCTTTCTGATTCCAAAAATGTAGTCAAAATGGTATATTGCCATTTAAAATATTAAAGTTGCACAGCGTAACGCATGCACGTAATGGTTTAAGATAATTTCAAAGTCACAGAAATATAAAGTACTTTTTACCATGTAACTTTTGTCTGAAACATTTTTGTCTAAATTCAATAATAACAAAAATATAGCCTTGTTGCATTACTTTCTCTACACCCTGTATATATAATTCAAGTAAATAATATCTGCATGCGGAGAACTTATAACAGGCATACTCATCAGGCTACTTAATATTTAATATTGTATTATAATGAAAAGTAGTACAATTTTTATCTATTATATAAAAGTCAATTTCTGTCTGTCTGTCTGTCTGTTCCTTATACAATTCTACACCCGTCGACTGATCGGGTTAAAAATTTGCAGAGATACCCACTAGGACCATGCGGGTGTCATAGGGTACATGGGAACGACGATATCTACTTCGAAATTTAGAAAAAAAGGAAATAAAATTAAATATGACGTATGTTCATAATTAACTGAATATTATTCTTTTGTTGGCATATGCAAAGCCGACTAATACCACTCACATAGTATATTGTAAGTCTTTTGTTCGGATATATTTACTTCCATGGCAACGGTACTGTTACTGTATTGTTGATGGTTGACCAGGCGATTCAATCTGAATTTAATAAATGTACGTAATACTAATAATGTTACGTAATAATTTAACATTTATTACGTACGTAATTATGCATGTAAATAATTGTAATACAGTAAACTTAGCTTATAACGAACCTCATGGGACCGACGAAAATAGTTCGCTATAAGCGAATTCGTAATAAACGATAAACATCACAAATTCATTATTTTTTTAATGCATAGGTTCATGTTTCAAGTAGGTACATAACATGAAGAACTGTTTTGCAAAACTAGACAAATCCAGATTTGTTCAAAATTGAATTGATATTATTTTGTAATATGTACATATACATAATGTACATTAACAATAACTTTTATGAATCTTATGTGAAAAAAATCGTTCATATTACTTTTATTTATATTTATTACATATTACTTTATATTATTATTTTTATTTATTTAAAGTAAGAGCTTCACGTGTTTTATCCGAAATTGCATAACTCATAATTGTACATCTTTAACACATTAAATACAGTGAACAAGGGCGGCCATGCTGAAATTTCCGCATGGGCCGCTCCAATCGCGGGAAGGTCCGATATTTTTTTTTTTCATACACTTAACCACATACACACAAGAACTGCAAGAATTGTTACGGCGACCCTACATACGCGATTTGATTTCAAGGAATCAACTGAATATTTGGTAGAATGCCGTTTTACGTTCGTTATAACCGAAAACTTTTGCAATTATAACAAAAATTAGGGTTCGTTATACCCGAAAGTTCGTTATAAAACGATTCGTGTTTGCGAAAAAAAACGCACGTTTAATGATACTTTAGTTCGTACCTTATAGATTGGTTCGTTATAAACCGGTTCGTTATAAGCGAAGTGTTCAGCATTTCAGTGGAAAATTAATAAATTGTACGCCAAGAAATTTATTCTTATTCGCACCGGATGAAAAATAAAAAAATATTGTTCATCATAAAGCTTTAGAATAATAGCTATTAGTAGAACCCCGAGCGACGCCGGGTACGTTTTGCTAGTACAAGATAAATTACGATATTTTATCATAATTTTCGGATTTATTCTTAAAGCTAATTAATAATGTTTATATCATGATACACTCTGACTTTTTTGAGTGGAGATATCGCATAAGAATCTATAATAGCAGACATAGAAATACAGTGAATTTCGCTTATAACGAACCCGCTTATTGCGAACTTTCGCTTATAACGAACCAATCTGTACAGTACGAACTAAAGTATCATTGAACGTGTGTTATTTTTTCGCAAATAACGAACCCGTTTATAACGAACTTTCGGGTATAACGAACCTTAATTTTTGTTATAATCGCAAAAGTTTTCGGTTATAACGAACTTAAAACGGCATTCCTCGAAATCTTTCAACTCCGCAATGTAGGGTCGCCGTAACAGTTTTAGCGGTTCTTGTGTATATGTGGTTAATTGTATGAAAAAAAAAATTATCGGACCTTCCCGCGGTTAGAACGGCTTCCATATATCAGACTTGGTCTGTAGATTGTTTTGTGAAGTGTCATTTTCGTTTTCTTCGTTATTTTTTTGTTGTTTAGTATTGTTTTGTTCATTGCGTGGTAGCTTTTGTTTGCTGCTTGTATTCTGGTGTCTATTTCGTTTTCTAGACTTCCTTTATTATTCAATATTGTTCCTAGGTATTTAAAATTTTCTAATTGATCTATTTCTCTTCCATTCAATGTTACCTCTGTTTCTATGTCCTCTATTGATATCACCATGATTTTTGTTTTTTCCGCATTTACTGGCATATTGTGTCTGCATAACTCCTCGCTCCATACATTTAAGTTGTGCTGAAGGTCTTCCTCGTTCTTTGCTATTATTGCAAGTCGTCAGCGAATGCACATTCAGCTATTGTAATTCTCTTTAGTTTGTGATATCCTATTTCCATCTTCCTTGTTCTATCCTTTGTCCTCTTTATGATGTCGTCCAGAAATATTATGAACAATAGCGGACTTAACGCTCCCCCTTGTCTTAATCCTTGCGTGGTTGTAAATTCTTCAGATATTCCATTTGATGTTCTTATGTAGTTACATGTTTTCCTATATACGCTCTTGATTGCTCTTAATAACTTCTTGTTTATTTTTATTTTTCGTAGTATTTCCCACATCTTTTGCCGTGATACTCTATCGAAAGCCTTTTCTAGGTCTATAAATGCTATATAGAGTTTGCCACAAGGTTTTTTTTTTATTAGTTTCCTTATTACGAATATGTTGTCCTGCGTTGAATGACCTTTTCTAAACCCGCTTTTTGTTTTCTCCAATGTTGTTTCTACTGCCTCTCTCAGTTTGTTCTCTAATATTGCTTCATAGACCTTAGCCGTTGTACATAGTAATGATACAGTGCACGCCGCTTATTGGAATCACGGACAATGTTATCAATCGGTTATTATTATCACTTTCGCAAAGACCGGCCCGGACGTATACAACTACATTAAAAAAATTTCGGATATTGTAATCATGACATCGGTTAATGTTATCAATTTTTTCTTGGGATTGCTATTATCCCGAGCAATTTTAAAAGCAACAGTACAATAAAGTAGTTTTTACTAAAAAACTTATAGAAATTTGATTGTCTAGTTTATTGTATTATACCGGGCTGGTTGACATTAAACACAAATGAACTCGGACAATGCGTTTGTATGGGCTTAACTACTACAACAAATTCAGTTTCATTCTAACCATTTGCAATAGCTGGTGTAAAAAAAGACGTGATCTTAGCTTAAAAGAAAAACATTTTAGAACAATGATAAGTTGCCGAAAATGAGTCAGTGGAATGCAGCAGCACAATTAAAAATTGTTTTTATGTTTATATTTAGATTTTTTAGTTCAATTTCATAATTTATTTACTGTTTATTATTGTTTCACATATGTATTTTTAATTAATTGATAAAATTTTGTGTTTATATTTACTTCGTTTATTGTTATCAATCGGTTATTGTTATCAAAAACCTCGAGTCCCGATGTGATCACATTAAGCGGCGTGCACTGTATTCCTCTGTAGTTCTTGCAGTTTCTGTTATCTTCTTTTTTATGTATGGAGAATATCACTGCTTTTTCCCAGTCTTTCGGTATATGTCCTTGTTTCCATACTATATTCAACATCTCTAATAACATTTCTTCACCTTCTTCTCCCATATATTAAAGTTGATCTTATGTTGTCATGTCCTGGAGCTTTACCTCTTCTTAGTTTTTTTAACTACCGATTTCATTTCTTCTCTTGAGATATTCTCTCCTTCTAAATCACGACAAATATGTCATGATTTCGAAGTCCACGTTTCCACTTTTCTCGTCTTCCTTTCTGTTTCGGTCTCCTTCTAGCAGTTCGTCAAAATGCTCCTTCCATCTTTCCATGATTACGCTGTCTTCTTTTATTAATCTTCCCCTTTTATCTTTTAACTGATTCAAAGTTGTTTGTTTTTCTTTTTTTGCAGTTTTTAAGCGCTCTATAAAACAATTTTTTAATTAATAATATTTATAAGAGGTAAAGCACCAGGACATGACAACATAAGATCAGAACAACTTAAATATATGGGCGAAGAAGGGGAAGAAATGTTATTAGAGATGTTGAATATAATATGGGAACAAGGACATATACCGGAAGACTGGGAAAGAGCAGTGATATTCCCCATACATAAAAAAGGAGACAACAGAAATTGCAAGAACTACAGAGGAATATCATTACTATGTACAACGGCTAAGGTTTATGAAGCAATATTAGAGAACAAACTGAGAGAGGCAGTAGAAACAACATTGGAGAAAACCCAAAGCGGGTTTAGAAAAGGGCATTCAACACAGGACAATATATTTATAATAAGGAAACTAATAGAAAAAACCTTGGGGCAGAACAGGAAACTCTATATAGCATTTATAGACCTAGAAAAGGCTTTCGACAGAGTATCACGGCAAGATGTGGGAAATATTGGACAAAAGAAAAATAAATAAGAAGTTATTAAGAGCAATCAAGAACGTATACAGGAAAACATCTAACTACATAAGAACATCAAACGGAATATCCGAAGAATTTACAACTACACAAGGATTAAGACAAGGGGGGGCGTTAAGCCCGCTATTATTCATAATATTTCTAGATGACATTATAAAGAGGACAAAGGATAAAACAAGGAAGATGGAAATAGGATATCACAAACTAAAGAGAATTACAATAGCTGAATGTGCATTCGCTGACGACTTGGCAATAATAGCAAAGAGCGAAGAAGACCTACAACATAACTTAAATGTATGGAACGAGGAGTTAAACAGACACAATATGACAGTAAATGCGGAAAAAACAAAAATCATGGTGATATCAAGAGAGGATATAAAAACAGAGGTAACACTGAATGGAAGAGAAATAGAACAAGTAGAAACATTCAAATACCTAGGAACAACATTAGATAATAGAGGAAGTCTAGAAAACGAAATAAACAGCAGAATACAAGCAGCAAACAAAAGCTACCATGCAATGAACAAAACAATACTAAGCAACAAAAAAATAACTAAGAAAACGAAAATGACACTATTCAAAACAATCTACAGACCAATTCTGATATATGGAAGTGAAACATGGGTGACGAATCAAAGGATAAAAAGTAAAATACAAGCAGCGGAGATGAGATACTTAAGAAAAGTTGAAGGAGTCTCCAGAATAGACAGAATAAGAAACGAAGAAATAAGAACCAGACTGCAAATAGAAAGTGTACAAAATAGCGTAGAAAGGAAGCAATTAGCATGGTACGGACATTTAATAAGAATGCCCGAAGACAGACAAACAAAAATAATATGGAACGCTAGGGCAACAAAAAAGAAAAAAAGAGGAAGACCACAAAAGACATGGGAGGACAACATAGAAGATACCCTAAACAGGAATAACATTAACGTGCAAGAAGCAAGGAAAACAGCGAAGAATAGGAAAGAGTGGAAAGAAATAATAAATAAAATTACATAAAGGATAGAGACTAATCTCGACACCCGAAAGGGTACAAGAGATTTAAAAAGATTATATATATATATATATATATAGATATATATATATATATATATATATATATATATATATATATATATATATATATATATATATATATCATGATACACTCTGACGTAAAATTTTTTGCGTGAAGATATCGCATAAGAATCTATAATAACAGACATAGAAATATTACAAAGTTTAATCAGCGACCACGAAACATTAAGTTAGTGCAATCATCTTAACACAGCAGAGTGGAATATAAATAATGTAAAGTAACGCAATACAACATAACGTGGTCATCTTAATTTCACTTTAAATCATACGGCATTGTTGACACAATTAATTGTATCGTTTTGTCTAGGCACAGATTCTGAGAGTATGTTTCTGAATGAAGGATATTTATTTTATGGTATATGAATGTTTAAATGTATCATTTATATGAAATGGAGAGAATAATAATAAAGTGAAGAATACGAATACAATTTTCATCGCGAATATCCACACCGCAAAGTTACTTCCGTCTGACGCCAATTTAATCGACGCATATTTTTCATTGCGTTCTTCCATGTGTGTTTTTATTTTATTTTTACCACGACACGTAAAGTATTATTTAGTTATTTTTAGTTTCGTGGCTCTGGGCCCATAACCTGTTTGAATTATCTATGTATACTAAATAATTAACCACTCTACGTTGTATTAATAATAATTGTATTTCAAATTATTCAAAGATATACAGCACAAAATAATATTCGACCTATTTCAATTGACAACTATTTCGGACTGTTTATAACTTTGTTTTTACGTTGCTAACTAACATTTTTAATTTTAACAAACAAAATATAATATATAATATTTAAATCAACAATTATTATTTTAACACTCCTTCTTAAATGTTGATTCCTGTAATACAGTCCTTTAAATAATTAAATCTATCTTTAGGTAAAAGTTTAGTAAAGATGTCTGCTTCTTGTTGTTGAGTTGATACATGTTGCACATCAATAATCTTTTCTTGTTGTTTTTCTTGAATAAAATGATACTTGATGTCAATATGCTTTGTTCTTCTTGAAGCAGAACCATTGTCATTTTTAATTAAATTATTGCACTTCTGTTGTCCACATAAAACAGAATCGGATTTGTTCCGATCATTCTCAGTTCCATTGACAGTGTCCGAAGCCACATCAATTCTTTTGCTGCTTCAGCAGCTGCAACATATTCCGCCTCAGCTGTTGAAAGAGCAATCGTCGATTGTTTACGTGATTCCCACATTACAGCCCCTCCTGCATACTTGATCACGTATCCGGTGGTTGATTTTCGACTTACATCATTTGCAAAATCTGCATCACTGTAAGTTGTTAACTCTTTCGATCCATGACTGGAGTACAGAATTCCATGTTTCATAGTTCCTTTAACATATTGCAATACTCTCTTGATACTTTTCCAATGAATTTCGAATGGAGTTTCAGTATATCTGCTTAGTTTATTAACGATAAAAGCAAGATCTGGTCTTGTTGTTGTGGTGTGGTACAGCAAACTTCCTATTGCTTCTCTATAAGGTTTGTTCTTAGCTTCCGAACTAATACGTTCATCAAGATTTATACCTATTTCCGCTGGAGTTGATACTGGATTTGCATCAGTCATACCAAAACGTTTTAACACCGCCTATGCGTAAGCTTCCTGATGAATGTAGATAGATCCATCAGCTTCTCTTTTAATTGTCATCCCCAATAATTGACTTGGTTTATTAATTGTTAATTCATATTTCTCTTGCAGGTGACTTAATAATTTTTGTACTTCTGATTCACTTGACGCAGCGATCAAACCATCATCAACATACAAGGCTGAAATGAGTTTTGCTTCAGATTTTCTTATACCGGGTGTTTTTTTTAACCTGAAACTTTCAAATATCTCGAAAAATAGGCACTCTAGGAAAAAATGTCAGGTATCAAAATTTAATCATTCTGCGGGGGAAATACATTAGTGCCAAAAATAGTCCTCCACCCCCCTCTTTGTGGGAGAAGCGAGGGGTAACTTTGAATCTAAAATAGGAACCCCAATTTTTTATTGCAGATACGGATTCTAAAATGAAAATCTCTTCATTCAACTTGCCATTTAGAAACGCCGTTTTTACGTTAAACTGTGCAAGCTTAAGATTATATGTGGCTACTGTAGCGAAAATGATGCGAATGGATGAAAATTTTACCACAGGACTAAATGTTTCAAAATAGTCTACTTCATACTGTTGTTGATAACCTTTAGCGACTAACCTTGCTTTGTATCGAATGTTTGATTCATTTCTTTTAATTCTGCATATCCATCTGTTTGGGATTACTCTTTTTCCTGGTGGTAAATCGGTCAACTCCCAGGTTTTGTTCTTATTTAAAGCATCCATTTCTTCTTCCATAGCTTTCCTCCATTCATTAGCGAAGTCTCCCTTCAATGCTTCTGCCGGAGTATCCGGTTCTTCTTCTACTGCTAAAGATGTAACATAGTCACAATACCATGAAGGTTTCTTCAATGTTTCCCGATTTCTTAGTGTTAGAGTGTTTTTAGAGACAGGAATCTCACCTTCTTCTCGTTCTTCATATTCATTAGTCTCTCCCTCTAAATTTTCATTTTCTTTTACCTCTTTAATTAATTCGATGTCGTTCTTATCTTTATCTTCAACATTTTTCGAATTAATTGGTCTCTCGATAAAATCAGTAGTTTCTCGTTCTTTAAATATAACATCTCTATGAAATTCAAATGTTTTACTTTTTTTAAAATAAATTTTATAGCCTTTGATGTTTTCTGAGTAGCCCACGAATATTCCTTTCTTGCTTTTAGGACTCCACTTTTTCCTTTTTTGTTTGGGAATATGTGCATGTGCTTCGCAACCAAATGTTCGCAGATGTGTCCAATGTGGAGACTTTTTGAAATAAACTTCGTAAGGTGTTTTTCTTTCTTGAGCACTATTTCCCGTTCGATTGATAATATACACCGCCGTATTTATAGCTTTAGTCCAAAATTGAGTTCCCATACCTTTTTCTAAAAGCATTGTTCTTGCACTTTCCGCTATGGTTCGGTTGTCTCTCTCTACACGGCCATTTTGTTCAGGGGCGTAAGCAGTTGTAGGTTGGTGACGTATACCGTGCTCTTCAACAATATCTTTTACTAAACATCCGATAAATTCTGTGCCGTTGTCAGTCCGAAGTATTCCAACTCGATTTCCTGTGTCATTTTCAATTAACTTTATAGGTCTCAGAATTATGTTTTTAGTTTCGCTTTTCTGTTTAATAAAATAAACAGTTCTGAAGGATGATGCGTCATCTTTAAACAGAATAAAGTATCTAGATCCGCCAATTGAATCTTTTTCCATTGGACCACACAGGTCAACATGAATTAACTTCCCTGGTATTATTTCCCTGTTCTTACTTGTAGAAAAATGGAAGTGTGTGTTGCTTCCCAAGTATACAACCTTCGCAAAAATTCTCCTTTTTATCTTCAGCTTTGATTCCAAAGTTTTTCAGAACTTGTCGTGTGTGTTGCATATTCTGATGACCCAACCATCTATGCCAGTCCATGATAGTTGCAATTTGAGCTTCGCATTCACTATTTGCAGATAATCTAAAATTCATTTTAAATAATTTTCCGAATCTTCTACCTGTTGGAACCACAGTTTCATTTTTATAAAATGTACATTCGTCTTTGTCAGATTTGTATTTTAACCCTTTGTCGAGTGCTGCTCCTTCTGAAAACAAATTATTTGCAATTTCTGGTACGTATAATACCTTTTTAATGCTTGCTGATTTCCATGTTGCTCCATTGTACGCTTTTATTTCAATATTTCCTTCACCGAGTGCCTCAATGAAGTCGTTGTTACCCACTTTTACCTTTCTTGGATTTTCAAAATATGTAAAATTGTCTTGCTCAAACCAGTCCGCCCTATATGACATATGATCACTTGCACTGCTGTCTAGAATCCAATCGTCCTTCCTAATCTTCTTTCCTTCAGTAGCAATTAGTGCATGTTTTGATTCAGATTTTGACTCATCCTTTCCTTTCTTATGCCAGCAATTTTGTTTAATGTGTCCCGGCTTTTTACAATAGTAGCAGAATTTTCCTTTCAAATTTTGTTTATTTTCGCTATTTAAATTCCTTTTTGAACGACATTCATTGTTCCAGTGTCCCTTTTTACCACAATTAAAACACGTTCCGGACTTATATCCACTTATATCTTCCCAGCATCTTCCATCTTTGTTCTTATTGAACTTTCGAGCAACCAATGCGTTACTTTCTATGGACTCATCTTTGTTTCTAGAATTTATTCTCTCCTCTTCTAATAAGAGCCGAGTTAGCAAACTCTCCATAGTTTTTTCTTGTGTTGAATCCCACGCAGAATGTAAATGATCGAAAGATGGTGGTAATGTCGAAAGAATTTTATTTATCATCATATTATTTGTTATTTTCTCACCCATTGTGTTTAGTTGATGTGCCAAATCTTCAACTTTTGCTATATGTTTTGCTATACTGTCTCCGTCGTATTTCAATCCATAAAATTTTTGCATCGCCGTATTTACCGCTGCTTCCGACGAACGTCCATGAACTGCTTCCAGTCTCTTCCACATTTGTTCAGATGATTCACAAACCATAAGACGAACCATATTTTGTTCACTGACCGATGTGACAATCCATTTTTGTGCTTCATTGTCCTTTTTTATCCATGATTTGACCTGAGTATCAGTTTCATTTCCATTGATAACCGGTTTTCTCGTTGTTCCACTAACGATTTCCATAAAATCCAAATTTCGCAATACAATTTTCATCGCGAATATCCACACCGCAAAGTTACTTCCGTCTGACGCCAATTTAATCGACGCATATTTTTCATTGCGTTCTTCCATGTGTGTTTTTATTTTATTTTTACCACGACACGTAAAGTATTATTTAGTTATTTTTAGTTTCGTGGCTCTGGGCCCATAACCTGTTTGAATTATCTATGTATACTAAATAATTAACCACTCTACGTTGTATTAATAATAATTGTATTTCAAATTATTCAAAGATATACAGCACAAAATAATATTCGACCTATTTCAATTGACAACTATTTCGGACTGTTTATAACTTTGTTTTTACGTTGCTAACTAACATTTTTAATTTTAACAAACAAAATATAATATATAATATTTAAATCAACAATTATTATTTTAACAATAATACACAGGCTCTACTATTTAAACAGGCCGCTACAGAGATCTTGGAAGCTGTAAAAAATATGACGCCGGTTAAATTACACAAATTTATGGGCCGATGTTAATGACAATTTCATATTTTGAAAATATTCTATGACAGGCTTCTCGATGAATTTGACGAATTTTTTTACTACATTATTATGGAGATACAGCATGCAAGTTCAATTTTTTAAATAGGAATCGTAGTTAGTAGTATAATAATGGGGTTTCTGGACCAGCACTGCGGGTTGCCTACCTCGCGCCTGTACTGTAGTACGGCGTTGGGCGGCGCGGGGGGTCCCGTGATCGGAAGAGTGGGAGTGGGTCACGTGATCGGAAGAGTGGGAGGGGGTCACGTGATCGGGGGCGTGGCCTGGATGACGTCATCCAGGGGGCCTGGGTGACGTCATTCAGGAGGTCAGGCTGTACTGTTGTATGGACTCTTCTTTCAAGGTCATGTACCTGGACGTTTTTTTCAGGGGGTGAACTAGGAGGAGTCACGGGGTCTGGATCTAGGGTGACGTCATCCAGGGGGTCAGGCTGTACCGTTGTATGACTGACTTGGAGGTCTTCTTTCAAGGTCATGTACCTGGAGCTCTTCTTCAGGGGGTGAACTCGGAGGAGTCGCGGGGTCTGGATCAAGGGTGACGTCATCCAGGGGTCAGGCTGTGCCGTTATATGGCCGAATTGGAGGTTTTCTTCAGGCAGGATGGGTCTTCTTTCAAGGTCATGTACCTGGAGGTCCTCTTCCGAGGGTGAACTCAGAGGAGTCACGGGGTCTGGATCAAGGGTTACGTGGTCCAGTGAGCCAGGCCGTACCTGGAGGTTTTTCTTTAGGTGCAGTACGGACCTGGTGGCGCATGCGCAACGCGGACACCCTACGAACTTGTTCAAACCTGTTGCCTTGTAGCGTTGGATGGAGGGCCTTCCGGTTCACGTTTACGGACTTGTTCAATCTTTTTTCTTAATAATTCCACGAATTTGATCCATGATTACGCAATATTACGCGTCATTTTTAGAAACGTTGCAAAATTTCTGGGATTCCCCTTTACGTGTTCAAACCTGTTTCATATAATTCCAGGAAGTGATTACGCAATTTTGCACAACTATTGCATCATCTCTATTTTAGCATATTGTGCAATATTTCATCATGTTTATTTGCCAACGTTGCAGAAAATTAGTATAAATTAAACCTGCACTATACATTTAGTATTCATTTCATCATTCTACTGTTGAAGAGATAAGTTGTAATAAATATGGCTGCAGACAAATCTGATATTGTTTCGAAGTTAACAAGCGTCGGTGTCTGTGAGGATTTTAAAGAAACGAAAAAATTGCAAGATATTGATATCAATCGAGTGAATAAAATAATAAAACTACGTGAAATTAAAACCAAATTCGGCAGAGCAATAATTGCCGAATTAGAAGAATTCCAAGTGTTCTTACCTCGACGATTTGCGGCAGATCTCGGCCATGAAGAGGTTGAGAACATTAACCGAGAAGGAGACATTGCATTGATCAGCCGAGGACCGTTGGACGCCTGCAGAACTACTAAACTAGAGTTCCGGAAAATGTACGAGCAGGAAACTCAAGATTTTATTTGCGTGTACATTCAGATTATAAGTGAAATGTAAACACATTTAAATAATAATAAAACTGTGTAACTAATTTTTTTCTCTTATTTGTTCATTCCTTACAAGTGATTATACATATTAATACAATGCTTATACAATGGTTATACAACATAATTAGTTACTGATTTAAAAAGAAAAATGTACTATATATAAATATATAAGATACTTGTGATAACTGATACATGCGGACGTAGTGTAATTATTGCTGTTCATATAATTGTATTTTAAGGATAAATCTTCCCGCTGCAGATTCAAAATAATGTTCCCAATGTCGGGGTGATGTTGGCGAATATGAGGGTTCTGGGGCCGAAGTCAACCAAACTGCCTCAAAACAGTTTATTACACTGTCAAATTCGATAATGTCTCCGTTTATAACGGGGCATTCAAGTCCTCCATCGAGGGGGAAGCCATTTATACGTACACCATATAGACTCTAAATTAGAAAGAAATTAATTACTAAAAATTAAAATTAAAAATATGGAATAAAACTTACATGGTTATTAATCAATTTTAAATTTTCTCCTTCTAAAATGAAAACTGCATGGTTTTCATCCGCTTGATTCGGCTTTAATATTACTTCATTGTAACGCGCAGCACCCACCCGGAAAAAATTACTATCAATTAATTTAACACAGTATTTAACCTCTTCGGATGAATGTTCAATCACTGCCCACATGTTGAAGCCGTTTGTTTTCTAACTTCTAATGACTGTGTAGCCTAAAGTGTTGAGAATAATATATATATATATATATATATATATATATATATATATATATATATATATATATATATATATATATATATATATATATATATATACCGTGTGTCTCACGGCGATCTACACATAGGACGTAACGCGCTCATTTGATTTTTGAATTCAAAATATTAATCTGACTGTTTTTGTTTTTTTTTTTACCATTTAGACAGTATAATTGTCAATTTGACGTTTACTATTTTATTTTATTTGTGACATTCTAACAAATTTTATCAAGAAAAACAAACAGAAAGTGAAATCTAAATTAAAGAAAATGCAATCAACAGCTAGTGCACTAAGAAATAACTATTTATTTGGAGTAGTGTTTGACACTTCAAAACAAAAACAATCAGATTAATATTTTGAATTCAAAAATCAAATGAGCGTGTAACGTCCTATGTGTAGATCGTCGTGAGACACACGGTATATATATATATACATATATATATATATTATATATATATATAATATATATATATATATATATATATATATTTATATATATATATATATATATATATATATATATATATATATATATATATACAGTGCGAATAACGTAAGACTATACATTGGCGAACTTATTTTAGCTTTAATCAATGTGCCCAGGTCAGAAACAATTGAAATTACAATGACGTTTATTTTAGTAAATGTCACTGTATTTTTTAATGTCACTGTGCTTGCGTAATAATTAGTGCAAAAAATTTACATCACAGAAGAAAAGTTTAAGATGTACTCCTGGTACTTAGAAGGGGCGTTTTTGCGAGAAATTTTTGATTATTTCAGCGTTGAATTCCCGGGCAGGCCCATCACATGTGGCATTTAGTTATCACGCCCAAGTGATTTTGGAAATGTACTGATACCAATTACAATTTCAATACTTGAAGTGTACTTTTAATCCAATAACATGTAATAGATTTAATAAAAATATTAAATAAACTCTGTAAATGATTTAAATAAAAATAGTAGTCTGTGGAGAAGTGTCTAATTTTACATTATTCAACCATGATAAATTGGAATTTTTGTATGTAATCACCATGGTAACATTAAGTAAATGCCCTATGTCTAATTTTAAATTATTCAACGAATTGATACCAGCATGGGCAAATT
Source organism: Carabus problematicus (assembly GCA_963422195.1). Taxonomy (NCBI): domain Eukaryota; kingdom Metazoa; phylum Arthropoda; class Insecta; order Coleoptera; family Carabidae; genus Carabus; species Carabus problematicus. Next base: position 11,327,226 of record OY728584.1, read on the forward strand.
GATTAAAGCTAAAATAAAGTTGCCAATGTATAGCCTTACATTATTCGCACTGTATATATATATATATATATATATATATATATATATATATATATATATATATATATATATATATATATACATATACAGGGTGTTAATTAAAAAACTGGCCATAGGCGTTTAACATGTAAAATCAGTTTTTCCTCCTGCATTAGTTACCAAATTACTTTAGAGAAAAATACTTTAAATAAAAGTTGTAGAGAATTAAATTCTGCATCTAAGTGAGCAATCAGATTTAATTTTTGACATTTCCTAACTGAGAAAATCAAGTTTAAAATTTCATGAAAACACTTAAGATATAGGAATAGCCATGGAATTTAAACAAAATTATAAACAATTGTATGACATTTGCTGTCAAAAAAATTATTAAATCACGAATATTTAGATAAATTTGTCCAGAATAGAACCATTTTATTACTTGAAGCTTTTCTTCATGTGAAAACTGTTCCATACTTTTAGAAATATCTGTTATTGAACAAAAATTACGAAACACAAATTTTTTTGACAGTTACAATGTCATACAATTGTTTTTAATTTTGTTTAAATTCCATGGCTATTCCTATATATTGTGTGTTTTCATGAAATTTTAAACTTGATTTTCTCAGTTAGGAAATGTCAAAAATTAAATCTGATTGCTCACTTAGATGCAGAATTTAATTCTCTACAACTTTTATTTAAAGTATTTTTCTCTAAAATAATTTGGTAACTAATGCAGGAGGAAAAATTGATTTTACATGTTAAACGCCTATGGCCAGTTTTTTAATTAACACCCGGTATATATTATATATATATATAATATATATATATATATATATATATATTATATATATATATATATATATATATATATATATACATATATCGATAAATTTCTTTGTCTCATTGCTAACGCTAACGCAGCACTATGTATTCTGAGAAATAGCATGATAATTTTGTGCGAAGGTATAACGGAAATGGATTATCTTAAAAATACAATTGAATGAATAAATTATTTTCTACCGATAAATTTCTTTACATCACTGCCGACGCTGATATGCATTATATATTCCAAGAAATACTATGCGGTTTACAAACTTAGCTGCCCTTATAGCATTTCATCAGAACGGAATCAACTATACTCAGAAGAAATTCAATGTCTAACGAAGGAGTTCGTGATGGTGTACGTAGGAGAACAAATAGATTATACTTGGGTAAAATTTCCAAAATCGTGGAAGGAAGATCCGGAGTTTATAAGATATAGATATTGTCCGTTCGTGACAACGCTTGTTAGCATACTGAGGGTGTGGGGGATGATCTTAACTATTTAATTGAAATAAATGTATCAAACCCTTGTCTATAACGTCCATTATTTTTATCACGATCTTTATCAATCACTAGAAATCCATACCGAGCGTTCGTCCAGCATGTGGAGCGCATGTCACGGAAAATTGAATACGTCATGTCTGTATTTACATGATCATCATATATGTGTTTTAAATTCATGTCATCTTGTTTGAAGAGTATAAGTAGATTTGCATTGTCTCGTACTAAATGTTTCGGTATTCTGGTGTAAGTTTGACATAAATAGAAACAATCAATTTTCGAATGCCTTCCCATGCTGAAGTATGCCCGAATATTTTCCTGTTTTTCGCATGCAACATCATCAAATACAAACAGCGAATTCGGTTTAGCGTTATTAAGATGAACAATTTTGCATTATCTGTATACTGATGAAAATTTATTATGTCCGATACGTGAGCGAATACATTAGCTAAATACTGATATTTAGGCTGATTCAGCGATTTTGCAAACAAATATAGATTTTCAAAACGTAACCCGTTCGGATGTAGTATAAGTGCAAGCATTACGTTCGTTTTTCCACAATTAGACGGGCTGCAAATAATACAACGTACAGTATTCGGTAGAGGTTCCCCATGTCGTTGATAATTCGTATGACTCTTATTATCAATTAAAACGTCAAAATCCTGAACTGGTAATGACAACTGATGTTTAATGTATTCCATCTTTACTCTTACTGACGAGAGATGAGCGTTACATCAGTATTTATGTATAAATTGGTGATCTTATGCACCATCACCTCATTATGTGTACGAATATGAAAGAGTGCACACGTTATCGTCGTCCTCGTCACGGTCGGGGACTTTTAAATACAGTTATTAATAAGTTGCCATTTGAGATGCACATTCCTGGCTATCACTACTGCGGGCCGGGAACAAAGCTGAATAAACGTATCGCACGCGGTGATCCTGGAATCAATCAACTAGATGCTGCTTGCAAAGATCATGATATCGCATATTCAAAACTAAAAGATTTGCATGAACGACATAATGCTGACAAAACAAAATTGAAAAAAGCGCGGGAAAGGCTTCATTCAAAAGATGCTGGCTTAGGAGAAAAATCCGCTGCCTGGCTGGTGAAGAATGCGATGAAAACTAAGGTTAAATTAGGAATGGGCTTAAAACGAAAATTCCCTGTGAAACTGGCTGTAAACCAAGCTAAAACAATGTTACGAGAAACGAAAACATTAAATGACGATGATGATGATAGTGTGAAAAAAGCAGTCAACATTTCATTGTGTGCTGCACGTAAAATTGTGAAATCAGGAGGTGGAAAACGGCGATTTAAAAAACCTCGAGTGATACCAGTACCAAAGCGTGGTGGTATTTTACCATTAATACCAAATTTTTGCCGCATTGGAAGCCATCGGCAGTTTAGCAGGTGGCACTGCTAGTGTTGTACGCGCAGTTAAAGACGCTCAGAATGCGCGTAAAGAATTAGAAGAAAATGTGCGACATAATAAAACAATTGAAGCCATTGCTCTTGGAAAGAAAGGATCCGGACTTTATATGAAACCATACCGTAAAGGTTTTGGTTTATATTTAAAATCACATAATTTTTTATAAATCTACCCAGGCGTGCTTTAACTGACATTGAACTGCGAAGATATTCGCGTGAGGTATTATATTTTCGCGGTGTTTTTATGAGAAATAATTTACCATCTCGCGTGCGTTTAAACGAATATGGTATTATAAACCTTGATGAACGTCCCCCTACTGAGGTTATACGGTATCTTAGTAATTTAGATCCTAAAATAACCATTAAATATAATCATAAAAGGTTTCAAAATTTTGATACAGTAATTTGCAAACATTTATGCTTAAATTTTCTTCATAAATAACAATTTGTATCAGACAGTCAGTCAGTCTCACAATGTCATCCCTACTGATATCATTGTCTGGTAATCAGTCCATATTAACGGCAGATTTTTTCCCGCCAATTGATTTAAATTATGAATCGCAGTATGCACTAGGTCTTGTTGACTTTCAAACGTTCAACTCTGTACCAAACATTGATAAGTATAATAATAAATTCTACGTAGAAGATGACGTCATTGAAATTCCTGTCGGATCGTATGAGATTGAAGATATTGAATTATATCTGAATCAGCAATTTAAAGCTAGACAAGTTTCAATATCATTGAAAGCGAATAACAATACACTAAAGAGTGAAATTAAATGCAATCGAGCAATAAACTTTGAACCTGATGATTCCATCGGGTCAATATTAGGTTTCACAAAACGCACACTACAGCCTAATATTCGTCACGAATCTGATTTACCCGTGAAAATTCTCAGTGTAAACACAGTGCGTGTAGAGGCGCTTTCCTTTCGACTGATCTAGCTACCCTGAGCTACTCCCAGCTGAACTGAACTGCACAGTTTTGTTCCTTTCGGCCTTGGGTAGTACGATCTGATCTACTCTGTTACTTCCCCCTTTACCTCCCGAAGCACCAAAAATTTCATGGTGCGAACTGAACTGCTCGCCCGGTTAGCTGCGTTTGTTGTATATATGCAAGCAAGTTGAATAATGTTCTATAAAACGTATCTCCATTTGTCAGATATTTATGATATTTTTATGTAGTTAATACACAAATTATACTTTGCAATTCATTTTTAGTACTCACGATGCATTTTCTGATTTCTCGCAATTTTAATTTTTAATAATAGCTTGATATAAGTGTTCTTTAAATAAGTACGGATACGTGGGAAATGACTGTTAATATTTTTATTTATATATTCTATATTTATTTCAATATATAAAGAGATGAACATAAAAAATAATTATTATCTACAAACAAAAATTAATTTTGTTGCGAAATCTGAAATATCAAGCTAGTCAACTACCCCACTAAATTTTGTACGTTCCTTTCGCATGAGGATCAGTTCAGTAACACCCCGATCAGATCAGTTCAGCTCCCCCAGCTGGGGTAGACGAAAGGAAAGCGCCTCAGATTGCAGCATTACAACGGAAGCATATCATAATGGAAGCCCGAGTCATACAATACATGAATTTTCTATAGCATGTTACGATTATTTTGTCTATTTTGTCACTATTGTGTTTTGCATTCCTTTTGACGTCTTGTGTCCTTGTTATTGTTCGTATGTGTCATTTTCGCCTTGTCTATTTTCATTACCTGTTATTTTCGTTTCTGTTAGTTTAGTCTGAAATATATGTTTGTTGTTAGTTACTCCTTCAGAGTGATATTATAGTTTAAATAGTAGATATAAATAGATTTAAAATATTTTACTTACTAGATTCAACTTTTTACTTGCCTCAATAACCCACGTGCTAGATTTCAATAAGATAATTTGGGTTATAATTAGTTACAATAACAAGTTTGACGTTTGCCGATAATAAAGCTATTGTTTCACTTACTATCTCAGACCCGTTCACACCTACCCATTGGCGTAGCGTATGTAGAATTTCGTTCATATTCAATTTTAACTGTTTTTAATAATATTCATAAATTCATGGGAGTTGGGTTTCATAAATAAATGCGTAACTAAATTCATAGTAATAGTTTATTCGCCTGTATTTCAGATTATTCCCTTGTTGTCTTGTGTAAATGTTTCTTAATGTCGACCTTGGCGTCACTTGTCTTCTTGGCGCAATCGTATGATCTACTTTCTTTGTTTTCCGACTTATCGGAAGTTTTCCTTCTTCTTTACTTAATTTAAGTAAGGATGAGTTTCGTTTTGACTGGGCACGAGTACGCATCTTGAAAGCCATCGTACAGTATTTTTCTTTTGAATGTCACGTTTTGGTTCGTGCTAAGTGAATTTTTGGTCATTGAAGACAAAAATCACCCCTATTGTAAGGGATTTTCGACCATTAAGTGATCGCTGTGGAGAGTTCGCGAAAGTTCGCGCTTCCACGGTATACCTGCGTGCAGGGATTATCGAAAGAAACGACGGTACGAGATTTCTATTTGTCCGTACAATTTTCGTTCCAACTGTATGTTCTGCGTGGTCCATGTCCACAACCGGAATACCGAAGGAGACGTCGCGGCGAGACCCCGTTCATCGCTGTTGAGCCCGCATCCATTTCCGAGGCCATCCGACGCTAAGGACCCGCTTAGACCAGTTTTCGGGAAACACGTGGTCACGCAGATAAGTGCACCAGCACCCCTTTCGAGTTTTGTATCTTTTCTTCCCCTTCTTTGTTTTGCTTATTGTCGTCCACGTGAACGTGAGACCATTTTTGTATTAACTTACTTTCCCCCCCTTCATATTTAATATACTTATGTATATAATCTTTGTGTTCTAAAATATTATTATTTTGTTAACAACTAAGCGCCAGGCGCACGTATATTGTAATCTTTATATTTTTCTGTATTTCGCGGACACGGGTGTATTCTTTTACTTTATTTTTTTTTGTCGCGCATTGTGTTTTCGTGTTCTCCCGCTAAGCAACGTGTCTATTCCCACCTTTTGTGAGCCGAAGTTGATCAACCGAGGACCCCGTCCCCCCCTCACGTATTGTTCTACCTGTGCGGATTAGACGCACGCGTAGTCGGGCGACCATACACTAGCGCCGTCTATCTGGTCATTTTTTATTTTATTTAACATTGTGCTGACATTTCTGCTCAGCTGTGTTGTTTGTGTTTTTCTTTGAACACCCCGTATCCCCGTATTTTGTTTTTGTTATTTTGATAATCTTAATTTAATTTTGCTAATTCACATTTCATTATTTTGTTTTCTTACGTTATTACTAATTTAATTTATTTTGTACTTATTTATTTATTATTTTTGCTTACATCAAATTAAATTCATTTAACTTCTACCTTTTTGTATTTTTGTATTTACCGCCCCTTTTCCCGTGTCGTGTTGTGTTTCGATCATTTTGTCCGCGCCACCATCGCAGTTTGGTGGGTGCAGGTAGTAATTTTAATTGCGTGGCGCCCAAACATAGTTATTCGACCACACCCTTCTCCACTGAGAAGCTGGCAACCTCATCCTCGTGAGGACAATTGTTCGTGGCCCATCAGGCACGTAACAAGCAGTGCCACCTGGTTACAAAATTGTTGAAGTACCAGCCAATGTTATCTATCTTCCGATCAGTGTTAGAAGTATTCCAACAATAACACTTAAAATAGTCGATCAGGATGGAAATCTCATCAATTTTCGAGGTGAAGTCATCACGGTAGGACTACACGTGAAATCAGTCTAGTCAAAATGGGTATTCATTTTGGTGCTGTACGAAAAACGTATAAAATGGGTGTACCAATAAAGAAGCCTATCACTAGTAAACGTGGTGTTAAACAGTTAACATCACCGAATAAGCGGTTCCTGAAATCATTAGGATTAAAACTCCGGCAAAATTAAGTGGTTACGAAGATTCTTCAAGCGGCATAAAATACGATACCGAATTATTTGTTTATTTTCGTTCAAAATAAAAAAAGAGGACGAAGGCAGCAATGGAAATTCTACAAATTAACGAAGAAATTAATTTCGCTAATGGAATAATTCTTAAGGAAGTACATTCACATCAGCCATATGCATCAACTACATTCAACAATAATGATGAAATACGAATTCCTGTGCAACAGCAAGATATATTTACTCTTCCTCATGAAAGTTTTCTATACATCGAAGGAAAAGTAAAGCATGATAGTGATACAAGTGTAACACTAAGCAATAATTCTATCGCATTTTTAATTGGATGAAATTCGTTATAAACTGAATGGAATTGAAATTGACCGATCGAAAAATGTTGGTATTACTAGTACAATAAAATCGCTTCTATCTATCAATGATGCTGAAAGTAAATTTCTGGAAAATGCCGCTTGGAATCCTCATGATTACAGCAATCGAGTATTATCCAGTGATGGATATTTCAATGTTTGCATTCCCTTAAAAATGTTGCTGGGGTTTGCTGAAGATTATAAAAAGATCATTGTTAATGTACGTCAAGAACTTATATTAGTACGTGCAAAGAATGATGAAAATGCATTCATAGCAACATCTGAAGCTAACACAAGCATTACAATAGAAAAAATTCAGTGGCGTTTGCCATATGTACATGCGTCAGACAGTGAACGTTTGACATTATTGAAGCATGTTAAAATGAATAAGTCTATTTACATACCGTTCCGAACATGGGAGTTATATGAATATCCATTGTTGCCCCCATCGCAGAATCAACTATGGACTGTGAAGACTACAACTCAACTTGAAAAGCCCCGTTTCGTCAAACTCGCTTTTCAAACAACACGAAAAAATAAATTGGAAAAAGATTCATCGTTATTCGATCATTGCCAGCTAACCAATGTAAAATTAATCGTTAATTCCGAATGTTTTCCGTATGAAAATTTAAATTTGAATTTTGATAGAGATCAGTATGCACTTTTGTACTCTATGTATTCAGAATTTCAAAAATCTTATTACGAACGAAATGCTCAGCCACTATTATCACGAAATGAATTCAAAACCCGAGCAATGATAGTAATCGATTGTTCAAACCAAAATGAATCTATTAAAACTGGATCAGTTGATGTCCGTATTGAATTTGAGTCAAGCTCTAATTTCCCTCCGAACACTCCTGCATATTGTTTAATAATACATGATCGGGTTGTAGAATATAATCCGTTAACCAATTATGTTAATAAAATTGTATAACTATTGTATTAATATGTATAATCACTTGTATGGAATGAAAAAAAAAGAAAAAAATTAGTTACATATAACTGCAGTTTTATTATTTAAATGTGTTTATATTTCACTTATAATCTGAATGTACACTTTCAAATAAAATCTTGAGTTTCCTGCTCGTACATTTTCCGGAACTCTAGTTTAGTAGTTCTGCAAGCGTCCAACGATCCTCGGCTGATCAATGCAATGTCTCCTTCTCGGTTAATGTTCTCAACCCCTTCATGGCTGAGATCTGCCGCAAATCGTCGAGGCAAAAACACTTGGAATTCTTCTAATTCGGCAATTATTGCTCTGCCGAATTTGGTTTTAATTTCACGTAGTTTTATTATTTTATACACTCGATTGATATCAATATCTTGCAATTTTTTCGTTTCTTTAAAATCCTCACAGACACCGACGCTTGTTAACTTCGAAACAATATCAGATTTGTCTGCAGCCATATTTATTACAACTTGTCTCTTCAACAGTCTAATGGTGAAATGAATACTAAATGTATAGTGCAAGCTTAATTTATACTAATTTTCTGCAACGTTGGCAAATAAACATGATGAAATATTGTGCAATAATTCCAAGAAATGTTAAACAAATTTGGACAAGTTCGTTAGGAGGAATTCTAGAAATGCGTCTTTAGCAGTATATATTCGTAGAACGATGAAACTAGGAGAGATGAAATTTTATTTAGGAAACTAGGAATTCTAAAAAAACAGATAAATTGGTCTAGACAATTTTTATTTCCTACATAAGATACATATATTCATACACATATTTTTTACCATTTCAATATATTGGCAGCGGGAACATTTGTAAATGGGTGGCGCAGGACCGTCTATATGTGTTCTGTCACTTGGTAGATTGTAATGATCGTAGCATGGCAGTCGCTTGGTAAATTCCGGATGTATTTTAAATTTGGATGGCAGCTTGTGAAATAAGTCTTCTAGCTGAGCACCTTCGAAACTCTTCATCAGTTCGATAAATTTAACATCATCCACCTCACCACGTCTATACGCTTTTATAATTATTTCACTCATCCAGGTACTTAGTTCACCGGATTTATTCGTTAGACATGTAAATGTTTGCTTCATATTATCGACAAACGAAGAGCTGGTCTCACTTATTTCTTTTTCCATCTTGAACCGCCGATACAATATTGAATGCATGTGATTATCAGTAAAATGATGAAATGAATACTAAATGTATAGTGCAAGTTTAATTTATACTAATTTTCTGCAACGTTGGCAAATAAATATGATGAAATATCGCGCAATATGCTAAAATAGAGATGATGCAATAGTTGCGCAATATTGCGTAATCACTTCCTGGAATTATATGAAACAGGTTTGAACACGTAAAGGGGAATCCCAGAAATTTTGCAACGTTTATAAAAATGACGCGTAATATTGCGTAATCATGGGTAAAATTCCTGGAATTATTAAGAAACAGGATTGAACAAGTCCGTAAACGTGACCCGGAAGGCCCCCCATCCAACGCTACAAGGCAACAGGTTTGAACAAGTTCGTAGTGAGTCCACGTTGCGCATGCGCCACCAGGTCCGTACTCCACCTAAACAAAAACCTCCAGGTACGGCCTGGCTCACTGGGCCACGTAACCCTTGATCCAGACCCCGTGACTCCTCCGAGTTCATCCCTGAAGAAGACCTCCAGGTACATGACCTTGAAAGAAGACCTCCAAGTCAGCCATACAACGGTACAGCCTGGCCCCTTGGATGACGTTACCCTTGATCCAGACCCCGTGACTCCTCCGAGTTCACTCCCCGAAGAAGACCTCCAGGTTCATGAACGAAGAAGCCATACAACGGTACAGCCTGAATGACGTCATCCAGGATGACGTCACCCTGGATGACGTCATCCAGGCCACGCCCACTTCAACCACGTGACACCCCCGCCACCCCCACCCCACCGGAACAAGCCGTCCAACAGTATGGGCGGCGGGTAGGCAACCCGCAATGCTTGTCTCAGAACCCCTTTACTATACTACTGATGAACGCGGATCTGTTGGTCGGATTAGATTTTCTGAGCAGATTCCGTGTCAAGATTGATTGGGAGAATAATTCGATAAAAATAGGCAACGCGTGGTTACCTTTAGAGAAGGCAAATCTACATAGTAACATACCAGATGCAAGAGGGGTGACATCGCGATGTGATGAAAGACCGAGATCTGGAGACAGCCAATGGTCCAGAGAAAGATCACCAAAGCGCGTATGGTTCGCAGAAGGGGTGAGACAAGGACCACCTGATAGTGAACCACGGCCTTGGAGCGGAGTGCAGCCATGGCGTCATGTTCAGCATCAGCAGCAAGTGCGACAAAGACAGTCAGCAGAGGAACTGCGAGGGAGAGATGGAGCGAGATATGAAGTGTTGTTCTAATACAGACGTTCATAGACAGGTGCCCTTCGGACAGAGAGAAGTGTTGCAGAGAGAGATGCAATCATTGTTGGACAATGATATAATCACGCCGAGCGCATCACCGTGGAGTGCTCCTGTAGTTCTGGTTCAAAAGAAGCGTCATCCAGGAGAGGAACCGGAAGTACGTGTGTGTAATTGACTATCGAGGTTTGAATGCCGTGACAAAAATGGATTATTTTCCATTACCGCATTTACAAGACACAATAGATCAACTGTCGGGATCGAGCTTGTTCTCGACTATGGATTTGGCAAGTGGGTACTTTCAAGTCGAATTAGATGAAAGAGATCGAGAGAAAAGTGCGTTTAGCACACCATTCAATCATTATGAATTTAAACGTATGCCGATGGGACTGAAAAATTCACCAGCAACGTGGCAGCGAATGATGTACGCAGTGTTATCTGGGCTGACTGGTCAACAGTGTCTGGTATATTTGGACGACATCATTGTGTATAGTGGCAACGATGTGGACGAACACCTGCTGAGATTGAGAGCTGTGTTTGACCGTCTGCGGGAGAGTAAACTAACCTTGAAACCAACCAAGTGCAACTTCTTGCAACGAGAAGCACATTACTTAGGCCACATAATCACAAGTGAAGGATGCAGAACCGATCCAGAAAAAACGAGAGTGATTAAGAATTATCCGCAACCTCGTAATGTTAAAGATATTCGTGCATTTCTGGGATTATGCGGATTTTATCGCAAATTTGTGCCGAAGTTCTCCGAGATTGCACAACCTATGTCACAATTGACCAAAAAGAACGTGTCGTTTGTATGGACTGAGACGCAAGAAGGTGCATTCAATTCATTAAAGACCGCATTGTCGACACCACCTGTGTTAAAATATCCAGACTTTGCAAGACCATTTATACTTGCTACAGACGCATCGGGGATTGCGATAAGCGGTATCTTAAGTCAGAAGCATGATGGGTTTGAACATCCTATCGCATATACAAGTCGTACATTGCACGGTGCAGAAACGAGATATTCTACCATCGAACAAGAATTGCTAGCCGTAGTTCCGATGTTATTTAACGAGAACGCATTTTACGCTAATTACGGATCATGCACCGCTACGATATCTATTGTCATTGAAGGATCCGAGCTCGAGATTATCCAGATGGGCGCTATCTTTGATGGAATATGACTTTGAAGTACAGCACAGACCTGGCAGACTAAACACCAACGCAGATGCCTTATCGCGAGTAATTATTGAACCCGATACCACCACGTCTACAAATAAACAGAGTGTGCGAGCTGTCAACCAAGAAAACGAGAACAGGGATAATTTAGTGGAACCTATGGTGCCAGTGGTCTGGGACAGAGAAACGATAGCAGCAGCTCAGCACAAGGACACCGATCTGATTAAAATCATACATAGTGTGAAGAGAGAAGGGAATGACGTTTATTATCTGGACGTAGACAACGTACTTCTCAAAGCCAGAGAAGGGGCTGAAAGGCACGATAAGATAGGGGCACCGAGAGTAATGAGAAATAAAATTATGAGCATGTTTCATGACCCACCAACAGTGGCGCATTGTGGTAATGGAAAAACATTGGAGCTAATCCGACGACATTTCTATTGGAAAGGGATGGTCAGCGACATAAAAAAGTATTGTGATGCTTGTCATTCATGTAGCTTGAGAAAACCAGGTCATAAAACCAAGGCCACATTACAAAGGATGCCAGTACCATCAGAAGTATTCGGAATGGTCGCAATCGATATAGTGGGACCACTTAACCGAACCAGGAATGGCAATAAGTATATCTTAACCTGTATGGATTATCTTTCACGATATCCAGAGTGTATTCCGTTACCTGATATACACGCGTCATTAGTTGCAAATGCATTTGCAACCCATGTTATTGCTCGCCATGGAGCACCGAAAGCATTGTTGTCCGATTGTGGGACACAGTTTGTGTCAAAATTATTCAAAGAATTATACCAAATATTAAACATAGAGAAATTACAGACCCGAATGCAACGACATGATCGAACGTATGCCTCGCACTATGAAAACAATGCTGTCACATTTCGTAACAAATGACCAGGATTCTTGGGATGAGTGGCTCCCGTTCATTATGATGGCTTATAGAAACACTGTGCACAAATCAACGAATGAAACACCATTCTTTCTAATGCATGGACGAGATATGGAATTACCATTTCATACGATATTAACGCCACATCGCGTGCCGTATGATCTGGACGAGAACTACGTAGCAGAATTTGTGCAACGAGTACAGCGAGCGCATCAGGAAGCGGCAGAAAAGTTGAATGAAGTAGGAGCAAAGCAGCAAGCAGTATCCGCGAAAAAAGCAAGGAATAAAGAGTATCACGTAGGTTATAAAGTCGATTTGTACATACCAGCTGTGAAAGCGACAAGGATAGCTAGAAAATTTGCACCGAAGTGGTCTGGTCCATATCGAGTGACAAGTGTATTGGGTCCCGTAACATATAAAATAAAACAAATATACGGTAATAAACAGTGTACTGTACACGTAAACAGTTAAAACCGGTCGAGGACCCGGCACCAGACTACGTCGAGTCTGGTGAGAGCGGAGTAGAGGACGAGGACGACGTCGAAGTAATAGTGGAGGACGAGGACTTCGACGCCGAGGCTGACCAGGGTTATGAGCAGCTGACGCCGCCTCCCGAGGATATGTGGGAGATAGAGTATAGTGAAGGGTGCAGTGACAAAAGTTAAGTGGGTGTTAATTAGGTGCATGTTAGTATTAATTATTTTATTTTGTTTATTACCACTCATTAAGTGCATGTTAGTATTAATTCTTTGTTTTATGTTTATGTTACCAACCTTTATTAATTCGTACGTAACCATTATTATAAATATTCTTTATATTTTTACTCATGTTATTCATTGCTGATATATACGTGTTTTATTATGTTTTGTATGGTTAATTATATTCGGTAGTTTATTGTTATGTTGGTAATGAGTTGCTATACAAATATGTGCTGAATGACGTTATTCTAATTTTTGTCCTTTTACGTTTAGTATAATTATTTTTTGTTTATTAATTCATTTATTATTATTAGTACATTTATTTTCATTTATTAATTCATTTTTTTTATTGTTATGCTATTCATTTTCTCTTATATATTGTTTTTTTATTAAATACATATATATATATATATATATATATATATATATAATTAGATATAAAGGTTATGATTAACTATGAATCTTATATATGTAAACGCGTGGCCAGTATCCGTCGAAAAAAGCAAAGGTCAGCTAGAGAGACCTTCGTTTTCAGCAGAGAAAGGGCTGTTGTTGGAAGCCGGCTCTGCGCTGGGCAAACGGGCTAAGCCGGTACGCTCGAGATTTCTTGGAATTAGGGTGATAAGGTTCGACACTAACCAGATGTTTTACAGAGGCGCGAATAGGGGTATACGCAGCGGGGGCGCGATTAGCATAGGGCGATTCATGCGCTCTTCGGGCAAAGAAGGTTACTACCTCACTGTTTTAACCCGTTTTAGTATAAAAAGGGCAGATATTCGGTAGCTAAATTAGAGTTCACCCTGGCTCTCACCCACAACGAAGTACTGCCCGACTACCAAGTGAATCAGTGAAAGTAATAAGAGTTCACCCTGGCTCTCACCCACAACGAAGTGCTGCCCGACTACCAACCGAATCAAGTGATAGTGAAAATAGTTCAAAGTCTAAAAAGTGAATTGTACTTAGAGAAATCAGAATCCACAAAGTGAATTGGACTTAGTACAATTGGCTTCGCGATTGAAAGTAAATTTAGTTAGAGTCCACAAAGTGAATTGGACTTAGTACAATCGACTTCGCAATTGAAAGTAAATTGCTGTTAGAGTTCAAGTTTCCGAACGGACTTAGCGCGAACGACGCTAAGTGTTTATGTGCTACGGTGTTCAAGCCAACCCCAGTATACAAGGTCAGCCCAGATCAGCTGTTGGTACCGTCAACAATGATCATACTACATACTGGTCGCACGTAAGACGCGTTGCACGACTTACAACCAGACAACCCGTGCTGTACTACTGTAAGTGTGTTGCATGTCTCTGAAATTATTAAATAAACAGTGTTAAAACTACCAGTGTGTTTAATTTAATTACAACAAACCACTTCACACTCAAGAAGCAAACCCACCATCTATCCGTAAGATTCACTGACAAGTTTTGCCGTTTGGTGTCAGTGGCCATAATAGCGAGGTTACTCACCCTGGTAAACTCATATGGTTCCAGCTCTTACAATAGAATCCAAAATGGTTGGAATAAATGTCTATAGTTCAAGGTGTTTCGACTTGTTTATTTCATAACTTAATGATAAAGATGATCACAGATATAGCGACGTTTCGACCATATGGTTTTTGGTCATTTTCAAGCAAAAGAACAAAATTCTATTTCATACAAACATAAAACAAAATCTTTTGAGAATTTCACTCAAAACGTAAAAAATGTTTAACTGAATCTTTCCACATCATGTACGTAGACGTGATGGCTGCTGAGTTTGGCTGTTTACCATTCGTTATCTTTGTATATAAACACAGACTCACCAGGTAGGACAGCCTAGCTACGCTTCATGTTTCTATCATAACTGGTAACGAGGTAACTCGAACAATAATAAAGTTTTCCGATATTTATATCTGGCATATCCCTTCTACGTGTATGTAAACGTGTGAGCCATATTCTACTTGTTAACTTTTGTTTTCTTCCATATAATTCGTTTGTTTGGGTTTCATACCATCGTATTAAATTATATACTTTCGTTACTAGAAAAAATTTATTGGCAAATAAAACCGTGCTTATTTATACAAAATGTAAAATAAATAGAATATTTACCTTGTTCCAGGGTAATTTCAAAAAAATATTTCGAGTTCGTTCATTTCTAAATTTAGGCGCATCTACATGTGGAGCGTAGATTGTATACATTATGAAATTTATGATTTATTAATATGTAATTCGAATTAACAACATTTATCTGTTACTAATTTGATTCGGAAAGCATGAAACGAAAATACTGCACACTAAAATTATTTCAAGGTTATATATTGTAACGACCAGAATTGCAGAACGGATGCACCTTATAATTAGTTGAAAGTAAAATCAATAGCTTGTTAAATATATGTATGAATTTATGTTCTGATTTAGTATAAATGCTTCCTACAGACTTCCAGATGATAGCACATTGTTGTACTACCTCCATCAGTACACAACACAACATGAAGTTTCTGGTAAGCATTTGCAATTATTTTTTTACTGTAAACATTTTGATTTGAAACTAGACGAACATCTTTTTTGTAGGGTTGTGTGTTCCTCACTGTCCTGGCATTGGTAGCAGCCGAAGAGTCAAAAGTAACCGCAAAACGCGGTATCGAGAGCTTCGGAGGCAGTCATGGTGATCTAGGAGGCAGCAGCTCTGGACATGGCATCAGCGGTGGATTTGGAGGTGGTCATGGAATCGGTGACGGACTAGGAGGCGGTAATGGAATTGGTGGAGGATTCGGCGTGGAACTTGGAGGAGAACTTGGTGGTAGTGTAGGAGCTAGTAGTATTAACGGCGGTGCTGGTGGAGCTGGCCAAACGATTGGTAATCAGATCACTATCACTAGACAAGTGGCTGTGCCAGTACCCCAGCCGTATCCAGTGCAAGTTCAGAGAGACGTTCCTTACCCCGTTCAAGTTCCAGTCCGTGTACCTGTTGACAGTCCATATCCCGTCCACGTGCCCCGATCATACCCAGTTCCCGTTGAAAGGCATGTACCTTACATTGTGGTACGCCAGGTGCCAGTTCCAGTGCAGGTGCCAATTAGGATCCTCGTACCTGTACAGGTGCCAGTACCCTACCCCCGTCCCTACCCAGTGCCCGTGTCTAGGCCTGTGCAAGTCCCCGTTCCAGAACCAGTCATCGTTAGGCAGCCAGTGCCCGTGATTATCAACACCGGTGCAGGTGCCGGTGGAACCGCTGGCGGTGCTGGTGGCGTAGGAGGTGGATTCGGTGGAGCTGGAGGCATTGGCGGCGGATTGGGTGGACATGGAGGTTTCGGTGGAGCTGGCCTTAGTGGATATGGTGGATCTGCTGATGGTTTCAGTGTTCACAGAGGATATTCCGTATCTGCCGGTGGACATAGTCCAGGGGGAAGTTACGGACACCATTAACGCACATTATAAAATATTTCATTCATCTCCAGAAATTTCGTTATTGTTTACAATGTAGCACTTCTTTTTCTTTTATATTTATCATCCAATCATTTATTTGTAACTAGCATCTGTTTTCAAATATACTGTTTATAAGAAAATAATGCGTTTATATTATTTTATGCTTAACGGTAGTCTGACACTGTATTTTTATACAAAAATGCTTATTATAGATCTAAGTGCGGATCTTTCGTGATTCACCAGCCATTTTCAGCAATCCATAATCAAATAATACATACATAACATCACGCCTTTCCTATGACTGGGGTGGGGTTTCAGACCCATTGTTTTCTCACAGAAGCTTGCTACATAAAACATTTATATATAATGAATTACTATCCAAGTTCTAGAATTCACTAAGTTTTCGCTCTCGTCTCATTAACATTCACGCACCTTGTCATACATACTCACCTATTATTTTTACTACTAGCTTTATGTTTATTCAAGATACTTTCTAACATATTAATCCATTTATTCCCAGATCTTGCTATTATTCATGCTCCTTCAATCTTAGCTAAATAACATATTCCTTCAAATGATCTTCAGATTCACCCATAACTATTATTTTTACAATGTAAAGCTTTGTTGTAACAATACATCTATGCATATATTAAAAAGCAAAATATATATACATATATATATATATATATATATATATATATATATATATATATATTTTGTTGCGCTGGTAAAAAGTAGGCTATCTACAGAGAGTTTGTTGTTTGTTAACTGGATAGAAACGAAATAGTTGTTTTTGGTTGTCTTGTTGTTGACGATACTGTCAGAAGTAGTTTTTGATGTGTGTGTTAGCGAATGCTATTACCGTATATTATCTGTATAATCAATTTCTGTATTAGTTGTGATACAATATAATACATACATACATACATAACATCACGCCTTTCCCATTACTGGGGCATATTATATATTATATAGAAAACTCCCTTTCATTCCTTATTTTCTAACAATAGTTCGCCAAATACTCCTATCCATACATAACTGTCTCGCCTCGTTAATATCCATACACCTTGTCATACATGCTCTCCTATTATTTCTGCTTATAATTTTACGTTCACTCAAAACATTTTCTATCATATTCATCCATTTATTCCTCGGTCTTCCTCGAATTCGTGTTCCTTCAATTTCACCCAAATAAATTTTCTTAGTCAATCTATCATTTGACATTCTTTCCACATGTCCAAACCAACGCAGCTGACTTGAAGCCACTCTTTTCACAACATTTTCACTAATTTCACATTCATCATACACTACTTTATTCCTAATACGGTCTCTTCTAGTCACTCCGCACACTCCTCTCAAAAATCTCATTTCAACCGCAGTTACCCTTTTTTTATTTCGGTTATCCCATACCCAACATTCAGATCCATACATCAACGATGGCACAAGTACAATATAAATATAAATACTTATTATATCAACGGTTGTTGTATATTTTATCAACGCGTAGTGATAAAGGCGTGCAGTACCCACGTAACAATTGGTGTCAGAAGTGGGATACATAGAAATACATGCCTACTACAAGAATGGAGAAACTGACGGAAATGTTGACCGAACAGAAAGAAGCTTTTGCTGCGGCTGCTCATCGCCAAGAGGAAGCGCTGGCTAATCTGTCCAGAGCACTGCGCGAAGAAGTTAATCGTGGAACACAAGTGCTACAAGAAGAAATGGCAGCACAAGTAGATGCTTTAACGATGCGAATTGCAGCACTGGAAGCAACATCGGGCGAAGAAATACGAGTGACACAAGCAGCAAGCGGCGATGGACTGATTTCGTCATTAAAATCACCCAGGGTGGTGAAACCTAGTTCATACGATGGTCAAATTCCATGGGAAGAGTACGACACGCAATTCACGATTGCGGCCGAAGTCAATAAATGGTCATCAGCTGAAAGTGCAGGAATACTTGCTACAATGCTTCGTGGACCAGCCGTATCAGTCTTGATGAGTCTACGAGACAATGAACGAACTAATCTCGAATGTTTAAGGAAAGCACTCAGCCTTCGTTTCGGAACTAAAGGTATGTCGCAGTTACATTACGTACAATTTAGAAACAGAATGCAGAAGCCACAAGAAGACCTGGCGACCTTAGCGCTAGATATCGAGAGACTTGGACGGCAGGCGTTTGCAGAATATCCAGCAGACATGCAAGACACAGTGTTCAGCGAACAATTCATTCATGCAATTGCCGACCCTGACATAAAGGAACGAGTAATGTTAGCCAAACCCAAATCTATCCGGGAAGCTGTTCTTAAAGCAACCGAGATAGAAGCAATTAGAGAGAGTGTGAAAAATACGAGACGAGTACGAGGCGCATGAATGGAAGAAACGAAAATAATGGCACGGTTGGAAGCAATAGAAAAACATCTGTCCGCCGCTGATCGTACAGTAAATCAAAGATACAGAAACGACAGGGGCTCCAGTCCCCGTCGATGCTGGACTTGTGGTCAAATCGGTCACATCAGATCAAAATGTAGTAGCCATGGGAGTATGGATTCTAAGAAGTCGGGAAACGAAGCGTAACCGATCACGGGGGACGTGGTACGGTTACGAAAGAAAATGTCCCCAAATCTATACAAATTCAAGCTCTGCATAGTGACGACAACGGTTTATTGGCGGTAGGTAACGTTGATGGCGTTAGGTGCCGCATGGTTGTGGACACCGGTGCTAATGCCACTTTGGTTCATCCAAAAATATTAAAACAAGGGCAGTCGCCCCGAAGCCAAGGCCAACAAGTGGAAAACTTGGAATTAAGAACGGTCACAGGAGAACGAGCACCCATTACCGAACAACGAGAGTTCAGCATCTGTATCGGACATACATCCGTGATGCACACCGTATATGTTGTCAATATTGAAGACGATGTCATTCTGGGTCTTGAATTCTTGAGAAAGTATCATTGTGTCATTGATCCAGCTAATAATGTACTTCGTATCGGACATGAAGATGTGCCTCTGGAAAATCGTACTCAATATTATAATGTCCGATGTCAACTAGCATCTGCTTCCACACTTGAGGTTCCTCCGATGTCTGAAATATTGGTCCCAGCATTCTGTGCTACATCACCGCCAAAGAAGTTGATGATAGTTGAACCACAGTTACTGGATAGTTGTGCCCCAGGATTGGTAGTTGCACGAGCAGTAATGCAAGTTGATAAAAAGGAGACTGTAATGAACGTTGCGACAACTCCAAGGACACTGTGTTGGCTCTTTGCGAGCCAGTTGATGCTGTTGGATTGATACGGGCTCGTGATGATAGCTGTAAATCTACAAATTTCTGTAAGGTACCAATACATCTACAAGATCTATTTTTGAGAGCGTCCGAACATTTACAATTTGACCAAAAAAATAAATTACGAAATCTACTTAATGATTTTCAAGACGTCTTTTGTACGAAACAAGGTGATATTGGTCGTTGCAAGTTGGCCAAACATCGTATAGATGTGGGAGATACACAACCAATTAAGCAACCACCTCGACGATTACCCGTTAGTCGGAGACAAGAAGCTGTAGATCTAGTAAAGAACATGGAGCGTGACGGAATTATCGAGCCGTCGACAAGTCCTTGGACATCGCCTGTTGTCTTGGTTAAGAAAAAGGATGGATCAACTCGGTTCTGTGTAGACTACAGACGACTGAATGGGGTAACAAAAAAAGACTCTTACCCATTACCACGCATTGACGATACATTGGACGCAGTTTCTGGATCTCAGTGGTATTCCACCATGGACTTGTAAAGTGGTTATTGGCAAGTGGAAATGGATCCAAGGGATAAAGAAAAGACTGCTTTCACGACTGGTTCAGGATTGTGGCAGTTCCGGGTGATGCCATTCGGATTATGTAACGCACCAGCGACTTTCTAACGTCTCATGGAACTCGTGCTACATGGATTGTCTTGGGATCGATGTCTCGTATATCTGGACGACATCATTGTACATCATGCAAACTTTGAAGGAGAGTTGGAAAATATACGTCTGGTTTTGACTCGCTTACGTGATGCAGGTCTAAAAGTAGCTCCTAAGAAATGTCATCTGTTTCAACGGAAGGTGCGTTATCTAGGACATATTATCTCCAGCAACGGAGTACATACAGATCCCGAAAAGATTGCAGCCGTACGCGAATGGCCCATACCCCAAAGAAAACATGATATCCGTAGTTTTCTTGGGTTATGTACATATTATCGCCGTTTTGTACGTGATTTTGCCAAGATTGCTAAACCGTTACACCGCTTAACTGAAGATAAATCATTATTTATATGGACAGAAGAATGTGATGCAGCATTCAATATGTTGAAAAACAGGTTAACGACGGCACCTATTCTAGCATATCCGACGGAAAATGGTCAATTTACTTTAGACACCGATGCTTCACAGTTTGGTATTGGAGGCGTACTGTCACAACTTCAGCAGGGTGAAGAACGAGTCATAGGATATTTCAGTAAAACTCTGGGAAAACCTGAACAAAATTACTGTGTTACTCGCAAAGAGTTGCTCGGTGCAGTAAAGTCTATTGAACATTACCACCATTATCTTTACGGCCGTAAATTCGTATTGCGTACAGATCATGCAGCACTTCGCTGGTTGATGTCGTTTCGAGAACCGGAAGGGCAAGTCGCTAGATGGTTGGAACGACTACAACTTTATGATTTCGAAATTATACATCGGTCTGGGAAAATACATGGAAATGCAGATGGATTGTCCAGAAGACCATGCACTGACAATGATTGTAAACATTGTGATAAGTTGGATGTTACGCAAATTGCTCTAATGCCTATTGTTGAAAAGAGTGTCGCAAGAACCACCGTAGAATGTGATGAAAATTCAAGTTCATGGAGCGTAGATGATTTGAGACGTATACAAGAGGAAGATAATGACCTACGGCCAATTATTCAGTGGATCAAGGAGGGCAAACGTCCGGATTGGCAGACAGTAGCACCATACAGCGCTACTGTCAAAGCTTATTGGGCGCTTTGGGACACTTTGCGATTGGATCGCGACGTGTTATTTCGACAGTGGGAATCTCTTGACGGAGGTCGGATCCATTTGCAACTTATATTGCCCAAGGTGCGTATACCAACAGTCTTACAAGAACTTCATAATAGTTTGACAGGAGGACATTACGGCATAAACAAGACATTAGCTAAAGTACGACAACGATATTATTGGGTCCGGAGTCGAACAGATGTAGAAAACTGGTGTAAACAATGTAAGGAATGCGCGTCCGAAAAAGGACCAACAACTCGAAGCCATAGCAGTTTACAACAATATAATGTGGGAGCTCCATTTGAAAGAATAGGAATTGATGTTCTGGGACCGTTGCCACGAACAACGAATGGAAACAAATATGTGTTGGTCGCCATGGACTATTTTACAAAGTGGCCAGAAGCTATTCCTATTCCCAATCAAGAAGCTGTCACTGTTGCAGAAGCCCTACTTACTCACGTTGTAAGTCGTCATGGCATACCATTGGAGTTACATTCCGATCATGGTCGAAACTTCGAGTCTGCAGTATTCACGGAGATGTTAATACGATTAGGCATTAATAAAACTCGAACCACACCTTTACACCCACAGTCCGATGGAATGGTAGAACGAAGTAATAGAACCATCATTCAGTATCTTTCTATGTTTGTGGACGAAAATCAGAGAAATTGGGATCAATTACTTCCGTTATTTCTACTGTCATACCGAACAGCACAACATGAAGCAACGAAACAGACACCAGGTATGATGTTGATTGGTAGAAAATTGAAGTTACCTTTGGACATACTACGCGGTAAACCACCCCACTACAGTTTCACAACGAGTACCGACTTCGTCGTGGACTTAGTGACTAGGATGGACAAAATTCATAATTTTGCAAGAGAACAAATCAAACTGATCAGCGACCGAACTAAGGCACGATATGATGCTCGTGCTCCTAGAATAGTATATAACCCGGGACAAGCTGTATGGTTATATCAACCCGTACGACGAAAAGGACGGTGCCCGAAACTGCAAAGCGATTGGGAAGGTCCGTATCGAGTGATTAAACGGCTCAGTGATGTGGTATACCGGATCCAGAGGAACCCAAAAACAAAAGCGAAGGTGGTGCATGCAGATAGATTAGCGGAATAACCACGACAAGTAACTTTTGGAAGAACTCTCCTGATCGGGTCGCTCAGGCTTTGGAGGGGGATAGTGTTGCGCTGGTAAAACGTAGGCTATCTACCGAGAGTTTGTTGTTTGTTAACTGGATAGAAAGGAGATAGTTGTTTTTGGTTGTCTTGTTGTTGACGATACTGTCAAAAGTAGTTTTTGATGTGTGTGTTAGCGAATGCTATTACCGTATATTATCTGTATAATGAATTTCTGTATTAGTTGTGATACAATATAATAAATACTTATTATATCAACGGTTGTTGTATCTTTTAACAACGCGTAGTGATAAAGACGTGCAGTACCCACGTAACAATATATATATATATATATATATATATATATATATATATATATATATATATATATTAAAACTGATTTCGGTTGCAGTGCCGGGTTTGTTAATGGAAGAAGATGGCATTAACTGTTGCCTTTAAAGATTAGATATTAAAGAATTGAGCGTTATGTTTGTAATTCTCTATAATCTGAGCTGTCGAAGATATATTAGAACAATGCAGTAACTGCAGTTAACCCCTTGGAATATATCAATTGGTACATTAAAAGTTTCCTCCAACCGGATTTGAACAGCGACCTATGGATGTCTGCACATTAATAAACTACAGTCCACCGCTCTACCAACTGAGCTATAGAAGGTATATTTGAGTAATGTAACAACTTTCCATTAATGCATATTTTGTGCTTACGAGAATTACCGCAATGTATCAATCCCGTTGTACCGAAAGAAGAAACGTGTTACGCTGAGGTTTTCTCTATATAGGCTGGAAGGTTCGGCAGTACTCATCTAAGCTGGGAAACGTTTGGGCTGCGGGTTCCCAGGAAAAGTCACGTACAGAGATAATATAATTTGGGAAAAGCCGTAAACGGAGAACTGAGGGTTCAAATGGGTAAAGACAAGGGTAATTATGTTGTAAAGAGATTTGATAGGTATAGCCGCTCAAGCGAAAAATAAACACAAGTTCTTCAAAGCATATGGCGCGAACACGCAGCACTATGTATTCTGAGAAATATGATGATAATTTTGTGCGAATGTATAACGGAAACGGATTATCTTAAAAATACAATTGAATGAATAAATTATTATCTACCGATACATTTCTTTACATCACTGCCGACGCTGATATGCATTATATATTTCAAGAAACACAATGCTAAATATATATCTATACATAATTAAATTGTTTTTCAGTAAGTGAAAATATTAGTTGAGCTAAATGTTAATAGATGGCTATATTTACATATATAAAGAATGTGTAAAACTAAATTTACAATAGTCGTTCTCGATGTGCTGAAACAAACACTTGTGCGCATTATGGCGGTCATTCTAGATCTTCAAGGCTTTATGCTGAACAAAAAACAATTTGTGTGTAAAGAAATTGCAGTGATTTCTATTTGTGATGGAAAATGTGATTCGGAAATATTTGCTCCACCTTATTCATGGAATCAATTGAATAGAGAAACCCAACGAAATGTGAATTTCCTCGTAAGACATCATCATAATTTAGAGTGGTGTACCGGCAAAACACAATATTCTGATTTGGATAAGAAACTTACTTATATGTTAGCGAATGTGACATTAATATACGTAAAAGGTCTATCAAAAATGACATATTTACATGAAATTTTACCGAAACATTTAAAACATATATCAATCAAGAATCTAGAAGATATTGAATGTCCTGCATTAGAAGAATTATTATTATCAACTACATATGACTGCTGCTATTTTCATAACAAACATTGCGCCGTTCAAAATGTTCGAGCATTGCACGAATGGTTTACATGGCGGTTTACAAACTTAGCTGCATTTCATCAGAACGGAATACTAAATCAACTATACTCAGAAGAAATTCAATGTCTAACGAAGGAGTTCGTGATGGTGTACGCAGCAGAACAAATAGATTATACTTGGGAAAAATTTCCAAAATCTTGGAAGGAAGATCCGGAGTTTATAAAATATAAATATTGTATAGAACATACAAATTTTAACACTAATATGTATAGATCTGCAATGGTTAAGGACTGTATGAAATGTAAAGAAAAACTTTAAATTTTAATAAAATTACATACTTTATTTAATATAGATATTTTAATTACAAAACATCATTTTTATGTATCCAACTGTTGTGTGTTTTATCCATTCCTAACCATTTTACATACACTAAATCCCCTTTCTTCTTAACAATTTTTTTCCACTAAATACACGTCAGGTTGTTTTGTACGTTGTAATTAATATTCGTAAAATGTTCCTGCGATAGGCTGTTCTTAATAATCAATCAGTTCATACGTAATGGGATTAGTACGTCGCACTTTATGTATAGTAAATAGTTCAGTTGACCAGTTTGGTCAATATCCTTTATCCAAAATTCCCTTATACTTGCTGATCAGTAATTGATCACCTGCTGCAAATTTAGGAATTTGTTTATCATTATATTGGTAATTGTAGACGGATTGTAGTATTTCTTCTTCATTTTTCTTCGTTACTTGAACGGGTTTCATTTTAATAGTTCGATGTTTCGTGTTATTATACTTCTCAATCAGAGATGGCAGTATTGTAATCCATTTATAAGTTCCCTGCATAAACAACTTGAAGAGCTGTTGCGAACTTGTAATGTCTGTTCTTCTGTATAGTGTATAGTAAAAGTGTTGAGGTATACACATATAATATTAAGCTGATGAATGTATAAGAGACTATTTGTTTTTCTATATTGGTAAATTTCTGTGCATCATTTACTTATTCCGATCTAGCACTGCCAGTGCCGGCTTATGCTTCCTGCGCCACCAGGTCCGTACTAGGAAATAAATTTTCTTTACTGGTTTAATACTTCTTCCGTTTAAAACGTGACGTATCAAGTTTGGAACGCGACGTATCGCGTTTTGAACGTAACGTAACGTATTACGTTCAGAACGTAACGTAACGTATTACGTTCAGAACGTAACGTAACGTATTACGTTCAGAACGTAACGTATTACGTTCAGAACGTACCGTATTACGTTTCGAACGTACCTTCTTATTCGCAGCATTACGAAATGAATTCAAAACATGAGCAATGATAGTAATCGATTGTTCAAACCAAAATGAATCTATTAAAACTGGATCAGTTGATGTTAAGCGTTAATTTACCTCCGAACACCTCTGCATATTGTTTAATAATACATGATTGGGTTGTAGAATATAACCCATTAACTAATTATGTTTGTATTAATATGTATAATCACTTTTATGGAATGAATGTAAGGCAGCAAATAAAAGAAAAAAAATAGTTACACAGTTTTATTATTATTTAAATGTGTTTACATTCCACTTATAATCTGAATGTACACTTTCAAATAAAATCTTGGTATACATATATTCATACACAAATTTTTATATTTCAATATATCGACACCGGGAACATTTGTAAATGGGGGGTGCAGGACCATCTATATGTGTTCTATCACTCGGTAGGTTATAATGTTCGTAGCATGGTAGTCGCTTCGTAAATTCCGGATGTATTTTAAACTTCGATGGTAGCTTGTGAAATAAACTGAGCTCCTTCAAAACTTCCCATCATTTTAATAAATTCGACATCGTTCACCTCACCACGTCTATATGCGTTTATAATTATTTCACTCATCCAAGAACTTAGTTCATCAGATTCATTTACCAGACGTGTAAATGTTTGTTTTAAATTACCAACAAACAAAGAGCTGCTGGCTTCACTTATTTCTTTCTCCTTCATGAATAGAGAGAAGGCCCGTCTATACACGTTTATAATTATTCCACTCATCCAAGCATTAGATTTATTTGTTAGACGTGTAAATGTTTGTTTCAAATTATCAACAAACGAAGAGCCGCTGGTTTTACTTATTTCTTTCTTCATCATGAATAGAGATAATATTGAGTGAACGTGATTATTAATATTCAATTTATACACAATTTTTTGCAACGTTGCTAAAATTTGTTGCGCAATATTATCAGTTCGACAGGGAGGGGGAATTACAGGTTTGAACACGTTCGTCATCTTATCAATTCCAGGAATTTTGCAAATTGTTGCGCAATATTGCACTACATACATCATGTTTCTTAAATATAATATTATTTTGTACAATATTTCTGAAAAATGCCGCTTGGAATCCTTATTATCGCAAAATGAATTCAAAACCCGAGCAATGATAGTAATTGATTGTTCAAACCAAAATGAATCTATTAAAACTGGATCAGTTGATGTTCGTATTGAATTTGAGTCAAGCGTTAATATCCCTCCGAACACCTCTGCATATTGTTTAATAATACATGATCGGGTTGTAGAATATAATCCGTTAACCAATTATGTTAATAAAATTGTATAACTATTGTATTAATATGTATAATCACTTGTATGGAATGAACAAATAAAAGAAAAAAATTAGTTACATATAACTGCAGTTTTATTATTTAAATGTGTTTACATTTCACTTATAATCTGAATGTGCACTTTCAAATAAAATCTTGAGTTTCCTGCTCGTACATTTTCCGGATCTCTAGTTTAGTAGTTCTGCAAGCATCCAACGGTCTTCGGCTGATCAATGCAATGTCTCCTTCTCGGTTAATGTTCTCAACCTCTCCATGGCTGAGATCTGCCGCAAATCGTCGAGGCAAAAACATTTGGAATTCTTCTAATTCGGCAATTCTTGCTCTGCCGAATTTGGTTTTAATTTCACGTAGTTTTATTATTTTATACATTCGATTGATAGCAATATCTTGCAATTTTTTCGTTTCCTTAAAATCCTCACAGATTCCGAAACTTGTTAACTTCGAAACAATATCAGATTTGTCTGCAGCCATATTTATTACAACTTGTCTCTTCAACAGTCAAATGGTGAAATGAATACTAAATGTATAGTGCAAGCTTAATTTATACTATTTTTCTGCAACGTTGGCAAATAAACATGATGAAATATTGTGCAATAATTCCAGGAAATGTTAAACAAGTTTGAATAAGTTCGTTAGGAGCAATTCTAGAAATGCGTCTTTAGCAGTATATATTCGTAGAACGATGAAACTAGGAGAGATGAAATTTTATTTAGGAAACTGGGAATTCTTAAAAAAACAGATAAATTGGTTTAGACAATTTTTATTTCTTACATAAGATACATATATTCATACACATATTTTTTTACATTTCAATATATTGGCAGCGGGAACATTTGTAAATGGGTGGCGCAGGACCGTCTATATGTGTTCTGTCACTTGGTAGATTGTAATGATCGTAGCATGGCAGTCGCTTGGTAAATTCCGGATGTATTTTAAATTTTGATGGCAGCTTGTGAAATAAGTCTTCTAGCTGAGCACCTTCGAAACTCTTCATCAGTTCGATAAATTTAACATCATCCACCTCAGCACGTCTATACGCTTTTATAATTATTTCACTCATCCAGGTACTTAGTTCACCAGATTTATTCGTTCGACGTGTAAATGTTTGCTTCATATTATTGACAAACGAAGAGCTGGTCTCACTTATTTCTTTTAAACCGCCGATACAATATTGAATGCATGTAATTATTAAATCATCATTTATACAAAAGTTGCTCAATCAATTCCAAGAATTATGAAACAGGTTGGAACAAGTCCGTAATCATATCAATTTCAAGAAATAGGTTTGTAGTGGGGGAATCACAGAAATAGTTATGACGTAATCAATTCTAGGAATTATGTGAAATAAGTTTGAACAAGTCCGTAAAATTCTAGGAATGATGCAATAGTTGCGCAATATTGCATAATCAATTCCAGGAATTATGAAACAGGTTTGAACAGGTACGGTCTAGCTCACTGGACCACGTAACCCTTGATCCAGACCCCGTGACTCCTCTGAGTTCACCCCCTGAAGAAGACCTCCAGGTACATGACCTTGAAAGAAGACCTCCAAGTCGACCATACAACGGTACAGCCTAGTCACCTGGATAACGTCACCCTTGTTCCAGACCCCGCGACTCCCCCGAGTTCACCCCCTGACCGCCAAGTACATGACCTTGAAAGAAGAGTCCATACAACAGTACAGCCTGACTCTCTGGACTACAGTACAGGCGCGAGGTAGGCAACCCGCAGTGCTGGTCCAGAAACCCCATTACTATACTACTTACGTACATATATAATTGATCTATGATATATATATATATATATATATATATATATATATATATATATATATATATACCGGGTGTTAATTAAAAAACTGGCCATAGGCGTTTAACATGTAAAATCAGTTTTTCGTCCTGCATTAGTTACCAAATTACTTTAGAGAAAAATACTTTAAATAAAAGTTGTAGAGAATTAAATTCTGCATCTAAGTGAGCAATCAGATTTAATTTTTGACATTTCCTAACTGAGAAAATCAAGTTTAAAATTTCATGAAAACACACAATATATAGGAATAGCCATGGAATTTAAACAAAATTAAAAATAATTGTATGACATTGTAACTGTCAAAAAAATTTGTGTTTCGTAATTTTCGTTCAATAACAGATATTTCTAAAAGTATGGAACAGTTTTCACATGAAGAAAAGCTTCAAGTAATAAAATGGTTCTATTCGGGACAAATTTATCTAAATATTCGTGATTTAATAATTTTTTTGACAGCAAATGTCATACAATTGTTTTTAATTTTGTTTAAATTCCATGGCTATTCCTATATATTATGTGTTTTCATGAAATTTTAAACTTGATTTTCTCAGTTAGGAAATGTCAAAAATTAAATCTGATTGCTCACTTAGATGCAGAATTTAATTCTCTACAACTTTTATTTAAAGTATTTTTCTCTAAAGTAATTTGGTAACTAATGCAGGAGGAAAAACTGATTTTACATGTTAAACGCCTATGGCCAGTTTTTTAATTAACACCCGGTATATATATATATATATATATATATATATATATATATATATATATATATATATATATATATAAAACAATATATTAGGTAATGGCATCCATTTTGTTTAATATGGTTGTTTCACCATTTATCTGTCTTTCTTTATAACTTTACACCCTCATCATGGGTTTTTCACGAACATTGCTATGTTCAATGTTCACTTACGTTTTTTGAATTACATATTTCATCTTTTAACTTCTGACACGCTGTCAATACAGATCTTTTGGATGATTGTTGTCCTGATGATGGCCTTAACCTGATGGCCGAAACGTTGACTATCTCTTAACCTCAAAGTTCTACGGACATCTTGAACGAACCTTACAATCGTCAATTATTCCTACCCATTGAGGGAATCAAGTTTTCTACAAATTATATTAGGTACATACTTTTGTTATTTTGAATATTGTTGATAATTTCACTTATCTTCTTAACACAAAGTTTTTTTTTCCTTTATTCACTCTATTCATTTCAAAATTACATCTATCACACGTCTATACTTGGTCACCAAATAAACCAAATGATATTTAACACTAATTTTCGTAATGAAGAAACCAGCAGAAAGATCGGTATTTAATTGGGAATTTATGTATAAATCCATATTTGCACGTAGAACCTCTTATGACAATATTTTATTTATAATCTGTTTGGGGTACCCATCATAAATCCATTGTTTCACCCTACAAAAAATTGCTGCATCGCAGGTTCATGTCATTAGTTCATTCTTGAAATTGCATTTTAAACGTACGCTTTTCGTATTGAATGCACCTTATAATTAGTTGAAAGTAAAATCAATAGCTTGTTAAATATATGTACGAATTTATGTTCTGATTTAGTATAAATGCTTCCTACAGACTTCCAGATGATAGCACATTGTTGTACTACCTCCATCAATACACAACACAACATGAAGTTTCTGGTAAGCATTTGTAATTATTTTTTTACTGTAAACATTTTGATTTGAAACTAGACGAACATCTTTTTTGTAGGGTTGTGTGTTCCTCACTGTCCTGGCATTGGTAGCAGCCGAAGAGTCAAAAGTAACCGCAAAACGCGGTATCGAGAGCTTCGGAGGCAGTCATGGTGATCTAGGAGGCAGCAGCTCTGGACATGGCATCAGCGGTGGATTTGGAGGTGGTCATGGAATCGGTGACGGACTAGGAGGCGGTAATGGAATTGGTGGAGGATTCGGCGTGGAACTTGGAGGAGAACTTGGTGGTAGTGTAGGAGCTAGTAGTATTAACGGCGGTGCTGGTGGAGCTGGCCAAACGATTGGTAATCAGATCACTATCACTAGACAAGTGGCTGTGCCAGTACCCCAGCCGTATCCAGTGCAAGTTCAGAGAGACGTTCCTTACCCCGTTCAAGTTCCAGTCCGTGTACCTGTTGACAGTCCATATCCCGTCCACGTGCCCCGATCATACCCAGTTCCCGTTGAAAGGCATGTACCTTACATTGTGGTACGCCAGGTGCCAGTTCCAGTGCAGGTGCCAATTAGGATCCTCGTACCTGTACAGGTGCCAGTACCTTACTCCCGTCCCTACCCAGTGCCCGTGTCTAAGCCTGTGCAAGTCCCCGTTCCAGAACCAGTCATCGCTAGGCAGCCAGTGCCCGTGATTATCAACACCGGTGCAGGTGCCGGTGGAGCCGCTGGCAGTGCTGATGGCGTAGGAGATGAATTCGGTGGAGCTGGAGGCATTGGCGGCGGATTGGGTGGACATGGAGGTTTCGGTGGAGCTGGCCTTAGTGGATATGGTGGATCTGCTGATGGTTTCAGTGTTCACGGAGGATATTCCGTATCTGCCGGCGGACATAGTCCAGGGGAAAGTTACGGACACCATTAACGCACAATATAAAATATTTCATTCATCTCCAGAAATTTCGTTATTGTTTACAATGTAGCACTTCTTTTTCTTTTATATTTATCATCCAATCATTTATTTGTAACTAGCATCTGTTTTCAAATATACTGGTTATAAGAAAATAACACGTTTAAATTATTTTATGCTTAACGGTAGTCTGACACTGTATTTTTATACAAAAATGCTTATTATAGATCTAAGTGCGGCTCTTTCGTGATTCACCAGCCATTTTCAGCAATCCATAATCAAATAATACATACATAACATCACGCCTTTCCTATGACTGGGGTGGGGTTTCAGACCCATTGTTTTCTCACAGAAGCTTGCTACATAAAACATTTATATATAATGAATTACTATCCAAGTTCTGGAATTCACTAAGTTTTCGCTCTCGTCTCATTAACATTCACGCACCTTGTCATACATACTCACCTATTATTTTTACTACTAGCTTTATGTTTATTCAAGATACTTTCTAACATATTAATCCATTTATTCACCGATCTTGCTATTATTCATGATCCTTCAATCTTAGCTAAATAACATATTCCTTCAAATGATCTTCAGATTCACCCATAACGACCTCATCAGCCACATAAGTTAAAACTGGCACCACAAAATAACTTATCCGCGCACTATTATTTTTACAATGTGAAGCTTATATGCATATATTAAAAAGCAAAATATATATATATATATATATATATATATATATATATATATATATACATGTATATATATATATATATATATATATATATATATATATATATATATATATATATATATGTTACGAAGCTACCTTTTTGAGATGTGTCATTCACTCGCTCAGTCATACGTATAATATATATTAATATAGGCACGTACTAATACCTATAGACTACACCCTATAATACCAATAATCTACCAATACCAAATTTCCTCGTTACTCTTTGACCTACACTGCTCGGATCCTGACGATTCTCCCATTGCGCTCGTATCTACACCTGTGCTTACTAACCGTCCGCTCCGTCCCCATGGGCCGCCATGGGCGTCTCGCGGTTCATCATTATGTGTAGTAGTACATGCAACAATAATATAATCAATACTTGTCTTTATATACAATCACTGTGTGTACTTACATGGTCCCTCCCGGGACCTAGCTCTCCTCCTGCTGACCAACTAGAGTTATTTCTCTCTCTCTGAATGCTCGCCGTATGGACTCATTGTATGGTCTCTTTCGCTGATTACCTGAAACAGACAAATACCACTCTCGTGGTCTTCGGGAACTCAGCCCGGCCGACATGGACGGATCTTAACACCGCCATGCCCGTTGCGGTGATCTACCTGGCGTCCCAGTTCACACCGATCGTTGCGGTGGTCTACCTGGCGTCCCAGTTCACACCGATTGTTGCGGCAGCATTGGACTTACAAATCACACAGAAGATGCCATACCTGCCGTTGCTTTTACGGTGGCTGGAATGGACTTACAACTCACTAAGAACTATGCCACCAGCGTTGCGGCAGCATTGGGCTTACAAATCACACAGAAGATGCCATACCTGCCGTTGCTTTTACGGTGGCTGGAATGGACTTACAACTCACTAAGAACTATGCCACCAGCGTTGCGGCTGGAATGGACTTACAACTCACTAAGAACTATGCCACCAGCCGATCGTTGCGGCTGCACTGGACTTACAACTCACTAAGAACTATGCCACCAGCCGATCGTTGCGATGGGC
Source organism: Carabus problematicus (assembly GCA_963422195.1). Taxonomy (NCBI): domain Eukaryota; kingdom Metazoa; phylum Arthropoda; class Insecta; order Coleoptera; family Carabidae; genus Carabus; species Carabus problematicus. The sequence goes on from OY728584.1 coordinate 11,360,502, forward strand.
TGGCGCTCTCCAGTCCCACCGATTGTTGCGACGGGCTGGCGCTCTCCAGTCCCGTCGATTGTTGCGGTGAGCTGGCGCTCTCCAGTCTCACCGATTGTTGCGGCAGCAATTGGGCTTACAAATCACACAGAAGATGCCAAAGACACACCGATTGTTGCGATGGATCTGGCGCTACCCAGACCCACCGATTGCTGCGATGGATCTGGCGCTACCCAGATCCACCGATCTCCTTCACCTGAAACTCACACATTGTCAACAGTATGTCAATTCTCACAGCCCTCCTGGCTGGCACTATTGCTTACCCACAGTACGTCCATTCACACAGCCGTCTAGGCTGATACTGCTGCTTACCTACCGAGTGCAATTGCACAACTTCTTTAATTCGACGTTACTGTAATAAATCTGATTAACCAATACATAATATTACGTTATTATTATATCTCCCACAAATACAACCATTCATACACATCTCATTAGCTAACAATATATATATATATATATATATATATATATATATATATATATATATATATATATATATATATATATATATATATATATATATATATATATATATATATATATATATATACAGGGTGACCCATCTGTGAATGCTCACCATTGGAATCTCCGAAACTATAAGAGATACAAGGTCGATTAAATTAGACAAAAGTTGCGTATTTATGGGCCGATGTTGATGGCGATTTTGTATTTTGAAAATATTGCATGGCTCACTAGATATTGACAAAAGTGTGATTTTCTCGAATTTTTATTTTACTTTATAAGTCAGAAGGTATTGGAAATATTGAAAAAAGCTTCAAATAAATATTTTAGTATAACTAATAAGCCTTTTGATGAATCATATGAAAATTTTTTTTACTAGATATTGCCGAAGTTACAGCCTGCAACTTTAATTTTTTAAATGGGAACCAAGGTTAATTTTAATCCAGTTCAAAAGTGCTATTTTTTCTCTTTACAATGATGTATTTGTTTACCTAAATATCTTTTTTAGTTTCGAAGAAAAACTAAAAACTCAGTTTCTTCGAAACTAAAAAAGATATTTAGGTAAACAAATACAACATTGTAAAGAGAAAAAATAGCACTTTTCAACTGGATTAAAATTAACTATGGTTCCTATTTAAAAAATTAAAGTTGCAGGCTGTAACTTCGGCAATATCTAGTAAAAAAAATTTTCATATGATTCATCAAAAGGCTTATTAGTTATACTAAAATATTTATTTGAAGCTTTTTTCAATATTTCCAATACCTTCTGACTTATAAAGTAAAATAAAAATTCGAGAAAATCACACTTTTGTCAATATCTAGTGAGCCATGCAATATTTTCAAAATACAAAACCGCCATCAACATCGGCCCATAAATACGCAACTTTTGTCTAATTTAACCGACCTTGTATCTCTTATAGTTTCGGAGATTCCAATGGTGAGCATTCACAGATGGGTCACCCTGTATATATATATATTTTAAAACTGATTTCGGTTGCAGTGTCGGGTTTGTTAATGGAAGAAGATGGCATTAACTGTTGCCTTTAAAGATTAGATATTAAAGAATTGAGCGTTATGTTTGTAATTCTCTATAATCTGAGCTGTCGAAGATATATTAGAACAATGCAGTATCTGCAGTTAACCCCTTGGAATATACCAATTGGTACATTAAAAGTTTCCTCCAACCGGATTTGAACAGCGACCTATGGATGTCTGCACATTAATAAACTACAGTCCACCGCTCTACCAACTGAGCTATAGAAGGTATATTTGAGTAATGTAACAACTTTCCATTAATGCATATTTTGTGCTTACGAGAATTACCGCAATGTATCAATCCCGTTGTACCGAAAGAAGAAACGTGTTACGCTGAGGTTTTCTCTATATTCCATTCACAATAATGCCTCTGCTTTCGATACGCTAGAAAATTCATAAAATTTCTTACGATTCAGTGAATAATATATAACATTTCGTGATCATATCCGTTACAAATTTAATTTATTTGCAGCGTGTGGTATATAAAGACATGAAACTTTACCAAGAGTATCATTCGATCACTGTTCTTTCTACAGGCACCAACATGAGGGTTTGCGTGGTGAGTTTACTTATTGTTCCTAATTTGATACTAATGAAGCATACAAGTATTTTATGATTCTTTATCAGTCATATTAAAATGGCTTCAATTAGATAAATATGCCTGTGTTTTATAGATCGTAGCTTTGGTATTCGCTGTAGCGACTGTTGGACGATGCGGCGAGGCCCAGACAGAGAAACGTGGTATCTACAGCACTGGTTCTTACGGTGGTGATGAACATGGTTTCTCATTGAATAGCGGTGGACATGGAATCGGTGGAGGATACGGAGGTGGATTTGGTTCTGGTTTCGGAGGCGGTATTGGAGGAGGTTTTGGTGTTGGCGCCGGTGCAGGAGCTGGACAAACCACTGTCAACACCATCACTCAATCAGTGCCAGTCCCGGTACCTCAGCCTTATTCTGTCCCTGTAAACCGTCTCGTTCCGGTGCCCGTACCTCAGGCTGTACCTGTATCCGTACCTCGTCCTGTGGCTGTTCCAGTAGCGCAACCTGTTCCTGTCACCGTAACCAGGCCGTATCCAGTATATGTTAACCGTCCCGTGCCAGTACCAGTTCCGCAGATCGTACGAGTACCCCAACCACAATCTGTCCCAGTGCCCGTGCCCCAGCCGTACCCTGTCACTGTGGCACAGCCCGTCCCTGTGAGGGTGCCACAACCAGTGGTCGTACCCGTTCCACAACCCATCTACATTGGAGGTGGTGGTGCTGGTGCCAGTTCTGGAGCTGGACTTGGTGGAGGATTTGGTTCCGGTGGATTTGGAGCTGGCGGATTAGGTGCCGGTGGAATTGGAGCTGGCGGATTTGGAGCTGGTAGTCATGGAATTTCTTCTGGATACGGTTCTCTGGGTCACGGTTTCTCTGGATCCTATGGAGGAAGCTACAAATATTAAAAGTCCTCATTGCATCTATTACTCTATTGGAATATTGAAATTATAATTTTTTATTCTTAAATAAAACGTATTTTATTTGATGTAGATATCATCAGTATAAGTAAAAATTATTTCTCTTCAAACAATCTGAATTACTATATGAATCTATCCAATTCACCTTTATAAACTAGTTTGTATTAAATAGTGATTTATTGTGTTGAGTGTTAATTTCGCAAGATGCTTAAATTTATAGGATATAGCTTATAGCAATAGCACTAAATAAAAACGTTAATTTATAATCAATTAGTTAATCGAACCTATTTATTTATTCGACACGAGAAACATAAGATGATTAACAGCTTAAATTTTGACAATGAGCAAATGGAAATTTTAATGTCGCCGTTGATAATTAGGATAAGTATCTCTTAATCCTAATTTGGATGATGTTCGACCTTGAAAATAGAAAAATGAAAAATACAGCTGGTCAACATGACGTCACAAGGTCATGTTACAAAAAAAACTGGTGAGGCAAACAAATCATTTTCCCCTAATTGCTAATGCCAATTAAAGATCATCAGTTTCAAAGTTGAAGGCCATTTTTCAGCTCGCGTTGCGAGTGGGTGGTTTGGCCAATTCGAGGCTTTCACATACCTGGTGCAGCTCTTCGATAGTCGGCATGTCGCGTGTAGCTACATGTTGAGCATAGTATGAATCCAGGTTGTATTTAATGGTAAACAGCTGCACATCTTTGGGGACTGACTCAGCCAAACGAGAAAATAGAGTTTACATAGCCGTGATGAAGTCGCTAGGGCGCTCGGATGATGCCTGCTTGCGTTGCAGGGTCTCTTGCCATAGTTGATGCTCGTAGTCTTTTGAGAAATTCGCTAACCGATCCTTCACCACTGAAATTGAAATTCCATTTGTACACCGCACAAGATTTCGGTGGGCTAGTATGTACTGGCGGAATGTCAATAAAAAATATTCATTCAATTCACCGAAAAGCTTTCTATGTATGCTAAAATATTCATTTGAAGCTTTTTTCAATATTTTCACTACCTTCCGAGTTATAAAGGATAATTAAAAACCGAAAAAATCACATTTTTGTCATTATCTAGTGCACCATGCAATATTTTCAAAATATGAATCGCCATCAACGTCGGCTCATAATTTAACAGACTTTGTATGGCCCGTTTAAAATAGACCCTCTGTATATTATATACGTAATTGTAATATGTTTTTTACACGTCAGGGAGTAGAAATCGGTTTCTATGGCGTCAAAATCGGGACAGAAATAAAGCACTTACTCCCTAGGGGCGAAATATGACAAAAATTTCCCTAGGGAGTTTTTATTTCATGATAATTAAACAATAATTAAACAAAATGTAATTCTTATTTATTAACATTGATTGTAAATGTTACATTTTCACAATTATTTACATTAATATTTGAAGGAATTTTGTTAAATGAACAGTTTTCTTTGCTCAGATTGATAGTTTCTTGAACAGTAGTAGCAGTTTGTACTTGAAGTACTTGATTTGCTATATTCGTTTTATTTTCTACGGAATTTTCAATGTACCCTTCAGCAACTGTCGTCGACTTCCAACCTCCGTGACGTTTTATAGTCGTGATGTCTGCTCCTGCATCCGCTAATAGAGTTGCTGAAGATCTCCGTAGACAATGGCCAGTATATAAGGTTGGATTTGATAATCCTAGGTATGTGGCTATTATAGTTGGGATTTTTCCAAGAGTGTTCTTTCCAACTGGCTGTGTATTTTCCTGCCTTATAAAATAGAAAAAATCTACCATGGCTAATGGCACGGGGACGCAGTGCGGCATATTTACGGTATAGATCGAGTAAATTTATTTTTCCTTCATTTTTTGTTATTATAAAGGTTCGGGATATTTTAGTCTTGGTATTAGGTATTGTTATTATTAAAAATGACCCTGTATCTTCAATTTTATCAACTTTTAGATTAGTTAATTCGCCTACACGACATGCGCCTGCAATTCCGAAGACCAATGCAATCTAGAAAATAACAAAATATTAATGGAAAAACATACCTAAATAAACACTTCAGTATAATTTTACCTTTAACATTAAATATTCGTCATCATTTGCTTGCGTTAAAAATTAGTCAATTTGCTCTCTCGTCAAAATTTTTGATTTTTTCGGTTTATAACCATCAGAATTTCTTTTCAAAAATGCCATCAGTTTTGCATATTTACTTATATTTATGTTATCGTACACAATCATACACGATTTTAACATAGAATATTGGGCCCATACCGTGGAAGATTTGTATTCCTTTGATTTTTTATGAAAATAAGCCAACATGACATTTTCCGTGTACGTTTGTACCTTCTTTTTCTTCCACCATTCTCCGAACTGATTGTACGCTTTATCATACAAATTTTTTGATTTTGCGGGTAATAAATTTAAAATTGCCGCACCGGCAGCTTCAACAATATCTTGCGGTTCGTCTTGGTTTTCCATGTCGAAAATGCACTTTGTAGTTTAAAAATGTTTATGCAAACAAATGTCTGTTGTCATAGTGCGCGTTGCATGGAAACCTCCCAAAGGCTTCTAAATATTGTAATTTCGCTCAGATTTATTAAAATTATTTAATTATGAAATTAAGTGTTTCTACTCCCTGACGTGGAAAAAATAGTATATACACCTCGGGAGAGACCACCATTTTTCCCTCGATGTATTTGTAGCCCTCGTGCTTCAAATTACACCTCAGGAAAAATAAGCGGTTTCTCTCCCTTGGTGTATAATGTACTATTATTATGCTCTATTCATTAAACCTGTCATTGGGTAACTGTTGGCTCTCCTCGTGAAATAAATAAATAAATAAATATATATATATATATATATATATTTATTTATTTATTTCACGAGGAGAGCCAACAGTTACCCAATGACAGGTTATATATATATACCGGGTGTCCCAAGAAATCTGGGACATAGGGAATTAACATGTAAATATAGAAATATTGTGATTACTTCTGAACAATACGTTTTAGAGCAAAATTGTAAATTAAAAAGTTATTCTGAATTAAAAACTGCATAATATGACGACATATTCAGTGCTCAAATACATTTGTATATCGTGTAAATCAAGTTTGGAATATTGCATTTCGATGACAGATCAGGAGGTCATGGAACAAAAATGGCATGTATTTTTGTTAGTTACAACAACAAATAATCAAACCATACCATTTTTGTTTCACAACCTCCTAATCTGTCATTAAAATGCGTAATTTCAACATTGATTTACGCATTATAGAAACATATCTGAGCATTAAATATGGCATCTTATTATGCAGTTTTTAATTCGGAACAATTTTTTTATTTACACTTATTACTGAAATTTTATATTTCATGGGAAAATATTCTAAAAAGTTAATATATCTGCCTGACCAAGTTGGTTTGTGGTACCAATCTGTCTTAAAGTGATCTGTGTCTCTGATTATCGTTATGTCTAAAAAATTGATAGTATTGTTAGTTTCTGTTTCTAAAGTAAACTGTATGTCGGCATTGTAGTTATTAAAAGTCTCTAATATTGTGTTAATATGTGAGTTATGTAAACAAATGAGTATATCATCCACGTATCTATAGTAAAATAAGGGGTTGAAATTGTTTTGTGCTAATACTGTTGTTTCTAATTCGTACATTACTATTTCTGCTAAAATGGGACTAAAAGAGTTGCCCATGGGACTACCTTTAATTTGTAAATAGAATTTATTGTCAAATGCAAAGTATGTTGAGTTTAAACAAAAAGTGATACAGTCTACAAAGTTGGTCAAATATAACCTCTGTGAAACATGTTAAAAATAAGAATTGTTATTTTTTAAAAATATTATACAGTAAGTACTTTTATATTGTTAAACATATTGTTATATATTTAAGGATACTTTGTAATTTCCAGTTTTACCTGATGATGCCCTAAATTTAGTGGCGAAACGTTGTTTTTTATTAAAACTACTAAGATCTCAATACCAGCAATTGATTTCACCCTAAGCCTAACTCCAAGATAAAATTTTATTCAAAATATTAAACGTTGTTTTTGTTCTTTTTTTTGTAATTTTAATCTCAATTTGACGTTTAAATTCCTTGAAAATGTACTATTACATAGAATATGTTCAAAAATTATACTGGAATATCAAAGGAAATAAAATAGTAAGTATAAAATTAACAATTATATTGTCTAGATTGTAAAAAAACTAAAACGATCAAATTCATATTTCGCGATCTAGAGCGTATGCTACAAACCTATGTGTAGGTCGTCATGAGACACACGGTATATATATATATGTATATATATATATATATATATATATATATATATATATATATATATATATATATATATATATATACCGGGTGTCTTTTTTAACCTGAAACTTTCAAATATCTCGAAAAATAGGCACTCTAGGATAAAATGTCTAGTATCAAAATTTAATCATTCTGCGGGGGAAATACATTACTGCAAAAAATAGTCCCCCACCCCCCCTCTGTGTGGGCGGGGCGAGGGGTAACTTTGAATCTAAAATAGGAACCCCAATTTTTTATTGCAGATTCGGATTCTACGGCTAAATATACGTACGAATTGAATAAAATATTTTGTTCGGTTCGCTGTAATTGACGAAATTCAATTTTTTTCGATCTCTTCTACTAAGATCATATGCCTATGATTCTGCAATACGTTTTAAATAAAAAAATCACGTTTTCATTGTAAATACTCGCAATTGGTTGGCAAAAAACAAATATCACGTTTTGATTTTAAAAAATTTATTGAAGTGAACTAATTTTAGCTTAAAATAAGTGTTCAAAATGATGGCCTTCGGCTTCAATGCACTTATCAATCCGCTTTGCAAATGACTCTACACAACTTTTTTTTATAAATTACATAATTGTTATGTTGTCTAGCGGGCATTTCATTTCTCCACGGTGCGGGTGGGGCGGGGTTAGTTAATGCCTTCCCGGACAGGTCCTGGATTCAACACTGATTAAAGCGGTCAAAAATTGTGGCAACCTCTAACATTTAGGACAAAATTCAGGTCATCATATGTTATGATATGGTGGTCCATACTTTTAATAATGCCTGAGTTCAGATACTGTAAACATTAATGTCTATTGCTAAATCATCCACGTACAAAGTATATTTTAACTGGAAGTCTCACTGAATGTTACTTTTAAAAGATTCGAACAAGACTGGAAGTCAATAGCGGTCTGCCGACACAGTTAACTATATAAATCTATCAAAACGAAGACTAGAACTTAACTATATTTTAAAATACTAGAATATCCAAGAAATTCCAATTCATAAGTCAAGTGAGATTTAGCTGCTTAGATCGAGTAATCCAGAATACGTGGCCAGAGTAAAATATGGTAAGGCACACCTGATGTTTTGCCATAAGACACAATGTTAATATTTGTGTAAAAATCTATTTATTGCGATGTCATCTGTGACTGAATAATTTTTTTTGTTGTCGTTGAACCTTCGGACATGTATGTATAATAACAATATTAAAATATTCGATAAATAAACGAAAATAACCATTTTTTGTAATACATACCTGACTAAAAAAAAAACGGAATAAATTATTTAAAAAAACTCAGCTGCAAAATGGCTTTCAATTTTGAAACTGATGATCTTTAATTGGCATTAGCAATTAGGGGAAAATGATTTGTTTGCCTCACCAGTTTTTTTTGTAACATGACCTTGTGACGTCATGTTGACCAGCTGTATTTTTCATTTTTCTATTTTCAAGGTCGAACATCATCCAAATTAGGATTAAGAGATACTTATCCTAATTATCAACGGCGACATTAAAATTTCCATTTGCTCATTGTCAAAATTTAAGCTGTTAATCATCTTATGTTTCTCGTGTCGAATAAATAAATAGGTTCGATTAACTAATTGATTATAAATTAACGTTTTTATTTAGTGCTATTGCTATAAGCTATATCCTATAAATTTAAGCATCTTGCGAAATTAACACTCAACACAATAAATCACTATTTAATACAAACTAGTTTATAAAGGTGAATTGGATAGATTCATATAGTAATTCAGATTGTTTGAAGAGAAATAATTTTTATTTATACTGATGATATCATATACATCAAATAAAATACGTTTTATTTAAGAATAAAAAATTATAATTTCAATGTTACAATAGAGTAATAGATGCAATGAGGACTTTTAATGTGTGTAGCTTCCTCCATAGGATCCAGAGAAACCGTGACCCAGAGAACCGTATCCAGAAGAAATTCCATGACTACCAGCTCCAAATCCGCCAGCTCCAATTCCACCGGCACCTAATCCGCCAGCTCCAAATCCACCGGAACCAAATCCTCCACCAAGTCCAGCTCCAGAACTGGCACCAGCACCACCACCTCCAATGTAGATGGGTTGTGGAACGGGTACGACCACTGGTTGTGGCACCCTCACAGGGACGGGCTGTGCCACAGTGACAGGGTACGGCTGGGGCACGGGCACTGGGACAGATTGTGGTTGGGGTACTCGTACGATCTGCGGAACTGGTACTGGCACGGGACGGTTAACATATACTGGATACGGCCTGGTTACGGTGACAGGAACAGGTTGCGCTACTGGAACAGCCACAGGACGAGGTACGGATACAGGTACAGCCTGAGGTACGGGCACCGGAACGAGACGGTTTACAGGGACAGAATAAGGCTGAGGTACCGGGACTGGCACTGATTGAGTGATGGTGTTGACAGTGGTTTGTCCAGCTCCTGCACCGGCGCCAACACCAAAACCTCCTCCAATACCGCCTCCGAAACCAGAACCAAATCCACCTCCGTATCCTCCACCGATTCCATGTCCACCGCTATTCAATGAGAAACCATGTTCATCACCACCGTAAGAACCAGTGCTGTAGATACCACGTTTCTCTGTCTGGGCCTCGCCGCATCGTCCAACAGTCGCTACAGCGAATACCAAAGCTACGATCTATAAAACACAGGCATATTTATCTAATTGAAGCCATTTTAATATGACTGATATATCATAAAAAATCATAAAATACTTGTATGCTTCATTAGTATCAAATTATGAACAATAAGTAAACTTACCACGAAAACGCTCATGTTGGTGCTTGTAAAAAGAACAGTGATCGAATGATGCTCTTGGTAAAGTTTCATGTCTTTATATACCACACGCTGCAAATAAATTTAATTTGTAACGGATATGATCACGAAATATTATATATTGTTCACTGAATCGTAAGAAATTTTATGAATTTTCTAGCGTATCCAAAGCAGAGGCATTATTGTGAATGGAATATAGAGAAAACCCCAGTGTAACATGTTTCTTCTTTCGTTATAACGGGATTGACACATAGCGTAAGCACAGAATCTTTAATATGGTTACACTCTAACGAGATAGACAATTGCTGGCAATCTCGCAAAACATAATAATTTACAGCATTGCTCTAATATACTTTCGATAGCTTAGTTGGTGCATCGGTGAACTATAGTTTAATAATATGTAGATAGGTTCAAATTCGGCTCAAAGGAATAGTTCAGAACTATAAATTATATATTCATATGCAATAACGGAAAGTTATTACATTACTCAAATATACCTTCGATAGTTCAGTTGGTAGAACGGTGGACTGTAGTTTATTAATGTGCAGATATCCATAGATCGCTGTTCAAATCCGGTTGAAGGAAACTTTTAATGAAGCAATTGATATATGCCAAGGGGTTAACTGCTGTTACTGCATTGTTCTAATATACCTTCGACAGCTCAGATTGTAGAGAATTATAAAAATAACGCTCAATTCTTGAAAGTCTAATCTTTAAAGGCAACAGTTAATGCTATCTTCATCCATTACAAGCCCGACACAGCAACCGAGTATTAATATACAGGATGTTAATTAAAAAACTGGCCATAGGCGTTTAACATGTAAAATCAGTTTTTCCTCCTGCATTAGTTACCAAATTACTTTAGAGAAAAATACTTTAAATAAAAGTTGTAGAGAATTAAATTCTGCATCTAAGTGAGTAATCAGATTTAATTTTTGACATTTCCTAACTGAGAAAATCAAGTTTAAAATTTCATGAAAACACTTAAGATATAGGAATAGCCATGGAATTTAAACAAAATTAAAAACAATTGTATGACATTGTAACTGTCAAAAAAATTTGTGTTTCGTAATTTTCGTTCAATAACAGATATTTCTAAAAGTATGGAACAGTTTTCACATGAAGAAAAGCTTCAAGTAATAAAATGGTTCTATTCTGGACAAATTTATCTAAATATTCGTGATTTAATAATTTTTTTGACAGCAAATGTCATACAATTGTTTATAATTTTGTTTAAATTCCATGGCTATTCCTATATCTTAAGTGTTTTCATGAAATTTTAAACTTGATTTTCTCAGTTAGGAAATGTCAAAAATTAAATCTGATTGCTCACTTAGATGCAGAATTTAATTCTCTACAACTTTTATTTAAAGTATTTTTCTCTAAAGTAATTTGGTAACTAATGCAGGACGAAAAACTGATTTTACATGTTAAACGCCTATGGCCAGTTTTTTAATTAACACCCTGTATATATATATATATATATATATATATATATATATATATATATATATATATATATATGTGTATATATATATATATATATATATATATATATATATATATGTGTGTCCCACCGACTACCATACATAGGAAAATTAACATTGGGAAATTATGTAAGGATCAAGTATTGCTGTGTCTGTATTTAAACATGTGATTGGCACAAATTAAACAGTAGGTAATTGAATTAATCAAATTTAAAACTGTCAGATTGCTGTTATGTTTAGAATTTGCTGATACAGTACAATTATTACCATTGAATTATCAATATTCTTGCAAATAAACAATATTTAGAAATAAATAAAATGGTTATATTTATTATTTTATAATAAAGTTTGTGTAGAAACAAATTTGGATGATTTTCAGTAATACATACCTACAACAGAAAGCTTAAGAGTTTACATTTTGTAATGGAAAAACGAACAAAACACAACAGTTAAGCACTAAATTCAATATCACTAGCAGGTACTAATCAATGAAATGTTCAAACGTATTCCCATTGACTAGCAGACAGTGGCTTAATCTGTCACAAAATTGTGTCCCACATTTAAGGTAAATGTGTGCTCGTCAGTGAAACAAATATTTTCTAAAGCATGACATTTATTAAACATTAATTAACAAAAAGTGATTCGTTTTTCACTATCTGCAGCTAATAACAGCGTGTAATATTTGTAAGCAAAATATTTGTGTTTTTTTATGAGTGCAGTGATTCTCCGAGATTATTTGTAATTTCCCTCACACTTCGACAGCTGCCAAAATATCTACTTCGTTGTTATCATTCTGGTTTCCATTTCTATTACTTTTGCGAAAGCAATTGACGTACGCAATTTCCTAATTTAAATAAAATTCCTTTAAATAATTATGTAATATAGAATTATTTGACAGAAGTAAATTTCTTTATTTTAAATCTTTTGTTTTTGTCACTCAGAAAGAATACACATATAGCTCAAGGCAATAGTTGATCCTTATATAATTTCCCAATGTTAATTTCCCTATGTATGGTAGTCGCTGGGACACACTGTATATATATTGTGACGCGCCGGTCATGAGATGTTTGTTTTTCGTTTGAAAACCCTCTTTCTTGGAAATCCTACATCTGGTTTCAATAACCATACGTGTCGCTAATAAGTGGTAACTAATAAATCTGTCATAAGAAGCGCGAGCAAATGCGATATCTGGAAAGTCGAAGACCTGCGACACTTGACACTAAACACATGTTGTGTATACCAAAAAGGAGCCAAGAAACGACGTTAACAACAAATACGTTAAACAAAGGCCAGTTTCGTTAAGCAGTAAGAATCTATTATTATTATTATAAACGAAGTAATTACTACCGTTAGAAACTAATTGAAACTACCAGTACGATAAGGCGCATCCCGACAACATTTAGTATGAGTTATATGCCTTAACAGAGCAATGATAATACTGCGTTTGTGGTGGTACTGACATTTGGAAAGGAGTGTTCTCTTTACTGCGGTTATCCCTTAAGCGATAATCCACAGGGTTCTTTTATGTATAATTATAGTGTGACAAACTTCGTGTCTGGAGCCAAATCGACGGGAACTGCGAGTAACTGACTACAGGAATAGTGTCCTATGTTAACCATACAACAAAAGGATAAACAATTAAGCGAATTGTTGTTAAACATTGTAATATTCTAATTGTCAATATTCCACAATAATTTCACTAGCGTAGCACGGTCAGTAGCAGGTAGTCGAAGGGTCGAGCGGGAGAGAGAGCGAGAGATCGGGGTTAGACGAAGAGGGAAATACTAATACACTAGCCTTCGCTAGGCGAGAGGCATCGGAGTGAGGGTAAGTCATCCGCTAAGACAATTGGCGAAAAAGTCAAAGTAGCTGACATCTGGTGGCCTAAAAAAAAGCTTCGAGTCGAGGATAACAGAAACAGGTTAGCATGCATACATGAATAAAATTGTTAATCATATCAATTATGGAATTATTACTGAGTTTTTTTATAAATATTATATTAAAATTAAGGTACTAGTAAACCGTCATCATTATAAGAAAAACACTTTCGTGTGAAACTTGTGTAAATTCAAATGATAAGCAAATTAATAATTTCTGTTTTAGGGTTAGCTCACTATTGCAATGACAAGTAAAACATTTTCATGCATTTTTATTTCCACTTTATGGAAATACACCATTTAAATTGCTTGTTTGTAGACAAAACGCTACAATTTCATTTATATTGTGTTCTTTACAGCCACACATAATAACATGACCTGCGTGAGAAACCGCTTCACCTTCTTTTATAGGTCTCGGTGAGCTTATATATTGAAATATATCGGGTAATTTTACTTTTACAGCTACCATATTGCACAGATAAATAATATTAAACTAAACGACACAACACAAATCGTAATATTGTTTGGATAAACCACCAACTACAACGTCTCCCATGCAAATCATATGTAAACCTCCATTTGTTATCCTCGACTTGACGCCATTTTGTGCTGCCACCTACATGAGGTTTTTTCGCCAATTGGCTCATATGTGAGGGTGAGTCGATAGGAAACCAATTGGACCAGGGTAAGCTTTTGCATATATCGTTTATTTCTTTCCATCTTATGATATTCCACTGTGCATCCTGTATCCCCCACCCAAGCCTATCTTCATCGTTAGCACCAGAGGGCGGTGCTTAGGGGGTTAAATACGACAGCATCGCCGGCTTCTGGATCTTGGTTCTCCGGGGCTAAGACTTTCCTAACCTATCAGTTTTGCGCGGCAAATCTAGTGGCAGCTGCTGATATCCCAATCTCCATCAGTTTTGCGGTGCAAATCTAGTGGCAGCTGTTGATATCCAAAGCTACCCCAGTACCAAGACTTACCTTCCTGAACGCGATTTCCATTTGTGTAATAAACCAATAGTCAAGTACTACCACAGATAAACTGTACGTTCAACTACAGTGACTATATTAATATAGTCACTGTACGTTCAACTTGATTGCAGCGCGGTGGTGAGTAAACGAGTTACTACACATTTTAGATTTTAATACCGTTGATGGGAGCAGCTCATAATTCCGACAATGACGTCAAAGCCCATACGTCATCAAAGTCAGAATCACATGAGCGAATTTTAGGCAAAATTTGTATAGTTCTACCAAAAGTAAGAAGTATTGAAAGTAAAATTACAACAAGAAATCAATTAATTAATGTGTCCCAGACCATTTGTTAATAACAATAATTACGGTATAAATATCTATATAACTATATAACTATATTATTGCTAAATTTCCATTGAACATTCACAATTCTTAATTAAAACTGAGTCTTGCTGCATATGGATGTGAGATACGTCTTGAATTTCAATTGAAAGAACATAAATGTTTATAACTTTTATTTAAAAATAGATATAAACATGCGATCTTTAATGAAATGTAAGGTGTAATATGGTGAAAATATTGTACTAATAAAATAATACTATTATAAGGGCATAATTCTAATTAATTAGTAAAAATATGCATAAGTGAACCATTGGTTGTTTATAATCATATAACTTTTGTATTTGTACAAATATCGCCTTTGTAATTATTAATCTCGATACATATAACTTTTAGTTAAATACTGATATGCATCACTTTGGGATAATTAACATAGTTTTCTTATAAAATGTGTTAACAAAGCGTATTTGACAATAATTCCAATGATGGACTATCCAGTACATACATAACCTTGCACTGTTTCTATATAAATATGTTTTTTTTTTTAATGTATGTTTAGTAAAGAGTGTGAAAGCAAACTGATTCATGTTTACTACAAAATAAAGCCAAAACATTAATAATTCTGTCATATAATATGAAAATCACAAGTGGGTCATAATTCCGACATCACGTCAATTGGGAAAATGATTAACAGATGGCGCATTTTGGGGAGCATCTCACTAGTTCCCTTTTCTATTTGTTCCCTTTCCCATTTGTTCCCCTTTCCCATTTGTTCACATTCCCACGACTTCGAAATGCATCCCCTCCACATACTAATACTATTGCAATACATACGTGTCTCTCGAATGAGTCCCCCACTACATTTCAATGTTTCTCATTAGTTTCCCTTTCCCATAAGTTCCCCTTTCCCATTTGTTCCTCTGCTCCGTAGTGCAGTTGTTCCGTTATACAACAGCGTCAGTTTGGTTGCCTACGCGCGGGGGTTTAAAATTAAAACAAATGATAGATACATATGTGCATATTAAATAAGTATATATTATTTTAGGTTTTTGTATAGCCTTTAAAATATTGCCAGGAAAGTAAATAATATGTATTTAATTACTACAAATTATAGCTAAACAACACAAACACACATATATACATACAGACTCGATCAGTATTATTGCAATAATCAAATAACATCATCTCATCAAGAAGCCGTACTGGTCTGGTTATGGCTTGCAAAATACTGCCCTTGGTACAGAAAAAACTGTGGGTACTTGCATCCTTTACCCCGGCAAATCCATTAAATAGAAATTTTTCATGTAAACTTTAATCATTATTAATCGTAGCACGAGCAAGTGTGTAACTTCATTCTTTATTCAGAAATTTATATTTCAATAATCAAGTAAATTTTTTGTGTTTTATTAGCACTGATTCGGGGCTATTCTGTACATCTGTCGCTAACTTATAACGATCGCTAATTTAAAGCGATCGCTTATATTTTAGCGATTGCTCTAGCGACAACAAACAAATTGCGATTCTGTTGCTACCTGTCGTCAGACTTGTCGCTAGTTTACAAATTTACGCGGTACTCATACGTATGAACGAAGCATCGCTAGATATCTTGCTTAAATGTCAAATAAACAAATTCAACTATTTTAAGTATATCTATTATAAATAAATGATTAATTACATAATTAATTAATTAACGAAAAGAATGGAAATTAGTAAGTAAACTTAATTGAATTGTTTTTATGTCAATATATATTGTTTATATTTTTAGGTTATAATAGAATTGTAATGCAGTGAGACACGTATAATTGTTCCAGTGTTAATTGAATATTAACGCAAAGCATGATGTTTTAGAGGATATATGATTCTTGATTTGAAAACTCCTATAGGCTTTTCTACAAATTTTCGTGTTACAGTGCGAAGTGACGAATCTTATTTATGTGCAGAAGAGTTCAAAAGACAATTGTCCAAGAGGATAATAAAAGTTGCTTGTAACTTACTATAGTGTTCATTACACCTTCTTATTTTAATTTACTGACTCTAATTTATGTAGATTCATTCATCAATTTAATAAAAATTATATTAAAACCAACAAATCACTGGCATAAAACTAGCGTAATGAACATGATACTTGGCAACAGGAATTACAGTAACTTTTCTAGCATTACCACATTTGGTTCAAGATTTTTATAAATAGTGAAATTAAATTGTTCAAAAATTTATTTTCAACATAAATTTATGTCTCACAATCGGCGATGTTGTTTGCAATTGTCACCTAAAATAGATAAGTATAGTGCAATATACAGTAAACTTCGCTTATAACGAACCCGCTTATAACGAATTTTCGGTTATAACGAACCAATCTATAAGGTACGAACTAAAGTATCATTAAACGTGTGTTATTTTTTTCGCAAATAACGAACCCGTTTATAACGAACTTTCGGGTATAACGAACCTTAATTTTTATTATAATCGCAAAAGTTTTCGGTTATAACGAACTTAAAACGGCATTTTACCAAATAATCAGGGGATTCTTCGAAATCTTTAAATGTAGGGTCACCGTAACAGTTCTTGCGATACTTGTGTATATGTGATTAATTCTATGAAAAAAAATTATCGGACCTTCCCACGATTGGAGCGTCACATGTAGAAATTTCAGCATGCCCCACATGGCCTGTCCGCCCCTGTTCACTGTATTTAATGTGTTAAAGAAGTACAATTATGAGTTACGCAATTTTGAAGAAAACACGTAAAACTCTTACATTCAATAAATAAAAATCATATAAAATAACAACAAATATAAATAAAAGTAAAATAAACGATTTTTTTTAAATAAGATTCATAAAAACTATTGTTAGTGTACATATGTATATGTATTATAAACCAATATCAGCCGGTGGACCGGTGTGGCGGTAACTCGCTTGTCGCAAGATAATGTGAGTTAAGCGACACACTGCGCGGCGAGTACTTGGATGGGTGACCGTCCGCCGGTAGGGCTCGCGCTGAGTGAGCGGCAGGTTTTCTCCGAGGTTTTCTCCGGGTACTCCGGTTTCCCCTGCCTAGGTACACTAGTACTTAAACACGCTAGGCCCTAAATCGAACTAATGTCACCTCTGGCGTACGTCATGTGACAAGTAGATAGAGGGGCCAATGGCAGCCACAAAAAGGCATACAAATGAAACAATACAACACATAGGATAGGTATACTGATAGGTACACTGCACTACACTGACGCATACACTCTGAAGAGGCTCAGGCCTATAGCAGAGCACCACCATAAATCAATCAATCAAACCAATATCAAACTCAATTTTGAACAAATCTGGATTTGTATAGTTTTGCAAAAGAGTTCTTCATACTATATATCTATTTGAAACATGTACCTATGTATTAACAAAAATACATACAGTAGTTTAAATGAAAGAAGTCCCATGAAGGTTATCTGTACCATATACGAATTAACGTATAGTTATATATCTATCTCTCTCATTTCAATTGTCAAACAGCACGCGCGACAAGGATGGATATAACGCGTTTGTCTTTAGAATGTCCGAATAATACTACGACAAGCAAAACAAAATGAGGCTCGTTGTACTCGATACTATTACAATAACGTACGTTGATTTCTTATTTCCTACACTACTAGCTGTCGCATAGGCGTGTACTGTCATTTTGCTGCATTTTCTGTCAATTTGTCTTATTTACCACTAATTAACACCAGTATTATGCACTAACACAAACACAGTTATAATAAATCACTTTTATTGCAACCACTGATATTATATCATAATCTAAATCGTTGTTGTAATTCAAAATGTGAGACACAAATGATTAACGTAATGAACTGTCAAAACATCGTATTTCTGTTGTTACCGGTGCTAAGCCGACTATTCACCGAAAACTTTATATCTGGTATATACTAATGCATGCATTGTTCTTCTTTTGTTTATATCTCCCCGTCATCTGCTAACCCCTCACCATCGGAAATTATAGTATCTTATATGCCCCATTAAAAATTAGATAAACGACGCTACTGAATATGAGAAAATGGGCGTGGTTAAAATCTAAACTCGTACTGTCCTTCAATGACCTTCAAGGGACTTCTTTCATTTAAACTACTGTAATGAATTTTTTATGTTTATCGTTTATTACGAACTTCGCTTATAGCGAACTATTTTCGTCGGTCCCTTGAGGTTCGTTATAAGCGAAGTTTACTGTATATTTCGACATTCTTTAATAAATGCATTAATACAAGTATGAATATCTGTCTTTTGTATTTCAAACTATTTTTATAGATATTTGTTCGTTTTTATTGATTTTGACAGTTTATTAACGATCGCTAATTTTTAAAAGACTGCCAGTGAGCTGGCGCTTAAAAATAAACAAATAAGCGACTGTCGCTAGGCAAACAAGCGACAAAGTAACGTACAGAATCGCACATTTCAGATCTAGCGATCGCTAAGAAATTAGCGATCGCTAATAGCTAACGATAGGTGTACAGAATAGCCCCGATTATTTACTTTTCTGGCAATATTTAAAAGCCAGTACAAAACCTAAAATAATAATAATAACAATAATATACCGTGTGTCTCATGACGATCTACACATAGGAACGTTGCATACGCTCTTGATCGTGAAATATTAATTTGATCGTTTTAGTTTTTTACAATTTAGACAGTATAATTGTTAATTTGATACTTACTATTTTATTTCCTTTGATATTCTAGTATAATTTTGTAACATATTCGATGTAATAGTACATTTTCAACGAATTTAAACGTCAAATTGACATTTCAATTACAAAAAAAAGAACAAAAACAACCAGATTAATATTTTGATTTAAAAATCAAATGAGCGCGCAACGTTCCTATGTGTAGATCGTCATGAAACACACGGTATACTTAGTTAATATGTACATACATATGTACAGTAGTTTAAATGAAAGAAGTCCCTTGAAGGTCATTGAAGGACAGTACGAGTTTAGATTTTAACCACGCCCATTTTCTCATATTCAGTAGCGTCGTTTATCTAATTTTTAATGGGGCACATAAGATACTGTAATTTCCGATGGTGAGGGGTTAGCAGATGACGGGGAGATATAAACAAAAGAAGAACAATGCATGCATTAGTATATACCAGATATAAAGTTTTCGGTGAATAGTCGGCTTAGCACCGGTAACAACAGAAATACGATGTTTTGACAGTTCATTACGTTAATTATTTGTGTCTCACATTTTGAATTACAACAACGATTTAGATAATGATATAATATCAGTGGTTGCAATAAAAGTGATTTATTATAACTGTGTTTGTGTTAGTGCATAATACTGGTGTTAATTAGTGGTAAATAAGACAAATTGACAGAAAATGCAGCAAAATGACACTACACGCCTATGCGACAGCTAGTAGTGTAGGGAATAAGAAATCAACGTACGTTATTGCAATAGTATCGAGTACAACGAGCCTCATTTTGTTTTGCTTGTCGTAGTATTATTCGGACATTCTAAAGACAAACGCGTTATATCCATCCTTGTCGCGCGTGCTGTTTGACAATTGAAATGAGAGAGATAGATATATAACTATACGTTAATTCGTATATGATACAGATAACCTTCATGGGACTTCTTTCATTTAAACTACTGTATCTATTATTTGTTTTGATTTTAAACCCCCGCGCATAGGCAACCAAACTCACGTCGTTGTATAACGGGACAACTGCACTACGGAGCAGGGGAACAAATGGGAAAGGGGAACT
Organism: Carabus problematicus; assembly: GCA_963422195.1. Lineage (NCBI taxonomy): Eukaryota > Metazoa > Arthropoda > Insecta > Coleoptera > Carabidae > Carabus > Carabus problematicus. Next base: position 11,381,021 of record OY728584.1, read on the forward strand.
TGTGGGAAAGGGGAACTAATGAGAAACATTGAAATGCAGTGGGGGACTCTTTCTAGAGACATGTATGTATTGCAATAGTATTAGTATGTGGTGGGGATGCATTTCGAAGTCGTGGGAATGTGAACAAATGGGAAAGGGGAACAAATGGGAAAAGGAACAAATGGGAAAGGGAACTGGTGAGACGCACCCGCATTTTGAATTCCTTATGACGAAAATTTTTATTTTACTTGTAAGAGACAAGAAATTGATGTTATACAATCCACTATAACATATTTATTACAAAATAAAGCCAAAACATTAATAATTCTGTCATATAATATGAAAATCACAAGCGGGTCATAATTCCGACATCACGTCAATTGACGAAATATTATATACAGTGTCTACAAGTGGCGTATTTTGAATTTACTTTGATTACTATCGTGTAATAATTATAAAAAGTGATGTTAATATTAAAATGTTCATTGAATCACATTGATTAGAAATAGAATGAAAAACATTGACAAATATTACAGAGCGATCGAGATATATTGTCCGTCACGTGACTTGAAAATTTCCGTATTATGATCAAAATTATGTTCCACCGAAGCAAAATTATTATTTGTTGCCTACGTGACTGTCATTTCAATAAACACTTTTATTTTTGAATCAGTGACAGCTTGTGTTTATATTTTATTGACAGCTATTTTGAAGTTAATTAAGTAATTTTGAAATTAGACTGCATCAAATAAATGCATTGAGAATGAAGGAAGGTATTTTGAACATTTATTATCAAAAATTTTATTTTTTAATGTTGTTTTTTAATTCTTTATTAAAAAAAAATTATTGTACGCCAATGTGATATGTCAATCGTAGTCAGTATGACAACGATGCTGCAAATAAAAAATCAGAACGAGGCGGCACGGACAGTTAATCTCGATCGCTCTGTATATACATTGCTAGTTACATAAATGGATCATTATTTAATTATTCCGATAGCTGCCAACAGGCAATAAGTTCGTGATGTGTAATGTTTTACAATATAATCAAATTAATGCGATGAATAGTTATAATCACATTTATGTATATTGCCTTTCCAGTCTTTATTGTTATCATAGTAATTCGCAAGAAAATAATATTGATATATTGCTATAACAAAAGATTCTTATATAAATTAATTGAACAATAACACAATTCTTAACATATTTTACATGAAACCTTAGCATGAAATTATTCTTTCCATATAGAAACATATACCCGTGGCCAATTTTCATGCAATTTATTTTTGAACCTATATATTTATTAACATTTTCGCCATTTCTTCTTGGTTTGCAGCTTCCACTGTAGTTCCCTTCCAGTGTTCTATAGCACTTCGAATCTACGTAGCTGTACCTACTTTCTTTCTGGTCGTGAACAGACCGCCACAATATGTTCTACCGTCTCCTCCTCAGTTTCACATCATATTCTGCATCTCCGTTCTTCTGTATATTGCCAGAATTTGTTCGCTCTTTCCTTGTTTCCACATCTGACACGGGCTATTGCATTAATAGGTTCTTGTTCTTATTCTATAGGTATCCTGGAATGTATAAAGTTCTTATTATTTCATTCTTATTGTAACTTGAATTGTGTATTCTCTTGGGATTGTATTTCTGCTTCTTTTCTTTTCTGCACCAGGATATGCATATTTCTATACTCTTCATAGATTAATAATCCAATCCTTAACATATTTTATATGAAATCTTCATGATATTAGTATTTTCTGACAGAAACATTTAGTAAGAATTATAAAATGCATAACAGAACAAATAGGTTAACTTAAATGACAGCTTGCACAAACATCATCATTTGAGAAGGTCATAATTTCACCTAAAGAATAAAGTGCTATTAAAAATTAAAATTAATTTCATACAACCTAATAAGGTCTACGTATATCACTGCAGATCTTAGAATCTTATTTTAACTACACATGTCATGAAACAAGAATTAAAATCTTCAACTATTTTCCTTCGCTGGTGTGACTGCGGCTTTTGACGTATTAGTGACGTATAATGACGTCAATTCGGGGCGGAGTTATGCGATGTCGGAATTATCAGCCTCACCCCCGTTGATGCCATCTATGTTAGATATCTCTGAGTTAAACTTCTGTCACAAAATTTCCCATAAGAGTCATACACAGACTAACTACACTGTAGACTGGTATCGCCAATGTTAACGGCTGAAGCAACCTTCTGGTGGCAGGAAAGTAAACTAACATGTATTTTGGTTGCCTGCATCATACTTCATGATTTTTCTTATATACAAATAATGTTGCAAAATATGTGAAAATGAATATAAGCATGAGAAAATCATGTTTATAATAAATATTTTTACATATTTATTGGAAACATGATTCACCCAAATTTCATATTAATTTTTTCATATTTTGTTTCAATTAATATAGATTTTTAAAAGCATTTTAATTAGTATTAAATATTTATTTTCTGTTTTTGAACGTACAATATTTTACATATCTATCTCTTGCCTTATTTTCTAATAAACATTCTTTATTTATAACCTACAATGAAACACTTGGTCGTATGCGAAGACATTACTACTTGTAATTGAAAAATACAGATTTAATACACATTGGGCAGCAGTGATACAAAACGAATACGATAAAGTGTAATCGTGAAAAACGAAATAAATAGCGTAAAACAGCAAAAACTGATTTGAACACAACGTACTAACCAATCTCTACTAATACATAAGCTACTAATTTCAAAATGGAAGATAAGAACAAGCCGGTTGCGTCTTTTTTCTGCTAGAGAGAGAAAGATGTAGAGAGAGACAGACAGAGAGTTTTGCCAAATAGTACCTAGACGGCCATCTGTAGCGGGGAAAGTAAACTACCAAACTTTGCTTCAAGTACACAAGAGTCTAGCCGTCAGACCAATTTATATTTCCGAACTCGCACGAACATGTAAGTTTGCGATGTACGGAATCGGGAAGTCGTGGTTCTGCATTAATTATTGTTACATACAATATGAAATATATTATTCATTTGTTTTTTTTTTGTACGAAGCTAAGTAGCTGTGAAACAAAAAATTAAAAAAAAAACGCAGTTAAAAATACGAGGAAAATAAATTAATCATTTATTATAATATATTAAACAATTTTTTTTTTTTAATTAACAAAAATATATGGCTATGTATTATATGTAAGTATAAAATATGTAGTATAAAATTATTACATGCTTTACAAGAAGTTACAATTATTAACTATGTAAGTATACATATAAGTAGTTTGTTTTTTTTTAAGATTTTTTTATATTATATATATATAATATATATATATTATATATATATATATATATATATATATATATATACATACATACATATTGCACATAACAAAAATAGGTAATTCTTAAAAAACATTCTCTCTCTCTCTCTATAGATAAATATATATATATATATATATATATATATATATATATATATATATATATAAACTCTTTAAAAAAAAAAACAAAGAAGTTAGTTATTAATTACCTGTACTATTATTGGCAAGATGCAACAGATTGAAGGCTAATTTGTTCTTTTCATCCATCGAAGGCTGTTTAAAAATATGTGTTGCCTTTGTCCTACATTTCTTAGTCGGGACAAATTTTCGTTGTTGTTTAATTTTCCTTGTATGTTTCTCACTGCAACGTGGAAAACTCTCTAACTGCGGAGACTCCATAGCCGCTAACGTAGTTGCAAGAGGTGCTACTGCCTTGTGTAAGACACCACATTGCTCCATCGTCGTGGCTTTTGCCATAGCTGATTGAAATGTTTCATAAATTTTATCTTTATATTTATCTATAACGCAAATGTTAGTTTTTTTTTTTTTTTGAAGAAACAGTACTCGTAAGTTGCTTCAAAGCGTTTTCTTTTTCTGCAACTGTGGTATCACAATGAATATATATATATATATATATATATATATATATATATATATATATATATATATATATATATATATATATATATATATATTTTGTCTTCCGAAATAAGAACGTTGGGTCGTGTGTTTGTTACACATATTCCACTTCACTGATGAATCTGGACACGAACATATATAACCATGAATGCATGTGTCACATTTCATACATTTAAGTTCACATTTACAGTTGAGATTAGCCACTTCAATTGTATATAGTTCGTGCCCAGATGCAGAGGACAAAATGCATTTTCCTACTTGCTCCTCAATAATGGGTTTTTCTTTAATTTGCTCCATATTTTGATGCCTTTTCCTCAATGCACTTAGTTTTGTTGATACTTTGCCTAAAAAAGAAAACACATTGAAAAATTATAGTTTAAAAACAGTAATTGCTTTTATACCTTTATGTAAAATGATTAGTCTATCATAAAGTTTATCTCTCACCAGCGTCATAATAGCATTTATTGCTTTATCAAGTCGTTTTACAGTCTTGCCTTTCAAATAAATATATTTTAGAAGTATCAGTCTTTCCAGTGTCATCTTTCCACTTTTCAAATTCGTTGAAATTGTCAAATTTTATACATTCTGTGAATATTTCAATATCATGTTGTTCATTATAAAGTTTCAACACATTTATCTGAGAATCTTCGTAACGGCACATTGCACATTTTACCTTGTGATGTACTTGTGCTTTAGATTTGCTGTTAAGGTTATTTTTGTTGCATGTTGATGAATGTTTGGTTATGTCAAGTTTAGTGAGTTTTATAATGCTGTTGAAGACTGGGTTTTGTAGAGAATATTGGTTCACAATTGCTACAAATGTAACCTGTTTCATCCTTCATGTTTTTATCTTCCATTCTTAACTATTGAGAAAAAATTCTGGTTAATTTTTATTCATTATGTAGTTATTAAACAATTACATACCTGAGAAAAAGAGTCAAATATATAAATAACAACTACATATAACAACTAATAGCAAATGTGTTACACAAACCACTACACTGCACTTCGTTCCGTCATTCTCACAGACAATTACAAACAATCACAGACAATGTATGTTACAAACGATTGCCGCCAATTATGAACTAAGAACATACTTGCTCGTATTATGTCGTATTATTTCGTAAATAGACATCGTGTATCTTCGAATATAAATTGGTCTGACGGCTAGACTCTTGTTTCAAGTACTCCCATCTGCGTTTCCTGCCCCTGGAGTCATACCCCTGAATTGAGAGAAATCAAAGATCCAAAAAGTGAGCAGTCACTTCCTTATTTTGTGAGGTTAGTTACAATTATTTCTGTTTGCTAATATGTGTTAAACAGAACTGTTTTTGAATAACTTTTGTATATGACTATAAATAAATAGAAGTAAGTAACTGCTCATATTAAATTCCCAAAAAATGTTAGTTGTAGAAAACAACGGAGCGAATAACTAACATTACATGAACGTTCACAGCGAGAATAATTGGCAATATAGAATTTGGCAATAAATATGTATTTATTTCAATGTGAACTACAATTGTTTAAATGTAGAAAGTTATTCACAGAACATTAATTATCTAGAAATAAATATGTGGACGAACGAAAATGAGTATCGATAAATAAACAACACTGCAAAGAAAATACACATACCAAGAAAACTACAACCAACTACAACGGCGTCGTACAGAACGATGCAGAATATTGAAATGTGATTGGAAGTAACTGTACGTAAACATTGTAGTTCAGCTTGTATATATGAAATATTGAGTAGAACGTCAATTAAACATCAATAAACCATAAAAATAGTTCCCTATTAAATATAATATAATAATGAACTAGAATATATAATGACGCGAAATATAACTTAATACACATATTAAAAGCGTATACGCACATATACTTATCACAGCAGTAACACAAACCAATTTACTTTATACATATTTAAACGATTCTGACTGAGTGATATCGGGATAAATAATAAGAACATTTTATTTGCTGTAGTAGTTTACATTTGATATTAAAATGGCAATTTCCCCGGTGTATAAGCTCACCTGTTCTTGGGTAAAACAGAGTGAAATCATATATTATTCGTTTTTATGACACGTAGGTAGCCAAGCAGCTATAATAAAGTATATTTAACTCGGTAGATTTGTATTGATCTTTTTTTATAATAGAATATTTCAATTAACCTATAAATATTTCTTCCAGTTAGAATATCACTGGGAACCATATCTAATATACAGAGGGTAATATGAAATTTATTGCAGTATACTGACGATTTTTTAGTGTTATTTTAAGGAATATAGTAAATACTTAATCATTTTAATTCGTGAGATAGGTGTATATATGTCCTAAAAATGTGTATTAAATAGTTTTGTTATTATATTAATACACATTTACTAATAGTTTAACATATTCTCATTCTATTCCACAGCTGTCAGTTGCCCCTAGTTTTATTATAAACTTCACTAGTTTGCATATATCCTTGCGCTGACATCTATAATTCGGAAGAGAAACTATGAAGGTAAACATGTTATTTACGTTTTCGATATGTAACGAGATGGCCTCTATAGCACTATTGAGAAATTAAAATATTGTTCTGATTGACGTAATTAATTTAAAATTAATTATTTGTTTAATCTTACTAAATATCTTTGTTTTTACGCAATTTCATATTAATTTTAGTTTAAATCAGTAAATATTTTTTTTGTATTATATATAATGTAGAAAGTATAAGAAATACTAAATAAAAGTTAAGTTTCATTTAGGAAATTTGTTACGAAACATAGGATTAGTAAATGAAAAGTGTATATGTTTATATTTTATAAAAATCGTTTTATTTAGATGTTGCAACGTACAAGTTCTATTGCTAATAAATATTCACAATTTAACACATTGGCTTGATTGATATGTAGGTAACTATATTTGCTATCGGCGATGTTTTTTTTTTTGTTTTTAATCGTGCAACATTATAAATATTATAATAAATTAATTATAATACTGGAACGAATTAGAAAAATCGATGCGTTAATAAGAGAATGTAGTCAAAAAAGTAGAATTATCTAAAGCAGGTAATATTCCCTATTGTTTTACAGTATAGCAATGCAATTGACTAGTTACACTAGAATGATTGATGGCATTGGTGTGTCGGGATTTCTCACAATATGATGATTTGCTACATTCACAGTACAACCAGGATGGACGACAGCAAATTCATAGAGATTCCTCAGTTTGGATTTGTTTCAGTTAGTCAGTTACATTTGTTATTATGTAGTACAATTTATTAAAATTTTATCACTATTTTGTTTTGAATGAAAATGAAATGTTGAACATAAAATTATATAAAGATAAAATAATGTAACTAGCAAGAAGTTGCTCGATAGGTCAACTGTCGGGCAAGTTCATATTCTAAACTCAATATGAGTCAATTATCGACATTTTAAATAAACTAAAACCTTAAAAAACGACTTACAATTTAACTACTTATAAAATACGAACAGAAAAATTAATGAACAACTAATATGTGTAACGTAGGTAATAAAAGTATTATAACACATTTGTATGTGTGTCACTTTATTTATTACTTACTTACTGTATGTAATTATATATATATATATATATATATATATATATATATATATATATATATATATATATATATATATATATATATATATATATATATATATATGTATATATATACATATACATTGTATTATAGTATAAAAAAACTACTGTACTCGATGTGTTTGCATTGCACACATTGTTACTTTTCTCGCATATCATGTGCGCGTGTTTGTCTGAATGTACAAGAAAAGTAACAATCTCACATTACACATATTACAATTATAATAATATAACGGATTAATAACAAGAGTCATCATAAAGCATCGTCTCCAAAGGTTTTAGGTAAGATAAAAAATAAGCGGTTTACAGACTAAAATGATAATGAAACTAAAAACATGACTTTTGTTGATACAAATATTTACAGCTATTAATACCGCGCCCCCCTTCTTCCGGATCACTAAGAAGAAGAGGAATCGCCCTTTACGTGGATTACTTTAGTGTCAGTCTCATGTGTGCGAAAGGAGGTCGTACACCAGTTCTTGATACATATGTATGTAATGTATGGTGGTGTTGTTGTGTGTTGTTGAGAGCTGCTGCCACACATAACAGTCACACACACACACACATATAAGCACTATCGGTGGGTGTATGTATGATGTAGACAGCTGCTAACATCCGCAGTCCGCACCCCACATATTCTCACATGTGTGCGAGTAATATATACAGACAGCAGCGCCGGCAGCAATAACCTTTGGTGAACGGACGATTAGAGAGATGATGGTAGAACATTTTTCGGGAGCCAGTGTGTCGTTAACATCCGGTCCCTACTCTATGTCTGTCCATGTGTCCTGTTGTCCGTCGGGCGCTGACTTGCGTTGGCCGATGTATAGCAGGAATGCTTACACACACACTCACACACATTCATACACAGTACAATGGTAGCAGACATTTATTATGGCGTAGCTCGAGCTAAGCAAAACATTCTCAATAGACGTAGATCTGTTTGAGTTGCGGCTTCAGCTCGGCTGGAATGGTGTACACTTCCGTCGTTGGTTTCCTCTTCACGAGACGACGCCAGCGACCTCCTAGGTTTTTCCTGAAACCACGGCAAAAGCCCGGCCTCTCCGCAGGAAGGTTTTGTACGAGCGTTTCCTGTAATCAGAAGAAAGGACACGTCAGTATACGTGGAACATTTACATATTCAGATCTGTTGTGTTGTGTTAATACTGTAGCTAGCCTAGGCTCTTATGTACGTATGTTTGAACAAACGATAACGGCTGTTATAGAAGACAGGGTCCTTGTATAGTAGAAACTACAGCTGTTCATAGAACTATGAAGGCGACGAACTGTAGCCACGTTTATAACCTTCAACTGTCCAGACGACTACGACGTTCAGACTGCATACACACTCTACTTGGAACATTACACACATCCTCGGAACATTCGCCTCTTAGATTCCCGCAAGATTTTCTACCAACTTATTGAAGAAGTTCGAGCAACTAAGAATAAAAACAAGTAAAGGCTGGTTGCAGCAATATATTCAACTGGCGGTTGTAGTTAACGGAATGAAGCAGAGAGGCTGCTAATGAAGAAGAACCGAGAATAACACTCATTGGCCGCTCATATTTCTGCTGCATTATACAGCTTGCATACAAGACATCTGAATGCAACAAAATAAAACTAGAAGATGAAATTTTGTATATATTTAGCTGAGTGTAAAGCGGGGCTGGAATACAGACATGCTGGTATAGGGGTTGGGAGGCGAGGGGCGCCCTTTCGGGATCAATATACGCGCTTATATGAGCACCCGGAGTCAACGAACTGAATAGAAAGAACACATAGTACAACTTTGAACGCTGTACTCTAAAGCCAAAGCTGTTAATTTGAATAGTTTATTGGTTGTCGCAAACTGAAGGTCTTTGTACAAGTGTGCAGCTAGCACTAAAAAAGTACAATTCGTACGTTAGCAAATAAGAATAAGAATTGTTTCTTTATTCTTTGTTAACAAAGTTATCGCTAACATGAATCAGGCCAGCTGTGAAACGTGATGTTTAAATTTTGCGATATATTACGTGAATGATGTTGTACAGACAGTGACGATCACGAATGAAAGTATTGATTTGGTAGAATTTGCTTATCACTATCAGCTACATGTCTGTGTTGTCTAAGCAGTGTTAAAAATTGTTAGGCACACGTGACTACAAGCCTTGCCGAGTATCACGTTCAGTGTTCGTGTCTGCGGTGAGAGGCCACACAACGCAACCGTATAAGAATGGCGGACATGGGTTTTACAGACAGGCAAGGGGAATGTACGGTGATGTAGGTAAGGCTAAAATACGACCGACCGACCCGTCCGTCTGCTAAAGCGACTAACCTAACCTGGTATTATAATAAGAGAGAAGTTCGTTCGCCTTCAACGGATGGACAACCGTGTGCCTTCTATTTTTAAACCGTTCCCTCCGTCCTTTTTCTTTCCCACATCACTGTGAAATGTATGTTCCTTTTTTACACACACACACACACACCCAGGTAAGTATACATATATACGTACACGTTCACAATACACAAGGATATTGCAAACTGAGTCGACAGACTGGCGGGGACAGCTTTCTCTGTATGTGCACAGCACTTTCAAATACGGGTGTTTCATGGCCTGCTTGCCGTACTGTGTGAGGTCTGTCCGTGGGAATTAGTGGCAGTAGTGAGTAAAAAATAAAAACACAGGGACAAGCACATAAATATGTACATTATTGTACATACATATGTACGTGCTGAGAGGATTCCTGCAAGAAGCGATATTATGACAATGTATAAAGCAGAATTCGTTATAAAACACGATGTGTTGAAACACAGTGTGTCAAGGAGAATAAACATAAATAAAACCCATGCAATTTTAGTTCATTCAAGCGACCACTGAAAGGAGGACAAAGTAGAAGGCATCGGTATCGCGCATGCAGTATTACACTAAACACTGCATTTTGCAGGTTATTACGCTCTTATTTAACTAACCTCAACGGGGACATAGAAATATGTACTTACTAATATTTAGAGGCCAGAATGAACTACTGTTTTAGAAAACAATGAATAGTTGGCGCATGTGTGTGTGGAACAAAGGTTTGACGAGCCGTGACACTACCATAAGGTAGAAACTAACAAGTGCCCTTCAGCAAATATATCCAACATAAATCGAATGGCCAGGCTACTACATATATAAACCAGGATAGCGTGTATCTAGTGAAAATACCAATATCGGACCACTTTCAAAAATCAGCAGCAGATTGGCTATTGCTAAAAGCATTCAACATTCTCACTTACTTATATTCCAAAGTTTACGACCCATATTATATGAAGGCTGTGTTCTGTACAAATGCGTGAAGTTTTGAAATGACGCGACCAGTCAATGTAGGTATATTTCAAATGTCCATGTTTCGTAATGTTACCGTGAATAAGTGAAAATATAGAAAGCTGTATATTAACACAATGATATTTCCGGTTACATGGAGCCCAATTACGTTCGCGTGATTTACACTGGCTAACATTTATCTGGATGTATTCAATTAGAGGTAGATCTATAAAATGTACTAAACATACAAGTTTTGCCATTGAATATGAAATGTTTGATGAATTGTTTGAGGTTATATTAAATAAACTAGTGTGGACTACATGACGGGTTTCCAGCGGCTTGTAAATGTCACGATAAGCGCCGTCAATAGGCATAGTTTTCGTCACAGGCGGATAACTGTTATCGGTTGTTGAAAAAAGTAAAAACCGTTAGTATTGGCCTCGGCCTCGTATAGATAACAAAATAGGGGAAAATTGACATGAATGCTACGTATTACAGAATGGTGGTAACTTGTCGTATTATAGTTGAGGGAAGTAATGATGTGCGTGTGCGTATTGTTATGAGTTATTCGATGCTTACCTGGTCATTGCCGTACAAGTTGAATTGTGGCGGTGGAGGCGGGAATTGCCAGAGGAACTGTCCACGATATGCCAGTGGATCTGGCGGTAGGGGCTGCGATAGCTGTTGTATCGCTGTCTGTTGAACGGCGGCAACCGACGTCGGTGGCGATGGATTGGCAGCAGTTTGCAGTACAACTTCAGCGGGATGAACACTGTTACTGTGCTCTTCTCGTTTTCGTAGTTTGCTGCGAACCAACCGGATAGCAATCATAGTGCCGTTACTTCCCACCATTTTACTAGGCTTCGGGCTTCGCGATGTGAAATTAAAGATAGCTATTTTGTGGCTGTTGGTCTCCTAAACTCTTTCGAGTTCAGAAGTATATCAGTAGAATCACAAACGGTAACGGTTTCCCCGAAGTACGCGTAATATTTAGCGGTAACTGGTAACGAACGTTTCTTACAGTTTCAGTTTATTTATGATCACAGACACACGTTGTTTCGATTAACAAGTAGCTAATGAAATAGTACCAATATCACACAATGTTAGTTACAAAACACCACAACGTCAGTTGATTACACTAGTTGATCACTGCAAATACACACTTCTTGCGGCTTTTGTTATTATTTGTTTAATGAACTGAGTGCACCGTGTGAAGAATGACTAGAATAACATCATTGGTAAATGAGGGCCTAGCTTGGCGTAGCAGCTAAACAACCTCTACGAACTAAAGTCAGTCGCGAGTCTGAAGCGTGCACTTGCTTAACGTCTGGCTTATATACGTTTATCTTGTAATGGTAGTGGTAGTGGATGTAGCAGTAGTAGTACATAGTAGAACCGTTGCGCACAGCCAACACACACTAGCCATGGCGACGGCGCGGGGAAGGGTAGGGGGAAGTGAGACGTGATAAGCCAATGGCGTAAGAGAATAATCACATATTCAAAAGTCCCCGGTTGTCGGGTAATTCTAGCGTACCGCGCCAGCGTTCTTTCCAAGTAGTTAATTTCATTTTCATATATGTATTGTTATAATGTAACCGGATCGTACATAAAAACAATTACTCCTATTATTATTACATATTTATAAACTGCTTTGAACCGGTGTCTAATGTCATCAATCACATAAAATACAATCATTATATTTGCATTTCTCAGTCTAATTTTACATGCAATGTGTTAATTAAAATCACGTGACTCAAAAATACCTAACATAAATTTCATTTACGTAGCATCACATGTACCCAAACTAAAAATAGATATTTCTGATGATTCGACATGGATTCAAATTGAATAATGCGTTAATGAATTGATGACTCTAATATTATAAACTGTTGGACATTCCAGTTGATTTCTTAATGACAAACGTAAATTAGAATAGGTCACAACCTTTCTAACTTCGATGTGTCATAAGAGCTTCAGATTGCATTAAAACTATTTAACAACTACAAATGTAATTTTAATTGGCACGTGTAACTTTATGCAACAAAGTAACAAATTAAATACATATATTATTTATTAGCAATTACAGTATAAGAAGTTTGGATGAATAGCATGATTTGAATATTGAATAAAATAATTATACATCATGCTGTATGTATCTCATTGCTACTTGAATAATAATCAGACGAATAAAATAATTTACAATACCTGATATTCCGTTTTGTCCAAGTATAAAGCACAGTTAACATTATGATATTTGCCATGTCGAAGTTGCTGCAAAACTAACCGCAATTTACAGTTTTATACCTGACGACAAATAATACTCAAGTTCAAACAGATATTAGATAAATGCGTAACTTTCGGTGGAAAATATTACAAATCCAATAATCACACAAACAATATATGTATGTACGTATGTATGTGTGTTGACTAGTTGAAGCTAGAAATTCATACACGCGCGTGTGTGTGTGTGTGTACGATGTATAAATAAACAAAGTACCTACATATATTGCAATTTTTATAAATGCGATAAAATAGAATTCGCCGAAACAACTTAATAATATTTGTAAAAGATGTAATTTCCAGAATTTACTACATACATACATACTCCTATTAAGTAATGAGTTGTTTTCGTATAAACTTTTCGTAATAAACTGTGGTTTTTAGATTACGTCACACATAGGTAAATTGTGGTTAAAAATACGAAATTTACATCAAATTTATTTGTCAGGTTAATTATTCGTTATGACTTACACAAATTATAATATAAGATTAATTGCCATCCCTAATTATTGTTCTTTTTTAATGTTCCACGTGTTTTAATTTGGTTAGGAATATATGAAGGGCGCACATGTGATAATTGTACGTGTTTGCTATATTGCGTTTCAGGTCTGACGATTACAATGATACGGTATCTGCAGACAGATGACCAGATAATGAACTAATTAACAAGAATCATTGTACAATTATTTACCGAAACGAAATAAATAATTATATATAATAAAACGAATAATCCATGGCGAATCTATATATATATATATATGTACATATATATATATATATATATATATATATATATATATATATATATATATATATATATATATATATATATTCAAAATTACCTAATTCATTCGTATACAAGTTTGAACTGGTTCGATGTTGTTTATTTCTATATACATTTTGGTTCAAGTACAAATTTAGTGCGGTATGCAACTGAATATTGCAGAGTTTAAATACGAAAAGAAGAAGCATGCGAGCATAGTTAAATTGATATTTTGGCCGAAATTCTACAAGAATATAAAACTAAACTAGGCATTGAATATTTATTTATGACCGATTTTGATAAGTGTGCCATGGCACACTGCATATGATAAAAAAGAAAGTTCTAGTTAAAATTTTGCAAGTTCCCCACCCACGAATTGTTTTGAGTGACATTGTATGTATGTATGTGATGTATAGTTTAGTTTTGTACTGAAATAGCTACGAGCTACGTACGTATGTAGATATAATATGTATTTTGCTGGTGCTGTTATTGCTTGACTTATGTAACCCGCCACGGTCCACGTCTGTTAACGGACTATCTGAGACACCGTTGCACAGTGCCAACAATACATGCACACTTAGCAAGCGTCCAAGAATTCACTTAGACTTGACTGAAAATATCTGAATTATTTTACGCAGCACGGTGACTGGTGATAAATTAGAACATACCTACACATTAAAATTAGGTTAACAATAAACAGAAGTGGTGCTGTAGAATCAAGAGCGAAATTATCAGTAATGACATCGGTAGTTTAAACTACTTAACCAATGAATTATTATTTGCATTATTAAATATTATAAGAATATATGTAATTACAAGGTGACGTAAATCTATTAATTTTACGGAAATCCGTAAGAATCTTGACGGATGTATCTATGATAAACACGCAAACATACGAAGGCAGATTTTATATTTTAAGGTCACGTTTCAAAAAATAAAATCCCATTGAAACTGACTGGTCATAAATATAAAACAGTTACATTTATGTTTTTTTTTTTTCTAATAGAACTACGCATATATTTTCATCCGTAGCAACCAAGTTTTTCCTGTTGTTAATTTTATATTAAGAAATCTAGACTTTTTTTGCAAAATAAATTGAAAATCGCTCACAATATATAATAGATTTGCTATCGTTATATGGCACATGTCTCGCAATAATTGCCAAGTTTTACGTAGCAGCAGAAAACAGACAACAAAGTTATTTACACACGACGGTCAGGCGAAGATAACGGAAAAAAAATACGACGAAGAATACTAATAAACGCGTCAATGAATTATTCTTTAATATTCATATTCGTGATTATCTGTTCGACACGTGTGTTAATGTTTTGCTTCTTTATATTGACGTAGTTTCATGGGAACATATCGATGTTTGTCTGTATTGTTTGTAAAACACAGGCTTTTCCTAAGAACGTACGCACGCACGCACGCACGCATCATTGATCCTAGCTTACTGCGATCAACTGAACTTATATCTGACATGTAAATATACTTGATTATAATGCGATTTACTCTCGACAGTTCGACGAAATACACATCACTATGTCTAATTTGATCCAAGATGAGCACTCTGGTTAACCGCAAACGTATGAATTCAATATTTTACTTTGAAAATATATTCATGTTTTCCGGCAATTACGATTTTACCTACGCAAATTTACGCACACATAGCTTTTTATAGATAAAATTGCTAATTTACATACCAAAATTGCGTTCAAAATATTTACTGTTACCTTAAATATTTATATTCTGAAAATACTATTTGTTATTAAGAATGAATTACTAATTTTAAAGAAAAGCGAATAGAATTTTAGGTATTTTAAATGTGCAATTTTTATTTCGATGTACGTATGAGACATCATTGTGAAATGTAAATAATATACTTACATGATAATTGCGTGATTTTCTTCAGTACTAAGAATACTCGTATAAATCACATGTTTTATTTTTATAGCAGATTAACAATCAATCGCCGGATGTATTGCTAAAATAATTTCTATATTTCTACAAATACATAAGTAAGTACATATATCAAAACAATAACCGGAACGGAGTTTCCTAAGAATACACTCGATATTGTTACAAACTTGATAAGATTTAAAATATATCTACGTACATATATCTGAGTCAGGTATAAATTTAGAATGGTTACTTTTTACAATCATTATTATCTTCTCTTCGTCGCAGTTAAGATTTATGTATGATAATTCACAAATAATTACAATGTGTTACCTTGAAATTAATCAAAACAAAAACTAATCATATTGAGGGGAATATCACGGTCATTTTTTTTTGGGGCATATGATGTACAATGACTTCATATACAAATTTAAACAAAGCACGGATTGTTGATAAAAAAAATATTATAATAGATTTCCGGATTTTTATTATAGTAATTCCCGGTTATTTTATGTCAAATACATATAAATAAATGTAAAAAACCGTGACATATACTTAAAAAAACAATAAAAGATGGTATCATATATTGCCGAGGGTTACATTACATGACATTTCAACACACGGCAGATCAACACGCAACTGTTAAATCTACTCCCTACCCTACAAAAAAAAAAAACAAATTTTACCTTGAAAATTGAGCTGTTTTCACACATTTTACTAAAACCATGAATAATTAGAAAAAAATTGGTATTAGATTTAAAAATTTGCTTTGTCTGTACCATACAATGCCAATTTTTGAATTATGTTCTCTAATAAAATGCTAAAACATCGTACGAACATTTACAAAAGCATAAGAAAAACATTATTCTTTGAGTTTACTTTATAACTTTTTTTATTCGACAAATAAATATGCTTCATTAAAAAATGTCCTGTCACATGCGCGGATATATGTAAATGTATGTTATGATATGAATGAGAAGTAATATTCCATATGTGTATGTACTATATTGCACAAGCGCAATTTATAGAATTTCCGGTGTGATTATGCCGAGAGATTATAAGTGGAAACATGCACACTCTCGTTCCATGTGCATGTACGAGTAATGTACGAATGAATACGTACGTAGTTTTCTATTTCTGGTATTAATTTCCAGATGTAATTAACGGCCAAGCTAGTGTCACATGTCATGTTAGGTTTTAATGTGACTTTAGTACATGTTTAACGGATGTGTGTGTGTTAATTGTGTGACATCATTGCCCTTGTTAATACATGTATCACATCTATAGCCATCCGTATATACGTACTAACTATGTAGATACATAGTAGAGACTCATCTAGTGTGTGTATGTGTGTGTCGGTGTGTTTGAATTTAGTCACCAGTGAATTCGTTAGAATTTCATCTAGCGATGCTGGTACGAACCGGACGAAATATCCACACATTTGTCGGAAAGATAATTTCGTGAAACCTAACAACTAGTTTCATTAAAAATGAACAGCTGGGGCCTCAGACAGTATTAAAGACAATTAGTATTTAGCGTGACACCGGTATAATTATAATGTTTACTGTAAATTACTTACTGCCAAGGGGATTCACTCAAATTTATATTCACTAAAAATAACAGAATAATAATCAAAAACAAAACTAGGTTGCGATAGCTTAGTCGACAATGGCGAGTGGCGACTGACTCTAATCCAGCAAGTCTACAAGTTTAAAATGTCTAAAGTATAGTCGTAATAATAATAATTGTTACAACAAAATAATAATATCTAAACATATGGTACATGCGTGGTATGTATGATTTTCAGCCTGAGTAATACTTATTATTTTATACGTACGTACAATCATGTAGTAACTAACATTGGTGATCGTTGCTTACCAGTTACGATTCGCAATTCATTGAAATATGAACGGATTATATCGTACATACGTACACATATATGGTACGTATACTACATATGTACATAATATTGTATAAGAACATGAATCAGTTAATAGTATTAAAAGATGAATCATATTGATTATTATGGTTACGCTAACTGGAATGAATCAAAATGCACAGAGAGAGTTAATTGTCAACGTTGGAATTAATAATGTGCATAATTGACACGTATACGCACACATGCATGCATGCATGGATATGTGTGGGTTTACATTAGGAAAGATTAACTAAATCACCATATTCCATGTTATGTAAAACAATAATTACGTACATACGTATGTACTTATACATTGTTGCATATATGTACATCTATGGAAGCACGTGCAGGTACTCTACAATAATAAAATACGTATGTACAATCATTACATATACAGATTTAATAGTAGCTAGTATATAATAATAATTGTATTAAATGCTTCATTCATTAATTTATGAGCAAAGATTTAACACTGACGATTAGTCATATTAGATAAACACGTAAACAAATTAACAGGAAAATATACCTGATAATGGTTGCCAGGAGAATGATGATGACGCCAACCAGGATCATAGCAATCAGGACACCACATATCATGTACACATTCTCGTTTGGATCATCTGCAAATATCAATAAAAACACACACACATCAGTATACAAAGAGACAAATACAGCATATATTTCAGCATTTATCATATCTCTAAGAAACTACCTACGCAGATAACTGTGATCATTCATTTTCTCCTTTACTTTTGCACTAGTGCCACTTACTTACTTAAGTGTTACACTTTTCAAATTCTAAAATCACTACAAATAATAAGTATCTCTAACAGAACATCCGGTGATTCAAGACTGGATTTGCTAATATCATTTGCAATGCAAGACGAGTCTTGTTGAATCTAGTTAAAAGTGATTCAGAGTTTATACATTTTTACAATTATGAAACTTTCGATTCGAAAAGTTTTTTACTAGAAATTTCTAACACTAGCGACAAAATTTACCGATCTTAATTTCATTCTATATGAATCATAATATTTTTGGATCAAGTTCAGTTTCAAGTAACAGTGTTTAATCCAATGTAATGTACGTATTTATTATTTTTCAACTTTCACTTATCCATTGTGTCAACCAGGATTCAACATCTTTCGGCTTCTAGACGTTTCCAGGTATCGCATGTTATTTTGAAGGAAATTTTCTGTAATTTGTCTACGCAGTAAATAAAGTCCAAAACAAGAGGACGTAATGACTTATTGACCAATACCCAATGTCAAGCACAAAGTCGTTAGACATAAATGTGAAATTACACGTTTCGTGTACGTTTGTTTGTCTCCAATCTACCAACTTTATTAAATACATAGTAGGTACCAACGTCATTTCACTAGTTCATAAACGATAACAACGAACTAATCGATAACGGAATACTACGCAATTATTTTTTACTGGTAGTGTTCATATTGTATTGTAACTGATTGCAATAAAATATGACGAAATATTTCACTATAAACATTGGTTTATGGTGATTTGTTTAAATTTTATTTATTGCAAATAATTTGTGAATAAATATGTGTGACGTCAAACATTTTGGACACTGCAATGAAAACATTGCATTGAATAATTTGTTTACAAATATGTACAGTTGTAAAACTGTGTGTATTTCAATTTAGAAATTACATATTTAAAATTTCATTTAGTTTTAACATAAAATTTTAAATCTGAAAGTTGAAAAACAAAATGTGTATGTATGTAGGGAAAAGTAGATGTGGTAAATTATTATTTTATTAATAATTCAACGCACAATAGTGCATATATGAACCTATAAACCTTGAACTCATTACAAGGTCATATATATATATATATATATATATATATATATATATATATATATATATATATATATATATATGTGTGTATATATATATATATATATATATATATATATATATATATATATATATATATATATATATATATACTTACGTATATATATAGTACACGAGTTGTGTTGTTTCATGTCTGTGATATGATGAATTATCAAGTAATGACTGGTGTTTCTAGTACTAAAAAATGTTTACTTCTTTTAACACTTACCATAGAAAAAGTTAATATGATAATCACACGTTCTAGAATATATAATGGAAAACTAATTACCTAGCGATTTCAAAGTGAAAATAGTGAAATTTAAAACAATGTCTACAACGTCTAATTGTAATCTTAAATAACTAATAATAAATTAATGACGTATTTGTTCAAAACCATGTGACAGTTTTCTATTTATGAGTTTTATAACGTAAAAGATAAAGTTTATTTATTTTGATGCTTTCTAAATGGTATTATACTGTTTAAAATTATTAAATTTAATATTATAAAAATATTACCTAATATCAACACTATCTATTCAGAACTCATTTTAATTCCAAAGATAGCACACACATGTTATTATTTCTACATTACAGTGTATCAGAAGAAATGGAATGAACAAATATTTTAAATTTAGTTTTGTTATTATTATGAGTTGTATATTGACCGCAGAAAAATGTAAAATATAAATACATTTTGTAATATGTTTATTGAAATCAACACGCGCTCGAAATATATTAATTACTTTTGATGATTGTACATATAATGCACAACTGGGTAATAGAAATAATAACTACTGAACAGCAAGTGAAACATTTTTATTTCTGATACTGTAGCAGTATTATACATTACATACATATACCATATAGTAATTGAGAATATGTACATAAGTATGTAGTTTAGTCAGCAAGTGCAATGGAAGCCTGTGATGGGAGAACAGTTTTTGAGCATTTTGATTGAAATGGAAAGTTCTGATTATACCCATTGTCATCTACGTAAACAAAAACTGTGACTGTTAAAAAAAACAACGACTAACTTGCATAGGAATCCGCAAGAATGACGTTAGCAGCAGATGCACTTTCAGCTATCTACATACGTACGTACGTAGCATTGCGCTGTCACGTCAGAGAGCAATGCACCCTTGCAACTGTGAGCGACATGTCGGCATTGGTCTAGACTTGACTTGCATATAGCATACAGCATACGTATTTGAAATTAGAGTAAAACAGGACGACATCATGTATTTATATACGTACGTACGTATAACTCCTGAAGCAATACACGAGTGCTATAACCGGACGAAGCGGAGATATTTCTGAATTTAAATTGGGGAGACATTTAAAAATACATATGTACGAATTACGTACGGCATCATGTTCTAATTTTTCCAATGATTACATGTACATACAGAAGTGAACCAAGTGCTGTTGTTGAAGTGTACGAAATTCAGTACATCTTAAAATAAGTAAAGTACGATATGTACATATGTATGTATGTGCTTGTTGATAGGTGCTATCTGAACCACCACCACCACCCTACCTAAAGTAAACACAAATCACACGTTACCAGAGTTGTACTTTTCAATCAAGTGTTTTAAATTTAGACCGGTCTTTCAATATTTGTCGGATAAATATTTGATTCAATGATATATTAAGCAGGAATATTCAAGTTTGAGAAAAGATATGTGCATTTTGTAAATGTAAATATTGATTTTATTTTCATTTGCAATTGATAATTTTATGTTATTTTAACCAGCTCATGTCAGTAGTAATTGAGAACTAGAAATTATATGCAATTTTAATATGAATAAATAATAATTACATACATACATATGTATATGTGAATTTATCATGCGAAAATAGACGATGTGATAGCGTGCAAATATAAAAGATAACAAAACAAAAAGTATGCTATACGTTCTTGCATTATTAATGATAGATGCAATCAATAACAGTACAGTTAGATAATGATTTTTGAATGCATTTAAAAATTATGTACTTCACTAAATATTAATTTTCACTTAAAAATAATTAAAATTCAATTCTTCCTAATGTTGGTATTTTTATTGTATATATATATATATATATACCGGGTGTTAATTAAAAAACTGGCCATAGGCGTTTAACATGTAAAATCAGTTTTTCCTCCTGCATTAGTTACCAAATTATTTTAGAGAAAAATACTTTAAATAAAAGTTGTAGAGAATTAAATTCTGCATTTAAGTGAGCAATCAGATTTAATTTTTGACATTTCCTAACTGAGAAAATCAAGTTTAAAATTTCATGAAAACACATAATATATAGGAATAGCCATGGAATTTCAACAAAATTAAAAACAATTGTATGACATAGTAACTGTCAAAAAAATTTGTGTTTCGTAATTTTCGTTCAATAACAGATATTTCTAAAAGTATGGAACAGTTTTCACATGAAGAAAAGCTTCAAGTAATAAAATGGTTCTATTCTGGACAAATTTATCTAAATATTCGTGATTAAATAATTTTTTTGACAGCAAATGTCATACAATTGTTTTTAATTTTGTTTAAATTCCATGGCTATTCCTATATCTTAAGTGTTTTCATGAAATTTTAAACTTGATTTTCTCAGTTAGGAAATGTCAAAAATTAAATCTGATTGCTCACTTAGATGCAGAATTTAATTCTCTACAACTTTTATTTAAAGTATTTTTCTCTAAAGTAATTTGGTAACTAATGCAGGAGGAAAAACTGATTTTACATGTTAAACGCCTATGGCCAGTTTTTTAATTAACACCCGGTATATATATATATATATATATATATATATATATATATATATATATATATATATACATGATGGATACTAATTAAAATATCATTATTTGACAGTGCGCAAACACAAAGAAATAATTAAATACCATCGATTAGAATCAGGCATATAATCATAAATGCATTTGTCTTTTTTTTCATTGAGAACAATTCAATAATCAATATTATGAATATCGAGAAAAATTAAAATGACCTACATATTAAATGTACAATAATTTTAATTAAAAAAAGTCTATGATGGATGACGTCATATGCATGGATGCCGATAACAAGTACGTTCAATATAGATAAAAAAAATCGTATCAATATGTATTTATTCATTTCATGATATTAGTATACCACCCACGACTGGAGAAGTGATATCAGTATTAATTTCATCTAGAATTTATACGTTTTCATAGGGAATAAATCATCTCCCTAGTTCCACTTTAGATTATAAGTCAAGCAGTCTATCCAGCGAAACGTCTCTTACGTTGCTCAAGTTGTAAATAAAATTATACTACATATTTTAATATTCAGAATTCTATTAATAACTGTGATTTGACACACCACTTCGGGACCTGAATACACGGTACCGAATCAAATAATAGAATGCTGAATGCATATGTATATATATATATATATATATATATATATATATATATATATATATATATATATATATATATATATATAGAGAGAGAGAGAGAGAGAGAGAGAGAGATCAAGCAGGCTGTGAAATGTATGGTTGCGTTTTAAACGATTTCTTCGAATGACGTTAATTTCTTTCGGAAATGGAGTGAATTGTCACAATTCGGGCGTAGATGCGGCTCTGCATCTCTGTGTGTGTTTGAGAGAGTATGTAATTGTTTAATTGTCGTAAGTTTCCATCTCGTAGAAAATGTAAAGGCATAACACGAGTAAATGACATTAGACAAACATTTGTATACGAATTGCAGATGTTTTTAGTTACGATGGCCTCAGTGACAATTAGTTTATATTCTTTTTTAACATTTCGGGTTCGTTGAAAAGTTTGTAGAATTAATAACGAACACGTGTTTGTTCTATGGAATAATACATTCGTAATTGACAAGAAATAATAGCATAGTAAGAGTAATATTTATACAAGAACTTCACGAAATCTTCATTGTTAAAACATTGAAGGAAATTGTTCAATTAGATATGTATGTAAGTACTCATAGTTTGACTGGAATTCAATGTTCAAATTTACATTTGTCATATGACACATACACAAGTGAAGTGTATGTTCCTAATGTCTTATGAACTTGCGTTTATACATATATGTAAGCATAATATAAGTAAAAAAAATGCATAATATTATATAACGGCAATTTATTTACAAAAGATAATATTGAAATAATAATAAATAATAAAATTACATTGATTTATTTTGTACATAAAATAATATCCAGACTGAATAATCTTGTACTTATTCTTTAACCTTTTACATTGCGAATTTCGATGTGTGCAAATCATTGTTAGAATATGATGTAGGTAGGTACCTGCTTAACAGTAAATAATTTACCTGATACAGACTTAATAAAACAACTCACTTGACACATGTTTGTACAGTTATAAATTTCAGCCGCAAGCCTATTCAATCAACAAGAGATAACGTTATTATTTCTATAACAATAACAAACACACTTCTGAGCAAAATTAATTAGTTATTGTTAACGGTTTCGGTGTGTAACTGGTTGTGGAGAGATTTACGTAACTGTTGAATATGTTATTTACAAATTTACACTAGATAAAATGTACATGAAACGGCAACATTTTAAACGAAAGTCATGTATGTTTATTAGATAAAATTTTAATAAATAAATCAGTTTCTTTACGTAATCATTTACGTTCTATTAGTCTTGTGCATAAAAAATATAATAGAAAAATGTCTCTCTGTTTACTATAATGTATTAAATAGTGTAATTTCCTAGATTTCTTAACGCTGCTATTCTCGTAATTCTAAAATGCTGAAAGGGCGGGAGGGGTGGTGGGAGGTAGCACAGAAATACATACGTACGTCTGTACAACCAATGATTGTTGTTTTATTAAAACGAGATGTTTCACTCGACAAACGTAATAGCACGATTATGTTATGAGGCGGAAATGAACGACGCGAATGTACTGTCGCAAATTCCTTGACACAGATTTGCAAATTTCTGAAAGTATGACAAACGCCACATGTTACCATTGGACAGGACAATAGCATCAGTCAGTCGCGTAGAACAGATCCAGTGCGGACAAGTACACAATTAAATAAAAACATACAGAATTAATGAATTGTGTATTAATCTGTATCATAGGATTCACTTATTTTACTCTTTATTTTTTTAACATAAGGTTAAATATTATCAATATGTTAAATTATCTGTGAATAAAAATAACTAAGAAATATGAAATACACAGAACTGTTTACCACTAAACAATAATAACAATATATGTACGTATGTATTTTAAAGAAAAACACACGGAAATTCCGCCTGGATCAAAGGTTGCGCTGTTTCTATGTACGTATGTGTATTATATGTCGCGGAATAATCATTGTATATTTTGATTTAATTAAAATTATCTAATTTCTCAAGAGTTACTATCAATATGATTTAACATTTATTCCCATTAAATATTAATAACAGTTTTTATTGAATGAGTTTACATACGGTTATGTATGTATATAAATAATAATAATACAAGCTGTCAATGTCAAATATGATCACTTGATTCACATCCTTGACCAAGGATATATGCATTAAGTTTTTTTCAATTAAGTATAGAAATATATTGCTTTGAAAAATGTTTATTTTTAAGAACAGTATAGAAGAAATAAAATGCAAAAAAATATGTTGTTTTGTAAAATAATTGTTGCTGCCATTTATTAACTTAATGTAGAAATTAATTGATAAGAAGAAAAATACGATGATAATTCCGTTAATGCTGGTATCATGAATAATTATATTTAAAATTAAGTACAGCAGGCTTAAACTAGTGCACTGTGACGCAAAATTTACTTTCAGATTTTAGCATACGATGATAGATCTTTAAATCTAATACAATTATCACAGGTTTTCGCTGTGTATTATAGTGATTGCTGGGAACAAAGTGGCTTTGTTTCATTCAACACTGATTGTATGATTTATGGCGATCACCTGACATGATTTGCATTCACGTCATGACATCACTGTACTGTAGTATAAATAATATCTATGTACGTGTATATAGACATGCACTGCATAAAATATGTAGGTACTACACTCTTTACTACTAAAAAACATTTAGCATGTTACGATTCGTTATTTGAACTTCCTGTGCCATTTCCACGAATATATTTATTTATCAAGTTAAACTATAGTAAAATAAATACAAAATGGCGGTTACACTGTTACGAGTAATAATATGAGGGCACAGGATGTTAATATGACGAATAACGGAAAACATATACAATGCAATTATTATTATTATATTCTGTATAGTAAGTAGTCAGTATATTGAGCTCATACATTGACAAATATAAGAATAGTAATAAACTGATGATAACTATTTTATATATATATATAATAATGTATATGGATTGCACCAGTATACGTAAATGTTGATCTTGATTCAGATAGATATAATTACGATAGTTGACGCTGATAATCCTGTATTAGATATCTAAAAATAACTTCAACAATTAAACGTATGTAAATGTAAATGTTTTCTAGTAACTGCTGCGGGAGATTTGGTAAACATTTTCAAGGTGTTCTTTCTGGGAACTGGTCACACTAATGGTTTCTACGGACCGTCATAACACGGTTATATACTGGTCAAATCTGGTTTATCCAACGGTGGCCCCTATTTTTTATGGAGTTCGCCAAAAAGTTAATTAAAATGTCATATACAATGGTTTAATATCAAATAATTCGTGTGAAACTTCTTGAAATAACAAATGAATACACTTTTGGTATCTAGTGAATATTCATTTCATTGCATTGTGTTGGGTTTTTTTCTTATATCAGTAGTGCTATGACGTTTATCAAAAATTTACACAATAAAGAAAAGAAAACTGGGAAATTCGAAACATCTGCATACATAATTAGTACATGATTTTCCTGGCGTCATGGATTGAAGAATTATCGAGATTGGCTCAGGATGGATTTGAGTTACTCCGATTGATGTCATAAACCAGAGTTCGTTACATCAAGGCCGGACAGGTGTTGTAGAGGTCAACACGAATAAAATTATCGACAGCTGTTTATAATGACACGTGTCTGAGCGTGTATGTATTCCAAGTCGAATATTAATAATATCAAATACTATACATGTATAATAGTATCTTCGCATAAATTAGGTAAATATAAACTTCAGACTAATTCACATAAACACATTCAAGGATTAGTATAGTAGAAAAATGAACACAAGCCAGATAAAATAATAACTGTATAATATACGTAAGCACTAAAATATATATCATGACAATATATGTACGTATTTCCAGTACATATAGAACAGTTTCTTGGCATTCGTTCACTACATGTTTGTATGAAGGAATCAGTGTGAAACAGATTGACGTTAGAGCTCAAGTTCCGGGAATATACATACATATATTCTCGTAAGTACTTAACTTGCATATTCGATTACTCCGTTGCATTCACAGATGTGTGTTTCACTTACGTCATTCGACTTTAATTTTAAGAACATGGTACTTTGAACAATATTCGTTTTGTAGTATATCACATACGTATGTTTGTAAATCGGAATCATTGAAGAGTTTTTTGCGAGACAGATGTACAAGAGAATAGAACGATTGTGACTCACAATCATGAAACAGTAAATGGTCTGCTACCCCAGCAATCAAATAACTGTCATGTTATGTACATGTACATATATTAATTCACTATCAATGACCGTTTATGGAAAATTCCAATAAAAATTCAACTAATCGATATTGTTTGATTGCAAAAGGTCTTATGATAATATGTATATAATTATTCCGACCTTCAATGCTAGTTATAAATGTATTTACATACTTATATCAAAAATAAAAATTATGATAACAGATGTCAAATATAAAAAATAAGGAACATTTCTCCTAATTACATGTGCAATTAAAAACAGACGATAAGTTTCATATTAATATATTAACGAGTTTACGATATCGGTTGCCACGGACAACTAAATATAATAATATATTATTAAACTTCTAACCTTTTGTCTCATCTCATAATTAGATGATAATATTTATGTAACCTAAGTAATAATGGTGGAATATATTTATATATCTAGCATTATTTCATTTTAATAAAAAAACAACAACTTTAACTCAGCGATTAATTATTTTCATACTCTTCATTTTATTTATAGAATGATTAAATGTCCTGAATTAGTACGTTAATGTAAACGGAAATCGATGAACCTGCGTATATTTACAACGTGGAAAACTATTACAAAATATTATAGTTTGTTTGCATTCGTATTATTGGGCCCATATATTTATTACAAAAACATTTCGTTGCATTGACGTCAGTGTTTCGTTATGTTTATGGGTAGAACGAATTCATTTACGTTAACATAAGGTCCCGAGTTACGTTATCTCTGAAATAATACATAAATTACATAACAGGCATTCATAATTCAGTAGCGAAGAAACACTCCGCATATTATCATATCTAAACATGGTTTGAAAATGAGTACACATGCATACCACTAATTTGCAACGGTTATTTATTGTTTATTACATATTAATATCTATGTATGTATTGTTATTCTTACTTATACCTATGTATGTACCAACCATGACCATGTAATTTCACGTTGTGTTCATGTGGTTGTTAGTCATATTGTGTATAATATACATACGTACGTACGTACGTATGTACCTTGTATGTACGTAACTCGAGAATACTCGCATATCTGTGCAAGTAAAAACAGGAAAATACTCAATTATTTCGTACATGAAATACGGTTTTCATCTATTAATAACATAATGTGCAAGACTTATGTAACATACACAGATGTGTGGAACTGAATATAATCTAATATTCTTCATTCATATTCTGGGACATCAGTAACTTCAGTTAATAATCATTAGACTTTTTCAACGAAGATACATAATTACATTTTTATACCCGAGACAGATAGTCGTACTTACGTACGTATTTTATTTGTTTGCTATGAGTAATTTAGTAAACACAGTTTTCGAAGAATGATCAGTAAGATTTCGTATATATAGACGCGTCTCCGCTCGGTGTACGAAAGTTAATAAAATCAATACTGCACAAGTGTGTAAGATAAATAAATATATGTAGGTACATTCATATACACTGAGTCAATATCAACTAGTACAGTGTACACAGGCATACACATATCGAAACAAACTAGCATATGTTGGCACTGTAAATAAACTTAATTAAGGTATAATTATTAGTAAATATAATTGTCAAATGACAAATACCGAAATACATATATGAAATATGACATTATAGATATAGTTATTTATATTAGTACAACAGAACCACAGACACCTACCGAGATTATTTTAAACTGAGGTGATTCATTCACGATAGACAATTTCACCAAACACACCTATTTGTAGGATCGGTTAATGGGCGGTATTTCCATAAGCATCTGTGTATTCTATGGTATATAAGAAATGTGACTTTAAAAATAGTTTATTGTTTTTTATCAATAACACACTTTCATTAATACAACACGATAAATATATTAATTCTGGTATTTAAATCATCTTCCACATGGTTTAAACTTGTCATTAACAATTCCAGATAATTGGAATAAAAATATATGTATTCGGTTCATTAAACTGAACATTTAGATTTAGATAAATTATGTTAAAATACCATGTAATGTTCAGTCGTGATTTAAACAATGACTTTCATGTAACCTACACCATACGATTTTAGAACATTCTGTCTGCTAAATCAAATCTATGAATACAATACGTGTAAGGATTTGAAAGTTAAGTATTTCGACGACAAAAAAATAAAAATATTAATGTGGGACAGCATTACAAATGGAGCTATGCAGAAAAAAAAACACTTTTGCATTCTCAGTGATTGTGATGATATAATCGGGTACAAATATAGAGAGACTGACATACATATATCATATACAGGGCCTACGGGATGGTGAATGTTTAGGCTTGAAACAGCTGATGTCGAGGCCAAGAATCGCACGTGCCTTATGAGACAGACAGACAGACAGAACAGCAACAGTGACTTAATCTTTTATGCAACATCATCAGACTGACTGGGTAATGTCTGTCTGTATATATGTACATACATATGTAATTCTAGAAGGGTAGTGTATCGTCTCGCTAAAATAAGCGCGTCAGTTCCTATTACAATGACAGCACTCACTGTCGGCTCGTGTGTGTGCGTGTGTATGATGTTTTGAAACGGTAATGACCTCGGCGCGTGTGGTGTTCATTCGTTTGTTGTGTGATGAGATCTGCAACCAATGTGATGATTATACTCCGCATAAACTGCATAATGCCATTGTGATTGTCTAACCTTCATTTTCTACTTGCTGACTACGTTTAGAGATTTTAAACTATAAATAAAACGCTTTGTTTAGGAGTAGAATATATCAGCAGTAGGTATGATTAGTACCGTACTACAATTATTATGCTGCTGCTGCAGCAGCAAGCAACCGTAAGTTGATTATCTCTTTACAATATAAAATACTATTAGTCACCGTTGATAACAGATACAATTAATTACGTACTCGTATAGTACCTACTCGCCGATTAATTAATATGTTGGTAAATACAAGTGACTACACGTACGTGAGTAATTTGTACGTACCTACTTCATCCGATAAGATAACAAGTGATACAACCGAAGAAGAAAACTATCTTGCATCAGTAGATAGAAACTGTAGAGTGTGAGGTTATGTAAGTTAACGAATTTAATGAATTCGGGATCATACTAGTTTCTACATTGCATCATTGGTCACCGATGCATGACTAAATGACAATACAACATGGTACGTTCATGACGTCACCTAGTTTATTGTTCATTTGTGGCCACTTCACGTGAACAGTTGATGAAGGAAACTCAGTGAGGAAAAAAAATGTGTTATCAATTACGAAATATCTTTCTGCCTAAACTTATCTCAATTAGAGGAAGAATAAAAACAGTTAGAAATGTTTGTTTTAAATTTACCAGCTTTTTCTACAAAATGATGGTAACGTTATGTAACATATTATTATTTAATATACATATTATAATTCAATATATGATAATAATTTAAGATACGTACCTATGTACATTTTAAACAAAAACAAATATACTTATCCGGATGTTGCTCATGGTGCATGGATTGTTAACATTTCCATGTTACAGTCATATCCACGCCCGCCCGGAAGCAGACATGCTACTGGATATTCATATACGAACGTGCATTGTCTATTTCATTCAAATCATTTGTATGAAGGACGAACATTTAGTTAGACCTTCGTCAATGTCTTGTAAATTCTGAAAGAATTACATGATCAGTGAACTATTCCTATTGTTTTATGCTGAAATGAGTTTCAAGAATCTTTTGGCCTACAATCGAATGTAGCTTCATTATTATTTTTTAATAATTGGGGACAGTGCATTATTTTACGTGTTACTTTACTAGAAATATTTTTTGTCTGATGTTGAATATGTATTTGACATGAACTAATTTGAAAAATTCTTTTTTACTACAATCAGTGACATTTGAAGGTAGGTAGCTACTTCATTACCTGTCAAATGTGTCAACAAGTCCGTTAATCTGTTCAGGAACAAACACGAAATTATTCTGGCGATTGGTTACTTTTTATTTATAATTAGTTAGGTTAACGCTGCACGGAATGAACATGCGAAATAATATTCTAACAAATAAACCTTGTAATAGTTTGTGTTCCTGGTCACTATATGCGTATACATCCGTATTTGAATTATTGTTATTAATGCAAATATCCAATTTTGACGTCTATGAACTGTGAAAGACACGAGTAGATACAAAAATAATAAAATGCCGTATTCAAGATAACCAATAAGAAATAGACAAAATACTATTTAAAAAATAATAACAGCTTGTTTTTAATAAAGGGCAAGATAAATCAATCAATACGGCGATTGACAAATAACTGAACGATCCGGGTTCAAATAAAAGTCATTTTACGGTCAGTTTAGAATACGTTAATCCCATCTATCGTTAACTTACAATTTTAAGTAATTTATTTTGAAGAATCTTTCCATTTATTTCTCATAGTACAAATCTTATATGTGTCTTGAGACATAATATAATTTTGTCTTTATATATGTACCAACATAGTTACAAACACGTGAAGTACATGTATGATTGATAAATTCACAATAATGATAAAATACCAATTGATTATCAATCACTGTCACAATAATCCAAGAATTAACGGAAATTCAACGCTGATACATGTATGGAGAGATGTAATTTTTGCACGGCTTATCACGAGAAAGTAGCGATGTTTACGCTGTTACTAAGTGTGGAAATTACTTATTTATTACTGATGAATGACTCGCAGATAATAATAAAAATGTAAGAGAAAAAAACTGTTATCGAGATATGCTAAGCATGCTCTTGCGCAACACATACATATGTACATACTATCAATTATTTAGACTTTACTACGATTGATAACCCATATATTGACCTGTTCACTTCTTATGAATGAAGAAGTGATTTTTCCAATATTGACACACCCCTTTTACAACAAGATGCATTTAACTGTGTACACAAGCAAAGGAACAAAGCCAACTATTCAGTTTAGAATTTGAGGTCAAATAAAATAACCAGATTGTGTGTAAAACAATGTCACAATAAATTAAGCAAGCAATTTTCAGCAACTATGTAGTTCAATTTTGAAATGAGTTTTTGATCGTTTCAAATATTAAAACTAATATAAAAGAGTGTGTAAATATGAACTGCATTCTAATAAGGAGCAATCAATAATCAATAGA
This sequence comes from Carabus problematicus, assembly GCA_963422195.1. NCBI lineage: Eukaryota > Metazoa > Arthropoda > Insecta > Coleoptera > Carabidae > Carabus > Carabus problematicus. The sequence goes on from OY728584.1 coordinate 11,413,334, forward strand.
GCCATCCTCTTGGTAATTGCTTTCCATATCCTAAATCACTTTAAATTGACAGTTTAATTATTCACTTGGCCTCTTTGAATAACGACCTCAAACAATTGTAACACACACACACACATATCCATACATACATATATACATACCGTGTCAAATATTTACTGATTACTGTGTGAGATCTTACGCTGGATGTTTCACAGTCGACTTGAGTTTCTTTCGTTTCCATCTGGTTATTTCAGAAGAATACCATCGTTATTAACATAATTCCGTTTAATCTCTTGACAATGTATGTACTTTGTTTGCTAGAAAGTTTCGAGCAGCTCTCAGAGCTTAGACGTGTTTCGTTGTTTAGTGAAGAGTCGTTGGCAGATGCCATGGTCCAGATTGCAAGCTGCTAGAGTTGTATACCGCTACAGGTTTACGAACTGTTTTAAAGGACAAAAGAAGCGCAGTGTATGGACAGGCAGCGCATGAGACGCGACCGTCTGGCGGTCAGTACAGGTTATGATACGCTCTACCGCTGAGGTGAATCGTCGACATGGCTGCTCATGGCTACCATAGCCAGTCAAAGACCCGACACACATACATACACACGCACACACACATGGGCGAGCGCAGGTACAGCAACCGTACAATTTCAAACTGCTAGTTCATCATATATCTGTTTTAATTATAGATTTATTTTGCTGTAGGTGAGTTTTTGTTTGTTTAGTTGTAGTAGGTACGTAGTTGAATGATAAAGTTCACGATCAGTTCAACGATGGTTTATTTATGCTGGGTGTAATTGCATGTGCTATATTATTTATTTACGCCGCGCCGGTACCACACATAAACAAGATTTACTGCGCCCAAATGAAATAAAGCTATTGTAAACATGAATGAAATGAATACACATTGCTAGTAATTTATAGGAATTGGTTGTGAATTGTTGACAGGATGTTACGTGGTACCTGATATACATTTCTCCGGAACATTATCATCCTTACCAAGTTTTCATAATCAATGTTTTACTAATTGGTTTCTATAATTCCACAGCAAGATTTCTATTAAATAATTGATGTTACAAAATTCAAGTACATCAAGCTAAATGAATGAATAAATACACCGATGAAGCAAATGGTGACAAAAATATCGATTATATTATTACGTGAATAATACTAATGTTTGTATGACATAGAATCATTAGTAATATTCTATTCTAAACATGGATCATAGAAATTGAAACATTAAGTAAAGGAAACTAGGTTACATGACTGCTGGTATATCTAACTTTAGGAATCTATGCAACATCTATTCAACAATGTCAGTTAGACCTTCGGTTCAATTATATGTACGTATATGATTGCAACTGCAGTTTCAGGAGTGGTTCAGATATTTTGTAAATAAGTGATACATGTTCCATTGTACAAAAATCAGGTGCATACGTCAGATTGAGCCTCGAAACTAAGCTATTATATCATTCATTGACCGGTAATTATTTAAACATTAATTCCGACAGCATAGCGTAGTGGATGTGGGTAGTTAGATACAAATCAATTACAAATAGCCAGTAGCCAGGTAGTGTAAGCAAGTACTTATAGCAATTTGTACGGATATGTATTGCAAAACAGAACAGGATGTGATGTTGTTAAAATAATTGCACAGTATACCACATATGAAATGGACAGGCAGTATGTATAATATTTCATCAGTGATATGCATTTAATAACGGCAATTTCAAAATTATTTTATTTTGCTTTAATATACCTCATGGAAAAATATGCATACATACATATATCCTCTTTGGCTATATTGCATGAATAGCTTATGCTGTTGTTTCATTAAAGATATCTTTAAAAAAAGAAATAGAAAATAATCCGTTACTAATTTAATTAATAATATACACATATTACATTATTATAAATAATAAATGAATAATGAAAAATGAAAAAAAAAACATAGTAATAAAACGAAAATATGGCTAAACAAGTAACAAAATTAACAAATATTATTGATATGACTCTTGAAAGATGATACTACTGTCAGTATTTTGATATGAAAGCTACGTATATATCCTGACATCAGATGTATTTTACGTGAAAATAAAAATAACTTCATTATATTGAATACGAACTATAAAACGCGTGATCGGAAATAGAACGTCCCAATTTCTATTTCAGTGTAGCTAAAGATACCGTGGACAAATATAAATGTACCGACCCATTTATCATATTACTAGTTTAGTTCCGACATATACACATCCAATTTTTCATCAAATTCACACGTGCTGTTTGGTTCTTTTGATAAGAAAAAGTTTCATGAGAGACAAACTGTTCTTAAATGAAACAACACTCACTAAGTATTATTTATTATACTCATGAAGAATATTCTGTGTATTTTAGGATGATAGACTGATGTATTACTTGTATAAATTAAACTAGACACGGTGTAGTTAGAGTTAGTACATACATACGTATAAACTGACCAATGAAAATGACAAGTGAAAATAAACAAACTGAGCACGAAACTTATTTTTAATATTATAATGCGCGGGGATTGTAATGTGAGCTTAAAGTCAGTTTACCCTTGACAGCACGCGAACTCTAACGAAATTTTGGAATCAACCATTGTTTGAATACTAAAACAAACAAACTAAAACGAATATCTAGTAAAAACAAATTTGTTTACTTGGCAAAACCCGCCAAGTCAAGGAATGCAAAGTACATAGCAACAAGTAGTATTATAAATGATACTGAAGAGATAAAATGAAATGAACTGTTTTTTGTTTATCGTTCTAGGATGCGCTTTCGTCAGTGTTGATCGGTGTTTGTATTCTGATTTCATTTATAGTTGACGGTTGAAGTTCACGGTCTTGTTTATATGTGATGCAATCTTATTGGTCCGTTGCTAAGAGAGCAAGCACCCACTTAGATTTTCAAGTTTTCAAGGTTTTCTTTTTTCCCGAGATGAGTGCTGTGGCGCGACGTTCGAAGGTTATTCGCCCCCTCTTGGTAGACAAAAAAAAATATATATACATATATCTTAGCAGACTAAAAAAGGGGTCCGGAAATTCTACAACCTTCTTTTGTCGGAACAGAGAGCTCTTGCTCTGGGCCAACGACTGTTCAAAGGCTTTAGAGGAGCGGCCAGCGGCATTTAGACATGCCAAAAAGACCATCCAAGCGTGCGGTGTCTTTGTTTTGCAAACGAAATTAGAAGCCAATGCAAAAAGAGCAAATATGTACCATAATATTATACCTCTGTATCGAACTTTTCTAACCTTACTTTTATGCCGAATATTCGAACGAGACTACACTATCTAATTGATAAAATTATATTCCCAGAATTTCTGATTTTCTTTTGCATTTCATTGTTTCAGAATATATTCTAATTGAAACGATGAATCCCGCAAATTAGCTACTTTAAAATGAAATAAGAGTATTTCCAGCTATTATTGCAAGAATCAAAATTAAAAGTTTCAGTTAATAATCTACAAGTTTTTAGTATGTATTACATATTTATGATATAAATAAGTCATACACTGCTGACACCGAAAATTGTAGGCGGACGAGATACTGGACGTGATGATGACTTTCTCGTAACATTAATTACTATCACAGTAACTAACTAAAATGATTTTCTATTTTAAGCAAAAGATAGAAGGTTATTTTCATAAAATTTATGAGGTCAAGACTTCTAACATGGCGGATGATTAAAAACGTCGTTCGTTATCCGGTTCATTAGCATGGGTGCTTGTATGGAAAAAGTTATTTTAATCGATATGGAATTTTTTAGAATGTGATGAATCATCAGAAGATTTGTAGAAAAATACATTCGAAATATGAATATAATAATTGTATAATTTCTCTGTGTAAAACAGTCTGATATTCTAATTATAATATGTACTAACAAATGAAGGCATATGAACAAACTTTGATTTTACTTTAATTCGATAAAATTAACCAAATAAATGTCGATTGTACGATTATATGTAAATAATGAATAAAATAATCAACGTAAATTACGAAATGTCTATCTTAAAAAATGATATTGCAATATAGATGTTAAATTTACGTACATATTTATAAACATGCAAGGAAATTTCCTTCAAAATATTTGTTATTTATACATGTTATTCAGAATGTTGATATTTGTAATTTGCAATAAGTTAAATCCTTGAAACATCTCTTGGAAATGAGATAATTATATCTAAATGGGGAATATTAAATAATAAAATATATTATAAATATATCAGGTTCATATAAGTTAGGTATGGTAACAACATAAAGATTTAACCGAATAACAGGAATTACCAGGTATATTATGACTCATCGGCATCCTAAACACAAGTGGAAATTAAACGATGATAAACAAACATTAAAAACCAGTTAATTCAATTAATGACTACTTGTCTCTAGCTTAGAGTTGAAATCAAAATAGCTATTTACACAACAAGAAGCAATGATATTTGTGTAATAAACAAGTACATATTATGTTTGGCACATGATTGGCAACTCTAAACAACTTGCTGATGCAAAACAGTTAAGTCATTAGCTAATGCGGTTACATTATTTTGACCTCTTCAACTGTTGGTTGCTATGTATCACCAGCAGCAAACAATCACCATGTCTCGTCTTCGACAATGGCAGAGGTTAATTCTGTGTAGAGAATCGGGACATACACACATACAGTCAGATGTTCAAATAATCGGCTGATGTGCGTTAGTGAGATTGGTCTATCCGATAGTTCATTAGATGAATTCAATCGTCCAGCAGTCACACCAACTACATATACTGTAGTATAGTATAATAGTTACTTAAATACGATGTGACTGGATAATAACGTAAGCAATGGACACGCGGCCTTGGATCAGAACAATTAAAGAGAATGTACATCATTTGTATTAATGATGATTGGCCTTTGCGAACAACCAATCATCGTGTTACTGTACTGGGGTTACTCTAATGTTTGTTGTTAGTTCGTTACACGTGTAAGAACTTATTGAGTCATGTCAATATTGGCTTATTAATAATATTTTGTATACAATACTTATTACAATTTATTTACTAACAACAGTATAATGTCATGAAATATTGTACTTGAATTAACGTTTTCAATGGTAGAATTTGTTACAATATTGCTTGGTACATTTCTGTCAGATGATAGTTTTCAGTTGATGTTATGAGAATATGTATGTATATCGATGCGGCAAAGTGGAATAGTTCACACGGCGCTCCGCTGTGGTTTGTAGTTTTTTAGTTCGTGCAGAGAATTTGAGAGAAAAGTAAATATGTATGTATGTAGATCGTTTTATATGAAACACGTAACAGATAACCATTTCATTAAGGATACTACGCACTAAAACCTAAATTGTGTTGATAAATTAATGTGTCCTTGCGTTATCTGATCTGAATAGCCAATCTATCCAGCTCTCTACCATCAATGTTCAAACCAAATTACATAATTAATCATAAATCATTGAGTACTTCGTTTACGTTACTTACCAATTCTATTTGTTGCCTAAACATTCATTCCTACATTTATTCCATTTGCTACTTTTTACATGTAATGATTAAAACATATTTAATTTTGCAACTATATATATATATATATATATATATATATATATATATATATATATATATATATATATATGGGTTGTTGAAATGATCGTTATTAGCACATAATATGCACAGATACTGTAGATACTATGCAGAAGTGTTTCGACCTTTTCCACACAAACAGCTGATAATATTTGAACAGATGGTCACTCGAAATTACTATAAAAAATACGATGTATTATCATGTTTGTCATATGTAGATTAGGATTGCTTGATATGTATGTATATGTGTACATTGAAATTACATATGTATATGAATAAATATGTATGGTATACACATAACGATATTATTGAAGTTAAAGGACATCAAGATAAATGTAAAACATTTGTTTACATATTTGAAGTTAATGAAACTATAATAAGTGTACGTCACTTACAGTTGTCCTGTCGTTCCATTACACTTCTATGATGTTCGTATAATATAAGTTTAATACGCTCATCTCATGGCCCACTTCTGGTAAGGCACTTAAATTCGATGCAATAGATCATTAATATAATAATTCTGATAGTGTGTATTTCATTTTGTAATATATGGTATGTGCTACTATTGAATGTAATAGTCTATCGAGTCAATAATATTCTTTATAATTACCGTGGCGTTAGTTAATAAATGAACATTTATGATAATTTGCAAAACTGGGCTGGGTCAGTGGTGATATGTATTAAATAGTTGATATGCATTGACGTGAGTTAACCTTGACAGAAATCATTAGGTCAAACCAGCCATAGTCACAGTAGTAGGTACTGGTGGTAGTGTAGGGTAGAAAGTATAATATACTTCCTGCAATCAGGTTTGTTTATGTACATATGTAATGTTTGCCGCAGCACATTCTGATCAAATAAACCTACCTACTAGAACCGAATGGAATCCTTGTAATTCTAATTACATTTCCTATGTAATTTGTAGAGAGAACAACAAATAAACTGTGTTATATACTAACGAATTGAAGCCAGGAGCATTGTGATTAATTCAGATTTTTCTAATTTGACTTTAATAGTACGTTGTTGAACATTTCATTAACTTATGTAACAAGTTAAATATTTCATGTTCAATTTAATAAGATAATGAGTAAGTTTCGCTAATGATAAATAGATTTATTTGTAACATTGTTTCACATTATCACATATGTATACGAGTATATTCTTACAAGCGACAAGAAAACATTAGACTTTCCAGTGAAACGCTAGTAATATAACGACAAGTTTTGCTAACGATAAATAATTAAATTTATGACATGTCTGCACTTTATGCTGTAATAATCTTTACGTAAATCCTTAGATAATTCTCAGTCTTTGGAAAAACAATGTAAAAAATGTCCTATCAATGTTATTGTGAGACGTTTGAAATTGTTCAATGTTTGTTGGTAGCGCGACTGATCATTATATTACCTTTTAATGATAGCTAGATTTGAAATGAAATATTTCAGACAAGATTATACAACAAGCGGATTAGTAGAACCTTGAGGTTGGTAATTAGTTAATGACGGTTCGACATAGTATTAATTAAGTCTTCCGTAACGTTATCAAGATATTACAAGTGTGTATGTACATGGTATCAAGTGACAGTGGATTTGCAAATGGATTAAACCACTGGGGGTTTCCTAACGCCGAATGTTGCGATAACATAGTTACAAGTTTAACACAATGAACAACAAGAAATTGCGACGTTTTACTTTGAACTGACAATGAGATATAAACACTTGTTTTGTTGCCAATGTGGATACGAAGGAGCCAGATTATATTCAAGTACCTACATACATACATACATATACGTACATTCTGTTTTAAAGGTTAAGATGCAACAGTGTTATTCGAAATATTTTATTAATCATACAAAGTTTCACTCATTGTGTCACAGGTTTAACCTTACAGTCGCGTATTGGTATTGGCGTCAAAGATATTGAATGCATTCAAATAGATTTTGTTGTTGTTTTCAATTGAAAGAGGGATTGGCGCCTAATATTCAGTCGCCTGTCATATTTAAAGTCTATAGTGACCTCAAGCAATTACGTACGAACTGTATTAATTGCTACAAAATGAAATATCTGGTTCAAACTAGACAAGTAAATGATTATTCGTGTTATATGGTCTTCGGAGAACGAGGAATGTTTTAGGCTTTGAAGATATATAGATATAACAAGTACTAACGCGTTATTGAAAGTACAAAGCAGGTGTCTTACGTCTCACTGAATCCTGTGTTATTAGTACATAGATGTTACACAAACCATTACGTTCATATTTTCAGGATCATGGCACACACAATATCACAACTGTGCCCGTTTATTTTCACCAACACAGAAATCATTAAAATTCGAAATGGGTTTCAGACTTGGCAGTGAATACAGAGCATTCTTATGAATCAGCAAGACAGGCGAAAATAGTCGCTCGAGTTATTTTGTCCAATAATGATTTTTACTAGGTTATCATCGTTTCAAAAATAACATGGAAAATAAGTACTATCACATGTTGCTTTAACCTTTGCCACTCTATTAATAAAACGCTTTTGGGAAATTTCCATTCGCAATTGTGTGCTTTTCTTCTACCCTTCATATTGTTACCGTGACTGTGACTGTGACGTCCGTGTTCATGTAAGGGGTAAGTGTAGCTTGGATATTTGATAAAACTACGAAAATACATTGTCAATTCGATATGTCACATATGTGCGTGCGTACATGTGTATCATTTTCTATAATAGAAATTAGCTTACGTCACACAGACTAACCCATATGAAAGGGCAAGGCCACCGTGTCAAATCAGGGCAGGGCGTTGCTAAATTACAAAGCGCGCTAGGCCATAGTGACGCACAGCCGACTAGATATCATCTTATGTGTCGCCATGTCATATGGTTTCGTGAGTTTGCATAAGTACTGTATGCATGTTATTTATGCGTACATAATGCAGTGTTTATCAGAGCCATGCAATGACAAACGTCAGAAACATATCATTTCTGTACACATATAAGCGAATATTTGGATTGTACACATGGTATTTTAGTTTTACGGCGGTAAACTGATCACAATTTCGAAATAATAACCGAGTATTCGATTTACAAATTCTCGTAAAATGCACACGGACAAATAATAAAATAAAAATGACTTTGAAATTATCTATCTTAATTGACAGTAATAACGAGCAATAAGTACTCTAACAATAATTGTGACATGAAAACGAAACTAATATCACATCCGTTGCCTAATGAATCCGAGTCATTCGACAATAATTGAGGTTATGTTTTTTATTATGTGTCCTTTATTGTTCGCGGCAGGACAGATGATCAGCGTCTCGCGGTTTCTTCCGCGTTACCAACAAGTGAAATTAAATTAAATATTATTATCGTAATTGTCTATAAATGAAATTTTCAACATAGTATTATTAAAATTCTAATAAATATTCCAGCCATGTCATGCAGTGAAGAGTACAGAATTGAGAAAGTAAATGTTTTTCAATCATACTTTCTCTATTCGATAATCAGTTTGTTTCGAGAGTAAAACTTGAGTAAAATTCTTAGTTTTTATTAGTCTTGTGTAACCAAGAGACTCGTCTTCATAATGCTAGATAATTTAATCTCATACTTATATCAATTCGAATTTTTTTTATTGTAATGTTTTGACTTATGCGCTACTGAAAATGTACATACCATATGTGATGTTTTACTGCTAAGCTATTGATTTATAGAAAACATAATTCGTGATCAAATGTTTTTGCTATTTCAATGTCTAGTCGTTAAATACCTCTTTAAATAGTTGTATAAATCTTTCAGGATGTAATTAATGAGACAGTTGAAATGAGTATTTAAACAATTTCTCCACAATTCAAAGCAATTAAGTTTCAATAAATAATTCTACACGTAAGACATAATTACTGGTCTACTTTTTGGGAAGTAATAGTAGATAGATGGTTTCATTGCCGAAATAGGTGAAAATTGACAAGTTAACATGGTTATAAATATGCATAGTATATTAATGCACAATGTCATATTCCTTGCACATGTATTTCTGGTAGTATGCAGTGTGGATAGTTCTAAAACTAGACATCAAATGTAATTTTGCAAATATTAATTTGTTTTTTTTTTTTGCAAATGTTGATGTGAATTTGTATGCTAATGACGAAGGTTTCAGCACAAGTATAGTTCAGCAGAGTAGTAATTAGCGGTATGTTTATAGTGTCCAGTCGATCGTTAATTATAATGATTTATGTGGAAAGTGTGCCAGTCCTCGGTTCTGTACAAAGTGTGTGTGTGTGTATGTTTGTGTAAGGTATATATGTGTGTATGTGTCGGTACATTCCAGGGACGAGACTTGTTAAAAATAGCATAAATCATATTGCCAATGTAGGTACAGTGAATTAGGAAATGCATTCATTACTTACGGATGGTAAATGGAAGGAAATATCACACTGTCTGCAGCTCGGACAGCGATATATCACATTTCGATAACTTGAGTAAATTAATAAACTCACTTACATATAAGGATATGTTTCATATGACATGTAAAGGACGAACATCAATATGCAAAACTAATATATAAAATGTGTGTGTGTGTGTGCTGTTGGATAGATTTATTAGTGTGCTAACAGGAACACACTAGTGTTTTACGATTGTGGCGGAAGTGTGTGTGTAAATTATTTGCCAATAAATGGTGTTTTCCATGAAATATTATCTAGACATAATGAGGACGATGGCCTATATATATATGTATATACAAAGTGCCTTGATAAACTGAACAAACATATATAATTTCGTATGGCCGTATACTCGTAGTGCCGTTATTTATATAAATACAGAACTAGAAATGTTGTTACCTTCGCCATTTAGGAAACATGGCACATAATTGCATTTAATCATATGAAAATAACATTCTATATTTAGTATCTCCAGAGCTGACACGATAATCATAATTCAAATTACCTGTCAACTTTTTTTACTGAATGATTGATATATCGTTATTCTATTTTATTAGAATATGGTAGATGGTTGGATTTAAAAAAAAAGTATTTATAGAATTTTCTAAGCTATTTTAACAAATTTTTAATATATCAGAAAGAATGTATCGAGGTATAAAATGAAAAAATAATAATTAAATGTTACAATATAATATTACATATTAATGATTATTATATCATGTAATTAATAAATGATAATTACCACCACCTAATATCTTATACATATATTATTGGAAGATATAAAAGAAGTTTTTGCCATTGGTTCATAGGTTTTTTTTTTATTTACAAAATACATTTAAAATAATTGGTGTATACTAAATGTGTATCAAGACCGCTTTAATGATGAAATAGTGATTCGGTTATGTTAACCTCGGACCAAATGCCGCTATAAACGAGCCGAGGTGCGGAGCTGTTGAAATAACCGCTCACATGATCAACGTATTGGGCGCCAGGTGCGGCCGGAAGTCGGGGCCTGGTTTTTGGGTCAACGGACAGTCAGGTCGTGCGGTCATCTCCCGCCATTCGCACTTCATAATGGCCGCCATGAAAACTTGTACCGGTCATAGACAGTACATGCATATATTTATATACGTACGTACATCTTGTACAACTTTATTTATTTATTACACATATGTCCGTTGTTGACTGTTGTGTAACATTTATTTTGTATGATTCTTCGTAAAATAATTGGGTTAATGAATTGGTACATAGTCCTTGTAACATATGTAAATGCGTTGTTAATTTTGTATTGTTTAGTTATAATTGTACATCTATGTACATTGCAATACCCAGTTATAATAAAGGACATTTCACAAATAAACACTGTGTTCTACTTAGCTGTAATTCTAAATTTAGTTTAAAATTCACAGTTATTTTGTTTTTATAATTGTAAACCATTTTTTTTAAAGGAAATTATTTGAAAATAATTGTGTATGAAAAAAATATTCGATAAAAAACAGTGAAAGGTATGAAATAAGTATATTAATTTTCAAAAATAATAATAAAAATCTATGTTAACTTGATATTTGCATAACGGAAGTTAGAAATGGTTGTTTAGATTTTATTTTGACTAATGTATGAACGCCTGCGTTGTTGTAAAATGTACGACGTTCTTTGAACATTTCACACGTTCATAATTATCCTCGTGTTTCATTAGTGACGAGACATTTAATCTGTTAACTCTGAACAATGTTTGCATATGCAGGAATAATGCTGTTTACAGCACAGAACGGTAATTTCTGTGACGCAAGTATCGTAAAAGAATCATTCTTCTTTATATTATAATATCTACAATGGTAGAAAAACAAAAGCCATTATCATAATTTAATAATTATTAGAGAAAACACTTTATAAATAAATGCGAAAAAGAACAATACAAAACTTAAAATTATGTCAGTTATTTTCCAATTAATGTGAAATATATTCCATGATTAACATTTTATATAAATACGCAAAAAATGAATTAACGGAGACATATACACGTCAGTACATGGTTAAGTAGAAATGTTAAAACTCATTTTACGTGTCCATGACAATTGTAAATTATTGATTAAATATTTGAACCGTGACCTATTATCAGTTATATTTTCGTATTGTCCTATTGTGCTATTTTAATCCTTTTTTTTAAAATCAGTTGTTTGCGTGGGTTGTCGAAGATCTGCCCACATTTTTGCAACGTTATAAATAATTGAAATGATTTATTCTTGTCATGCCACAGCTGTTTGACAATAATGTGCAATAATAAAATAGATTCTGTGGGCTTCAAAAATGTATTTTGTACCATTTATCTGAGTAAGGCGATTTTGAAAATATGCCTACGGACACAATAAGCCCATCCGGGCCTGTTCAGACGCCAGCTAAGCTAAGCTAAGCTAAATGATAAAATCACTAGGATTCACTATTCGATGCACGTTTATGACCAGCTGCATTATACGTACATATGTAATGTCAAACTTGCAACGTATTTCAGACGGCACATTTACTTTGCTAAAGTTCATTTTGATTTGCCGTGACTCAGCTGAAATGTGCTCGTTGCACTTTAGCGGTTAATAATAGTATTCGCCTATACGTACTACGTTGTATTTCAATGGCCATGAAGTTCTAAGCAACCCTGTAGTTAATTTAAATATACCTGTACGTTGTGTATTTATGTGTACATGGCCAAATATCTATCGACATAGTACACCTTCAAGCGGAGCCAAATAATTGCATGTAACTCTATCTTCCTTGCACAACGCAAATAACACCGCTCATATATGTAGGTACTAAATGTGTGTTATGGACCACCAACAAACAAACGAACAAACTACACTGTTTTTAAACAGAATGTAAGAAAATATTCACAATTGTTTAATTTTTTTTCTAAATTATAATTGATATATTACACTATTCAAAGAGAACGTTGGTTTTTTTATTAAGCTGTTTAGATATAAAAGTCGTTTCAACATGTCATAATAAAGTAAATTATAAATGAGCAGACAAAATTAATATTCAACAAACAAGTAGAAAGCAAAAGATCTACAACTGGTTTTGACCGTGGACGCGTGCCAGGAATTAGTATTATTTTTAACGGAAGTGTTTGTAAAAAAATACTAGAATAATAGTGTGCCAAAAGTGACACTGGCCCATCTAAGTAAGATTTGTTTACACTAACGAACAAATCACACACGTCGCACAAAGCACATTGAAAACAAATATGTTTTATCTATGACGCATTTTCTAAAATCATTACTTATTATTGGCATATCGCGATGGGAAGAGGGGTACAGAAAGAAATACCTTTGTGCGATCGATAAAAACACTCTATAAATGAAATGAACATTTTTATGATTCATTGTTTCGTTGTCCTTCAACGCGAGTTTTATGTAATTTATTTTATATAACATGAAAAAAAAAACCATGAGTATTGTTCCGGAATTATTTTGTTTAAACTCCATTATTATAACCCTAACCATTGGTACAGTTCATTTGGGAAAATAACGCCCCACTCGATATATGTACATAATTCTTTTTTATGTTGGTTATAATTTATTAATATGATTTGTTTTACTAACTTAGAAAATATATACATAGTCCCTTAGTGAATTATAAAATGACAATGATTTCAAATAACACATAATATGTGATAAATTGCGTTATTATATTCGAATTACAAACGTCTTAAATGGGACAAGTATAGTCCATTTAAGAAATATTACATACAAATTGATTTCGTGCCATATATTTCGAATATAAAGTTTTTATTATTCTAGTGAATTCTATTGGATGAAATGACGTACGTACATGTTATAGATATTTAATCAGCACAAGTTTTATGTACCAACCAGGAAAATGACTTAACGTCTATGTTTGAGGTACCAAAAAGGATTAACTCAGATTGTATTTATGTTATGTAATTTAAAAGAATAATCTATCTGCGAAATGCTATACTACACAGCAAACAATATATTTTCCTTATTACAACGAGAAGTACATACATATGTATTAGCAAGCATGTACAAGGCATAAATGTTCATTGATAACCCACGCATATTATAACGAATGACCTTCATAATTATATGTATACGCAAATAAAATCTGTATTACACGTGTAGTAAATGATATTTGTGTGCAGATCAGAGTTACCAGTGCATTGTACGACGTCTGTTGTAACAGAATATCACAACGGTATACCGACCTACCGTTTTACATGTTCGTCTGACAACCGTAATTGTCAGATCAGCGTCTGGAACACACGTTAGCAACTTTTCATAGAAAAAATAATAACGCTACATAAGCAGAAATATTATATAATATCGGACATCATCATAATATTTGAATATTAATTTAGAATTATTACATACGAATTTCTTACTTTTGCATATTTATCATAGTTTATACTTGGAAAGCAATGTAAATATGTACATGGAATAACATGTAAGGTCAAAGATAAAATGAAAATGGCTTATTTTACGTATAATTTGACTGTTTTTAAAGATAAGAATTCACTGTTAAATATATAATTGTAAGAAACATTATTTCTGCTAAAGTAGAATGTGTATTACGTGAACTTTAAAAACATTTTTACATACATAATAATTATTTATGTATTATATTAAAAATTGAAAATCCATTTTGAAACTGTTACTTTATATCAGTGAATGATAACATTGCTCTTTATGTATCATAAAAATGAATTGTATGGTAGAAACATGTAAGAAATCTAATACCACTTCGAGGGCAAATGAAAGTTAGAAAATTATGTCTCGTGGCTTGAAATGTATAGTTTCTGTGACGTTCCAAACGCAATCACCTGTTTTTACTTGATGCCAATCAAGATTTTGTTAGAACAATGGCAATTTGTGCCAAATATACGGCACGATATGAATGCTGAACAAATGTACAAATGTCGTTAAAACATTACTCTTCTTGCATCACAACCGTGAAATATACGTAACATACGTAACTAACTAGTTATATTTGCAGTCATTAACCACAGCTAGCACTAACATTCAAATCACTTACCGAGATGTGACAGACTGGATAGCTCTGAATCTGAAACGAAATATTGCGGTTAAAAATGTAAATGGCATGATTTGGATTTTGAAGAAATCAGATAGATGACTTGTAATATTAAACATTTACCGATAATTAATAGAATAATAATATTAACCTTGGATATTTACTAGTTTGTTGATAAACATACAATCTTCATAAAAAAATAACAAATCAATACTATCATTTGCAAGATGCGTATCGATATTTGTATTAATATAAAATAATAATTACGCAGAATATTAAACTAATTATTGATTGCGCTGATCAATGATACACGTGCCGACAAGAGTATGATGAAATACTGCGATATTTGCGAAAAATTTATTTGCAATACTAGAAATTACCGGGTATATGGCGCCATTTCAAGTGACGTTTATAATACAACAATGCGAATGGTGTGACAGGTGTTCGTTCAAAAAAGCTTTGCAGTTATGATTTTGGCCATCGCCAAGTCTATTTCAATGTTCTATATGTTTACAAATAAATGAAAAATAGAATTTATCTCTGACACTACGATTTCATAGCAACAGTTAATTTTTATAGCATGATTCTTTACTCTTTTCTAATTACTGTGATATTGTGGAGTAATATATTTACGAATATGTATTATTTTATTGGATTTTACAGAATTACAAGATTGATTACAACTTTAGAAAATGTTACGTAAATAAATATTACATTTAACAAATTATTACTATATATAATTGGGTAATTATATATTTAAATATTACATTGAACAGTTTTAAAAAGTGGTGTTAATATACATATATATAAAACATCTATGCACAAAAAAATAAAATACACAATATTTCATCAGAATCAATGTATAAATATATGTATGTATCTACATCTACACACTTGATATGCTATTTGCAATCGATAAATATAAATAGAAACACTGATAAGTTAAATAAAGTAATTTTTTAAGGAGTAATATATAATCTTTGAAAAATGTGAAAATATATTTGAGTTATTTCTATATATTATTTTCTAATTTAATCTTTTGGCCATCTTATAATTTCCAAATTCACATCAGTGACGTCATTCCTATACTCTGTATTTTGATCTAGTTCTAATTATCGACCTTGAACTCGAAAAATATAAAATTGTTTTGGTTCTAATAGGCTTCCGCATTCTTAGAATGTAAGTTCTAAAACAGGAACTACATATAATTATATCTTTATATGTATTTTATGCTCTACAAAGATAGTAATTTATAATTTATTTAGAAATACGTGCAAATCCTCTGTAGTTTAAACGTTGTCGTTTTCTAGATGATTTATAATTTCTTGATCTCAGCAAATGCAGAATATATCTTTACGTAGCAGGTGAATGTCGTCAGAATTTAAAAACACCGTACTAACTCGTGATCCTAAACTTACAGTCGTGTGAATTTCTCAAAATATCCGCAACAAATCCTCGCATTTTTTTTATGTCTGCAGTTATTTTTACGTTACACTTTGAAACTTGGCAACGGGTACGTTGAAAAATAACAAGAAGAAGAAGAGATCGTGTCTCACGTGTCATTGTGTCTTTGTCGCATTTATGACGCAGTTGGATCACAAGTTGACAGTGTAACGAGAACGTCATGTCTACTGGCAAAGTCGTCACCAACTGCTGCGAGGTGATAGTCTTGCCAGCAATTTCTAGGAAACACCAGAAGGAACGACCATCGTACAACAAGACGCGCAAATCGTGGTCATGAGATTAAGTTTTGTTTATTTGAATTTTGGAAATGGTCCGTGTGGTGTTATTTTTAATTTTTCACATGTTTTCTGACCTTACAACGAAAACTCTATTCCGCCGATCTAATGGATTCATTGACGTCACCATATATTTGGATAGATGAAAAACATTTGAACCTACTTTAGCTAAATCAAATACATATATGTATGGTATGTACTTGAGTACCTACTTGTCAATATGAGAAATAAAACTGAAAAGGACTACAAACTTATTCAAATGGTACGTGTTTTCTAAATGTAAATGTCAAGACACTTGCATAGGGTAACTAACAATGTTATTATGGTTTGTCATATATTCATTTAGTCAATGAACCTTCCCTTATACCTGCAGTAAGAATAATCTCTGTATTTCTTAGAAGGATCAGCTTTCTTTTTTCATGCTTACCGCTTTGCAGGGTATCAAGGGCCCATCATTTAAGCATGTCAAACCCAGATTTTTTTTCCAAAGGGCCCAAACATGAATTGTATACCGAACTTTAGTGCCAGATGCCAATAAGTGAGAGGAAGAAGAATTGGTTGTTTGAAAAGTTGTTAATTCATAAAGCTTACAATTTGTCACTTTCTATATTGTTATTACTAATATTAACTCAATAAAAAGTTATAAATAACTATAAGCTTTTGTATAGTCTATTCTTTACAGCAATACATAATGTACAAACATATTATATAAAAAAATACGTTTTTATTTGTATTTAGATGTTTTCAAATGTCTTCTTTGTGTGATAAAAATTTCTAGCCTGATCTATTAATAAAATGAATGCAATGTTACGTGCGATTCATCGTATTGTTTACACATATTTTGTACTAAAACAAATAGTTGACAATATTATTGATCTGTATGTTTTGCATTATTTATATAGATAAAAAACAATAACATTGCAAAATACAACATGCTATCATATTTACATTCAATAAAGTAAACAATTATTTATTTTAGCTCGTGTCTGTGACGCATTTCTTTGTTTTTCTGTTTTGTGATTATAATAATTTATTGTGAACAGAATTTCATAAGAATAATTAATTATATACGTATATAAATTAAAATTATTTTGTATACTATATTCTTGTACGATTCATTTTTAATATTTGAAGAGCTCTTCATATATATAAGAGTACATATGGTAAAAAAAATTGATAAAATAATATTGTGAAATCATTATGAAAATTGATCCAAAAAAATATCATATCTTATTAGATTCTTCACCATGTGATTCCGTACAATGATATCGGATACAATTCGAGTAAGTAAATAATTGCTTATGATTTAGTATAAATCGATTAATTTAATTAAAATGGAAATTCCAAGTACACAACAATGTATTAATTGTGCCTATTATGATAAAAAAATTATGATGTACGATAATAGTAAATAGATACGATGATATATCTTAATCACTGATACATATAGTATGTAAGTGTATGAGTTCAGGATGAGATATGTACCTTATCTTACATATTGCTGAGGTATACACGTGATTGTAAAGTTCAACAACACAAAATGTGCAAATAATTTACTTGTGAATTAAGAGCAAGATCCAGATAATTACATTCAAGGACTTTTTAAAAAAAACACTTCATTCTATTCTATTCCGTTTTACTGAACGTAATAAGAGTTTATAAATACATATTTTACCTTAAAAAAAAACATCGTTAACAAAATGGCCGACTTATAGTCGAAATGATACGACGTTACGACGGAATAGTTTTTAAAAGGATCGTAAATTTCGAAGTATGGGTCCAGTTGCAATCGATATAACCGTTGGTTTCCGAATGAGAATTCATGTAACCCTCATTAAATACTATAACACACTACGTATGATCAGAAACGATAGGTTAATTATGCAAGGAATTTTCATATTAAATTTAATTTATTCTGTGCATGAATTTGTTCAATGTAATATCCCATACCGCCTGACGCGACTTAACGCAGGTATCCCTCAGGCATATACATACCTGGACATACATATTATGTATGTAGGTTCCTGCGGCTATTTTTATTACAATATTATTCTACTTCAGTACTAGTGCACTTTATCTGATTAATGTAAATATTTATCTAGGAAAACCAACAAAACAATGAAGGTATTAAACGATATTAAAGACTATTTCTTAAACAAAAAATACAAAAATGTGGTTGTATTTATCATTGTTGGTTTTGGTCGATAGAACTAAATTAAAGATTGCGGAATTAGTTTATCAGTAAAAAATAATAATATATATATTTGTTTCGTTCCATAAACCAAGGTTAAGAATAGTGTAAATAGTTGTTTAAAAATATGCGTGCAAAATTATTTGTGGCATACATACAAGGTCTGTTACACTAACGTTTGACATTAATAAATTTGAACGTAGAATATATTACATATGTATAGGATAAATATTTGAACCTTCAATCTTATATGGCTATATTAATTACCGGAACAGTATCAGCTATTTTCTAGTTTAAAATATGAATCCAGTTATTATAAATGAATGTATTTTTTGTAAGTATGATTTACATAATGTATTAAAAATCTAATACATTATTGTGTTTTGTTATGAATCGTTGTGGAAACACACGTAAAAACATTTGTAATGACGATAATAAACAAGAAAAATAGCAGTGTCAGTTACTTGCAAAAATATAGGTCGCCATGAAGTCTGATGTACAACAGAAATCAAATTCCACGGCAATATATTATGACAATGGTGAAAGACACATCTTTGCTAAGGACATTCGCAGAGTTAAATATATAAACATGTCCGTGAAATACAATTACAATTACATGTTGCTGCTTCTTGACTGTACAATAACAATCAACTTATAATAGTGTCGCGTAATGGTCCATTAAAAATGAAGATTTATCGTGAACCATTTCCTGAAGGACCTTCGCAAACACCTCTAACCAATAATGTAAGGCGACCAGAAACAGCTGACTCACAAAACATAAAAGTTTGTCAGTCGTTAAAAGCAAAAAGTCACCTTGGTATATATGTATGTATACGTAGGTATATGTGTTTTGATAGAAGTATGTAATTCAGGTGAACTTGGACATTGTATTTTAGTGTTAAAATATTGTGATACTAATGTACTTTTAGTATCTCATTTATTACGCGTCTTCAAATTTCTACAGTACAATAATAAAATGGAAAATGTACGTTATTAATAGTTCAGATTATGGTAAATTAAAATGTTTTCAATCAAACAATCAGTATCTCCTTTGTCTGGGTTTATATTTATAACATATATAAAGCCATTAGTTTTTAATGCTAATTGTCGACATGTAATCAAATATGGATGAAGCAGAATAGAAAACTGGTAAGTTGTGCTGTGTAGAGTTATTAGTATGCTCCGATTATTGTCAACTAATAGACAATTAAAAGCCAGTAGCTAATGGTGAATTAAACTAGCCAAAGTAGGACATACATGTATAGAAGCAGTTAGCCTTGATGTGTGTGAAATATTCTACACACACATACACACACACACACACACACTTACTGGTTGAAATGTTTTAGAAAGCGAAATCCGGTTTTGTTATATGACTAGAGTATTAAACAACATATCGAGCACAAAGGAGACTTACAGCTCATAAGTCAACTAATCAACGAAGTGGATTCTGTAAATAGCGTTAAATTCATTTCCTGCAAACAATTAATATAAATTCACTTTACCTCATTCACATTACATCATAAATATAAATCATATTTTTTGAAGGATAATTCATTGTTCATAAGAGTCATAATATTACGTGTTATATTTCCAATCATGAAAGGCTTTTATTCTACACTGACATAACCGTATTTTATAACAAAATGTACAACTAGTGTTTGTCTTGATATTCTTAAACAAGTGCACTTGGTTATTATACGTATGTGTGTGTAATTGAAAACGTCAGTAAGTAAAAAGACAATTGCAGTTATCAATGTCGTAGACACAACAATCATACTTTATCAGTAGATATTGAAATTTATACAACATGTAGAACAATATCAGCAGCTTCCTAGAATAAGTCTCTGTCTGTACAAGAATAGTTGTATATACGCATATATTTACATATTGCTGCTTGTGAATATGAAGTAAGTAAGTACCTACCATTCGTTATTATCTGTCAGTTGACTACCGCACCGGTTACAAATGTTACCGGATGTTCTAATACACTGAATCATGTCATACGTGTGTGTTACCGTTAGATCTGTTCGCACAAGTTCACATATGTTATTATTCGTACTGTGTGTACATGTACGTATGTGCGTTAGTCATGTTTTGCAACACCTATCAATTTCACTACTAAAGGTAGTAACTCTATGGTTTCCGTTTCTTTAGCAAACTCAATTTCCGGTTTTCTATAATCATAACAGTGAACACTATTCCTTGCTAGCCAACTAGCTAAATCTAGTCGTTGCAACAACATTAGCAGATTTCCTTGGCCTTTAAAATAAAAATTAGTTTTAACAGTTCTTTACAACACATCAAACACGGCATTTATCATCACATTTTGTCCGTTGAGACCATACAAGACTTGAAAGAATCCTGGTGTCGTAGATTTTTACAGACTTGTTTTATTGCAGTGTTTTATTTGAAATCAACATTCCATCAAAAGATGCCGGGTCATCATACTGGACTTTGATAACAAAAAGAAAATAACCGGTGTGCAAATTACAGTGTAGAATATTTAATCAATACAGGTTACGGCTGGCGTGTACATCGATAAATTGTCGTTATATTTTACAGTGTACAGCGGTACCAAAGGTGCAAGTGCCGGTGCACAGTGACCTCGACAAGGACACGAGGCAAACATAACCTCACTAGCGGACATTTCCGCTGAAGGCGATGGCCGATTAACGGTCACAACCTTGCCTGACCTTGAACAAACAAACCATTACCACCATATTGGACTTGATATATGTTGTACCATATGTACGCGACAGGCATAATAACAACAATCAAAGTCACACTTGATTCCAGTTTCCAGAACTTGGTGCCTTGTTGTTTTGGTAATGAACTTTCAACAGGTAATCATGTTTATAATAATTACTGTTTCTGTTCAAAATAATTGTCAAATATACTTATGTTAGGTTAGAATGAAATATACAAAGCTATGGAAATCAAGTAAGATGATGCATGTTTCATATACATGCATATATGATATTAGAAACTGCTTCAAAATTACATAGAGAGCCTCTGCTTATAGTATAATCTGTCGATTCCATACGCAGCAGAATTACTGCATCATTGGATATAGAATAAAACAAAAAAACAATAACAATGCGCATGGTCTAACTAGCGATAAGCAAGCACTGTACGTACGTACGTACGTATAACACAAAGGGTAATTGTGATGGATTCGCTGTGTAATAACAGTGATTGCATATATATAGCCATCTGTGATCTCTGCAGATTGCCAATGGTGCCATTATGTATGTATGTGTGCGAAATGCCATTTCGAAAAGTGAAGGTTCGTCTCTGGTTGGCAGAAAGGTCACGATGACGAGTCTCGCTCACGATAAAATTTAGAGGGCGCCAAAAAGAATGGACAGATAAAACCTTGCCTCGTACACGTTTTAAATGTTATTTGAAAGTAGCCAAAGTAATCGTCTGATCATCAAAATAATTAAAAGTTATTTTTGGAATATATGGCGGTAACCTCAAAATTAATTTGTGCGAACTGAAAGCCGAGCGCATGCAGGAGCTGATTTCAGACGTGTATATTATTTACACTATTTGAGGTTATGTGAAATGAGAGCAAGCGTTGACATCATTGACGAGTCGTGGTGACATTAGCAACAATAGCTCGAACATTTATGCCGATTTCTAAATCAAGTTTATTTATTATTTTCTCATCGGTAATCGTACATATGTATGCAATTAATAATAACTTACTGTCATTGAATGTTGATTTTTTTCTGCACCAAGGAAAAACTTGTTTATTTTCTAAATCAAACATGTGATAATTGAAGTTAATAATTAATAACAGAAACTATATTCATTGCCAACAAGATGAAACAGTTCTGTTCACAGTTCTTTTATAACGTAACTTTAACGTAAAACAATGTTTATTTTAGCGGCAAAATTAATGATGATGGCTAAGTCTAGACCGGATGGATTTTTCAATTTATACTTGTATTATTATTCATTTAAACATTCAGAATGTTTATATAACGGAAAGACAACGTTTCAGATCTTCTCTGATTTTAAATTCAACAATTCGTGAATGTGTTAGCGCCAGATGTTTTTTCATTATCGAAAGTATTTTTAAATACATGTATTGTATATACATATTACAAGTGAAAGTAATTATGAAGGTTCCAGAATAGTAGAAAATCAAGATAAAAAAATTCATTTCACTTTATTACACACGATTATATAAATATTCATGTATTACATTATCATTAAAAAGCCTTGAACCAAGTATGCGTTTTTCACATTTGCTGTAGTGCAGGATTGTAAACTTGACAATAATTTAGATATAAGTTGATAATGGAACAGCATGATATTGCAATAAGTAATCATTAATACTTGTACAATCATATTATGATTGTGAAATTCGAAATTTGCATCAAGATTAGTATTATTCTATAATTTTTTACTACAGATAAACCCAACATAGATAATAGGTATCTTATGTTTATCCTAATATTCGAATTCTTTTTTGTAGTTTAACAATAAACCGTAAATATTATTGTTATACCTAATGTATGTATATAATATTTATAAGGATATTTAACAATTAATTGACGTAAACAATAGGTGTGATAATAAAACAGAAATATGAAATTAGTTGAACATATCAAACAAGTTTTACACACGTTTATCAAATTTCTAAACATGGACATGACGCAACGAAGGAAAAATTGGAGATATCCAAAGAATCTATTCGGTAGCACGTTTAACTGATAACGAAAATATATTAGCGTATGTAATGGTTCGTATCAAATAGCATTAACACGTGGAATGTATGTCGTATTAACATTAAACGCTGAACATAAGCTAACAGAAGGTACACTTCATTATAATTTATACTTTAATTATCATTGCATCAACCAAAGAAAAACACAAAACTAACAAAAATCTTGACGTACAAAAACCAGATGTAACCAGTTTGTTTTTCGGGTTTCGTTCGCGCGTGTACACGTTTCGGCTTGTTGATAAACCTAGGGAAAACCGTACAAGTGTGAAAAATCAACAGGAAACCGGTTATATCCGGTTCTGGAACTTTTAACGTTCGATTTTTCCTGTTTTTTTTTTTTATATCTGCAGTGATAACTTTTGCGGTAGGGAAACTGAAAACATATACATATTATTGTATAGAGACTAATTTTGACCGCAAAGGTATTGTTTCCTTTTATAAAATCAGCTGACTATAAACATGTTTACTTAAAAACAGCACAGCGTATTTACACATAATATTATAGGTCAGTTCACCTTGTGTGATATTGTAATACAACTACTAGTACTAGTACTAAAACTAGAACTAAATTCATATTCGCTATTCCCATTGAATGCGGCTGCGGTGAATAAACATTATCGAGATGAAGTCATTTCATGTGATTCCAGCAATAATCGCCTTGACACAAACATTCTGGTTGGTTCACAATAAAAATAAACGATTGCATGCAATTGTAGTTATTTGTTTCAGGTTTATTCATTTCCAAGAATCAGACGTTAATTACAATTTAAGTATGGACGTAATTGTTACTTGGTGAAAACATTGTTTCATGGGATTGAAGTTTATTGAATATTGAAAAAAAATAACGATACGTATTTAAATAGTTACATAAATTTATGTAAAATGTATATTATCATTGAAAAGGAAAATTGTTTTCTTATTTGGTGGAAAATGATTTACAAAGCAATCTTAAAATTATTTTCTGCTGCAACACGAGCATGTATACATTTTCATATCTTATCAACATTTTACAAAATAAATTTGTACGAGGAAAATGTATGTATCAAATGTGCATTTACACACTGTTCAAGGTCAAATACAGCAAAATCAAGTGTACCAACTGATCAAGATGATAATATAAATGCATTTACCGTGTCTTACGTTAATATAATACATATATAAATTGTTCACAAAACTGGCCTTGTATTTTAATATGATATAAGTATTAATTCATTAGTTATTCATTTCTTTTGATTTGCTTCTTCGCGTGATTTGTTTTTATAATAACATTATTGAATTATAACAATTAAGCAATAGCAGTGTGGATATTGGTTTAAGATAAATATATCGTTTCTTGTATATATATATTTATATAATTGGACATTTCGATGTATACATTACAGTGCACTACCATCAAGGACAAATTGTGAAACTGTGGTAGGTGTAATAGATAAATGTCAGCAAAAAAGAAACAACAGAGCACGTTGACATAGGTAAGTGTATAGAGAATGTAAAAAAAACCTGTTTGGTATTTACAATTTTAATAATTATTCATAGTGTGTGTGTGTGTGTGTGTGTGTGTGTGTGTGTGTGTGTGTAGTTCAAGGAAATGTTACATAAGTAAGTTCCTGTACGATAGACGAATGTTTTACACTAATCCTAGTATATATATATATATATATATATATATATATATATATATATATATATATATATATATATATATATATATATAATAGCAATTAGAAGATCATCTAAATTTGAGTTTAACTACCGAAACGGGAATGTGGCATTTCTTGCGGTATTTATTATATCATATCTGTAAAAAAATCCGTTACGAATGTTTCGCGTTTCGGTTAGCGGTTTTTGGTTTGGTATTATACGATTGATAGGTGATTATATAGAGAACTTGTTATTCTCGTTCAACTGAATTACAGATGGTTACTGTTAATCCATGAACCTGACACATCTGCCATATTACGTTTAATTAGGATTTTGAACACGATCAGTGAATAGAACATAATGATTGACACGCGTTGTTCTACCTGGTAATACAGTATTTGTAATGTGTGTGTGTGTGTGTGTGTGTGTTTGTGTACTTGAAACTAGAGTCCATGGTCACATACTTTATTGACAGTCCTTTTTAACCCTGACTGTGACATAGCCGCATTGCGGGAAATATCGATCCACTTACTACAATGATAATTAATAATTAATTTTATTATTATACGCTACTGTATAATTTTACAATAATCATAGAGTATACGCGACTGTAATGGACAATTGATCGTCTCATTCCGTGTCTTATATGCAACAGAAACATACACACACACACATACGTATTATGTAGGTACCTATATAAAGTAACCAAGGTAACGGTTGTTCAAACAAGTAATAATACTCAATTTTATGAAAACGAAGGAAATAAATTGTTAATGAATGAACAATTACCTCTTATATATAAACTATTGTATGCTTTATAATACATTTCTTTATAATTTCAATATACCTATTCTTTTTTAAAATTATAATCTACAGAAAATTGTATATACAATTATATATAAAAATTTCACATAAACAAAATCTTGCTGGTAACAAAATTTCATGGTAAATATTAATAAATCAAATTATATTTACAATGTTTTTCCTATATGTATAAGTTTTTTTGAGGTTAATATAATATTAAATATTTACATACTAGTTAATGGATGCTACACTTTAATTACATTGATATTAATTTTTAAATAATATACTAAATGAGCAATATGAATTCAAAATACTGTGCGCCGGTTTTGTATGTAACCCGAGATACATCCAAGAGTGACCAGGTTATCAACATACCTGACACCTAGTACCATAGATTATAAGCTTGTTCAGGTAGGTATGATCAGATACCTGTATACAAACAACTAAACGCGACCGTGTGGCGAGTAGCTCAACTAATCCACGGCAAACACCATATCGGTTAGCAATGACGCACAAACAGGTGAAAGTAAACAGTGTCAAGTTTATGTCTGAGCCATGTTTGGTTTGAGTACATACTATATTGTTTGGATCTGTGATGGAGCAGTTTGGTTCGTGCCTGAGCTAAAGCTGTATTCATGGTTGCATACGCATCAGGCTGTTGTTTATGTTACAGCAGTACTGATGAGTATAGAGAGATTACCACCAAAATGTATTCTATTCCAAGTGAAATTTTTCTAAACACTTTTATGTGAGCAGAAAATAATATTCGTGCGAAAAGTGTCATTTTCTTTTCTCGGGAAAATTATTTGTTAACACCTGTAGAAAATTGCAAACAAACCATAATTACAATAATTAAATATTTATTTTAAATAACAATTATTCACTTTCCTGTCAATCAAAGAATATAATTAATAGTAATTCATGTTTTGAAAAAAAATAATAACATGGGATTTTCTCAAATTTAATATGGAAATAGTATTAATTCGCTTATTCCGAATAAAGTTATAAAAAAATGTCAAATGTGAAAGTAAAAAAAGTTTTGAAAATTCAATAAATTATACTTTTACAAACGTGTCATGAATGTACGTGAAGTTTGTTAAATATTATTTATGCGTTTAACTTATGTCAACATATGCAGAAAAAAGTAACTCTGTTAATTTTAAATGAAGTTATTCGTCCATTTTTTGCTATTAATTTTTGAATGTGATAATTAAAACTTTCTTTTAATAGGTGCTAATTGTACCAGCATTTAAATAGTGAAATTTAGTTAGTTAATTGGCTTACGGAAACAAGAGAAATGATAACATGTATTCGTAGGAAAAGATTGATGAAGTAGATAGATAACCAGTAACAGTTCCGTATACGGCGGGTTACATACATTGAAATATTAGTAATCACTTTACTATGGTCGTATGGTATCGTACAATATAGTTTAGGTACAGGTTGTACCAGCCGTATTTAATTACTAAATTACTTGTAGAAAAGTTTAGAACACATCCGATAATGTATAAAACAAATATGTTACAATTTACATGAATAAAATATGTGTTGTACGAATATTTCGTGAAACATAACATTACTGCTGTATTATTAATGGAATATCAAGAGAACACGCGAATCATAACAGCTTTATAAACTCATTCATAATGAATAGCATGCATTTATAATGCTATAAATACGTTAATAAAATATTAATTACAGCCAAACCGTTTGAAACGTTAATAACATTCATTCATTATAAACATTTGCATATAAGGAATAATTGTATTGTATTATTAACAACGGTATTTAAACAATTACTACTCTATA
Organism: Carabus problematicus; assembly: GCA_963422195.1. Classification (NCBI taxonomy): domain Eukaryota; kingdom Metazoa; phylum Arthropoda; class Insecta; order Coleoptera; family Carabidae; genus Carabus; species Carabus problematicus. The sequence continues at coordinate 11,441,294 of OY728584.1, forward strand.
AGGTATGTTATATAAACAAACCAATATATTATTCCATTTTCACATATTAATTACATGAGATAAAGTAGTGTATTGTTATACGCATATATAATTAATATTTATCGAATCTGTACCATTGTCAGTTATCAATAGGGAAAATAATAATTTACTAGTAAATTAAATTGCAGAATTGTTAATTTGCTAAAAAACAAAATCATATTCAATAATAAATCTTTAATTAAAATACGAGTTATGGAAAATAAAAATCTAAAACGTATAAATGAAAATTAACATAGTAATAGTAATTTGCAAACGTAGTTTGTACTTTAAAAGTACGCCGCCAATTTGTAACGGACTCGAGTGTACATGTTTATGATAAGATATTTTTATCTAATGATGATGATGATGAAGTAGCAAAATGCTATTGTTTCAAACATTTATCAAACAAATACATCTACGTGAAACAATTGAACAAGAAAAATCTGTTTCGTAATATACACATATTTTCTTACCTGTTATTTCAGAAGAAAGTTATACATATATACATTTACAAATAATGTAAATGAAATTTTAAGGAACATATTGAACATCTCTATTTAGAGTTTTCCACAAAAATGTAAATGATGGAAAATGTACTTTGTTTTTATTAAACAATAGTTTTGTACTTTTGAAACAGGAATCTAGAACCGGAAACTTGTTACAATTGTCTCCCGTTCATAGTTACAACGTAGTCAGTTAAATGCAAAACAACATGTACACAGAAATGTACAAAGGTCAGTTGTGTTAAAAAATCAATTAACAATACTTCCTAACAACGTCAGGTCATAAAAAATGACATCATTTCCTTCTGAACTTTGACATCACAAAGGCGCGATGATAGTCATTAAAACGAATGAACCATCAAATGATTAGAGAGTATCGCATTACGCATGTTATGCATTACATATAGACAATCCACGTGACGCTGTCGGCTTTGACATTCGAGTAGTTTTAATGTTAGTTTCAGCTCGTTTTTGACCCATCACAATACTATGTATCCTTGACCAACTAATTGATACTTAACGGTTGTTTCGGTGAGATTAATGGCTGGATAATTTAAATGCCATGCAAGTTCCCAATTCTGTGTCGAATCTATGATTATCATTTTGTGAATGATACGAAAGTCGGTGCAACAGTATGTACTGTAGCAATAGTAACACGTTCGTGGTTCAAACATCACAGATACTAGTCGATTATCCTTGAACTATATTGTGATTTTACTAAATTATACTACACTAATTAAAACATATAATTTAATTAACTGAATATGTTCCTATACTTAGATTTATAATTCAATAGATGAATTTCAGTTACATGGAAACGTTTTGAATTCTGTACTGCAAAAACCTTATATGTTTAAAATGGTAAACAGTATTACTATGTATGTATGTTCGTTTGGTCTTCAATATAAAGTTACGATACAATATTAAAAATTTATATAGTTATTTCTTTGGAAATAAATTAATAATCTGTTTGTAAATAATTTAATCATAGACAGTTAAACAAATCTACATAAAGCAATTACTATGATGTACTCACCGGTGTCGTTGAGTAATCCTTGAATTGGGTCATTGTTGACGTCATCTGTCTCTGAAGACATGCCTAAAATAGAAACAAATTGCTTTAATAATGACAGTGATTATCATTAATTAAACTATACACCATCCAAATCAGCAAATTAAAGCTCAATAACAGTGAAATTGAAACGAATAAATATGATCAACTCTGCAGTATCAATATGCTATTTAATTAATTGCAAAAAATTGTTCGACCTAGATCAAAACGAATTAACAACAAATTTATTATTTGTTGCTACCATTTTATAATGCAAAATAACTTGGACTTATTGTATTGTTTTACGCCCAATTGGCAGGCAACCAAAGTAACGTATATAAGTGTTCATACAGTATCCATTGGAAAGTGGTCGGTATTGGAGAATCTGAGCTTATACAATGACTAAAAAGGACACGATATAATAATACAGCCAATTGAAAAATTTTACACAATTATGTCTCCTTTAAAAATATAATGAATGCTCTATTGTCTGCTAGTACAGGTTTATAATAGTAAATATTTATTTTCCAACAAGCATTAGCCACCTGACGTATATACCAGTCACAAATTGTTTTTTAATTCGCCTAGAAATAGTTAGGCATCCGTTATAAATTTACAGTGTCTGTTACATAAACAAAATTATATTTTTTATAAAGATTAATGATTATATTGCTGCTTTCTTAGAATGATATAATAAAAAAACTTACATGAAAATAATACCATACAGACGTTTACTTTTTGTGTATTCTAGTATTAATTTAAATTTATAGCATTCAGTCTGTTAGACAGATAAGCAACCAAGTTATAACAAGCATTTTCTTCCAATATTATATGTATTCAGGGTCCTGATTAAATATTATATTTTGGGTCTGCAGATTTGTATAATATTATTATTTACATATATCTTACGTAATGTCTCTTGTGCATTAGTTATTGCAACTATCATTTTTATCTACATTGTCTACTGTTTTATGCTATGATAAAATATGTAGCCATTTGATGAAATCCGTTTACAATGAAAATACAATTATTAAGTACATATTTAACATTTTTCTGCTATGATGTGGTGTATAATTTACGTATGTAAATAAAAAGTTTAAGTTTCGTTAAATCTACTTTTAATTACGTATATTTGTATTGTTTTAGATAAGCTAATTTTTTGGCGAGACTACTTGTTCCTAAATCGTTGTGCTATCTGCTGTGATTATGTTTATCTGCTGAAGTATCAATAAAGTTTACAATCGTAGCCTACTTATCAAATTAAAAGACGCGTGATTGACAAACTGGACAACACATGGCCACTAATAATTGATAAAGGAATGGATTATACTTTTAATAAATATCACAAAACGGGACTAAACAGGGGAGTGGTTGACGCAGTTCCTTAATTCGGCCGGAAAGTCCTCGATAAGTCGTCGCCACTTTCTTTTATTTTTTTATAGTAGTAGAAGTACAGAATTGAAATAATAATTTATCGCTATAAAAAATATAAATAGGGTAGTCAATAGTAAATATATAGGATTAATTCAAGGAATGAAAGTTTGCAGATGTATCTTTAAAATATGTTTTAAATTCGGTTTGATATTCGTTGACGTTGAGAACATATCCGTACGTACATATTATTTTATTACGACATTACTTGTCGATAGCAACAGCAATCTACCTATCAATCTATTATCACGAATAAATTACATCCTAAAAATTACTCGTATACAACAATTAGTTGTTGTTACCTGCGATGTGATCAATAAACATGGGTCCATGGTCCCTGTGCTTGTGTCCAGATAACTGTTTGTCCAACATGTTGTGTGTAAATGTTTCACAAATAATAATGTATAATATTATCAACACTTGGAACTATCACTACTACTACAGTTACAGTTAATATCACCTCAATGCTACGTCAATGATCCCATTTGCGAAACAAACCGGGAAATAATTTTCTAACCTTAAAGTCGAACGCATTCGCGAATGTTTAAACAGTAAATCGTCTTGTACTGTCTGGATGACGTACAGAACCGAACTGACTGGTGTTAAATGAATGCAGTGTAATAATAAGTGATAACAATATTAAAATCTTTTGATAACGAATCCACGGAGAAATGACAGTAGTGTGTACACAGTAAATGCCGTACTTTGTTATAGGAATAGCCTTGCCAGATGATAAGGTTATACGTACACGCGCTAGACTAGGCTAGACAATCCGCCCAGATCTTCCGATGGAATTCCTCCGACTGGATATCCATGTAACAAAACATTGTATCGGTACAATGTTGGAGAAATTAACACTCACTGCACTCACATGCAGTGATGCGCGGTTATCAGGAGTTTATTTATTTAAGATTGTGTCAATATCGGAGGATTATTTAAACCATTGATTTCTTTACTAATCGTATTTGTACGTGATATAAACTAATAATAATAATAATAATAAAAATAAGATTCCTTCAACGAAGACAAACAACAATTAGAACAAAGAATAGAAATAATATTTTTATAAAATCAAATACAAGGTCATTATAAATGAATTGAAAATTACAAATGGCAGATACGTACATATATGTTTATGTTTCATTAAAGTTCAAATATAGTTCATTATATTGTTTTTGTTATTCTACATAAATACAAAAAATAATTTTCTTAATTGATTGAAATAATAATATGAATGCGTATGAGATGTAAAGGAACAATTACCGTTACTGATATGCTTATAATATTAAAATAAAAATTACTAATTACGCGTTGTTAATTGCCTATTAGTGATTACAATATTTTCATTACTAGTTCATGGATTACCTACATTTGTAATTTGACCGAATGTACTTGTATCTGAATAAACTAAGTCAATTAATAATGTTATGAATCATAACAATGGAATTTAATGGATAATAATAATGTTAAAGATGTTTGTAATGTGATTCAAAGTCGGACAATATTATTCCACCAAACATGTATGACGTAAATGTCATATATGTATTTATTAAATGACAAAAGCACTATTCCGGATAGACGTAGGACACAAATAATTATGAACAATAATGTTCACGATGTAATACAATACTCGTGGCTATTTATATACTGCACAACAAACGCACACAGCACTGAACGATGATGGCTAGGAAACTGGCAATGTTCTATTCGGTTAACACACTAAATGGCACGTCGCCCACATTCAATAAAACAATACAGATGAAATTAATTAATTAATAAGACCTTATCAATTCTGCATTAAGTTGGCTCCAGTCTGTGTCTTCTGTGAAATGTTTTTGCAGAAGAATATGGAATGCTTCAACAACAGATTGTTGTATTACAAATGCATTACCTACGTATAACTGTCTTTGGTAAATGTTATAGAAAGAATTTTCAAGTAAATTATGGGAATGCAGTGCATAATCCAATATAAAAATAAATCTTTGTATTAAAACATACAATTATTGGCGTAGAACATTTACTAATAAAATAATTATGTATATGTAGAACTCTAGATATTTTATTTGAATTCTCACATCTTCACATTCAACATGGGAATACATGCATATTTGTTTTCTCACATAGCTACTGAAATCGTCGATAACATACGTATATAAACTTTCATTTCTCTTGTTTCAATCACAGAATGTATACGTTTATTTTGTTACAGTAGAAACAAATACTAAGTATACGTATAATGCATGTATGTTCTGTACTTGCATTCCTTAATACATATCATACCATATGTTTGTCGCGGGTAAAACAGACGTTTCATTGAAAAATATGCACTACACGTATCGTTGTTCAATGCCAGAAGCAATAGGTGATTAGATATCAATCAGGTCAAAGAAAGTTTATTTAATTACAGCCTTGAACTAGACCTTCCCCATGTGTCTAAAATGGGTCACAGTTGCATTGGAATTTTATACATATTTTCATACATAATAATCATATATGTAGAAAAAAAACACACACAGTCTGTGTGACTCAATGACCCTGCTCAAAACACTGTGGGCACAGTAGACAAATTCATTCAATAACAAACATATTATAAACGCTTCACGCTAATGTTTCGCTAGAACACATTACAATCTTGCGACACCGAATATCATTTTTGTTGTTGTTATGGAACATAAAGTTTATATTTATATATTGTTTTATTAGCAATAACAAATGTATAATTTAGAAATAATTTTAAGTATTATGTAAACTGATGGAAACCACATATAGTAAATATTCTATCAGTTTTCTTTAAAATATTGTGTACCTACATTTACAAATATCAAATAATTCATATCTTACCAAGTACTTAGCACAATGTAATTGGTCAAGATAATATCACGAAATCCAATTAATAATCTTCAAGTAAATGTCCCAAAACTCAAGCTTTCCAAATATGTTTTATTTCGTCGCTACCAAAAATGATTATTTTTAAATAAATGTTATGAATCGATATTTTTAAGATGTTACTTGGAAAAAGCGCATACTTATTATGATTCTAGATTGATGTGCGATGTTGCAATGGGGCCTATTATATGAATAACTATTTAACGACAATTCTGTTTAATAATGACAGCCTGTATAACGGACGTACGTACGTACGGACGTAATGGTTAAATATTGCAGTGTTTCGGTACTTTCTTCCGAAAGAAAGTGTACGCGCGGAAGTTCACGCGGCGAACACAATATGACACCTGGACGACCTTCATTAGCACGCGCACTGCTCGCACTGGTGAAAGTAATTGTTGCTCCATTGTTCCTATACGTACGTGTTCATTCTGCATATGTATATACGTAGGTATATGCTCACTGTCCATATGCTCAGCGAAACTATCAATTTTTATCCGACATAAACAGAAGTTCCTGTTGTTGTTATTATTATTATAGTGTAACGTCTTCTTCATCATTATGAACAAGACAATTACACGTGATTAAATATTAGAATCATTTAAGCTTTCTTCTTAATTATATATCGTTAATCTTTTCCTTATTACTAATGTACTTGGATGAGTTTATAGAAGGAAACCGTAAGTTAAATATTTTGTGAAAATTTGTGGTGAAAAATAGGTACATAGGTATTATACTTGTTTTAAATCAGTGATGCACAACCCCCGGCCCGTATAAAATTTTTTGAATAGAATGAACTAAAAAAAAAAACATCAGGGGAAAACGAAAAAACTGGAGGAAATATATACATAAACTATTCTAAATAGTATTAAATATAATATATGCTGAATTCGCAGAGCAAATTGTACATTTTGTACAAATAATTCGCTTCCATATGTCATAGTTCATTATTAACAATAATTTAAATAATACAATTAAGTGAAGTAATAAGGTAAAAGTATTTTTGCAAATTGTTTGTATTGTTTAGTAATAATTTTAGATTTTATCATTTAAGCGCAATCGGTCAATAATTCATTGTTGAATGTTACTAATCACCGTGCATTCAATATATTGATTAGATATTGACCGAATTCTTAGAAATGGTAATCAGTTAATTTTGTGTTACTTTTAAACCGGATATTAATTGTATTATGTATTTGTTTTTATTCTATGTTAACTGAGTTACAATGATGTGAAAAATAAATCAAAAATGTAATCATTTTTCCTGCACATACATTTCTCAAGGTTCCTGTCATAATTATTGTATATTTTTTTTTCCTTTTTATTGCGGTGACGTTGTAATCCTTATTTGAAAATACATACATATATAATAATTGCAGGAATTTAGCCTTGATGAAATCTATCTTTTCTTGTGCAGGAAACATGGAAAAATTTGCAGATTATATAACATCCTTTGATTTTCTAAATAGATTACAATTATATTGTATTATCATTGGTTTGGTCTAATGCTGTATTACTATGTAATACGGCGCATTAAAACCATTTAAGTATCTTCGTATCAGCTGAGGATTATTATGTTTTAATTATTTAGATGTTTAAATATAATAATCGTTGTGTCTCTATCGGTGAAAAAATCAGAGATTGATTGACATTTATATTTTGTGTACTTGTATATTTGCGACTAAACATTAAATGTTTTATCTAGGAGGCAGGTAATGTACTATCTGATAAACTACAATCATTTCAGCTGCATTTATGTAATAGTTTCCTTATGCTTAAAAAGTAAATAAACAAAACTTCACATGATATGTTCATTACGTTTCTATACACAAATATGACCATAAAAAGAATAAATAATTATAATTTTGGAGACATAATAATTACAAATTAATAATGAAATTAATATACGTACTGATAAATAATTAATCAGGTAGATACGCAATTAATGGAATTTAATCAAGCACGTAAACATTTATCTGAATATATAGCATACTTATATTTATTTAAATTTATTTTAATTAAATGTTGGTGAAATTATTTAGAGTTAAAAATACATTTGGACTATTAGTTTTTGCACGATAATCTTTTAAATATTTAATCCAAAGTTTGCCACACAATTTTTGGTTAAGCTTTAAATCAAACACTGAATTAAAATCTCAGTCTGATGAGCTATCAATAAATGTCACATCGAACAATAGTACAGACACATACATACATACATGTGAGCGGTGTGCTCCAAACTCCGCGTTTGCTGATATGATATGATACAAGTCTCACATTTACTGCTCACAACCGCAACATATACTAAACAAATAAATAACGACTGATTACTTTACGACAAGTTTGTGGAATCGTCGTATGTTTACAGAATTTCGAACACCTATGACAAGGTAGCCTGTTAACCTTGGACTTAACAAATATTTTTTTTCTTTTTTCCAAATAACACACACACACACAAATACACGGATATTCACTTGTCTTCTTCTTTCCGCTTTTACATAATCAAAATACATGATAAATAGTTGAATGTGGGAATACCTGCTGCCATGTGTGTTTGATTTCGAACACTGCACTGCAGCCATTCCAAGAAGTCACTTTAATTTGTAGCCAGGAAAACAAACTGAGTGGCTAGAAAATTAAAACTTTATCGTTTTGCAGAAAACTGCCATGTAAATCAATTCGACAGAATAGCATCGGAAATCTTAGTGCTTTCGGAAAATTTACGAACACGTAACAGCACAGAAAGTAGCTAAAATTTAGTGTATTTATATATATATATATATATATATATATATATATATATATATATATATATATATATATATATATATATATATATATATATATATATATATATATATATATATATATATATAGTAGGAAATGTCTTATCCATTTGTACTTTTGATACGTAAATAACATTATGAATATAAAATGAATAAATTAAAACATGTTCAAATATTAACAATTGGTGTGATGATATTGATATTTCAAACAAATACACCCGTTTAGTATCAACACGTGCTTAATAGATACATTAATCAATATTATTTAAATAAGCAAGAAAATATGATAAAAGTTTTATCTTTAACCGAATCTGGTCACATATATAGTTATCATGAGTAATTATTGTAAATAAGGCTTCAAATTCTTGGACTTATAAATGTCTGAATAGATAGTATTTACCTGTTAATTAAATAACATCATTATATACACGGAAAATACATTTTCAATCATTACTGATAAAGATATACTTCACGAAATAATTACTCACCTTGAGCAAAAAAAAATTAACTAAATGAAAAAGTCATCAATTGTAATTAATACATTTTATAATAATAGGGAAATTCCATATGATACTATTAGAAATAGTTTCAAATGGAGATAAATAGAAAAATTCCAGGTCCGTGAAATTGGCGAATAGATGGAAGGCACAAATTCTGAAATATTCTTCAATAATTAGTGCCTAATTTGTGCCTATTTGTGCCCTAATAATTAATTTTCCACCATTAATAGTATCCGAGTTATTAACGTTTGAATAGGTTTTTCGCCAAATTCACGCTAGCACCAAATTTTTTAATTTTTTTAAATATATTACTTTTTTATATTTTCAATAATTAGTGCTTAATTTGTGCCTATTTGTGCCCTTAAAAGTAATCCTGTACGATTATTAGTTTTTGAGTAATTAACTAAAATTTGATCTATTCGCCAAGTTCACACTAGCACCAAATGTTTTTAAAAATCCATATTATTAATATTTTTATTTTATATATAATTTGTGCCGAATTTGTGCCTATTTGTGCCCTGGTAATTTTGTAATAATACCTATTCCTTACCTGAATAAATAACAAATACTTTTTTGCTGTTGTGAAGTTGGCGAAATAATAATCAAATAATAAATATTTTTTTACATAGACAATTTGTGCCTGATGTGTACTAATTTGTGCCCATATAATTGTTGGTGTTAATTCAATAATAATCTTGGAAATAAGGAAAGAATTTGTAAGAATCTAACAATTCTTGAGTTCAAGAGTAGACCAGTTAGTCAGCTATATTAGTATACTTGCTTACCATACAAAAATGCTAGCTTTGAATTGGTTTGCTATACATCGTGTCACATGGGGTACACTGTTATTTAAAATGTAAGACAATATCTAAACTAAAGATTTGTGTGGTTACTGGGTAGGTAATAAGTTGTACTCAAAAATAATTATTCGAACATTAATTTATAATATTATTATACACATAATTATAAAAAAAATAACTAATTATGTGTAACAATATCTAAACAAAAGATTTATATGTGGGTACTGGGTAGGCAATAAATTGTATTTAAAAATTGTTATTACAACATTTATTTATAATGTATTTATAGTATATTTATACACAAAATTATAAAAAATAATATTACATCTGGAGTAACATTATATTGTATATATGTACACAAATACGAGTATACCGGGTCCTATGTTCCAGATTTCTTGGGACATAGAAAATTAACATATAAATATAGAAATATTGCGATTACTTCTGAACAATACATATAAAAGTGTAAATAAAAAAGTTGTTTAGAATTAAAATCTGCATAATATGATGTTATGCTTGGTGCTCAAATATTTTTGTATGTCGTGTAAATCAAGTTTGAAATATTGCATTTTGATGACAGATCAGGGGGTCATGGAACAAAAATTGCAGGTTCCTTTGATAGTTACAACAACAAATAATCAAAACATAGCGTTTTTGTCCCATAACCTTCTAATCCGTCATTAAACTGCAGTATTTGAAAATTACTTTTCTCGTTACAGAAACATATTTAAACTATATTATGCAGTTTTTAATTTTGAATAACTTTCTTATTTACACTTTTGCTCTAAAATGTATTGTTCAGAAGTAACCACAATTTTTCTATATTTACATGTTAATTCCCTGTCTCAGATTTACTGGGACACCCGGTACCCATGTGATCTTACTTGAAAATCTTTCTTTTTACATTAATGTATTCTAACTTAAATCATCGCAGATTTCCAATCATAATAAAAACAATGTTTACGAATCACATTTATAATTCTGGTAATATAGTGTCAGTGTAATGTATCGTCAACAGTAGAGATTATTTTTTGATATGCCAAGTATGAGAGAATTTTGCCCCTCAACATATATATAATATAATATATAACTATAGTTATAGAATTTCTCCAAGAATCAATAGGCATAATGATGATTGAAGAAAATGTTAATAAAACATGAACTGTTAACAATTATAATGGTTTTATGCAAATGTCCATAAATTTTGAGAAAAATATATCTATATTTACAGGTAAATAATTTTGGACGTTACGCATTAAATGCAATACCTGCTTTCATTAAAATTATAAAACAAACCTGTCTTGAGAGGATTTTTCAATTATATAGGAAGTGAGTCGCCAGAACAAACTTCGATTGGACATTATATTGGTTTGTGCCGGTTTTTCTATGTGGAAAATGTAGGATTTAAAGTTAAAATACGGTAATGCAAAAAATCCATGTAATACCACATAGACTCGTATATACAACATAACGTTGTACTTAATTAGTTATTTTTTATAATTTTGTGTATAATTATATTATAAATTAATGTTCGAATAACAATTATAGAATACAACTCATTACCTACCCAGTAACCACACAAATCCTTAGTTTAGATATTGTCGTAAATTTTAAGTAACAGTGTACTCCCTGTGACACGATGTATAGTAAACCAATTCAAAGCTCGCATCTTTAGTAGGGTAAGCAAGTATACTAATATAGCTGACTAACTGGTCCACTCTTGAACTCAAGAATTGTTAAATTCTTATAAATGCTTTCCTTATTTTCAAGATTATTATTGAAACAATACCAAAAATTATATGGGCACAAATTAGTACACATCAGGCACAAATTGTCTATGTAAAAAAATATTTAATATTTGATTATTATTTCGCCAACTTCACAACTGCAAAAAAGTATTTGTTATTTATTCAGGTAAGGAATAGGTATTATTAAAAAATTACCAGGGCACAAATAGGCACAAATTGGGCACAAATTATATATAAAATAAAAATACTAATAATATTAATTTTTAAAAACATTTAGTGCTAGTGTGAACTTGGCGAATAGATCAATTTTTTGTTAATAACTCAAAAACTAATAATCGTACAGAATTACTTTTAAGGGCACAAATAGGCACAAATTAAGCACTAATTATTGAAAATATAAAAAAGTAATATATTTAAAAAAATTAAAAAATTTGATGCTAGCGTGAATTTGGCGAAAAACCTATTCAAACGTTAATAACTCGGATACTATTAATGGTGGAAAATTAATTATTAGGGCACAAATAGGCACAAATTAGGCACTAATTATTGAAGAATATTTCAGAATTTGTGCCTTCCATCTATTCGCCAACTTCACGGACCTAAAAATTCCTGCAAGAAATGCGTTGTTAGTTTTTTGCTAGCAAGGATAACATGTTTATTATCAATGCGCAATAAATTTCACTGCATTTAAAATCTATCAATTCACTTCAATAAAGAATGAAACATTACAAGATCCTGATACTAATGTAGATATGTTTACTAGACAGTTAAAATGTAATTAAACATATATTTTATAGTAAGTAATACACTGTAAGCATTCAATAGATGAGAATGTATCAGATTATTTGTAACATTGTATCGATACATACATACATACATACATACAATGCTGCTTTACACTGTTTGTGAACCATTCATATGCCATTAAAGCCTTTTGGCGCCTCACGATTAAAAAAAAAAACTTGACATATAGTACAATAATTATGTAATTAACTTGACATTTTACTTTTGTTATAATAAAAATATTTTCTATTGCGATATATTTTAATGAAGATGTTTCTTAACCTTCACATATTCAGATAAACAATAAAAAAAGGAACTGGTTGCATGTAGAATTAGTAATTTCAAGTTGAACGTCTTTAGCAGAAAAATAAAAACAGGATAAATATAGAAAACTTCTAATTTAGAAAATCAACTGAAGTAAATAAATACTGTTATTAGGTAAGATATCAATAAACGTGCAACACGTATTACTAATACCAACATTTAGAGACACAAAAAAGTAGTAAACAAAAAACTAGTTGATATTTTGTAGTAAACAAAATTAAAAATTATGTGTTTCAAAAGAAATGGTGTCACATTTGATTCATACCTTTAGATATATTACGTGTTTAATCTAGTACACATTGGATATTTTATGATCTATAAGTTTTGTGACCAGATAAATATCAAATACTATAAAATAATTGTGAATATCGTCAACAAAAATACATAACAGTCACGGACCGCGTGTCGTCTCCTAGATGCTTTTTTTTTTTCTTCTTGTAATCACGAATATTATGCTAGACACGAAAGGTTAGAATGTCGCCTCTGGTCATTTGGAATCTTCAAACAAGTTTCGCAGATCGTTACTCAATCGATGAGAACGTAGTAAAGGTTGTATTGTTTTAAACAGATAGATCCGGGGCCCCGCATGAATTGAAGATTCCGCGTTACAATACGGTTATATTCACACGCTGTTCGCCAGATTTCATAACACAGATTTTAACTTTATCCTGTTCACAAGGCTGTTTACCGAAAATTTTCTCTTGTGAACATCGATCAACTGAAACTAAAATAATCAGGAAATATTTTTACATATTTATAGAATAATTCGTTCCTGAATTAACTGTGAACTTTTTGCAAATTAAATATTTTGTAATATGTAGTAAAAAAAAAACTAGCTGATTAAATTAATAAAAAAAAAAAAAAAAATAGTAAAAGCAGTTAACATTTGAACCAATCCCGGAAGAACATATTTGCATTTTATTTCCGAACAGTGATCTAATTCGTCTGAAAAATCATTTCGTTGCTATTTTATAGCAATTAAATTATCTAGTTAACGATTATAGTTGTTTGTTCAATGACAAACTGTGACAAGTGTAGTTTTCCTTAACGTTGTTTCTTTTTTTTTTAAATTTACATCTGTTAATAGAAACGTCAATAATTTTTTTATGGTTTACGGGGTAAATATTTTTTATGTAATCATTGTTTCCATGGCATACTGCGCATAAAGACGGAATATCACATGTAATTTAAATTCACGGTAACACTTTATGCAAGGTTCGAGTTTTTTAAACTGATTACAGATAAATGTAATTTAATTTCCTAATACAAATTACATATTTTTATGAGATTCATCAACGACAAAAATTTCATATCAGTATTTATTTAAAAAAAAAACCTTTGTGCAAAATACTGACAATAAACAAAACAGTTTTTAAAGCGCAACACTGAAACAATAGTGAACTGATAATAATTGATATTTGCAGGTGTGAACAAAAAATATATATAAAGAGACCAGGAAATCTGTTTTAAGTAAATATTGTGTCATATTATAATATAGTATAGTTATCAATGTTGCCAATTTCAAAATTGTTTACGATTCGTTAAAATACCATAGATTAAATCATTGAAAGAAATTCGAGTGCAAAATTTCCTTGTGATTGGTGATATCTCTTATCAATGTAGAAAATAATTAAAATAAAAGCACGAGTGAAATAGGTATTTTACCTGTAGGTACTGTAATGCGTGCTGTTATCATACATATATAAATTCAGTGCGATTAACTGAAAATTGTTGAATGTATTGTACATGTTTTTAATAAACCTATTTTTACAGTTACATATTAACTAGCTTCAACTTTAAACCAATTACCAATTCGTAGTTCAGAAATTAAACAATACACAAAGAATGTAGAGTGTAACCAAATATTTATCCTATAACGATTATATATCTACCGTTTTGAATTGTTAGTGACAGAATAGGAGATAGTTTATACAGTGCATACTTCTGAAAACAGGTATTCTTTTAGTTGTTGTCAGAATTGGAATATACGTATTAAACGTACATTGGAAAAATACATGCGCTTTATATTTAAGATATATTTTTGTGCTAAATGTTTTCCGAAACCAAATGTCTTTTATTATACCACTTAAATATGCAGATATGCAGCAACACGGAAAAAATGAACGTCTTGATGAAAGCCAAAACTTGTATGTCCGAAACCGCAATCCATCACTGTATAATACCCAGTCTAAACCAGTTTTCACACCACTGGAAATAAACAAATAATATTCGTGGAGAATGGAAATTAACCTGATTTCTCAATATAAATGTCACCTTAGGAATAACAATAATAGTTCAGATTTTCCTATATAAATTCCGTAGAACTGTACTCGGCTGTGTGATGATGAGCCACGACGTGAAAGTGAAATGCTCATCAACGGAATCAGATGCTGAAATCCGACCTCGAATCCACAAAATATAGGTTCGGTAGAGGTTTGTTTATAAATTATACACCCGCCAGGTGCCGCGGCGCCGTGACATATATTCCGACGAGCATGCGTTGTGCAACGTAAATCCAAATTTGTAATAAACTCAGCGGATCTAAAAGCATGTTCGCATTCGTTGAAATTCAACGGTGCACGTAATTACTGCCTTGACGTATCTTTCGCTAAATGGAATACTAAATAATTTCGGTACTTTACCTAACGTCACACACTGCATGTTAATACATGTACAAGAGCATAAGCAAGATACAGATACTGAATAACTTGGCACTGTATGCAGTTAATTCAAATATTTGAACAATAATACAATCTGCTGTTATCAAAACCGCGTAAATACTTATTGTAGCAAGACTGACAAGAGCTACATGCTGTATTAACTGTGTTTAACTATTTTTAGAATATCTGCAAATTCCATTGTCTAAATTTGTAACATTAAGCAAATATTATCTATTTTAGAGTATTTGCTTTAACAGAAGTTATTACGTGTTTACAAATTGAATGTAAAATGTGGTGACATGTAGGGTAATTTTATTTAAAACGATATGATAAACATAGTTGTCACGTACATATATGCATTACGTCTCATTAAGTTTCTGCAGGCATTGTAGCCGGTGTAATGGTATAATGTGTACTTATTTATGCTTAAGTGCAAGTAGCAAGTGCGTATGTACAAAAGTCACAGGAGTAATTCTGGCAAATCATGACGTATTTCCTGTACCGTCATTCAGTTTGTGATGTCACACTTTCAATAATGTTTATAATACAATCCATATAGTGCTTTATTAAGACTGTTCTACGAAATGTCTAGAATACATTTAAAAACCCTATGTTTTTCATTTAGTTTCCGTGTGTACGCCTACTATTCTTTACACGGATCATATCAGGTACTTTCCGGAGTTTACCAACCCAAGGAATACGTGTTCAGCGTTACTGAAGCAAATTTAAATTCTACACTTTTGTTATTATCGTCAACTGAAATACTTCGTGTTTGTGCGAATATTTGATTACAGTAGTCGGCGGTAAGCGGCGCCACGGTCTGTTGATGAAGAAAGCGAAAGGCGGATGGGCCCCTCGCAGTCTGCGTGCAATAGCGCCCCTGACACGGACATTGACCCATGCACAGAAACAGTAATAGGACATCACTGGATATACCTTGAACTTGAAATGTCCATGTTTGATAACATTTTCACACTAATACACACATCAACTGGTTTTTTTTTTAGATTTTACAAATAACGCTGGGAAAATTTATTCAAATCGTAATTCAATGAAATTGTGAAGAAAGTGGAAATATTTTCCGGAACGAATAGTATCGACTGTTTTTGTTATTTATACATCAATATTTCCGCAATAATACTATTAATTTTACGGTGGTTAATATTGAGAATAATGTTGATAATAAACTACTGCTTACTTTATAAAAACTTGAAAAGTAAGTATGTACATATATTCTACAAAGGTATTTAAAAATAAATTTTAATACACGCAAAATAATATTAAATATTTAATGTAAAATATTTTCATAATTAGTAAATAAACACATATATAATCAGATTATTTCTGTGATTTAAATGGTTGATTACAGTATTTACTAAAAATGCCCGCATATTTTCAAATAGAAATAAAATTTCATCAAGTCATTCATGTGTGATGGAATGACACGGATAATTGACTTTTCACAGTGTTATCAAAATATTCGCGGAATTTCTTATCAAGGTTAACCAAATAATAATAGTAATTTTAAATTTACATGCACAGGTATTATCATGCAGAAACAAATTACACAAAACTAATTTAGCGAGACAACAAAATTCGTTCGTCCTAGGTTTCCATGAAAATCAGGCAAATAACCTTGTGTTATGAAAATAAACATTTTTCTTTTGTATACATAAATCTATATTAATATTAACGTTACACTAACCTGATCCAAAAATGTTTTAGAACATACAATTTGTGGTTACGCGTGGTCGAATGATGAACACTAAATTTGAACGCAAGAAAATGTCTGTTTAGAACACCACGGAACTCAAACAGATGATTGAAACGTACGACCTTTGAATCAAACATTTCAGTTAATAAATGAATCGTTATTTTTAGCTGAAGGAAAGTAAACACATTACTGGTTAATTGTGTGGTTGTGTTGCTGGTGAGCGCACGTGGACGGTGGAACATGTGTTCAATCAATGAAATTCTACTGCACAGTATCATATATATACATATATCGTACGTTTGTTATTCTTTAAGCTGATCTGATTCGGAGATTACTCAAATATGGCGTGGTTGCTTGCCGTAAATTTATGCCGTGCTATGTAAATGAGATACAGGTAAGAAATTACGATTCGACTAGACATGGAAGTTTAATACAAAAATAAATAAATATACCTCACGGCTGATACTGATTCCTAGGCGTGTCTAACTGAATATTTAAATATTTTATTCTATTACCGGGAAATCCCAACGCAGTAAATATATTTATTTCTATGTGTAATAATTTAGCAAATATGTACATAGTAAAGAGAATATTTGAATTTGTATATGTAAACACATATATTATCTAGGTTTTAATTTTCATTACATGTTTTCTTGTTATAATGGAGAAATAATTAATTAATATTCAGGCAGAATAAATATATGTATAATGAAGTCCTATTGTGCGCTATTAATTGCAATAAAATTTAATTGAAATTCTACACAGAAATCTCTCATTTCATTTTATAATAGTAGTTACATAATTTGCGATAACAATGTCGGTATTTGTGATGTGGACAAAATATTAAATGTTTCATGTTTACATTAAATGAATGGATGCTGGTTTAGAATAGTCGTCTGATCGTTCTAAACGTTTAACAATACATTATTCATCGCATGTATATCGAAATTAATTTCACCTTAAGTACCATATTACCGCGTACGTCGGTTAAAGGTCAGACTGTCAGCTACCTTCGGGTCGTGACTCAATTACACATAGCTATGTATATCCACCGCGTGCCCGCAGACTTACTGCCGACATTTCCTGTGTTTTGTACTCAATGGTGTGGAAAGAGACGGCACTAAACACAATGTATGTCTATCGATTGTTCACAGTTGTGATTAGCGGTATCTGCGTGTTATTAAAATGCGTGCCCTTGGCGCTGTGAGTTTTGTAGTTGATTCTCAAGGCGAGTACTTGATCTAATTTTTACACGAGATACAAAACGGATATTTAAGTCTCCCCCTCAGGTAGTGTAGTGTAGTGTACGACGGGCCGGATGTTATTGTTAGTGTTCGTAGAAAAATGATCAGACAGGTTCCGCCTGATGCAAGCGATGAAAAATCAGTCACAATTCGGAACAGAGCACAAGGTTCAATTAACACAGGAAGCGATCTGATTTTATTAGAGCACTTGCCATTAGTCGCACTACTTAACACAACATTCAAACTATTAAAACACGCCTGATTAAAATATTATAATAGTTTGTCGAATGATTTGTTAATTATCAAAAATAATGGTTGATCCGGCCCCGAAACGAATATTTTGTACGCCATTTTATTAGTTCTCTTCAAATTACGAACCTATAACGTTAACGACTAGATCATAATTATGAATTCGTGTTTTTATTTCGAAATTTCTAATCTACGTTTATATGATTTATATAGTTCTACTTTCAAAATGAACGTTAATGCAAATATGCAATAGGTACTTATTTTAACTAGATCACTTGAATATTTCGGTGTGTAATTACATGTGCGTTGAATTATTGCGTTGAGAAAATATGTCACATACTCTTGAAATTACTTCAATTATTCATTTAAATGTTAATATTATGCTGACCTATTTTTTGAGTAAATTAGTTATTGCGCTAGACATACTATTACTCATTTCACCAGTTGACTTAATTCAATCATAAAATAGTCTATGTGTGTATGTAGTACAATGTAGTATGTGTACAATTATTATACCTATAGTTACTATTATAGAAACAACAACGACGATTACAAACATACTAATAATATGCAGGAGGTATTTATTATAATCAAGTAATTCACGATTGCCAAAATACGTAATTGCTATTACAAAATTACGCTTAAAATTGAGTAACTACCGAAATATGTCTATTTAATATGTGGAAAATCAAATACCCGTAGCATAAAAATAGCCACAGGGTCGTACCAGTTTACTATTTAATAATTACATACTCGTATAGTTATTATTCATTTAGGAATTACCAATAAGGAGTTATTACCTGGAAATGTACAGTTACCAGTTAGAATAAAAAATAATAAACATTAAGTACCGTACATTTTATTGAATCTTCAAAAGTACAAATGTCAATGTACGAAATTCATAATTGCTATTTACACAACAATGTTGTGCAATTTTTAAAACAATTTTTGGTTTCACTTTCGCAGTGTCAAAGACCTTACATTCATGATATCACATACGAGTTGCAGACATTTAGGCAAGCAAGTAAGTAGGTAGGTAGGTGTGAGAGTTTTTATATATGAGCGTCATGTAACTAACATTCAGATAAGTGTATTTAAATAGTGCTACTAGTCAACGTATTATCACTCCGTCTAGGACACTTGCAATAACACTATATGGGCGTGGAGGTTAGATACATTGTTTTATAAATAAATAAATATTATGTACAAAATAACATCTACAAGTTTTATACAACACAAAAATACCAAACTGAATGTTTAACAGCTATTTATACTTGAAAATATAAATAATATTAACATAATTCCAAAACAGACGTGAAATATTGAAATGTTCATACTGTATCAATTATATTGTGAAGCTTTTATGTAACCAGAGATTGGAGTACCTTTCTAGAAAAATGCGTAATTCCTTTAGATAAATCATAGATAATCAGGAAGAACATGTTACTTGTTAAAGCATTGAATCATCTATGTTGCAAGTAATCATTAATAACAACTGCAGGGTCGTTTAAATAATGATAAATCATTATTACACTCCATAATTACTAGATGTTCTTTAAGTTTCTACCAAATTTATTCCGTCAATAAAAACGTTTTCTTTTGAAAGACGATATTCGTATTTTCTAAATCATCGTTTCCGTGTTTGGTGATTAATTATGTAGGTATTTGTAATTGTTAACGGTATATTTACAAAAAGGTCAAGGAGTGTTTAATTCTGCTGTTTGTAGAATATTTACTCGTGTAGAGTGCGGTACAATGCTGGACAAATGTCCAGTGTCATGTGTATGTACCTACGTGGCTCGTCTTTCCTTCAGTGACACTTTCACCATACCATAATTACTGTACATTATGAACGGAGATATTCTATCATGTACAATACTACAAGTAATTAATTAACAACAAATACAGTAAGTAAGTAATTGTAGTTGAAACATGTTACATACATACAGGTATGGCGCCAAGTTTCACTTCATTAGTTAAACATCATCTCTCAATGATTGTTCGCCGGTAATCGACAGACAGTAGAAATACTCGTATTATGACAGTACTGACAGAGACACATTATTACATTTCACCTTTAAACTGACAGAAACATGCAAAGGTCCTGCATTGGAAATTGTTTCACATAAGTAATGAAATATTTCATTAATTGTGATTTATACCAATGATATTGAACTATATTTCGCAATATCAGGAAGCTATGTACACTATATATCTGTCTACATGTACGTACTGTATCTATGCTATTAATCCATTTTATTTTTAACAGAATTTTTATCGAATAGATGTCCTTCAATATACATATAACAAGTACCTACATAAATATACAAGAAATGCGCGTAAATAGAAATATGTATAAGTATGTATCGACAAGGTAAAACAAAAGAGATACTACATACGGATAACTTCTAAAAGAATTGTGCAATTCAGATTTATTTTGAGCAAGAAATGGAATTTCTCTGTGGAGAATTTATGATTATCAATCCACTAGCTTTCCAACAAGATTCCAATATTTCGTAGATGTTCTCGAGGTAAATAGATATTATAGAATGGTGTCAATTTACGTGGTTTTGCAATTCCAGTATCAGATTCTCCCATTGCCGCTAGCAAAACAAGCAGCATCAGTTCGTGAAGCGATTTTACTTTCTCAATGCGCCAAAACAAATATATTTCCGTCCTCATGACATTGACTTTCAATTTTTTGTTAGTATCAGACCGTATTGAGAAAGTGACGCGCGCATTTTCTATCTCTTTCCTTTTGGTGAGATATCTAAAAAGTGAAAAGCGACGCATGTAAATGATTGATAACGAGAATTATCGAAATTTCCCTTTTCATGGTGGCATCGTTTAGAAAACATAACTATTACACAGGAATTTTCTCCATATTAGTAAGTAGAAAATTCTAAAATTCACTTTCCTTTAAATTGAATTTTTATGTTTTCACTTATATGGGACAATAAAATAAAATGTGTATGAGATTTTTAGTATCAATATTAATTAAGCTTTAGTTAAATCTATGTAATTGTATATTTACCGCCGCTGCTATTTGAGAAGGTAATAGTTATTAAAATAGCTTTAATAATTCTGTTTACTTAATTTGCCATTTTAATGAACACATATGTAAAACAACAAGAATTTATAGCATGTCCCACATATCATTGCAGTAACGTTTAAAATTAATAGTCGCCATAAATTTACGATATACGTGATATAGGATATCTTTAATACATAATATTTATCTTCATGCATGTAAGCACAGATCCGTACTTGGTCATAGGTTTCTTCTCTTTGTTTTTCATCAATATTTTAGAATATTCTTGGGTTTCATTGTGAATCAGCGAATATTTCAATGTAATATTTATACACATTCACGTGTGCTGAATATACAAGTACATATGTACTGGGTATCTAACCTACAAGCGGAACATACAAAGGAATGTGCCACGCGCTGTTATCTAACAAATCTACGAGTATGATATAAAATAGATAAGTAGGTGTAGACGTGATGCATGATATTTAATACCGTAGTCATGTGAAATCCCGTCGACACATGTCTGAGCATATATTACGTACATGTGCTGTGCACACACATATAGTATATAAATACACGCAAATAATGATATACATACTTTAACATAATAATGAATTACCTATTATGTTATTACATTTTGTGCAGTTCAGAATTAGATAATACTCATTTATAACAAATATATTACAATACACAACAAATGTGTGCTTGTATTACTGCATACAATTCTATACATTTTACATAAACAATAAAAGTTTTACTTACATTACAAAATTATTTTTTTATTGTTTTTCGTGTAATTCTTTTTTTATGTAAAAACAGTTTTATTTTTATCGCCTTTGCATAAATGTGACGAATTTCGTTCAGTTTTGCATTATATATTTATTATTTTATGCAGTCTATTATAGAATAACTTGTATAGAATATTTGTTTCTTTACATATACCGTGTGTCTCACGACGATCTACACATAGGACGTTACGCGCTCATTTGATTTTTTAATTCAAAATATTAATCAGACTGTTTTTGTTTTTTTTTTTACTATTTAGACAGTATAATTGTCAATTTTACGTTTACTATTTTATTTTATTTGTGACATTCTAACAAATATTATCAAGAAAAACAAACAGAAAGTGAAATCTAAATTAAAGAAAATGCAATCAAAATAGCGTGTGCACTGTTAAATATCTATTTATTTAAAATTCTGCATTAACTTAATCATTACAAATTATAAACCTTACAAAATACAGAAGTTTGGAACATAATAATTAAATGTAAAATTTTATTTAAATTAAATATTCAATGCTTTTCGAACATTTTGTAATACATTTGGAGTAATAGTGTTTGACACTTCAACAATTTTCCTTTGTAATTCTTCTACCGTTTGAGGTCTATTAGCAGTTAGATTGTAAATTGAATATCCTCCATAATAAAATTATATTATTTGAACACATTCGTCTTTACAGTAATAGTATATTTTTAAAGAAATTAAACGTCAAATTGACAATTATACTGTCTAAATAGTAAAAAAAAACAAAAGCCATCAGATTAATATTTTGAATTCAAAAATCAAATGAGTATGTAATGTCCTATGTGTAGATCGTCGTGAGACACACGGTATACAATTATACCTATATGTAGGTTAGTAATAGCCAAGTGAAGAGAACGCATAACTGAACGCAGTGATTTCAATGCATGATCAGTTTACAAAACGCCCAACATTAATTATTCATCAGGTACGCAAGCTTTCATAACCGAATAATCGATGTAAAATTAAGAAACAGATAATAACCGGTAACCAGACAGTATGTGTGTATTTATTATCTACGAGTAGTTCGAAAATAATTTCTAATTACCTGAAGAGAACAGAAAATGTAACCACGACACTAACTAGACACTGCAATGTTACATTTGTTAATTAAATAAGTTTGCCTGTCATACCCTCATTATATACGTACGTACGATTAAATGATTAAAAGCTCTCGATAAAAATACATTATAATTGTTGGATTATTGAATTAACGATTGGTATTCCCGCGGCGTCCAGCAGTTTCGTAATAATTTATTCAAAATGATTTGTTTGAAGGATGTGTGAATGGAGGAAATTGAATATATGTACATTTACAATCTGCTAGTAATTTGATTTGCAATACGCTTTGCAATTTAATATGTAGTTGATAAAATTATAATTAACACTCCTATTTAATAATTAGCTCTAATTGTAGAAGATTATATAGTCTATTTAGAATTTTATCTAAACCCCGGAATAAATAAATTATAATAAAATAAATATAATTAGACTTGGAAAATTTCCAAATTTCCACATAGATATGGTTAATATTTGCTTTCCAAAAATAAATTATAATATAAGTTTTTTTAAATCTGTTAAACTACAAACGATTTAACAAATAATGTTACTATTCTTACCTACATAATTATACATTCATTTGAATAGACGATATGTAAATTTCATTATTGTATTTTATATAGATTTCTTTTAGAATTTTTAAAAGAATATTTAAATACATACTTATTTCTCGTAATGTGATGCAGTAAAATACAAGTATATATAACTACACTGAAAGAGGTTTGCCTACATTTAAGTCATTAAAATGGAAATATATGCATTTTCACCAAGACGCTTAAAATGATACATTAAGTGTAAATATTAATTTAAGTTTTATTTTTATGTGTTTCTGTTGCAAAAACATGTTAACGTCGGTAAATAATTAAAGGTGACTTGGCAATTATACCAGTCAATATACGAGCCATGTGTCAACATGTCACCACCACATGTATGCTATATGCTTGTACATACCAATAAATAATACCAATTAATTATTATCTATCCGGTGCATTATATCTACATGATTAAATTCGGCAATTCTTAACGTTTTTTAAGTAAAATTATATACGTATACTTTCACATCTGTATCAATTTGAAAATAAATACCTACATTCAAAATATAATAAATGAACTTGACAGTTCCAAATTTGGACAGCATGCAGGCGATATATAAATACCTTGTACATGTATGCATATATAATTATTACTATTAATTTCATCCAATATTACCTAGCTAATAAGGATAATTTGTAAGTATGTATGTACATATGTGACGTACGTTAATGTATCATGTGCTAATTAATGGTAAATACTTCGCGAAACAAAATATGAATAACAGTTCACTGTAATTGTAAAGTAAAATAATAACCTTCGACATTTCACTGATTCCTATTTGGATGGATATTTATAAAGGATAGCCTGAAGTACATATCAATCAATAAATCAATGGATGTATGATTTATGACCCTATCTATTTATCTAAAGTATTTTTTTCTTTTATCATGGAAACATGTCAGATCGCATTTTTAATTATAAATGTAACATTTAAGTTTCTTGAAATTTGCACATTCATGTATGGAGTTTTAGCACAATTTCCGTATAAAATAAGTTAGAGCATTTCAATTTCCCGACAATTTCCTGCGTTCGCGGAAATGGTAAATATTGACTGAATTTCACTATGTTGCTGGCACATATTTCAAAATAAAACTGCAAATGCAGAATTGCCCTAAAGATAATAGTTTTGTAAAAAGGGGAATAAGCTTATCTGAAAGCATGTCATAATGTTTTGATACTAATTTCATCTGTAACACTATAATTCTTAATAATGATGAATATATTTGAATGAGAAAATTATATTCCGCGACCGGGATTCGAACCACGGATCACTTTCTTTCCGGGACAGCGTGTTTACCAGTTACACCACCGCGGAACGTAATTTTCTCATTCAAATATATTCATCATTATTAAGAACTGTTTCAATCCTGAATTAGGGATGAGGTTAACTACCGAAATATTGAGATGTTAAGTGTAACACTATAACGTAAATTGCAGAGAGAAAATAAGAGTAATGCGTAATTGATATTAAATTGAATTATAATCAACGTCAATCATTGGTGTGACGTTCGTTAGCAGTGCAATATTTGTAAATATGTAATAATTGTGTGTTTCTGTAGTGCAGTGCGGCAGATGTGTGATACAGAGTTGAACAAGATGTTTGCACTTGGTAAGGAGAGTGAGACCCTTGCTGTACTGACATGTGCATGTGCAAGTGTACACACTGCAAGCAGCACAGACTGCTTGACTCTACATGAACGGTGCCGTTATAATATCAGGCGATACTTTCACGTAAACGGGAGTGTAGTTATGCGGTCGGCCGAGTTCGACAAACGATCAGGAAAGAATCACGAACAGGTCAGATGACTTGCCAACACTTTATTACCAACCGTACTACTGGAATCGAGCTCATAGTAATTGGTTTGCTCGTAAAATCAATCAAGATATCCGATCAATAATATCTACAAACAAGTATAGGAACACATGTTTTCTCTTGAATGTAGAAACTGTCATATTTTCAAAATATCTCAAAATGCTTAAGATATATGCATATGTAGTATAATTCCATATTATGCGTTCCTATTAATCCCAGTAGGTATCTAATATGTTAACTAAATACATTATTTTGTCCAGAAGAATCTATGTACCTTAAATTATAAACGTAATTATTTTATATTTAAACACTATCAGAAAATAATATATCTGTATAATTCTAAGAATCTACAAGGCGGTAATCATGTAATTAAATTAATTAAACCAAAATTATTTCCAAACACCCAAATAATGATTCCTGTTCAACTGAAATGAGATAGTACTAATGAGCATTAAAATATCTACGAGTATATTAACCAGGTGGCCTGTATCAGATAAATATTGGATTATTTACTCCTCGTATCTGTGACAATGAGTTTTCTAATACATTTTAGTTGGAAATCTAATCAGCTTTTAACATACGTAAATAAAATCAATTCAAAAAAGTCAAACAAAA
Organism: Carabus problematicus; assembly: GCA_963422195.1. NCBI lineage: Eukaryota > Metazoa > Arthropoda > Insecta > Coleoptera > Carabidae > Carabus > Carabus problematicus. The sequence continues at coordinate 11,467,907 of OY728584.1, forward strand.
AATTGAAATAAAAACAACTACATTCAATGATTACATTGCAAAAAGATGTTTTTAATGGCATTACCTACTAAAAAATTTTAAAGATACAGGTTTTAATCAGTATAGTGATTGACCTAACTGCATTTTTTTTTATTAAAATCTACTGATTTATTACGCTTCAATTTGAATCCTCAGATCTTGGCAAAAATTCTTGGATTTCTTTTTATATTTAGCATCTTTAATAATAATTAATGTAATATCATTTATTGTCAGAACAGCTGTTGTTTTTTATAGTAAATTTACGCTTAAAACCTTAATACTACGTAATCCAACATGTTATAATGGATGACACATAATGTGAGTATGTACTATCTAGTTAGTATTGTGACAAATAGCTACACGGCACGTTACAAGTTGAATTTGATTTGCGGATAGGCGGAGCCGAGCAATGAATAGTCGGATGCAGCAGCTTACACTGAACACCTGCACTTGGATGAGCTTTCACGCTACAGGTACAAGATTTCTCGGAATTTTCATGACATAATTTCATAAACAATTGTTTTATCTGCTACGTCAAAACGAATTAAGCACTTATTTGGATTTGGCCACGGATATTATTTCGACACATTTCTAAGCAAGACGATTTCATTTTATTCAATTAGTGAATACTATGAAACAATACAGTATTAGATAATAATGACTGACGAGAATTTAATACTCTTCTTGCCAAATAACCTGAATTATATTCATTTCCAATTAGATACTATGACCATTTATAATATCCAATTTCCTGGCAATTATGGAAATTAATGTGAATGTAATAAATCATTGTCATTTCTGTCGTGTGACAGTTAATTTGTCATATACGAGTAAATCAATTTCACGCACAAAAATAAATGAAGCGTGAAGTTTTATTATGATTTTTATCAAATTCCAGGCGTAATTCGAAGAAAGTGGCACTTTGACATTTTGAAGATATAATTAAATGTAGAAAGCATTCATTTTCCAACACTATTTTTTTGACCGTTAACTTTATAGCTTCCTTATTGAAACGGTGGAAATTTTAAACTATTCAAATTATTATAAAATTTTACATTGCACTTTTACGAATTTAATAGTTTACTTGTGAAGGCTTTCTAAATTTCATGAAGAAGTACACACAGAATACTATAAAATGATACTAAACTAACTGTCAATATGTACACTAGGCTTCATGTACATCAGAAGAGATCAAAAGATTCGCAGTGTCTCGTTTCAATAAAAACTAGCAATTTAGCCGATAGGTAAGTACATAGAAACTCAGGCAGATACGTAGATAGAAGGCGATCACCTACATATGGGAAGAAAGGTGTTTCAGTGACAGATTTGTAGGTTAATTAAAAACATCATGTATCGCATGTTTTACGCATTGCACGTAATTGCCTCGTACATTGTAGGAAATTATAATTATCTGCCAGCTATAATAGCGCTATATATTTTAATAGTATATGGCGAATTGTTTTCGAATAACAATTACATGAACATCCCATATACGTAGGTAGGTATGTGGTTAAATAATAAATTAATTTTATTCTAGTATCTATTGCTAAAAGCATGTTTATAATTTGTATTTGAAATTGTTTAATGTATAAATATCAAACTATGATAATTTGTGCGTCTGATTTTCGACTTGAAAATAATGAGTTTCCATTTAGAAAATATTTAACCATTTTAAATTGCAAATTTATTATTAAAAAAAAACACGATCACTCATATTAAAACTGCTCTAAAATTCACAGGAAATGCCGTGGATTCTGAAATGTCTTGTGCGAAAGAAAAACGTCCCGGTTTCTGCACGCTACAACGGGTCTGTGTACTGTGTGTGCGTGTGTGTGTGTATGTACGAGTAGGTATGCACGTACCGCGTGCGTATTACCAGCAGACCGGTCCGGGACAGGAACATCGTGCCCGTGGCCGTGCGAGACAGCGAGACGCACACTCGACAGAGTTCACTGTTGCCGTAGATGATCATCCGACGTCATACCATGCCGTACAGGTATTCAGATAGACACAGTGCAGTACAGTACAGTACATACTTACAAAATGCTCTCTAAGGAGTTACGATCTGTCCAACTAACGCATACATGATTGCTTCATTAACAACAACAAAACATCAGCTGATTTATTTGTGCAATGTGTTTCCTGAGGGATTATTACTGCGGTTTATGACGGATAATGTATTGCTACGTGATGGGGTTATTTGTGCGGTAATACAACAACAAAAATTATTAGGAATAACTATTTTGTTCATAAGTTTGAAGGGTTACATGACAACTAACCGTATGCAGATGACATTGAAATGATAAGTTAAGACATTTTATTAAAACACTAGGATTTACGGAATGTAAGAGATCTTCCGTATTACTGTTACATTTAGTTTTATTACTTGTACCACATGCCCTTCATTGCGAGCACAGTGGCATCTAGTGTTGAATTATTCATGTATTCGGAAGAGGCCAAAAGCATTCCCGAAGTTGTGGGAACCGGACTGATGTCAGGCTTTAAAATGTCCATGTCACTCACTGACGTATGTATTTATTTAACATTTCCTAGAAACCGGTCAGTAACGAAACATGCATACATAGCCACCAATACATGTAACGTATCTACACTGCATAGAATATTTAAACAATTTAATTGGTCTTCGCCTTATGCAGTTAGATCATGATGGGGAAACTGAACAGGAAAAATATTATTATTGTGATTATTTTTTTGAATTGTTTTGTAAAAAAAATTGTTTGTGCATTGTGCACATTTTTAAAAGGAAGTTATTACATGTCATTGTTATCTTTGTACACGTGGATGGCGACTGAGGATAATGACACATACATACATCTATAGCGTACATGACATTGACTATGATGCCACATAGTTTACTTGAAATTATGACCAAACTTACGTAACCTGTAGTTAAATATTGTACAATATATTAGTTCGATTTTAGTGCACATATCATTTTGTCATACAATGTCAGCGTATTTTCAGCTGTCATTGACAATTCAATGACGTTAAATAAATTATTAGATTGCATTTGTAATACAAGATTTCTTGTAATGTTCATTTATATAATGTATAAATATATATGTTCGGTTAACTGATAAAAAAAAAAAACATTTAATTGTGTGCGGTTTGCTTGCATATCCGTGATGTTTCACGCTCAACATTGACATCAATTCTAGTCTATTCTGACTCAGTTGCTTACCGATTTGAATTCTTAGAAACAACACAAAACAAAAACCGACTGTATATTATAGAAGTAAGAATAGATGAACTATAACGTAACAGTTAAACTATGGGTAATCAATATTATAACTTACATATACGCAGGGCTGTAGTTGCGCCAGGGCGCACCAGGGCGCCGCCCTGGTACTTTTTTAAGATACCAAGGTTAAGCCCTGCCACATTTTTAAAAAACTTAATGAATAATTATATAGTAAAATGTTTCATTATATAAATGATCCGAAAATTTTAAACAACTTTTTCATTTATTAAATTAAATACTATGAAAAAAAATATGCGCCCCGGCACTACTTTTTTTAGGACTACACCTCTGCATATACGCAAAGCACATTGAAAATTCAAAGTCAATGTGAAATAAGAAATTCGGAGTATTTAAAGTATGTATATTGAAAAATATATACAAAAGAAATCAATGGAAAATAATCTATGAATTGGCTACACGTAGTTGAAGATTAGAAATTTCTTATCAAAAAATAATCATAAAAAATAAAGCATGTAAATAAAAATGAATGAAAAAATAGTAATGTGTAATTCACATAAATTGTAACATTTCGAATTGCAATAAATAAATTATTTACAAAAGATACGTTGTTTGTTATTATTTTAGCACTGAACGAGGCACCGTTATGCCTAAAGTGCTAATTTTCAAAGTACGTATCTCAATGTGTAAAAATTAAAATTGCATGTTACGACAAACATATACATTGAGATATTTGAGTAAAAATATAATTTTCTACCTGTATTTCTTTTTTAAAAATTATTTCAGATGATTATAATGACAATAAATATTTATGATTTAAAATAATAAAAACATAATAATTTAACTATTTCGACTATGGACCTACCGAAATACTTATCATGTACCTACTATTATAAGCGAATTATATTTTGCTGATACAGTCGACATTTCTAGCGTGAAATGTTTACAGTAATTACGATTAAAAAAAAATTCAACCTTGAGTTCTGTGGTGTTTATCGCGTTATGTAACGAGTTACATATTTTTATTTTCATGGTAGATTTTTGCTCTGAAAGTAATCCATGTCTATTAACACTGTTTATAGTGCTGGATGTCGACGACCTAACGTAACGAAGATGCAAATGAACAATAAGATCGTTTGTATTTAATTACATCGGGCACGCTGAGAGTATTTAGTTATATTATTATTATTATTATCGTGACTGTTTATGCGTTTACTGTGAAACAACATAAAACTATGTTCTACTTATGGACAGTCGCTCTGCACAGGTGCAAGAATTGTTATCGTTTAATGGATTCGTTCTCTCAGCTCTTTTATTCTGCATTCCTTCAAATCTTTTATCGAAAATACTGTTGTAGCGTTATAGCAAATCAACGTTGACGTACAGTAGCTCATATTACAATACCTCCTACAAACATCCCAAATACATACATGTATATGTTCAAATTAAAAGTTATCAATTACGTAAACGTTTCACAGTTTTTATAATATTAAACTATGACAACAATGATATTAATAGGTGACATATTTAAAATAACAAATTAAAATATTATTCCGAATATAAATTACTAACCACCTGCTGCTAGGTTGAATTTGCAATTTAAATTTTGGGATAGACTTGGTCATCCAAGTCTATCAGGTAGAAAATTATACCAGTGTACACTGGTGTATCTCATTTAAGCGCGTCTAAATCAAAGCGAAGAACACATAAAGTTATAATACATAGAATAGTGTAAATTATTTAACAAATTCAAACTAGTATCGGGAAATGGTACCTACAATCGTTCATGGTTAGATGTGTTGTTTATGTTTCGAAAATAAAACAAACACTGAAACCGCAGCATTCCTGTTTAATTTATTTCTGTTTTTCACTACTAATTACACGTAGTATACGCGTGTATTTTTACTGCATTTAAACAACGCATACTACAATCATTACTGGCATTTATTACCTGACATAGATCAGTATTTTAACTGCTCACCGGTCTATTGCGTAGCGTTCTGTCAGTGAATTGACATTGTCTAAAAAAATACAGCCTAGTTTTAAAACAACTAATAGTTAGCTTCGTGAAAAGTAAAGAAAAATGTATTATTTACTTTTACCGAAACAATTTAGTGGAGTTTCGTTCACTATGTCTCTAGTTCTTTTCCAGTGACAGTATCTATGTATTTTGTTGATATATTAACAGAGATTTGCGTGTGTTTGATACAACTATTCATATACCTATGGTATATTATGTTTATGTATGGATGGGTGCAGATTTGCGTAATTAGATGTGTAAGTACAAGTGACGTGTGCTCTATCATAGCGTAGGAACACGGAATGTAAGTAAACATATTATGCAAATGCACCAGGTAAGTATGGCCGTGGCATTGAGTGTATCATTGACGATGAAATAAAGCAGATCCAACATGCACAGTGTCCGGAGACCGTAATAGCTGTCGGCATCCAGACTACAGGGGCATATCAATGTCAGAGTAATACCTTACTAATGAACATATAACTTCTACACCTATATGAATAAGATATTCCATAAACAGATACATAGTTTGTATATCAGTTTCATTGAAGCATTTAAAATTTACTTCGTAACATGTTTCAAGGAAATGGACGTAAACAATTTAAATTATAATACGTTCATAAAATATCCCATAAATATAATTAAAACACAGGTGAACTGTTGCTTTGTTCAAATATAACGATAATACCTGACTTCATAATATATTTTTCTCACAGTTAAATTCTTTGCAATGAAATGTTCAGATCAGAAAGGACCCACTGAATTATTGTTTTCACCTTGAATAATTCAGCAGCAAAGAATGAAACAATTACTACTGTATGTAAAAAAAACTGTCAAAGTTTTTGTCAGTATCTAATTATAAATAAGTATAATTAGGTTGGTACAGTGTATTTTCCCAGACTATCATATAATACATAACATGTCAACAAAAAATTATCAAAATTCTGACATATTGGAAAAAAAAATACCTATGCTGATTAAAATTGATTAATTTACTAGCAAAGTATATTTCATGTAAATGTATGTTTCACTTTCAGTCTGAAAACTCCCGTATAGCGAATATTATTTTTCAGCTAATCCACTAATTAGATAATGCAAATAGAGTCAAAATAGCTTTAAAATAAAATTTATTTCCTGCACATTGTTTAACTTTGTTGTCACATGACTGTGCGGTAAATATTTGTCATTAAATAAAATGACATATGTGTTCGTTTGTTCAACAGTGTATTACCCGCCTACTTGGCTTGTAGACAACACGCACATGAACTTAGCAGATGCAGAGAACAACAGTACACAAGTTAGTAGCTATCACAAACACGTGTACATTACATACCGACTGTTATTCGCATATATTATGTATACATAATTACAATTCACATTTATTCTCTGTGAACATTTCGTTGACGACCTTCAGCGGCTTGATATTGAAACTTAATAAATCAGATGACAGGAAGTAATAGTTCTTTTCCCGTGATGAATAAAAGCATAATGGTCAAATTTTTGTCGGTAATTAGTTTTGTAAAGTGTTACATTATATACTTGGTTTCACTGATTCTAGAACTGACTATAGCAAATTGTTTTTCACTTATATTTGAATTAGTTTATGACATTGCAGAATTTTTACTACATGCTGAGAATGTTATTATACTGATTCATTCTTCTCAGAATCATCGATGTATTTTTATAGTAAACAGATTGTATTTGTTCATTTTAATGTCCGTTAACATAGGTGACACAGTACAAGTGACTAACATAGCAATATTTCACTGAATTATTATTTTCATGTCCCAACTTTGCACGACGCAATGTTCTATAGAAAAAAACCTTGTAAGTATACAGTTTTGTTACCTATGTTGTACGTATATTTAAATAGACTACTATCTACAAACATTTCACGGTTATACAATTACATAAACTGCGTTGATATATTCAGACCTGATAGTGCATACATACATGTACAATTTCCTTAAATGTCTACAATGATCTTCAACCTTCACGGACAGAAACCTTGCTTCAACAATGTTACTGATAATATACAATGCGTATTATATGTATATGTATGTATGTACTTGCTTGCAGGAATGTATAATTTAGTTACAGTTTGTCATTTGTAAAGTCCTGTACTAGCATCTGTGATCAACTGTGATCAACTACATACATACATACATGTGAAATATATGTACCTACTGCAGAATATATACATGTCATACGTATGTATTAAAATATGAACTAAACAAAAAAAAATACATTTAAATGAATTCGTTATAAAACTTGTTTTAAAAACATTCCTATTATGGATAATTTTAAATAAAATGTAAAGAAATTGAACATATATGTAAACGTCAGCCTTGAGAATGTTAGGCCGATAAGACAGTAACAATTATAATATACTTAGTAACGAAGAAAATTTGATAGTATTATTTTTTTTATTTTAGTATATTTTTTATCAGTAGATTCGGTTATCAAGAAGCAATTAAGTTAAAAATGCAAGATACAATTGTTATTTAATATAAGGTGTACTTTTTATAATAAAATGTTAAATAATAATAATAATAATAATAAATGATATAAACAAAGAAAGTAGATTTACTAAATCCACAGCAGTTCTTTAAATAATGTTTCAGCATTCGTAAAGAAATAATATTTCAATAATGGAGTATCATAGGCGCATTATGTTTATTTCTCATTTATTCATTTGCTTTCCGTGCACCAAATTAAATAAAAATTTCGGACTATAAACAATAAGAATGAAAATTGTTATTACAAGATTACATAACAGTAGGTGCACCGCGAACAATTATAAAAAAATTAGTTTGTGAACGTATATGGAAGCTATAAAAACTCGGTAACTTTTTGTCATAAACCAAATTTAATTTTCAGCGGCACTGAGGTGAAACCAGTATAAATTTTTTACAACGAGTTGCAAAAGGAAAACAAAACTGATATCCATAAAATTTGACTCCCGAATATATTATACCGTGAACATTGAGCAAAAAAATCTGTTAAGGTCATTATCAGAATTTCATAGTATGTAATCAAAAATGAAAGGCAAGAATTTAGTGCAGTTTCAACCGAAGATAATAATGTTTTACGATAAAATTTGTATTCATCTGTGTATCGATGGATACTAAAATTAACACACCGAATATGTGGCACATATTTCCTTTCAGATTCTATTTCAAATAGATTTATAAATAAATATACAAACTTAGGTATTTGTAATTTATAATGATGATGTATTCTACATAGTTTGTAATAGTGTACTTTTAATTACCAGATATTTAATTTGTCAAATAGGGTACAGCATACATTCAGATTTCATAGTTTCTTAGAATAATAAAGCAATGTATGAGTAATGGAACAAATTAGGCTTAGCTAACTACATCTAAACAACATTGTCACGTCCGCTGTTATACGTGTGCAACTGAAGTAATTTTAAATGATTCTACTTATTTTATATTGTTTAGAGACATTCATTATTATATTCACTTATAGTAGCATTTAATTTTTAAAATATGTATTGCAATAAATGTGAATTATGCACATGGAAAATGACATGTTTTATGTTTCGTTATGATTTATTATGAGATATTAGCATCACTGTACTAATACGTATTGCTCATGTTCATAAAAAAAACGTTATGTAAAAAGTACTACATATTGCAATATTAAATAATATACGTAAGTTTAATATTATAAATACCGGGGAAACTTAACAAAGATATATAAATAAATAATGTTTGTGCTCTATTTACACTGATTTCTATACGCTATTAATTGAGAGTGTCTCATTAAACGTTTATTATTTTAACTAATTACAGTGGTAATACCATTTCACACTGATGGTTTGTATGAAATTCACTTTGTAACTGAAATGGAGCAAATCAACGTTAATTAATGAGTTGTTTTACATTTTAATAACGTAAAATTTAATCATTTTCTATGCCTTTATCGCCGAATTTTGTGCCTTTTTATTTTTCTATACGTTTTCTACTTTTTGCTGAAAGCAAAAATATTTAATTTTGCGTAAAACTGCAGACATGAAAGTGAACATTAAAGTTTTGCCAAATACTTGAACACATTGATAGACACTTCACAACATCTTGTGTGTACATTCACGCTAAGCATTGCATTTTTAATTATCTGCAATTTATACAATGTATGATGAACTTTCATTTTACTTAACCAAAGTGTCGGTAAAATGTGTTAATGGGCATTTCGTCAATAACGCATTAGAGATATTTCACAAGCATCAAGAAGATATGAAATGATGGTGACCGGCAAAGAAAGAATCATTAATTTTATAAACTCACTGTGAACTGTACTGGATGCGATGCCACCGACTTTGTACTCCAGGCAGCCGGGTCTTGGATCATTCGTGCACATATCTCAACCGGTAGCAGAACTTCTTGTACTTGATTTGTGTACACAATCACCTGCGTGTGTATGCGTGTGTAATAATACACTGATGACGCGCTTACGCACGTACACTTGCACTACCTCAAACTTCTGGGTCAATGACAAAAGTACCGCGCATATTTCTCGGACAAATTCTTGAACTTTTAATCACGTGTCACAAGATTTCTTGCATATGAAAAGCAAGCATATGCAATTAATAAGTTACTTCAGCAGCAACAGCAGCAACAGCAGTACAGCCTTGAGCCGTGCAACTTATTATATAGGGCGAATCGTTTAAAAAATGCACTGCAGTGTGTGTGTGTGGTTTGTTTCGGAATATTTATGAACCGGTCGAGACTTGAGCGAGCTGGTAACCGATTCACGTCTGTCCGAAATACTGCTGTACGAGAGATTCCTCCTCACTCACATCCAAACGTTGATGCGTTCGATGCACTTTCAGTTAGACCATTCCCTAACCGCTGTAACCAGACAGAATTCGGCCTGGACCAAGTTTTTACCACGAACAGAATATTCCAGTGCCAATGTCCCTTCAAATATTCCAACTGCCAAACAAATTATTTACAAACTCCAATCGCAACTAGGCGATTATGTTTAAAAACTTGTTTATTGCCGATTGAAAATATTGTTTTCAAAATTTAGTAATCAGAATGCAAATTAAAAATGTTACAATCACAATAATTGAATGTAGCACAAATTCACCTTATATTCATTTTAACAATAATCACTCGGGAATATGGCACATCTTACTACACTGTGTTACAAGCAACTAAAACGTTCTTTGATTCTACAATGTTTTAATTCTCGTTATGCACATTGTTATCGAATCAGTTATTCTGTCCAGTTACGGATATCGTGTGTTTGTTAATAGCAATAATATCATCACTTGTCTTTAGTCTGTTACGCATATTTAATTACACTATCCGTCTAAAATAACTGACGTACACAGTAAGAACAGTAAAAGAGATTTGTAGTTCAGGTTATGTAACATCTCGTACACTAATATATTTAACGGTTAGAGATTAAATGTTATGATTCATACCCAATACTCGTTTGTGGCAATCAAAAAGTAATAGAATATTCTAGACGAAAAAAAAAACCACTTTATTTTAAACACATACACACACGAAACAACCGAGAATTGTTTTAACCGCGCAACAGGTTATTCATTTGCTTGTGTCGTATTTAATTTTATTAATTCTTTAGTTTTTCTCGTTGAAACTCTCACATGTAAAACTGTTGTTAGATTTGTGGAGACACAAGTAGGTAGGTAGGTAGGTAGTGTCCTGTGTTGATTAAATGGTCCGGTGTTACACACGCACGCACACAGTTCGCAAACTCCGGATATCGTTGCCAAAGTGCGAATGGTAACCTGGTGGGTCTGTGTGTTACAAACAGGCCGGACTGTTGTGTATACCGCGTGCGTCAGTCAGGTGAGCGAGATACCGGGCGCACCGCGCACCTTGCCCATGTGATGCGAACCACCAACAGCTCCGTCCGCAAACTCGCGACCTGCATTGTTTACGTTCGTCACCATTTGTTTACGAACGTTCCTCACATATATACCTGTCTGCCTGTTTGCCTGCATTCCCACCGAATCATCATCATCATCATCCACATCCACATCATTACCTTGATATGTGCAAGGTTTGTCATCTCCAGTTCTTACTACTTATGAATTTTACTCTACACAAATATCATTTCAACGGACGACTTTTCTTACATTTTATCGTTTTGTTTTGCACAAATATGTATATGGAACAATCTCTTGCATACGAAAACGAAAGTTGGTAATATATTATAAAAATAACAACTTAATACAGAATGAAATAAAGGCGGAATTGTATTGAGCGAATACTTGTTTGACAACCATGAGTTTCCTTCCATCAACTGCTACATAATGTTAATATAGAATCACTAATTTAATATTTAGTTACGAGACCATATATTATGTAAATCTGTAATTTATTATCATCAATTAGAGTCAATACATTTGGAAATATCTGTTATCTCAACTTCATCTGCACAACTCGTTTTTACATATTGATCTTAATAAATATTTACGTAATATCAATACATATATTACACATATTTATAAAAATTAAACAGTAATAAATTATAACATAAAATCTGTACGACCTAAAAAAACTACATCAAATATTAAAATTAAATTAAAATTAAAAGTAGCACTGAATATTATGTTATGATAGTAAAATATACTTGAAATTGTGTGGACAATGTAAATATTTGACTTTAGTACTAACCTTGTGTAATAAGTACATGACCTTTCACGTGTTTTGTCAAATATTTAACCATTATGACATCCATATATTCGAATTTTCCACATTTTCCTCCGTAATGTTTTCCTTGTACGCTATCTTAGGATCAAGTCTGATCAGCAATTAGAGATGTAAATATTTTTTCCTTTATACATTTGTATTAAAAGCAAAGAACACAAACAATTTTAATTACCACTTTTAAAACGATAGTATCTAATTGCGTTTTAAAAAATAAGAAGTCTATAGTTGTTTGATTGGACTATACAAACTCTAGTTAGTAGATGAACTTGAAAGCTTTTATAATCTTTACTATGAACAAATATTTAACTGAAATGCGTCAATTTTTCTTAATATTACAACACACATATACTTAAGATTTAGCTGAGTCATTCTTATGTAAAACTGTGAAACAAAGCATATTAAAATAATATATATAATAAAATAAAAAAAACGTTTTAGAAAATTGTCTCAAATGTATTTGTCACCTTGTGAATTATATTCATACAATTATAATTTTAAAATAACTAGGTATTCAAAATTATTACTGAAATTCTTAATACTCATGCATCTTCAGGGGTGTCTCCATAATAGTTGAAAACCACGTGAAAAAAGTAGACTAATTTTATCTGTCCCACATTTATCGAATGACAATAAAATTTAATAGACTATAAAAAAAACTATGTTTTTTTTATAATTTGCTATTTTTTGACTCTAGTGTTCCATTAAATGAGAAAAAAAAATACAAAAAAATGTATAAGAATACAACCTTGACAATGACGTAGAAAACAATAGTATGTAATTAATGTACCCGAATCACTGATGCATAGAGAATTCTATTTCCTAAATAAACTGAGAAGATATATTTCTGAAAGTAAATAAATAATCATGTAAATCTAGGTAAATTACTAAACCTTGACCAATTTTATGACTACATTTGATTTTTTTTTCTTTGCATATTGAAAGATTTAATATAATATGTTTGTAAATTGAAATGAATGTACTTATGAACATAATCATTACATACTAGCGGATTACATAATATTTGCTATTTGTGGACATGTGTTGGTAAATATTGGTAGGTATATGAAAAGCTGCACTTTATTCTTAAAATGGTATTATCAAGTGCGCATGAAATAAAATGCCATAACCCTTATTGTATTATAATATAAGAGCAGAAGTATGAATTTATTTTCACATTCCATAAATAATTACAGTTTATTTTTAACACATAATTATTATTCAATATTTAAACTAATAAAATACTTAATTACAGGAAAATACATATTAGTTGCGGGGAATCCCGGATCACAGTTTTTCCTTGAAAGAAATGTCACACTAAAAACACCTCCTCCGATCAATTTACTGATAAAACAGTTCTTTTTTTGTTATTCCGGTTATTTGAAAATAAATTAGCATCTATAATTTGATTGCTGAAATTACAAAGAACTTTGCACTGTGCAAACATCACGAACGTTTCTGACGCAAAGTAAAATTCATTGAAATTTGTGAAGAAAAAAAAATATTTAAAAAAAATTTTGAATTGTCAGGTACAACAGCTAGAGATCAAAGTGCGATTGAGTCAGACTGATGGTTTAGAGAAGGTGTTCCAGCACATTCATGACGAAATGAACAATAGGTGAGATAAATAATTATAGTTTCATGTGTAAGCTGCCAACATAAGTAATGTATGACATAGACGTACCACAGTACTGCCAACGTGACCTTGCAAGGCGAAATAAAAAAACCCACTAGTGTTAGGTTAGCTTCGTGACAAACTAATGTTAATACTCGTCTTAACAGTAGAAATTATATTATCTTTTATCAAAGAATATACTTATAGAAACCAAGCATAATGTAATTGAACTTTTTAAATTACATAAAAAAGTCAAATACGAATATATTATGTAAAAGTATGATAGTATTCAGACATAGCTTTCGGTAGTCAGGTTAGTGAAAATAATGTCATTGACCAATAAACCTTACCTGCTCAAGCAGTAACCAATTAATTATACGAAATATAATTAAATTATTTAATTATCCATTTCGAAGACCTAGCAAACACTAAATAAGATGAGTTATGATGAAGATTTAACCCCTGCAGCTAGTTTACGTTTTACCCATGTGAAATAATTAAAAAATTTCGAATAAATTTACGTTTTAATTAATTGATATGAATGACATACATGTGTTTTATCTAAAATTTTCAAACTATTTTGTTGACATGTTTTGAATTAAAAATCAATGGAAAAAGTGGAAATTTCCTGCATTTCGGATTTCTTATCTTTTTGATGTTTTTTATTTTAGAAAAACAGCATTAAATTACCACAATATATGTGCTTCACTTAAAAGTGTTAATGATTTCAATTAATTTTGGTAAGGTCATTTATTAGAATAAGAAAGAAAAACTACTTTTTTCTGTTTATTTGTCATTGGAATAAAAAGTTGAATGTAAATATTTCATAAATAATATAATAACTTTTTCTATGTTTTGAAATTTGAAAACTTTGAAAACTTTGAAAACTGTTCTTGATATGTTCAGCAAAACAGTATATTGAATCAAACAATACCGGTAAGTATTGCTTAGTGAAGGCAATGTAATTCTGTTTCAGTTAATGTGATTAGGATAATTTGGTTGTTTGTAGTGTAGCGTGGTGTGGTAGTGTAGGGTATGGATGTGTTTCTAACCGCCAGGATCATTTGCAACCGCAATGATTCTAGGAATGAGCGGCTATCTGACGCACGCATCCTCATTATAAGCTGCAGGCTGCCAGCGAATTTCAAATTGCACATCGACAGAGTCGGCTTCTCTGTAATTATGCGCAAGGTGAAAGATGAACAGCACATATTTCATATACGGATATTTCCATTATAATTACTATCACTCACGTGTTTCATATTATGATATTGTTCACAGAATGGTTATCATGTAGTTACAGGTGTAAATTATATATACCGGGTGTCCCAAGAAATCTGGGACATAGGGAATTAACATGTAAAATTGAAAAAGTTGCGATTACTTCTGTATTATACATTTTAGAGCTCTGAAATTTGGTACAGGTGTAGGGATAGGTTATTAGCATTGATTGGTATTAATTAAAATGATATTAATGCTCAAATTTCTGATAAAAATGCTTTTAAAAAGTAATAATTAAAACGTGTAGGTTAAATATCATTTTTTGCAAAAAATTGTTTATGGCGTTGCTAGCACAATGGTAAGATGCTTATTTGGTAATTTAAATAATATATAAATGTTATGGTACGAATCGCCAATATACTTTAGAGTTATTTTTTTAAATTCTAAAATAATTTACATACAATTTCATTTATTTAAAAAATAATTATTTTATTTATACACATAAAAATGTCTATAATAATTATTCAAGTAAGCCGCCATTTCTGCGAGACAATAACCTAATATATCATAAAAATTAATTCTTACATTTTTAAACTGTCTAATATTTATTTTATCACATTCCTGAATTATAGCATTTTTTAAATCAATTGTATTTACGAATGTATTCCTGTAAATAACTGATTTCAAATGTAGGTTAGGTTAGGCATTTTTATGTGTATAAATAAAATATTTTTATTTAAATTATTTTTTAAATAAATGAAATTGTATGTAAATTATTTTAGAATTAAAAAAACTCTAAGGTATATTGGAGATTCGAACCATAACATTTATAAATTATTTAAATTACGAAATAAGCATCTTACCGTTGTGCTAGCAACGCCATAAACAATTTTTTGCAAAAAATGATATTCAACCTACACGTTTTAATTATTACTTTTTAAAAGCATTTTTATCAGATATATGAGCATTAATATCATTTTAATTAGTACCAATCAATGCTAATAACCTATCCCTACACCTGTACCAAATTTCAGAGCTCTAAAATGTATAATACAGAAGTAATCGCAACTTTTTCAATTTTACATGTTAATTCCCTATGTCCCAGATTTCTTGGGACACCCGGTATATATATATATACCTACATTGATCTATCACACTAGCAGTACATTGGTGTATTCAATACATCATTTACATTAGCTACTTTTAAATAACTGTTAGTAGCATTTATAAAAATAAATTATCCATAAATCTACCAATACATATTAACATGATTTGACGATAAAGAATTACATATTGATAAAATAAATAATCAAATACATATTTGGCACTGTCAAGGTGTGAGGAGAGTATACAAAATAAAAAAGGAATGAAATCAATAGACGAAACAATGTTTCCGGTGATGGAACATACGTACATTGATAATGTTATTCTCATAAGATACAATGAGGAACTGTCAGATCATAAGTTTAACGAACTTATCCATTGTCCCAGTATGACAGTGCAAACATTCGTACATACATACATACATACAAGTCGTGCCAAAATCAAACATGATACAAAATTAACTGACAGTATAGTAAGTAGACACAATATATAAGTATATTTTGTTACATTTTACCATTCACTACTGTATGGAATTGAGAACATAAACAAATTATTTGTCCATTTGTGCCAAAGTTAGAAATAGATATTTGCAAAACATACCAAAGTATTTTAAGCAATTTATAAAATGACAAACAAACAGTTTCATTAACATCTGCGTATTTTCGCGATAACTAATAATAAAATGTGCTAAATGTTACAGGTGACTTTAATTCAAGGTAATTGTAATTATCAGCACATAGTAACGCATCACACGTAACGTTACCACTCACATAACAATACGCCAACAAGAATAATATTGGTATTTCAAATATACATACTTGACTATGGCTCATAATTGATGTAAATTAGTTATTTTGAAGCTAGTATTTGTATTGAAGTTTGGAAAACACATTAGCAACAATCAGAATCACATTTGGTTTATCTAACTTTGTATTTATTTTGTCATTATGAACATACGGGATTTCTGCTAAAATTGTATCAACACATATATGCTTGATTTTTTTTACTAAAATTTTTAAAATATTATCTGTGATAAATCCAAAGTCATATGTAAGTTGAATTGAAATTACATATTAAAAACAATGTTGTTAATGTACAACAATATTATGTAGAGATTGTGTTGTATTTTCGTATTCGTAAATTGATAATCTAAATGACGATAAGAGCAGCTATGTTAAAACTCAGATTAATTATGTAGAAGTGGGTTACATTTACATGTGCAGATTAATTACATCTGCACTGGTGTGTACCATAAGTACAATGGCTGAGTGGAGAAATAGAAAGTGTCAAATGTGATTTTACCGGTGCAACGTAGCGGCATTGACCCGATTGGTGATTGTTTGGTAGTCACGCATGATATCGCACCCTACCGAACTTTAACACGCTGGCTAATTAATATAACTACACCGGCGAATAATGTTCATAATAATTACCTGTAACAACAACCGCACAAATGTAAACAGAACGCAGTTCTAGTGACCTCTTTCGCGGTTCTTGCGGTCTACCCCGACAACTCTACTAATTATCATGCAAGGACTCATAAAAACGCAATTAAACATTCAATACTACCTGAAGAAATTAATATTTGTATAAAAATTGGCAATAATAATAAAATATATTTATTTACAATGTTGCTGAAAGGCGCAGACGAATGTTAATATATAATATGTGAAAAATAGATGCACGAATGTTCCGAAGATAAATCTTCAAACAAAAATCATTATTCTTTAGTGCTTGTTTAGCAATGAAATTATGTAAAACGTATTTGTATGTCCATTATCTGTCGTATTGTATATTGCGAAAAAGTTCAAGAACCCTGATCAAATGTCAAGCATCATTTCGTATTCAAATTATTGAACATCACATTGCGTGTAAAACTTGATGTAACCAAACACGCCAAATGTCAATGACTTGTTACCAGTACGAACATAAGTCAAAATATAAGTCTCCGCTATTATTATATGTACATATATCTATAAAACATTTATTTACCAGAGTTCACCAAATATACGTACGTACATAATCACTATGTAAGAAATGTAAAGTGGAAAAAAACAAATCCGTTATTCTGTCAGAAACACAATACGAATGATTGAAGACCGTACAAACACGAAACAGTGAAAAAAGATGTAATCATATTCGGCGGGTTATTTGTACAAATCAAATAGCTACAGCTAGTGATATGATTCAAAGTATAACTGACAAATACCAGTTTTTATTCTGATACGTTAAAGGAACCTGTTTCATACGGAAGCATGGAGCAATTTACACGACTATAGTTGAATATTCCATGAATATTAACAAACTGAAATCAGGCAGAGCTCTCTGCAGTATAACGTGATAAAATATTGCTCGCTTTACAGACGTGTCTGCGTTGTTACGTAAATAATGCGAATCGTAATAATATGTTCGCGAATTGTATGATGATATAGATAAGAGAAATAATAAGGATTTATCTGACAAAGATGTATATATCCTGTAATTTATATTATTATCATTAATTAAAAATGTACAGACACCTGCAATTAATAAGATTATATAACGCATCTTCATGTATAATGTATGTATTGTACGAGAGGGACTTGTTAACTTTTAATAAACTGCATTCTTTATATTCAAGATGAGAATGACGTGCCATCATTAAATTGTTAATTGTGCAATATATTAAAAAAATATAATCATACTTTATACGAACATTTCGAATTATATAACTAATACAAGTGTTTTTATTGTAAGTAATATTGAACGAAAAAAAAATATTCGCACAACAAAGTGTGAATCATACTCGTTGACAGTGTTATTAATATAACATAAGCATAATGCACCAATATAGGTCAATTACTTACAGTAGCCAGCCGCCTTATCAAGTCAACAGTAACTTACCTGAAACAAAAGAACAATAAATATTTATAAGATTAATTTCTGGAACAGCAATCAGAAAAGTGAACAAACAATTCACGATAAGTATTCATTAAGTGTCATTATACATGGATGATAATTGGTGAGTCAAAAAGTCAATAACAACAATGGAATTTCGATATAAACACATGTGTAACCTGAATAGTTTAACATACTGCATTTATAGAATACATACATGTATGTACATAACATCACGTCTTTCTCATTACTTGTGCACAATCACTAATCATGTAGGTATATAATGTAAAATACCAACTAATAAAATGATACGAACTATTTCAATATTTAGAAATAACTATTAACTCATGTCATTTGCAGATGTATCCATCAAGTACAATCATCATTTACTGGTGTTTATCGGTGGAATATATCGCGTGATCTAGTCATTTGCGTGTAGCAAAGTATTGCACAACAATGTTGTGTGTCACATGAAAAGTTAAAATTACATTTCACTGTGCCGAAACAATGAGTTGACAGAGAGTAATAGAAGACATAGGTACCTGTGTATACATACATACATGTGGAGTATTTCGGGGCGTGTATTGTATAATGCCATATAATTAGGCATTGTCCACTGGAATTTAACTAACTACCGACAATCCACCTAAGTGCGGCGGGCGGTGCGGGGGGGGGGCAAGCATTGTGATGGTGGAATGACCGTCGATGCATTGCGGGGAATGTCAGATACGAAATAAACTATTCAGTCAATTTATCGTATTTACAGTTCACGCTTTCGAAAATATTTGCATTGCAAAGTGGTTGCAAATTTGTAACTGTTTTGTTCAGATAAAAGTTCAAAGGATGCCACAATACCTACGTACGTACATACACCTGAAATGTTTCGAAATATGTCAAACAGGGATTCTCAAACGTTTAATAATTAATCAAAGGATGTATAGATAGATAAATATGTAATAGATGCATAATATAATTTGGAAGTGTCCAATTTGTTACCGAATGTAATAAAAACAACATTGTATATTAATAATAATAATTCAATAAAGCATTTACATTGTTGTTGCAACATTCCACAGAATTTCAGAAAACAATTTAATAAATATTGAATAAACATAAAATGAAGAATATTAGAAAGCAATAAATCACAATACATTTATCAAAAATAAAATGATTCCTACAGCGTTTATCTTCCACGATGAATCTGACATTTATCAGATCGTGATATCGGTTTTTTTTTTCATGTATCGACAGTCATGGAAATGTGAGTACAATTCTAGAGGCAGTGTGTGAACATCATGACGTTTGAAGTTGAAGTGAAATTTGTGTGCATCATTATAGCATGCGTTGAGAGGCCCAATTTGGTGATAAGTTGCATGCGGCCAAGTCAGCACTGTACTGTAATTATATTTAATCGTTCAACCAACCTACGACATTTTGACACAATCTGGATTCATCTTAATTGTTGCGTAAAACTGGATGGAATAGCCGTAGGTAATATTTCAGATATATTATTATGATAAAGAGTTTATTGAAACGGTAGTAGTCGCCATTTTGTTCCACTCGGTGTTGCATTTTTATTTGTAATATTATCAGTAATTATTTATTTTCGATTAATATATACAGTTAAATATAAGACCACCTGAACTTTGTTACCAAATAAAAACAATTTATTATTATTTACTTATAGGGTATATTACAAAGTTTTAACTCACATATAAAGAACACAAATACGAATAGAAGAATGCCTCCTACATAAATATTTCGAAGAATTATCTGACTTCATCGCTACTAATAGTAATAATGAATTTTTCAATTGTGCAATTATTCAAATAATAATTGTTATGCGTTTATTATATGCTGACTGGCATGAGATACTGAAGATATTAACTCATAGTTGAAAGTAGTTTTTAAATTGTAAATCAATTTCACTTTTTATCTTTTGCCCATCTTTTAAATTAACTTAACCGTCCAACTACTTACATTAACTGTAAATTTAAAACAAAAAACCTAATAAAAATAAATATCTGTCTAATTTAATTTCCCATTAAAAAGAAATCAAACTCTAAAAACTATGTTTTTTCCCGATTGTCTCCGTTTCATTCAATACAGTTTGAGACATCTGTTAATCAGTAGCCGAGTTATGTCATGTAGAAACTACTGATTTGCATAAATATTTAATTAGATTGTAAATAGTGCGCATAGTAAACTGATTCATACGATACGTTTCATTTTATTTTGCATACGCAGTAAGCTTGTCATATGGAGAAAAAACTAATTAGTAAATTATTTGTTTCTTTACTAGAAAGTAAGAGTTTTCAAAACACAAGATAAAAACCGTTTTCTATAAATCGATATCTGCATTAATATACTGCGTATTTGAACAGTGAAAATAGGAAATCAAATTTCGTATTGAATAATATTCTAATTCACATATCGCTGCAGCAGACTGGCGTTAATACATTTGTAAAAGCAACAAAAATTCATTTGCATAGCGTATTCATTTCCATAACAAATTCACTAGTACTTCCATGTTATAAAACAATACAATTAACATACAAAAAGAGATTATATCTGGATTTATTATCGATTACTGTGCATTACCGGAAGCTGTGTGCACTGTGTTGGTACCGGTACTGGTTACATATCCGGTAAACGAGTGCTTGCTGTCATTCGGGAAATGTAACTCAAGTTTGTACCATCAACTAGTACAAACGAGGATGTGTACAGGAATCATTAGTACAGTGTAGTGTGTGTGTGTGTGTGTGTACTTTCTACATATATGAATTTTGCATTAACTTGCAACTAATTAGTGTAAAAAGAAGTACCGCACAAGGCCGTTACGCTGCAACGCGTTTTCAGCTTGCATGTGACATGTCTAAATGTGAAACACTACATACTTGCATCACAGGCTGCAGTCTTATGAAGTGTAAAATGTTTCTTACTTTTTACAGATATAGAAATATAAATAATATATACATAGTTAAATGTATAACAAGTAATCAAAGCTTAGTTGAATAATACGAAATCCCCGTGCTGATATTGGTGACGTGAACATTGGGCTTTGCAGAGGTTGGTAACACTGAAAGTTGAATTGTAAACAACCGGACATAGGAATCATCGTTGTAGATTTAGCTGTAGCAGGCAAATAATAGCCGGAGTGCGCGCCACTTACAATAAGGATACGATATATTACAACCAATTGAGGTGTCCAATCATTCAATAGAGGTGTCCTGTTGCCATGTCGCGGATATAACATTGGCCTTCAACATGTATAACAGCAACAGTAGCAGCGTCGGCCAGTATTGTACACTGGCACCATAACAATCTGTTGTAGTAGCATTTTAAGTTTGCATATTTGCACACATATGTTATTCAATGTTTGATCGATTGATTGAAAAAAAACTTTCCAGAAATTAATCCCGTGCAAGTTTCAATGGAAATGTGACCTTCCCTTTCATGGTTTAGCCATTGTAATCCACGTCGGTACCGTCGGGATTTTCATTAACATACTTGTAATTCCGCACAGATCCGTACAATAATACAATAGAGTGTTGTTCTCTTTAGCGGACGTTTCAATAAAGATAAAGAAGAAAATAAGTTATCAATTTGTTGTCGAGTTGGTATATATGTACATACATACATACATACATACATACATACACAAGGCCTTATTCAGTACGCGTTAAAACAACCACTCAAATGTGAATTACAGTGAGTGTTGAACAAGAAACGGTTAAATGATGATGGACTGGCGGTAGTCAAGGTAATTCTTGACAATGATTGATATTAGGAAGAGAGAGAGACATGTTGTAGTCGGCAGAAGAATCTCTTACATGTTTATATTAGCCATTGTTAGTGAATTTATTCACCTAAAACAAAAACATAGCAATCGCTAGAGAAAAACATCTCCAAATGAAGTATAAACTATGAAATCAGCGGAAGATTATAAGCACGACAAATAACTGGAAACTTTTAAATTATGATTTTTCAGAAATATCGCTTACCATTTCGGTGTTGATGGACATGGTAGAATGATTAGCATTGTGCTCTCACAGTGCAATGGAATGAACTAATGCATACATACATGTTATGTGAAAATTGAAAACGTCACAACTGGTACATGCCTGAATATTACAAGGTCCGACCTTGCGACATGCACAGTGCCAAGACCTCGGACAATAAAATTGGTTTCGGTTAAAGCAATGTCCGTGTCCGAGGTTGTGTAGGCACTGCACTGCACTGCACTGCATACCCAATCTGTACCCAGCACGTTCCTACATCGGAATTGTCACATACAGTGCATATACGGAATCAACCGGAAGTACATACATACATAGCGACAAATCCAGTATATGTATGTATTTTATATATTACACAAAATAAATGTATCCGATACAGAGAAGAAAAATAATAATTATATCTTGTATATTGCATTTTATTTATATATACAGGGTATAGAGAAAGTAATGCAACATGGCTATATTTTGGTTATTATTGAATTTAGATAAAAATGTTTCAGACAAAAGTTACATGGTAAAAAGTACTTTATATTTCTGTGACCATTAAATTCTCTTAAGCCATTACGCGCATGCGTTACGCTATGCAACTTAAATATTTTAAATGGCAATATACCATTTTGACTAAATTTTTGGAATCAGAAAGACTTTTTACTTGTGGTAGTATAAACATTTTGATGGGTTACATAATCAGATTTTTAAGAAAAATAGGTATCAATTTAAGGTATTTAAGTAAAACTTAAGGAATAATCAGTTTACCTTTGTTTGATTAACAAGTGATAAGTGACAACCAACGCAATTTTCATACTTTTTTTAATTGTTTAGTTCTCACATCACTTGTTAATCAAAATTTACTACCGGAAGTAAAAAATCTTTCTGATTCCAAAAATTTAGTCAAAATGGTATGTTGCCATTTAAAAAATTAAAGTTGCACAGCGTAACGCATGCACGTAATGGCTTAAGAGAATTTCAAGGTCACAGAAATATAAAGTACTTTTTACCATGTAACTTTTGTCTGAAACATTTTTATCTAAATTCAATAATAACCAAAATATAGCCATGTTGCATTACTTTCTCTACAGCCTGTATATACTATATATCTTTAAATAATATGTATGTTAGATTTATTTATCTGTAAAGTCATAGTTGTAATAAGTACTAGCTCATGTTAAATATAATATGTCATTTGTACCTACTTTAATTTAATGTATGTATGTAATTTCAGGAAAAGACAATAATCATTATTCTAATGAAACTTAACTTTCCCATTTGCAAATGGTTTTCTTACAAATAATATGGAACACAACTAATTGTAATAGGAATAAAATCATAGGTAAATTAGTGACCAGTTGAAACACCACCACTGTGTTGATAGTGCAGTACAGCACAACAGACCGACCATCACGCTATACTTCAATTATTTATTTATATTTTACAATTCCAATGTAATATCATATTCGAAAAGAAATGGCTCTGATACATAGTAGAAATGTAATTATTATTATTATTCTTATTATGGTAATAACCAGTCACTTGATATCTTTCAACGCTGGACAAATCCGTCTAATCTCAAGTGATCTCAGTATTCCAGTATCAAAATGTGTTACAGAAATATCCAGTAGATATTTTGCAATAGGACGATATATTACGACAGGATTTATTAAAAACAACCGCACAATGAATATACTTGATAATTTGTTTAGTCAGCAAAAATGGTCAATATTTATCAAAACACCTTCGGAAAAAGTAAATCATTCAGAAGATTCAGTGGCAACAGACAGCTACATTATATACTTTAAAGATGAACAAGAATTTTACGAGATATTAATGTATTTAAAGAGTCTTCTAAAATGGAATCCTACTGCCAAGTTTATTGTCACATCTGGTACAGTTTTTGAGAATCCGTACGAAGTTGCTGTGAATGTAACAAGTACCTTGTGGTCGTTCCGCGTAGCACATTATGTCATAATGCTGGCAAACTCTTCCGATTTAGAGCTACT
This sequence comes from Carabus problematicus, assembly GCA_963422195.1. Classification (NCBI taxonomy): domain Eukaryota; kingdom Metazoa; phylum Arthropoda; class Insecta; order Coleoptera; family Carabidae; genus Carabus; species Carabus problematicus. The sequence goes on from OY728584.1 coordinate 11,492,711, forward strand.
AGACATATACACCTGGCATCCGTACACCACCGGTCACTGTGGTGATCAGTTCAATGATACCACAGTGGTTAACCAATGTAAAGATGGTGTACTGGAGTATCAAAGAAATTTATTCCCTAGCCAAATGTTGAATGACCTAAATGGCTGTACAATTACCGCTGAAGTGACAAAAGCTGAACCTTATGTGTTTTTCCCAAAGGACATGGGTACGAAGAGAACTGATTTACGTCTAAAAGACGGTATATCAATCGTCGTACTAGAAACTATAGCGAAAGCTACCAATTTCAAAGTGAACTATACAATATCAGGGCAAGAACAAGATTTTGGAATAACCGTAGGAAATGACAGTAAGCTCGTAATTACGGGTATAATCGATAACTTGGTGAATAACAAAGTGGATATTGCTATAGGCTTATTTTCGGTAACATTTCTCCGATATCGATATATAGCTCTAACTAACCCGTATATGGTGGACTATTTGACGTATGCTGTACCACTTGCAAACTTGGAACCCAAATGGAAATGTCTGTTCAATATCTTCCAAATATCCACCTGGCTATTAATACTGTTCACACTGATGTTGGTTGCCCTGTGTTTCTGGACGCTCGCCAATTACAGTAGACGCGAGGAGATGGTGTATAAGGTGTTACCTGCCTCTGTATCGAATGCATTTGCAGTTCTATTGAGTGTATCTGTTCGACAACCTGACGGCGGTAACAGCCGCCTACTATTCCTAATTTGGGTGATATTTTGCTTGCACCTGACAATCTCGTTTCAGACTTCACTGATTAGTGTACTGACTAGTCCATCGTACGAGAAACAGATCACAACGGTGGATGACGTATTCGAGCGAGAAATGAACATCGGATTTTTCACCTCAGTCTTGCAGTACTTTAATAACGACGATGATTGGAGAACAAAGAAGATTTCTAAGGAATGGATATTGTGCTTTGGGGTGTCATGTTTGAAGCGAGTAATTTTTGACCGAAACGTTGCTTACGTAACAACGAGAGTGGGTGTGAAATATTTGGAACAACAGTACATCAATAAAAACCGACAGTCAATGATATACTTATTTAAAATGAACGTCGTCAATCTGAATCTGGTAATAGGACTTAGTAAAGGATTTCCATTGCTCCATAGAATGAATGTTCTTCTGTCCCGGATGGTGGAAACTGGATTAATAGATGTATGGATAAAGAATGTGTGCAAAACACAGTACAATACTGGTAACATCTCAGAGAATCATTCACGTCTCAGCCTGTTTAATTTACAGGCTGCTTTCATCATTCTAGGTTGTGGTTTCAGTTTTTCAGTTATTGCCTTTGCTTTAGAAATGATTGCCCATAAGGGTCTGTTCCGCAGACATACATAAATTACTCAAATTACAACCATTTAATAGAAAATATGCAAATGAACTTCGACAATTCTAGTTTAGAGGTTTTTAAGGACACATGATACATTGCCTAACACGTTTAATCTATTTGCTAACATTACTATAACGTATCCTATATAAACTAATGCGTGTTTATTCACAAAATAATTCTAGTGAAATCATAATTGTAATTTTCAATTTGCTTCTTCTGCAAACCTTTCTTTGCTTAATATTACGTACAACTAATTGTAACAGCAACGGAAATGTAGCTAAGTCTATTCTATTATCATATTCAATAAATATTTCAACATGTGTGTAAAACATTTTTCAAGTACATATATCTATTGCAGAAATAAACATATTTTGTTGAATAGAAAGTGGATATTATACTGTTGAGAAACTCATTAACAAATTACATTTTTAATTTTAATATTCAGTGTTGTTATTATTATTATTATTATTAATGTAGTACGGAAGAAGATGAGGAAATAACAAAAGGAAGTAAAGAAGGATACAGAATTTCCGCCATTTGTAAACCGGTATACATATTATACGGGTGGAACAATGATATGCATTAAAATCTTGGTTTACTTATTCGACGGTCTGTCAACTAATAAAAAATCAACGATATTTGAATCCAAGGGTAAGTACACGGAAATGGAAAACGTTCAATAAAATATACGTTGACATATGACACATACATGTATGTAAATACGTATGACAGATTATATATTAATAATATAAAACTTAATCAATGAAACTCGAATTAAGGAGAGGATGTAATAATTTCTACATACATACAATACTTGTGCATACGTAGACATTTGTTTATTCGTTTATGACTGATTTGTGTTTCTGGAATGTTGAAACAGAACATAACATAAGGCGCCAGGTTTTATAAATATTTAAACATATTTGTCCTTCTACGGTGAGGTAAGATAAATGTAGCGACATGAGTAGTACTAACAGTACTCTGAGTACAATGGAATAGCAACAATAATACGAATACATTTCTAGACACTGACACATTCAAACACATTGATTGTTATTTATCAGTTATAAACAATAATTGTGTACATATTACGCTTGATGTTCTTACAAAAATGTAAGTATTTTCTCTATACAAGTGTAAATATACAGCACAATTCTTGTGGTAATTTAATTAATAATTAATTGTGAGATCACACATAATTAGCACACCCTCGTTTTCCATGAAAAAAATTATCTATTCCAGTCACGAAAAGCAATTAGAACGTCACGGCTTTTATAATTACATTCTCACAGCAAGTGTAAATGAATCAGTTACTATGCTGACCACAATTATTTATAGACATGTAGGAGTGTAGAGATTTTTGTTTTAACATTCGTTATCATAGTTAGGTTATTTTGAAATTATACGATCGTATTTATATTAATATTCAATAATATCAATTAGTTTAATCGTCGGGTACACATCTGTCAGTGGAAATTGTGTTAACAAACTTTCCTTCATTATACAACATTATATTTACTGGTAAGTAAATCTCACGTGATACTAGTATGATAAATTAAACTATAGTGTGTATTCTCCCTATCTCTCTCTCGCTTCTGAGAGTGTGTGTGTGATTTATAATAATTACTGTCCAATGTAGAAAAATAAATACAGGCCAAATGCAGCGGTCGAACAAGCGCATGCCTGCGGGATGGAATAATTAGGGCGGAGAATAAATATTTTTCTATAAACGAAATAGACATCTGCGTGATTTATACTAGGTATGTATAAAATATTAATAATATATTGTTACGTTAAAAATTAATTATTTTTTTTAATTTGTCAATAATAAAGCATAGTCTATATATTTTATTGTCTAAATAATCTTCAGTTCGATTCATATTCGTGCAAAAATTCTTATAGAGAAATGGAACATGGTAAACGGCGATAAACGTACGACCGCCTGGAAAAATTGTGCGTGTCATAAAATACATCAGTTTAGTCGTCTCTCAAACAACAATAAACACGGAAAAGAAAAGAAAACAAGGTTAAAAACAGCAATTAACACAAATTTTAGTATACCACAATTAACCTAATTGTATCCGAAAATCAAATTCATTTTAAAATAATTAAGCGTCAATGTTCTTCCGGCTTTCGATTTTCAAAGTGAATCGTTTACTAAGAAAACTGAATACAGTCTGAATTATTCAAGAGCAAATAACACGAGCAAAAGCGTAATTATGAATTAACTAGTAAAACTGTATAGAAATGAAGGAAAAGTGTTGTGTGCGAACCATGTGAAGTAGTAAAAGTTTTACTAGCTTGTCAGTGAGTTTGTTCACGAATCAACAAAGCAGTTCAAAGAGCACATCACATGATGACGATGACTTCAATTACAGGTTAAATCGTGTACATAGATAGTCTTCTTCTCGGTGCAATACTTTCTCCGTCATTGTACACGCATTCACATTTATTTTCACACGATAGTCTCCCTCCCTAACAAAACGATTTATAAATGTCATTTCGGCTGTGGTACAAAAGGTTTTTATAATATTTTATACAACAGAAACCCGGTTCCTCGTTATCGCGGTTTTGTCCGAAACATAAAAAAGAGAATGCCGTTCGTGAAAAAAAATACAGCACATGAAATTGTGTTTTCAAGAGAAGCGGTTTGCATTTTTTAGTTGACGGTATGAAATAAACCTGTAGTACTAAAATGTTGGTTTGAAAGAATTAAATTTGAATGTCCATTACAAGTATTCCGATTGATAAGCACTGATTAAATGGACAAAATGTAAATATATTTGCACATGAGGCGAGCGAATTGTTGCAGAACATGTCTTGTTGTCTTGCGAATACAGGATAATATATTTCTTGTTAGATTCATATCTCCGTGACTGAGCAACAGAGTAATAATGATTTTTATTTTTCCATTTGGTAACATTTTCGAGCAGACCAGTGAACGGTAAAAAAGGTCCGTAAAAACAATTTGGAATGTCTGCATTGACCTACAAACACACGCAGTTGCAAATTTAATTATTATATTATCACAAAGTTTTTATTATTCTGTGCTTGTAGTATCTTAACAATTTATAGAAAATGGTAAGCACGATTTGTCTATTCTTAGTACTTGAACATTTAGTTCTTGTAAACAATCCTTGAATGTTATGTATGTACCTATGTACGAGTATGTATGTATGTATGTATGTATGTATGTATGTTTCATTAGATTACAGAGATATTAATAAATTTCTACAATAACATCCATGTATATTATCATGGAGAGAATATTTATTATTTTTATTAACAGCTAACGTCATGTGCACGGACTAACATTCTCTGTTAGTATCTCCTGTCGAAACTTGTTATATTTCTGATTGAAATTTCCCAAGATATAATCTTGTAATTTCATTGTTATTTAGTTACGCTTTTGTGTAGATATATGTATTAAATTCACATAAAAAAAAGTTCAAACATGGATTTTCCATCATTTTGTGCATAAATGAGTTAGCCAACCTATAGCAAACTAAAAAAACACTAATAAATATATGAATATTCATTAGTTGGTGTTTATTTTTAGAAAATACTTTTACATATGAACTAAATAACGCAAAGACCCTTATGGCATTGTATTTTACTTCATAATGTTTTTCATTAAACTAGTTCACCTATAACTAAATATGTTATTAATAGTAATAATGTATGTATTAACACTACTATTAATTTCACTAAAGAAAGAAAAACCAAATTATAAAAACATCGTGTTCAAACAAGTTTCTTCTTAGAATGTCAACTGATGTAAATTATCTCTCTGATATAGTCAAGGCTAAACATGCCTATCTAATAAAATATATCAATTTAAATCATTTTTTATCAGCCAACCGTCATCAGTTAAAATTCTCGATTGTATATACAATTTACTATCATTTATTTACTAATTTAAACAAAAACTTAATCGTAAAATGCCATAAAACGTATTCTATTTATACCTAACACTAATTGCAAATACGACATTGCTGGTTTTACCAGAAGCATAACATAGGTACTTTATCATTCATAAGCATCTAGTTGTATGAGTGAATTATAACCGATAATACAAGGAAATACACTGTAAAACTTTCATTCCCTTTGACGACGAATTTCAAATATTTACATACTAGCGGCACGTAATGCAACTGTAGTAATTTGAAATTCAGCACTTTGAAAAATCACAGTTGTATAGCGGAAATCGGTGTTTAACAAATTGCGGTCATGTTTATTTATTACCGTGCACAGGTGGTCAACCATTTAACGTAAAACGGTAACTGAATTCTACACTTGCACGTGACGTCAACAAATCAATAATGACGTAACGTAACATTTGGTGACGTTTCGCTACCGTTATCAATAACATTGTGAATTTTCACTTGACAAATCTATCGAATAGTATTAGATGACTATGGTATATCGGACGGTAACTAGCTGGTTATACTAATATCAGGCTAGTTAACCAAGTATATACCGGTATGTTACGACGAGCTGAAATTCCACAAACCTTTTCATTAGGAATGTTTCTACCAATAAGCAACGGTGCTGTGTATCGTATAATATCCCATTACCTTCACGGAAAATTGAACACTAGAACATGTTGTTATACTGTAGTAGTCATATTGTTTTCTAGAAATAAATGTCAAATAAGTATTATAGATAATATCGTTTTATAACATGTTGCTCGAGTATAATCTCCGTATCACGAAGTGCTACGAAGTTGATACAGATCAAAAATAGTCATAATTACATATACCAACACATATATCATTTTCATTTTGTCCTTACCTTATAAGATATGCGGACATATAATGTTTATAAAATAAGGAAACTAACCTCAATTTCGGTAGACACATTATCGGTGTGTCAAAAGAGACATTTCTACAAAATGTCACGGTATAATTTTAATTTCACTAATCACACTCTAGTCACAAGTGACTATAAGCGTGTGTATTTCAGGAATTATATCATAACAGATGTTTATACTAAAATCTTATTGCCTCTTACTTCCGTTAATGACGATTACAAAATCGCCTTTTTTACATATCAGTAAAGAGATAATTTGTATTGCTTTAATAAAACCATAATTTGTAATGATTACTCGCAGTTAAAGTAATATGTACCTATAGTGATAAAAATGTAATTATATCTTTGTATATTGCAGTTGTAGTTTTCTTTTTCATAACGTCTATTGAACAGAATGCAATGATATAATATTCATGATACATATATAAATAAATAATGCAATATAAAATTAGTTAAACAACTGATACAAATGAAGGACTTCAAATGTCAAAATCTTTCGCTTCTGGTACAACCCATAAACACACACACACACACACACACTTACACAGGAAGCACGTTGAGAATGTTAAATGATTTATTACCGTTACGAAACGATATTGCACGATTATTACCGATTCTACGAAATACAAACAGCCATGAAGCATCTTCAAATTATATAACCACTCTTCCACAAAAATAAGAGAAAGTCTGAGAAATAACACCGCTTCATAATCTAAGGAGTAGTTGTTCAGATAGTATATCAGATATTTTAATATTTTACAGAATAATGTAAAAACAAATTATAATAGAAATATGTATGTACATGAACGTGTTAACTTTCATTTTATAGAAGAGTCTGTGACCTACATAGACAAATTATGGGATATTCAGCAAATGGAAATTCTCAAGTAATTTGTGTAACAAATCTAGTTTGACATGCACATGGATTCGTGTTAGTTGAAAATAAATATCGCATACGTTACTTCTAATAAATTTAATTTAGAAATTATTATCTGATTAATAATGTAGATTCTTTGTTAAGAACTACAGTGGTGACAAAACTAGTATTCAAATAAAAAATGACATTCAAATTATTGGATTAGAAATGTTCCAGATCAAGAGATAAAACTAAATGAATTCATATTCTATTTATGAATGTTAATAAGTATACGCGAAATGTTAATATCGCTTGTAGCGGTTGACAACACCACATATGTTCATACACACACGTATTGTAGAGTATAAAAACTAACTTCTCATTAGACTTTGCTCGTTTATCCTTGGTTTGGTTCGATCGCTTTGTTCCGCGAACTGGACAAGCCTCAATCTGTTATACCACCGTATGACATTAACTTGATACCAGTCTGGTAGTAGAAACTAATACTGGTTGCTTGTAACAATTAATGGAACTATGAAACAGTGAAATTCAATATTATATATATATATATAGTAGTTCTAGCTAACTAATAACTATGCACATGTACGTCGCTATTGTAGTACTAAGAAGGAGTGACAGACACCTGCGAGTTGTCCTTCATCCTGTGTCTTTCACTGAAATTTAATAATTATTGTTTATCGTATTACCCAGATCATTCACTTGTGTTTCTAGAAATATCTGCATGATTTTCTTGCTTATTCCATACTGTTATAAATTATCCTTTTAAATATTGAGTACTAAACACGAATATTGCACCACCACTTTACATTAACAAACAATTACCAGCAAATAATATGACTACATTCTAAATTCTATTAAATAATAATAAAAATTAGGTTAACATATTTATGTTTTCAGTTCATAATTACAAACGAAGGATAATCATGCAATTCAGCGGTTGTATTTCATAAAACACTTATTAGATTATTATGATAATAGCATTCCTCTACCATTTTAGTTATTTTAAATATATTATGCAACATATGAAATAACACGACCCTGGACGGTTCCAAATCGTTAGTTGAAATAATTATAGGTAGGTACGAATTTTATTAAAAAAAATAAAATAATATAAGACTGATTCAATGTATTACTTACATTCCTTATGCAGTAAATTTCCTAATTTTATTAAAAACATACTCAACAGTTAGTGTGAAGAAAGAATACTTGTTTGTACATAGACAGTATTGAAAGCCTTGTTGAATGTATTACACGAGGTAAAATCGCTAAATAAGCCTTTCGTAATATCGCCAAGTAAAACAATCATATATAAATTGAGTACACATACACACACGCATACACACACGAATAAGCAAACATAACCATACATGTATTTATATGTACCGTCAGTTACAGGAGAAATTTCATGTTCTTAAATTTCAAAACTTTTTCCATTACGTAGCGATTCGAAAATCACGTTCCAAAAACATATTTTAATTTATGTTTGCAAAACTCTACAGAAATTCTTAATATATAACGTTAATCGTACAGGAAATAACTTTTAGTTAATCAAATAAATATGTATCGACAAAAACGGGCATTTATCATTTAGTTTATCTTGATTGTACACCTGGAGAATATATGTACATACTGTCAATAAATCTACTTTCATTAGCACTGGTGGTTGGTTAACAGATAATGACAAGTTCACGAAAATAGATTTCCTTAAGTAATTGTCATAAACTTACAACGTGTAAATTACCACAATTATCCGTTAATGGCTCTAGTAATGTACAAGCATAGTCTATTGTTGACCTCAACATCGATCGGTTAACAATATCATCGGAATTCGAGATCATAGGAACGGTGAGTCTTTACACCTGGAGTATCCACCACCAAGGAGACAATGTTACTGCATGACACATGCGTAGTCCGAACCAGAGAACATTGTACATGTGTAATCAAACACCCTAAGGCCGCATATGTCCATACACACGACGACACAACGGCCAAGTGAACGGACTTCCTTCCGTTTACCTGTATTGTATGATAATTATCAACAGTGCCGTGTTTCATGTCAAACTGTGTCGGATTTACATACAAGTCAACCTGGATGTAATGTCAGTGTGTTTTGTTTTTCATTGCAATACAACAACGAAAACCGACAAATTGTTGAGAAACCATAACCGGTAGCAGGGTATTACCACAACGGGAGCAATAACCGAAACCGGTAGACGACAGTTTCGATGTAAGATGGCATTATGAAATCAGTATATCTCTCAGCGTTGAAAATAACAAAGTTCAGATATGCAGTACGTACCATCATCTTCCACGTGATGTGTTCCATGTTTCAAATGGTGTAGTTGAGCGTAGTAATGATGATGATGGAGGATACAAGCCAAATCAGTACAGTTCAACATCGTGAAGGATTGTTAATCACACTAACACGCACACACAGACACACGCGCGCACGCACAAACACTGAATACGATACTGGAATGTGTTGTTCACTGTTTATTGGGAAATATCCGAATATATGTTACCCCATTCTTCGCATAGAATTTTAATAGTTAATCTCTGTTCCGAATGTATGTTTATTGAGAAACACTTGTCACTAATTACGTCAGTTGTTCATAATTAATTTTGTGAACAGGAGAATGTGAACTACTTTTACGTACAGACAAATGTGCAGAATCACTCGCGAACCGGGCGCGAAACACAAACTTGGTCAGTAACACTGACTGAATATCAAATATCCGGTGGACTGGTCAATAAATGATTCATTCATTTGTTGAACAAATATTAAAATACGAGAAACGACACTGTATTGGTGTGTAAGAGAAACCGTCAACAACACACAACTGGTAAAACAAAAAACCTCTTGTCTAAACCAGTGTCAAGAAATAAAGTCGCCGAAGTAACTCCATGGCATGAATGTCACAAAACTTGTATAACCGTCACTAACAAAACATGTGCTGTGACATCGTCGGGCGGCATTGGTGGTTGTCAACAAAACTAACTAAATGAGGAAGAGCACCATTGTGTTGTTGTTGTTGTTGTGAATTTGTGTGGAACTATTGGCGCGCGCGCGCAAACAACTCACACACAGAGAGAGTATCTGTGAGATCGTCGGCGGTTTTCGACAATCACCTGTGTTGTTTGGTGATCGGTAGCGGACGGTAAAGACACACACCAATGTCCTTCCAGCCAGCGAGGTAACGAATGACTGGTGGTCGGTTCTGCAGTGATTGTAGACCACAGAAGTAGTGGGTCAACGATAGGCTAGGTTAACGTACTCGCACACACACAACACTGCCCGTGCCACTCATGTCCAATCACCGTCACTATGTGTACTGGCTGATTGGAACACACGGTGAATTCGAGTCAGACAGAAGGTTACTCGACATCAACTCAGCCTACCCAGATCACCGTTATTCTGTTGGGAGAATGTACCTCTCGACATAACGCGCGAGGGGGTGGGGAGAACTTTCTAACTTGTACCCCATCTCATCTGTGTGCTCAACACGACGTCACTTCACTAGACGACATTGTGGAAGTGCATCCAGTACAGAAGTGATGCAGTAGGTACCCGGTGATAACATGTATATAGGTAATGGCCGGAGCTTGGGAAATCCGTGTCTGCCAGGTTGATGATATTTCATTAGTTACGTGTGTGCATCGGTAATGTTGTTTATTACTGCATTCTAATATTAATGGTGCCCGGTAAAGTTCCCTCGGCATACTGTCTTTGGCAGCACAAACAACTTTATGCGTAGCCTCGATAAATATAACAGTCTATAACGCAATTATCATAGACAATATACTAACACAGTCATGTGTAAGATAGAATATGCCACACACTAGCTTCTTAAATGATCCTGTCAGTATCAGTAGTTACTGTGATATTCTATTAATTACAGTATTACGACTTCCACTAAATGAAATCTACTCATGAACAATTGTATTTATGTAACAAGCATTAGTAAAGTTCTCTTTACAGGAGTTCCCAATCAATGATGTTCTGTTATAGAAGTAGAAATGTTTGTATTTGATTGATTGAAACCTACCACCCACCAGTAGCACCTAGACCACATGCTACAATACGGAAAAGCTACGTTGCTAGAATGTACACAAATACCTTGGTATACGTGTAATGTAAAATAACAAACTAACAATAAATCTTAATAATTAATGTGTTTATGTAAAATGGAACTATTAAATATTAACTGCCAGTGTAATAGTAAATTAATAAACATTTCACGGTAATTTTTAAATATGTAATTCAAAAATTAACAATATTCAAATTAGTCATTGATTATTTACATTAGAAGGAATAATTTTAAACGTAAACATCGCTTTGAAAAGGTACATAAAATTTAATACCTTGCAGAATGAATAGTTAAATAGTACATTTAATGGACTTTCTCTTTGCAGAATCCAGCAATAAAATGCGATGGTGGTGTAATGGTCAGCATAGTTGCCTTCCAAGCAGTTGATCCGGGTTCGATTCCCGGCCATCGCACAGTTTTGCCATTTACAGACTCAGTAATGGTTTTAGACGAGACTGTACGTTGAGAAAAAAGAAAGTTCTTTATTTAATTAAAATCTTGCAAGTCATTACTAACTATTGTAATAACGATGTTAGATACAAGTCGCAAGTATGTTATTATTACACGTAAAGGAGGACACTGTTGTAAAAGGATTATCTGCGCTAAATCAGTCGAATCATAGCGACGTAAGTACACAGTGCAGTGTCAGGTTACATAATGTATACCTACGCAGGTTCATCAACGTGCAAATACACCAACAAGATGGTGGTCCGCAGCTGGAATATTCCAGACAATCCATTTGCATCGTAATTTTACATCACATCACGCACTGATGCAGTAGTCGTGTCAAATAATTATAGATTTCCTATCTGACATCATCAATAAATGCCACATCCAGTATTGGACTAGCGCAGAATGTTAGTGAACATTCCCTAACACTGATATACGCAGAAATTTTAATTGAAATATTCTGATCCAACCCTGGAAGAATATTCGCCATAACAAATTACATATAAAACTACAGTTCCGAATGTAACTTATTGATACGAAGTTCATTTCTTAAAAAAACTACATCCAGGATATGTATGTTGATACATGTAATCACAAATATTATAAACAATTACTTTTATTACAAATTAATGTCATTATAAATCACTGTTCGTTTAGCCGATATAGAGAAACACACTGCACGTAACAACTCAAAAAAAGTTTGAAATAGCACTGACGTATTTTGTTTTTAATAAACATAAAATGCAATTATAGTTTTATAATAAAACTTTGATTGAGTGTAATTTGAAATGAATTTCGTCAGATTTTTTTTTGAAACGGTACAGATATTGGTTTACAATAATTTCAACATAACATTTGACCGGCGTTGGTACCCACAATGCATTAGGTGAATGCAATTAATATCACATTAACTGTTACCAATATCTAATAGATTACTAAATGTGTATATTTAAAACGATACCATAAATTAATATTGACCGTTTCAAGGGTGCACCATTTTCAAATCAATAATTATAGTCATTACTTTGTACAGCCACAAAAATTGGAACAGAAGCCGGATTTTTGCTCTACAATTGTGATGGAATAGTCTCAATACGGCTACAACAAAAAAGTAATAGATAATGCTCATTTACAAAATTAATAGATTCAGTCGGCAAATTGTAAAATGTTTTTGTACTTTTAATGAAAGTAAATGTGTTTGTTGTTATTTTATTATAATTACATTAAAAAATGTCGTTACTGTGTAATGCACGTTGTCTATTAACCAAAAATTAGTGGCCAATAAAACATAATTAGTTAGAGTTCCCTGACATATACCACACTCTTACATACATGTAGGTTAATTTGACTTTGGTTAAGTTAAACTAATGATTATGAACGTAGCATAGGATGAAGTAACTAAATTCTTGCATAAATACAAGGTCATGTTACATACACTTGTACGTATGTATATATTCCTGATATTTTTGTAATCTCAAATAGCTTTGTTGTGCGTGTACAAACTTTGCATCAGTAATTAACAAACGTAACAGGTACAAACAGTGCTTAACATACGTAGCTATGACAATGATACTCATTTGTTGTTGACCGAGCATTAAGGTTTTTTTTTTTTCATTCTATAATGCAAACATAGATACACTTTGTATGTGGATACATTTATGTGAAAGTACGTTATGAGCGGTGGTGGCCTTACGAATTTATAATAAAAACCGGTTTGTTTATAAAATCTTATATAGGTATGAATCCAAGTGTGATTCCAGTTTTCTGAAAACAGTAGTACCTGCCTGATAGTTGACGGTGATTATGTATTGAACCTTAATTAAATTAATCCGAAAGTTACCTGACCTGTTCCATGTTGTGTATTGTCCTTATATATAGACAGGGACGGCTTCAGGACCATGTATTTGTTTAGATACAAATTAATTGAATGTTTTTGTTTTATGATATGATTTTCAATTTAGAAATTAAAATGGAACGTTTTAGAAACGAATTTAATTAAATTGAAGCGGGAAATTAGAACACCTTTAGTATCAAATATAGTGTTATTACTAAATTCATTTATTATCCTGAATCTGTTACTCTGGTAAAAAAGTTGTGCTACACAAACTCTAAATCTTAAACAATTCAGTTAGTCATAAACAAAGTTGATTCGCCTCTAGAAGCATTTATGAATGGGACTCTAGAAGGATTAAATCATCATTCAAAATATAACTAGCAGCATTTGGTAGACTAAAGAAGGTGCAAATCAAGTGGGTTGGCCGGGCCATGGACAACATCAAATAACTAACGAAAAAATAAATTTTAAAAACCTGTGCATTTCTCAACGGACAACTTAAATAAAATGCAATAAGCGCAAAACAGCGAAACACACAGTCGTGTTTGCAGTGCGATAAAACGGCAAATAAAAACAACACACCACACACTTTATCACAAAAAGGAAAATAAAACATGACGTGTGAACGAGAAAGCACACGGACGTGCAAAAAACAAGTTTGACTGGAGTTATCAAACAAAAAGTATTTACTTGATTAACCGGCACGGCGCGGGGCGGGGCGGCGTGGCGCGCGGTACTTTTGGACATGGAAACTTGGCAATTTGCATGTGAGGCTGCCTGTTGAAAAAAATGGCCAATTAAATGTGAGAGATCCAGTTAACTATAATAATCCATATCGGTATTAATCAGAAGACACACCGGTGGTGTGACCTCTGTTTTGGTTTCCCCGAAATAGGCGCGCTCAAACAGAGTTATTTACCTGCGTCATTACGTATTATCAATAGTGACAAAAGTGTAACAATTACTCAATTAAGCAGCTCTTCAAAGTATACAGCGTAATATCTACTAATAGTTGTATAAAATTATTATTGAATGAAAATACTAGATAAATAGAAACATTTGAATTAAATACTAAAAACACGATTCCGTAAAACGAAATATCAAACTCCAAACCTGTTGTGGTATATTGTTACTGTATATTTAAGATTATTCGCCTGCTGTAAACACAATTAACATTTAATATTTTGCAACATGACTACGTAAACTATTTTTGTATAAAAAGTTATTGATCCAAAAGGTCAATAAATATTTACGAATTTTATTTTCATTTGTCACATGATAACTGGTTTGGTTACACTACCAATGTGGTGAATTCAGGCATTATAATAAAATGATAATATTATTAATGATTGAAAATGTCATTGTCAGTGGGCGCGTGTATAAAAACGATTCGCAACATTTGAAGATGAAATGTACCAACATATGTAGGTACATAGTACACCGTTATGCAAGCTAGGTAGGTAGGTATTTACGTAACGTTATTCAATTGCAAAGACTAACAACAAATACGCATATACGTATGTAGATTTCTGTGTGTGTTCATGTACTTGTTTTCATAATGAAAATGTAATTCCCAAGACACGAACATTACCACGAATGTCCCCAATTACAGCTGTACGGTACGTCTATGTTAACCAATCAGGTAACACGAGACTTTACCAGTTAAAACCAGAACCTTAAGCAGGTTTCACGATATATTTCTTTTTTGCTATCACTGTTTTCATTCAGACTGGATCAGCGAACTTTCTGCGCAGAAGAAATTTAATCGTATTCAAATATTTGTTTAAAGAATTTGGAAAAGGTGTCGTCCATATGGTATTTCAACAAACTCGTATGTGAACGCAAAAATCTAACAGAATTTCGATGCTGTTTTATGATTCGAGCGATATTATTCAGTTAATAGTTTCCTATGATGAAACTAATAAAACGAATTAGTCAAAATGATCAAATCATAATAATAGCCTCATGTATCTCATTATAAGTAACTTTGATATGTTATTAAGATGTCAGAAAGAAATCAGAAGTAAATGTACACCGATTATAATTGTTATTATAAATTCTAAAAGATTATTATAAGGAATATTGGTGAATAAAACAACAGCGTAAATTTGTACATACATACATATATGTATTAGTCTTATAACGCAGTGAATATCAAAATTTATTTTGTCTTTAGTTCTATACAAACAGCAAGTGTAAACACAGATATGTATACCTAATTTTAGTATCATTATCGTGTTTGCATGACCGTGCATAATTAATTTTCCTCATTTCTTGTTCTACACTAAATTAAATTACCTACATGTGAATTCCTGCATGTACATTTATAAATGTAATCAATATATTATGTTTTATTAGGCTAGTCAGTGGTATTTCTATGTGCTAGCTTGCTAATAGTGATATCTGTAGTATATAACATGTATTTTATATATTTTTTTCATGTAACGTCTGCAGCAGAGTATTTATTGAAAATGATAATTGCACTAACTGAAAAAAAAACGCACAAATTACAGAATATTATATTAGTTCTTCAAGCATTTATAAATGAATTTCAAATTACCGAAATGAAACTTGGTAGTTCAATTCGTACGCGACCAAAAACCACGAAACGTATTTCTTGTTGAGCCTGATGGATTATCATAATTAATGATTTACGAATTATTGGTAAAGTTTTAGCAGTCCAATTACATTCATATATTGCATCTCCTATGGAACACATCTAAAACATGATTCATCATTTCGCATTCATGGACTATTTAGATCTTATCTAGAATAACAAGTTAAACTTTACGTTATAATACACATTAATATACCTGCACTCGTATGATTGTACCAATGAAGAGATAGATTAAAAGATCATAATTATATCCACAGATTTTAAAACTTGTATATCCAAAATTATTAGTACTGAATGATCTAAATAAAACAATACGGATATTTACTATCAGTACGTGTCATTGGCTGTAGTACTTACTGATTATTGAAGTTATACAGAGCTGTACAAATGGTTAATACTGCACTTGATACCAGTCCAGTAAAAAACGGTACACAAAGTTTACAAATATCGTTTGCAAAACTGAAAATTATAAACATATATTTTATATGCAATAAATACTTTTATTTTCAGGAGTTTTTCCAGTAACGTAAATTTCCTTGTGCATTTCTTAGAAATTCGCGCTGAATATTGTGTGAATGTTCATCGAGAAAACACGTTATATAAAGATATATATAGTCATGATGTAAATATACTAACCATTTCAGTTTGATATGATAATCAACGCACTGTGAAACATATTTAATGCATTTAGCTTCATCATCTTTTGTCTTCACTTGTTCCAAATCAATTCGCCTCAAATAACATTTCAACGCATCAATGTCCACAACTAGTTTCGTGACTAGCGCAAAGACGAGTAGATTTGAAGCCAAAAGTAGCATCACAACAAGTATCACATTTAATACATTCCATAGGTAGACAAGCTCATAGTATGGACTTTGTATAACTGTATTCGATTTTGTGTAAAAATCGGGAAATTCTCTTTTCCCAAATATTGCTGGTCGTAGTACGTAACAGACCAAAACGACGTAGGAGGCAACTCTATGAGATTTGGTGAAATTTGATACGCACTTTGTAAGCTCATTGATACGTGTTTGATTATCTGATGGTAATCTTTCAAATGGTAAAGAATTATTGAAGTTGTTTATTAAATTCTTGGTAATTTCTCGGTATTTTACAAAGACTATCACTCTGTTTAATAACTAAAATAAAATAAAATTATTTAAAAATTATTAGTTTTTAATAGATAAAAAAAACTATTTCTAAAACTTTTACTTTCAATTAATTAAACCGTAATGTTTAACTCACCTGTGCTACGGTAAGTGTACCGTCCAAAAAATTAACTATATTATCAATTTCATTCAAACCCGACGAAAATAATACAAAAATATTTGCTGATATAAAGCTAATTCCAGGTATTGATACGATCAACGACATAAGAACGAAATTCGACGAATTGATATTCATATTGAACACATGAAATATGGTTAAGCTTGCTCTTAATATTTCGTTCGGCATGGTGATAATATTTGAGAATGTTTGTCTTCTCCACGGATTTATACAAAACAAACTAGGCAATGCGCATGATTGTATTTGTAGTTCGAAGCGCAGTGATCATTAATAGTTGAGAATAGTGAAAAAGTTAGATTTTTAATCAAGTCTAGTTGGAGTTAGAGTTTTTGTATCTGTTTAATTCTCACATGAAATATACAATCAAATATTAGTTAATAATGTAAAATGTATTTCACAAAACTACCTACAAGTACTCTATAATTATAAAGTTTATGTCATGTTATGCACTTTGAGAACAAATGCAATGCTCATTGTTTCATGTGCATAATTTATGTACCATTTCCAAACATCGTTGTATGAATTTGGTCATTGTGATAAAGGCACAGGTATACCAGGATTATACGTATTTTATCTCACATACATGTTGGCAGAAATATATTTGAGCTTTAGATTATTGAAATTATTCTATATAGTATTGACATGTGTGTAAAAATCGTATTTAAATCAGGACAATATGAGTTCGTACTTGATATGTCGCATGCCACTAACAAGATATGATTTGAGGTGTCTAGAGTTACCACATCAAATTATAATTATTGTCTTAGTGTGACCGTGTCACATATACATTATATATAGGTTTATTTTATTATTATTTTTTCATTACAGGTTACATTTCGGTGTTCCATAAACCTTAATACTATATAAGAATGTATGTCAAAGATAGCGAAATCAATACGCTAATACCTAACGACACACAGAATACTATGTGATACGGGCCGGATCAGCAACAATATGAAACAATTACCTCAGAGTGAGGTGGCTATTCTGTAGCAATTAACACAAAATTCAGACGATCTTTCTTCTTTAATGCATAATTATTATTTCTTTTGATAAAATCAATGGAACTATGAAACAGGTACATTATTAAATTATTTTAAAGACGGTACTGCATATGTACGATATGCAGTATTAGGTAATAACCTGATAACACAGATACCTATATATTATTAAATATTATTGTGATTCGCGCCTACGAGCTGTCAAATGAGTCGGCAAAATATGAATATTATCTGATAAATACTGTTCTTGCTTCAGTTATGATCCTTAACGAAAGATCAGTAAACCACAAAACTTTTGCTGTGTCAAGGCTTTGCGATAAATAATATAATTATGGCACTGTGAGCAACGTATGTAATTTTTGGAACTGATTCATTCGATTACTATATAGTGTAGGTATGCATCCAGTTATTTACATATATGTAACATCGAATAACTGAAGCTGTAATAAATGCACACGTGAAGGTAATATTGTGGTTACATTATTTATTAATTTCGGGGACTCTGCTGCTATAACTTTCGTAAGCGAAGCTTGTGCAATAAAAGAACAGTATCAAACCGCAAGAAATATTCATTCCATGTCTTTCAGAACTTAAAATTGGTTTCCATGACCATGCGCAAAATTAATGAATAGAATTAAAATGTTATAATGTATTTGCTACGATGCGCATATGGAATAAATAGAAGATCTAACATTCATTGGCAACTAATCAGACATACGGATATCAGGTAAAATTTATGATCTTGACCTTCCGCAAAAATTTTGTCACCATACGCGAAGGTCATGGCCCTCTAGATACGGATAATATATTCTATACCATTTCTGATGTAACTACCTTGTACAAATGAATTGTATGCTAATCATGGTCCTATACTAATCGGATTCTCGATAAACAACTTTATATCAGTATTTGGTAAAGTTTTTAAAACACAATTTTGGTATTTTCTACAATTCAAGTCATATTTGACATCATCTAATTTGCGAATTTCCCTGTGACAAGTTTCAGTAACCTTACTATACATTCAACGGTTAGTTTAATTACTTTTTACTTTTATCGGTCACGTACAGCAAGAATATTAAAATCGTTTTATGAGAAATTTGTACAAAATATCCATCGTGTTATTCCCCGTTTTCCGTCACATAACTACATACGTACTATGCAAGCATGGTGAAATCGTGTCTCCAGAACTGAACTCGAATGTTTATTAAAACAGTATATACAAAAAACAAATGCAGTTAGAAAAATCATAACATGGACTTTCCAGTATACCTGTAATTATTCATCTAGGAATATCTAGACTAAATATTCAACAATACCCTATGATATATTTAATCTGTATTGCTTGAAAAATGCATTATTTATTGCAACTATCTACACAGGTACGCATATTATTTACGCGATTTTTCTGTGATTCTTGAAATTAAAATTTATAATGCGAAAATTATTGAACATATTGACTTAAAATGTACAAAGTATTACACAATCTGGATTCTTTTTATTAGTACAGCCCGCCAACGACATTTGTAAAAATCTGAAATCGTATTGCGTAATGTACTCTCATATTTAATTTCGTTATGACATCATTCAACAATAGAACAACGAAATTTTACATTTTCATATGTTTTAGGAGCCTCGACAAGTTGTTATGAATTATAAATGTTTCTTTAACATGTACATGAGATCTTTTTTTTTATATAATCTCTCATATATTATGAATCACGTAATGTTGTATGTTTTCTTATTAAGTTAATTATTTTACGTTGAGTTGAGATTGTAGATATGAAGTCGTCTATTTCAGTGGTACTCGTTAAATAGATGAAGGGTCATGGTAAAGGTCGTAAAGACCCCGCCCGACATACAGAGAATTATTGGGGCAACTGTACAGTATTTGTGCTACCACACGTGTTTCATTATTTATTGTGTAGGTGCGACCTTATTTTCTTTCAATAAAACATTATGTACTGTGATATATATTTTTTGAATTAGTTGTTACTCAATATTAACTACGTATGATCTAATTCATAGGTCATTGCTAAGTTCGGATTATATGACTGTATATTTACATATGACTATTCATCGTTCTAAAAATTACTTACACGTATACTAACCTATATAACTAGAATATTTAAGTCAATTTAAGTGTTACAGATTTTTCTGACCCTGAGTCAAGCGTAGTTCAGGAATAGAATAGTACTCTGACAAATTCAATACAAAATCATTTCAAATACTCAGTCAAAAACGATAAGGAAAGAACTTTATGATGCAAAATAATTCAATAGTGGCTGATGTGTAAAAATTTAAGATATTCTTTTTATTTAGTCAAATTCTAATAGCGATCTTTGGCAACAAATGTTTTATTACTACGAAAGTTGCCATACGCCCAAATTATAACTATTCGAATTTGCATTCATATTACACAAGCAATAATCGAGTCTGTCAGGGTAAAGACCGATAAAATATGTACGCGCTGATTAATAATTGTATGCGGTGAAACATGTTTGAATGTGATCTATTGTTATGATAAAATTCTGGGTGGAATAATAAATTACTTACGAAAGTTGAAAACCAACACCGAATCATACATTGACAAATGATACTGACATTTCATAGTTTAATATACGTATATGTAGGTACGAGCATTTAGAAGGTGGTGTACACATGTGCCTTTTGTATGTTAATCGGCAGCATTGTTATAAATAATGTTCTGCGCGCACTATGCATTATTTTTCGAATGCAGAATTAAGTAACAACAAGGTGTCAACAAAAAGTAAATAGAAGTGTCTGCCTTCATTGTTGTTTAAACACCTACACACAGTCAGCGTATAAGCACACGATGTGTATGTATGTATGTATATCATATAAATGTGTGTGGATGTGTGCATGTATTTACTACAGGCAAGAGAACGCAACGTAGCGACATTGACCGAGTTAGCGATCTGGTCAGACGTCACCTGTGTATGAGAGAGATCCCATAAAAAACACATACCAGATCCGTACTAGCCCTGCAAATGTTTACAAAACAAAAACTACTCGATTTGTTCTCACATACCTTAATTTCAATCTTTAAATAAATTACCGGGCGAAAATTAGAATTTGTAACGAATATTAATCACTGACAAGCTTGTTTAATATTGAAGAAAAATGATGGAAACCAGCCATTCACATGCGTCACAGTTGAGTTAATATACCTACCGTTTAATATTAGAAGTCATTATACAACATTTTAATTAAAATTATCTTAAAAAAAATCTAATTATTAGAAATATTACAATTTATTAATGCGATTCTTTTCAAAGTACTTATTAATTCTTTAAACAAATTCTTAGAATTGTGCTGTTGTATAATTGTTCGCTTTGAGTTCAACGTTCCAGTTTCAAAATCGCATACAAGATTTTTGATTGATTTATCTCTGAGAAATGCAAAGTAGAAAGTTGATATTTATGTACATATATTAACACGTTCCATGCAAAGTGTTTAATATTTATTCGATATTGCATTAGAAATGAAAAGATGTGTTGTTCTATAAGTGTACAGACAATTAATGAAAATAATAACCAATATTCAAGAGGAAAACCAAAAAATCAAATTATTGCACAAAGGCTGAGTATATTCGAGTACGTCCCTGTCTCTTTAGAAGAACATCATTGAGAAAATAAGATGACGCTGAGCGAAGGCAACGTGTTGCATTCGTAATGCCAGTCAATGGTTGCTCGGCTTTTTTCTTCTTAGAATAATTTATGAACTTACACAGTTATCAGTTTTATATTATGTGGTAATCGTTCACCTGAATTTCATACGTTTACATGCCACACGTATTCATTTCTGATATTTAACTGTCAATATTGAAATCAGACGGACTTGGTTGATTTAAAAAATTGAAAAAACCAAGGTGGTACGATCAAGTGAACCTCGATGAAAATATAAATTATATTCGATGCGGTTAAATTGTATAATTTTTCAATCAAGGCAATTATTACGTAATGCAAATCATACTAATTTAGTTTCAAATAAAACGGTCTAATTAACTTTCATTGGTGATCATATTTCTATAAAATTATGTATTTGTCCTTTTCAGTAATAATAAATATGAGAAGTTCTGATAGGCAACACACATTACTGCAATGTATTACTAGTTAGCTCAAATACTTATTGACGTATACAGCGCATATCTGTGACACACTGTGAAAATTATTTTGCAACCATTAAATTATATTACCTACATCACCTTCGCAATTTACATATTAATTTGATATTATTAACCATAATTAGCATTACTGGCCAATACCGAACTAGTCTATAATTTCGGTTTGTTCATTTTATGTAATTCCGCTTATGAAAGCAATGGAAAAATGAAACACGAACATTTAAATGCCAAGAACAATTGTATATAACATACGTAAATATATACAATGATATTTACGCAAGCAGGGATCTTCACAATTATATAAATATGTAGTTTACTTATTAAATTCGGCCGCGGTTTAAAACATACATGTAAAGGTTATCAGTTATCCGTAATTGCATATGATGCATATAAATACATAAAGTATTGTCTCTTTGGTATACCAGGAATTAGGATCTAATGTATAAACACGTTACAAATAAGATAAAATTAAAAAAAAAACTCACCTTGACCATTAGATTATTTAAATCACTTCCGCCTTATATAAAAAAGTTGATACATATATTATACACACTACACTTTATTTTTTGATAATAACAAAAAAATCTAGTAGACATTAGATTGTTAAACAATTTATATATAAACTACTGTCAAGTATGGAGAGAGCAAGATATAAGTAAGTATACGTAGATATTGAATAAAAATATTTGTTACAGAAACCGATCTGTACATTTCGTAAGTTTATACATGACTGAAGCCGGTGTGTACAGGTTCCAGCGTTACATCGCTCCTCTAATATAAAACAGTAATTGGATTTGTAAACTGTAATTTACAGACAATAATGAGGGCAAGAATAAATAGATTACGTATACCACAGATAGGAAAATTTATTTAAAGATTAATAAAAATATATATTATTTCTTACAAGCTAGAAATGTCAATGAGTCAACTTCTATTTATTACATAAATAAATAACTTTTATGTTACAAACACACGAATCTACAATCACAGATATTTTTATGTATATATTTAACTTTGGCAACAGAGATTATGATTATCTTAAAATTATTATTCAGTCTTCAATTAGAAACTATTTTTCAGGCACTCAACAAAAATTCGAATCATGAAATTAAAATTTTAGACATTCAAATATATGTAGTTATTATTAGCAAATAAGAGAACTATTCGAAAAAGAAAGTAATTTATTGGGGCAATAAATAAAATATTCAATTAAATTACGTATATTAAAGGAATGATTAAAATGATGTGTTCGATTACATCGTGAAACGTTTCGTTGCAGAACGGGTTTGACGACGGTTTCCTTTTGACTCTGAAACTATGTCATCTTCCTTATGATTCTCCAATGTACACAAATCATTAGAACTCGCTGTACTTTGATGTAAAATTGTTGATTTAGCGTCAAAATTATGAGTTTTTTTGGCATCGTCAATTCCATTTTCTGTCAATAAAATATTACTCCGTGCAACATTTCCCATGCTCTGAGGCCGAATGACGGAAAATAATGAGTAATTGTTTCGTAAAGACTTCATCTCATATGCATCACACTTCTTGGAGTATTTCCTAGGTTTTGGCATAGGCCGATGACAGTTTTCACTATGATTTTCCTCTTTAAAATGAACACTTTTACGGGTAGAATGTATGCTCATAATCTCATCATATTTCCTCTTGAGCAATGTTTTATTCGCCGTGTTCACCATGTCTGAATGCGCTACAGCATTATCATTACAGTGTATGTCATAGTTTGGTAGAATTTTGTCCACTATTGAGCCGCGCCCGCTTGTTTCATCATAAATAGATTTCACCGAATCTTCATCATATGAATCACATACTATAACTTCCTGAATGGACACAGCAGGAATTGTATCTGAACTTGAGTCTTGTGAATTATAACCTACAATATTAGTATTAATAGTTTCGGGTACAGTTTCTGTGTCCTCGTTGCGTGTATCATTCTCAATTGTCGCATTTGTTTCGACATTAGCTGCACAAGTTTTACTTTTTGTAACAGTTTCGACATTGTAATTTTCAATTAGCGTATCAGACTCTAAACTAGTGATATAGTTAGCGTTGTTGTTATCCGTTTTTTCATTCTCGTTAGCAATGTACATGTCGTTCAGAGTATTAGCATTAACACTTGCACTGTAGTCAGTATTCACGGCACTAGTTTCCACATTACACTTATACTCCTCGGCCATTGTATGATTTTCCACATTGGAATTGTAATTTGCAATTAGTCTGGGGGTCTGTTCGTCGGTAATATAACTGTCATTCACCGCATTCACATTACAATTTTCAATCATAGTAACAGTTTCGACATTCGAATTATACGTATCACTCACGGCTGCAGAACTAATTTCAGCATAAGTCATCTGGATTTTCTTGTCCGGAATAATATCGTAGCACACGTTCGACGTTGAGTTCACCGTGTAATCATTAATAGTGTTACAGATATACTCTTGAATTTCTAAATCACCCTTATTTTGCGGTATCAGCTGATATGACACGGTGTGACCAGCGGGCAGTTCATCTAACACCCGGTTACTGTCGTTGTCGAACTGTTCATTATCTGGTTGCAAAACAAACACTTCGTTTATGTGATTATTAAAGGATTCTACCGGAGGCGTTGCTTTCAATCCATTCTTATCGAGATCTTCTAAAATAAACTCTTGTATGGGTTCGGAATCATCGAAATCAGGTGCTAATTCCGCCTCTACAGTTACCTCTGTACAAGTTTCATCTGTCACAATTAATTTCGATTTGTTTTTCTGGACTGCTTCCAGAGCAAGCTGACTAGCCGCCTGCTCTTTTGCTAAAAGATATCGTGCTTCTTTTGATTTTCCAGGTGCATTACACTTGCCCGACAGAACGCCAATGGGCATGGCGTTGTAATTGTATTTAGTAGTGTTTACTTTACTATTGTTCGAGAAAAATAACGGCGGCGTCTCTTCAAGATTTAATTCTGTAATAATTACAACAATACAAAATACAGTGTTTACAGTATTTCATAACAAGTGACAACTTACCTGGTTTTTTAGATATGTCAATTTTGAATTTATCTTTCAATATGGACATAATTCCAGGTATACGGAAATAATCTGCAGCAGATATTAGATCGTGCATATCTTCAGCCGCAACGGATGTTCCGCCACAGTATATAAATGTGATTAGTGATTTTAACACTGATGGTTTCATACCATTTATTAATATCCTGTCTATGGTTACATCCTTCTGCAACTTTTCCTACAAATCACCGTAATTGTATTTAGAACTATAGATTTAATGTTGAAGTAAAAACTTGACATACTCGAAAATATGCGCTTTTCGCAGCCAAAACACATTTGTGTATTTTCAGAGAATACGATTTACAATTAATGGTCAAATCTACTAAAATTTGTGATTCCATTAAAGAACACAACGTTTTGCACATATTCGATTCATGCGAACTCAATCTTAAAATAAATTTTTCCATTTTTGTAGCTTTCACCTGAAAATAATAGGTTCAGTTAATGAATTGAAAATATAACCTAACATAATTTTTCACAATCTTACCTTGAATGATTGATTACGATTTTCTGATATTACACCAATATATTAATATGATTCTACAAATATGACAAGTTTTGTATTTATTTACGCAAACATTATCACAATTGCTTAACAAACGACAAACATGACACCTAAACAATCAACTACAATCAACAACAGTTTGTTTCGATCAGCGGTTCTAAAACCATAATGAACACGGATGAATGGCAGTAAAATTCAATTATGCTTTATTAAAACAGTATTATAAACTTTTATTATTATACATAACTAGTATGAATCCTCCAGTATATACTGTGTTGAACAATACATTATACATTCAGACAAATATTTGTTACATATTTATATTACTTATACGTATATACATATTTATAATATTATTACCATATCAATATATACAACATAATTAGTATTGAAGTAATAAAAATAGCTAATTCCAGTATCTAAATTAATTTGAAAATAAATTTTCTCATAAGACACTGTAAATTGAATATGTTGTTTAAATATATATATATATATATATATATATATATATATATATATATATATATATATATATATATATATATATATATATAATATCATGTTTTCAAATAAAAGAATAGAGAATTTAAAATAATTGTATATAAGCATTAAAGTATATAGATTTCCCAGTGATTATGTGCAAATAGATCAGTTAATGTGTGCAATTATTTACTATGTGTATACCATGTCTTCATTTAGATCATACATAATGACTGCATGTTATATTTACGTGTAAATAATGTAAGTGTATAAGTACTTATAACAATGTATAAGATAGACTGTAATACAAGTAGGTGAATGTTTAAGAGCACTTATGATGGAACATCTCTGGTTATTATTATTATTACACTATTGTATAAATATGTATAATTATACTACAGTACGTATTAGGGTAGTATACTATGAATATAATACAACCTAAGTAATTTACCCGGTGATTTACCAAAATACCAAATATTATTCCCTAAACTAAATATTATCAATTATATATTAACAACAAAACAATGAAAATACTGGAAAATATAATTTTATGTGAGTTATAATCAACATGCTAAAAATCATAATTACATACTACATTAGTAAGTAAATAAGTATTTCAAAGTAAAACTCAATATACCAATAATTGAAATATCAACGCTACAGTTAAAACTATTGTCCTAGGTACGCAGAAATAATAATAAAATGTATACATAAATTACTACTGTTTCACATATTTAATCATCTATATACCTACATACGTGTGTATATATACATACTTATGTCAAATTCAGTAAATAAATACTGAAATATCAGTATGTAGTGCTTTCATGAATATAACATATATGTGTTTACATGTGATTAAATATGTGTGTTATTATCTAACATTGGTTTCATTCATACTTACATAAGCTACCATTCAAATCCTTTAACAATCAACTCATAAAATATACAAGAGCAGCATTAACTGGTAGAACTCGGAGCAGAATTATCTATTCGACAAACAGATAGTGAATATTAGACTGAATGCAAGTACATAAAAGCTATTGCATGACTAGATGTATGAATTGTGCAGACACAGGTTAAATCGTTCAGTAGAAAGAGTAAGTTAGAGAATTTCTAGCGAATAGAATGAATGATGTATGCAATACGAACTCTTGTATATTTACAATATGCGTCCGTCATAATTTATCCAGAGGCATTCTGGGCAGTTTATAGTAAAACCTGCAGTTACACTGGATTACAAAACAGAATTACGTACTGATTTTAATTCTATTAAAATCACAATCTGTTCAATGTTAACATCACTGATCGAATTCCTTGAAACATGATTACCTTTTTGTATGTCAGCAAACGCTTTCAGTTAAACTTTATTCTCATAATAAATATAAAACATTCTCAAATCAAATAATCAAATAAAACTTTCTATACGTAATATTTGTGTGGTTAAAAAGAAGAGACGAATATGAACACCCATAGACGTTTGTTTATGATTTGCTACCGTATACAAATCAGAACACCCGTTTCCGCTGATCTGGATAAAACTATTGAACGTTAACATTGTATATGACAGTTAGTTGGTGTTAGTGTAAAGTCCTTCTGTGCACGAGTGTGTCGTGGACACTAGCGTTAGAACGCGCTGTAACTGTGCAGTGCAATCTTCACTCTGTCGATGCTATTTCAAGCGATTCAACACCAGGTCACTGGTGACCTGTAGTGCCTTCTGGTACGGAGATTCCGTCAGTGTGTTAGCAAGCCGCGCAGCCTCTAAGCAATGCTGGCGCGCTAAGAACTGCGTCTGTTCTAACCCCTGAGATTTGTGGACTAATTCGAAAGCTTTCTCTACGTCGCCGGGCTCTTGAAACCTCCGCATTATCATTGGATTCAATTCGGGATACTATGAAAAACAAAACAAATATATAAAAACTGTGTTACATAAACAACCAGAGTATAATTTATTCCTAGATTAATTCAATAATTAAAATAAATCAACCTACTTTATCACATGCAAAAAGTACAGGAGCGGTGGCTAATCCTAGTTTAAGGTCAGCTGCTGCCGGCTTTCCCATGGCCTCCGACGATGATACAAAATCAAGCAGGTCATCCACAAGTTGAAATGCTAATCCAATGTTTCGGCCATATTGGAATGCTACATCAATTAATTTATCGTCTGCACCAGCCACTATCGCTACCTATAAAATAGACAACAAATACGAAATGCATACACACATACACATATATTCAGCATAGATTTAGAGAAATTATACAGTTTAAAGAGTTTTATGGAATGTCGTTTTACTAGTTTCCTTAATTGCAACTAGTTAGCAATTTATGATTAAATCGTTATTCTATAATTCGTTCCAAACAGAAATTTCTCCTGTAATTATAATAAAAGTAAATAAACAAATTGATTTCCTCGTTGACTTACTGATTTCAGACTGTTGGCTATGAGTGAGGCAGTTTTTTTGTACGTTTTGTTGAGGTAATGTGCAAATCGTTCATTTTCAGTTTCTTTTGATCCCAGTTGCATGAGTTCGCCCTGTACCAAATCCACAAGGACCTAGAACAGGAGATAATCAATAATATTATGCAAGAAACGCAGTGAAGTTGTTTACGTGAAGTTATTCAGGATCTTACTAACTAAACGAAATCTTATTTAATTCAAAACTATACGATCATGTAATCTGTAATGTCGTGTGTAATTGATATTCATATAGTGTTTATAATGTAGTGAATTGTGCGTCGGTGCCGACATTATATGTACATATTCTTAGTTAGTGTAAGAACTACCGACCTACTGATAATTATACGCCAGTAGATTTGTAAGTACAAACATGGTACACGTGTCGGAAATACTTGTATATGTTTCACGTACTACATATGTATGAATTACTTCTATGTATTTACTAACGTACCAAGTTAACACTCGGTACAAAGTTATTTATTTGCAATTTATGCAATAAAAAATTACGATAGAAATTACAGAATAACCAAGTGAAAGTCTCTCGATCAAATATGAAAATGGAATAACACTAATGTGCACATAACATTTATCATTATTATAGAAATTATACTACCAAATAAACTGTCATAGTTTTGTTACTATTGTTATGCGTTGCTCTGTGTATAAGTATGAAAAAATACTCACCTGACTGAAAGCAATGGTGACATTATCGTTTCTTAAACTTGATAATAATATAGCTGTAACTGCTATAATAAAATCTCCAGCCATTGTAACCTGTAAAAGAAATTAAATGTAATTAAAAAGTAATATGTAGTTCCCATC
This sequence comes from Carabus problematicus, assembly GCA_963422195.1. NCBI lineage: Eukaryota > Metazoa > Arthropoda > Insecta > Coleoptera > Carabidae > Carabus > Carabus problematicus. Next base: position 11,522,518 of record OY728584.1, read on the forward strand.
ATCATAGAGGATTATCTATGAAGCACCGAATGGGACAAAATTATATTTTAACCTACATAAAATAAATTATTACCTACAAGAAATTCAGTACAGCTTGACAAATGTGGCTAGGCAACCGACTAGGCATCAAAATCTAATGTAAACCGCGCCAAATTTTTGTATTATTATAATTTATTTTTTGCAAATTTGTTGGCCGTAATCATATATTTATGGATGCGGAATTTTAACTTTGGTAAGTTTTTTTTTTGTGGGGGGCAGTTAAAGTTAATGTCGGTAATAATTTATTTTATGTAAATTAAAATTTAATTTTGTCATATGCAGAGTCTCATAGTTATTAGTAAACAGTTTATGATTGATTGAGTTCGAATTATAATGAAAACAAATAAAAAACTAAATGTTAGCTATGTAATATTTTGAATCCGGATTTCTATGCGACAAAAACATCTAATATTATGTTTTTATACGCCGTTAAAATATGCTAATATACGCAATAATATTTCTTAAATATTGAGCATGTATGCGGTAAAAAAATGACAAATGATAAACGATTTTGTTTGAAACGAGCGCTTGACATCACATGACGCAATCGGGCCGTATTTAATAGAAGTATTTATTAACCAAATTAATTATATTGCTAGTTTTTTTATTATATTAATAATAATAAAACTAAAATGTCGAATATTTTTAACTCCTAGCAATATAAATGTATATATCAACTGCTTTTTTGTTGTTGATATACATATTTCTGACATAAAATTAACATTTCGATTATAGGGTTTTTACTACTGTTGCGTCATTCAAATTCCACTAGTCAAAAATTATTCGGAAAACGTTAATATAATTTTTTTCTGCAATACTTAATTACTGTACATGTATAAAAAGATAATACAAAAATTCGAGACCATTAATTGGTTGAGACGTGGTAAAACATTTAGAAAACAAGTGTTGTACTGAATGTAATTATCGATTAGCAAATGTAAAGGAGGGAATCATAACGTATTTTGCGAAACAAACCGAAGACTTTCACTGAAAGACCAGCAATTTTCGATCGGCCTACTGACACACAGTCACTAAGCGTACATCATATCACATATCACGTCACAACGTGTAACGCAACCGTTTATAATTCACACGAACATTCAGGTAACATTCAATTATCGGATTCATGTTAACCAACAACATATTCTAAACAAACATATCAAGATACATATATATGTACCAACAACTGACAAGTAACTACTATAGTCTGACATTAAGAAATCCAGAATCAACCAATAAAACTATTATTACTTTGTAATAATCCAAAACTACATAATAACGTCAAAAATACCGAAACCAATCTGAACGACATGGAATTGAAAATAAACGATTTTATAGATGGTTACGGTTTTCGGTCAAGGTTGAACACCACAAACCACTCAAAATGCACTTACGAGTTGGGCAATAGGGATCAAGCACCGCATACTAATTAACCAAAGACAAAATAGCATTTTCGGTAAGTTGGGCCTCGGCCAATTATATCGTACAAGTTACTTGTTTTAGAGATTTCAACACATCTATCTGCAACTTAACAGGACAAGTGGAAGCTGTGCAGACACAAGTACAACATAGCAAACGGAAACGTGGATAAATGCTACATTTAAACGCACTTTAATAAATAATATTTTTACACGTCCGGGAGTAGAAGTCGGTTTCTATGGCGTCAAACGCGGGACAGAAATGAAGCATTTACTCCCTAGGGACGAAAACACTTTTCGGAAGGGAGTTTTTATTATAACAAAGGTTTTTGTAAATAAATGTGTGTTGTCATGGTACGCGTTGCATGGAAACATTTCCAAAGGCAATATTGCAATTTCGCACCGATTTATTATAATTCATTATTTATGAAATTAAGTGTTTCTACTCCCGAACGTGTAAAAAATAGTATATACACCTCGGGAGAGACCACCATTTTTCCCTCGATGTATTTGTAGCCCAGTGGCTTCGCCCTCGGGCTTCAAACTACACCTCAGGAAAAATAAGTGGTTTCTCTCCCTTGGTGTATAATGTACTATTACAAAAACGTAAAAGAATATAGTCATTACTTTTGTGCAATTTGTGGAATTAATTATAACATAATTGTGTGTCAACAGATATGTAATTTCTGAAGATATTGATATAAAAATAAAATGAAAAAAAAAAACTTTCACATTTATAATTATTGCAAATCAAATAAATCTACTTCTCGAATCGCACAATTCTTTGAAAGTTGTAATTAAAAATATTTGTTTATATGAATGTGTACATATAGTAATAGAATTACAAAATAGTTTTGTAACGAAATTTAAAAAAAAAACGCGGTTCTAAATGTTTATGTCTATTTTTGTTCGAGAGGTACTATAAATTCTGGAAAGAATATTTTATTTAAATGTGAACAACGAAGAATTGGAATAACATTAATAATGTTTGTGGATAAATGATTACTTTCACCAATAGAAAATGTAGCACACAGTATATCTTTAGCCATATTGTGTTACATAATTTAAATAAATATTTAAAAGTATGTATACCTATCTACTGCAAAAATTATCCACTTAGCTACATACATACCTACATAGTTGCAAACGATTAATTGGAAATTAACTCGCATGTGTACAATAATATCCGCATTATAAATGTATATTTTGCGAGTAACTATATAAAGATTATAATGTATTCAGTCATATCGATGGTATTATTGGATATTATTAGAAAAGAAATAATAATGTACACAATCACTTGACACCTACCAAAAGTCAATTTATATGACACCATTAAAACAAAAATCTAAAAGAAATTTCACAGTAAAATAAAAATTTATAATATTTAATATTTAAATTCTCGTAACCTCTTGTAAGAAAGCCAAAATTTTCAATACCATGAAAATATTTCACTTTTATTAGTAGTAGGCAATAAAATCATCGATTATTCAATAATTTCTTTTTTTCTTTGAATGTATGTACTCTTAAGCTATATGATACCAAATGCAGTAGACGATTTCTATTTTTATCTATATAAAATAAATAAGTATGTCGGTTATACATATATATGTATATATATATATATATATATATATATATATATATATATATATATATATATATATATATATATATATATATATATACAGGGTGTTAATTAAAAAACTGGCCATAGGCGTTTAACATGTAAAATCAGTTTTTCCTCCTGCATTAGTTACCAAATTATTTTAGAGAAAAATACTTTAAATAAAAGTTGTAGAGAATTAAATTCTGCATCTAAGTGAGCAATCAGATTTAATTTTTGACATTTCCTAACTGAGAAAATCAAGTTTAAAATTTCATGAAAACACTTAAGATATAGGAATAGCCATGGAATTTAAACAAAATTAAAAACAATTGTATGACATTGTAACTGTCAAAAAAATTTGTGTTTCGTAATTTTCGTTCAATAACAGATATTTCTAAAAGTATGGAACAGTTTTCACATGAAGAAAAGCTTCAAGTAATAAAATGGTTCTATTCTGGACAAATTTATCTAAATATTCGTGATTTAATAATTTTTTTGACAGCAAATCATACAATTGTTTTTAATTTTGTTTAAATTCCATGGCTATTCCTATATCTTAAGTGTTTTCATGAAATTTTAAACTTGATTTTCTCAGTTAGGAAATGTCAAAAATTAAATCTGATTGCTCACTTAGATGCAGAATTTAATTCTCTACAACTTTTATTTAAAGTATTTTTCTCTAAAGTAATTTGGTAACTAATGCAGGAGGAAAAACTGATTTTACATGTTAAACGCCTATGGCCAGTTTTTAGCTCATCGACCTCCTGTCGAAGAGCTATAGTGTTCGGTACGATGTCTGTAGCATCTTCCGATTTCAAAAATTTTTGCACAGAAATCCCGGACAGACCCCCTGGACCACGAAATGACTATTACAACATATGTCCGTATGTATGTCGCTCGTCCGCTCGCTCGCTCGCTCGCTCGTACGAGATTTTTTTGTTCCACCTAGATCTCCTAAACTACCCAACGGATTTTCACGAAATTTTTTTTGCAGATACGTGTTATGGTCTAGTTATGCAAGAAACATTTTATTTTTGAAAATTTTCCCTCGTACTCGAGAAAAAAAATATTTTCCAATTTTTTTTCAGTTTTTATTTTTTTTCGGCGTTATTTTTTATTCAATTGTATTCAAAATTTTCATGCATATGCAGGAAATGGAACAATATTTTTCCATATTTTTTATTTTGAAAAATTATGTAAGACCATTGGAGAAAAAAATATTTTTTAAATAAAAATTGAACAAAAGAAGATCAATGCATTTATAGTCGGCTTAGTTTGCTTTGCTTTTGTCAACACGAGAAAATGTATGCACACTTGTTTTAAATTTGTTGTTTTGTTTGCGACCTAGGCACCTAGGATTTTAAAAGTGAATCTAGATAAATAATAATTTGTGATATATTCAGACTTGCACATACGTCGATGAGCTGCAGGCATGTATGTCTGTATACATTCCTAGTTTAATTAACACCCGGTATATATATATATATATATATATATATATATATATATATATATATATGTTATATATGTATATATATCTGCAATAATGCAACTATAAAACTATATACATACCTATATTGTATTGTATGTCACGTGAATATTCTAATATTATAAAAATTCTTTCAACTGGGAGAGGAAGTGAAAAATTGATGGTTATTCATTCAGAGAAATTACGTGCAATTCACGTTATTCATTCTGAACATGGACTGTAGTAAATATACATGTGTTTACATTATAATCAAGGTTAACTAAAAATAGTTGTTTCACTAATAAAAATTCTGAAATATTTTCTCGTGTTGAAGGTAATTAAACAAATATTGTATGAACCTTGCCGAGAAAATCCATAGTTACTTTTTTTACCTTTTAGTAAAAAACAAATTGTAGAGACATCAACGCTACGTTAGACTGGAATAATCCAGTTTAAAAATTAAAAACAACAATGATTGATTTATAGATCATAGATGTATTCTGAGAATTATGACGCAAACTGAATATTATAAGTTTTTCTGTAGTTTTTTTTAGCTCATCGACCTCCTGTCGAAGAGCTATAGTGTTCGGTACGATGTCTGTAGCATCTTCCGATTTCAAAAATTTTTGCACAGAAATCCCGGACAGACCCCCTGGACCACGAAATGACTATTACAACATATGTCCGTATGTATGTCGCTCGTCCGCTCGCTCGCTCGCTCGTACGAGATTTTTTGTTCCACTCAGATCTCCTAAACTACCCAACGGATTTTTATGAAATTTTTTCTGCAGATACTTGTTATGGTCTAGTTGTGCAAGGTACATTTTATTTTTCAAAATTTTCCTTCGCACTTGAGAAAAAAAATATTTTGCAACTTTTTTTCAGTTTTTATTTTTTTTTCTCCTTTATTTTTCACTCAATTGTATTCAAAATTTTCTTGCATATGCAGGAAATGGAACAATATTTTTCCATATTTTTTATTTTGAAAAATTATGTAAGACCATTGGAGAAAAAAATATTTTTTAATTAAAAATTGAACAAAAGAAGATCAATGCATTTATAGTCGGCTTAGTTTGCTTTGCTTTTGTCAAGAGAAGAAAATGTATTCACACTTGTTTTAAATTTGTTGTTTTATTTGCGACCTAGGCACCTACGATTTTAAAAGTGAATTTAGATAAATAATAATTTGTGATATATTCAGACTTGCACATACGTCGATGAGCTGCAGGCATGGGTGACTAACCCATTCTTTGAATACTAGTTTATGTATGTACCTGCTTATTTATTTTAATAAAAAGAATTTCGTACCCAAGCTTTTCTATTATTTGAGAAGAAATAAATATATTTTATTTTAAATTTCAATACACCACGAATCATATTTGCGCAACATTGTAGGAAACAATTAGATTAGTATTCTCACTGATATCAACATAAATAAATAGGTTTTGACATATGTAAATAGGCAACGAAATGCGATATCTTTTAAACATATTAAATGAATACGTGTTAATTCTTGAATCCCATTGATAGAGGATACCGCAAAATATTGTTGTGAAACACAAGCATTGCACATGCAACGACACGCAATGGTACGATGCAAGTACGTATGCACGACACGTGCAATTATGGCACGCGTGTGATGCAAATAATGGATCGTAGTGTTTGATATTTACTAAATGACACGAAATTCTATACTTATTCTTATCATAATCAAATCCATATATGATTTACTTTATTCGGTATAGTTAATACTGTTTAGTTTATGAGTAACATTGCATTGATTTGTAAGTTGAACACACATTAGTATTGTAGCGGTACCTATGTATTTAGTTTATGCTGTTATTGAGAAATTGAACGGTGGAACATGTACGTACGTATGTATTTGTAGAAAGCGAAGGAATGAATTATTTACCACATGACTACAATTTAAAAGCTGCTACCAGTAAGCCGTGCAAGTAAATCATTTTTTAAAACAACTATCTTTGCTAGTGTGCGTAAACCTATTTACATGTCAATCTATAAATCTTTCACTCAAAGTCTTGCACTAATGCATTTATCAGTACTATATATATATATATATATATATATATATATATATATATATATATATATATATATATATAAACGGTTTTGAAAAAAAAAATCCTTAACGGAAATAGCTAAAAAAATATCTTTTCACGAAAAGATTTGGCGGGAGGTCGCACGTAATACTTTGGGCGTTAAGAAAAGGGGTCGCAACCTAAAAAAGGTTGGAAAATACTGTTATAAACGTTATTCAGGAAATAATTGTATTTTACCTATATTCAATTCATCGTACACAAAAGAATCTTGCATGGATATAATAAGATGTGAATACTTTTGTGCAATACAACATTATCTATTATGCCGAAGAACACTAATTAAATATCGAGAATCGGTAGTAATTGTTACTAATAATTACGTTAATAAATGCAACTGTATTGACGAGAAAGTACTATCATAGGTAAACTGGAACATTGCTTATAGCATTAGGTAACAACATGATTCAAAATATCAGTTCACCTAAACAATCACTCGGAAACCAGATTCTCTTTCAATCTTGAAACAGTGGTGAATAAAAATACACGTACTCCGATAGTGCAAAAGAAAATTCATGTGAAGGTTCTGTTTGATGAGGTTAGAGGTATTTGTTAATCTTGACACGGGTGTTCAACTGAAAATTACTTAACTGCCAATATTTGAACAAGTAATTCGTGTTACGTTGCGCGGCAAGCATTAACTTCTTACCATAATGCGCAAATACTGAATATTGAAAGTAAAATCACGATGACCCTATTACCAGGTTTTGTTCTGTAGACATCACAATTCAGTTCAACTATTACACAAAGATGAAATATTGTATAATTCTAGTTTGTATTTGATTTCACAACTCCAGGAGACTGTCGATGTGTTCAACAGTCGTTAACTAGACAATTACAATGATAATAATTATAAATGTATGACTTGTTGATTAGATAAAAATACACGTACTAGATTATATGTTAAAAAATTAAATATAACCTAGAGTTATATTTCATTATTGTTTACCTAGAAACTAAATTCCATAGTTATCGCCAATGCAACGTACATACTTTACGTATAATCATGTAAAATATTACTAAAAGATTATTTAGTAAACAAAACAAAAAAAAATACTATTCAACACGCATTTAGTTATATGAATAATTTCACTAGTGACTGAATACGAGTATTTTTTTATTTTCCGATAATAAACTTTCAAAATTTATGATTTCCCTGGATTTTTCTGTGTAAAGTAAGAATTTTTATATTAGTAATTTTTTTCCATGGACTAAAAGACGCGTGTACACAAAAGACTTCTAGGTGTACCAAACAGGTTCTTCAATGCAACCTAACCTACATAGCGTCAGATTGTGAAACTTGAGGAGAAATGATCGGATGCACCATTGCGTGCACATACACGCACGAACGTCCATGATTAATAGTAGATAATGGCACAAGGCAATTTGTTAGATAGCAAATTAAAACTCTATTTACATTAGACACTGGTGGTAACAGGTATGTGAGTAAACAATAGTAAAACTGACGCCGACGACGACGACGAGTAGAGTATATTCCATATAGATTGGAAATACATATGTAATTTGCTTCAGCATTTGTTCATTCCTATATTTATTTACTGCTGATTTTCTAACATTATTTCACTGATTTATGACATTTTAAAATTTAATCAATATTTAGTATAATTCGATATTAATTTTAATTAATGAGATCCTGTTTAAACTAGTTTTGGATTTTCAAGAAGTAAACAACGAAAATATTCGACAACTTAATAGAAGTTCAAGGATATTTTAATACGTAAATAAGACTGAGGGTCTCCCTGTACGTATGTAGAACACAGTTGGAGACTTCAACGATAGAATAGACAACAAACCTAACAAAAAAAAAACTTAAGATTCATTATTTATATATTCTTGATTAGGCTACTTTTTAATACATAAAAACTAATTTCTATATCAGCTTGAAGGTCAATATTATAATAATATTTTGCTGTTTTACTGCAGTTGTAAATCAACAACTTATTTTTTTATGAATATATTTGTTTTATAGTTTAAAATTCTGTTAGCAAATATTAAATACACTTTAACGGAATATAATTATGTACTTAGAAAATAAAATATAGAATTTGCAAGATATATATATATATATATATATATATATATATATATATATATATATATATATATATATATATATATATATGTCGGGGATCACCCTGTATGTTGACCCGGTGGGCCGCCCTCTGTGTGGGCCTATGGTGTTGTTTATAAACAAACGGATACGTCAGCACGCGTCTTGAGCAAAACGTGTGCTAAGCAGAACCGAGTGAGCTGATTAGAAGCATGGTGGTCGCTTAGTGAGAAGCAATAACAATTAGTAAAACAAATAATCAGAACTGTAACGACGAAGGGGCACTTCGACCCTGGACTTCGTCGTGGTCGTATGATCAAGCTGGATCTCGGGACTGCCACGTGTCTGTTGTGCTTATTATTGTATTAAAGACTGTTTCTAGTGTTAATTATTGTATTATCATCTTTATATTAATCACCGCCTCGACATATATATATACATATATATATATATATATATATATATATATATATATATATATATATATATATATATATATATTTAGTCGGATAATAAATATTTGTTCAGACATGTGAATGTTAATTTAACAAATAACGTACAATCCTTCACATTTGTTGAATAAGGTAGCATTTGTTTAATAGCTACCATATCACACAATATGTTGTAAAATGTGTGTTTAAAAATCAGCAAATAATTACAGAACCTTCACGTTTTTCTTCAGTTACGAATATTGATTTATACATCAATGGCAAGTAGCATAACATTTTAGGCAACGAAAAACAAGTTATGGAAAACCTGTGGGTATGTAGTGATATTTTAAACTTTCTTGCCACACTTGGTGCACTAATATATTATTAGTTTTTCACTGGATCGCATCTATAACTAGAACCTTAACAAGTGGGGTTAGTTGAATGCGACTTATCGTTTACGATTTTCAATGTTCCAGACTAGTAATTGAAGTATGTATGTTTATAATAAGGTACACTCATGTAGACTGGACAAAATAATAATTGTACATGATTGTTGTGGAATATGCATACGTACATTATATGCACAGTGCTGTTATACTGCAAGTACTGACCTGTTGATCAGTGTGCAGACAATGATGTGTGAGGATCGAGTGACATAATAGTTAAACAGATCGTATACATGCAAGTGAGTGTGCGTGTTCGCTCACCTTTTTGTGGTTCCAGAGCACGTTGACGCTTGGTTTTCCACGGCGGAAGTCGGCCTGATCAATTACATCATCGTGAACCAACGATGCTGAATGCATCATCTCTGTAATCATTGCTATTTCTTTCTGCTTCGATAGTAAACTGTAACAGAACATATACGTACATATTTATATACATATATAAAAAGAAAACGTACACAAAATATCCATAATAATTTAATTACAAGAAGAGCGTATGTTTTTAGTGATACATTAACTTATATCAGTTTTTTTGTTGCAAAATAGTGATTTAAATTTAATGTGATACTATAAATGTTTTATTTTGTTTTACGAATATTCATATCAATATATGCTGTTGTATTTTTCTTTAATCAAATTTTCAATCTATTTACTACCTAAATTACGTATAATTTCTTTTCGGACTCGTGCAAAAAGTGAAATTAATGAGCAATTTTTTTTTTATCTTTAAGTGAAAATTGATTCTATGCATACACAAACGCTGAAACCAGATTTTACTTTTCGTATAATGAGATTCAGCAGCAGCAGCAGAAGCAGAAGAGAAAAAATAATAATTTCACATGTTCCACTTCCTGATATCCGGTTCTGGCAAACCTTGAAGTAAAAGTAAACTATGCGTGTCAGTCAACACAGATATCGAGGAAGCGAATATCGTGTTAAATGAACATTACACACGACAGGGGGGGTGGGGGGGGGGGTCAATACGCTGCTCAAGGTCACCATGTGAACTTGCGAAACTACACTGAACCAACGTGTAACGGATTCTATGGTAGACTTGTTTGTAAACAACATTAAAAACAGCAATGCGTGACAAACGTCTATCGAAAATAGTTCATTTCAATTTTTGCAGACTGGAATATTTTCCAATATGTAATAACATTTGGCAAGCACAGTGACATTTCGAATGAATAGGTAAGGGACACGTACAGAGATGCACATATTGCAGGTACGTAATTGTAATTGTGTCACTCGGTGTGCAGCTGGTTGGTGTGTGTGTGTAGTAGACTCACCTTTCTTCTTTGTAGAGGTGATAGTTGATGGCTCTGGCCATGAGTATCGCAATCATTGGCCTGATAGCTTTTCCCTGGCCATCGAAGTAATATGTGACAATATTTTTCACTTCTTCTTGACTCGAGTTTCGCCGCAGGGTCTACACACAATTATACAAATATCAGACACACAGATTTTGCAATAATATACGTACATGTGTGTACAAGCATGATGTTATGTACGCATCTTTACATACAAACTTACTGTTGTATTACAACAAAATACTACTATTTCAATATTATTAATTAAAAATAAATGCCATTCTTCTAATTATCATAAAACTTTAATCAATCAATCAGTCTTATCCGTGACATATTTATTTCCCATAGTGTTTAATCAATATGCATTTTTCTTAAACAAATATGCAATTATGATTATACATTTATCTTACGCAGGCCTGTAGCTAATTGGAAAGAACCACTGGGTACCGGGATAGTAATTAAGGAGTATATTTTTGTCCCCTGAAGTACCCAATACGAACCTTGACTTAAATTGAACTTAATTTCCAAGTATACACAGTGACAAAGAATACAGCAGGATTATTGCGAAAATCCACACTCCGTAGACATTTGCTTTGTGTTGCATAATTATGTCATTAGTCGATGAGCAATGATCACTATATGTATTATCAAACAGTCTTTTCTAATCAGTTACACTGCTCTGGCCAACACTATTATATTAGATAGTAAGTAATTTGAAAATATCCTCCTGTATTTCACATACAATCATAATTTCTCTACCTTTAATATGTCATCTTGTCAGAGCATTTTTAAAATTCACTATTACAATGTACGACGGTAATAAATTTGTTTTCAGGTAAATATATTACTTGGGCAATAATAACTGGTGGAACGTACAAATTGATTAGCCAATTTCGGTCAAGGAGAGTCACTGACACCATGTTTATTTTTTTATTTAATCCTATACATATACGTACGTAATATGCATACAATTCAAAAATATAAATACATTTCATCAACGTTTAAATACCTACATATATGTGTTGGAAATTAGCAAGAATTTCATTGAAAAATCTCTTTAACAAATGAAAGTCTACAAAACTAGTATGGAATGTGTGAATATACTGAGTTAATTTGATTGAGATGAAGAAATTTCTAGTCTGTGCTCTTGAAAATCACACTTCATTGTTCATACAGACACACTTGTAGGAATGAAATTCCTGCGTCCGTCGTCAGTGAAGTGAACTCACACGATTAAGACAGCAGCAAGTTCAAGGTGGAAAGCGTAAGAACCAGTCCGTACGTGTATTGTCAAATACAATGGACTAGACCGTGACTGATTAACTGTTGATATGCAACCAAGCGATCCTATCAATATCGGAGAGTGTGCACGTCTTCTCTACCATGAGAGAAATGAATGTATGCTTTTAGATTTCGATTTCACTGTCTGTTGTTAAGTTTCGATAATAATTCATTCTAATACACGAATGACTAACGAGGTCATTCACTTGTATAGCACCTTGAACTAGTACAGCAGATCAATTAAAAATAACCTATGGACATGAATATGGAGAATATGAAATTAAAACTACAGTGACACAGTAATCACACGCATTTTACGTTTTCAGTGGTGAATATTTATTTATAACAAGTTAATGCTCTGAATATCGCTATGAGTAAAACATGTTTATGAATCTCCCGAACACGTAACACAATAAAAAGAATTAAAGAAAGTTTGAAAAATCCCGTACAAGGTTAAATCTAGCGTGAAAGTAAAATATGTAATTTATCAAAAAGATTTACGACAATAGTCAAGCAATTAAAAAAAAAATCAATACTATTTCACATCTTTCGATGTAATTAAATCGAATTCTAAATGTAAAACAGGTGAAACCATGCGAATATAATGCATATTGTCACATCGGTTGGCGGTGGTGACATGCATGATAATTATAATGAATGCTCATTGAAAATTCATTGTGTAATTAAAGCAAAACACTGACGCCGATGAAAGAGGACGTTGCTGTTGTTGACAAACATCATCTTCCCATGAAAGCGAACAGACGGTAACTTTTACTTCACAACCACAGGGAATAAACGCATTGAAGTCGTGTAGTTGGAACAATAGATTAGAAAACGACATTTGAGAACACTGAAGATGTATATAAATAACACAACAGTGAATACATTAACGAAAATATGTGATATTAATTGATTTCGTTTATTTAGAAATAGTCCAGTGATCTTTTATATAATACAGAATCCCGTTTTTCAAGTATGTGATTCTGGAATGTTAACAGTTTTTGTTTCCATAACATCTGTTTGTGATAATCATATGTAACTTGTACAACAATGTCTAGTCTACAAATATCACACTCTTTTCTTGCAAAGGAGTCGTTATTACGAAAACATTTTTATGTTCCTGTTTAACGAGCCCGTTGTGAAACATCTACATCATTTTATACGCATATGTAACTGTCACAAATAAAGAGACATTGACACAGTCTCTCTCTGTAAACACAATGAACTGAAACAAAAACAACAGCGGCTGCAGGTCGGCACGCTATGCGACCTCGCGACCAGTGCAGGGTTGAGGCTGAACCATACGAAGTTTCTAAATGACAGGTACGACTATTACAGGTCGCTGCCTGCTATTGTATTACAAGTGGAGGATCACTGGAATGCGATCACCAATGCGGAAACGTAGTCTTATGCATAATGAAGTACAAAGGCAAGAAATATGATTTGGTTGCTTTATGATGCCAAGTGTTAGAAGGATAAATCCTATGATACTCACCATTCGTATTTCATCATAGACACTCTTCAGGTCATCCTCGAGCAGACGGTACGGATCAACTTGGTATTCGGGTAACGAGCCGGGCTGATGGGTGTGCATGGTGGTAAGAGAACGAGTGTATCGGGGACTCCCCCGATCCGGGTTACTGCACGGATGCCAACCATCGCACAACGTGCTACCAGCAACAGAACTCGACCTCGGCAATGTACTGTGTCTCAGATGGTTCTGGAATCAATCAAATCACAAACTATAAACATATAAATAAATTCTTGATGTTACAATCCTTTTGGGTGACAACGCTAACTTTGTATTTTCTGATACACAGAACAACAGTGTTTGAAGACCACTGATAACAGCTATTCACGTAGTTACCTGTGCCCGCGAGCGTTTAAAAGGTTATTTGTTAAACAAGATAATATAATGTACTAGGAATACTGCATATGTTGCAACATTGCGTCTTGAGCAATATCGTTAGACACAATCAAACAGTTATTGACCTTTATTATGGTTGGTGAGAGACAAAAAAAAAGATTATAACACAAGTTCGAATATTTTAACATTTTCCAAATTAGAATAATTTCCATGTACTTTTAACCACGTTTCGTTGACATTTATGAAAGATATTGTAATAATTGTATTCCCGTAGCATAGATTGACGGTAAACTTGTGCAAAATACTGAAATATGAAAGTCGCATCTTGTTACAGAAGAAATATTTTCCAAAACAATATGCTTCTTAAATTATTATGTCACAGGAATTATATCAATTTTTAGCGCGTTAAAATCCACGAGCGTAACGGGTTTTATTAAATTGTCCACATATGTAACGTAACACATACGTACATTGTACCCAGACAAATAATGAGAAACCGAGAAGAATTTCATCAAGTATTTCTTAAAAGTTATTATAAACAGGGAAATAATAGAAACTATGCGCTGTCATCATATTTTTATCACCAACAACAAATAAAACTGGATCAGTTATAGTGAAAATATAACCACATTGTAGGAAGAACACCATATAGAAATTTGTTTCATAAACGACAAGGTACCAATTTGTAAATATGTATGTACAAAGATCTACAACATATCAAGTAAAAAAATGTCACAATTCTTTTGGTGTTACAGACACAATTGCACAATGCTAAATGAAAACAAATAATTTGAATGCATATATGAAATACAATATGTAATAATTTTTGCGAAATCTATTCTGTCCGATATGGATGTAAAATAGTGGTAAAGTATAGTAAGTTATTAGATAAATAAATATTATGTAATATTCTATATACATTTTACGTATAGGTCATTCATACTGGTTTTGTTACAAATAATTTTAGAATACGACTTGAAAATCTACTAGCTCTATCGTAGAAGATATTTTCATATCTATAATATTGTGTTATTAGCAAATAAGTAAATAGTAGTATTTCGAGATATAATTTATATATATATATATATATATATATATATATATATATATATATATAATATATATATATATATATATATATATATATATATATATATATATATATAATATATATATATATATATATATATATATATATATATATATATATATATACCGGGTGTCCCAAGAAATCTGGGACATAGGGAATTAACATGTAAAATTGAGTTATTTTTTTAATTCTAAAATGCCAATAACCTATCTCTACACCTGTACCAAATTTCAGAACTCTAAAATGAATAATACAGAAGTAATCGCAACTTTTTCAATTTTACATGTTAATTCCCTATGTCCCAGATTTCTTGGGACACCCGGTGTATATATATATATATATATATATATATATATATATATATATATATATATATATATATGTAGTAAGAACAGGTGAACAGGTATATCTAGCTGGCTGTGCTGCCGTGGACCGACTCAAATGCCGATGGAATGTGAAAGTGGTCTGTGGCACAGTGTATCTCGGACAGGAGGTATTATAGCCAGAAATCAGAGTTCGGTGTGTGTTAAAGACATTCATTCGGTCAGCGAGACTAGCCGTCACAACACCGCGCTCAAGCAAACCACTTACTTTCGATCCACGAGAGACGACGCACCATTTAAATACATACATTCCACTTTCCACCAGCCAACGACGACCGATCGCTTTGGTAGTCTGTTCGTGCGGCGCGCAACCATACTACTCTTTTGGTCAACGAGTTTTAGATATGGATAACACTTGAAATTCAATTGGTTTTTTTGTTACTACTTTGATTTGCTTTTATTTAAACTGTTTTCCTTAGGACTATCGAGATTTCTCAGGACAGACCCATAAATAAATAACTGATAATAAGTACTTAACGGTTTTTGTTGGGACACTGCATTTTAAGAATAACTTGTTAGCCTAATTGAAATTCATAGAATTGACAATATAAATACTGCAGGTTAAAATGTGTGATGATATCACATATTAAATATTGTTTCGAAGTGTTTATTGCATGCGCTGGCCTTATACACAGAGGCAGAATGATAGTAAATGTTATATGAAGACATGAACTATGTGTGTATATGTACACATACTACAGATACTATCAATAACAAGTAGCAATTTTCCCGTGATCGTTTTCAAATGAAATGTTAAATACTAACATTATTAATAAAATAACTAATATGTGAATTTGCATTATTAGTATTGCTTTTGTAGAACTACCGGATAGCAAATATCGGCTAAATAAATAAATCATTAAGTTCATTAAATTTTGTAGCTAAAGATGTTTATGACATCTCAAGGATCGTACGTACTTAACACATGTAATATCCGCCTCAATGCATATAAAATCGAACATACATACATATATTTTACATTAGGAAAATTCTTAGAACAGTTTAGTTAATAAAAATTTTATAAACTCTCATCATAACATTCTAAATACAGAAATGAATATGTACGCCGAAGTTCAAGGATCTGATTTAACATGTGCTACTGACAACATTCATTTTGTCTTCGAATAGATTTCTCAAAAGTGGGAGCAATGCAAATATATTATAGATGGAAATGAGGTCATATAATAACATGCATCTCAGAGGGTCGTACTTCATTAGTCTACCATCCGCCGAATATTCACAGTGTTGATCATTTCACTGAAAATGGACCAGTATCTTCGACCAAACGTACTGAAAATAACGGGTGCTTGGCCGTTACCAAACGATCACGTGAAAGAACGCTTGAAACGTTTGAATTGTTTGATAAATAATATTATTCAAATTTTCGGTGCAGTCAGTTTAGCATACGACTTTGTGCACAACATGTCTGTTATATATTTGGCATGTAAAGGTTTAACGGGTGCACTAGTATTAGTGCAGGATATATTGAAAAACTTCTCATTCATGGTTCGACGGAACTTTCTTCGGCAGATATTACTATCACTTGACGATCTATACGAATTTACACCGTTACCAAACACGGACGTGAGAATTACGGCAAAACAAGCGAAATACAAGCGTCTTGCACATTATTGGATAATTGCTATCATCTGCAGTTTAGGTCCGGCACTACTCATATTGGTCGGGTATCCGTGGTGTTTGTATTTCATAAATAACCAGACAGATCTACTCATTTTGACTGTGTTTAATGAAAGCTCCATGCCGATTGGACAATTCATTCTTCTGTATGTTGTGGATGTGGCAGTCGGTTACAATATTGTCTCTACACAAATAGCCACTGCAAGTCTGTTCGCCAGTTGCTTGTTGTGTGTATGTTCGTGTGTGGATGCACTGAAGTACAGTTTGGAAACTGCAACATTCGAGGCTATCGGCCAACAACGGGTGACACCATTGTTTGGCAAATGCCTCGTCTATCATACCAAATTACTAGTGTAAATACATCATAATCAAATCGTACATACTATTCGTATACTGAACGGAAATATCATGTTTGCAGATTAATTAAAAATATTGAAAAACTCTTCAGTCCGCTACTGTTGACGCAATTTTTTGTTAGTTCCACGTGTATATGCGTTGTGTCCATCCTTCTAACTCAGGTCCGTGCAATTTATATACAAGTTTTTTATACATCCGATTACAACACACTTTTAATAAGAAACCAAACAACTGTTTCAGGCGCGACTGGATCCAGGTATTCAATTCGTATTCATTACGTATTTAGTCGGCATCAATATTGAAATGTTTCTCTTCTGTTACTTTGGACAACTGTTACAAACCAAGGTAAAGCAAATTATAGAACTAGTAAAATAAAGGAAAATTTATTTTCTAAACTGATACATAGTTTGCAATGCTGAACATGGCTGTGTTTCACTATCCTTGGTATGCAGCGCCACTCGCGTATCAGAGGAACATCTGTTTTTACTTGTTATGCAGCTCCAGACCTGTTGTTTTAACAGCGGGTAAACTGAAGCGTATTAATTTGGAATATTATTACTCTGTGAGTATCTGTTATGGGTTTCTTTTCACGTTTAATCGTGAAATAATATTGTATGAAACTACTGCATCGGTTACATTCCCTCATGTATGTTACAGCTCTGCAAACTATCCATTTCCTATTACACATTGCTTCGTAGTGTAGTCGGAGACAAACATCAGTAAATCATTATTACTGTCCATGGACCCGCACACAAAAACACACAAATTAGTGCACATTAAAAATAAAATCACCTCATGTAATCACATACTTGCAATTTACTCGTACAATAAAAAATAGTTTTGCGAAAACAGCCCTTAAAATATCATTCTAAGTTATCCATTGTACATATACTGATGGACCAGTAAAGTGGAAATGTTTGTTATAACAATATTCAATCATAGGGATTTATCCGTATGTAAATTTCTACTCGTATATACAGTGGACACGGCTGTTGTATGTAATAATATTCTAATGGAAATAGCCACGGCAGTTCTATTTACCAGTTGTGTGTTGTGCATATGCTCGTGCATTGATGTTCTCAAATATAACATGAAGATTGCAACCGACTCTGCTATCCACGAACAACACCATTGTTTGGTGAATGCATCGACTATCATAACAAAATTCTACAGTAAGTAAGAGAATTAATAACACGTAGGTACCTACTATTTATATACTAAATATCTAAATCAATTTTCACAGGTTGGTTAAAACCATTGAACAATTATTTAGTCCATTATTGTTAACGCAATTTATTATCAGTACCATTGGCATATGTCTTGTAACTTTCATTTTAATGCAGGTCAGTGTAATATTGAATCATGAAGCGCATTTCACAGCCATGTCAGTTGTGTATTCCCATAGGAACATGCTATTATGAATACTGACAATGCAATTTTATGCTACATATTTATTTTTACACATTAGTATAATTTCAATAATAATTGGTTAACGTAGACTGAACAAGAATATTGTAATTTCTCAAAAATACCCATTGGAAATTATTAGAATCAGAAATATATAATTTTAATAGAAAAAAAATAGTATAAAATGAATCAATCGGAATCAAATCCAACGTATTTCATGTACATTGTCTTTATTTAAGTAAACTATAGGAAAATAATAATAAGTTTAAAGAGATACATTGTTTGCAAGTATTCTGCTGATTATGCAAGAGTTTTTCTTTTGGGTTCGGACAATGATGTTCCCGGTTGGTCTATGGCCACTACCCAATAAACTCAGAGCAGATATGTTTAAGAGCATCATTTGCGTAGTGTACCAATGTATACAATTTTGTCATTTACTGGAACATGTGTACGGGATATCAATGTCACATACAGAAATTTTACTTATCGTCGAAGATGTAATATTCATTGCGACAATGATTGAAAGTATTGTGAAAGGTTGTACGTTTCAATTTCAACGAGCATTGATGCGAGAAATGCTTGCAATATTCGAGGACTTGTCCAAGAATACGCCAATACCAAACAACGACACACAGATTGTCGAGTCAACACGGAAGTGGAAGAATCTCGCACATGTGACGAACAAATTAATCTTCGTGATGTATATAACACCGAATGTGTTTTACAATCTGTTACCATTCCTCACGTATTTCTTTGGCGATTCTGACACGAGCCCAACTGACGACTCGTACCTGATCATCGTTGCTCTACACATTTACATGGCAGTACTGGGAACCTCTGTTGTCGTGGTGTTCGCCTGTGCTGAGAATTATTTCCTTACAAGTATAATGTACATATGCTCACGTCTCGAGGTGTTGCAGTTCAGCATGGAAGCAGCCATGCAAGAATCCATAAAGGAGAACAAAACCACGCCACTGTTCGGGATGTGTGTTGAATATCATAAGAAAATATTAATGTAACATTCAGTAACATCACATGCATTTAATACACACTCACTGAGAAGTATTTGATTTTTTAGAGTTACCGGTATGATTGAAGATTTCTTTAGCTTTATATTGATAGTGCAATTTCTTTCCAGTACCATTTGCATTGGTCTGATATTATTTTTGGCAATGCAGGTTCGTATGCAAATAACATATACGTATATTACAAACTAAAACATGTAGCTATATATTTCAGGGTGATATTAGCTTGATAAACAAACTATATTTTGGTTTATTTTTTACCTGTATGAATACGCAATTATTCATTTATTGCTATTACGGACAAATGTTGACTAACCAGGTAAGGCATTATCTGTTATTTGTTATGCAATGTAAGCTGAAGCAATTTTCCTTCACTGATAGTCTTGCAATAATAAGTTGTTTATTTTCAGTTTGCCGTATTAAGTAACCACGGATTCCATTGCCCATGGTATCATACACCATTATCCTTTCAGAAGGACATCAAGTTCTGTCTGGCGCGTTGTCTGAAACCAATTACGCTTACTGTATACAAAACTATGCCCGTTAACTTGGAATCATTCTTTGCGGTTAAGTATACTGATTAGGATGGTTACTTCATCATTATTAAAACTGCCACACTAATCAATGTTGGTATGATTTCAGATTGCAAAAACATCAATGTCCTACATAGCCTTACTCCAAAGTATGCAAGACGAGGGTGATGATTAGTATCTAATTACAAACAGATTTTTATATAGAATAACTTTCAATTTACTACATGCATAGAATTCAAAACAGATGCTTTGACAAAATTAGTAATTAATGTAACAGTATTTACAAACACATCTAATATGTGGATAAAAGAGTAAATTAAAAACTCGATTGACATTTTATTTACCTACATGTGTCATCTGTGCTTTATAATCACATACTGAATAATAAATACTTCTACAAGTGTGAATGTTCACGACACTGTTGTTATACTGAAATGTAATATGAACTTTAGAGAAATAAATTATAGATACACATTCACACAAACATATATGGTTTAATTGAAGATCTAATTTGTAAAATAAAAGAGAACAAATCAAATACATTTATTGTAACATGCTAACATGCATCCTATTATTGAACTGAAACATGTTTATTTCCGTTTGAAGTAATTTTATCAACATAACTATTCTCTTTATAAAGTCGTGGCAATTGTACACAATAAGATATATAACACAAGAAAAATAACAGCATGATCTAGTGACAGAAATCATTCGTCCTATTCAAGTCAACCAAAAAGATAACGATATTCATTGGGATTTTTGTTTTTCATATTAATTATGAACTTAGTTGAAAAAGTAAATTATTTTACAAACCTATTCTTATTGAAGCAATAATTTTTGATAAAACTTATTAGTGTGTTAAGGGGCATGTATTATAATAAAAAGTTGATTCTTTTTATTCAGCAGCCTACAATTAGAAAACTTTTATAAGTGAAATAGGAATATGCGTGGCCCCAAGTCGCAATCATCTATCAAATTATAGATTCAAGGAAGACGTTTCTTCCGACAATTGTGCAATATAAACATTATACAGTGTTACAACAGCAATATTCACAATTTGTATATAGGCATGTACATATGATCATTTTAATGGTGTATCAACTTTTAGTATTATTTTGAAAAATGGAAGATTTTTTCCGCTGGACCTTAATTGCAATGACACCAATTGGATTGTGGCCGTTACCAAATAGGCCGCTAACAGAATTTTGGAAATTAACAATATGCCACATATACAATTTCTTCACAGTATGTGTGATAGCCGCTGAAATCAACCAAATTGTCGATTATTTGGGCAACATCGTACTCATCGCCGAGACCATGGAAATGTTATGTAACCATATTATAACAGTATTGAAAAATTCTTCATTTATATATCGAAGAGATTTTGTACGAAAATTACTGGAAATAATTGATGATTTATACGAGCATGTACCTTTGTCAAGTATGGACGAGCGAATTACAGCGACAACATTGAAATGGAAGAAACGAACACATAATACGGCAAAATTACTCTTATCGTTATACATATCAACTTCTTTAGTATACCTAATTGTTCCAGCATTACACTTGTTCCAAGGTATAAAAGAGTTACCATTTCCGAGTAAATTTCCATACGATATCACAAAGTTGAAGTACTTTGTACCGACGATTATCACAGAATGGTACGTCAACCTTGGCATCGTGTTTGTATTTTTGGGCGCAGAATCGTTTTTCTTTTCCGTTATTATGTTTATCTGTTCGCGTATTGAACTTCTGCAATACGGCATTAAAGCGGCCACAGAAGAAGTGATTACAGAGAAGAAAACAACTCCACTGTTTGGCGTATGTTTGGAATATCATAAAAAAATACTGAAGTAAGTTAGTGTGTTCAATTATGAAAGTACTAAGGGTAGGTCGAGGGGTAGGTATTCACTATAAATGCTTATACATACTACATTTCTAGAGTTTGCGAGATGTTACAGGATTTGTACAGTTTCAGTTTGATTGTACAATTTTTGAGCAGTACTATATTCATATGCACGATTTGTTTTTTACTCGTGGAGGTCAGTGTCAAAAAAAAGTCTGCTTCATATTTGAAAATGTCATTATTTTGTTATGTTTAGGGGGACAACGATATACAAATTAAAATCAAATTCCTCTTCTGTTTAATCAGCTTGTTCTCCCAGTTGTTTATTTACTGCTCATTTGGACAACTTCTTGAAAATCAAGTTTGTATAGTATTTTTTTAATATGTATTAATAAATTATAATAGTCACATCAAAAGAATGTTAATATATATCCTGATAATATGAACTAAACACTTTGAAATATTATAATACATTTTGATGCAGCATTATATGAATGTAAATATTTGTTTTATTTGTTTTTAGTTCGAAAGTTTAGGAGTAAACTGGCACCAGAATGCCTGGTACAGTGCACCTGTATCTTATCAGAAGGATATCAGATTCTACATGGCCCAGTGTAATCGGCCTGTCACCTTTACAGCGTACAAAGTTATGCCAGTAAATGTGCAAACATTCTTCACGGTTAAGTATCGGTCCAGTTACAAATATACAAGTACATATACAAGATTACAAGTTGACTGTTGTACATTTTCAGATCTGCAAAACTTCAGTGTCTTACGTAGCTATGCTTCAAGGTATGCATGTGGAAGAAACGTAATAATTAGTCTCGTTATTATTAGTGTAACACACGAAGATGTTATTGTATTTTGGTCATTTATTATTATATATCAGCTCAAATATGTTTACTCTTTGCACACTATAACTAATGTGACATATTTTGAATGCAGAACATTTATATGCAATATACTAGAATAAAAAAGTATTAGTATTAACCTGTAAAATATTATGAATGCTTACACAAGAAAAATTAATCACAATATACATTAGCGAGTTCATACTTATTCAACTATATTTAACATTTATTTAATTTTGGCCCGGTTTACATTATATTTAAAGGCCCGTCAACAGTAGTATGTACTTCATTCCAACTCACTTGAAACAGGAGCTATCAATAGTACTGATGGCATTCTGTAAAAACGTTTATATCATTTTTGAATTATTGTCTGATTATTGTTAACAAAATACGTATGAAGTTAGCTATAGTACGTTTCATCTTAATATTCCTGACTACTTGGCTTGTAATAATTAGTTTATTGGGGGTGCTATATCCTACCAATACAAATTCTATGAAATATTTCAATAGATACTTAGATCCAAATAAAATTGTAACCCTGTTCACTACTGATTTCAAGAATGAATTCCAGTAGCCATATTTAGAAACACATCTAGTATGTGGGTGGAAGAGTAAATTAAACACTCTATTGACATTTTATTTATCAGCATCTGTGCTTTATAATCACATACTGAATAATAAATACCTCAACAAGTGTAAATGTTCACGACACTGTTGTTATACTGAAATGTAATATGTACTTTAGAGAAATAAATTATAGATGCACATTCACACAAACATATATGGTTTAATTAACGATTAAAGAAAAATAATAACGATATTCATTGTAATTATTTACATAAAATTACTTCCATTTCCCAGTAAATTCCCATATGACAGCACACAGATGAAATATAATATAATACCGTTATACATTTTCCAAGTAATACCCGATTTTCCTGTAGTATGGATATGTGCGGGTACAGAAACATATTTCGCAACAATTGTTATGTTATGTTGGTATGTTCACGAATTGAAGCTACACAAGAAGCAATTACATGATGATGATGATGATATGTGTTTCAGATTTTTAAAACACTAATTAATATACAATGTTCTCTTAAACATATATAAATAAATGCACTAATAAACCGATTCATTAATTAGAATTTACATTTATGGCACCATAGTTCACACAAGTTAATCGCTATTCTCATTTTAGTTTTTCACATTAATTATGAATTTAGT
The DNA here is from genome assembly GCA_963422195.1 of Carabus problematicus. Taxonomy (NCBI): domain Eukaryota; kingdom Metazoa; phylum Arthropoda; class Insecta; order Coleoptera; family Carabidae; genus Carabus; species Carabus problematicus. Next base: position 11,546,929 of record OY728584.1, read on the forward strand.
TGAAAAAGTAAATTATTTTACAAACCTATTCTTATTGAAGCAATAATTGTTGATAGAGTTTATTTAGTGTGTTAAGAGGCATGTATTATAACAAAAAGTTGATTCTTTTTATTCAGCAGCCTACAATTAGAAAACTTTTATAAGTGAAATAGGAATACGTGTGGCCCCAAGTCACAATCTTCTGTCAAATTATAGATTCAAGGAAAGACGTTTCTTCCGACAATTGTACAATATAAACGTTATACACTGTTACAAAGAAAATGTAAATATATTCACAATTTGTACCTACTAATATTGTTATTATAATTATTATATCAACTTTTAGTATTGTTTAACAAATGGAAGATTTTTTCCGTTGGACCATAATAGGAATGACACCATTTGGATTGTGGCCGTTACCAAATAGGCCGCTAACAGAATTTCGGAAATTCATCACATGCCACATATATAATTTCTTCACAGTATGTATGATAGCCGCTGAAATCAACCAAATTGTCGATTATTTTGGCAACATCGTACTAATCGCTGAGACCATGGTTATTTTAAGTACGGATATTATAACAGTTTTGAAAAATTCCACGTTTATATACCGACGAGATTTTGTACGAAAATTACTTGCAATAATTAATGATTTATACGAGAATGTACCATTGTCAAATATGGATGAGCGAAATACAGCGACAACATTGAAATGGAAGAAACGAACACATATTACGGCAAAATTACTCTTGTCGTTATACATATCAACTTCATTGTTATACCTAATCGTGCCAGCATTACGCTTGTTCCAAGGTATGAAAGAGTTACCATTTCCGAGTAAATTTCCATACGATATCACAAAGTTGAAGTACTTTGTACCGACGTATATCTTAGAATGGTACGTCAACTTTGGCATTGTGTTTGTATTTTTGGGCGCCGAATCGTTTTTCTTTTCCGTTATTATGTTTATCTGTTCGCGTATTGAACTTCTGCAATACGGCATTGAAGCGGCCACAGAAGAAGTGATTACAGAGAAGAAAACAACTCCACTGTTCGGCATATGTTTGGAATATCATAAGAAAATACTGAAGTAAGTTAGTGTGTTCAATTATGAAAGTACTAAGGGTAGGTACTCACTATAAATGCTTATACATACTAAATTTCTAGGGTTTGCGAGATGTTACAGGATTTGTACAGTTTCAACTTGATTGTACAATTTTTAAGCAGTACTATATTCATATGCACGATTTGTTTTTTGCTCATGGAGGTCAGTGTCAAAAGAAAGTCTGCTTCAGATTTGAAAATAATATACTGTATACACCATATTTTTATGTTTAGGGGGACAACGATATAAAAATTAAAATCAAATTTTTCTTCTGTTTACTCAGCTTGTTCTCCCAGCTGCTTATTTACTGCTCATTTGGACAACTTCTTGAAAATCAAGTTTGTATAGTATTTGGTAATACAGTAATACTCCGCACAGTACGGTTAATCGGTTCCGCTAATATGCCGTATTATTTGAATCCGCACTAATCGGTGTATACTAGGTATATATACTAAAAATAATAAGTTTTAATTGTCACAATGACATCTTGATCCATTGGTTGAATCAAGGAAGTCATATTTTGTGGAAGAAATGTAATTTTTACGTTTAGATTTACATACGTAGGTCACAAAGCCCACTTGGATGACTTGGAGTAGTGTACGAAGCCGCACTGTGCGGGATATTACTGTATTAAAAAATTATATCGTTCTTATTAAAAGATAGTTAACATATATTCGGATAATATGAAATATTATTATACATTCTGACACAGTATTATATGTATGTAAATATTTGTTTTATTCGTTTTTAGTTCGAAAGTTTAGGGGTAAATTGGCACCAGAATGCTTGGTACAGTGCACCTGTATCTTATCAGAAGGATATCAGATTCTACATGGCCCAGTGTAATCGACCCGTCACCTTTACAGCGTACAAAGTTATGCCCGTAAATGTGCAAACATTCTTCACGGTTAAGTATCGGCCCAGTTACAAATATACAAGTACATATACAAGACTACAAGGGGACTGTTGTACATTTTCAGATCTGCAAAACATCAGTGTCATACGTAGCTATGCTTCAACGTATGCATGTGGAAGAAACGTAATAATTAGTCTCGTTATTATTAGTGTAGCACACGAAGATGTTATTGTATTTTGGTCATTTATTATTATATATCAGCTCAAATATGTTTACTCTTTGCACACTATAACTAATGTGACATATTTTGATTATCTGCACTGTCAAATCATATATTTGTCACCATTGAATTGTAGTAATAGCACTTGCCGAAACTAATGCATAACATTTATATAATATAACATAAAGTATTGGAAAAATGTACAATTACTGTAAAATTAATGTTATGATTGGCTAATAGTACTAAAATATCTATATTGATAAAATATGACAGACAAAAGAATAAAAAAAAAATGATGTTACTGAAATATTTGGATGTTATTAATGACACCAGGCTTGTATTTAGTAATAAAATTCTTCATATATCGCTACCATGATATATATGTAAAATACATATTCTGTACAATCCGTTTCTGAACTGTATAAAAAAATACAATTTTCCTGTGACAAGTTTTTCCATACGACAAAATGACCATTTATCTAAATTGGAAAATTATATAAATATATCTTATAATAAGATATAAATTGGACTATTTGTATTCGCTAAATATTTTATTAAAATTCTCACTATATACATAGAAGTCAGGTCTTCATATTCGCTCAAAATTCTACCGTGTATAGATTCTGGAACATTTTCCTTTATTTACAAAATGTTTGTTCCACAAAGAATGGATCCTTTTGTGGAAGAATTTTTCAAGATTAATAGTTACTTAATTATGCCAATAGGAGGTTGGCCATTTTCGGCTAGTGCAGGAATAGAAACATTCAAACGGTTCCTGGGACATACACATAACGTGTTATCGGTGCTGGTGGCCACTGTTGAAACCGTGGAACTAGTGCAAAACTTGGATAACATATTCCGTACAATCGAGGGTATCTGTGTGGTGATTACGGCATTTCTATGTATTATGAAAAATTTACCAATGAATTTCCAACGGAAGTTTATGCGTAAACTCTTCATGCATTTAAACGAACTATACGTAGACATCCCGGTGATCGAATCGAATGAAAGAATCAACGAAATCAATGAGAAAGCAAAAAACCAAGCACAGTTAATCTCGAAAGGACTGTTTGTAATGTACCAAATGCCGTTAATATTCTACATGAGTTTCCCTTGGTGGCATCTACTGAAACATAACGAGCTGATCTTTCCATTTCCCAGTCAATTTCCATTCGATACAGCCACAATCAAAGCCTATCTTCCACCGTATATGCTCGAGTTGGTCATGGGATTTGGACTGATTTGTATCTTTGCCGGCATGGACTCGATGTTCTCATCGTTGATTATATATCTGTGTTCGCGTATTGAAATCTTGGAGTACAGTCTTCAAATAGCAACAAATGAGGCGATTGTACAGAGAAGAACAACACCGGTATTTGGTAAATGTATCGTATACCATACGAAAATATTTAGGTACTTATTGCAATTACATCTATACATACATATATATATATATATATATATATATATATATATATATATATATATATATATATATATATATATCTTTGCAGGGCATGTGAGGCAATAGAGAAATATTACAGTCCGTTATTGGTAGTGCAGTTCCTGTTCAGTACGGTTGTGGTATGCATGTTATGTTTCCTAAGTACACAGGTAACTGGCGATGCAACAATTGTTCATGTATCTACGTATGCTTGACACGTTACATAATTCATTACAGACAACGTTGGACAATGAGAAAAATCCCGTGTATTTATCCTACTTCATATGCATGATATTCCAACTCTACATTTACAATTATTTTGGCCAACTCATCCAAAACCAGGTGCAATTTTAAATTATTATTATTTTTTTAATACTTAACATCACTAAAGCAAACTAATGTTTTCAGTGCAATACATTATCCGATTCTGGATTTTATTGTCTTTGGTACGAGGCTCCTTTAGGTTACCAAAAGGACTTACAGATTTATTTGCTCCGTTGTCGTAAGCCATTCAGTTTTACCGCGTACAAATGTATGCCGGTAAATTTGGAGACATTTTTCGCAGTAAGTCATGAATCATATCTATTTCTGTACAAACAAGTACAGTATACATATTGACTTTTATTTCCAGATAATAAAAACATCCATGTCATATTATACACTATTAGTAAGCATGAAAGAAGACGCTAAATAAAATAGATATTTATTATATTTTCTTCAAATATGCACTGATTAGAAAGTGTAAACAAATGCATAAGTACTAATTATGGTTTTTTTCTCATTAAGCACAATATATATATACTGAATTGTTCTATATGTTAGTTTTGCAAACCACTTTAGAAAACTTTCAAAATCTAATTATAACAGAATAATTAGTACACGTACCAGAGAGGTTTCATTTGTGGAAAAACTCAAAATATGTTCTTGCATAATATAGGTAGGTAGGTATATGTGCAGATGTGAAACAATGAGAGCAGAAATTGCAAAATTAATTAGACGAAACTGAAGTTATGCACGTGTAAAATTCATTTCACTTCAGGTACGATATATGATTAGATCGGTGCACTCAGTTGAGTTTTTAGTCCAAAACGCCGGTGAACAAAGACTCACTTACACATTTGCGAAATAAATTAAATAATTGGCTTCACATATGAAAGTAAGCAAGTCGTCGTACAATATTTCAAAATACTTGCAAATGTTAAACTAATTACAGTGTATGGTGATATGAAGTGTAGCAGATATGTAGCATGAAGTAAGCACAATCGAATTTGGCATTCACATTTCATGGAATATGAGAGAAGAAGATAGATACATCTAGGCTATAGCTGATGTACAATACAATTATAAATTACAAACATCATTTCAAAGCATATTAATCAATAATTACTGTTTCGCAATTTTCGTCTCGGTGGAAAAATCATAAAACATTTTAATGATAATTGTAAATCACCATGATTATAATATATATTAATAAGTAAGCGTTAATAGTGATCAATAGACTTTGAAGGTTCCACATTTTAGTACTTAATCATCCAAGTGCTAAATGTTTCGTGTATGTGCACGTGAATGCATCCTGTAAGTGCAAGGAAGGACAACTGCATTGTCCCATGTGCTTTAAGTGAAGTTCCTCGTTGGTTTTTATGTAGGTACAAATATTTCACACACCTCAAGGCTAGTTAGAATTAACAGCTGCAGATGAATCCCCGTACAATTATTCACGATTACAACATAAAAGGCAATCACGGAACAGACATTTCACAAATATCCATGTAGTAATGTTTTGTTGAAATAGGTTTTCAAATCAGTTTATTTTGTATTTTAATCATTGCAAAGTATTATCATTAACGAATCTTGTAATAAATGTAATTACAGAATAATATTACTATGCTGTTAGTCATGAAGATGCATACAATTTATGCAAGATATAAATGTGCATAACCTTCCATAATACAAACAGGGTTTTCCTGTAATAATAGTTAAAATATATACATCGTACATTCGAATTCAAGGTTGCAGAAACACCGTTAAATGAAGTGCGTAATGTGTAATACGTCATACTGCATCCCGAAATTATAATAATAAAAACAATCTGTATATATTAGCATTTGCAAGCATCACTAATGTATCTATTTATATTACTGTTGTTATACCTATTTGAAGGAAGTTTCATTTAAATCTCACAAGGAAACTTACACGTATGTAACTATTCTAAAATATAGTTAGGTACATGTTTATAAAATAAATCATGTTACATTCTAATTACGTGGCTAGATTATAGAATGACAAATTGTGAATCAACATATTAAAAGGTTACGGACGAAAAAGATCAACTGATAAATAAAACAACAAGTGCAACGAAATTCAGAACACGATCAACGTAGGTAATTCTCAATAACACAAACAAATTTTACAAATATTAAAATTCCAAACTAGTATAAAACATAAAATTATTTATATATGGAGAAAAAAAATCCCAATCACCAGAAACACCATAGTCATCAATGGGTAAATAAAATTGTCTGTATGCAAATATAAGTGAATACAAGGACTGAATATTTAGAGTTCGTCTTGCACAGTTCATAACGGAATAGAATGTCATCAATACACTTTTGAATAATTACATGCACAAACACATGTGTGTGTGTGCACGCACATGTATGTTCAGGTTTACTATTTAACATTTAAGCCGAATAGAAAATGAAGACAACTGCAAGGTAAGAATGCCACGAACGTTTCACTATTTAGTATTCCAGCATACGTGCGTCGGGACTTCACAACCCGAATAAGCTTAGAAATCACATTTACTAGCACCGTGTAACTATGCCAATTCCTATGACAATTTATGCACATTTATGAATCTTAAACGCGCCGAGCATCACAGGCAAACATCTATATTCAGTAGAAATAGTAACGTTAATAAAATCAGACACCGCCTACCATGTTCGTATAAGTTTATCTGCGTTTAGCGCTGAAAAATAATATATAAATTTTACGCTAGTCATGTTCAGGAATGTCTTGACAAATAAACAAAACAAAAATTGGTTACATATCGAAAAGCCGGTTACGTTTTCTAAATCTTGATCCACTTCCTACAAATTCTAAAGTGCAATGATATTTGCACGACGATATGTAGGTACGTGTGATACGGAGTGTCACTTTCATTAGAGTGTTACGACATGGCTGTGTATGGCTCCGAAACTAGTTCATGTAATTAATAATATACGTACTTACATACATCGAGTACCTGCCAATCGCAACGCTTAACTAATGACACCAATAATAATCAGGGTGTATGCAATAGGAAGTGTTCAAAGCATTCATACATTAGTTTATATAGTTATAGTTATAATTCCATCCCTACCTATTAAGAAGTCATGTCAATTCCAATTATCTTTGTATACACTATAGCACTGTCATTTCACGAACGCTAATACCAGTTGCACATTTTTACATGAAACATTTAAATTGGCACACAAACTACATAGTTGCAAATAGATGCAAAAACAAATGATGAGCTTTCTACATTATGAAATAAGATATTCATCCATGGACCGTACACGAAATTTGCCAGTCAACGCACCCGAAATATATGCAAAAAACAGTTTTATTACAAAATAATTCTCCATGTGACAGAGACAATCCAGCTAAAAACACATAAGTTGTGAAACTAAAAATAATAGATTACCACAATGCAATTACACAGATGGCAGTGAATAAACGAGAATATAGGAATTGGGGACAATCGTAAATTCATCTCATTCGATATGACATTAAGATTATTTACAAAATACCATTGCTAAATCATATATAAATATTGTAATAATTATGAAACGTATAAATAGTGTGATGAATTGCCAAAACTGAATGTGGCTCACACTAGTTTGCACGTTTGACATTTAGCGAATGTGAATATGTGTAAGAAGTGAATATTGCACAAGAGAGCAGAACAACGAGATTGCATTTAACCAACAGCACATACGTACACTGCGGCTGTTCTTGACATATTGACCACGTCAGTTCCGGATGATGTTTACTCAGAAATTAAGGATTGTATTTACAATGAGCACTGGAAGGTAACTGTACAAATTGATTAATTACATTCGACTTGCATTAATTGTATGACGATGAAGGATCATGGAGGATCTAGAATGGTTCACAAGCTGGCCTTAATTTTACACAATAGCGAACAAACGTTTACAATGTAAGAGAGGTTGTTAGAGAACACAATATTTCTCACCTTCCGTATCAATTGCAATCTTCCGTAAAACTCAATTGTTTCATATAAAATAAACAAATACGAAACAATAATTCGTCAATAACATCAACATTAACGCGCCAAGGGAGGTGTAAATGATGTAAAACAAAAACAAATAAATATCTCTATTGTTTATCACAACCAGTAATAAATTTTAGAAACATGGCCTCTTTCGGTAATATGAAGTTTAAAAACCAGTTATGGTGAATTATTGAAGGTACACATTTATCATAATTATGATATACAAAAAACCCACTTGTATGTGTTCTTATCTATGTTTTTTACTTTCTTTTAACTATGAGTACATGCAATACGTAATATTACAAAATTGTAATAGCCAGTATTTAGATTGCAAATCACAAATTAACACTTCAAATTATTATCAATTTCAAATAAGTAAGACCTTTACATTTGACACGTAACATTGAATTTAGAATAAAGAAGGTTACAATTTTGCTAAATTCAAACTTAATTGTGCTAAATTTGATTACTGCATTCAGGTATACATGTAATGACAGCTGATCATCTATCAATTGCATCACTTCAAATGGTGATTAACGATATATAAAAAAGTGATCACTTTGAGAAAATCCTCACTAATGCTAGATGTCTTGGAGAATCGTGAAACTAGGTCGACATTAATTTCATATTGAACTAATGAAAAGTAAATACAGTAACAGCATTTCAGACTCGTCAGGTATTCGTGCCTGGATTGAGTTATTCTTTGGCGCACAATATCGGAATGCCTTCTCACTTTCGTGAACCTGATTTCATTCTTGCTGTAATCGACGCACTACGCATAACTTTAAAAATTGAAACAACTCAACATTCTTCACAACAGTATGGCTGATAACGAATCCATGAAATATTGATGTACATATTAAGATAATATTATCAACGAGAGACAGAGTAATCACTGATACGAAATATTCTTGGTACTAAAAAAATATTACATAATTAATTATCTTATTATTTATTTAATTATCTATAGAAATATGCACCAATAATAATTTGGTGAACGTTTCTTTCATATGAAAAATTATTAACATTACTAATATGTTTGGTTATATCCAGACTTGACATTATTTGAACATTTATCGGTATTTATCATATACAAATATGTATCCAGTGGAATTAAATGTTCAAGTGTGTATTATCAATGAACAAACTAAATAATCCGCGTTGTATCTTGAACATGATAGGACATCAACCATTCCTGATGCGTTCCCATCGAGCATAAATGCTAGGGGGTTCGTTGCATTCTTAGGAGTGAACAGCGTCCAGACATAACAAAGCCACGTGTTCACAGGTGGATGCAGGTAAAGAACCTTGGTGGGATGGTGTGGTGTGTAGGGTGTAAGTTAGTAGACAGGTGCAACACACACACACATATGTGAGTACCTGGCGAGTCCCGCAGAGGCGCGGTACCCCGCAAGGAGACTTTCTCCTCCAGCTAAACACGTACATACGTATGTACGAACAAACTGCAGCGATGAAACACCGTATGGACGGTTGTAAGAAAGCAACAGCCACGACCTACTTCTTCATAACGAACCGCAGAGGGCCGAGGGGGATATCAAGGTCACTCTCACCTCCCGATGAGTCGCACGTTCGTGACGGCATTCGTCTTCTCACTCTCGGAAAAACGTCAGCAATAGCGGCTGGCACATTGTATCTGATAGTAGCTCAAATGTGTAACAACTTTCTTCTACTAACAACTCACTACTCGAACACTCGGGATGGATCAACGAAATGCACTCGATGTATTGGTTGTTCTTGTGATTACAACTATCATATCATTGTCTTCCGTAACGCAGAAAATACAAAAAAACTGTTTTACCATTACTAATATGATTAATAATTGAGAAATTTATTTTGGAAAAATAAATCCAGTTGTATGGTAAATGTTAGGTAAATTAATACACGTTATTCTAAATACAGTGGAATCCACGTATATAGTAAACTCGCATATAGTGGAACCTTGCTTATAATGGACGTATCACCGAGTCCCAACTAAATAATGTCGTTATAGTGTACACTCACTTATAACGAACCAAACTTCTGGCGCCTTAAGTTTACTATAAGAGGATGCCACTGTATGTAGTTCCTGAAATACTAACAATTACATTACATCAAGTAACTATAAGTTAAGGAAATAAAATAAATCAAAGCATCAATCAGAAATCATTTTAAGCTGCATTCGTAAATAAATGAATTTATAAATTTTATTAAAATAAGAAAAAAACCTTTATTAGAACAGCAAAGTCAGAACATTTAATTAAAATAAAAAAATTATTTCATTGCATTAACTTCCATATACTTTCCATTTATTAAATTATGAAATAGATACGAGTACGTAATTGAAAAAAAGTATACCTTACAAGAAGTTTTATCGTAAGATACTGAAGATACAGAAGAAATCACACACTGGGAGTCTACGAGGTACTCTGAGCGTTAAAAATTGAGGCAACGGCCTAATAAAAAAAATTCTAATGAACTTGAATTTTTTTATGTAGACCTACCGCAGTGTATTATAAATGCATAGAAAAAGAAAAGAAAAAAGCATAGTAGAAGTATTCGGTTAAAAGTATACGTAAGAATCTTCACTAGATTATTTCCGTTCTTGTAATTATTGTTCGTCTAATTGATTCATTAATTATGTTACGTCAACAATTTGAACACTATCAGAAAATCTAGAATAACGAGTATTATGCAATAATATCGGTGGAAGTAATTACGAATATAAGAAAATCTTGCACACACATATACACGTACATACCTCGAATATGTTATTTACAGATAAATAAAATAATTCTTTAACTGTCATGTTTTATAGGTGAACGATAAACAGTTGGTGAAACATTCTCAAAATAATATGAAAAACTTCAATATATTTTACAAAATATTACAACCGTTAACTAATTTATAACTCATTACGGGATATGTTGACCATAAATTCTATCAACGTGTAACAGGTATTTGTACAGGAAAACAAGTGACTAATATGATATGTGCATGTATTTTATAAAATTTAAAAATACGAATATTAATATATAATACACAACACACACATTTTTTTGAACATTACTTTGAAATATACAGTGGAATTGCTGTATCTCAAAATTAGGAGACGAAAATTTGCGCTATTTTAACTTTTAGTTTGCATTTGTATTTTTAGTGAGAAACTTTGAGATAGTTCAATTTATCAGTTATTAGTTCACCAGCGTTTTTACAGCTGCCAGGACACCAATAGAACAGTAATGAACACCAAATATGAAATACAAAGGATTCAATTAGGTGCAGAGGAATGTAATTTATTTGGGTTAATTGCGACTGTCTAAACTAGCGTGTGTATGTCAAAATATTTAAATATTCAGTTAACTTTCGTCTCCTAACCATTTACGTAAATTCGCCTCCCATATTTTCTTTGTTCTAGTCTGAAGTTCGTCTACGTACATTTCGTTTCAATAACAACTAGATGAATATCTATGACTTGATTATATCTGCACAGGACAGCAACTACTTACAATAGAAACATTGAGAAACACTTTTACTCATATTCTTCAATTCACACTTTATCAATTTATTGTTTTATTATAATTTTTTCTTAATTGACGTCAACTTAAAACAAGATTTGTTTTTAGTACAGTAATCTCTACGAATTGTAAAGAGGAATTAGTATATCGTTGATTTTTACTTTATATTAAATATATATATTCTGTCGGAATTATAATATAGCGAAAATATCTGAAAGTGTATCAAATTAATAGTACACAATTCGAGTTCTAAGAATTGTCCAGTAATTACGTATATCGCAACGATAATCGTATATGAATATTGTTGGACTAGAAATTCGGTTTGACACAATATGTAAAATTAGCAATATTACTAGTTGTGTTGTACATATTACTTAACATTCACGATAATTGAGCAACGGATTTGATTGTATGTGAAATTTATTTGAAAAGAAAGGCACCTATTAATGAGGTAAACAGATACAACTACCATTATCCTTGCGATATTTTGAAAGCAACCAGTTACCTGGCTTAAATTTAATCGGAGCAGCAAATTATAATAGGCTTATTACTTTTTAAACGAATAAAATAGAACATTGCTTTCAAATATTGAGTGTGGTGTTATCTGTGTTACTTTCTTTGTACAACACCGGCATTTTTATGTCATCTATTTAAATAAATAGAAATTGTACAGTTTGAAACAACAACAAACGGTGAATTATAAATACAAACTTAGACTCCGACCATTCTCTGCTATGTATAATACATGGAACAATGCGAACATCGATGTGTCCACTACACTGTTGAATATGCAAAATGTTCAGTAATTCGGCACCGCATCACTTGACAACATGTTAAAAGAAAGTGATAGCAAACATTTCTGTATAATATAATCGTGAAAGTCGAATATAATCCAGTAAGAATTTTCTTAACGCTGAACACAGATCCGCATGGTAGCCTACTTATTATATTACATTCTATATACATAGGTACAAACATACAACCGCGACGCATTTATAAATCTGTATATAAACCCATATACATGTACTATACATTGTTAATTAACACAACCATACTCTTTATCTATCATTCATATTTTCCACCAAGTGTAATTGATACATTCACTTTATTTATATCTACATCAAAATTATGGGAAATTATTCAAAACTTGAATTCAGCGCTAGCGCTTCATACGTGCAAACTAAAAACAGCGCATGCTCAATGTAAAGCGCGCCTACTAGATATATTCTTTAATTTACCACCTGTCAAATGCGTTTTTACGTGTAAATAGGTAAAACGATAAACTGAATTATAGATTTCATAAATATCTAGTAAATTTCGTATATTACAGCGATAATTCACAGTAACATTTCATACAGAATAGCAATATAAACCAAACAATAATAATATAAAATTAACGAGAATGTGGCAATTCAGTGAAAACACAATTTTGATTGAATAATCACTGTTTGAATAGTTGGTTGTAATTAAATTCGGTATGTATCAAGTACGTGTACAAGGTTTATGTAATCAGTGTCATCACATAGAACATGAATGATTTATTGACAGATACTAGCATATAGAAGAACATGACAAAAGTACATGTACAAATTGATGATAAATGAATGGTATAATAATGTTAAAAATCTAACCTGGCATTGCTGATAGAGATTCCTGGTCACAGATTGAAATCCAATTTTGTTCCGCACATATGAAGCTTTTCCTTTTATTTGAGCTGTTTGTCCTAACTGACACAATTTCTCTTGTACACGAGCACAGAGTCTACCCGAGCCTATACAAGCCATCGTTGAAACAGGTATGATGAGACGATCTCCACACACCACATGCACGAGACATTTACTAGAATACTACCTACTACCTACTACTACTACTTTTACCATCACCACCGCCAACAGATTTTGTACATTGTTGCCAACAATGGAGCACGCGCAAACGTTATATATATTTCTTATACTACACGTGAATTTAAAATAGACTTGTTAACCGTATTGCTAAAACTATAATGTAAAAGTCCTTGCTTCAACTGTTTCCAATTGTCTGTCACTTACATAACCACATATCTGATTAAACTACTTATCTCTATGAGAACACTGAATATGTAATATGTCTACTTATTATCTACTTGCAAATGCAATGATTAGCAAAAAATATAACATGTTCAACTAAATTACTCATTAATTCACATTTACTTAAATCATGTGGTATCACTGATGTAACATGCGTGTGTGCAAAAAAAAAAAAACTAATCAGCTGTTTGCAAACTGTGACCGGTGTGCATAAGTAACCATGGCCCTTTCATTAATATATCGATTTCGTATAGCCGTGCAAAGGTTGGAATATAACATAGCTGCATTATTCGGCAGAAGATATCCACCAGGTATAATTTAATAACGAAAAAGTGTACTAAATGTCAACTAAGCATACCGTATAACCTCACTTTGTATTTTAGAAGATTTACGTATTGCCGGTGTTGAAACGGAATTTCAACCAACATCCAAGCCATTTTCCGTGCAGGATATTCTTGGTGATGGATTCTTATGGGCTGTACCACGTAATCGACGAACTATTGAAAGAAGATGGAAACGAAAATTTGGACATCCAGAGTATGTTTGGAAATTGTTGAGCCCGAAAACTAACCTGCAAGTTTGCAATACTTGCGGACATGATCACGAAATAGGAGTCTTATGTCGTATGTATATGAATGGTATGTTAATATACATATATAAACATATATTCAATGTTTTAGCGCACTGTTACGACAAGGTACAACAAGAAACCAAATCCATGCAAGATGCTATCCAAAATGAACTAGGATTGAGTCCGGTAGAAAAAGAAGTGATTGTTTTGTATGATGGCGAAAAGCAGCAACAACCAGAGGAATACTGGGAGGGAAAAAGAATAGTAGAAATTAAAAAGGAACGTCCATCTTGGTTCAGCAAGAATCTGTTGCAGCGAACCACACAGGGCCCCGCCACTACGAAAGATGTTAAACCTTCTGACTTGGGTTAAAGTATTTGTGTTTTGTAATAGGAAATAAAATAAAATTGTTTACTTCAGATACCATTCCTATTTATTATAATAATAGTTCTATATATATATATATATATATATATATATATATATATATATATATATTGTATTAAATATGCATACATAGCGATTCATTTATATACAAACAGATATGCATACATAGCGATTCATTTATATACAAACAGATATGCAATTAATACTACTTTTATGTAAATAACTATTAAAGATTATGGCTTTTAAACCAGTAATGTCAAATAAAATTAATGGCTGCTGATCATACCTCGATACTACGGCACTACTAAATTTGTATACATAAAATGTCACTACTGCTATAGTACAAAAATACACAATTTTCCCTAGTAAATGTGAATTTTAGTCGTAACATTTAGTAGTAACGCCGCTGGTATCGAACTGTGATTAGCAGTTAGTATTATTACTACGACCTTCTAGATCACACAGTTACACTTTTAATCGAGCAGGTCGTGATTATTACATACCGTAACAAATAATTTTGTGTTTCCAAACTTTTTATTTTGAACACGAATATTTTTAAATCGCAATTAATACTATATAGAATATTGTACGACTAATAAAATCTATTTCCTGTTTGCTGTAACCCTTAATATTAACTACATTTATATAAAATTAATTAATCTGACGATAGTAATTATAAATTGTACAGAAAAATATGATATACCAACTGATAGGAAATTATTTTTCAAAATCACAGAATCATTGAGTAGTTATGTAGTAATTGTGACGCAGACAGAATTTCAATCATAGTTTGTTAATTATGAAATAAATATTTTGTCGGACGACAATATGACAATTTTTTGTATGACTTGCTGTGGTAGATATGAATACATGTTATTGGGGAATAATTATTCTGCGTTTTTACAAATGAAAACAATTAAGAATGATAATTAAATTGAATACAATGAACGTTTTGTTATTTTCTTAATAAAGACGGTACAACTTCAAAGTTATCGAGAAACGTGTCATCGTCGCCAATGAAATGACTTTCTACATGTGCAACAAACTCACCTATTAATTCTTTATAGAACATCTTACTACACATCGGGCACATTTTTTCTCTGTCCGGACTGCCAGTATCTGTGCTGCTGCTTGCTATCGTCACTTCTTCTTTCGGTTTTACCTTCGGAGATTCTTTTTCTTTTTTAAGTGTCTCTTTACAACTTTTACACATAACACCACCTGAAATTAATTACATAAAACATAATTTAACAATCCTACTGAACGTAATATTGAAAACAAGCTTACTTTCTGTTGTGGATTTTAAGAACTCAAAAGCTTTTTTTAACTTTTCTTTCTGTCCTATCAGAGCATCCTTAATGTATATTAACTTCTCCATATTGTGTGCTATTTCTCCCACAGTACAATCCTCTAATTCGTCGTGTGGATACGCGAATCCAATGGAACTGGACAAGAACGATTCACTGTTCTGCATTTCTGCCATCTGAGCACACTGCTTCTCTAGCTCATACTTCTCCTGTGCTATGCTATTAATTATTTTGAGCGATATATCTTCTAAACTACTATCGGTACACATGTCATTCTGTGATTTTCTCACTAATTTCGCTGGAGGTGTCTCGTGGGTAAATGTTTTTGATCTAATTAATGCCGTAGGATTCGGTGCTGGAGATTTTTTCGGGCTTGACGTAGCGTCTGTTTTACAATTTTCTTCTGTTATGGGATTTGTTTGTGTTAATTTCGATAATCGGCTCCATAATTGCTTATTTTCAGACGCTACCATTAATACGTTGTGTGTTAGCTGGGATTTTTGTTTAGTTAACTGTGTTACTTTTTGGCGAAGTGTTTCTGTTTCAGTTTTTGTTTCACCTGGAGACACTTCTATGCTCTCGACATAATATTTCACTCTTAAATTCATATTTTCTTCTTCTACAATTGATAACCTCTGTTGTAACTGTAAACATCGTTCTTTCATTGTTTGAAGGGCGACTTGCAAAGCATATTGTTGACCTAATGATTCTTCCATTATATGAATTGGAATTGGAATTACTTGAATTTTTACTCTGAAACATTATTATAATGTAAACTTTCACAAATAAATATATTAACCTAAAACATTTACTAACCAGATTTAATTATTTCTTCTCCACACATCACACATTATCAATAATAGTTAAAATAAACATTGTGAATTTAAGTAAAAATTAAATAATAAATCAAAAACAGAGTTCTTAAACTAATTTTCACGTAAACGTCATTGTCACACAATCATGTTATGAACTGTCATTGCGCACGACATACACAACGCAACACAGCGCGAACCAAATTACTAGTGAACTTCATCATTTTGTGACTATAAATAATACAGAATATTGTTGGGATTCCCCTATTTTTCATGGACTAAACGTCATTTTACTTTGTTTACATAAGGCAGTAATCAATATCTACGAGAATAGCATTGAATAAAAATTATGAATATTTAACATAATACTTGATAGAATATTGAGAGAAACTTATTCAATACATTTACATAGAGCAGCCGTTTATTTGTTTATATTTCTTCAGGTTACAAATGCGCCTTAATTTAGAGTAAAACAGAGTAAGTACTGTTAACAAATTAGCTACATTTTACGTCACAAAAGAAACATGTTTGTGATAAATATTATAGATAAGATTATTTCATCCTATATTTGCATGTAACATACAATTACATTCTAGCTGATAACAGACAATTTATTGTCTAACAAATTCATTGACCTCTCGTTTCCAAAGAAAAAACTTGCGTGTCACTGCCGAGAAGCGGGTCATCTAAATTCAGGTAGACATTGGGGTAGGTCACATACAATCTAAGATTGAAACGTAACTAAAATTGATATTTTTATAAAATAAAATACAAGTGAATAATACTCTGTTATATTTATTGTTTGATTGCCTATTTGCTTGGTTTACCTGCAATATTACTTTTTATTCGTTGATTGTGTAATTATTAGATAAAGATAAAAGATGCAGGGCGTCAAGCCAGGCTAGGGACGGCGTCCACAGGTGGCTGAACAACGACGCTCATGCGTCGGTTTCAGAAATCGATTGTTAACACATGTTTTAATGAAACCATTGCTAACTGTATCTGGAAGTGAACATGGCGCTTGATTTCACGGCAACATACAAAGTATTGGTATTGGGTGATTCTAATGTCGGCAAAACGTGTATCGTGCATAGATATTGCGATGAGAGGTATTACGATACGTACATCTCAACTATAGGTGAGCAATATATTTACATGTATTAGCAAACCACGGTAATAATCAGTAATAATCACACTTACACTATACATGACTCATCGGAAAACCAAAACAAGGAAACCTAATATTTAATAACGTGTCGCACGAATATGCATCGTCAAATAATAATACTGTCGAAATAATAACGTTATTACTAATAATTCCATGGTTTTATGGTGATTTCTTTATGACAGATAACAAAACAACGATAATGAACCATTCTCAGAAAAACTAATGTCACTTATGATTTGTGGAAGAAAAGGAAACGATTTAATATATTATTTTTATGATTTCACATATTCTACGGACGACTGTTTTACATTTAACGATTTTGCAGTCTCGATTTTATGAACTAGACATACATATTTCATTTTTAATATTCGTACATAATTATAATGAAGTACATATGTATATGAATTTAAGATAAAATATATTGTTACTGACCTAGATCGAAGAAATATTCATTTCATGTGAAATATATTCACAGTTATTAACAGTAATCAAATTTTCTAAATTCAGTAATAAATGTTTCTAGATTATAATTTTTAAATTTAAATATCCATATTATATGTACTACCATATCATGATATTTGTATGTAATTAACATAATAATTGTACATATTTAAACTGAAATTGAAGTACATACAATTTATTTTATATTTAGCTGATTTTTAATGTGAAATATGTACGTTTATATGAATTACTAGGTATAGATTTCAAGCAAAAGATTATCAGCTTAGACGGTGTCCCTGTAAAATTACAAATATGGGACACTGCAGGTCAAGAACGATTCCGTACTCTGACTACCGCGTATTATAGGGGGGCGATGGGTATTTTACTCATGTACGATACCACCAGTTTGGAGTCATTCAATCATTTGAGTTATTGGCTGAGAAATATCGAAGAGGTATTAGAACCGTTCATCCCTGTGTAAATCGGTTATAATAACAATTAATTATCATTGTAGAATGCATCACCAGATGTTGTAAAAGTCCTAGTTGGTAACAAGTGTGAAGCCACGGCCCAGAGATCCGTGGACGCGGAAAGAGGACAAAAAGTAAGTTGGTTAATTTCAATTAACAAAATTCTAATTTTGTTAATTACTCTGAAATACATGCATGTAGAGGTACCCAGGTAACTTGTTCTACTTCTGAATAGACACGCTTTCATGAAAATGATTAATTTTGTTGCGAAATTGTTAAAATAATACCGTCGAGTAGACAAAATGACAATAGAATTGGTTAGAGTTTCACTTACAAAGTTATTTGACGTACGCGTACTAGCGAAATTAGCAACAATTCTGTTTCGGAGAATTATGTAACCTCCTTACATCGACCATACCCAGGATAATTGTTCATTCGAAATGAACTTGATTTTACAGATTGCTGATAATTTTGAAATGCCATTTTTCGAAGTGTCTTGCAAGGACAATATTAATATCGAGGCTGCGTTCCTTACGTTGGCTCGTAGAATTAGGGAACAGCGTGAGAAGCGGGTGCGTACAGGACGATAGCATTCAAGTGATAGATTGTTACTTGTGATGTGTGTGTGTGTGTTGCAGGGTGATTTATTCGATGAGGCTGAACGCAAGAAGGAGAAGGAAACGGTACGTCCCCGTAGTGACAAGGAGCCGGCAGAATCATGGCGATCGTGTGCAAGTTGTTAGCGGCGTTAGTTCTAGCTAGCTCGAGAATATTAATCATAGTTAATACTGATTGTGATGTATGCACGCTCATCTCCAAGCGACTATCATTTTATTGTCATTGTCATCATCTCCGCTTATTCTAAACTAAGCCTACCTACCTGTACATATATAGAACTGTAGCATACGGGTTCAATGTAGGAGTTACAAGTTAAAAACCAGTTGACACTAACTGATGTTCACTATAATACATGTAGATAGAATATTTCGTTGGAGTATTTTATAACGTATATGTATAAACTATAATCAGGTGTTACGTAGTGTATGTTACCGTTGAAATAGTTTACATACGGTATATTTGCTACTAGAATTTCAACTATACGTAATAATCAGTGATTCAGTTGTATTTTCTATAATCCATCACTATTCAGCTTAATAACAAACAATGAATTTAATAATCTAAATATCGACCATAGTACATTTAATTATGATTTAGTTAAAGCTTCAAAATGTGATATTTTAGGATGAATAACAATTTGCAGTACTGTGCATAATCCAAAGAGATATTTTCGATTTATTGTTTTTGTGAATGTACTTCGTTCTATAATTGACTATTGCTATTTTGGAATTATGCATATCATCATATTAGTTCTATTTAATATATTGATGTTTAGATATGTACAATTTATCCAATAATGCATAATATTCTTCCATTATTTTTGTATCAAAATTTCTTTTATAACTAATATAAAATTTTAGTGATATTAAATTTAGAATAATTTATATTGTTATACAATTTTAATCTAACTTTAGATTTATATGAATAGCTTTGGATTGTCAGAAATGATGATTTTTTAAAATAATTTTTTAAATGAATGTAATTTCATATCGATTTGATATGCATGTTCATACCAAGGAAAGTGTTATTTGATAAAATCTTTCATTGTGAATGCATTATTAAAATCAATTGATGGAAAATTGCTATGAAAAGAGATAAAGGATCTGTTCTAGTTAAATAATAATGGTACAATGTAAATGGATTTCAGAATCGATAAATGCTGAAATGAAGCTCGTGAATGTTGATAACATTTAGGTGAAACACTAATTACTCTACGTGTGTATTTATAAATATGTATAATCATTTTCAACTGCCATCACCTTAAAGCTTGTGCCTGTGTATGAAACATACCACTGCACCCTTGATTAGAGTGGATAAACCAAACTAATTGCTATTCTAAAAGAAACTGTAACGAACGTTATTGCTTGCTTGTTAGTTATAATGAATATTTTCTATGTACTTATAGTATGTATTTATTATACATAAATGATGAAAATGGATAAGACAAGGTAAATACAGTAGCTGTCAACTCTATAAACGCACCGAAAATCAAAGACTTAACCCGCAATTCACAATGTACGAGTAAGATAAGAGTCAATAAGAGTATTATATCTAGGTACACATGTATGTTATAACAAACAATGCTGACACGAACGCGAAAACAAGATACAGGAAAGTGTGTTATGTTGTAGAACACAACCAAAAAATAAACTGCTTCGGCTTTTGTAACGTGTAATGCTTATCTAGTGAACAAGCTTTACTTGAAATGTATTTATCACTTATGATATTTGCTAAAACAAGTTGACATCTTCTCTTGTAGTTACATATTATAGAGAAAAAAATCAACAACAATGCTGATACATATAACTATACATACGTCATACTTGTCGCTCTTTTATAAACATTGTAACTGATAAATACAATTCCGTATAAATATAAACATATTTTTTTTAAAAAATGTCAATGTAAATCTAAAGCTGGTCTTTGGATATTTATAATGAATATATAATCTTTATACGAAAAAAAATGTGGTAAACAAACATATGATATTCAAAAAAAACAAGATAATATATGTATTCGGAATTACGCAATCATTTGCCGACAAGTATTTGTTAATGATGAAAGTCCTCAAGGAACAGAATGTATGAACATACGTAGATATGTACTCTCACGAATGATAATTTAAACGTTTCTGAAATGGAATTGTGCATTTGGTGGCGGAGGGATGTTTTTCTTTGATAATTTTCGTACATTATTAGCTGAAAATGTTCGCTGATGTTCTACTATATACAGATATTATTTGTTCAGTCAGCTCAAATATTGTGTTCTGTCCTCCCGGCTACCTGTGCTTCACTGTTTCATCTTCGACAAATGTCGTCATCGCTACTCACGCTTATGGGACCAGACTGAATTGCGAACAGACCATTGTTTCCACACACTAATTATTAATGACTTTATTCCCTTGTTTTTTGTATTGAAGACTTGTGATATTTAAAAACAACAAAAAATTTAGTAAACATGTAGATAGGGTACACTGAATGTTTAAAAAAAAACAGGCTTATCACTAACAAATCATGTTGAGGATTACGGTGAAAAGTAGAGATCAGTAAAGTCAAACAACACTTGTACATTCAACAGTTGTTATTTATTGTGCTTTCTCGTACAACATGATAACACAGCTACACATTATTACAGTACAACGACAACAACTCCTCTCGTACATGCGCACTTGCACAGTACCCCTCCAACATACGATTCATGCGCGAGCTTGCGCTGTAGTCTCGACGTACGAGAACTACTTTTTCTCAACACTCCCGCCGTTTGAGTGCGTCGAGAACCCTATCCCTAGATTTACACAAAGAAAATTGAACTGGCACTTTGGAAGTGCTTTGGTAAATATGTCGGCCAATTGCCGTTGCGTTGGTACATATTCTAATGATATTTGCCCGTTTTCCACAATTTCGCGGACGTAGTGATATTTGATATCAATATGTTTTGTCCTTTTGTGAAATTCTGGGTTTTTTATCAAACGAATTGCACTTTGATTGTCTACATGCAATACTGTCGCAGTATTCGATAGACACCCGAGATCACTTAATAGTTTCCTTAACCAAACAGCTTCTTTCGCAGCCGCAGCAGCTGCAACGTATTCGGCTTCCGTGGTGCTCAGTGTAACTTGTTTTTGTCGTTGAGATGACCATGACACAATGCCGTTTGACATACAGAATGCATACCCTGTGGTAGACCTTCGTGTCTCCACGTCGCTTGCAAAATCGGAATCGGAATAACCCACTAAGTCCGAATTACTCCCGCCGCTTGTGTAATTTATACCGGTATCACTTGTTCCAATCAAGTACCGAAAAATTCTTTTGACGGCTTGCCAGTGACTTTCGTTGTAATTACTGAGGTATTTACTCACTGAGTTTACTGAGTATGCTATATCGGGTCTTGTCACAACAGCGAGAAACATTAAAGACCCGACTGCTTCTCGAAAAGGTACATTAATTGGCTCTTCGTCGCGGCCATTTGGATTTAGTTTTGCGTGTGGATCGGCAGGTATGCTTGAAGCTTTTGCTTCATTCATCTTAAATTTACTGAGAATTCTTTTAGTGTACGCCGTTTGATGCAAAAAGAGTGATTTTTCCTCGCGATTCCGTTCTATTTGAACCCCGACGAACATTTTACCATCTCCGAGGGTAATTTCGAACGCGTTTTTCAAAAAACTGATTATTGACTCGAGGGCTTGATTGGTTTTTGCAGCTATTAACCCGTCGTCCACAAATAGAGCTAAAAACACTTCGGTGCCGTCGACACGACCCCGGAATATACACTTGTCAGCCTCTGTCTCGCGAAAACTGTATTGTCCTAAAAACTGGCGGAACTTGTCGTTCCAGCATCTGGGGGCTTGTTTTAACCCGTACAGAGACTTGTTCAATTTACACACGACGTCTTGCTTTTCTTCTTTCTTGATCATGAGCCCTTCTGGTATTTCCATGAGAATCTCCTCCTGGAGTTCTCCATGTAGAAAAGCCGTTCTTACATCGAACTGTTTGATTTCGAGGTCCTTTTCAGCCACCATGGCCAGTAGAACTCTCAAGGAGTCGTAGCGCACGACTGGAGAGAATGTCTCGGTGTAGTCGAGACCCTCTTTTTGCTGAAATCCTCGGGCACAAAGTCGTGCTCTGTACCGGTATACTTCGCCTGTCGTGTCTCGAATGACCTTGAATACCCACTTCGAGTCGATGGGTCTTTGGTCGTTCTTTCTGCGTACAATTGTCCAGGTATCATTTCGTTCGTGTGCTTCGAATTCTTCTCTTACCGCTTCGGCCCACTTCTCTGCTTCTGGACTTCTCATTGCCTCCTGGAATGAGTCAGGCGGATTATATTCAGCAAAGTCTACTACGTACCTGAGTGGCATTTTGAGGTTTCTTCGATCCCTTAATTGTCTAGCCTGGTTAGGCTGCTCAGGTTCGTCTTGCGCTTCCTCGGGTTCTTCTGGTTCGTCCTCTCTTTCGGCAACAGAAGACGTGTATACGAATCCTTCTTCATCGTTGTCTTCCGGTGATTCACATCCTGACTTCTCGTTGAAGATGACGTCTCTCGAAACTGAGATTCTTTTGGTCTGTGGATTGTACAGACGATAATTCGTTGAATTGTTCTGATACCCGACTAATATCATCTTTGTTGCTTTCGGATCTAGTTTCTTACGGAACTGCTTGTCGATGTGCACGTAGGCGTCAGACCCAAATACACGGAAATGAGACACATCTGGCGGTTTTCCCATCCAGATTTCGTATGGTGTTTTCTTAATACCGGTAGTCAATACTCGGTTAAGAACAGTAACTGCTGTTCCTACTGCTTCAGCCCACAGCGAGAGAGGGAGGTTTTTCGCTTTAATCATGGTGCGAGCACTTTCGACAATCGTCCTGTTGTCGCGCTCAGCTCTACCGTTCTGTTGCGGTGTATATGGCGCCGTGTTTATCCACTCGATACCTCGAGCTGCGAGGTACTGCTCCATTTCTTGATTGCAGTACTCACGTCCATTGTCCGTGCGCAACACCTTCATTGGTTTGCCGAACTTGTTGTTGATCAATCTCTCGAATTTCTTAAAAACACAGAAAACATCATACTTATGTTTCATGAAATAAACATGACGAAACCCTGACGCGTCATCTTTGAAAGTTATGCAGTACTTTGAGCCACCTATTGATTCCACCGAAAACGGACCGCATACATCTGAATGTATGTATTCTCCGGGCTGTGTGTTCCTTTTTCTTTCAGTCTTTTTGAACGCGAGTCTGTGTGACTTTCCAAAAGCGCACGATTCGCAAAAGAAATCGTCGACGTCGGTTAGTTTTATGCCATTAAGCACCCCCTTTTGTATCATTTCACGCAGCACTTTGTTGTTTACATGTGCCATGCGCTCGTGCCATACTCGCAAGTTCACTGTTGACACATTCACTTCACTTTTGTCACACGCGTTCTTGACTCTGAAGAACATGCGGTAGATTTTGTTGTCTTGTTTCACACCGATACCGAAAGTTTCACCGTCACGATTTACTGTTACGTATTGTCCCTTGAACATGACCTCGAACCCCTTTGAGGTACACACACCGACCGAGAATAGATTTTTCCGGAGTTTGGGAACGTATAAAACGTTTTCGATACGTGCTGTGCGCCATTCGCCATTCACGAGTCTCTCAATTAACACCGTACCACTGCCGGTAATTTCACACACGCCGTTATCACCAAGCGATATCGATTCGCCACTCCTTGGATAAAAGTCACTGAACCAGTCTCGTCGATACGTTATGTGCATTGAGGCGCCACTGTCGGTAATCCATACGTCGCTTGTATCGATCGCCATGAGTTGCTGTATGTTCTCACTAGATGGCGTTGCATCTGTTTTATTTTGTTGTGCACTATCACGACCGCTGACACTGGAGGTCACCACGAATGCACATTCACGAGAGTCGTCGCCATTTTTCTTTTTGTCCTTGTCTCTTTTCTTTTTCCGACAGTCACGGGCATAATGGCCTTTGTTTTTGCAGTAAAAACACTCAACGTTCGATTTTGCACTGTCCCGATTTTGTTCACTGTCTTTACTCGCACTCGCGGTAAACTTTTTCTTTTTATTTCCGCCGAAACTCACAGCAGCTAGCGCTCGGGTGACGTCATCATCACCTTCGAGTCGTTTTTCTTCTTTTATTAATCGTTCCAGTAGGTTTTCTAGCAATTGATTTGCTTCCGGCACACTATCCCACGCTGTTTGGAGAGCGTTATACTTGGGCGGAAGGCTGCCGAGAATCTTCGCCATAATGGCCGTGTCCGAGACGTTTTCTCCCAGATCTTTCAATTGTGCCGCCATGTTTTGTACCCGGGACACGTGTTGCACTACCGATTCTTTTGCGTCCATGCGAAGCCCATGGAATTTTTGCAACAACAGCATTTTGTTTGACGCTGTTCTTTGTTCGTGGATTCTTACCAACTTATCCCACATCTGTTTGGCTGTTGTGCACTCCAGCAAACAGTCGAGTTGATTATCCTCCATTGAAGACGATATGAAGCACATGGCCGTTGCATTGTCTTTCACCCATTTTTTTGCTTCAACTGTGTTGGCTTCTGCCGGCATCACTCGCGCGCCCGTTACAATCTCTTGAACCGCGTTCGCGATAAGCATTGAGTTCATTCGAAATTTCCACGCTTGGAAATTCGAGCCATCAAACCTTTTGATGTTCTTGAACAGATTTGTTTCCGACATCTCTGTTCACCACTTTTATTTAAGTCCGCGAGAAACGTTACACCAGAACACTGTAATGGCGTGCACGTGTCAACTATTTCTGACCACTGTACTTTTACTTTGTAATCTAAGTTACGCAGGTTGCTTTGCTGGGCCCATAACCTGTTGAGGATTACGGTGAAAAGTAGAGATCAGTAAAGTCAAACAACACTTGTACATTCAACAGTTGTTATTTATTGTGCTTTCTCGTACAACATGATAACACAGCTACACATTATTACAGTACAACGACAACAACTCCTCTCGTACATGCGCACTTGCACAGTACCCCTCCAACATACGATTCATGCGCGAGCTTGCGCTGTAGTCTCGACGTACGAGAACTACTTTTTCTCAACAAATCAATATAAATTACGAATGATATCTATTTAATAATTGATTGGTTTGTTAGTTATCGATCTGTGATTTACCTGAAATGTTAGTTTGAAGTTTATTTCACTATTGTAGTGCAGTTAAAGTTGATATTGTGTAAAACTGTACATTGCTGTAAACAAAATAAATGCAGTGTTTTGCTACGGAATATTTCAGTTGTATTTGTTATTGATAATTTGAACTATGTATGAGTACTTACTTGCATATTAATGTACATAGCGTGCAATTAAACCGAATAGTTAGCCTGAATTATTTAAATACGCTTTCACAGCAAATGAAATGTTATTCACCAATGAATGCTCTCAATGATAAATTCTCTGAAAACACATTTTTACATTTCTGATCAATTTAATTCGAATTAAATTATTTTATTACAATATTACATTAAAGGATAACTGGTATACCTTATTTTTGTCCATTATACAAGCATCACATTTAAATAAATAATGAAAACGGTGTAATACTTGATTATCTATGAATATAATTTACTTTTCATGAAATATTTACAATTGCTGGTGATTGTAGATAGATAGCTACATAGAGTACTATGTAGTAGTAAATGTTATGAATATTATCACATTTGACAATATTGATCAGTAAATATATGTGCATAAAGGATCATTAAGTGTCTTAGCAACAGCAATACAAACACATGTCATTATATAAAATATATCAACACTATGTAGACATTGACCATATGAACGGATGTCAGTGGCAGTGACCTTTCAGCTAAATACAACATGAAGAGTACACACAAAGAACGAGAAAGATTTCCCGGTTACACAAAACTGACAATCGTTGGAAAAGGTAACCAGATAAACAGACTATGTTTTAGCATAGAAATGAATGTTCAAATTATATTTTAGGGGCATTCGGTACCGCTGTTTTGTATAGACGCAAAGCAGACACAAAGGAAGTTGTGATAAAAGAAGTAAATATAATGGATATGCCATTAGAGGAGAAAAAATCCGCACTAAATGAGGTGAAAGTGCTGTCAGCATTAGATCATCCGCATATAATCAAGTATTTCGGTAGTTTCGAACAAGAAGGATCACTATTTATTGAAATGGAATATGCGGACGGTGGAACGTTAGCGCAATTCTTGGACAACAGAATACAAGAAAAGAAGAAAATAAAAGAACAAGACATATTGTTCTTATTTCGCCAGGTATCGGGAGCTATAGCTTATATGCATAAACATAAAATACTGCACAGAGATTTGAAAACGGCGAATATATTCCTAACGAAAACATTTACTGCAAAAGTTGGAGATTTCGGAATATCGAAAATGATGTCTACGTTGGTGCAAGCACAAACTGTTGTCGGTACGCCGTATTATCTCAGTCCCGAAATGGTAATTAATTATATTCCAATTGTGGATACCACAGAAAGTAACACATTATGTATTTATAATTACAGTGCGAGGGTGTGGATTATGATGAAAAATCGGACGTTTGGGCTCTGGGATGTATACTCTATGAGATGACTGAATTGCGAAAGCCATTTGAAGCCCATAATTTACCTGCTCTAATAACTAAAATTATAACGGTAACAAGTTTACAGATTTCAAAAATCAGAAATTTAAATTTTAAAATTATGTACAGTGCAGATTATACTTTACAGTCATCTCCTTGGTTGGTTAGATTTACTGCATTTAAATAATTATTTCAGTGTGATTTTGAACCAATATCAAGAAGATATTCAGATGCCTTAAGTCAATTAATAAATAAAATACTTCAAAAAAATTCAGCACAACGACCAAGTTCTAAAATAATTTACTCCTCTATAATTCCACAAATATTGCAAGAAGTAGACAGCAGAGAATTGAAGAAAGCACTACAACAACATGAAAAGTATGCATAGAAATTTTCAATGAATATATTTACAATTAATAATTATTATTACAAATTTCAGTCGGATGACTACGGAGAGGTAAATATGATACACATGCGTATTGTTGACATGTTAGCTGATATTTACTTTATATCTAAGATCCGTTTTATACGAACTGAAGGGTTTCAAAGATGAATTCAGTCTTCAACCAATTCAGTTACCGGCACAAAAACTTATTCACGTATCGGCTGGTAGCAGTCACTGTTTAGCAATTACAGAAGGTCATTAATAATTATATTTTACTACTTCATTAATTACTATTGGTATGAAATAATTTTAGATTATTCTGTGTATTCATGGGGAGACAACAGAACTGGACAATTAGGTCTGGGAGAATTGGCTCCATGGCGGAATTATCCAATACGTATTGATTCTCTGACAGGAAAGAATATAAGACAGTGAGTGGAGATGCGTATTTATATCTAGCATTCACTGAATTCTCATTGTTTATGAAGGGTAGCGTGTGGCAATGGGTTTAGTATATTTCTTAACAATATTGGACTCCTAATGTCGTGTGGAGATGGCAGGCAAGGGTGCTTAGGACAAGGAGATTGGAGCAGTATTACACAGCCAAGGATAATGAGTAAGTTGGTACAATTAAAAAATAGTGTACATTCTTTATTCATTCTTTTCAGACAGAATGATATCTGTAAATATAACACAAGTAAAATGTGGCACAGAACATGTATTGGCATTAAATGTAAATGGTGATTTGTATTCTTGGGGTTGCGGCAAAGATGGCCGGCTAGGATCCGGAGACGAAGATTATCGGTAATATTCATAAAGAATCATGAATTAAGCACATGATAGTCGTAACATTAACATGATTGTATTAGTAAAATACTAGCGCAGTGAAATAATATTTGGTCCGGAAATGTTACAGATGTACGCCGACTATTGTAAAACTTCCCTCAGGTCAGAAAGTCCGCAGTATATATTGTGCTGGAAATGGCTCAATGGTAATCACGACCAATGGTCAACTGTTAGCGTGTGGTTTAAATACAAACAACAAATTAGCGCTCTCTACCACGTTTCAACACATCGAGAAGTCGTTACATTTCATTCCAGTGCGTAATATCAAACAGAAGATCATAGATGTCTCGATGGGAGAACATCACACCATACTTATATCGGAGATGGGCAATATCGTAACGTTCGGTAGAAATTCTGAAGGTCAACTTGGAAGAGGTCATTGTAAAGCAAAGGAGCAGCCTGATGCAGTTGAAGGACTGCAGAAGAGAACTAAGGTATACTCGTAATACAGGAAATATAGCAGTAACAAAGTAATGAATTGCAGGTAGCTAGCTGTGGTGCTACATACAGTGTAGTTGGCACTATGGATAACGTAATATATGTGTGGGGTACACGTTACGAATACGACAACAAACACGTATTGAAGTCTACGGGATCGAGTGGGACCGTCGTTAGTGTGAAACCCTATAACCATAAACAAACATTTTTCAATGTTGCAGCCGAGGTAGCAATTGGACAATTCCAGTACATATTTAATAATATAATTTGTGTTTTTTTTTTGTAGGAATGTCTAAGTTCTACTAGTACATCTGTCAATTTTAGTTCTGACATTGTCCGATTCAATGAACCAGAGTTAATAAAAACGCCGAAATCGATATTAGGGTAAATCATTAACAATTTAAAATGAGTAAAAGTATTTAATTATAAAAGATTAAATGATATATGAAACGTTTAGATTATATGCTTCACCGCAACATGTCAGATCTGGTGAACTGGTATGGTTAGTTAACTTATTCGCATTTCAAAGTACAGTACTTGTGTGGGTTAACACGACGATACACGCACCATTAGCAGAACGCAATGATATGAGTAATAAAGAAATGGTAACCATTATTAGCCAGCGTAACCGAATATATTTTACATGTGGTATTTTAGGTGTCCAGAGGGATGAGTTTTGAAACTATACGAAAAGAACTAATTTCCTTACCAAATACACCACAATCGAACTGATAATGAAATGAAACTCCTAACACCGAAATAATTATTGTAATGTTCTCTGTATAAAATTCGATATAATTTATTATTAAAAACAATTTTATATAACACAAATATGTATATGCAAGTATTATTGTAATTTTACACTAGTACTTATCTTTGGTCTCTTGTGACGAATTATTGATTTAGCCAATGACAGTTTCGTTTTCTTGGACGTTTTTTCTTCTTTCTTTACTCTATAACAATATACTTACATTTTACAATTTTAATTTCAGCTATTGCATTACTTACTTTAATAATGCTGAATCTGAACAACCATATTTCTCAATAATTATTTTCTGAAATTCGTCCGACTTGGAAAATACATTATAACATAACTTGTCGGAAGAACTTAAAGCCGTTTTATCAAACTTCTCTGTAACGACGTTCGCTAAAAAAGATTACATTAACATTTAACCATATATATATATATATATATATATATATATATATATATATATATATATATATATATATATATATATATTATTACATCTTTTGAGTTCTCCATTTTCAAATACATGTTGTTGTATTTCAACGTCTTTCTTTTCCAGTAAATCGCACAATATCTTTTGTTGGTTTTCCATCACCTGTATGGTTTGCATCATAGGAACCGTAATTTCTTTGCAAAACTAGAAATGTACAGTACTGTCAATAAATTGCAAATAAAAGACTGACAGTAGTCATGCGTACTGTTGAAGCGTCAGCCAACTTTAAATTTAGATTAAATTTAACTGTAGCACCTTCGGAGTTTGTTACACATTCAAGGTTAACAATATCATCATTTTTTGATAAAGTTAATTCACCTTCCGCATTTATATCTTTCAATAAAGATAATACTATGTTAATAAACGTTTCTTCTGTAGTATCAATTAGTGGATTCAGTGTCTGTAACAAACATAATTCATGTAATTAAATGTATTCAATATTTTCTCTTTATTTGACACGTAATTCCATAATTCTTATAATGCTACGAATTACTATGTAATATAAATATATTTTATATAAAACAAATCTTTAACGTGCTCTAATTAGTTGAAAGTGTAGTGTCTTACAAGTTATATGAATTACAAATTATAGTAAAATTAACATTACGTTAATTTATAACAAATATTTTTATAGAAAATGCGTTACGAGCAAAAACATTCCTTAGTAGTAAAACAAATTAGAGCTACTCGGAGTTTTTCTGAAATATTATATAATATGATACAAATAATAAATACAAACCATACAAGAAATGTTAATCATGATTGCTTTAATTAATTGTTCATTTAATCAATGCAACACAAGCAATTTCTAGCCTCAGTTGGTATGAATACTTATCCATTTGTTTCGTGTCTGTACTAAGTGAATTACCTTGCATCTTTCTATTATTTGTTCCGGTGTTAATTCCTCTATCCAAACATGATTCACATCTGACAAAATTATTTTATATTTTGTAGAGCCAGGTAATATCGTATGAACAACTTTGATGATATATGCATCATCTTTGTAAATAAAACAATTCCACATGATAATTGTATAATTACTGTACACAGTCGAATAACGATAAAATGATTAATAACAAATAACAATGCAAATACAGTCAGCAGTGGTTAACAGATACAACTGTCATCACTGAACTGTCAGTTTGACATTTATTTGACGCATGCTAAAGCCCATTAATACGGATGTATCTGGTTGTATCTTTTATTAAAGAGGCACGAATGTTGATATAATAAAAATAATTATCACCGAAACACAATAAAGTAATATATTTGCAGACGTAATATATTAATTTTTAGTGTATAAAAATAATTTACACAAATAGAATTTAATATTTCTTTGAAGAAAAATTTAAATCATAATAATTTTACTAGCGATAAAATATGCGTGTTATTTTGTTTACCGATGATTGTTTAGATTTAATATCATTGTTAAATCAAAATAGGTAAAAATTTAAACGCAGGAAATTAAGATCGATACACGGTAATTGAATAGATACAAGAATTGAGATATTAGTTCACATATTCCAAATTTATTTTAGGTTATGAACTGAAATCAAAATAAATCTGCTGCTTCAGCATCTTTATGCATGTGAAATGTCTGAAAAAGAAGGTAATATGTAAGATGTGTATGTTTTATGTAATTAATAATAATAATAATGTATCAACAGATCTCGGCAGTAGTAGCGACAATAGTTCTAACATAAATTCCGGTAATGATTCAGACTTTGAATATGATATTTCCGAGAAGAAATCAAAAACGAAAAAAAGATTCAAAAGGCAAGTTCAAGACATTCTCGACTAAACGTGTATACTGTTATCAAAAAAAATCGTAGTTTACACTATATAGAATTGTTTTATTACTAAACACCTTTTTTAGTCAATCAAAATTTTTAAATCCTCGATTCGTTGGCGACTTTACTGATGATGATTTACGATCACCTGAGAAAATGAGGAAAATGTGGGGAGTAGCGTATAAGCAAATAATCGATCTAAGGAAGAAAATGAGAACTGTGCAACAAAAGAACCGTCGACTAGAAAATCAGGTAGTTAGATTAAAAAATGTAGTAAAACATTTGAAGTCTGTTCATAGGTAATTTTATTCAACATTTACAAAACCATACAAATCTATTTTATATTGTGCTGTGTAATTAACAAGTTTTGAGTGACATTTATATTTAATATATGTTAAAAATATATTATTTTGTTTCTCAATTCGCCTAGATATTCAAAACCGAACGAATACTGAAACAATAATGGACTTATTAGTAATTAATAAGTAACAGACATGTTGTTATATACCTTTCTCCTTTGTGCATTAACTCGAATGCTTCATTGATTTGTTCGAATGGTAAACTATGCGAAATGAATTCGTCCAGCATGATTGTTTTGTTTGTATATTCATCCACCAGCTTTGGGACACTGGTACGGCTCTTCCAACCTACAGTGCACATGTAGCATTCACTTGTACATAGTTACGGAAACAAAGACAACTTCACATTACCTCCGAATGCGGTTCCCTTCCACACTCTGCCAGTGACCAGCTGGAATGGTTTCGTGCTAATCTCTTGTCCTGCGGCGGCTACGCCCACAATTACCGCAGTACCCCATCCTTTATGGCAAGATTCCAGCGCAGCTCGCATAGTATTCACATTACCGATACATTCGAACGTATAATCCAGGCCGCCGTCAGTCATTCCCACTAGAACTTCTGCAATCGGCTTGTCAATATCCTTTGGATTCACAAACTCAGTACATCCGAATTTTTTAGCTACAACAAATGACATTAATACATTGTTATTACAATTCAGTGGATGATGCCCTACCTGTTTCGAATTTATGTGTGTTCAGATCGATACCAATAATTCGAGATGCACCAGCCACTCTGCAGCCCATTGCTACAGCTAAACCAACTGCACCTAAACCCCAAATGGCACACGTACTACCCGGTTCAACCTTGGCTGTATTTATTACAGCACCGTAACCAGTCGAGATACCACAACCCAGAAGACATACCTTGTCCATTGGTGCAGCGGGATCAACCTGAAATAATTTAATTTCAATGATATAAATCAAACAAATGTATGTATGTATGTGACATTACTTTGCAAACTGATATATCAGCGACAACAGTATATTCACTGAACGTTGAACATCCCATAAAATGGAACACCTGTTTTCCCTTGCAAGTAAATCGGCTTGTTCCATCCGGCATAACGCCTTGCCCTTGAGTTACCCTGATCTTTTGACACAAATTGGTTTTTGGTGATTTGCAAAATTTGCACTCACCGCATTGCGGTATATACAACGGAATAACATGGTCACCTGAGGAAAACATACAATAATTAAATTCGTGCAATCGCGGAAAACCTCAGTATTTTACCAATACGTAATTCGTTTCAACTAGGAAAAGTATACATATTTAAAGAAATAAGTGTTGGTCGAAGTTAATATTAAAAGAGATAATGTTAATATATCGAGTTATAATACCTGGTGCAACATTTGTAACTCCTTCTCCAACACTTTCAACAATGCCGGCTCCTTCGTGGCCCAAGAGCACAGGAAAAACACCTTCAGCATCAAATCCTCCCAGAGTGTACGCATCTGTATGGCATACGGCGGTGTGCAGAAGTTTAATTCGTACTTCATGAGCCTTTGGCGGTGCTACTTCAATTGTTTCAATGGAAAGCGGCTTCTTTGGTTCCCATGCAATTGCTGCTTTGCATGTTATTGTCTATAAAATAATTTACCATTTAAATATTTGCTGTTTAGGACAAGTTGAAAATACAAGTAATACATTGTCATTTACCTTGCCTACTGTATCAGTCATTGTAACAAAAGTTTTTGATAGTAACACGTCAATGTACTAAGTAATCACATCAACTAAGGATAAAAACTATCAGGAGTACTATTTATGCGAATTGATAACCTTTAACTTTTCCTTATTAAAGTATTATTTTAGAATTTGACAGATGTCAGCAGGGGCTTGTAAAATGGCGCGAATATTTGAATGAACATGTTTAATATTTGATCAAATACTTATCAACACATATACGATATATATCGTTTAATTTAAAATAACAACGTCGATATATAATATCATATTAAATAATATTAATAACTTTATTAGCTACTATGTACACGTTATACAGAAATATTTTTCATTTCTGATGGCGGTGGTTTCCAACCTCCAAAAACCTTTTCAATTTCTTGTGCTACTACTAGATTCAGTCTATCGTTGTTTGTCCTTGAAACTACCTAAAATAATTGTTAAATATTAATATAGAAGTTTTATTTTTGATACCAAGAATGCGAGACCTGTATGCCGATAGGAAGACCATGCGAATTTAA
Source organism: Carabus problematicus (assembly GCA_963422195.1). NCBI lineage: Eukaryota > Metazoa > Arthropoda > Insecta > Coleoptera > Carabidae > Carabus > Carabus problematicus. The sequence continues at coordinate 11,582,010 of OY728584.1, forward strand.
TCCCATTGGACAGTGGGTAGCTGGTAAACCTAACGAATTATAAATTGATACAAATCCTGTGTTGATAATTTTGTAATATAATTGTTTATGGAAATTAGCGGGATGAGCAAAAGTTGGACATAAAAATACTCCTTCCTCTCCTAGTAATTCCTGAAAACAAAACATTACAAAAATCAAATTTTGTTCAGTTGATAATGAAGGATTGTTTATGTAAAACATACAGCTGATTGAAACGAATACAAACCTGCATTTCTGTTTTTAACAAGTCGTTATCTCGTATTGCTCGTTCAGTGAATGATTTCATAACACCAATGCATTTTCTTAATATGCCATATAAAATAATTGGAAATGTATGATTCGATCTGCATGTAATATAGCGAAAGAATACAGGCCAAAATCGAAATTTCTGCGACTTTTTATCATAATATGGTGTATCTAGTTTGTCTACACCAAGCATTGTAAAGGTTGCAATGGAAAATGCATCATTTAAAAGTTTAACGTCAACCTGAAAATTATTTCGGAATTAAATTTCAGTTTGGAATGTAGAAGAAAATTAGATATTTTACTTTTTTTGCTAGAATGCCGTGTTCTTTTTCGAGATGTGCAATGAATTGTCTGAACACTTGGCGAATACTGCGATCTACAGATTTGAATTGACTTTCCATGTAGTAAAACTTAATATTACTGAATTCTACCTGAAATAAATATTAAAATGATGAAATATATTTATATTTAACAAGTTGCAATGTAAATTAGAGAACAACATTATATGCTGAGCTTTTAAATATTATCTTACAGGATCAAACAGTTTAAGTGTTGCTCTTAATTCTGGTTTAACTATTGCGGATAACATTATTGGCAAGTCTTCGGCATAGCGCGCCAGTGTTCCATTTGTGAACCATAATGGGAACCTTTCGTCATCACATATTGGTACATTTCCATTGATACTGACTAACCCAGACGTTGGTTTGTGTGAAAATATACCATTATATAAAGCAGGCAACCGCAATGACCCACCAATATCTGATCCCAAACCTATGACTGATGCCGCACTACTTAATAGAGCTGCCTACAAACAAATACCAGTATAAAAACTTATATTAATGATAACAAAAAATAATTATTCATCCTCGAAACAAAACATATTGACCTTGTCAAACAACAATCTAGAAAAAAAGGCCGGTAGATATTTATCTCTTTTCGTTACATAAAGAAAAAGACTGAATCATGATAAATTTAACATAATTATTTTAGCAGCATTGGAAAATATAATTAATAACTATAAAATGTCATGTTTTAAAAGAAAACAAGAAAATATAAATTAGAAATTAATAATTTCTCATTTAGGTATAATTTTAAATTATACCGAATATTAACATATTTTTACTGAATTAACAATACATAATTACATTATTTTGTACTTGAGAAATTCGTGAAAAATGTAAATCATAGTTAATTATAATGAATCTCTTAACATCTTTTGGTCATGGCATAATGGTTAATGGTATTTTTATTATTTACTTCACCACCGGAAGATCCTCCTGTTGTCCGACGAGTGTCGTATGGATTTAACGTTACGCCGGTGACGTTGTTGAATGTTTCATAACTCATACAGAGTTCAGGAGTATTGCTGACCAATATCGGTATGGCACCGACCAATTTTATCAACTGTACCACATCCGCATCTTCGGTCGCTGGTTCTATAACTGGTTTCACCGTTCCTGAATTGTTACTCATTCCTGTTCAGGCATACATTTAAAAATAAATGAACTGGTATAATATGTACGTACGTGATAATGACTTTGTTTACTTGTTCCATAAGATAATTAGGCAAATTTTAAAAATAAACTGAAATGACATAAAATTTTTTTGTATAAATAAAATTACGATTTAATTACTAAATTATTGGTCTCTCTTTTATTATAAAAAATCAAGCATAACAAAAATATAAAAACAACAGTTTAGGTGTAAAAAATAATGTATATTCAATTCACATGCAAGTTCTGTGTTTTAATTAAACAGCGCCAATGTTTTTAACGAATAAAATACTTTTATTTCAACATAATTGAAGTAATTGGAATTAATTAGTTTTTAATATAACGTAATTCGTGACATTTAGTGTACATAGTTACCTTGAACAGCTATAGATTCTTTAATTGTGATTGGAACCCCAAGTAGTGGCGTATGGGCTTGTAGTTCTGCTTCTGTTTTTCCACCCAAAGCAATGAGTTTGTCCACTGCTTGTCCCTCACAGATCGCCAGTTCGTATCTATCTTGTACAATTGCATTCAATACTGGATTGACTTCTTGGGCTCGTGTTATGAACGCTCTGATCACTGATTCACTTGATATCTACAAGTGTTTTAACAAATTAATAATAAAAAATATAAACATATAATAATAATATGATATTTCTTTTATATAAAGCTAGTTACGATTGTAGTATGCAGTGTTTCAACAATGGTACATTTCTTGTTTATTTTATTACATTTTGTATTATCTGATTTTAATTTTAAAGATCGGATTACTTATTCGATATTCCTCTAAACAACTGTAACCTACCTAATTAAAATGCAGTGGGAAATATTTTTTGAATGTTCGTACGTATGTAGAAAATATGTGCTAATTATAAATGTAAAGTGCAGTATCCATTGAATACAATAGATTTATATTGTCGTGTCATACTTTTACATTATATAAAGCGTATAGTTCTTGTATATTTCACGATTTTATAATCTCACAACTCGGCTATGGGAAATTCTGTTAAAATGTATAAGATGATAAATTAAAAACCAATTAATAGGCTTTAATTTGGTATGTAGCTGATATATATATTTATATATATATATATATATATATATATATATATATATATATATATATATATATATATATATACCTATGTAAGCCTTGAACTAAATGTATTAGTAAAAGAATAAATGTTAATATTTTGTTTTGCAATGGACAACTACAATTAATATTTAAAAGTTATAAACATTAGTAAAGGATTGTTCAACAATACAAATATATAGATGCACTTCATTGTTGTTAAATAAGTGATTTTTTAATATTATATTTAGTAAAAATATTTCGTAGTGGGTACTTACTTGTCGTGTTCGTATTAAATGCGCTAATTTTGTCGCACTTTGTGTTAACAGTGGATTACTAATTGGTGGACATTTTTTCTTCTTGCCGATTTGTAAAATTCTGAACAGCGGCCCAAGAAACAAACCATTTATCCACATAAGTATTTTTATGATTATGAACCCTACACCCATTTCAGTGACGTTAGTTGACCGGTTACACTAATAGCTTTAATTGTATATATTTGTACACTTGTGCATGTATATATGAATATAATAGTTGAGTACAGGTATTCATACTTGTCCGGTATGAACATGCGTGCAACGTGGATGCATCGCGACAGTGAAATGTTTTGTTGTTATGAAATTTGACTTGGCGGTTTGAAACGTGTCCTTGACAAATACTCCTTTTCGGTGAAAGTATAGGCCAGAATGTAAGTTATTATCAGCAGCGCATCGAAGTATTGTGTTTCACATGCATCAGATCACTGAAGATTGTTTTATAAACTATGTACTAGTGGCTGTTATCATTTTATTGAATTCTAAACACTGAAACAGCCAATAAAAACTAGTTTGTACTGAATAAAATTGATATTAAAAATAAATAGTAACTATTCTATGAATTTTCACACATTCCCTACACTACATTTGCATTCTGAATTAGTTTCACGCACGCCACTGACGGGACATTCCAGCCTTATTTTGGTTTCCAGTTTCGAATAAGCGAAACAGTCATTATGTTTGTATTACTAAATTATGCAGTATTCCCGATACGTGTGATTCGTAAATACCACAGGTATGTTGCAATCCATCGTAAATAAAATATTATTTAATTTTTATTTATAACAATATTTGTTTGTAAAAATACACATACTTTCATAAAACAATATGGTATAATTATTTTATTCTACATCGTCAAAATAAAATCTAATTTATACAGATCCAAATTTAGTTATTACAAAAATATTGTAAAATCTATGATATTCAACCCTGTCATCACATAAGTAACTATTAAAACGATACTTTGGTTCAAGATTATTCGGTATCTGTTACAAATATTTACTAGCTTTTTTCAATACCAGACTGTTCACCGGTCGGTCCATATTGGGTAGTGAATTCTCTATTAATTTGGCGATTTCCAACCACCAAATAGTGTATTTATTTCTTGCGCAACAGCTAAGGTAAGTCGGTCATTGTTTCCATTTGCAATTACCTGTAAAGTGACATATAACATTGATAAATGTGCTCGGTATCAATAAACTATCACCGTACTTGAAATCCTATTGGCAAGCCTTCAGAATTAAATCCTGCCGGACAATTTGAAACCGGCAATCCTAGTGCATTAAAAATTCCCAAATAGGAAAAATCTAGTGCCTTGTAAAACATTGAGAAATGATAGTGAGCCGGTCCTGTGAATGTAGGATATAAAAGTACACCATTGTCCCCTAGAAGATCCTATAATATAACACACATTTAATCAAATACAACCATAAACATTGATGTATAATATTTAATCAAAACATGAATACCTTGAAAACTTTCTTCAAATTTTCATTCGCTTGTAAAATATCAGGAAAGCTTTTTCTTAAAAATACTTCGTAAAACATTTTGAATACACCGTATAGTATAATTGGCAGTGTTGTTTTGGATCTGAATGTAACGAATCGAAATACTTCAGGCCATAATTTAAATTCCATATTTTCATTATAAAACTGACAATCGATCTTGTCCAGATTTAATAGTAACTGGCCGGCGATAGCATGTGAATACCACATTTCTTTAATCGTTACCTACAAAGCACAAACAGAACGTTATGTTTTTATTTGATTCTAATTTCTAGAGCACAATTATTAACCTTCTGTGTGACAATGCCGTGCGTTCTTTTCAAATAATCTACAAATGCACACATTGCTTCTGTTATATCTTTGTCAACATTACTTGCCAGTACGGATTCAAATTCTTTTTCCATGTAGAAAAACTTGATATTCTTTAGAGGAACCTAAAATATTGTAAAACATATATGTACAAAAAGATTATAAATAATCGGATAAGTGTAAGCTATTTTTCACTATAATTGATTGATGTAGCATACCGTTTCGTGTAACTTTAACTCATTCTTCAATTCCGGTTTTGTTATTAACTGCATCACAAGTGGCAAGTCTTCTGCATATCGGGTTAGTGGACCAACTACAAAATAATCTCCGACTCTTTCATCAAGACACGTGGGTATGCTGCCTTCATTGGATACTATCTTAGCAGAAGGTTTGTGCGAGAATATTCCTGTAAAACTGGCTGGCAGCCTTAAGGATCCAGCTATGTCTGTACCAAATCCTATTAACGATGCACCACTACCAATTAAAGCGGCCTAAAAATAAAATTATAGTTATAATTTTGACGAAAAAGAAAATATTCTTTGCACTTATTGACTTCATAGACATAATACACTACTCCCTGTAATATAGGCAACCAAGTTAACTACTACGTATACCAGTTATGGAATATTTTTCTAATTGCCCAGTTACAGTTAATCGTTATTTCCTCGTTAACATTTAATTGATTACCTCTCCTCCCGATGATCCGCCGACAGTTCGTCTCGTGTCGTATGGATTTAAAGTTTTGCCGGTGACATTGTTAAAAGTCTCCCAAAACAGGCACAGTTCGGGTGTATTGCTGACAAGTATTGGAATAGCGCCCGCGTTCCTCATAATTCGTACCACCTCCGCGTCACTGTAGGCAATCTTCTTAGGTTGTACCCGTCCTGCATTACTGCTTAATCCTTCAACAGCGTATTACCATTAAGAACAGATCGAACATAAGGTGTTCATATATTAAACAATACAGAATAAACAAGTGTCAAATATTTAACCAAATACGTGGAACAGTAATAAAATATACACATGTGTATTTTACATAATTATCAAGTATTTGTTTTAACAACGAAAAATATATACTTTTAAATCCCTATTCAGACAAATAGCAATAGAAATCTGTGCATACTACTAAAAAAACATTAGTCATTGTAAATATTTAAAGATATAATACCGGCTTTGTACACTGTCACACTATCAACATTTCTATACAAATATTGTGCGAATAAAGAATTTTTCATTAACTAGTCGACAGGCGAACAATGCATCCACTGAAATTGCGATAATATACAGGTATTTTTATAATATTTCAGTCTCTTGTCGTTTGAAAATTATTTAGCTCTGATTGGCTTTTATTTGTGACTATATTATAAACTGTAGCCTTTTAAAAATAATTAAAATTCTCCTCTGGTTGTCAAAATAATAATTATTAATATATTTTGTACTTCATAAATTGCTTATTTATTATATTTTGCGCGAATATGTGCTTTGAATATATTGTGTCTTCCTGTGGCATTAAATAAATTAATATAAATTTAATATTAATATAAGAAAATATTTGTTAAACATTAATACATAATTTGAAATTATAAAAAAATACGTATAAATTCCACCATAAAAAGGAAAACATATATTTATTATTGGGTTTTAATGTCTGTCAAAAATAACTAAATTGTTGTTGCATTATAAATTATAATAATGGTATTCATTTCTAATAATAATATTTTTTAATTTTAAATTTTTGTTTTGTCCTTGTTGAATGTCAGTATGTATTCATTTTTACTTTATGTATATATGCATATTAATTGTCATTATATTATTGATTTGGTAAAATATTTATGTATAAAATACTAGTGTTCGGGAGGAACTATACCTTTGAGCATAAGTGATTCCTTCACCGTTATTGGTATGCCTAATAGTGGTGTATCCTTGCATATTTCCTCTTCTGTTTTTACATTACTGGCTATGAATTTATCAATGTCGCGTGCTTCTTGAAGAGCCTGCTCGAATCTGTCTTCAACAATTGCGTTTAAAACAATATTCACTTGCGTTGCATGACTTACGTAAGCTTGAATTACTTCTTCGCATGTTACCTGAAGATATAGTTGTACAAAATATTAATTACAGTGTAATTAAATGAGATTTATCCAATTACTTGTATGTATAATCGCTTTTATAAATTATAAGTTTATATTGCACATAAGTTTCAATTAGGTAATTATATATGTAAACAAAATATGTACTTGAAATTTTAACTATAAATAGCAATTAACAAAATATAAGAAATAAGGTTATATAAATGTTCTTTGATGTTTTCTTTATTTAATGGATAAATAAAAACATTTGCGATAAAAAAAAAAACATACGTTATGGAATATTAAATATATACTTCGATGCGCATTGATTAGTAATACGAATGGAGATATGCAGCAAGTTTATCAATAATATTATTTTAGTAAGTATATATTTGTTTAGTATTTTAACAATAGAACAGACTTTGATACAATAACAATATAATCCAATACGATCAATGGTAAATGATAAAATTTTAATTGATAAATTTAATAACAGGTACTTTATTTAGACTCTAAATAAAATGTGCAAAAAATGCGACAGCAAAACAAGTTTTTACAACTTTGTTCCGTAACCGAAACACTTTTTATTTAAACATTTACATTAGAAAAAAAAAACTCGTTAGGTACTGCGAATAAGTATTTAAATAAGTGGTGCATTAGTGTGACAGACTTCACACAATGTTTTATTAAAATTCTCAATTTATTTCAACAGATATTCTTTTTTCTGCACAACCCAGTTGTCAATATCGACAGAAACTAGTTGGAGAGTGTAAATAATATATGATGTGAAACAGAGCATCGTGACATAATTCCCTCAATCATTGAAAATGTGTAGGAAGTAAAGGATTCAAGGTTACAAATATGTTCTAAATTCATATAATCTTCAATTCATCATTTTAAACTTGTAGACTTATTTTGCAGATTGATTGAAAAACTATGCATTTGCGAACTACTTGATTCCATATCATATAACTCGGTTCTATAACGTTTATGTATGTTTTGCCGCGCTAATAAATAATTATACTTCTTTCTGTATATATTTATATACGTAGGTAACCCAACTATGTATGTTGCAATAGAGAAGTATATTTTTGTTTGTATATCATAACGGAAATATAACTTACTTGTTTGGTTCGTATCATATGCGATAGTTTCTTTGCACTGTTTAACAGTAACGGACTGGTTACCGGTGGACTTGTCTTTTTTTTACCGAGTGCAAGAAACCAACATGTAGGTACTGCTATTATACTAAGTAACCACAAACCCAGTTTCATTAGGAAATAGTACACACGTGATTCCATTTTGTGTTGCACACACAGACACGCATATACAACGTTACCCGGTGAAATCAATTCTGTAACTGCTACAAGTCAAAGCAAACACAGTGAGCCGTGGATCCGCGAAACTTTCTAGTTTATATGCAAGGTCAAGTTAATTCATAGACGAGTGTCAAGTAATTTCTCCTCCATTCGGCCAAAGAATTATGAGCGTATGATAAGAGTTAGCTATAGGCAAACACTCTGCACTCGTGTATATCGAATTACCTAACCATGGTGTGTGTTTACAAATATCAGTCAGTAGCTTCAGATATGTACCTAACTCACATTGTGAAGTACAATCACTGTACAAGAGATATATATTATTTTATTTATGTTATTATGAACATTGCTATATGACAAATTACTATATTTCATTTACGGAAATATCAACTATTTTTATCACCATTTTTACACTTTTATTATCGCACTTATGTCAATAAATTACCAGTGACGAATTTATTTTTAGATAAGTGAATATATTCTAATATTTGAAATATTAGTTAAATTACAAATATATTTTTTTTTTACTGCATTTCTCAATAACCAATGGTAAATTTTATTTATAGGGTAAAGTACACTAGCTAGTGAAATATGATGTATTCAAATAACATTTGTATATATTTAAATTTAATACAAAATTCAATGTACATATAACAGTATATATTATTTCCTAATAATTCAGATAAAAAAAAAAACATATTTTATTATTTATTTGTAGTATCGCCTGGAGCTCGCCAACCACCAAACAGTTTTTCAATTTCTTGAGCTACTGCAAATGTAAGTCTGTCATTGTTTGGACTTGTAACCAGCTGTAACAGAACATAATATATCAGATTGAATTCTGAGGAATCATTATTTTTAGAAAATAATTGTCATACAATGTCAAATATCGACATGTTTTTTTTTTAATCGTATATGTATTATAATAAACACATATTCGAATGCATTCTTATCTGTAGTTATTGCAGTCTGGTTCATTTTTTGTTCTTCCTCTTTATGTACATGTTTGTTACATGTATTGTGGACAACAACAACATAACATACGTACTTGTATACCAATTGGAAGACCTTGTCTAGTGTAGCCCATTGGACAGTTAGTAACGGGCAGTCCGAGTGCATTAAATATCGACATATATTCCACATTGATTATTTTATAATACGTTTCAAAATGATAGTAAGCTGGACAGGGAGAGGTGGGGAACAGAAACACCCCATTGTCACCAAGTAAATCCTGGAAAAGAATATTTTATAACATGACACTTATAATGTAATACAATTTGAAAGAAAAAAATATATCAGTTATACAATTTGTTCTTGAAACACATACCAAAAACTCTTGACGCAATTTCTCAGCTAGAATCGCGGCCTTTCGTACATTGCTTTTCATAAACACGGCCGTCGTTTTCTTTATTATACCATACAAAATAACATTTAAATTCCGGTTACTTCGGCACGTGAAATACTCTAATATTTGGCGGCCTATTGTGAACTTCTGTGTTTTTTGATCATAAAATGGACATTCGACTTGTTCCATACTTGCCACGGCGGGTATAGAAATGGAAAATGCATTTTCCATCTTTTTTAGATTTACCTAACAAAAATAACATTAAAATTATATACGAATATTATTCAATATTTTTGTTTACCTCTTTTACAGGAATTCCCCTTGTATTTTCTAGATATTTTACAAATTTTCGCATTGCGTTAATAATTTCTGGATCTATTTTACTGGCAAATATAGACTTTGAAATATTTTCCATGTAGTAAAATTTTATATCGTCTAATATAACCTGAAAACAGTGATATTATTCATTCTTAGAATAAATTAATATTTACTTTCGGCGAATTACAATTGCAGACAATATTTACTAAATAAATTAGCAAGTCTAGAAGGAATTGTTCCGTCAATAAGACATCTGTGTTAGTATGTACAAATGTAAATAAATGTTGTAATATTAATATCGCTTTTGCAAGGTTATTTAAAAAAAAAATAAACAAATAATCCGAACTATGCTGACTAGGTCAATTATAATCGCTAAATCAGATGAATAATTTCGTCTAAGGTCAGTGTATTATTGTTTTTATAATCTACCCACCGGTTCCTGTAGTTTCAATGCACTTTTAGTTTCCGGTTTGGCCAGCACGGATAACATCAGTGGCAGATCTTCTGCATATCTTGTCATCGGTCCAGTTGCGAAATAGAAAGGCCAGTTCTTGTCACCGCATCCGGGCACGTGTCCGTCTATAGACACGGCACCCGGAGTCGGTTTATGACCATAAACTCCGGTGAACATGGCTGGCAGCCTCAGAGATCCACCGATATCTGATCCTAGTCCTATCACTGAAGCACCGCTGCCTAATAGGGCTGCCTAAAATGTTTATTTACAGGTTAACATAACTATCACGCCTAGGCTTGTGGATTTTGTGTAGGCAACAGTGAATTTCATCATTACCTCACCACCTGACGAGCCGGCCGGTGTACGTCTAGTATCGTAAGGATTGACTGTTCTGCCTGTAATGCGATTATACGATTCCCAAAACATACACAGTTCCGGTGTATTCGTTACACATATGGGTATGGCTCCCGCTTCCTTGCATAATCGAACTATTTCAGCATCTCGAGTAGCACGTGGATGTATTGTATCAACTTCACCGGCTCTGTTACTCATTCCTAAAAACAATATACATAGATACTACGTCAATGGCACAACTAGATCAGATAAAACTCAGTCACTGTTACATCACATGCGTACCTTCAACAGCAATACTCTCTTTAACAGTAATAGGTACTCCCAACAACGGTAATTCATCTCGTAGTTGTTGGACGGACTTTTTCTTAGACGCAATGAATTTATCCGCCTCTCTCGCTTCCTGAAGAGCTCGTTCAAATCGGTCTTCAACGACTGCATTCAACACAACATTAACTTCTTTCACACGTGATATGTAAACTTGTATGACTTGTTCACTCGTCACCTGCACAGGTAAAAACACACCAAATACATCCTGGTCAGCTGAATGTACAATACAGGATAATAATACTATACACGCACACTGTAAATTTGAAATATATTCAAATAGCATTTAATAGGGAATGTTTGTACAGCTTTATCTTATCTTTTTAATACATTATTTTTTGTTAAAATTGTTGTATTTGAAGCGTTTAAACTTAATTTGAAATGGAATTTGAACTTGAGTTGTTCCGATAATAATATGTTAGATAATTTTCAGTGTTAAGACAGTGGTAATTATACTGCGTTTATCTGCTAAATGTACATTTTCAATAAGAACAAAGATTATTATAATTATATCTTTTTTATTTGTACAACGTCGACATAAAAAAAAAACAATTTTTATTGCTTTTTCATACCAAAAAGAAATACAAAAACTATACAAACATATTTACATTACATAAACGTAGTTTATTTATTGATATATGTAAGAGCCTCTCACATAGATATATACATTATTCTCTCACTGAGATTAAATGCACATATTACAGAGCAAAATTATAGGAAGCAAATTACAATAAATGAAAGTGAATTATTAGTAGAGTGAATGTACTGTGATGCTTCAGTAAGATTAAACAATCTTATGTTACTGGTAATGATTATATTAAGTTCTATACTAACTACAACGGTGGCAATAGAATCAGAAAATAAAATAAAATTTCACATATAAATGCATCTGAGAAATGTCGTCATCAATATTAGATCTTTTACAATATGTAGGGAGATCCGATTAATAAATTACAGATAAATCGTAATTAATTCTGTATATTATTTTGAATTTGTTTTAATTAATTTCCAGACTAAGTGATTTGAAGGTTACATTTTTTTTTCACTGATATTTTGAGAATATACGCGTGTTTTATATGAAAACAGGTATCGCCAGAGATATTTTGTTACAGAGGATAACTAGTTTTTTCTTTAAGAACTGGACTCTTTGGAAATCACTATAAATACCTGTCTGTTTCGTATCATTTCTGCCAACTGTTTTGCACTGAATAGCAACAATGGATCCTTTAGAAGAGGACATTGTTTTCTTTGGCCTATACTTAAAATTCGAGTTATAGGCACCATGATAAGCCGGACGAAGAATAACAGGAATCTGATAACTATCGTTCCAAAATCCATTTTGCAGAAATTCTATAAAAGAAAATAAGATATCATTTATTGTAGTATTTAAAACAAAATACTACAATCAAATACAAAGATCAGTTATTTAAACTTATTCCATAAATAATATGATTTTCTTTAATATGATCATGATTAATCGAATCTATATCACATTATTAACGTTTTGTAATAAATCAAACTTACAAATATAAATAGCAAAATGCTAGTAAAAACTATTAAATAAAATAACATTTTGAATCGCTTTGCACGCTTGTCGCTACGAAATAGAATAATGAATTTTTTATTTACCTTGACCCCTATATATTGTATGCGTTATCAGTGCACATGGATTGATAAGACTAAATGCTAGATTATTACACTGTTCGCTTGTTGTTGATGTGTTTAATACCATATATGTATATGTATGTATATATGAATTACATTTTCGCATCAATGAACACACGAATATGAAGCAAGGTCCGATCGTCATACACTGAGCACTGCAGAAGTAGTTGGCTGTGTATATATATATATATATACATCTGAACAATCACTAGGTTAGTCGTGCAATCAGGATCTCGGAATGTTAACTGCGACGGACTGTTTACGGTTCGACTATGCATTGTGTGTTAGCTAGACGGGCAGATATACTTGTACGCCACTGGACTATGACTTCTGACATTGACATTACACGAATATTTTCCTTGGGGAACATTGTATAAACGTTCATAGTTCAACATTATAGTATATTATACGTTACGCAGTTTCAGGTTGTACAAACAAGGATTTAAAAATTATTTGAAAATATGTACTTATTTAGTTTTTCATAGTTAGCATTGATATGTATCATTATTGAAACTGCAATTTCATTTTTTTTCATTGCTCACGTAAAGGTGAATATGCAAATAATCAAGACATCAACAAATATCAAACCACGTCTCTGTGTTTAGAACTTAATCTGTAACAAATACACTCAAACTTCCATAACTCGAATCACCATTATCCACAAAAAAAGTTCGACGTATGCAGACTTCGAGTTATGGAAATGTTCATCAAAACCTGCGATTTTGTTTAAAAAGAACCAAGCACACACAAAAAATTTCCTGCACAAACAAGGATTTCTTTTAAACATTTGACTTATGGAATGCACGTGCCAATCATTTTATTCGAGTTAAGAAGAAATTCGGGTTATAGAAGTTAATTAATTAATTAATAAAAATTACTTCGTTTTTACTACTTTATTTAATATATTCATATCGACATATTTCAACACTATTGTGTCATCTTCAGGAATAAATTAACAAAAGTTATACATTTAAAATACATAACAACAAAAAACAACGAAAATCAAAGGCAACTAAATTTAATTTAGACATTTAAAAAGAACTGAATAATTTAAATCAATTTGTTCATTTAACAAATTTAGTGTTGAAACGTGTCGATATGAATATATTAAATAAAGTAGTTAGAAACGATGTAATTTTTATTAACTAAATAATTTAAAATGAATTACTACAAAGTAAGTGAAAAAACTGTTTCATACTTATAAAAGTAAAATTGCATTAACGCTATTGCCACTCGATTCGTTTCGACTTTTCGAAATTTCCAGTTAGAGAAGTTCGAATTATGGAAGTTTGACTGTAGTGTATTTTGTATGTTGAATTAAAATGTGCATAATTTGACAACGCCCCTTTGCTCTTTAACACACGGCGCAAATGTTGACCTTGTACCATCAAGTCCGTCTTTTCGCCTAGGTCAACGAGGCCATGGCCTAAGGCCCGCCCCTGGATGGGGGCCGGTTAAATACCCATGGCCTAGACCCCATACAATTCATAAGACGGCCCTGTGTACTTATTACCGTGTACTGGTTACATACAATGAAGACCAAAGTTCGGTTTTTAAATTACGCAAAACAGTTATTTTATATAGGTAATTAATTTCCACATTTACATACTTATTTATTTATTTGATTTCTTTAAAGACAACGTATAAAAAATAGTCTAGTTGTGCATATCACTTTTTTTTATAAAAGATCAAACATATGAACTATTGACGTGTTAACAAAACACCGGAAATATCTACGAATGCGATTTCCTGTTTTGACTTTTACATATGTAAATAATCACATAATAGAATCTATTATAACCTTCCAATTGTATTTTTGCATTCAGCAAATACTTCGCCAATATACAATTATATTTAATGTAATACTCGATAGTTACATAAAATACCTAAGTACATATATGCATAGTATAAATGTATGACAGTAATTCGCACTTCAGCATATCCTTGCAGAAGCATGTTCACCTTTGAAGATAAAACAAAAAATGGATATAACTCAATATAAGAAAAACATCATTGTCTATGAACTACATGTATGTACTTGCATAAAGAATATTTTTTACTATGTTTATACGTTTCTCTGTTGCAGGTTTATAGACATTTCGTAAATGATAACAACAGGAAGGTTTTTTTTTGAGTCGCGTAACGCAAACCATTTTGTGACACATACCAGGTTTCGGCCACTGTGGCGGCTATATTATCATCATACCAGTATGTTTTCCTCCCCACCCTGAATCAATACGCTTATCCCCACTACACCACCATCACCACACACCCTTACGGCGGCGGTAAAACCATCTACTCCATTCCAACTAGCTGCCGAGCTATCGCTATACGCATTACAGTAGTTATTAGCTTTGGCTGAGCGGGGGTTCGAGTTCTTAAAACTTACTGCTTTGTGTTTTACTTACGATTTCAATCAAGAGCTAAACATAAACAAACCGTTACTCACTTGTCCAAGTGTTATAAATATAATACTAATCTTAGTTCTTATATTTCATGTTAATGTGAATGTTGACGTCATTTGCAACCTCCTTGACATTGCTGCTCTGAAGGTTGCAAACTTGATAAATATAAATAAGAGATTATCGTTCAGTTATTCATTTTCGATATATAAAATCTATAAAAAATCATATTTAAACAATTTGTTCACATTATAGGACAAAAAAATAATCGATCTAAATAAAAAAAGCTGATAACCTTTCATTATTCACTTTATGAAAATTAATTCTTCAATTTGTAATAACATGTTATCAGTACGTTCACAAGTTGGAAGTTATTATCTGTTTTTATTATATTTTTTTTTCTTGTAATCGATATAATTGCTTTTTATAATGTTCACTAAAGTACGATCTGTATACATATTTCATTAACGAGTATTGTAGATCACGTTGACAATTTTATATTTATAATTTTACATTTAGTTTCATTTAGTTTAAACAACCCTCCTTCTTGAAAATGCACAACATTGAATTTATTCCGCCACATTAAATTTGTACTTGTACTGTGTAAAAGAAATATTTTAAATTAAAAATCAGATACTCAAATGTAAAATATTATAAATATGTTTTCTTATTCATCATATACACATAAATGTATGTTAAAGTATTTCAGAATCAACATCAGGCGTCTACATCTATAAAATATTACTAAGAAAAAAGAATGGACCGTTATTTTTTGCTCGATATACCTACAATATTGATTTCGACTGAGATTTTGTAAAAAAAAAATCTGGCTGGTTCACAGGGTTAACTGGAGATGAGAGAATGAATGCCCAACACTTGACAGTATCAATATTTCGCTCATTATCTTTATTCACCTTCGCGTCGTTGTCCTTGTTACGTCTACGCTTTGTCTTTCTCCTTTCAGTAGGGTTGTTGATGTCAGATCTTTTCTTGTGAATTACTTTCCGTCTAGAACCTCCCACTTCTTCACCACTACGCAACAAAGCGCTCAGTCTGCTCGTCTGCCGTACCGCACTGAGCTTGCACAGTTCGTTTATACTCTAGCTGGTTTTGCAACGGTTCTGCTAGTCAAGTAATTCATCCTACCACCCTTTCCCTTCTCTCATCATCTCTCTTCAGCATCATCACAATATGTGACAGTTTGTACGCCTGTTACATTTAGTGATGTTTCCTATAGTTCGTTTTTAAATATGCATAGTTTGTCAGGATAGATAATTATATTGTATACAGGTGAATCAAGAAGTACAAGTTGGTAATTCTAAATACAAAATATTTTCTATCTTTGTTTTCTCTATTCTCTAGTCATTAATTTTAAACATCAATATGTTTTTTTTTTTTTCTCTATTTGTTGTACACGAATGATGTCTATTGTTAAAATCCGCGCAGAGCGGATAATATAAAACTAATTTACGAAATGACATGTGAGTGCAGTGCAGGAGAACATTATTTGACAAATGATGTAAAGGTGGTAATCGCATAAAGTTGTATATCTTTCAGACTGTTTGTACATCTGCATGTATATGATTATATCTACATCTGTACGTGTATGTGTGTGTATCTTGGCTTGGCTGTGTGTACGCGCGCCAACAACTTTCTGCGTCTCGCGCTCTCTCTCTCTCTAGCATACAGGATTGCTCACTCTGTGTACGAGAGTTAGGTTATGTCTCGGAACTTAGTGGTTTATGTCTTTTTAGTATCATGTGAAATGAGCTCATCCCCACGAGGGTCGGTCGGTGGTACGTGTGCGCAGCACTGTTACCACCTCCACTGACTACGCCACTTGCTTGTCAGCTCACTACTACTGCTACAACTATCGCTACTGCTACTGCCGCGCGGTGTCTATCTCATTGTTATCGACCGTGCCGCAAGGACAACGCGCGCGCGCTCTCTCATTGGCTGGACGGGTTCAGCGCTTTCGGTCACGTGACTCCCACAATAACGTTTGACAAAGTGCTATATCCCCGAGTTCGGCGGGGAGCGGACCACTCGGCGGCGACAGTTGGCAACTCTGACGCTCTTTTGCACGCCCAGGCCCCACTACGAATTACTGACATGATCGTCCGATGTAACTTCGGGGATGTTACGTACACACACACATATATGCATGGGGATTATACAGACACACAGACACACATAGATGTATCACGATGCTCTCTGACACACCGCACATACACTATACATATGAGAACTACACACACACACACGCATGGGTATGAGATAGTGCGCGTGTCGTTTACAAAACAAATTCGTTAACATACATACAGGCACACACTACTGTATTGTTGGTTGCATACACGGCCCCTACCACTAAATAACACCTTTGTTACTAGTTGGAATTGAATTGTGTACTGTTACACGTATATTCACAGTTTGCCCGTGTTTATAATACACATCGTTATACCCGTATCATTAACAATGTAGGATATATTGTTTACAATACAAAATAGCCACTTATCTATTGAGAAAAATTACAAAATTTCTATTTATTAATAACAATTTTGAATCAACTCGAAATACTTATTATTTCGGTAATAATTCTAATTTAAAAATGTAATTATATAATGTTATATCGAGATAAGCTTCATATATGAACAATAAGAAAGTTAATAAATATGTGTCAGGATGGCCGAGCGGTCTAAGGCGCTGCGTTCAGGTCGCAGTCCACTTCTGTGGGCGTGGGTTCGAATCCCACTTCTGACAAATTTGCTTTTTACCGTTGGCTCGTCGAAAAATTGTTCGTGCAGCAAATGTGTTCACTTTATCATTGCACTCGTTGCAACCTTTAAAATAAATGTTACAATAATTTTAACCACAGTTTCGTCATGTTTCTCATACCTGAATTGCATTGTTAAATGCCGCATGCAAAGTCTAAATAAATATTGGTTTAACCGCGTGTGTGTGTTCGAAGTTGAATCGTTTTGTTTTTCAATACCCGGCGAGAAACAAAAACCGTTTTTGTGTCATTGTTGATACATTCCTATTCGCCGCACGTTTTTGTGCGAAACAGCAGAGTAGCGCGGTACAGTTTGTGGCAGATAATGTAGCATGGAGGGGTGCGCATGCGCTGTACGCGGTAGTCGATTCACGCGCAGTACCAAAGGATAGAGACAGGTGAATTATTTGTGTTGGACGGAGCAAGTTGTGCCTGGTTCGCTCCTTGTACTTGGTACTTGTGTATGTATACTGTACGCTATACGGTGCTGTTGTGCGTGTGAACCAAGGCACGGGCGCATGTTAGTTTCAGACATATTGTTTTTTTCGTTTTTCTTTTATAAGAAAACCTTCTGGCGAATGGAATATTTTAGCTCGGGCTTTAGATTTACAGCTTCGCTCCTTTAACGCAGTGGAGATGTTCTCTCAGTTATGTATGACAAAGTTGTTCTTTATGTGTTTGCTTTTCCGTTTTCCCGTTTATATGCACGAATTTTACGGGTTACCTTACAGTAAACTTTCGGTTATTTGCCTTCGCCATTTTATGCTCCATTCACTTCGCGAGATTAAGCTGAGTAATTTTTTTTCTACCTTCCAACTGCTACTAATTTCAAATATCGAACAAAAGAAAAAAGATATTGTCTCCGGGCAAATTTCGTTCTGTTCTCTTGTAGTGATGTAAATTTAACTAAACTTATTATTTCTATAATTGTTTCTAATCGAAATAAACTAATAATTTTCAATGATACTTGTGCTGTATTACGTTCGTTAGCAAATTTACCATGCATATTAATATTACAAAATACATTGAAAATAGACAAACCTTTAAGACTTGTGTGAGAATCGGGATTCCAAAAGCTGTAGAGTGCAGTATTGCTGCCGTGTTATTCGTAATAGTATAAATTTCACTTTAGTAGGTCAGAGTGGGGACGCCTCTTCGTTCGCATGTTCGTGCAGCATCGGCACAGATCGACGCATGGCGTCGTTGAGTCCGAAGGCCGCAAGGGCGTCCCTTGGTGGTTCGTGTGCGGAATAAATGAGCTTTCAGTTGGCACAGAGGTTCG
Organism: Carabus problematicus; assembly: GCA_963422195.1. Classification (NCBI taxonomy): domain Eukaryota; kingdom Metazoa; phylum Arthropoda; class Insecta; order Coleoptera; family Carabidae; genus Carabus; species Carabus problematicus. Next base: position 11,601,272 of record OY728584.1, read on the forward strand.
CATTAGACATACGTCGCTTCAAAACGTCCAGCCATTACACCTATATACGTAAATTGGTATGCGAGTGTGCCATTTCGATATAAGATATGTAAACATATACTTTATATATATATATATATATATATATATATATATATATATATATAAAACCGTCATTATTGACGACAAATAGCCACCTCCAACTGGACCATTGGTCCCCCTGCACCGCGACTTCTTCTAGTTAATCCCTCCTGTGTTTAATAATTTATTATTTTCTTTGTACTGACTAGTTATTTTGATAGAAATGTCGGAAATTTCATTATATTATGACAATGGTATCTGTTCTGTTACAATGCCAAGTTTGCATTTATAAAGCAGAACCATCTGAAACTTAAAAGAAATAATGTATTCTGTGATCTCCTATTTCTAGAGGTTCTTTAATGGACACTGATAATAAGAGATACACAGTTAAATTTGAAGATTTGTAATTGTAAATGGACGATGCAAGTTTAGTTATGTGAAACATCGTCATCCATGGTGTAGAGTTAGTGTATTATAGACAATAACACTGGATTCCTCTTCGGTTAATAGTGCCATGTGCTCATCATTACGCAAACTATGCTCATTAACAATCTAGTCAAGTTACTCAGGTCGCGCTGTGTTACCGCAGGTTAAGTTCTAATCCACCGCTGGCATTATAGAACTACTGCAACTGCATACCATGAACATTCGCTTACTTGAACCTTCACTCTGTCACACACAAGACTCTCTCTTACTCTCCTCTCCCATCCAACTATTATCAAGTGTGAATAAATATTTCACAACTGTAGACTGCGATGACCGCTGTTACTTTTGTTCCATTTTCATTATCAAACGAATTTCTCGATCAAATGACAACTGCTGCATTATAAAGTAAGTGTGAGGCTGCTTCTACATATCAGTAATCAGTGAATTAAGAGATTTATATGTAATACTAATGATCCTTGTTACATTTAAGTTGGGAGTTTGTCACATGTTATTTTGAGGTTAGTTTCGTTATGTCAGACTGCAGAATCAGGTTACATTCTGTGTACTTTACATTGTGGTGTTTTACCATTTATTGTTATATCAATTAGGGTAGTTTGTAATCCTAGATTTTAAAAACATATCTTTGTATCTTAATATATAGAAAGCTTTCAGAAATACTCTATTACAGTGTCGCTTGTAATAATTCATAGTGTTATTACTAGTGGCTTTTATATTGGTTATGTAATATGCATATGCGTTATCGATCGTATTAAAGAAATGTTCATCAAAGTTCATGTATTGCATGATGTATACTGGTAACATAGGTTAGCGTGTACCTGTTTTACTGATCAATATATATACTTATGCATACATCTCAACACACACACACACATATGTATATAAACTACAAGCCGACATAGGTGTTTGTTGCACGTGTAAGTAATGATACACGCAAGCATATGTTATGTTACTTGAATATTTAACACCCTGCTTGTGTACCACAACTTCATTAAAATGTACATTAATTAATCGTAATTTTTAAAGTTTATATTTTCCTCACTTACATCTATTTTTTTAGTAAAGTAAATTTTCTATTATGTGTTTATTCTAAAATGATGTTAAAATATGTTTAAATTAAATTAAATATGAACTTATTATAATCGGTAAACTGTAGACGCCGTATATTTTTTATCCAAGTTATCGTATTATCATTGTAGTATATTTTTCTTTTAATTATTGGTCGTTATAACTCGCGGGCATCAAACAGACCTTTATGAGGTATTTCACTGAACGCCAGACATCATTTTCTAGATTATTCAATCATGTGACATTTTGCGTGCCATGTGGGCGCAGATTATTAACATCTATGGTTCTGTCAACCCCTTCGTACAAGGGTACACTGTTCAACTTCCGTAGTTCTTACACCGACATAAAATACATACACTATACCATATTTATATATTATACCACTTGTCAGTATCTAACTTTGATTTATCCTCTATTCATTTCTAATCCATATTTTATGATAATTCGATCCAAGGAGATTTTTCCTCCCTGGTGAGTACATTATGGTAATTAGTTCTATGTAGGTTACCTACTAAACTTTGTTGAATATAGAACACTATGTATAGTGTATCCATAGATATAAGAACTTGACTAAACGCAGCATGCTATTAACAGAGGATTATCCCAAATTATACGACACAGTAAATGAATAAAAAGCAGAGCTGTATTCAGAAATTTATAAATACATTTTGAAAAATAACAACAAAAATATGATATACATCTTAACAATAATAATACAAATTAACATAAATAAATGTAATATTCAATAAATTATTATTACGTCTTAATTATAGACAAAATGTCTCTTGTCTTTCCCGCTAAGAGCATTACAAATGTACCTGAATACCGCCACTACTAGTAGTTTATGGCCTCTCCTGCTGTGAAGGGTACCACCCTACCTATTAAGGAATCATGTCAAGTTCTTATATCTATGGATAGACTATATATATGTACATATATAATAGTAGCATAATAATTATCAATGATATTATGATTGTGAAGACTGTATTTGTAAATTGTTAAATTTGTAAATACAAGTGTGAAAAGATGCTGGATCATTTAGTAACTGATGTGATTATTTTGTTTCGAAAAAAACAAAACAAAAATCAGATGAAGAATCGTGGTGGGCTGATGTCGCAGTGATGACTTATGTAGGGTACAATGAGACGTCTAGGTTGTGCGCAGAGGTGTAGATGATTCTGCAGTGGTGGGGGTTGCAGTGTCGACAGGAGCCATCATCGAGCGTGCAACACACACACACAGCGTCACCGTGCGGTGCTACAGTGACAGTGTCATGGCATGCCGTCTCACTGCTGTGGCACAGGCCTGCTGTGCTAGCAGCGTCGGTCTACTGATATATGTGCGCTGACTTGCTCTAGCTGTCACGGCCTCCACCGTCGCCGCCACTAGATTTACTGCCATCACCGCGCTGCTTCACGCTAATTTACTGTCGTACTAGCGGACCTGCAGCATTCGGTCTCGTGCGAATTCGACCCACAGTACCAGCGGCGGCGACATAACAAACACACGCACACAATAACCAACCGTATAACAAACACTTCAACCTTAGTTACAAATATAACCTCAAAATCCCCTGCTGTATTTGTTACCTGCAAATTACTACATAATGTTTAGCTTTTCCAGGTTAGAATATTCTCGATATATAAATCAACAGATTTTATAGACAATTAAAACATCATCTGCGCGTTATAATGCAAAAACAATAAAAAAAAAAATGGCTTGACAATTTAATGAGAACATTGTTAATTGCCATTGTCAATGATGACAAATGTGTATGATAATTTATCTCTGACCTTATATGGAATGCAAACGTTATCAAGAATGAATAAATTATAATAATGTATGTACAAGTGTGCGTGTGTGTATGTGTGAAATACATTTAATGCAAATGGTGAAATACGTCAGTCAGTGTTAGTCAGAATGCAATTACCCAGCGTGTGATACAATAATACCGACTCGTTAATGACAGTTCCCCCTCGCCCCTTTCATATGTACATGATGTAATTGTGCGTACGCCTGAGGGACAAATAGTACGCAAAATATTTAACACATCAAGTGGTTTCGTTGAAGCCATTTGCATTCATTTGCGAACGAGCGAAACCAATTCGCAATGTTTCATTGCAATTTCCGGTGCACTGATAAACCATTTGGGTAGGTATATATACTCCAATCCACGTGCATTATCTCCTAACCATATTCCTTGTACTTCTTTTGTACATTTCCGAATAAAAACTACAATTACACAGATGTGCATCGACTTTATACACTGTCAGTAACATCCGATCATACAGTAGCGTAGTCTGAACCAGTCTGAACGTTAACACAGGTTAGCATATGCAATATGGATGAAGGATGTGTGTAATGCCAATAGTATAACGTATTTTAATGATTAAATACAATTGGAAACATATTTATTAGTTCCTGGAAATAGAATTATTGCTATTGAAAAAGCCAACAAAATTATCTAACCATGATAGAATGTCAAAGATACTTGTAGATCTGTCAAAAGTCAAGTTTCTTCGAACTGTTGCTGGAGATAATTTTAAATTTTCCCCGAACATCATCAACTAAGAATGGAACAGTTGTGTATATTTCATGGAACATGTTCATTGTGTGTGTGCATAGTTGACGCATGCGCACTAAATAACCGTTACTAATCTGTTGTCTGTGTCCGTTCTGTAACGTTGACATGCGATGGTCCGTTGGTGATTAGGAAAAAGGCGTGAGTGATATTGTCAGTAGATTTGTTAAGCAGCCAACAATATTGATTCTCAGGGGTCCGTGTGTGTATGTGTGTGTGTGTGTGTGTGCGAGTTGTGTCTCAATCACATCTCTATCAGTGTACGGCCCCACCTCCTACTCCGGCTCTGGTGGATCGGACCCGATTTCAATCTTCGTCCCTGCGCGCATCGCTCTTGGATGCTCAGCCAAGCATCGCGGCGCCGAGATTAGGGGAATTGATGAGGAAATCTTGCGAGAGCGGGGACCACACTGACTCGTCGTCGTCCTCCCTGTATATATATATATATATATATATATATATATATATATATATATATATATATATATATATATATATACAGCTTCCCTTCCACCTTGAACACTGTCAGACACCCCCCTTGCTGGAATAACACCATAGCTATCCCTACTCTACCCTACCCTACCCCTGTACTGCCACAATGTGGAAAATACGATGTTTCCTTTATTCGGCAGGGCGACTCGTGCATCAGTGAGTTTTCAATAGCAACGGTATATTCTTGTAGTTGACAATATTTTAAAAACAATATTCAAATGAATCATAGACAAACCGGCGAACATCTTGATTCCATTATTTTCATTGTTTATAGTAGGCAATTTAGTAATGAAACACTCTAATGCCATGGATATATTTCAAGTAATTAATTATAGAATATTGTACTGACCCTCCGTCCCACTGTGTTGACAAATGGTACGCCACTGGTTTCACCTACAGTAGTGCGTCGCGACGCCACTCTCTCGCTCGCGGTACCGTGTCACGTCACGATACTACATTAAGATCGGGCGTCGTAGGTCGCGCGCCACTTCGGGCATGTTCGGAACAACGCACATTGACACGGTTTGATTAAGTCCTTTATTGAATGAAGCTTCATTTATGTTGCGTAATTTAAGGGTTGTCATTCAATATGATAATCACATCATCACACCCGGCAATGTTACTTGAATTAGAGACTCCGTCACTGCCGATCCAAATGGCGGGGTTCTTGTATCAAACAACGAATCACATTGGACTCTTCAATGTATGCATATTGCAATTGGTGAGTTGCTTCAAGCGGCACAAGGACAGCAATCCTCATTTGCGAAACCATCCAACTGTTAACGATTATAGAATTTACAGTTATATGGACCATAGCAGATACTTTTAATAAACAAATATTCTAAATAACGTAAATTCTTTCTTTTTAATCTTTAATCTTTTGTTAAAATATACCTAAAAAGATTATCATGCCACATCGACCCAAATGTGGTTAAAAAGAAAATATCCAAAATCAAAATTCCCTGTATGAATAAGTGTAAATAATAAATTTCACAGATTTTAGTTTAATTCAAATGATTAATAGAAAATATTTTCACCCTAGTTCGCTATTCCATTCCCCTTGTATTCGTTAGATTTTAATTTAGTGTTTTATTGAAACACGAATCACCAAGTTAAATAAATCAACAGGCTTCACCCAATTAAACCTTAAAAGGCTAACCTCTAAGTAGATTTATGGAAAGTTACGTACCGTCCAACGTTCTTCACCGTGAAGTTTCGTAAATGTTTTCTTCATTTTTCATTGTAATAATACATACTCTTAGTTAGGAAGATTACTTCAAATATTATTGATAATAGTCTATTGAGTATCTTCTTAATTATTGCAGGACATTTTATATTTAACAATTGTTCATATATACCACCAATCTTGTTTTATTCTCTTTAAACTGTTCATTTTATTCCAGTTCGTAATGTTACGTTAATTATTCCGTGTGCTTTCTATTTTCTCTCTGGTTCAATGTGTGGTTCATAGATTTAGAAGTAATCGTATATCTGGCGTCCGCAAATGCACAACTGAACAAAGGTTAGCATTCCCCATCCTCCCAAGTTATTATAATTTGCAAATGCCGTTACCATTACTACACCAGCCGGGCAGACTACTTCTACTTCTTGTTCCCTATCCGACATACATACATACACGCATACATCCGTACAATGTACTTCGGGATTCACATCGGTACGATTACGAGCCGGAAGTGCGCCGCGAGTTCCCGATCCCGTAGTGGCACTTTGTTTCCGGACGTCGGTAAACTTTTCCTTACGCATTCGTTATACCTGCTCTCCTGGTAAACGTAATTTTCATCACAGTAAAAAGAGCCTGGCTTAATTAATTAGTACCGCGCATCGTCGCCAGATATGGTTGGCGCTGTTGCTTGCTTCCCATGTTGGATTTGTACTTTGATCCAGTTACCCAGGCACGCATTTAGGGGCGGGCTAGGGGGACGGCAGGCTTACGCTGTTAAATAATAAATACTTACCTAAAGTGTGCGAAATTCCATTCCGTTTTTGATAATACCGGGGCACTAAAACACTCAAACACTGACTATCGTTAAACTTTTTCCTAATTATTCTATAGAAACTTCTCGCTAAAATATTAAATAGTAATTGTCATAAGTCAAGTGTAGAGGACGATCGGAACGAACAAGAAGTATAATGTTCTTGGTTTCTGTATTTGTGGTTAAACCATTACCTAATAAGAGGGTTATTTGTTTTTCCTTTGAATTTCTTTACTCAAGATCCGACACTGTGTGTTCTTTTATGTTTGCGCGTTGGCACGGCCAGTTCAGATGCGCTTTGATTAATTACATTCAGGCGAATGATCGACTCGACGACTCAGGCATCTCTCACAGATGTTCCATTAGTTAATTGAGCGCAGACTGCTTAGTATTTTCGTCCGGGTTGTTAACTAAAATATCCCACAACTTGAGCGTCTTAAAGGGGTTTTGTGTGTGTGTGTGTGTGTGTGTGTGTGTAGGCATTCAAGATATATTTCGTAGCAACGTATAAATATCCAACACAGTGGGTCGGGAAAAGCTGAAAGCTGAGGTACTTTATGTAAATTGCACATACAACTTCCGGAACTACGCAAATGTATCTTGTGAGAAAAAGGTATCAAGTGCAGCAAAGGTAGCGTGCTCACTGAAATGTGATTAGTTTATTTTGTATCTTGTCGACAGCAATGTTTAGTAGTTGCTATATTCTTTAGAAGAACAAATCACTATACTTTTATTGATTTTTACTATCGTATTTAATACACGATCATATATATTTGGTTTGTTAATCACGCATATTTCTACATCTTTCTCCTGTATTCATCGTCCCTGGATACTCGCGTGTACAACCTGTATTGACACTGTACAACACCATGAAACAACAGTGAGAATTGTGTATAATACTGACTTGCTGACCATGGACAATTCGGAAACTTTTTAGTATTCGGTATGTAATTTCTTATGTAAAGTTCACCCTATGCGGAAAATTAAATCTACACTTTATTCTTTACTTATGATACGGTTTCTTTCATTACTTTCTCTTACCTTTTTGACCGGACATTTAAAATTTGAATTCAAACCGTCTTTAATGAATGTATACTCAAAGTAATATGCATCACAAACACGTCTCGTTACATTTATGGGTAGTTTACGGTAGGTATTGCTGAAAAATCCGAACAATTCTAATCGGAGCTGAAACCCATAGAAATATGTATACATTTATTATGATGTTACATATTGTCATTTGAAAACACCTGTACAAGAATTGTTATAGATTGTACGTACGTCAGCATCCGCAGGTAAATCTTGGAATAAATTTAGTGTTATATTGAGTGCGGCTTGAGTTCTGTTAACTTTGTTAACTGCTGTGTGCATTTCGCACACATTTGGATTAGCATACATGATTTCGCCATGATCCAGAATTAATTCCCAACATAACTAGAAGAAGAACTTTCGAAAAGGAATACCAGCGCCAATGAATAACTACATGTGTATATGCTACTTACTGACAAACTCCATGCACATATAAAACAAATAAAAAACTGTTGAACTGACATGGTTGTTTCAAAAAACTAAACGAAAACTGAATCAAATATCCATCATTGTTAAATTTTTTATATAAAAAAAAATTAATTTGATTACAGAAAAAAACGCAAACCCATATTTAGCGATGTGTATTTAAAACGTAACATACTATTATAACGAACCTTGATACTGTATAATACAAAATACGAGTTTTCCAGGAAATCCTGAAAAACAATAATGTGTGTCTACGCATTATACAATAATTGTATTTGTATACAATTTACAAAATAATTGTAGCTAAAGATTGGATCTAGGCGGACTGCTAACTATTATAATGTTCAAGCGAAACATATTCATCTTCATATATTAGATTTATTATTTCATATCCATTGTATCATAAGTAATACATTCTATATATTATTGTTACATTAGTAGATGTGTGTAGCTAGTAATTCCTCGATCTATCTAAACTCTAAAGGAGTTCGCTCTATTCGTACATATACTCGATATTGAGCTTGCATAATTTCTTGGTACGTAATTGTTAACTGTACATAATATTGACTCGCCGTCCACGGACTTGGTGGAAAATTTAGTGTACTTGGTATGTAATTTCTCATGTAATAATAACCCTGTTTTGTAAAAATTGTATTTAATGTTCATTTCTATACAATGATGATGATGAGTTGTGCATACTTACCTTCTTCACTGGACATTTGTCCGGAATATGCCCTTTAACATCATTTTTAACAAATTTATATTCAAAATCAAATATGGAGCATAAATTCCTTTGTATATTAAATGCTAATCTTCGATACGTATTGCTATAAAATCCAAATAAATCAATGTGGAACTAAAACATAAATACATAATCATATTATTACTATACAACAACGCATCGATAATATTAATAATAACATACTGTGGCATCTGAAGGAATATCCTGGAAAATATGAAAGCTCATATTCATTGCTACTGTATTCCTATTAATTCTTTTTATGGATGAATTACAGTCAAATATTTCTGGATTAAAATAGACTATTTCTGGACGTTCCAGAACTATTTTTCGACATAACTGAAACAAAATAAAGTACAATGATAACGTGCTCAAAAGCTATTGATCATGTTATCTAGTTTGGTACATATTTATTAAATTACAACTAAAAAGAGAATACTCTGATATGATCATAGGACGTTCATTTGAGAAGGCACTATGAGATTGTCAATTATATAATTGACAGCTTGTAGTGCTGTAGGTTGGTACTTACTGCCAAATTCAGTAAACACAGAATAGAAATGATACAGAACAGGTGCTTCGGTGACGAATACATTGTTAACAATGAAACGGTTGATATGGTTCTTTCCGAAGTCATACCATCGACCACACGTAAATTGATATAAAATAGGTAGGTAGGTATATGATATTTTCTATACTGATAATATTATGTACACCGTAATTGAGGCGGATGCAATACTGCAGTAATTACTTAGTGATGTCATTGGTGCTGCTAGAAGTTTTTTTTTTACAAATAGAGTGGTAAAATTGTTTTATTTAGAATTTATACAAATATTTATAAGTAAATTAATGTAAACTTTATTTGCCCTAAATTTTGAAAATCAGGAGGATAGTAAATGTCCCCGAATTACCTTGTCCCTATCGGCACCTGTTATTAATACATACACGTAACATATGATGCACAATAGTGTAGCGATAAATAATAACAATATGTGACTGATTGAATCAAACGCATATTTTTTATTCAAATTGAAATGTATTTAAAATACCATTATACGTAATAATAACTTAATGGATTCCTGAAAACACATATTTCTAGTGTGATACACACCGTTCAAATACCTATTCAATGTATTTTTGAAGGACAGATACACTCAGAAATTCCTTATTTCATTTTCAAATGAACTACTTTCATATTCAACATGTATTTCAATAATAAATAATTGTGTCTTAATATAAAATTCGTACAGTTGCAAATCAAACTAAAGCAAAGATTGTATTCTACATTTTTTGTATTTTGCATGCACATACTGCAGTATCTAACAGTTCGTGAAGTGTCAATTATCTGCAATTTAAATTATATAACGAAAAGAATAAATGATTATTATTATATGCTATCTAGATTATTGAGAAACGTAAGAACCATAACACAGACATATTTCTACTATGATTATTCTCTAATTATTCCATACTTGAATGTGCCCGGTGAAAGTCATTATTGTCGACAATGACATAACCTCTTCTGACGCACCGTTTAAAATTCTGATCATGAATTGCACCGTGCACCCTCTACGGATTGTTGGTAGAGGTGAATGGCGAAGTGGAGTCGAATGGAGTAGTGTGCTGTGACGCTGCTCGTGTTCGCTGCGATGTGTGAAATCTTTTAATGGCACCGTTTTGCGATTCATAGCGTCTGAGACCTTCTCGTTAATTCCAGATGGAGATGGCGCCGTGCCCGGAGCTCCAGGAACATTGGAGGCGATGCCTAGTGTCTACTAGCTGACTGCATATTACACGTGATGGTGCCGGTATGATGATCGTGCGATATGATATGTATGTATGTAAATTCATTGTGAAGGTGTCGCCTCGCCAAGTCTCCTTGTTCCGGAAATATAATGATCACGACAAGAGCACAGGGCCTGTCCACCCGCTTCTACTTGTTCCAGCCGACGACACGTACGAAATTTGGCGCTACCATCGGTTGCAATTACCGTGTAACGTTACAATGAACAGACCCATATTCACATCAGAGCTAGGATTAGAAAATTTAATTACATTATCACTCAGCGCAACAGTATTTGTAGTTCAGATTTCGTTTTTAAAATGATATTCGTACAAATACAAATGGTTACTATTACAGGTATATCCACTATACAAATATTTCATTCAAAACGAAATATATTTTGTTGCATAAAAATAATTTTAATATACATTTATTATATATTTCAATGTTATTATTGTAATTCCATTCAAATATGTCACTTTAATAACCGATATATTTAGTTTGAGTACTTTATAATAAATTAAAAGCCCGTAGCACATTTTATTGATTACGGGCCTGTGTACACAGCTGGGGGTGGACTGCAATAAACTATGTACTTCGGCTTTTGTGTTACGGTATCGGTTATAGTGTATCCATAGATATAAGAACTTGACTAAACGCAGCATGCTATTAACAGAGGATTATCCCAAATTATACGACACAGTAAATGAATAAAAAGCAGAGCTGTATTCAGAAATTTATAAATACATTTTGAAAAATAACAACAAAAATATGATATACATCTTAACAATAATAATACAAATTAACATAAATAAATGTAATATTCAATAAATTATTATTACGTCTTAATTATAGACAAAATGTCTCTTGTCTTTCCCGCTAAGAGCATTACAAATGTACCTGAATACCGCCACTACTAGTAGTTTATGGCCTCTCCTGCTGTGAAGGGTACCACCCTACCTATTAAGGAATCATGTCAAGTTCTTATATCTATGGATAGACTATATACGCTTGTAACTAATTTTAACACAAAATTACAAAGGACTCTATGAAACCAGTATTAAGATATTTTGGCTAATAATAATGTTGGCACTTGAACTTAACTCTGGTGCATTGAAATGCAGTGGCACTCAAACAGTGTGCCTGTTATAGTAATTATAAACTGAAAGCAAAAAGAAATGATGTAGCTCATCGAAAATTTCGTTGCGTTCTTTTATAGACTATTTCACAATTACCAGATACGTAAATAATAAATTAAAACAATTACTGTACATCGTTCGCATAGCATTTGTTTTTATATTGTATATGTCAGGTCATAAGTGATAAACCTCAACACATTCGTAACAAATTGGTGATGAAAAAATCACCGCGCAAACAAGTTAGTCCCGCGTAGATAGGAGATATAACTCTCGTCCTTGTTCGTGAATTGTTAGAGGGTAGCACGCATGCGTACATACACAGTTAGCTAGCAAGCTAGCTGGCTGGCTGGCTTGCTGTGTGACACCCTTCCACTTCATTCCGCCCGGTTGCCAGGGTAACCGGAGTAACGGCGAGTAATAAATAACAGGCATCCACTCATCTGCAGTGTACTCCCGCAACACCTAAACTCTCCTACGGACTGTGCCGGTATGGCCGATCCTAATCAGTTCAGGACGAGATGTTCCACGAACAAACCCATCGTATACCGCGAGCAGTGCTACTTTCTTATCAACCTTCTTACTCCTGCTGCGGCGGACACACCAAGTTCACTTGGGAATTTACACTCGTATGGAGATTCCTCCTTCCTAACCAACCCAGCAGCGTAATAAATGCTTTTCTTATGAATTTCTTCGAATCAATATCATAAAAACAGCAACAACAATGAAAAGATACCGCAGGAAACTTCTGTTGTCAAGTTTATCAAATATTGTTCGTAACAGCAAATCACAAGGGCATATGTAGTTTTTTTTTTGTATCATACAATTCAATTAGCATTAAATCGGCTTGTGATTTAGGGTTTTTTATGTAGTATATATATATTTTTTATTTTAATCAATTGATGAACGAACGAATCTAATTTGAAACATTTGGTTCATAATTCTCTGTCAAACATTTAATATGCTTGGCTACGATGGAAATGATATTGTAATATAAATTCTCGTATGTGTAAACATGTGCTGCAAAATGTCAATTGTGCGCATATACGTATTCAATACACGTTTGCATGTATACACCATTGCTCACTCATTAAAAGTGGATTGATTATTGAATATTGGTTACTATATCGTTGTATGTCAGTAACTGTCGCTGTACATGCGGTGCCAATACATCACCCACTCCATGTAGATACCGGTCAGGATCGCATTAAGTAATTATTAGCATATTTATAAATCTGTACTGTACAATGTTATCATTTAATGGCTAATTTAATTACCGCGTATTATCGTATAGCTACAATGAAAGTAACATCGACAGGAGAAAGTACAGTGTTAGTATTTCAATATAAAATCTCGGTTAGCAGAATGAATTTTACTTATTTCTTGTTTCCTTCAATACGTTTATATATTTAGCATTTTTTATTTCATATCATGGCACGAGTAGTTAAATATGTCAAAGAAAGGTCTCGACAAATGTCATCATTGCTATAGAAGAACTAGGTCTTCGATGCGTTATATTGATTTCCGAGTTGAATCCTTGATAACCACGTCAGCGTGGAAAATAAATGCCAGAGAAGAAAATATCTTTAATCCAGTACTGTGTATATTCGTAATCACAACACATATTGTTCCGTTGCATGGTTGTGTGTATGTGTGTGTGTGTATACATATATATCTATTCGTGTAGGTCAAACTAGCTTCACTTATGCTGCTATAGATCGATATTGTTCACATGTACACTACACCATTAACATGAAACTTACACACACACGCACACCCCGCACCGCAGCGCTGTCAAAGTAGGTAAAGTGTACATGTATCTAATGTAAATACAGGTATGTGTATGATCTAGTGACCATATAGAAACATGCGAGCAGTAGCCGTTACACACTATGATCTCTGTGACCAATTAATGTTGTCATGATCAAAGTCACGCAGAGAAAATGCAATTACCGAAACCTCCGTAGTAACTGAACGTATCCGTGTGCTGTAGTCTATTAAACTTATATAATTTGTTTTTTTTTTTTTCACTAAATTTACAACACGAAAAGTTGAAAATTATAAGGCTAGCCACTCTAAATTTTGAAAATATTGTATAAATAAGATTGCGTCCCAAACAAAATATAACTAACACAACTGTCATACCTTATACAGCTTAGCTGTATAAATTCATAATGATTTCTGTACCATGCGGTATCAGAGTTTTGCGAGACATAAATTTAACTTTCATTTCTTTCTTATCGTATTTAATCGTGTACATATTTAATAAAAGTGAAAGAATAACTTTTCATACTACAAAGTGTCATGATTCCATTCTCGTACACATAAATACACGTCACGTGATATTAAATATATATATGATCTGTTGAAGTAAATATTCTCTGAAAGTAACAGTGAGAAAGAGAATGTTATACCATCGTAATGTACACTGTATCTCTGTACTATCCAATGACATTTCACACGAACAAACTGTATTTATTATGCATAATTAGTACAAACAAGAAACCTCAACACAAACTCACATATATACATATTATTATATGTATATAGGTGCGAGATATTAATAGATTTCACACAACACGTAATCTCCATCATTTGCATAGTTTATATATTTTTAGTTTTACACGCAATCTTGCAACAGCGTTCAGTTGAAACTGCGGCATTGAACAGTTTTATTTGAACAGTACAAGTCGCGCACTGTTCATTATTTTGTCAATTATATAGAATTTACTGGAATTTGCTATCGTAAGATCGGTTTATTAAGGTAAAGTAAAATGTTAATAAAAAATATTTGCCCCAGATTTTCTAAACCAGTACATTTTTGAATAGTGCAAGTAAACTTTGTTAACATTTAATTTTTTCAGTAGTTCAGTACGATTAGTAACTTTAAAAGTATGTCAGGTACATTATTTTATATAAATATTACACAGCACTTGTGCCAAATCAGTTAAACAACGCATCACATTTAAATGATTGTTATTGCTTATTATTTCCATGCGCACAGCAAACAACACAAACGAAACAAAGCGAACGCTGAGCAAAAGCCGTGCATCAGAAAACATAAATAACAACGCTGGGAAAATGAGAAACCAGAGAAGAAAAAAATTGACGAGCGGCCAACAGCGAAATCTAAAGTTTTCCATGGTGGAAGGAATAAACGAGAGAAGATGAAGAACATCAATCGAGAGTGGAAATCGTGCAGAGTAGAGTAAAGAAGAGAGATAGACATACAAGGTGGGGGAGGGTGTGTGTGTGTTCAAGAAACAGGGATAGAAGAAGCGAGAGGGAGAACTGCATGGATGATGGTGAAGAAGGAAGGGTAGTGTCAGAGGGATCGGGACGAAGCCATTATCCAGACAAGCATAGGCGACCTAACGGTAGCAGGAGCCGCACGCTTTTCAAGTGTACCTACCTACCTACCACCTTCAACAAACCCTCACCCACCTCCCTCATCCTGCAGCATCACCGGCGGCGGCAGTGACGGGAGCGGCAACCGCCTCCACTAAGGCCCCGTGAGAATGTTGCGAACGTGACGGAGTTCGCTACGCCACGATACGACGGCCGTAACACCGGTATATAAGAGGAGTGACGGGGGCCGGGGTGAGAGACGAGGCGGACGCACTCGGATCATCCCTTATTTGTACGAAATTACTCTCACTATATCACGGCAGCATAGCTAATAACCGTGCAATCTTCATCAATGATCAACACAGTTGTATAAGCTATCCATACCAGTGATGCTCTGCAGAATTCATGTACAAAGTATCGTTGACATACACATAATTTGTCTACATCGGGATTTGCAAATAATCTTAAGCCAAAAGCACAAAAATTCGCAACTGAACAACAATTCCGATCAGAAAGATTGACATTTCAGAATTTCATTAGTCATCGAGTAAACTGGAAAGGGAATTCTGGAAAAGGTTCCTTTGAACTTGAATTGTGGGTGGGTAGGTTTGTGGGCGACGTATCTAGTTCGCATATAACAAACTCCCTAGCCGTGGATCGATCTACCGGGGTTCCTGTGGATAGTAGCTACCCCTACCGCACACTAAACTGTGATTCAAATCATAAGTCGTCCATATAGACATCACAGAAAGCAACGAAGTGAGCTCGGCACGATGCCCACGGAAATCAGATGAACGTGAATGCACGACGGAATTATTCGACGAAACGACGTGATGAATATGACAACAGGGTCGCAGATAATAGGGCCGTGAGGGAAACGGAGCAATCCTCAAATTATGCGAACTGCTTGCTCTCGCTAGATGGATGGACATAAGTTGTCGGGGACAATTTAACAAAGCAATATTAGAAAGAACGGCACCCTCTCGATGTCATTCGCTGCGGGAAATTGTCGGAAATTTGTTTTTGAATAATATGGCTTGACATTTGACTTGCCATTCGTAACTTGACTTGTGTGTGGATCTTATGTGAGTGTTACCAATGTTTATTCTTGTGGATTAGAAGGAAATTGGTTCAGTAATCAGTGCATCACTTACACCTTATGCGTGAATGGAACATTATTTTGGAAAAATCATGGCATTTCATTTAAATGTTTCGATTAATTTAAAGTGCACTTGCTACTTTAAGATATAAAGAAGCAGTACAGCGTCGTGTTAGTAACTTATTGACCATAGAGTGCTACAGTTGGTTAGTCGGACGCGGCGTATGAAGCAATATAAACTGGAGGCTCTCAGATAATTACCGTACGTTTGGTCTAACCGACGTGGGTGGCACAAGGGGGACGGTCTGGTCTGTGTCGTGACCCGAGTGACCTTTCACGTAGGTATCCACCGTTCACGGAAAGCTAACCAATGCTGTGACGTAGATGCATATACTTCCAGCACTCCACTTTATTTTTTCCACCTTCAGTTGGTCTGTTCACATCCAGGATTAAATCTACTCTTCAATTCGCCTTTTTGGTATCGGAAATAAGTTGCTTATTCCAAGCGAGCAACGAGAACGAAAAAAAAGAAGGAGCAACGTGGCTTGCGGCAATGTTTACTATCAGATAACGGTGATATTATAGAAAAAGATTATTAAATTCTGTGCAAATTCATCATTCTAAAAGCTGAATTTCATTCTTGTCAGAGTACACCACACTTTCCGAATGCCGGGATGATTGAAAATTGTGTCGCACGTGAGTGACTATGTTTATTTGGTAAGTACGTTCGTCATGAATCTTGAAGATTGGTACAGCTGCAATAATAAGCTGCTGGAAAGAGCTTGGTATAAGTTGGTGCATGTGAGCATAGTAAGTAAGTGTTGTACGCGATCCGCAACCGATACCGTGGTAATATTTGCGCGACGGCGGTCGTCCGTGAGCGCCGGTATCGATTCCTTAGATCCGCGACGTGCTACGATGCAAGTTGGTGCGGCGCGTCAAGCTATAGTTAAGGGCATATACTAGCAGGCGATGGGTTAAAAGCAGTGAGTGGCGGCGAGAGAGGGGGTGTGGGGGAGGGTGTGGAGATGTGCAAGAAAACAGCGGGATACCGGCGCCTGGTAAATATAGCGGGTCGTGACTCCTCGCCAGCCAACGCCGGCGACACTCTGTCGACTTGTTGAAACGTTTGCTTACTGACAGGATTTTCGTGCGTTGTCGTTGTCACGGTAACCGATACTGATTGTCACTTGCTTTACTTCGCCCATTCGTTCTTGCCCTTTTCATTGGAATCTTCTTTATCCACAGAGGGAGAGAGAGAGAGTAACTACGAGTGACAAACTGCCGAACGCAACACCAAAAGAACATAATCATCCTTGCTATAATTTTGCACAAAGACCAGACGGTTTTGCAAAGTAGACCAGCAGATATTTATTTTATTATCATATACGAGGCTGGAATTTTTACTTTCAAATTATTGAATAACTTTAAAGCGATATCATAAAGCTAAGAAAATGAGTACATATATATTTATATATATTTTAATGTACATAATAGCTATAAGATATACATAGGTTATAGGTAAATATTTATTTCAATTACCTACATGCAATATTACTCTATATTTTGCAATAAGCAATCCAAATGATACTATGCAAGTTTCAAATTGCCCAAGACATTATTTATAATCTTTGAAAATCGATTATTTAATTTTATATATCAGACTCGCATGCACTTTAAATATTGAATTGATATTCAATAAATAGCAATAGGACGCAATGAATATTTCTACTTTCACTACAATTTTTACAGTTGTTGCAAAACGAAACATATATTTGAAAACTCATCAGATTCATAGATAAAAAATATTATTATTAATAATAACGAAATGATAAAATTATATCTATACCATGTTAAAAGCGATTTTAGCAGTGTTTGAAAAGAGTATGATGGCTAGCGTTTTTGCAGAAGATATTTTTTTTAATCCTCAACAAGACCAATATAAAGTCAGAGTCTGTGCAGGCGCAATGCGCTGATCGTCTTTACGATTCGTCCTCGTCGCCGCCGTCTCCAGCAGGACCACAAGAAGGTTCGCGCCGTTGCGTTCAGTCGGCAATTCATCATCCAGAACAACCAGCCACACCTCTCCATATCTCCGCTTCGCTAGCTTGGGACGGGAGGAGAAATATTTTCCATTTACTCGAACAGCATTATCATCGCTGTGATAAACAGAATTTATTTAAAATGAAGAGCACCGTCTTGATGGCATGCATGAAATGTAATTTCAATACTTTTCGCTTCAGCGTAGCACTAAATTAACACCGCCCCGTCCCATTACTAATTCAATTCACAAGGTTCACGACTTTGACGTCCACGTACAGTAAATTGTTTGACGTATTACTGTTGTGTCCCTTTGTTTAATTAATTTTATTCTTACATTAACAGTAGGTTTCGTGCGAGAATATTCTAAACTTGGTGTACGTGTTGATTACAAGGTACAACTGTAGTTTGTAGTGAATTAAACCACAAAACCGTCTGACAACGTTTAGTTTTGGGTTAAGTTCGCGGTTAGCGTAGTGTATCTCTGACACAAGAGCCACAGCGTAGTAGTTCGTGCGTTTGTCGTACAGATGGCGCTAGTTGCACGGTTGCCGCAGAGTATCGGACTGAACATCGAGAATGTGCGCGCGCGCTCCTGTTTCCAAACATGTTACGCTATCATTTAGTAATGAAATAATGCTGGCCGCTGTGCACTAAATTACCTTGGTCACCGTTCGCTGTTTCCGCGTTTCTGTGTACTTGTGTTTGTCTGCACACACGTCTCTGTGTGTGTGAACATGTGGTCGCTCTGTTCCCTATTGACAACTGCACATGTGCCGAATGCCGCATGCATTACAGCCTTGTATCGAC
This sequence comes from Carabus problematicus, assembly GCA_963422195.1. Lineage (NCBI taxonomy): Eukaryota > Metazoa > Arthropoda > Insecta > Coleoptera > Carabidae > Carabus > Carabus problematicus. The sequence goes on from OY728584.1 coordinate 11,620,381, forward strand.
GCTAAATTATACACGCGTTTGATATTAATGCATTCCCCTATGCAAATCTCTACTACTATACTCTACCATACACTCCCCGTACCCCTCTGGCACACACAAGTCCACAAAAATACCTACTGTCACACAGATGATCATAAACATAACCTAAAATAATTTCCGTCCAGGTTTAATTCAAGCTGAAAATGTTATGTTTTATCGTACTGAAGCAGATGTGCGAAATGTAATAAAAGAACACTACGTTTGTGTAATATATGTGTGGTGATATGAAACATGCGTGTAATATATTCGGAAATTACTTACTGACTCGCGGGGGACCTGTTGAGATTCATATATCTTCAACCTGTGGGCGCTCTGGTTGCTGCTTCCGCTGAAAAATAACACTGTTTGCACATCGTAAAGTTCTCAAGAAGACTCCACTCTACGTTATTATACAGTGTGTCCCAGCGACTACCATACATAGGGAAATTAACATTGGGAAATTATATAAGGATCAACTATTGCCTTGAGCTATATGTATATTCTTTCTGAATGACAAAAACAAAAGATTTAAAATAAAAAAATTTACTTCTGTCAAATAATTTTATATTACATAATTATTTAAAGGAATTTTATTTAAATTAGGAAATTGGGTACGCCAATTGCCTTCGCAAGAGTAATAGAAATGGCAACCAGAATGTTAACAACGAAGTAGATATTTTGGCAGCTGTCGAAGTGTGATGGAAATTACAAATAATCTCGGTGAATCACCGCACTCAAAAAACACAAATATTTTGCTTACAAATATTACACGCTGTTATTAGCAGCAGGTAGTGAAAAACGAATCACTTTTTATGAATTAATGTTTAATAAATGTCATGCTTTAGAAAATATTTGTTTCACTGAGGAGCACACATTTACCTTAAATGAGGGACACAATTTTGTGACAGATTAAGCCACTGTCTGCTAGGCAATGGGAATACGTTTTAACATTTCATTGATAATACCTGCTAGTGATATTGAATTTAGTGCTTAACTGTTGTGTTTTGTTCGTTTTTCCATTACAAAATGCAAACTCTTAAGCTTTCTGTTGTAGGTATGTATTACTGAAAATCATCCAAATTTGTTTCTACACAAACTTTATTATAAAATAATAAATATAACCATATTATTTATTTCTAAATATTGTTTATTTGCAAGAATATTGATAATTCAATGTTGATAATTGTACTGTGTCAGCAAATTCTTAAAATAACAGCAATCTGACAGTTTTAAATTTGATTAATTCAATTACCTACTGTTTAATTTGTACCAATCACATGTTTAGATACAGACACAGCAATACTTGATCCTTACATAATTTCCCAATGTTAATTTTCCTATGTATGGTAGTCGGTGGGACACACTGTATACGCCACCCATGAAAATTGTACAAAATCGTGATTATATTCACACGTATTACGCTGACAGATTTTGTATACATTTGCGCCAATGGTAAATATCGAAAAAGCATTTGTAAACAATAAAATTAATCAAATCAATTCTATTTATAGTCCTTCGTTAGCGGGTACATTAATTTTTTTATTTGGTAAAAATGGTAGATTTAATCGGAACCGGTCCTGACGCGCGCCGGTGATGTTTAGGTAACCGTGTCGGACGGTTATGATTCGACTAACGGTTCGTCATTTCTGAATGTCGCCCTGTTTCTAATACGGTACCGCACAAAGGCAATTTTTTTAATCGGACACTGACCTCTGTAACTGTATCACCGGAATATATACAATTATTCACTGTACCTACATATGTACATACTTCCTACAAACATATGTGTACAGATACAACGAGTAATATTCGGAAATACAGAATAAAAACCTAGGGTATAATTATTCTAAAATGTCCAAATGATCCATTAATAAATAGAACGATGGTCGGCAAATTATCTGACATTGTGTAGAAAATAAGGCTGAAACGAGCGAAAAAATGTAATTAACTGTCACGTGATATCACATGCATCGGTGCGTCGACATGGCAGGCTGATGAAACAAACAAAATACACGGAAACACAGTGTAAATACAAACGAAATTAAAGGCTTCTGTGTGACATACACTCTTGCACGGGTGTCGTATCAAACGGTAAGCGGAAGTTACTGCAGTATGTACGCTACAAAGGAATCAAGTTACCATCGGTCTTTGTATTCATAATTAGATCGTACATAGATCGTCTCTACTTGTTAATTACATATACATTTGTACAAGTTCAAGTGTCAAGTCGTTTCCATACGTTTTAACCCCGGACAATTGCGTACTATTATTGCTGACGCAAAATGCGTTTCTATTTCACTAAAATTTATCATTGATTACTAAAATATTGTCCAATGATATTTGAAATGTAAGAGATAGTGTTTATTATTTATATACAAGAATAAACACCGACACGATGATTGTAACTGGATAACGATACTACATATCGAGTAGAGTGGTGAATACTTCCAGGAATTGTTATTTCCTTTTGCAGCAACCGAGATATTTATTAGCCAACTGGTTTAAAGACGGGAGACCGCTGTTGCTCTCTCTACGCATGCGGAGATTAGATACACTTGAATACACTGGCTGCGCATCTCCAGGTCGGTTTTAATTGTACATATCACGGCGGTTCTCTGTCGTTTATTTATAATCTGCTCCTTGTATTTTTACATTGATGATTGGCGAATGTGAAATCCGGTTTTGCAGAATGTACATACAGAACTGTCTGTGTATGTGTGTGTGTGTGAGTTGTGCTATGCACGTTACTTGTGCTTGGCGTTTTATTTACACTCAAGACACGACTTCTCTTCCCTTTTTTTCAGCTCGTGGTTACTGCAATCGCGAATTGCGAGTTTATATTCTCTGCTTGTGTTATTCCATTCTTTCAGTTGCGAACCAAATCATCGAATATGTTCTATCTACACTAGAAACTGATTTGACAAGGATGTCTTGATGCTTTCAATTATCACATCTAGCATTTATCAGAATCAACTAAAATTACAGCGATCAGTATATATTTGTTCGTTCCATTCGGTTTCCTATGCAGTTTATGCCACAGACAAAATTAAATTTAAGTGAAGTGACTTTAATTGGAATGAGTTCGGTAAACTCGGTGTTCATTTTTAATTAAAACTGGAAAATGCCACCGTTGGACGACCTTAATTAATTATCATTTTGTGTTCTTGTGCTTTTTCGATCAACAATGAGGCCATTTCGTATGTATGTGTGTTTTGACGTGATACCTCGGCCCACCACTAGCTAACAATACCGTCTGGAATCGATGGCATAGGTGAAGTTATGACTGCAGCACTTCGTGATCAGTTACATGGTCACGCCATTCTAGTACATACTCGCCAATGCTACAGATACGATAGGGGATAGTTATTAATAACAATATCTGTACATATATATATACATATATATATATATATATATATATATATATATATATATATATGTACAGATATTGTTATTAAAATCTCTGTTTCACTCCAACCGACTATTTCACGATTAGACTTTTTACCTTCATTAATACCGTGAATTGTTTGATGGTTTACTTGTGTCCTCAGTATGCATTACACGGTTTGACCGATCGAAGCGCCATGCAACCGAGCGAACCTGCAGCTAACTAATGTTTATCGGTGGTGCTCGACGCCGCTCACAGAATTCACGATTGTGATCACCGGCTGTACGAGATTAAATCTCTCCAACGTCATAATTGTATCAGTTTCGTGTGAGATACGTTTATAGTAATGGCCAACAGATACATTTCCTTGTTTAGTTTAGTCACAAGACATAAGATCCTGAATGAAATAGCCCAGAAAGTAAACAAACTGTTCTCATATAGCCAGCAATACTATTAATGAAACACAAATAGACTATTTCGATCTACTGCTTTTTAATATAAATCTAGCAATGGAAATAGCCCATAACCTTAATAATATTATTTATCTCTTGTTTTATTGAAGATTTCAACATATTTGAGAAGTAAATGTTGCAGCTTCACTAAATGCAAATTGCCGTTAGCATTCTCGCACTAGTATGTCTATGGATGGTCGTGTTGGCCCGTTACTGTCGACCATTGTTGTGCCCCGTGACTGGTTATTAGTCGATCCATGTGATTAGCGAGCGGGACGTTGATTAGCGTTGCACTGTCACACGATATTCTCTGTTCCATTGAATTCGCAAATCGTTGTTACCGCCGTTCACTTACGCGCATTTGCAAAACAACATACACTTCCCATTTACCTCCCTCTCACCCTTCTTCACCCGCCCCCACTACTCGCGACATTCGTCAGCAATTGTTTCGTGAAAGTAATGTTTTGTTTTGGAGAAATCAAATGATAAACGAGTAGATATTTGTTAATAAGACATTTTGTATACTTAAACTTACCGTTCCATCATCTGCAGCTAAAGAACTAATAAATTCATTATTAATTTTTGAATTATAAATATCTATTATCGAATAACACGAGACAGAATATTCAACTGTATTATCACTATAATAATAATACAAATACATAGCGTTGAAGTTACTATTATCGATATCACAATTCCGTTGTGGGTTTTGCTTGTTTTGTTTGTCTGTCAGTATGAATATTTCACGGAAAATTTTATTAAACCAAGTGTAATTAATGCGAAATGGTGGAAGGGTGTCATTTGTCGTGGTGGTCTGGATGTGGACAAGTTCTGACACTACTTATAGTGGTCTACGTGTACATGCAACTAGCACAGCCCGCATTGTAATCAGATATTATCCACGACTATGAACAAAAAAGCAAAAAAAAAACGCATGCAATTGAAAAAAAAAAAGAACTATATATAGGACTGTGTACTTGTGTGTAATTTTATAGCTCAACGCAGATTTACGAGCGAGACAAACAGACAACATATTCAAATAATCATTATGTGAAACAAACACGAAGCCCTCGATGATTTACGGTACAGAATTAAATCAAATTGTCGGCTGGTTAACGTTGAATCTAAAATTATTGCGAATTTATTTGCTGTCAGTAACGCTATAATGAACGCGTATAAATAATTATTCTACGTGCGATTTGAACCGATAGTGTGTGTATATAGATCGTACATTATATGAATCACACACACACACATGAATATACTAAATCATACATACATAGTTTCTACTCATTCAATTACATACAGTAGTAATAGTGTAAAAACGATAATGCTCGAAGATCCAAAAATCCCAATCACAAATATATATTCTAAACAAATAACAAATATGTAATACCACGTATATAATTATATAACGAACTTTGCTTGAAACATTTTGACAGCCACTGAATACAGCAGCAGTAATGTATCGTTCTGAATTTAGTTTTCCTGTTACGCAACCAGGTATATTTCGAGGGACATTATTTAAACTAGGTATTTCCGTTCGTATGTATTTCTACAGTTTCTAGACATTTGGCACCTTTGTACATTGTGTATCCCGTAAGATTTGTAAGAAAAACAAAATGCACTCACATGCAGCCACCTATAAATAATATTACAACATTTATACTGACGCAATATTGAACTTAGTTGATGTGATTATTAGAGAAATTTCGTCACATGTTAAACAGATGCGCGGTATTATCTCCCGTGTACCCATGAGTTTTGCACTGGACTGTACCATTCTCCTTTTGAATCTCGCGTGATAACTGTTTACGTTGACGGTGAAATGAATTTTCATTTTTAGAACTCATTAAAACTTTGAAATGGTTTAAATCTGTGTGAATAATTAAATGCGCATTCTGTTCTTGCACGCTGAAATATGTATACGTTCTTCTTTTTTGTCGGTTGTGGAATGTAAGCAAAACTAATACTATAATCATAATTTCGTCAAAAAATTAAAGCATGTACCGAAAGTACTCTAGTTCAACTAGTAGGGTTAATCTAGGCGGAACAATAATTGTGAGTGCTGCATTTGGAACAGATACATTTTATTCTATATATGTACTTTTTTACTAGAAAGTCTATGTGTTTAGTTCACAAACTGATGGGTTTCATGCATATTAAAATCCAGATGCACTTGCAAATAGTACAATTTATTAATGGCTTGCACGCAATGTAATTATGCATTGATGAGTTTGTGAGTACTTGCGGCCATGTCACAATATACCGACTGGTACGCTACACGGAAGGGCACATTGGCTACCAACTAAATACTGACGTAGTACTACATGCTGCATGTCAGAGACCTGCTAACAAAGTCACAAATTAATTTATAACCAGATGATCAAACTGCAATTCAGTTCAGTGGCGCGACCAAATCATGTTATCGGCCGTCCCGTTTGTAAGTTCGTAATTATTGAACGCTATGTGGATGACGCACTATTATAATCGCGTTTATGCACAATGCATGCACGCGTTCTTCTAATTGACATTCGATCAAGTTCATCAATACTGACTGGTATATATGAACATGCAGATATAGTGTTGGAAATATTTGCTCGTCTCAAATATACGTTGCAATTTCTTATTATACTGTGAAGAAAAATATCTACATCATTCTACTACCGTAATAACAGCGGTGTTAGTATGGTAGCATAACTCACGAGTTACAGAACATAGTTTTATAAATGTACATAATTATCACAACTCTCCGCTGTGTCATTATACCGGTACAAACTAGAATTTCTCCTGGTAACAATCAGTATTAGATGTCGATTGTCGACAAACAATAATCGAATGTCGTTCTGTTGAGCAAATGGAAAATTGGCCATTTAGAAGAGCAATCTCTGTTATGATACTGAATTGCTCAGTAGTAATTAGTCGTTTATTTCGTTTCATTATACAAGAGTGCACGATGGGTACATGTACAAGTCTAAATGTAAATCACTTCTTCACTGTTTATCTGTCTGGTTGCTTGGTTGGTTGGTTAGTGGACAGTTCTCTATCTCGCGCGCGATGTGTATAAGAATCCGTCCTATGCCAGGGAAGATCATGTGCCTCTTTACATTGAACTGAACTGTGGCACGTTTATCGCGGCCACCGCACTCTTGATTGTTGCATCATGTCACGACGTCAGTTGATGGCGAGGGCATAGGGCGCTAGTCGAGTTAGTTCCCACAACAGACGCGATTGTCGCTGTACGGTACAGACGACAGATAACATCTATCACATTCACATTCCCTACAACTACTCGCATGCTGATGTTTACTTAGACAACCTAACTTCTCGATGGCTTGCCTGTAGACACTTTTCTCTAGTTTTTCTCCTAATAATCTTGTCAGTTTAGAGTGAAGGGACCAATGTTTTCACACACAGCCTGTCATACTTTTCATAAATCGTAAAAAACTCTGTTTACTTTAAGTTCGATTATGTCTTCCAGATTATTCTCTGTTTTTAATCATTCAAATCCTCCTATATTACTGGAGACGTTAGAAGATTCAATGTGATTATTTATGATTATGATTTTTAGAGACATTTTGATTATGAGAATGAATTGACATTGTGTTATCTGCCGGGTAGTTTGGTTATTATGACACCAGTTGATAAAGTCTGTAGATTTTTCCGTTTAGTAATCACGGCGCTGTTCCTGGTGAGAGAAGTTTGTGCGCTTGCGCAGTGTACACATTACGCTGCGCTATTGTCTCCACCATGTGGTAGTGTGTTCAGATATACCTAAGCTGTACAGCAGCAACGTGTCCGTAGTACCCGTTCGTGTGTTGTCCTCACTCGCTTCACGCTCTTGTATGCGTGCTCTTCGCGTGCATCTTCTCTCTTGTTCTTCTTTATGCTGCAATGAATGTTTAAATGCTCCACTGGCATGGTTCAACGGCCTGATTCTATGTCTTTGTCTGCACCGCACATTCACCACAGCGCGTTGTCTTCGTTCCACTTGCGACAACTACCCGGCCCGTCAGTGTGTCGCCCTCCCGCACCAAGTCACATATTTCATCCAGCGACATTGCTCTTGCTTTTCTCTCTCTTATCCACACACTCGTACAGCCATGCAGCCCGGCAGACAGACAGTACGGCCAGTTCATTGTTAAGGGTTAGTCGTACATCCAGTCTTCACAATATCTCCTCACCCATACCACATTCATACTTGCATTCTGTTGTACAATTAGTTTTTGAACATGTTCCAATTTCGATGTTCTTAAATCGTCCTCCCTGGGAAATATTTCCATTCTATATTCTTTAGATTTTCTTACAAACATAGAATTCATGAAATGAATACTAGAGTACAGTACTTACTATAAGTTTATGTATACATTTAATAATTCGTAGAAATGTTACAGTTATAAGAGAATATAACTACTGTTACTTGTGTCAAATTGAAATGAAATATTTCTTTTTGTCGTCTCGTTTGTGTTCGTTTGTAACGTGTGTTGTGTACGATGATGATCTGGGTGTTAGTGCGAGATCCAGTGTTGCGGTTAAACTTATTTTACGCAGTCTTCACATTCTGTATTTTTAAACATACACATTTCTAAGATGTTTCACCGACGTCGTCGGCACTGGATCGTCAACACTTTGTTAAGAACGTATAAGTTGGCTTCAATCAGTGCGGAACAAATATTCTAAAAACGAATATTCTTTCTCTATGTCACTCATCGCGGCTTCTTCTCCATCCTGTTCTTAGCTCCTTCCTCATGTTGCCTTTTATGTTTCTGAAAAACTTTACTCACTGTTGAAACTCTTAAATAAAATTATTTTTAGTGCGAATGATGTCGAAACGAAATATTATTGGACGATGACCATTTTGCGTTTAAAATATAACGAGCCCAAGTTAGAAGATCCTGATTTATTTTAGAAAATGGAACATTCTATTATATATGTATAAACGCATGTAGCAGAAAGAGATATTGGTTTGTACAATTATCCACTATATATACGAGTATTTGTGTGTACTTAAATATCTACTAGTAACAACGATATGCTCTCACCATTTTATTAATGTCAGAAGCATGCATTCACTGGTAATTCAGTTAGCACCTCTTTGTACCAGAATGTATAGGTAGCTGTGGTTTCGGTATTCCAAAACTCGGCCATTAAACAAGCAGGAACTTCCAAAATCAACATGTTTACATGAACAATTTAATACCCGACAAACGACATTATAATCAGTAATGCAAAGCGTAATGTAGCCATTAAAACACAACTTTGTTAGATACTGCACCGCACCGCAGAAACATTATATATGTTTATATTTTTAAAACGGTTACATATGTGAAGAAGCAATAGTAAGTTAGACGATGAGTTCGTCGCTACCCACGCCACATTGTTTCGTGATCACAATATATGTACCCGTAATAAAGATCCAGATAAGATGAATGTATTTTTCCTTTACTGTCTGAAAACCTGATGACGTCTAGACGGGCTCTTTGAACGTGCTTGCTAATTATATAAATTGTTACATCCGCTATAGCAATATCCGTCTGTCTTTCTCTATCTCGTAACGTAAATAAATATATGTACTATGATTTCAAAGAAAATTGCCCTTAATTAATGTTATTTAAATAAAATTTATTGTCCGATTTAACAGTTATGTGTTGCGGTGATATCAGCAAATCTAAAACTCTATTTCGTGACTGTGAAATTTGTAAACTATGCAAATTTTTTATTTACGAACATCATTTATGTACGAGTAGTTTACCGGTGCAGGTGCTGTATCGTCCTGTCGATCGTCACTAACACATATCACATTACATCGAATTATCTCTTTGTATTCAGTGTTGTAATATCTACATTTAATTTACTTCCATTTATGTCAATATCATTTACGTTTTAAGAAAATATAATTCACGTACATATAACTATACGCACACATATCATATATACTCCAATACAATGAATTATTATTATTTGATTTACCACGAATCAATATGCTATTAATTATCATATCATCATAATCAATTGTCTGGTTAATCGTATCAGTAATCTATCATAATATTGACAGTAAATTATGCATTAACTTCTGACATTCACGTGAAAGGAATGCGTGTTTTCCACATGATAAATGCTGTAATAACTTGTTAGCGACATTGTTCAACACTTCACAATCTTATGTGCAGGTTCGCAATATCATATTTGCGTTATTATGATGCATTAATTTGTGTGGTATGCAATCAGGGGCACGCTGTACACATTTGTCGTCTACCTACTCTGCTTAAGAACATAGGTAGATTTTGCTGAATTACATGAGAGTTGTTAATTGAAAAATTAAACTCCTACATGCATGCATATGACCATATGTACTAGCTTATTTTATCTGTGTTATTTTCCAGTCTACGCTTAGGTTCTGTTAATTATTCCACTAATTGTTTACGTTTGCGTCATCGTGTTTGGTAATTATCGGTGTGCTCGCCTAATACGCTACTGTTATCGTATGTATGTATGTTCGTATGATCATACTGGTTTTCTGTAAATGGCAGCGCTCTAGAGAATAAAAGAAGACGAATAGTCACTGTAAATCTAGGAAGGCTTTGATATATATATATATATATATATATATATATATATATATATATATATATATATATATATATATATATATATATACTCACCCAGTGCACGCCGCTTAATGTGATCACATCGGGACTCGAGGTTTTTGATAACAATAATCGATTGATAATAATAAACGAAAACCATATAAACACACAATTTTATGAATTAATTAAAAATACATATGTGAAACAGTAATAAACAGTAAATAAATTATGAAATGAACTAAAATATTTAAAAATTAACATAGTATAACAATTTTTAATTGTGCTGCTGCATTCCGCTGACTCATTTTCGGCAACTTATCATACTGTTCTAAAATGTTAATTTTTTCTTTTAAGCGAAGATCACGTCTTTTTTTACGTTAGCCATTGCAAACGGTTAGAATTAAACTGAATTTGTTTTAGTAGTTAAGACTGGTTAAGACCATACAAACGCATTGTCCGAGTTTATTTGTGTTTACTGCCAACCAGCCTGGTATAATATAATAAACTAGACAATCAAATTTCTAAAAGGTTCTTTGTAAAAACTACTTTATTGTTCTGTTGCTTTTAAAATTGCAGGGAAAAAACAATCTAAAGCCCGTATGACACGGTCAATGTTTTTGTACATTTTTAATGTCAATTTTTAAGTTCAATTTTTCTGTACATTTTTGTGAAAGTGAATCATTGAAAGAAAATATTTCTGTATGCAACGTATACAAGATTTTCACTTTGTGAGCATGCGCAGTTGTCGAGACCTTTTGTTTTGACAGTTTGAAATGGTTAACTATTTTTTTACGAACTAACCAAACTTTGTCAAATATTGAAATGGATTGAAGTGAGGACGAATTATTAATATTAGCAGCATTAATTACTGTTACGGCTACAGTCTATTAATAACGAAACTTGCGACCACGACATTTTATTAAAAGAAAAACGTTTGACGTTTCAATCAGCTATCACGCGCTTATGCGCATCTTATTTGCGCAATTAATTGAAAGAAACATTGAAGGAAATAGAACCAGTTCTATTTTTTAATGTACATCAAAATTGACTCAAACATTGAACTACTTTATGTGTATGATACGTTCAATTTTTGACTTAGTAAAACATTGACATTAAAAATGTACAAAAACATTGACCGTGTCATACGGGCTTAAGAAAAAATTGATAACATAAACCGATGTCATGATTACTATAACCGAAATTTTTTTAACGTAGTTGTATACGTCCGGGCCGTTCTTTGCGAAAGTGATAACAATAACCGATTGATAACATTATCCGTGATTCCAATAAGCGGCGTGCACTGTATATGGACAGTGGTGCCGATGTCGGTACGTATAGTTAGGATGTGTGGGCAGCCGTCATATATGGTCAGGCACAAGTCAGCGTAGCGCTCGTTTACAAGCAGATCTACCTCCGGAGGAAGTGCACAAACCATGTACTCAGTGTCTCTCAAACAATCCTAGCATATATGAGCAAGTATAATCCTCATCATATACATATTTTAACCCTAGCTAGCAATATTCTACTGTTTCTCCTAAATACAGAGCATACCTTTAAATATTTGTATGTATGTTACTACAAGCCACTCACATCGCTTATGGATAAGCAAGAAGTTTTAGAGACGCTGGTGGTGCGAGGTAATGTATCTGGGTGCAGCGGGCACCACGCCATTGCTCAGTAAACAACAGGAATAACATCCTGATATCTGAGAAACCGAGTGACGCGTACATACATATAAGCTGGGACAACTATGCATTTGTATAATGAGTAAATGTAGTAGTTGCAGTTGTGAGTGGCGAGTGAATGCACTGCATCCAACATCGACTCGGGTGTTAGCATTGAGGCGAGGATGCGTACTAGTCTAACTCATACACGCACATATGTACTTACAAGTTCTACACTGCTTTCGTATCGAAGATCTCTCTGCTATTGCTGCTGCAGTTTCCATGCACACTTCAACAGGATTGCCACCGAACAAAATTCCAAACTAGTTTCAGTTTTATTTTCTTCCTATACAAACTGCGAACTATTAATTAAACCTCACTGACTTTATATCCGTAGTAAACATTCCGAGATTAATTTTTTATTGATTGTCGTCATGGGTAAAAGATTTTTGCGCACCTTGCATAGATAAAACCACGAACAAAAAACGATTGGTAACAGCTTGAGGTGTCAGGAGGATGTTTATAGTACAGTATATTTTGCTAGCGTTAAATATACCTAGCGGCATGAGATTCGAGAAATTATGTCTTCTTGCGTCGTATTTTCCTGACAATTCTTTCCACATAATATTTACGAAATAATTTCTAGATTTATAAATAAATATTATACTAGCACAGTGTTTACATTATCGTTCTCAGGAGAGCTTGACAAGAATTTAAAAACTTTTGCTGCACAGTAACTGAGAAAATTAAATCATTTAACGCTGCCTAGAGCTTATGTTCATTCGTTAATTGTCATCTGGCTGACCATGACGCTCGCAGGATTGTTAATTAACAGTGGCACGTCGCCGTGAAGCGTCGCATAGCAATACAGGAAATTTCGTCATCACAATGTTGCAGGAATCTGGCTTCAGTATCTACTCTCCTGTTTGTTTGATACTCCTTGTCCAAGACAACGGTGCTAGGGAAATGTGTAGCACAGTTTAGAGTATAAACTTCTGCTAAATATGGTCTGTTGTACTTGGATCAGTTGTACTCGGTGTCAAACTAGCAGCGCATTCTGATATTTGCTGCCCCGTAAACTGGTAATTCCTATTCCAGCCGACATCTAATCAAGAGCCTACAATATTACAACAATAATCAATGAACGTAATGAGACAATATCAATAGTGATTTTCCGGTGTAACCAGTAGCCGTAGACATTACCATTGTAGCATTGTACCGGTATCCATGCCAAGTGTATCCATCCAACTCCTACCTAAAGTTACTCTTCCGTTTGTGTTGTTGCTCAGCTAAAATGGCGTCGGTAAAGTGGCTTGTTGTTGTTGTATTGTATCGGCGCAAGCAGCAAGCTTTAGTCGCCGTGTGTCTCCACGAAGAACAAAGGAGTGTCGTCGGCCCATGGTCTGATGTTTATGAGCGGACAATAAGTGACGTTGCTTGTAAAGTGTTAATTGATGCCACCCAGACGAACAATAGCGGTCACAGCACGCTGGATTTATCTATTAAAAAGTAATTCGCATTTAAACAACACACTCTATGGTATATACCAACACATCCACCGATTCCTGATAATTCATTAATGTTCGTCCGTCTGGAATGCATTGCAGTGTACTCTATGCGAGCGACAAGTCTCGACAGGTGACGTGGCATGTTGCAGTGAAGTCTCTACGTATTTTAATAGGTTGTAAGAACATTTTAATGCCAGATAAGAACCACTTTTGATCGTGTTCAGTTGTTGCCGGATGCGGGAATCGGATCCGGTCTAGCCGTATATGTATGTAAGGTGTCTCTGTACAAGTACTTTATGTCTTCATCACGTGTACCAATTCGAACATATCGCTGATTGTTATTAATGTATCTCAGGTTATGGATAATATAATATAAGTGTGATGAAAACATGCAGTGCAATTGTGTGCTGTGAATTATGAACAAACACATTAACGATTATATCTGTGGAATGTCCGAATGTATTGGAGCATCACTGGCATGTGAAATTCCACTCTTCATGTATGTATGTATAATGGAATGACGACGTAGAGAAATATACTGCAAATATTTGCACGTGTTTTGAGGATATTTTCCGTCTCGACGCCACATACCGCGTTCGGTTGCCCGACGAGTTTAGAAAGTGTTGCCTAAGTGTAATGAGAACACTGGATAAAAATAATATCCAACTTGTTATTACGACGTTGCAGTTTTAGCTTACAGGCCACGCATGCGCTGCCAATATGATACAAATAGCATTCAATATACATATATAGATGTGTGTGTGTGATAGCCATATATCTATATTAGTAAACGTCCATGATTCTATATCCCTGTATATGTGTTTGTGTGTAAAAATCATCGTCCAGTATTTATATACGCACACATCTGTAACCAACCAACCAACTAGAACTCTGAATCACTCAGACTTGTGCTCTATATTTAACACTTCGACTGATGTTCACGATACACTCACCAAAGTGACGGACAACTGACGTTTATAATATTACACAGAATCAGAAACATCAGTAAGCCGAAAATACACGTTGTAACGTGTAAATATTAACTGATATTCAGACACAAGACTTATTTCTGAATATTCTTCGTTATCCCATATGTAATGTTGTGTATTAATCATACAAGTTTACTCTATGAACTAGATTATTTATCATCAAACGATTGATTTGTAAGAATCTCCCATGAAAGTTAAGTGCTGGTCTGGTGGTTCTTCAACTACTATAAACACATATCATTCTTGTGCGTTCCGTGAATTCATAAACAAAGTACATTTCTTTCAATCAATGTAAATATTCGATCAAATCAAATGTGGATCTGACGTACAAAACTATAGTCTTTATTGCGTCAGAAATCTCTGGTACACGAATTCAGACCGCAAGTCAATCGATTTTTAAAAGTAGCAACCGCGTCTTGTCGACTGTTTATAAATAAATTATTAAAAGGAAATACATATTTATAACGAAAATGTGGCATTCCGCATTGCGCACGAGCTTTGCTGTTGGATGCGGTTGTGCGCACGCGCAGACAATCACCACAACCGGCTAATTATATTACCTACAAGATGTATATAATATGTATGTTTTGGTAAGAAATATATATGTGGGTGTATTGTATCCATATGCTATATGAAAATATATCTTAGTCTGATATTATATTTGCACTTAATTGTTGTTATTTATAAGCGTGAATTATCTGTTAATTTGCTGTACCGTTTGTTGGCATGTGTACATCAAAATGAAAGGAGAGAAGCCGTGTATCTTATTTATCAATGTGTCGTTACTTATTTACGTACGTTGTACGAGCCAACAGCTATTATGAACCTTCCTCTTCCTGGTACCAAATTCCTAGCTAATAAACTACGATATTAAACACACATACATACACACACACTTGCTCGCTCAGACGGAGACTTAGAACTGTTGATAAATTATGTAGAAAGTCACTTCATCATATTAGCGGTGACAAGATTCTTATTAATTTTACAATGTCCCCTGTTGGTTGTAAGCATTTCAAACTTGATACGAATATTATGAAAATATTCTGACAATAACATGCGTTACTTTTGTTTTGACACAGATTTCTTTCACCAGAATTGCTGTCCACATTCAAAAACCAATAAATACAGAACGTATTTTTAAATGTCATTTAAAAATATAACAGATAGGATACCAGTAACTGATTGTGATTTTCATAAAGAATAAATAATATATCGAATTGGTCATTCGCAACAATATTATATTATATTGTTTTTCTTGTAACATTTTTGCGCACATACAATGTATATATGAGAATGTTATCATTACAACTACATGTGTCTTTGTTATAACATTTTCTTATCATTCCAGACACAATAAAAGTCATTTGTGACATTTGTGTATTTTGTTTACAATGTTTAACAATAATGACGCGTATATGAAAACTAACGTCATATTGCAGTCGTTTCACGATCTGCCAAAATGTGACACGGTGTTTACAGTCGTTAGCGACGTGGGAAGGGTTCAGAATTTGAAAAGATTTCAGAAGGACATCGGTGACATTAAATGCCATTACTCGTTGTCTGATATTTTGTATATTGATATTTTCCATTTAGTAATGAAATTAATTTGTTGCCTAATATTTATTCGCGACATTGACAGTACCTAAAGTCAGGAAGTTGAATATTTTATACAACGTATTGTATTAACTGATTTGAATAAAGTTCCATCGTTCTAAGACTCTAAGCAATAATATCATCCACCTTTGGTAAAATTCGATTTGAAGTTTGTAATAGAATGTTTATGTTTGTTGTTGTTGTTGTTGTTGTTGTTGATGATGATGATGGGAGTATGTTGATGTTGTTTGTATATAAGGTTAGGTAGGTAAGTACGTGCCGCTGGTAACATTCAATCTTGCTCGCGCTCGCACAGCACTTGGTTATTTGCAGATATTTAATAGTTATTTATAAACTCGACACGTCGCATATTCGTGACACCGCGGTTCCGTCCTCCGCACGGCGTCGTATCTCTTCACCTAGCTGCATCACGCATGCGTACTACTTCACGGTGGTGTGCGTCGCATGGATAGAGACTAATTTTTATATAGAAATTCCTGTTATACCCTGGAAGATTTATAATGAAAGTGTCACCGATTTGTTCGGCACGAGTTCAGTAGCCTCTCAATGTATGTGTTGATTTCAACCGACGCCAACAGCGTTACTCTGCTGTTTTAACAAAACACTTTCACACCGAATTAATCGCGCTCGGCGACGACACGACACTACTAAACAAGATGGAAACAATTTTTGCGACCGCGGAAAAATGTAAATGTCCGTTGTCACATGTTTTTTAATTGGATTTTTTTCGGTTAAAATTATTTCGGACAAACATTAGTCGCCTGTTTTTCTAAGTTTTTTTCCAACATTTAATCGCTCCATTATGCTTTATTTATTGCTTGTAATAAATGAGTCGGCATTGTTTCTACATATGCATTTATCGAAATTGTTGTTGTAGAACGACGTTAACATTTATTTTTTAACCTATAAGGTTTAGGAAGCATGACAGTTTTACGATTTTATTTATCAAAGTAAACTCACGAGTATATATTTTAACATTCTCGTAAAACATGCGGCATTGTATATTTTTATCAATTATTATTTGCGTCCCATTCTCTTTGTATGTGTCTTATTCTTCTTGTCTACTTGTCCACTCAATCGAATTGCCCACGTTTCTTTAACACGTGTTTATATTCATGTGCGAATATATTATATTGTATGATTTTATTTGTAGTATTTATAAATTCAACACGTAGTACATATTTGCAATTATATTTCTAATGGATTTACATCAATAGTAACATTCACCAGACATTATGGTGTATTTTGTGCTTGATCCAGATTTGATAAATCTATCTTTACTTAGCGTTCGTGTGTGTGTGTGTGTGTGTGTGTGTGTGTGTGTGTGTGTGTGTGTGTGTGTGTGTGTGTGTGTGTGTGTGTGTGTGTGTGTGTGTGTGTGTGTGTGTGTGTGTGTGTGTGTGTGTGTGTGTGTGTGTGTGTGTGTGTGTGTGTGTGTGTGTGTGTGTGTGTGTGTGTGTGTGTGTGTGTGTGTGTGTGTGTGTGTGTGTGTGTGTGTGTGTGTGTGTGTGTGTGTGTGTGTGTGTGTGTGTGTGTGTGTGTGTGTGTGTGTGTGTGTGTGTGTGTGTGTGTGTGTGTGTGTGTGTGTGTGTGTGTGTGTGTGTGTGTGTGTGTGTGTGTGTGTGTGTGTGTGTGTGTGTGTGTGTGTGTGTGTGTGTGTGTGTGTGTGTGTGTGTGTGTGTGTGTGTGTGTGTGTGTGTGTGTGTGTGTGTGTGTGTGTGTGTGTGTGTGTGTGTGTGTGTGTGTGTGTGTGTGTGTGTGTGTGTGTGTGTGTGTGTGTGTGTGTGTGTGTGTGTGTGTGTGTGTGTGTGTGTGTGTGTGTGTGTGTGTGTGTGTGTGTGTGTGTGTGTGTGTGTGTGTGTGTGTGTGTGTGTGTGTGTGTGTGTGTGTGTGTGTGTGTGTGTGTGTGTGTGTGTGTGTGTGTGTGTGTGTGTGTGTGTGTGTGTGTGTGTGTGTGTGTGTGTGTGTGTGTGTGTGTGTGTGTGTGTGTGTGTGTGTGTGTGTGTGTGTGTGTGTGTGTGTGTGTGTGTGTGTGTGTGTGTGTGTGTGTGTGTGTGTGTGTGTGTGTGTGTGTGTGTGTGTGTGTGTGTGTGTGTGTGTGTGTGTGTGTGTGTGTGTGTGTGTGTGTGTGTGTGTGTGTGTGTGTGTGTGTGTGTGTGTGTGTGTGTGTGTGTGTGTGTGTGTGTGTGTGTGTGTGTGTGTGTGTGTGTGTGTGTGTGTGTGTGTGTGTGTGTGTGTGTGTGTGTGTGTGTGTGTGTGTGTGTGTGTGTGTGTGTGTGTGTGTGTGTGTGTGTGTGTGTGTGTGTGTGTGTGTGTGTGTGTGTGTGTGTGTGTGTGTGTGTGTGTGTGTGTGTGTGTGTGTGTGTGTGTGTGTGTGTGTGTGTGTGTGTGTGTGTGTGTGTGTGTGTGTGTGTGTGTGTGTGTGTGTGTGTGTGTGTGTGTGTGTGTGTGTGTGTGTGTGTGTGTGTGTGTGTGTGTGTGTGTGTGTGTGTGTGTGTGTGTGTGTGTGTGTGTGTGTGTGTGTGTGTGTGTGTGTGTGTGTGTGTGTGTGTGTGTGTGTGTGTGTGTGTGTGTGTGTGTGTGTGTGTGTGTGTGTGTGTGTGTGTGTGTGTGTGTGTGTGTGTGTGTGTGTGTGTGTGTGTGTGTGTGTGTGTGTGTGTGTGTTATCAAACTAGTGCGTATCTAAATATAACATGCGCGTTGAACGCGTAATATTTATTTATTTTATTACGTATTATTAACCTTTCTCCGTTGTCTAGCCTAGCCTAACGTTTGGGTGTGGAACTCTTCCGTAGGATTTGAGCTAACAGTCCTTGTCCCACATTCACTATTGCGTACCCAGTCATGAGCAATCATTGGAATCCAATACGTTTACATTAGAGATATTTCTGAATATGAAGTTATTTTCGTAATGACAGAAATACAACAGATTTATTTATATAAAGAAAAATACGAACGTTGTGCTCGAAATGTGAATATATATTTCTGGAAACAAGACTGGTATTTTTGAAGTAAAAACAGCTCAATAGAATTTTACTGTTAGTTTGAGAAAAGAAAAAAAAAAAACTAAAAAACCTTGAAGAATGATGCATACTTAATAAGAAAATTATTTTTCTATACGTTTTTGATCGTGAAATTAGATAATTTTCAATTAATACTTGCTTAGAAGTCGCACTCATCGATACCTACGCTAAAATATAGACAGCAATTAAGCGTGAAATCGATTTGATAAATGCGTGCGTAAAATTATGTGTTTTAATATGATTTATCGGTATCGACAAGGTGGGCACAGCCTATATAGGTGGTATACACCGCATATGTATGTATGTATGGATACACCCACACAATATACACAGGAGCACTCATGACCAGTCAATAATTATTGTTTTTAACACGTCCATTCGCATTAATTGAATTATCGCTCCACTTTGAACAGGTGTAATCGATATAATATATGACAGTAGGGTGTCTTGGCTGATCAAACTTACGTACATACAGCTTTCATGGAGTTAATTAGAGTTGCTATTACGTAGTTTGTCGTTATTTCAACAATTCTTGTCTAGAAGCACATTGCCGTGGTGTGTTCAAGGTAATAATGTGTAATAACATTCTTATACACTCTGTGTGTATGTAGTGTGATCATAACTGACTCACATGTACGCTCCCATGATTCCTTGAAATCCGTATTATTAATTATTCATTTTAATACATCACTGTTGTTGATTTTTTTCATTACAACCAAAAGTCAAAGTAATGAATAAATATACTTGCCCTTTGCAATGTTCACAATTACTACTCAACGTACGTGTGTGTGTGTGTGTGTGTGTGTGTGTGAATGATATATTTGTAGTAATGATTTACGTCACCAGAGCACCCGGTAAATGTTATACTTGAAGTATGGACTTCTTGTATGCAGTATATTTGAAATGCAAGTCACCGACATTTTATAGTATCTAATGTGTAGTACACGTTAATTTGTTGTTTTAATTGCTAGACCATTTGTGTAATTACATAATAACGCTCACGAGTCTGGAACACACGAGGCAACTTAAGAAACCGCTAATTCTGTTGAGCTACGATTTAAATGTGCATCGTACGTTGGATGGCTGTCCCGGACGTACACCAGCAACCAGACATTAAATTGCGGTGTCGTCGCCTTCCGTAATTACACATATTGTTTTAGGAAGCCTGGTTTATTCACTCTGCTACACTTAGCTATTTAGTAACATAGTATATTGCTAATACATTCATACTGACATGATGTCTTCCAGTATAAAATACTAAATTATAATCTTTGTCATTGCAGAACAGCTGCAATATTTGGATTGTCCAGTGGTGGTGAATGGCTGGGTCAGCTTCTAGTGGTAGTTTACATAAGATTCGCACATTGCTTTGTGTGCATCGGTGGATGAGAAGAATGCAGGAATCCGTGTAATAATGGATATCACGGTGTTCCGGCCACCAACTAACAGGTTTTACACATGATGTGAAGGTGTAGATGTGATAATAAATTTAAATAGCGGCAGTAAATTTTCTCTGCACGCTTCCCAGATCAACAGAGCGAGAGATATACGACCGGGGGCCGATTTGGTTAGTTTTATTAAAAGAAACATCGTCGGATGACACAAATAATCGTCGCAAAAGATTTATATGTTCACGCGCGCGGTATCTTACAAATGTTGCGGCCGCCTAAACATATATATGTAGTGTGTTGTTTGCAAAACGATAAGCGTCACTGTAGATCTGAAACATTGTAATTATACTGTACATATAATTGACCGTAATTAAATACACACGTACATGTAAGTAACTACGTGCTGACAGACACCAGCCTCTGCTATTTCTGTCTCTTACATCGCTAGCTATGTGCTTGTACTTTTATCTAATTCAACATCTGTTTTCTGTTGATTAGAAGGTGTTACCGTGTAAACATTGATGTCATATTCATATGCACCCGCGTCCATTAATATGCGTATAATGACTGTGACAGACAAATCTGTGTAGCACTTTGAATTCACGTTTCTTCCTCAACAAATTTGTTCATGAAATTGCAACTTATTTCCTGGTATTCTGATTCTACAGGTAATATCAACACTGCTTGAGGATTCAGAGTTACAGAGATGAATGTTGACGGAAACAATTGTATACATTGACAGTTAGTAGATAGGTACCTACGTATGTACATTGATCAAATAATTGTTTAATTGTTGATTAGATTGCCTGATACAAGCGTGTATCTAAACAATATTACCTGGGAGCTTAATGAAACCAATAATTAGTAAGTGTCTTTGACGGGTTATCTGCACTGGCTGGATTGTAATCTCCGGGCGAATCACAGGCATGCGCAGTACAATGCATACCTACCATAGTAACTAACTAGGTATGTATCTAACATAGTTAAGCTATCTGACATTTCACACTGTATGTAATTATCACTAACATCCGCTTTGTATAATAGTTGCATCTGTAGATATCATCACATTACTATTGTATATAATAGCGAATATATTAATATAAGTATTATAATATTACTTATTTCACTTCTAATTCAATTGTATGACTATAAACTCACAAGTAACACGCTTATACATATCGAATGGCAGTGATAAGATAGTGTATTTGATATTTATTAGTACAATTTGTAATTAATGTCACTGATCAGCTTCTGATATTGGTGGCCTGTGGCTGGTAACACAATTATCGTGCGTTACTATTAGACATGCTCGGCATATACGCGTAGGCGGTCTATGTAGATATGTCATGTGTTGCTGCTCACACACTGTAGTTGATATGATTATAGCGAATATTACGTACACGATGGTATATATGTTTATGTTTATATATGACATTCCTATGTCCAGTGCTCGACATTTACGTAAAACAATAGAGCCCAACGAACAACCACCAACAAAATAGTTAATTATTACTGAATTACAATAATATATAAATGTGATCATCGTTATGTGCATTGGAAATATAAACGTGAATCAATAAACCGTACATGAATATTGAAAATGTGTTTTTGCAGCTACACCATTGACACATATATATTTGTAACTGCTCTTATTTTTGTATTCCAACAACTGACCATGCTCCGAATACCAGAATAGTTCCTGTGTAAAAATGTATTTGTATTTATATTCCGCCTAAGAAATGTTTATTTACATTTCTAGTTGTTTGACAAATTACAAAATGTAAAAGTATTCTTAATCAGATGCAATGTGAAAATAGAAATATGTTCATAAATTATTACCGGTCGCGGTAAATCACAACCAGCATTGGAAAGTAATAGGCTTAACGTAGGTAAATAAAATATATGAGTCAGATTAGTGTATTTACAACATGCGGTGATCCATTATAATGTTGTGTGAAATTTATTTGTTTTCTTATGATTCTATTTGTCTCCGGTGTTCTGCAGGGAAATACATATCGGTTCTAATGCAGCTGTCAGTTGAATATGTATATTCTAATTGTTTCATTATAGAACATATTTGTTAAATAAAACAGTATCTACGAGTAGTAGAATGATACTATCTGTGACTTATGTTACTGGGTCCAGTGTGATTATAAATTTGGCAAGGCTTCAGGCGATAAGTCGTATGTTGATTTCATAACTACAATACATTTGTTTATCGTATAACATCCGGCATATGGTCCTGTGGTTATACTATGTTTATTATATGGATATATATATATGAATGTGTTATTAGTTGATCAACTAGTGATTGATTGCTGTTGGCTCGCGGGCTGCATCTTATCGTGATTATGGAAACTGATGTTAAAACTAGTTTAAAGATAACTTAGTGTCACGCAGATATGTAAAATTGTGGTTCATTAACTATGCATTTATTCAGAAGCAGTGTTTCTTTACCGACTTGCCGCCTTTTCATTACTGTAATTTATTATTATCGTGTAAACTTATTCAATCTGTATGGCTTTACACTTGTTCATATGGATTTATTACAACATGCGTGACAGATGATTCTATAAATTATCACTGTCATATTGTTAACAGCAATTGCAGCACGTATAAATATACACACATATATTGCTAAATAATATATAAGTACATACATACATACATACATAACATCACGCCTTTCCCATTACTGGGGTAGCAGCCCTTTATTTCCTACAATCACTAAAAATATATATATATATATATATATATATATATATATATATATATATATATATATATATATATATATATGGAAAACTGCCTTTCATTCCTTATTTTCTAACAATAGCTCGCCAAATACTCCTATCCATACATAACTGTCTCGCCTCGTTAATATCCATACACCTTGTCATACATGCTCTCCTATTATTTCTACTTATAATTTTACGTTCACTCAAAACATTTTCTATCATATTCATCCATTTACTCCTCGGTCTTCCTCGCAAACGTGTTCCTTCAATTTCACCCAAATAAATCTTCTTAGTCAATCTATCATTTGACATTCTTTCCACATGTCCAAACCAACGCAGCTGACTTGAAGCCACTCTTTTCACAACATTTTTACTAATTTCACATTCATCATACACTACTTTATTCCTAATACGGTCTCTTCTAGTCACTCCGCACACTCCTCTCAAAAATCTCATTTCAACCGCAGTTACCCTTTTTTTATTCCGGTTATCCCATACCCAACATTCACATCCATACATCAACGATGGCACAAGTACACCATTATACACACATAACCTAGCTTCTCTTGATACATTCACATTTCTAGCAAACATTCCCAAAGCGCCCAAAACTTTTCTACCTGCAACCACTCTTCTTTCAATTTCAGCATTCATCCGTCCATCTTTCGAAAACATGCATCCCAGATACATAAATTCATTAACTTGTTCCATTTGCTCACCATCTATGCTAATCTTGCATTCCGTAACTTCATCCTTCTCAAAAACTAAAATCTTACATTTTGAAGCATTCATGATCAAATTCAAACATTTTCCCTGATTTCTGACACTCTCAATCATTCTCGTCAATTGTTCCTCAGATTCACCCATAATAACCACATCATCAGCATATGCTAATGCAGGCACTACGAAATCACTTATTTTCACACCATCATTTGTATATATATATATATATATATATATATATATATATATAGGTATATATATATATATATATATATATATATATATATATATATATATTAATATACGCATTTCCATATTATGTGTGCGTGTAATGAAATAATTTAAAAGCATATTTAACACACTACTTGTACGTTTTGTATATTATCAAACATTTATTTTTATATTTAATACAGTATTTAAAACACATGCAATCATGAAGCACGATACTGTAATACGTTATCAGTAGTTAGATACCACTGTGAAAAGTAAAAATATCCAATGTCAACACAAATACACCGTTCCATAATGGTCAGGTGAATTCTGAGAAACAGTTTTTATCAATGTTATTGTCAGTCGCGACACGAAATCCGGTGTCATCGGTGGCTTAGCTTTCGACATTTCCACACACACACACACACAAAACCATTGTTTCTTATAATTGTTTGGGTACAGACCAAACATTTGCGTGCATGGCTTGTCTACGGTAATCACGAATAATTGTTTACGGGAATTGAATTTCAAACGAGAATTATTGTTCTCACCAAAAAGATTTGTTCATCAAATTGTTCGTTGGTAGTAGCCATATACATAACAGTTTTAAACGATCGACGAAGATACATATTTCTATAAATATTTCGGTATAAAATAATTTTACGTTCGAGTTCACAGATTATTAAGTTATTTGTACAAGTGCAAACTTGTGCTTTTCGTATTTTGTAACAAATACTCCTATATAATTTATGTTTAGAATCATGTCTTACTTAGTATAACTTGTCACTTGTCTAGTTTATGACATGTTAATGGCAATATGTGAATCATTTGAAATATATGGGAGATGTGCACTTTGAAAATCGGTAAGTAAATCATCTGTTGAACACCTACACTGCACTGTATGCCATACATGTTTGAACATGATGTTTCGTGACGCTGATATACATCGGACCGTGTGTATTTGGAACTTGAAGCAGTAGCTACAAATGTGCAATTAGTTAATATTCTCGTCGTAAAGTGTTAACTATAGTTGTAAAAGAGCCTTATAAATATTTGTCGTGCCATATAGTATGTGGCAAGTGAGTGCATAAACATTGAGAGGCCTCTATGTGTATCTTTACGACTTTGCGTACCAAATTTATGATCATGTAATTTTTACCAATTAATTTTAACACGAGGCTAGTTCATTAATTAGCGTGAGTTGTGATGTCACGTGCGATCAAATGATAATCCTTGCAGTCGAATCGGTATTATCAAGTTCGTTTCATAACAAGGAGAATTATCATTTAAAATATTAATAAAAACATTTTATTTGTTTGAAATACTGAATATAATCATAACCAATATTTTGCCCACGTTGGTCAGTTTGAAATCCATTCCAATGTACATTTATGAAAGCATAATTACAATTTTAATTATTCAAATGGACTGTCGATAGCGCAACAGTGATATAATTAATTGTACATATAATCATAGACAGACGTGCTGTATCTCGATCCAATATGAATTTTTGTTATGCAATAACAAGTACCGTAATATAAATGATACATTTTCTATACCGAAGCAGTTACAATCAGTCAAACAGAGTTGGTTGACGCACGTTGTTGTGGTGTGTGTACGTGTGTGTTTACATCGTCGTTGACTTGACTAACCGGCGTGTCAACCTAACAATCATTAATTACCTGCGAACACCTATCAATATCTTGTCGGACAAGCCTCCGATCATAAGCCGATTTCATACTTGGTTAATTCATTATTAACGACACGGGATTACCTGCATACCACTGCAATCATGTACATTAGACCAGTTATAAATGCGTCTTACTTCTGTCAAACTTCAACTCATTGAAAAAACGGGCCATGCTTCAAACACTTCATCAATGCTTGTCACGAATCAAAACAAGGACAAATCACTTTGAAGTGTTTCACATTACTGACACGAATTTGACGTTTATTTGATGAACATTTAGTTTCTTAACCTAACAAATCATATTCGTTTGTATCTGTAATGCTTGTAGATAAAAGGTATATCTATTTTGAATATTACATATAAGTAATCTAGCCGTTAAATGAGTCTAGTTTCCGAACACAGCTAGCAGTATAGCGCACAAGTCTACTTTACTGGTCGGTGCTCGTGGACAAAGAGTAACTTCGATGTTTACGGCTTTGTAAACATAGGAAGAGAGTAGAGAAACTTAAAACTAAGTTTGCCGACATCTCCGTTATAAAATCGAGCAACGTATTTGCCCGTCAAGTTCGCAGTAGTTAACTTTGGAAGCTAATTTCAACCGTTATCAACTGTACATTATCTTCACCCAGATATACACCAGCAGATGGTTCAATTGCACCAACTAAATTCAGCGGACTTGTTAAAAGGTTCTAGCGCGCGTTCAGCGATGCACAGTTCTATGGAGGATTCCTTTTTTGGTAAGTGCTCACATAACTTTATAAATTACTAAATAGTTAGCATAGTAAACTACAAATTACAGCAGTATTTTCATCGGTTAGATTAATAATTATACGTAAAGACAGAACGATATATAAATTACCTTTCTACTTTATATATTTTATTTGGAAATCTGCATGTTTACATTCTCCAACTCCAACTTCACATACTGTATTGTATATACTGTCTCACTCGTTCGCTTTGTCTACCTTGAACATTGATGATACTTCTACTCTCCTCATGAATAGTGTTCCCGTCTCAGCTACTCCCTGATGCTCACTCCCTCGCACTTACTCACACGATTCCGTTGCTTCAATCCAATCTTGCTCGTGGACCAATCCGCGACTGTGCCAGATGGCCATTCCGTGTGGGGTTGGCGGGGCTGTACGGGGTGCGGGACGCGCGTTAACGGTGCACACGGTCACTAAGGGTCATTCTCGCACGAACCTGTCACATTCTCGTGGGCCGATAAGTTTCAGGGCTGTCAAATGACGCCGCACCGTAGTCACCGATACTTTATAAGACGTTGTTCACGTGTGGAAGGATAATTCACCCGTTTTTCGTACGTTTTCCTCGTACTAATGAACCCGAATGCACTTTATTTATTAAAAATGTATCCATTCAACATTACAATTAATTAATTACAATTGATCACAGAACATGTAGAGGAATATTAAATTGCAGATGAATTTCTTTAACCAATTTATTTGGAATGTCTCCTATTATAATTGGCATAAAGAATAACAAAAATATAATTTATCTTAATTTTCAATATTGTGTTTAAAACAAGTGTTAACAACAGTGTTCCTCATCGGGGGTGTAACTCAGTGGTAGAGTGTCTGCTTCGCATGCTGAAAGTCCTGGGTTCAAATCCCAGCTCCTCCAAATTGAATTTTTAATTTTTATTACTTTATATATTTGCACCACATATTCTATTATAAATATGTGATTCTGTAAATTATTATAGCTGTTTATTTACCTTTGTACAAATTCATTCATATAAAATATATATAAATATTTCATTAATTATTATGGTATTATAAACTATACCATTATTATTATGCATGTGTAATTGGTTTATTTATTGTAACACAGCCTAGGGAACTTAATTCCCGAAGTTTTGGCACAAAGGAGCAGCAGCAGCAGGTTTGGTAGTTCGCAGGCAGACAGCAGCAGGAATTCCAGCAGGACGGGCCGAGAGGAGCCGAGTGGTACCGAAGTCAAGTATTGATCAGAGCGCGGTGATGTGGTGCGGTGCGGTGTGTGTGTGGGTGCTCTCCTCCGAGTCAACAAATGAAGAAGTGCTCGGCGCGGCTTGGATGCTGGCCGGGCGGTCGGCCATCAGGGGCCGTCAGGAGTAGGCGAGCGGGTGAGCGAGAAACGCAGAATGACACGGCAGTGAGCGAGACGACAGCAGCGCCGCGCACTATTTGTAAGAGTGCGAAACACACAGGTTCGAAGACTACGTTCAGAATAATAATGCAACCGACAAGGATCACAGTCGCGCGCACACTCGGAGCAAACGAGACGAGACGATACGGCGTGTTACATACGAGCATTTGCAAACGGGATGTCACCATCGGTCCTCGGTTTACAAAAAAAACGTCACAACGCTGCTTGCTGCCAAGCTAAGTCAACTGCTAGATATTCAGGAATGCACTTACTTATTTTACTTATTATTATTACTATCGCTCGCAATAGTTCTTCGCGATGATTATGCTCTTAGTGTACCACTCTGTAAGAGTTCTTCATTGTTACACTCCGCTGCTACTCGCGTCCGTCACTCAATCATTGTTCCACTCGGCAACAA
Organism: Carabus problematicus; assembly: GCA_963422195.1. Classification (NCBI taxonomy): domain Eukaryota; kingdom Metazoa; phylum Arthropoda; class Insecta; order Coleoptera; family Carabidae; genus Carabus; species Carabus problematicus. The sequence goes on from OY728584.1 coordinate 11,648,945, forward strand.
TCGGCAGAGCTCGGTTAGGGCGCATGGTTGAAAGTAGGCGAGTCACGTCACATTTCGTGCGACTGCATGTGTGCGCGGTCGATGTGTTTCGTCTGCGTACCGTGTCTAAAGAAGACTCAATCGTCCGGTGCGATTTCAATCATTAACATTGTTATCATTCGTAACAAATACTAACCATCTCCGGATGGCACGGTGCCCATTGGAGGCGTCACTGTTATGGGACAAACATCTGACAATTTGTCGAACAGTACAACGAGCAGATAATTAACGACGTCGCGTTGTCAATCCGCTCGTCTGCAGTTTGTCAACAAGATATGACATATGACTGACATCCACCCAAGCAACGGGACGATGAGCGCGCGTGTGCGCGTGCCCCGTCTATTTGCACGGTCGCGGCCCTCTGCATCTCACGTGTCCGGTAGCCAATAACCTCGTGTATCCGGCGTACAGTGGGCGGAGCCAGAGACGACGATGTGACAACACCGGAACTCACCCTCTGCGACTAATATTTACATCATACTTTTGTGGTTCTTTTTACCCCCCGGCCGAGCCGTTTGACATTTACTCTTGATTGTGTATTTCTGCATTTGCTATTTGACGGTTTTGAACTTGAAAAGTGACATAACGCTGAATAGTTTTGTGAACTGAACTGTGTGTTAGTGAACTGTGCAGTCGCAGAAGTGTATTCTAATCACAGATAATATCCACGCCATCATAATCTTCGTATACTAGGGAATCAGGACTACACACGATTTGCCAATCGGTGTACCGAGGCCATCACCGCGCCGCGTAAGGTGAGTCTGTTTGAAGGTTCGTAACTGAATTACGAAACACTATTGTTTTGTTACACGTTGCATCACACGCCGTGTTTGTCATCACGCGATTTTCAAACGGGGCAGATCCGATTCGAGGTCTGCACCTTTCCTTAATATCAATTTACATTAGCACACATGGTCTAATGACATGACCACATTGCTCAGGTAGTCGAGTGAGTAGTGTGTTACATACACAAGAACTAACTTTTAGCGACATATTCCCACGTACCCACGTGTCTTCTCATTGCAACTGCACCTAGAATATATATTTAAATAATTCATGTTATATATATATATATATATATATATATATATATATATATATATATATATATATATATATATATAAAATAGATAATCACATATATGTAGTATTTATAGAGATCTCTCAAGAATGAATGAATATATTACAGTGACCCAGTATAATTTGTACATGTTGAATTAAAATTCAAGTAGCATTACATGCATGTTGGTTTAGTGTTGTGGTCGATGCAATGCGGACGGTTCTAGGTTAGCACTAGTACTAAAATTAGTGCAGAATATTAAACATAGTTTCGGGACATGCTCAAATGCATTGGTACGTGTGCAAGTGTCTATGAGATTCGCGAAATCTTCAATATCGCCCGTTGGACGCGTGCCCAATTCGTCGCCGCGCCGTTTTAAACTCGCATCGGGCGAATTCTGATATGCGACGTTGCCAAGTCATACGTTGCGCACGTGTTCACATGGCGTTTCCAAACATTTCCAATGAAAAATTACACGCTGTCAACGAACAAAAACAAATATTAAATTATATAGGTGTGTGCGTGCGCGCGCGCGCTAATTCCGTCAAGTTGGCACTTATTTGTTTATTGATTTATGGATATCGGGCTTGTAAAATTTGTGTTCGCATATGTGTGCTGTGGTTAATTATTTATAATAATTCATCCCGGATTCTCTTTATGAAAGTTAGATAAGTCAGCTTGTGTGGTTTGTTGTGCTCCGTCTTCATTGATACGTCCACACAACTATATTTATCTTTCACCTACCTTCAACGAAGGTGACACTCGCATTATTTATATCGCGCTAGTATCATCATCGCTGAAATATTTCACAGCACGTTACTTCAATGAAGATGTCCTTGTTTTTAATCAAAACAAAGATCATCGTATGAATGTTTTTCGGTATTTGCTTTGACAGCTTGACAACATGCTTGAGGTTTTAATAAATATTAATAAATATAATTACAAGTATCAATGTGTTATTCCTTACTGCAGGAGCAAATAGCAGGCTTTTTTATTATACTATATGTATGTAGCTCCTCTGTATGTCGCGATAATTGAATATTTACCGCTGCACTACACACTCTGGATGGTAAAACTTGTTGGCAAGCGCTGACAGTTGTACTGTGCTATTTAGTATTTAATGAAGATCGATGTCGTACTTAGAACGTTAAATAAACACCTTATAGGTGTCCGTGCATCGCGTAGGTACACGTGTGCGTAGTTCCTCACTGACGATATCTAGGTATATAAGTGCTCTCTCACTGCGGTGTGGCCTCCTGGTGTGACAACAAACAACAATGATCGTCCTAACCTTATGTGAACACTACGTCGCTAACTATATATGTATGTGTGTGCGTATTCAATCATCGGTGTCCCGTGCACAATACAAATGTATAGGTTTCATTCGTTTCATCCTAGCCGAACTTACCCGCAAATCGATACAAAGCACATATAACACGACGACAACAACCCGCCATCGTCCCTAAACACCAAACTCTCTCCAACCGTATATATATAGAGAGAGTTCTGTGTGTGTGTGCGTGTGTATGTTATATGCCTGCATTTGTCCCATAGTCGTCCGTCAAACATGAATTGCTCACCAACTCCAGAAATATATTGTTTACATTTCATTAAAGTTTTGACTGATAGAACATATGATCTGTAGAAGCAACATTGAGTTCCAAGTGACTATTCTCTTAAATAGTAACTTATCATAGTTTAAAACTTCCTTTATTTGTCATATATGTGCTTAATTTTTATTTAATTACGTACCATAAGACCTTATGTAAGGACATTGCAATTTCTGTAAATGTTGAAATATAAAGGTAATGAAATTTATTGTTTTGTAAATCCTTGTTTAAAATAAAATTATAAATGGATATCCTTGTCCCAGTTAGACGTTGCATTTACGTCAGTAGTTCGTTCGTGTATGCGAAAAGTATTGAAAACACACAAAACATGTTATCGTTGCAATTGAAAACGTAATAATGATAATATTCTTTTGAACATACGTGGGTTTAGTATCCTATTAATTTTTTCACTATCTTGTAAATACCGTCTTCATGTTAGCGTGTAATGCGGATTACTTCAGTTGAGAATTGCAAATGTATACCTACATGTATTTATGACATAATTATTTTTTTGTAATATTACATTCGCAAGAATATTTATTGCGCATGCGTCAAGTATTGTATTAAATATTCGTGAAAAAACAATTCTCAGTTGGATCAATTAATTTTTCCGGTCTTAATATCGTAATACACGTACATACATATATATATATATATATATATATATATATATATATATATATATATATATATATATATATATAGTGTAAGTTACCCCTTGGGAGATTTATACAGAAACGCCTATGTTTTTCCTCATCAACATCTGGTTCCACCATCCCCCCCCCACCCCACTGCCGCCCGCTCACCCTTGGCTCCAGCGTTTCATCCCCGTACGAACTACTAGCGTCAACTGGCAGGGTGTAAAAAACAAACACTCACTGTTGCCAAACGTTGCCAGTTCTCTCCTATATAGACATAGAGATATATATGTAGTATATAGTTATGTAATATCGTCCACATGTGTGTATATGTCGTATATCTATCTACATTGATATAATGTATGTATATATTTACATACATATGTAAATATAATCTGTGCTATCTACGTGTCGTGCGTGAGTACTTGTGCTAATTCGCCACAGTTTGCGGACATTGCTTTCACCTCTTGGTTGGCCGTGACTTCCGCTTCTAGCACATCCGCACCAGTGGACGAACGACCCAATCTATTTAACATACATACACACACACACACACACACACACACACAGTGTCCCTCTGATCTATCGAATTAGTATTTTATTAACCTAGAAAATACATACATACTTTATCATGTAACCCCACATATTTGTACCTTTACTTCAATAAAATATTCATTTTCACCGGTCAATCAATTCAAATTTATTATTATCAGATTTAAAAATTACGTACTGTCAAATCTAATTTCGTAGAAAACATTATTTTGTCGTAACCATTCTGTAAATGATTATATCTTGACCGAGTATTCATTTTTGGTTTAGCCAGTTCATCATTGCTGAACCACAGATATTTCTTAAACCGCGTTTATGCACATACGGATATTTGTGGTTGGTCGCGTAACCAATGCATGGTTATATTCCTTAATACTGGTTTATAAATATACAAATATGCATGTACAACTATAGTATGTATGTAATAAGGGAATTTGATCTGTAACTGAGAATAGTGCCATTCGTTACTACCTCCGTGTAGGGTTGTGTTTATGTGTGGATGAGGCGACTATACCGCTCTCACTCATACACCCACACACCCACACACACACACATCCACTATCTATTGATCGCGGGGGCGTCGTCCATTGGCCGGTCCAAGCCTGTCACGCGTTATGTTATGTGATATGTAAATGGATCCGGAAGTCTTGCAAGTGTAACGTCCAACGTACAGAATTCCTAATCTCTCCCCCACCCGCAACACACAAGGAATAATCAATGAATTTATTTTCCTCTCCACATTTACATAAATTGATTGTCCGTTGGTTGTGTATAACAGTAAATTAAATAGGTTCACTAGTAAATAATTCAGCGTCATTTGTGAACATTCTCTCATTTCTCGCGATGATGTTACATTTCTCGAAATAGAATAGTTGTATACAAGCGATACACTTGTCGATATCTATTTATAACTTTTTAACGAACACACACAGTGTTGACACATTTTTTTGTTACCATGATTTGTACGTCGATGTAGCGAAATTATTAGTTCTTTTTGTTGTGGCATTGTTTTCAATTTTCCCAGTATTATTCGTACATGAACAGGCAAGAAAGTGTAAATGTATTTTGTTATCACGTTGGTAGCACTGATGACACCTGTCCACTTTGTTATTGTTGTGACAACGTGCTAGATGGTAAAAATATTGCCATCATTTGTGTTCACATATTCTTTGAGAACATGTTGAATTATTAAAAATATATTTTTATTTTACAATGCACTCATATTACAGAACCAATAAAATGCCAATCTACATGTTGATTGCAACATCGATACATTGGAATGAAACCAGCAATTCATTGTCAGTGTACGAACAAACATCAAACTGTTGTTAATCGTGTAATGGCCGTGGTTGTTTGTTGGTACGTCTTTTACAGGGACAGGGGGGAATGACTAGCTACGAACGTGATGCAATTTACCCTTTCAACCCTTCAATTACAAGACTGCTCAGTTTACGAGACCACGTAATACACTGTTCATATGTACAATACACTGTATGATTCTCTACATTCTCGTATAATGAGTTCACCAATACAATTGGCGTAATAAAACCAAATTTAAAATCACTGAATAGATTATCAAAGCAAAGCTTAATAATTTCGATCTATAATATTAGTTTTATTTCATATATAACTTGGTTTCTATTAAGTTCTATCTAGGCACAAACACTAGTGACATACGATTTACATTATGTGAAAACATTTCGAAGTAATCTACTAGCACCACAATTTGCACAAGCGATAGTATTTTTGGCGAATACGTAATAATATGTTAAGCATGCGAGTTCAACGCTATAATTCAATGTACACCGAACTATAATAATTTTATCGTCTGTCTTGCGCGCGCCGTTCATTTCAAATGTAAAGGGCTCCACAGACCGGAGCGGCCGCGGCTGCGGCCACATTGCGGCTGCGGCCGCGGATTCAGTGAAGTATTCGGTGTGCACTAACCAAAGCGGACGCGGTGGCGGCCTACTAATACTATTTATTGAATTTTTTTCTTATATTTAGTGTACTAATATCAGTGTAAAATATAATACAAATGTAATGAAACCGTAACTTAACTACATATTGCTAAAAATACTCTGCACCTAAAGATTTGCCTATTTTGTTCTCATATTTTATTTTTAGTGCGGATATTTCTTGTACTCTGAATGACACATATTAAATAAGATCTGATATGATTTTACTTCTTCGATAATTTGTTCTGAAGAAGCCATTTTTACCACGCGGCCTGCGGCCAAATTGAGCAGACTGCGTTAGGCCGCGGCCGCACTTTAGAACGCTGCATAGGCCGCTACCGCAAAAGCCAGGCCGCTGTCAGTGTAAAGGCTGCGATAAGTTTACACAGGTTGCGATTGCACGCCACCGCGGCCGCGGCCGTGGCCGCCACCGCGGCCGCTCCGGTCTGCGTCGCGCTTAACGGATGAGTGACCAAACGTGATGCATAAGTAAAATCAGTTTTATTCTAGAACAAGCAAGCCGGTCGGATGATTGTATTTGTTGTGGATATGTAGGAGAACAGTTTACTGTTCATCTGTGTTGTATGTGTGTAGTATTATTGTGTAGGCTTCCGCATGTTGATGTGCTGCATTGCACTACAAACACCGTGTCCGTCTTCGTAACGGGGTTTGCTTAAACAACAGTAATCTGTCGTTATTTCCTCGGCAACTCTCTTCCACGGTACTTGCTCACACGAAAACTTACACAAATATACATACAAGCACCTATACTGAAATCTTTGAACATACAAATAAGAGAATTATTCTACACATCCCTACTCATCTCTGGCTCGGATGACATTCGTACATCCTCGTTAGTTTCATATTGTTTAATACCCTTTGCTTGCACTGAATCTCTGATATTTTTATTCTTATAAGAATACCTACAAAGTGACCTAACAATATTCAATTAGTGTATTAATTGAAGATAAATTACATATAATTTGTCAGTAGGTGCATGATTTTATAGTATCTATTATTCATAATTAATATCATAATTGAATAAACACGCTGTACCTATTTATAAAACAATCAATTAACAATAATCCCGATGCAAAATGATGTGCATTAGCTTCGTAAAAAGTATATGTGCAGTTACTGATAGATACCACGTGTAATTTTTTATAATATTCATGACCAATCATAGAAATGAACGTACGGTATCGGCCTATCATGATTCAATTGGTTAGAGTTCATTTTGCTGTTCCGATCAACAATTCAAATGACTTTATTCTCAGTGGTACGGAACCTAAGGTTACATTTCCGACCAGTTTACACATGTGTGTGTGTGCAATGCCATATATTTATAAATATTCATAAATATTCAAGTGCGCACGCGCCACGCAACACCGCACGCGCGTCTCTACCAGCTGCGTGCACGTTCACTCGATATCATCATTAGGAGATTCGTATATAAGCGCACGTGTATACGTATTTATGCGGATTTTATTACATTTTTATAGCGGTGAATAGTTCGTAAATTATTTTTAAGGTGTCAACCGTTTACACCTGAATGATAATACTACAGATTTGTTATTCATTAACTGAATTAATCTTAAATTATGTGTCTACTAATATGAAAAACTTGATACGGTTTTTTTTACATATTTTAAAATTTCTGTTAAAATTAAAATTATCATGGAAATGTTCGGAAGGAATATCTATAAATAGGTTAATTAGCTCCAGATAATGTAATTAAATGAATATGTATACAATATGACAACATTTGATTTTATTTCATGAAAAGTATATAATTGTGTCCCGATTATTTTTCAATGGCTAATAAAAATGCAATATTTTTGTGACGCAAATACATATTTTTCCTATGAACATAAATACACGAGTTGTCATTTACACAGTTCTGTTAAACTATGAACTTTAAACTGTTTTGCAAATTCTCCAGGTATTATTTGTAATTTAATCAATCTGATTACGTATATAAATTACTGATGAATATTGATCATTGTTTACAAAATGAAGTATACTAGTCGGTGATGTAAGACTGTATTCTAAAGTTTGATTTAAATTTATTAATCTACTTATACATGTAGATATATTTATTTGAATTTTTTCAACGAATATTTCTGGTGAACCTGTAATAATTATGTAATACAAAATTGATAATTTATTTTCTTTTACATATAAATGGTTTTATAGATATTTAATGACTGGCCGTATTCATCATGTAGTATGAAAAATATATGTAAAAATATATAATATGTATTTGAAACTACAGTTGGCTTGTTATGAAGTAACAAAGCACCGGTATATCTATATATACTCATGTATATATTTACGAATGAATGTACAAATCTCAAGGCATGGATGACCGCCGTCTGAACCGGTCCTGGAGTTACCAACCCATATCACACTAAACACATTAGCATCATCGTACAGGACCGTACTCCACTGAAACTATACATTAAACAAGTGTACATGTTACATGACATAAATAGTTTCTATATTTTAGAACTATTGCTGCAAATAAATAAGAAAATAGAGTTAGCAATTAACCTATATCGATAAAAGTTGATCTGAACTTTCCAATGACATCTTAAAGATCTAGGAAATTTGAAACAATCATGTTACCAAAATCACAGGTTAATTGGAGATTTAACATTTACTATGAAATAAATGTAGCATAAATTATGCACTAACTGAATTGGTAATATACTATATACAGTAAACTTCGCTTATAACGAACCCGCTTATAACGAATTTTCGGTTATAACGAACCAATCTATAAGGTACGAACTAAAGTATCATTAAACGTGTGTTATTTTTTTCGCAAATAACGAACCCGTTTATAACGAACTTTCGGGTATAACGAACTTTAATTTTTATTATAATCGCAAAAGTTTTCGGTTATAACGAACTTAAAATGGCATTTTACCAAATAATCAGGGGATTCTTCGAAATCTTTAAATGTAGGGTCACCGTAACAGTTCTTGCGGTACTTGTGTATATGTGATTAATTGTATGAAAAAAATTTATCGGACCTTCCCGCGATTGGAGCGGCCCATGTAGAAATTTCAGCATGCCCCACATGGCCTGTCCGCCCCTGTTCACTGTATTTAGTGTGTTAAAGAAGTACAATTATGAGTTACGCAATTTTGAAGAAAACACGTAAAACTCTTACTTTAAATAAATAAAAATCATATAAAATATTAACAAATATAAACAAAAGTAAAATAAACGATTTTTTTAAATAAGATTCATAAAAACTATTGTTAGTGTACATATGTATTACAAACCAATATCTAACTAAATTTTGAACAAATCTGGATTTGTCTAGTTTTGCAAAAGAGTTCTTCATATTATATATCTATTTGAAACATGTACCTATGCATTAACAAAAATAATGAATTTTTTATGTTTATCGTTTATTACGAACTTCGCTTATAGCGAACTATTTTCGTCGGTCCCTTGAGGTTCGTTATAAGCGAAGTATATATATATATATATATATATATATATATATATATATATATATATATATATTTTATATACTATATATATATATATATATATATATATATATATATATATATATATATAGTATATAAAATTCTCCCTTATTCCGGCTCTGCGTATATTTGTATTCGTAAAGCCGGCGGCAAATCAACCAGTGTTATATATGAGCAACCGAGCAACCATACATAGAGAAGCAAAGTAAAAATTCAACTCACATGTTTTCCTCCATTCCACCAGTGGCGTATCAGCAGGGGTAACTTGTGCAGCACACGCCGATTCAATAATCATTACCATTAGCTAACTAAAACCGGATTTTAATGAGTGGCGATGTAGAGATAATGGCCTGTTTAAAAGTCATCGAGCGGATAGTTAACAAAAATTTAAAATCACATTTAAACATTTCATTTGCGTTTACATGAGAATCGAACACGATTTCTGTTTGTCTAGTCGTTCAATAAAACCTCTAGTTTATTCTGGAATCTTGTATGAAAATGTAATATATACGTATATTCCAAATTATCGGTGGTAACCTCGAAATTTGCAAATAAATTCAAACAAAGCATTACAATGTTGTGACGACCTATCAACATACGACAGATAAACACGCGACAGTTCAACAAACTGTAGACACGGTAGGGATAGGGGGTGTGTATGTTGGGGTAGGTTATAGGGGTGTGTTGATCTGTCGTGCCCTAAAATGTCATTAATATACGTATTTCGGAATACAACAACTATTTGAGTTTATCTTCATGCTTTTTAGACTATTATTTATCCCTATGTAAAAATGGAGTGACTACGCCATTTGGTTGATTAAGAATGCTACATAAATGTTGAAAACTGAGCAACCGTTTTTCCGTAGCACCAGGATTTCTAGTGATTGTTTTGTTGTCATACTAAAGTTGAATTTCCAGTTTTTAGTTCGTGTGGCTCCTTATCGCGTTGTCGACAAATTAGCTCTCGTTTTGCCGTTTTTTCATACATCATATCGAAGAGTATTAGAGGAAGCGAATGCGAGAGAGTATTTAATGACAGAGAATATTATTCATTTACCAAGATGCACGAACGTAAGCGTAGTATTCCCACGGACTGGACACTGTACCCGTTATCCCAATGAAAAGTATTAATTATCTCAATGTGTTCGATTATGTATGCAGAGAATTTTCTGGATGGCACTTAAATACAAATTAGTATAGTGTGATTTATCAGATGTTTGAAGCACTGATTAAAATTTAGCCAATACGAGATCAGTGCTATTATTTTCTTTACACATTTCAAGTGTCTTATTCTTTCTCACGCTGTGAAAACTGGATGATCATGCGTGGAATGTGTCTTAAATGAAAGTATGTAACGGTCTCAATAGTTTCAAATTAATTTTAATTGAGATATTTTTAGTAGCCCGTTCGTAAATTCCTCTATCGATGTATCTAATTTATTTTAGCTACTTGAAATTTTTACACGGAATTTTCGGTGAAACATTCAACACTAAATCGTAGTATATATATCGAAGAATCATTTACGTAATCAAATTCAATTCGAAAGTAGTTGATTTTTGGATGTTGTTGTTGACTAATATCGTATCAGTTAGTATCACGTGCGACAGAGGTATCCTATAACCAGTGACTACCTGTTATTGTTGGTGATACCAAGAGACACATGTATAAACAGACTGGTTAGAATGTGTCTATGGTATATTCGAGGATACCGGATGTGTGTCTGGTGGTGGTAACTGGAATGTTGGCTCGGTAACTAGCCGGTTAGTAGTAGTAAGGAGGTAACTGATTGGTGAAGGCCGCTGTTTTTTCTTCACTACCTGTCACAAACTTTATATTACTTGAACAATAAAACACCTCCGCACACCGCGCTTAATTGATTAATCATCACGTGATTGACGCACGCGGACACAATGCCATGTTTATTATATTTTCTGCAACAATCAATATTTATTGCCTTTTTTTATCGAACTTGGTGTTACGAAATTTTCGTTTTTCTATTTGTCATTGTATTGTGTAATAGTTCATTTTAATATCTACTTAATGATTTATAATACACAGAATCGAAATTCATGTTGTTGATATTTAAAATAAGCAGAAGTTATATACTAATGGACTAAATATAATTGTCATTTATTTACGTATGTTGTTAGTTTGTATAGAGCAGTACGGAATGTTTTTCAATATTAAGGTTTGTTACATTTACTTACTAAGTTCCGATAATCGGTGTTGAGACGTCGATTATTAACAATCTAGATGAACGTGTACTAGCTTGTACAGTTTTTGTTCTTGAGAAAGTGACAGCTTTCGTATTGCTTGCAAAAAACGCAATAAATGTGTTTCATTTAAAAGTAATTTTATCGTTTTCTCGTACGGTGTAGCCGAATGGAAAAATAGTTCTAATTATCTTAATTTCGCAAGTAGACACATATTTATGTAGTTGCCATTACGTACGTAAGATATGAACACACACACATACACGCACTTAATAGTTATTTCACCTTGCTGATAGTCAGCTAAATATTTAACTTGTAACATACAACACACGTACATGTATAATTAGCTAGATAAATTCACATAACCTGAAAAACAGTTATTGAAATGTTTTCGTCCAATTTATCTCGTGAATATCATTTATCATGCTCGTGTGAAGAAGTTGTTCACTAATATTTGGAATTTCAATGAAGATGTTAAAATTATCATCATCAAGGTAGGCATTTTACACGATATTATGGTTAAGATGGCAAATTATTTCGTTATAAATACATATTTATCAGTATACTTAATATTTCAATTACCTATAATATTACCCTGTCATTATATCGTTTGTTTTTATCAATTTTTATAATGAATGCAAATGAGCTGGTAATTTTTGTATGGAGTAATTTCAATGCATTAGCGTTGAATAATTTGGCGTGAATGTAATTAATATATGCCGAAACTTTAGCACATCCAGTCAATGTTTGTACATATTATATGAGCAGCAAACTTTGTTTTGTGTCATTGAGATCATTAAACGGAATTCGCCATAAAAAAAAAAGAAATTGTGAAAAAGGCGAATAATTATTTTAGTTTGGTTGGAATGTTGCCAAACATAACGTTGTCCCATAAGTTTCTCATTCGGCAAGTCAAAAGACAGAATGTTGTTATCTTCTTTGTACACGGGACAGCTACAGATATGTTAACGAATTCAGGTCGCTAATTAAAACTTATTATACGAGCCGTAAGTCTTGTCATTATTTCCTTTTTAATGATTCATACAAATCCCGTACATACCCATCTGTCATTTATAGTTGCATAAGAACAGTACTAGCATTTTTGCGAAGTGATACGAAACAGTCCACTAGGCTGCAACACACTCTCAACATTGTGTTGGTAAACTTAGCTAAACATATAATACGTACTTGTCATAACAAGATGCTCTGCATTTAGTTTCGGGTAAGTTCGTAAGTTACAAGTTACGGTGTGTTATAAACTTAAATTATAATAGGATTATACCATACATGCATTCACTAGCACGGAAGCATCACATGCTGGACCAGTCTAAGAAAATGATGGTCTCAGGGGCGTAGTTAGAATATATATTTTTTACAGAATGTATCTCGATAATAAATCACAAAGTCGTGAATATTAGTTCGGAATATACTATACAATATCACATTAGCGCACACACTGTCCACCTACTGACCCGTATTAACATGTATATATGCACACAAGCCTGCATATGGTCACTAATTATTTCATTATTCATCATGTATTTTATCATAATTACAGGTCGAAGGTAATATTCAGTAACAGTACTGTATTGAGCTCAGTGACATCTAGCAAAAATGCGTTATATTCACAGAAACCTTGCTTACAACATTTAATATTTAGACCAAGTATCAAGAACAACAATTAAATTTAGTGATTTCTTCCAAATACACCTGATATTCTGACATTTCAGTGTCGTTTTGGGGGTTACGTAATTGGCACGTAGACAAACAAAATGTTTACGAAAGTACTTACAATGTAGGTAATGATTATTACATCAACGGAAACTCAAGTATTGGCCACAGTCAAACATGATTCAGTATGTACAATATTTCAGCAATATTCTGTGCTGTACAAGGTTGAGAAATAAATAACAAAACCCCCCAGATTTTATAGTGAAGATGTTGAGAATTCTGTCGGATTATAAACAATGTTAGTGACCGTTGTTCGGCGGTGGACCTCCGAGAGGCGAATGATAGAGTACACGTGAATGGCTGCTGGTTGCTACTTGTATCTTGATCGGTTAGAGCGATTGTAGTCAGTCAAGAGTCGGTGACTACGTGGCCATAACTTGAGAGCAGTTAGAAAGTAGGCACTAGTTGTACTGTCGTGTCGTGACTTACAATTGTCGACGCTACCTTGCCCGAACCGACTCTCTTAATAATCAGTATTTATTTATGTTTGTTTGGAATGTAAACTGAATCAAAGTAAGGACGATCACGTACTTGTTACCGTTCTCATTCCTCGACATTTTATTCTGTGAGATTTCCTTTTCCATCACCAGCTCGCTGCTCACATTGAACACCAATTTCCTGCATCGGAGCTGGTTCATTTTGCAAGGAGCAATTGTTCTGCTACTGTTGTGATAGTATTTTTGTCTGTTACTGTTGTCTAATTCTACCATTTCACACTCCCTTTCTACAATCATTAAAACAACTTTCTCGAAACCTTCTTGCTTCCCACCGATTCACATAGGTATTTTTTTATTCCGTAATCTGAAAATTATGCGGTTTGTGCTAATCCATGCAACGGTATCATATATCTCATATTATGTTTATTTAATTAGGTGTTGAAATCCGATACTAATGTGTTAATTCCTGCAGCGATTCGTCCGTCACAACACATGGTACCTATTTATATATTTTGCAATAATATATTTAATTCTGTCGTCAATGTGAACGGAAGACTGAGCACAAAATGGATTATTGATAAATTCCTGTGTAGCGTATTTCAAATGATTGACTTTCGACCTTTATAAGAGGGATATAATATACGATTTGACAATATTGTGAATGACTGTTGTGATTTGTACGTGCTATAATTTATACTGGTATAATTTATTGTGGCACGTGGCACTGTATTTGTTTTACCACGGTCCCGTTTCGATGTTATACTTGAAGAAGAAGCTGCTACTTATTCAATATACTAAATATGCATGTGCCTACATCGTATTCGCGCATTGTTTTCGCTGCATTTATCGCTTGCCGTCGACGTCTTTTCGTTCGTTGGTGCGCACCAGCGGATTACAAGCGAGGCCGATTGCGCCACTTATCGGGGATATGGATTACACAACGCCACACAGGAGTATGCCACTCGCGGAGAATTGAGAAATTCGCATACCTGATACTCTACACTTGCGGATTTTTGAAGCCAACCTTGCGTACAAGCGTGCGCACGCGCACACATACACATTCTCCTATTGTCATTGCAAAAGTCAGTACATTGCTTACGTAAACAGCACTGTAATATTATGATCATGAAAGAGGACCGTATTTAGTATATTTTCAGATTGTAATGGAAACATAACTTTATTGTACTGCGTATATTCAATCGATGATATCAACAGAAATTCACATATACAATAACATAAACACAATTTTGAAAGTTTGAATGTGCTTTCGAACACATATTAAGGATAAATTCGTTTCAGTACGCACAAATAGAACAGATATTCGCAATATGGTTCATAAATATTCGTGTAGTGCTGTGTGTCATTCTATAATCTAAATAATCCTAGGTTAATATATTCGTTAATAGACGTGGGTCAAATGTATTTTAAATTTCTACCCGTCCTGATTTCAATAGTAAAATAATAATATATTTTTTACACGTCCGGGAGTAGAAGTCGGTTTCTATGGCGTCAAACACGGGACAGAAATGAAGCATTTACTCCCTAGGGACGAAAACACTTTTCATAAGGGTGTTTTTATTATAACAAAGGTTTTTGTAAATAAATGTGTGTTGCCATGGTACGCGTTGCATGGAAACATTTCCAAAGGCTTCTAAATATTGCAATTTCGTTCCGATTTATTATAATTCACTATTTATGAAATTAAGTGTTTCTACTCCCGAACGCGTAAAAAATAGTATATACACCTCGGGAGAGACCACCATTTTTCCCGCGATGTATTTGTAGCCCTCTGGCTTCGCCCTCGGGCTTCAAACTACACCTCAGGAAAAATAAGTGGTTTCTCTCCCTTGATGTATAATGTACTTTTTTAAATATCAGTATTGAAAGTTCCGAGTATATAATTATTGTATGATTTCTCTGGAGAACGTTCAGTTACTTGCACCAGCATGCCCAAGTTATAGTTTCAGCGGTCGTTTTGCCTGTTGACTTGTCAATCTGCTCTTCGATAGCGAAAAACAGATGACACTGCTGTAATGCAACAGTGTCGACATTTATTACTACGTTGTATTTCTTTTTTTTTTTTTCGTTGCACGTATTTAATTAATTAGAATTGATGTGATAATATATGTAATTAGTTTTAATGAATGACGTTTCATTTATGGCTAAGTATTGATTAGACATTTTTATTTTTGTTTCCATACGTATGCTCTGCATACCTGCGTAGATACATTCCGACACCAATGAAGATAATCTGTAGTTCTAATTCTATAATAAACGCATTCGAAATATAATTGAATAATTACAAATGTACCAAATATATAGTAAAAATTATATATATTATATATATATATATATATATATATATATATATATATATATATATATATATATATACTTGTACTTTGATACATATGTAAATTTTAAAAAAATATTTACTGATAAAAATAGCATTCTCATGGTGTATCACGAAAACAAGATATTTTTATTAAAATCACCGCACTTGAATTCTAATTTATGTTGTCTAGACACAACTAAAACCATATACATGCATTTCTGATTATAAATGAAAGTGTTCCATTTAATTTATTCACCATACTTTGAATTGATTATTTCAGGTAGGTATGGATTTACACAAATTCACCGTCTTGTAAAGTAGTTAGGTGCATACATATTTATCGTTTATTTTTAATCCCGATGCTTAATGAATTTATAAACATATAATTAATTAACATGCAAAGATCTCAATCTGCTGACGCCGCTTAAGTGGGCACCTTCTTACGAGATAAATATTGTAATTGATAGTTTCACGTCGAATCTAAATTGATATGGGAGCAATTCCTTTACATACAAATTTGCATCTGATGTTCTTTTAAGTGGCTGTTTCCTTATTTAGTAATTGTAATCATAGTGATTGTGCGTGTTACGTCCGATACTTTACAGAATTGCAGAGAGATATATCATACGGTTATATTATAAATACTTACCGTATTAAAATAGTGTTATTTCAATCAACTACTCGTGTATTGTTAATTCAGTGAGCAAACAGATATTACTTGAGATAATAGCCGATGTTGCAACTGACTTATATATACGACGAATTCGTGTTTGAATCCCAGTTACGGTGTAGAATTTTTATCATTTCGGTGGATAATTTCCGGGAGTAAAGGTAACTTTCACTTCGGATTATCGTATTGTATATATCCGTCAATTATGAATATCTACATACATGTAAACATACTGTATAGGGTTTAAAAACACTACATTTTATATGAGATACATGTCTTCTGTATTTTCAATAACCTAATCAGTAATCGATAGATTCTGTAGAGACACGTTCTAACCAAGAGACACGATTACTCGCCCACGTAGACCAGGTTAATTTCACCGATTTGCATAGCTGACGAGACCGATAAGCGAAACTAGCAGATCTTTGGCGGATAGTTTATCAACCGATCAGATCATCATGGTATTGTTGACAAATGAGCGATACGTCGTGAACAAATCCAGTGAAAGTGAAACCGAACCTATTAGAAATCAATTCCTGGATGAATTCGATTTGCTTCGAGCGTCATCGTAACATTGCATCACATACAACTCTCGCGATTAAAAATTACCGTGCATCGTACGTTGAATTACACAGTCGATTCGTAACTGAATTCCATTGTGATTACCCTAGACCAGTGATTGTCAACTGTGTGTGTGTGTGCTTTAGTCCAATGTGATGTTGTCCGGTCGTTAGTAGACTAGCTGTAGTGAGTGTGTTACACGTCAATCACAACACACACACAGTCTACATAGTCGATATACTTGCGCTCTTACAGAAGTTTATAGCTGTGTGTGTGTGCGGGAGCCACAGTTGCTATTTCTGTGCGTCCGTGGATCGCCGTCTGTTGCTAGAAATAAAACGTCCGGGTGGTGAGATGAGGCGGTTTGTTGCCACTTAGCTGCCAATCAACGCTCATGTTGTGTACATACACGTTGCGTAACACGAAGCGGCAGCCATCCATCCGACATTCGAACTAAATATAAACTAGCATCAGTCCCGTATCGACCATCACTGTACTGCTGCTTCAGCGAACCAGATATTCAAATATCCATACCTGCAGTAAGATCTAATAATGAAATTCATCTGTTCAATGCATTTCTCCGGCATCCACAAATGAAATGACATAATTCTTGTTCAAAGCTATACAGTACATTCTTGCACGTACAGCATAGCACAGATTTGGATAAAGTTACAAATAGGCCAACAAAGAAATCACGTACCGCTATAGTCCAGCACATAAGTATACATACGAGAACTTTGGATCTAGAATTGTACGACGATATTTATTAAGTAACATTAAAGGATACTGTATAAATCGTTTCTGCCACCATCTAAAAGAGATTGGTGAATAAATATCCGATGTTATAGTTTGTAACTGGGACGTGATGGGACAAGTCCGTTACATTTATGTGACTGCCCGCAGCCACAAATAATTATATCACGTCTGGCGGGCGACGAAAGTATGTTTGAAAGTCGGTGTTGTTTCGAAAGTAAGCGTCATTGTAGCCTTCTAATTCTTGCAAAGGGTCCTCTGATAGCTAGCTAACGTTGGGCCGTATCACAGCCTGTCACTGGGTATGTATGTTAATATCGAGAGGAATGTTCCAAGCCGTCACTACAAATATCCATGCTTCGCGAACATCTGATTTACAACGGTCACTTCTACCGTCCGCCATCGTTAGTCCAGCCGCTTTTGATAAATCAGTGCGTCTAATCACCATTTAACTTGGGAGTGTAACCTTCCAGTGATCTATGGGTGTTTATGTACAGATGAAACACTTGAATCTGTCGTTTATTATCCGCAAGATTCGGTCGAGATTCACGACTCAAATTTGTCGAATAATTCTCTCTGCCTATCTAGCATCTTCCATCTCTCATTCACTCACACTTCGTTATCGGTCTCCCTTTCTATTTTATACCGTGCTAGTTCCAACCAGAACGTACGTGTTTAAGCAGCCATCTTCTGAATTCGTTAAGTAAAACCGCTTTGTTTGTTATCTCTGAAATCTAATTCGGAAATTCTTATTGAATATATACCATGTCAAAGTGATTTTTCACGATATGAAGCATGTTTATATGATGCACTACACGCTTATTATAAATGTTAAATCCATTGTCACTTTCACGTAAATGACGTATTGAAATTAATATTTTATAATTTCGTATTGTTATAGATTTATTTTTCATTTAATGCTAAATGTGTTTTAGTCTATAAATGTTGTTTTATTACGTTGTGCCAACAGGAAACAACGTTTCATGGTTTAAAAGTCATGTAGGTATGTAGTCTTGTGTACATACTGAGTGTGAGTTAACCTTCTCAACACTTCATTGTTGGTGTACAAATAAAAACTGACGTTCGTCTAGCAAATACTCTGAATATTTCAGTATACATGAGTTTATTCCGAATATGTGACTATAATAATCAAATATGTTCTTCAAGGAACTGAATACAATCTTCTAATATAAATATACAAACACACAGTTGCAATCTTCAAATGGAAAGGTATACATGTATGTAGTAATTACACATCACGGCGCACAATGCTATGTAACTCTGATAAATAGATCGGCGTTGTTCACGGTACGAGGTACTGTTTTTTTTTGTGTGTGTGCAGTTGTCAATTGATAGTTGCATTGCGCAGGCCCAGTGGCTTGATCATATGTATGTTAGTGCAGAACACCTGAATCCCTGTGTGTATCATGTGCATAGTCGCTCAATGTCTATTATAATGTTTACGGTTGGACATCAGTCTGTGATTGCGGATCTCGGCGGCCGATCTCCGCTGTATGATAAGCGTGAATAGTAGTAGTTGTGGAACGGGCGCAAGTCCTCTCTATATATCAAGGCAATAAGCACCTTGATTTTTCAATCCGCACAATACTTGTTCCACCAGAGGCGTTCTCCGGCTAAATAACGAGCCTGTCGCCGCACCATCGCCGCCGCCGCGACTCCACTGTAACACAACCAACACTGATCTCTGTACTGTAGCGCGCACTTGAATCTCTCTCTCTCTCTCTCTCTCTCTCTGTCGAATACGCGAACGAATCCTCTCTCGCGCGCGATCCATGGAATGCGACTGCTACACAGGACTGTACTAGTATTTAAATCACGCGTTCCATATGGGAAAATACCAGTCCACCTTGTACGGCCGGCTCTCAACGTTATTTAAATTTGTTTTATATTATGGATAAAGCAGAATGCAAACAAAGTGAATTATATCGAATATAACCTAAAAGATATGGCTAACATGTCATCGTGAAGACTATCTTTATTATTTATATAGCGGTTGTATCGATCCTCTGATGTTAAGACCGGTTATTTGCGCCCGTTTCACAATTACCAGGGTGGACTTGTGCATCCCGCATCATCTAACATTTCGCTCTAGTCTGAGAGAGAACTGTTGGACTAGACACCTGCTATTCGACATCATCACCTGACGACAATATTCTCCCACAGTAGCTAGACAATACGGGTAACGTGTTCCGTGATTATTCGTCTTGTTATTTAAATATATCATTTCACCTCGTCACAGTGATACGCAGAGGCCAAAGATGCTTCAGTAAGTAGCTGACGCACACAACATTCAGGTGTTCCATGCCAGCGATAAAAATGTATCATCCACGTTCAAGTTACCGAACAACACTTACGTGAAACCTTCGCCTCAGACGCATTTTTAAATATAAAAATATAACTAACGTCGCTTTTCAAATGAAAACTATTCAATCGTTTGACACGAGACATGTACAGGTGCTGTGCAATATAACCACGATGATATTTACGAATAAGTACGAAAAACTGAAAAAAACATATTCATGTAAATCGTGTCATTGAAAGGAATATTTACTGTGAATTATTTTCCAATTTATGCACGAAATTCAATGACATACTCCAAAACAAACATGAAAATTGTTTTTTACACATTGCGAAATTAAAATAGTTGTCTTAAGCAAAGGAAAAATATTTTGTTAATATGTTGTGCTGACACTGCGCACTTATTAATTTCATCATGTTTTTGTGTTGTCGTTGCATTAATTTGAATTATACATATGACGTGTGGCGTGTAAATGCGTATATAAGAACTAAACATCCATGCGTAACCTATATGGTGTTAATTAATAACATAGTAATCATGTAATGAATGATATCGCGTACTGACAGATCGATCTAATCGTGTCACGTGCCCTGCATCCCAAATGACTTCGTTGCCGTGATTGGTCGGCCTGTAAATGCGCAATTGAGCTGACGTATTCACCTGCGGGTGGTCTCTGGATAATGCCATCACGAAGAGTAGGTTTCGGCTCAGGGACAAATAACTACTATAACTAACTCCTTGTCAATATTACCTTTTTAACTAGCACACATTTACTTGACAATAATATGCTCACATATGTGTTTCACACAAGATGTAATCGATACAAATCATGTGCAGACAAAAGATATTGTCGAAATGTCATGGACGAAATTTGGTTCGTATCATTCGCAACTGTTTGGTATAACATTGGCTTCTGTTAATAGAAATTATTGTTTCGATTTGATCTATATCCACTTGTTGAATATACGAGAACTGTTCTGTACTTATTGCAAGTATATCATCATCTACTGTTACGGCCATAGCTAGATAATATTATTATGTTTTAATTAATTATGACATGATTAACAGGTGGTATATTCTGGATTTAACAACTCTGCATGTAATACGTGTCTTATATTCCCATTAGTAGATAATATCTAGTGTATATACCTACCTCCAGATGAACTACCTGTAATGAAATTAATACTCTATTAATGGTAATGCGATTTAGTAGTATCAACCGATGTAATAACCTCCCTTCGTATGAATGCTCTTGTTTTCAAAACGATTTCATTACAGTAAGTGAGTGGGCGCGTACTGCGCATGTCTGGCCTAAATTCATTTGACACACGTGCGCAAAGCTCTCAACCACGGAACCCCTTGGAGAGTTGTTGTGTTCGTTGTGTGGAAATCATAAAGCTACATGCAGACATATTTGTATATTCTGTCAAAATTTAATCTCGCGCGTTCATTAGCTGAATCATTTTAATCTTTTCAACTTGAGTACCGGATCTCAGTAACAGATACGTATTATATAGACTGGATTATACAAATTTAACTGAAATTACTTGTTTATAACTATACATAAGCATTAGTTTACTGATTGAACATTATTCGTGTTCATTTTAAATACAAGTTAATAACAAAATATATAAGGATTATCTTCTGCTACATCTCTGTCTATATCAAGCTTTAGCAAAACTGTCAAAATTCGCAGATTTTGTTACAGAAGTCCGGTCGCTCACACATTACTGTTATTGTTGTTGCTATATCAAATCATGTTCATAATAAAATAGACATTATCAACGTGTAAAATCAATGAATTTTATATGCGTAGTCAGATTTTACGATCATTCATAAATACCATGACCATTCAAATTATACTACTGGTGTTTTTTTTTATGCGACAACTTTAACATTTTTATATGGCTACCCTGCTGTTTTAGTTGTATTTGCAAAATTGGCGAAACGTTTTCATGAAAACAGACCTGTTTCCCTTTTAATTTCCGTCAACATGAAACATACGAATTTTCTGATTGGAAATTTCCCGAATGAGAATGACCGTGTGAATTTTTTTATCCTCATTTTGAAAATTATTCACGTATTTATTGAAAAACAAAAGTTATTAAGCATAAAACATTTAACGTATTATTGAAACAAAATTTGATAACATAATGAATAAATACAGTAACATGCAAATCGAAGTACAAGAATCAATTACATTTATTTCCCTTTGTACAGGGCAGGCTTCAAAGCCAATTCACCCGTAGCATATTATAACAGAATACGTATTAATTTAGTAACAAAAATCCTCTTTAAATATTTCATTTTACCCGTTTAGAGTTGACGGTATAAATTATCTGTTTTATTTGACTGTAACTATTTGAAAACTAAATACAATATATCTAAAGAGTCTTGGCAAAAATCCTTGCCAGATAACTGTCACTTAACAAATGAGACAACGTCCCAGCAAATTGTAAAATGTCTTCCGCGTTATTCACACACTGCATGGAGCAAATAAATTCTCTAGTCAAATATTCATAAAAAAAATATGCGTGCGTTGCTATATTAATGGTGCCAGAATATTTTCATAATTTGTCATCTTTTTCAGGTAAAGAATTATATTCGTGTATAATAATCATTTGTTTTGATTGTCAGTGCTTGTGATCCAACTATTACTATTGATCAAAAGCGGTAGTTTTCTGTGGAATTTGATATGTAAAAGTATGTATGTAGTCACAACGTTGGGTCGATGTTGTGATTTCCTGTGAAATATTGACTCAACGTTGGCTGGACTTCGTGTGTACTGCAATGGATTTCGTGAAAGAACCATTGTTTGTGCCAGTACACGATTTCTTTTTTCGTTGAGGTGAAGTGAGTTTCGGTTCCGGTTCACGAATATTACACACACACACTTACAAGGTAAAGTAAGCAAGAGTATCGTGTCGTGGTGTAGGTGGATGTGAGAGAGGTTCTGTGTGATGTGACCCGGGTCCACTTTCTAACGTTGTCGTAACCAATGCCAACGCTTCCGGCCGGGTCACGGCTCCTCTCTGCACACTTCATCCAAAACATTCACGTACACATTTTATAACCAGTGAAAGAGAGAGAGAGAGAGATCAGAGAGTACAGCGGTAAAAGATGAACTGGAATTAGTGTTACAACAATAAGCATTTTAATTCTAAATACTATTAGTGAAAATAATCAATGATGATCATGTTGGTGTTGCATTCTAACCTAACAAATGAAAGAAGGCAGTTATGAAATTATAATGAATCTAGTTACTTCATACTAACACTAAAAGTTAATGTATTGAATATAAATGTCAAATATAGTATATCAAACAAGTTATCGCACAAAACTTTTGCTCGCATAATAGTTACCTGGACGGGACGATATCTAGTTACTGTACTAGTAGTTATCCGTGCATATTGAAAGGAACTGTTGATCAAGTGAATCCCCGTGTACAAGATAGTGTGTATCTGAAACTAAACCAACGTTGCTTAGAACACTAAACTATGTAGATACACTGTGTTGTGTGATTCAGATCCATGTAGTTTATATATCTGACTGGCTGTTTGCCGGTGTGTGTATGTGTGTGTGTGTGTGTGTGTTGCTTATCGCATACACTCACACACACTGACACACGTATACAAATAGCGAGAGAGGATGTTTTGAAACAGCAGTGAAACTTCCGTGTGATCGTGGCATTCGCGGATAAGCGAGGAGAGATGGATAAAATACAGAGAGGGAAGCGACTGCTACAGTGTACACTGTAGACAAGGACGGATGAAAGTACGACGCTGAGCGCCGCCGTAGGGCCGCAGCCGCCGTACCAGATATGAGTCCTGAATATTTGATAGCGCGAGGCCGTGTGACCGAAAAGCGCGGTCTGGATGAATTTCACTCCGATGCTAGAAGGAATCTCATTCGGTGGAACACAGTACGACATCGGGCCCTCAGTACCCGGCAACTGACTCCAGTACCAGGGGCGGGGGTGGTGGTGGGTGGAAGGGGCTAGCGGGAACTCAGTAGTTGAGTCCTGTGGGCGGGTACGGTACGGCAGAGCGTAGAACTCTAGCGATAGCGGTTCAAACCGCTCGCTACCTGCGTGTCTGCATCTGCCTTTGCCATGTGCTTTGGGTGTTACGTTGGGTAGAGGGGCCTTGATGGAAGTGGCTACCAGACTCTGTCGGGATGCCAGGGTATTGATCAAGGGCGACGGTACCGTAACCAGAGAGCACACTCAAAGGGCAAATGCAAACTAATACCTATCTAACCTTACACACTTACTTTACTAGTGGCTACCTATTAATATCAATCAATTTTCATTAATTATTGTTCCCTCTCTGCTTACTGTTCACTATATAGTCAATGTTAAATTCATCAGAACTAGAAAAGTAAATTCAAACAGCAAATATAACTTAAAATATGTTCATTTCTGTATCAGGCTTCAGTTTGTATTGATAATATTAGATTAGTGTGAAGTGATGATGGTATTAGATATTTATTACGTCTCATTATAATTCCAGTGTGATTGTTTTGGTGGTATATGCGTTCATTACAGATACTTGTGTGTATACAATATGTATACACGTATACAAATGCATAGTACAGTATTCACTAATCGGCAGCTCTAGGGCGCGCGCGCGTATCTGATTACTAGATTAGTGAGCACGAGCTTCTACATTCATTACATTTGCATATTATTCAGTCCGAAAGCTGGCGAACTGACCGACCGCCTCGTACATACAGCCCGCGTGGACCAAACCCAAACGTGATTGATAGTGTACATCGCGCGCTCGCTGCGGTCCTGCCTCGGCTCGTTCCGGTAATCTCCGGCACGGCGAAGGGCCGAGCCGGACGATGGCCGGTCCTGCAGGGCAGAGGGCAGCACGGGATCAATGACTGGGCGCCCCCACAGGCGCATGCGCACAACCACAACAGAGCTTTCAGCATGCGAACCGCGTGTAATAAACCAAGTAACCATTCCGGGCCGTCCGGACTCGCGCTCCCGCTCGCACCGGAGTCTAGAGAAGGATAGAGAGGATCGGTGCGATGCACAGAGAGTGGATGCTCACACGCCTGCTCTCCTACGCGCTCTCTTGTAGCACAGAACTTCTCTAGATTAAGGTCGCCGTTCGAAGTGACTAAATCGTAGTTCTGTTCCCATTTCAGTACTGATGGTCATACAAAATTAATATTTATTTCTGAGTTATGGTACATATGTACCTAGTGAATGACACTTTTCCCGTATTTTTTTTCCTTTGGAAAACTAGCGTTTGCGGTAGCAAAACGTTCAATTTGAAAGTAAAAACACGAAACGTTACTTCATACACTGTAAAAAAAATTAAGAAATTCAAATTTGTTAAATTTTTCCTCCTAATATTTCCCGTTTCGCTTTGGGAACAGAACTAGACTTTCCCCATAAGGCCAATGTTAATTTTAGTTCAGCGTTATGTCGTAAGGGAGCGCCCAAGTGATAAAAAACTATTTTCCATGAGGCACAGTAAGCCAATTGTGTCCTGAGCGCTACGTCACTCAGATGTAATAAATATATGTATGGACCGTTGTACATTTAGTCATAGGTATACTTGCGTATGCACAGAACAATAATAAACAATATACATTTGGGTAGTTGTTGGTTAGTAAAGTATAAGTGTGTAATATTTAATATCCATTCGCTCTAGATTTTATATTAAATTATAAATCCTAGATGAGAGTTATTTTATTGCAGGCAAAATTTATAAAATATTTATGTACCTATTTATGAATATTTATTCGCTAATAGAGGGTGTTTTTAACATACATTTTACTCAAAATACTAAGAATAGTGTGAATTAAATATGCATCGATTGATTCTAATTCATTAGTAAGTTGCTTTGCAAGGGTAGGATAGTACAAAAGAGCTGTAGCATTCGGTGTGGCATCTGTAATATTGGCGAATGCAAAAATTCGATGATCCCCACCTCGATTATCCGAATTTTCGATTATCAGGATTAATACTTCGTTATTTCAAATTTTTATTTTAATATTTAACCCTTGACAGGGCTTAAAGTTTTCCAAAATACATGGGAATTTATGGAAAAAATTGCCGCACACGTAGCGTTAAAATTTTGTATGATTTATCTTATGCCAATATGTTATTTATTTATCTTTCAAAATTTGCATATATTGTTGCTCAGAAACATTGAAAATACGTGTTTACCCATGTTTTCAATAAATGCTTCAAATAAATGTTGTAGAGCATAAAATTTTACATTAAAAATTACGTTAAAAATACCTAGGGGTAGCCTTAGAATTCAAACAATCTTAAACAAATGATTGACGTATAAATATTTTTATATATCGAGTAAATCAATTTTGAAATATTGCATTTTGATGCCAGGAGATCATAAAACAAAAATTGCATGTATTTTTGTTAATTACAACAACGAATCTAAACGTAGTGTTTTTGTTTCACGATCTCCTAATCTGTTTAAAATTTAGTATTTCAAAATTGATTTACACATTTAGAAACATATATGAGCATTAAATATGGCATCATATTTTTTGCAGTTTTTAATTTTGAACAAATTCAGCTTCTGGGTCAATTAAATATAGTGAACAGAAAATGTTTTTTTTTAGTCTATATAAATGATAACATCGACTTGTTTATTGAAAAAAAAACAAATAGAAAAAATGACGATCTTTGGAACACAAATAAGCTACAATCATCACAAATATTATATTGATTGCATTTTACCCGAAATTGTAGAAAAAATATTCCATGAGGATTCAAATGTACAGATCCCAAGTATCTTGAAGAGGCACAAACCAATAGCAAAGCTAAAATATATATACAGGCTGCTATATACGATGTGTTAGTTTCATTTTTTTTGTTTAGGTTTGTCATCAACGGCAGAGATAAGCTGTAGTATTACAGTCTAGCATTCATGCCTGGTTTGCGTCTGTAGTGGTCTGTAGTAGAAAATAGTTTCGAGTATTTTAGGTAACTTGAAAACGATTGCAGCGCTGCGACGGAATAGTTTTACAAGCCCAATTTGACGGGGACCTTAAGAACACAGTGTTGGGAACTCTCGCGCGCGCGGTAAAGTATTGCCAACAATTTGATTATCAACGAACCCCCCCGTGCATCTCCCTCCCTTCTACGTTCCTACACTGCGCACAGCTACACTCTACTATATACTGAGAAATATTGTCCATTGCAATTGCTGTACGAATAATGGTTGACAACTAAACATTATTAATTTCTAAATATTGTGTTTCGTAAAAAATAACTGCACAAGTAAAACAGTTTATGAAAGAATTAAACAAGTAGTCCAGGATAGAATTGCATTTTGTAGTCATACGTAAAAAGAAAAATATATTTTGTTTAATTTTACAAACGATTGCTAAGGTGTTAAAATATAACTGAATATTTCGACGACTCAAAATCCGTTTGTATATAAACTTGGTAGACAAATATCGACATGAATGTGGACTGACAAGTAGTCGAGTTGACACAGGTAATGTTGGTTGTCCTCTAACGTGCATGCAGTGTATGTTATGTTCCCACAGATCGATTTATAAATGAGTAAATGTACAATACGCGATATCCGCGATTCATTTGTTCAATGAGTTTATATATTTTACCCTACTCCCCTCTCGCACCCGATTACCGGCTGATCCGCGAGTTTCATATACACAGTGCGAAAGGTTAATTTCTATTACTTATGCAAATGTTTGTACGCATTGTGTTATTTATCAGTTCAAGGTGTGTAGGAGGAATTTCACAGCTTTCATATTTAGCACTATGTTGAAATCATAATTCAACGCGTTTGAATTTTAAAACAAAAGCATTGCATCATTACGTTTTAATTCTGATAATATACAACACAAACAGTTGTATTAATTCATCGTTGCAAAAGTAGTTGTGTGTTTTGCAATTGTAACTAGCCTCTTTTGAACGCACCGTAGCAGCTAACTGGACTATGAAGAATCTAATATTTTCGTTTAGCAAATATGCTACAATATGTACAATATCTAGATGTAGATATACACATTCGGAAAACAATCATGACATACCCGATCACAAAACTTGTTTTTCTCGAAACTTTCTGTCTCATAAACGTTATCATCTGTTCCACAATTCTTCCTCAACAAGTAGAAGTAGATACGTATAGACTGGGAACAATCTCTGAAAAGCATAGACTCACAAACAGAAAGATAAACCATAAGAACACACGCACACAACTTATATATGTATAGATAGGGAGATAGATAAAGATGAGGTCAGTATAACTAAGGAACGAGAGGCACAGCAGTGCCCATTTAGACAGTACATAAAGCAAAGCAACAAGCTCGTTTCTCTGTTTATGAAAAATAACGCTTCCTATAACAGAGATGAAAGATAGATGGGTTATCTGTATCTCCTCCGTCTGTGTGTGTGTGTGTGTGTGTGGGCGGGCAAGGGACGCGCACGCGCACTTGCGTGGGCGACAATGATCGTGAGGCAATGTATATGTATGTACATAATTTGAAAGTCTTTCGGATTGAAGACATATATGGACCGTGGTTGGAGCGACAGCCAGACGACTGCTTACGTTCTGCCTGAATCTGTTGCAACAGGGCCGTATCCGGTATTTTAACAAACATTAACACCAGCGGACGGCACCTACAATTAATGTCGTACTTTTTTATTGAACAATTTCCAATTGAACAACAAATTTCTCCGTAAATTCAATGGTAGATAGCAAATCATTATAAACTCATTCCGCTCGTTTTAATAATTTATTGAACGATAACTTATATTAATAAATTATAATAATACTATTATTTGTCATGCATAAATGTATTGTATATTTTTCCATATGCTTATGTCAAACATTTACAAAACAATATGACTTGAATTATGTCTGTCGCATTTATTTCAAATAGATTCTTCCAACTCACACCTGAAGTAGCTAATAATTTGTCATTTTGCAACTTGTGTTGGTAAGTATGTACATATATAATTAATTAAATAATTCTATATGAAATGGATCGGCTATTGCTGAAGACGTCTCTGTTGATAAAGTATCGGTTACCATGGACACTACGCAACATACGAAGGCGGCCTTGACTCGATATAGTCCAGTATAGTTAGTTGTTCGTGTGTTTGTGTGTGTGTGTGTGTGTGTTAGTCACAGCTTCTTGCTGCGATAGGCTCCTTGTTAGACGTTTCGAATTACCGTATCGTTTGATAATTATTTACCGGCCCATCCCGCCAACACTACAAGACTGGCTCAGACCTCGTGCGTTGGACTCAGCTATAAATGCAGTTGTAAAAAATCCACAGACGTCAGACGCCGACATAGGATGTTTTTGATCAGTTTACCTGATGCAAGGCTACTTGGAAATATGAATGCGCCGTGTTCATTTACTACTGGCGAAATACTAAAACTATTCTTATACATATTGTCGCTAACCGTGCAGTTTTTCCGCCATGTAAACTTACATTGATTTATGATAATACACCAGTTTTCGATTTTATACATTTTGATTGCAATTCCGTAGGAAAATGTGCATTTTGTCACGTTTGTGGATTGTGCAATTTTACGATTCCAAGAATTGTGCGTTATTTGTAACTGAAGTTGGCAATGCAGCAATAATAATAATAAATACGTACATCAAACAATTCACCGTGTAACATATATCGAAACAATAATTACCAAGTAATATATGTGATTCTTGTGTTTTGCTTCTTCCTGTCATGTTTTTTATTATTGTCAATCCTGATTTATTTTGATTATTTCGGTGTATAAAACTGTGAGATTTAAGCATGTAATACCTATGTTACAACTGCGATTGACAATAATAGAGGTTATGTATATAATATATTTGCACAGTGTGTAGAATATCCACTACCTATGTAATGTTTGTAATGTTAGTTGTCGTTCGTGTTTTTAAAACAATCGTTCTGCCTGCACCTAATCGCTTGGAGCGTCATATCAGTCAAGTAATGCAATACGAGTTGAACGAGGACAAACCACGATGACATAACCGTTCGCACAAGGTGATCGCAAACCGCAACTCAACACAACTAAATAAACATATCGTACCAACATACGATAACTTCTTAATTAGTAATCATTATTATGACACCTGTCAATAATAATTCTAATAACGAACACAACATTAACATTTGTAGCTCCACAGATAAACCTGCTGATGAATGAGTTGATGATTAAATATGTAAATAAAAATTATAATTCACTAAATACCTAGTGTGTATCTATCTACAAATGTTGATAGATAAATCCTTGTTGATCCGTTGTAAGCAGCGAACTGTTTATAACTGTATACCGTGTGTCTCACGACGATCTACACATAGGACGTTGCGCGCTCATTTGATTTTTTAATTCAAAATATTAATCAGACTGTTTTTGTTTTTTTTTTTACTATTTAGACAGTATAATTGTCAATTTGACGTTTACTATTTTATTTTATTTGTGACATTCTAACAAATATTATCAAGAAAAACAAACAGAAAGTGAAATCTAAATTAAAGAAAATGCAATCAAAATAGCGTGTGCACTGTTAAATATCTATTTATTTAAAATTCTGCATTAACTTAATCATTACAAATTATAAACCTTACAAAATACAGAAGTTGGGAACATAATAATTAAATGTAAAATTTTATTTAAATTAAATATTCAATGCTTTTCGAACATTTTGTAATACATTTGGAGTAATAGTGTTTGACACTTCAGCAATTTTCCTTTGTAATTCTTCTACCGTTTGAGGTCTATTCGCAGTTAGATTGTAAATTGAATATCCTCCATAATAAAATTTTATTATTTGAACACATTCGTCTTTACAGTAATAGTATATTTTTAAAGAAATTAAACGTCAAATTGACAATTATACTGTCTAAATAGTAAAAAAAAAAAAAAACAAAAACCATCAGATTAATATTTTGAATTCAAAAATCAAATGAGCATGTAACGTCCTATGTGTAGATCGTCGTGAGACACACGGTATATATATATGCGTGTATGTATGGGTGTTTGAATAATTGTGATTATGACAGACAGCGTGTTATACGACCTACATATATGACGGAAATTATACTAATATTGCTGAGAATTTCAATCACAAGATGTACTGTTTGTCACAATCATCGACAGGTGCCTCCAATGAATGTATCCACTGTTGTTAAATAGCAATTGAACTTGCTGTCGAATTCAATGACCGATCATAATAGATTGTACATACTATGGATTACATCATCACTATCTTGTTCTCTCTCTGTGTGTGTGTGTGTGTGTGTGTGTGTGTGTGTGTGTGTGTGTGTGTGTGTGTGTGTGTGTGTGTGTGTGTGTGTGTGTGTGTGTGTGTGTGTGTGTGTGTGTGTGTGTGTGTGTGTGTGTGTGTGTGTGTGTGTGTGTGTGTGTGTGTGTGTGTGTGTGTGTGTGTGTGTGTGTGTGTGTGTGTGTGTGTGTGTGTGTGTGTGTGTGTGTGTGTGTGTGTGTGTGTGTGTGTGTGTGTGTGTGTGTGTGTGTGTGTGTGTGTGTGTGTGTGTGTGTGTGTGTGTGTGTGTGTGTGTGTGTGTGTGTGTGTGTGTGTGTGTGTGTGTGTGTGTGTGTGTGTGTGTGTGTGTGTGTGTGTGTGTGTGTGTGTGTGTGTGTGTGTGTGTGTGTGTGTGTGTGTGTGTGTGTGTGTGTGTGTGTGTGTGTGTGTGTGTGTGTGTGTGTGTGTGTGTGTGTGTGTGTGTGTGTGTGTGTGTGTGTGTGTGTGTGTGTGTGTGTGTGTGTGTGTGTGTGTGTGTGTGTGTGTGTGTGTGTGTGTGTGTGTGTGTGTGTGTGTGTGTGTGTGTGTGTGTGTGTGTGTGTGTGTGTGTGTGTGTGTGTGTGTGTGTGTGTGTGTGTGTGTGTGTGTGTGTGTGTGTGTGTTAGTATAGGATACCTTTACTTGTACCTATATATATGTATATATTATACATACCTGTGTGATTATTTGTGTGTTGCTGCTTTGCTTGCGACGTTCCCGTTTGTTGTTTGTGCCGTGGCTCGTGTACCCACGTTTTAATCAGAGGTAACGAACGATGCCGAGGTTCAACGCTTTCCAATCTCGATCATTAGCCTCCTGTGATCGCGCTATACACTCTTTGTCCATTGCTAGAGCCGCCGATGGAATATATCTGAGTGACAGCAGCCTAGGATCGTTACGTTACGGTACGGTTACATTACCTTACGCGAAATTGATATGAACCTTCATATAATAGAACGGTATACTCCACCTACATAATGCGTAATATTTAACTTTAAAAATAATACATTCAGTGTCTTAAACATTTATTAAGAAATATACATAGAATTACCTAAGATTTTTGTAATTTTCATTATTATTCTTTTATAATGAATATGCGTCACGTGTGAACCATATTGAAATTTTATAGAATAACTGTAAAATAGAAATCAACAGAATTGTCGTCTATAATTAAACATTTCACATGCTCATTTGAAAAACGAAAAATTCTTCGCTGGATAAAATTGATATTTTCATCTGATAAGCACACTATTAAAACTAAAAAAAAATAATCAACATTTTTATCAGAATTTTGATCTTTATCAAATAATTAGCAAATGCCGTTATTTACACGGATATTTACGTAGATTTTATTTTTTCCAATAATAACGGAGAACTGTTTTTGAAGGCAGCAACATTAATTGTACAATTATGCTGGTGTAAATTGAAATTGTTATGTTTCTGTGCTACATTGTTTGAAGATGTGTAATTTGATTTTTACGAAAATTATGTTTCATATTTTATGTTACGTAATTTAATAGATTTGGAAACTGAATTCTCTTTTCCGTCGTTGTGTTTTGCAAAGTGCGTTATCTTTCGTTCTTCCAGGAAAATATCTCAAATAAATATAACCTTTTGTTAGTGTGCCTCTCTGCATTATGTATTCAGATTCACTGCACTGTTGTTCAAAACTGTATCTCCAGTTTTGTCAACTTGATCATCGCACAATAGTAGGTATGGTTCATCAAGAGAACTGCAAAGTGGGACAAGGTTGCTCCAACGTGTACGAAACCGACCCTGTCCATTTGAACCAAGGTTCCCATCAGTTCCCATCGAGCGTTCACTAATTCAATAATGCACACTTACACTCCGACCTTTCGATATCATAACCGCGGTCTTGCACTATTACTGTGTTGTGTGTCCGAACAATATCGATATCAGATCGTTTTATATTTAGTACATGTATGTAAGAATACTTGCCTGTCGGAAACGACTTACGAAAACTTCTAGTAACGGCAAAGTTCATAGTGTGGTATATTTTATTAATTAAAAACATTTCAGATAAAATATTCGTTAACTTTTTTTTGTTTCACTTTTTTTTCAATTTAAAAAACTAACACTGTACGCAGACAGGTAATTGTAATTTAAAAAGAGAAAAATTCATTGAACGCGGTTTACGTTTTAATGAGAATAGTTGCAATAGGTTTTAAGCTGCTGTAATAAATACAGTGAGAGAAAATTTATTCAATCTGTTGATAAAATATTTGATTTATCCACCTCGATGGTCTTATTTTAGCATAAATAATAAATTATTATTTTAATGATGTAATTAATTCTGCATTTATCGTATTGGATGTGAAATAACAATAATTATCGGTACTGCTAGGAAACACCGATATCGCTAAATACGTTAATTCATTGTAAATGTTTTAAAGAAAGTACGATAGTTTTTTAACTTTCTACTCCCACTTGATACAGTTCCGATTCGCGCTAATTATTTTTCGCTGTAATTGTAACTAAATGCAGTTTAATGATTTATCAGGTTGTAAAATAATCATTTTGTTGTGGCGTCTCCTTTCACCAGCAAATTACTAACCATCCTATAATTTTACACAACAATACATACACACGTGTATCATTTACATTTAGTTTTATTCTATTCATTATTTTACCTAAGAACATTACATTTTCATCGCAAAACTACAATTGATAACTGCGATTAGTTTCCTTTCCAATTAAAAGAAATACCACAAAGAATTAATAACTCATTTAAAATGAAACTGTTTTTTGAAATCTGTTTACAAATTATTCGAATATAAAGAAAATTTCACACACAAAAAAAAACACTAATATTGCTTCAGCTTGTTTGTCTGTCTGTGTGTGTCATCAAAATAGACTAAATATAGCACCAAAACACGAGAAAAATTTACATCGTTTGTGCAAAACAACATGATACGTAAAATGCGTTAGAATGTTTTTCGACAATAACACAGTATTTTGAATAAAAATTAGCGAAGAATTTTTCTCTAGCTGAGTCTGTTTTTATACAAGTATATGTATGTATTTTTTTTCCATAAACATTTATTTACTAAATGAAGACATGTAAATGCATACAGTGTGCTTGTGTACATGCAAGAAGCTGTAAGAAGTTCGTAACGTTTATAATGATTTATCGTCTGGTTTTATAAATGGCCGGTAGGTGTGTCCCATAAGCTTGCATGTAGCATTCACTAGACTTAAATTTCGACAACTTGTCAGAACCAATTTACAAATGACTCACGAATAGATCATTCATTAAGTGTAGTTTTTTTTGTCATCGCTAATTAACTTACACATTCACTCTTACGGGCAATTAGTAGACACTGCCAAACGTAAAGAAATGTGTAGGTTCATCTCCAACTTGATTTTTACATTTTAAAATACTTTTTTTTTCCATGTTCCATCGAAATATATACGTTTTTTTTATAATGTTACAAATTTGTTACTTCGCAATTGATGCACGCTAATATTTGCACCGTTTTGGTTATCTTAAAACAGGTATTTAACTGTCAAAAACATGCGACAGTGGAAACAGAATTAGTTATATAATTACAGAAGACTTTTTCACAAACGAAAAAACCAAATCAAGGTCGTCGCCGCCTAAATGAATCTTTTTCTATATTTCTTATTCGCTGATATTAAAATTAACTGTCCGTAAACTTTATGATGATTAAGCTGATTATGATTTTTTTGCGTGTATTTAATTCGTTTGTTGTGGTAAAATATACTTCTGTATACGTTTATACAAACATATTTACAAAATATAAAACCTAGACTTTGCACGCTGTTCTGCAATAGCAAATGGTCAATGTAAGTTGTTATTATTCTTCGATATCTGAGTATACATAGTAGGTTTTATTTTTAAACCAAATTTTTATGTGGATCGTCGTAGCCCGTTGATGGTGATGCATTTCTTTGTTAGTGATCTGAAAATAAGTACCTATTTTTACCGTTAGTTATTTTCGTTACACATCCCTCGCTTCCAACAGCCGACCAGGCTGGTGGCAGTCTTGATTCACGTGAGTGAAACATACATGTGTACATATATCTGTGACTGTACTGTACTGACAACTAACATCCAACTCACCTAACCTCTAAACTCCTGTGTCCGCCCGTTTGTTTGTTTACTGATTTATTGTTGAATATCTTACTGGCCTGGCAACATACACAAGTATTTAGAGTTGTTGGTTAGCAGTGATGTTTGTGTTTGCTGCCCGTTTTGTTATTGTTACAGATGGACTACTCAACTCTGACTCATACACAGATATTCTGCTGGAATTCCGTTCGGTAAATGACTGCTTGTAGCATATTTTTAATTGATTTTTTTCTTCTGTAATTAAGTTTACTTCCTCATTGTGTCAAGAACGCAAAAGACTAGTACGACTTTTGATCATATTACAGTGACCTACATTTTATAACTAAAATGTTATGACAAATATCTTACATTTAATCATACGTTGCGGCAAATATATTACAGCTATCAAAATCTCTAATTGATATTTCATTAGCACTGGGTTTTTTTTTGTTTAACAAACAGAACGTCAAATCGTGAATATTAATGGCGTAATAATGTGGTTGAAATGGCCAATTAAATGTTAATAACTGAAGAAATGTACATATGCACGTGGCGATGTTAATTTCTGCTTGGTGTAGAGTATTTACCAACGGTTAGCCGGCACGGTAACAGATTCTCTTTATTATATTTGCATAAAAGAAACTCACAGTTGTTTTTCGTTCGCATTTGAGGATGAACCTTGTCATATTTTGAGCCAAGGTGACATCAGGCAACAGTGAAAGTGACTGACATGTCTCACACCAGTGCTTTATTCTATGTATTTTCATTTATTATTTACTGCTAGTGTTTGACGACAGTGCCAAGCCCGCTACTAGATCACGAAAATAGTTCTGTTTACACCTTTGTAAACTATAATGGTTATTACATGGAAAGTATTCGGAAAAAACACGCTTACTACAACTAAACATAGTTTTAATTACTTTGATATTCCTATAGACATTTAATTAAATAAATAACAAAATGGCGTATAGAGTATGTGCACTAGGTTTTTTAGAAATGATGTAAAACTATATTGTAATTTTCCGCATTTTATTCGATTTCAAGGTAGAGCGTAGTTCATATAGAGAAGAGAAGAGAACATAAAATTATATAAATCCTAATTTGAGATGGTTGTCTGTCGTTCTGGATTTCAACGTCGTGCGGTAGATCCCATACAACAAAGGGACGATCTCTTTTATTTCTCCATAAAATCACTTGAGCACAATAGATCGAGCAGGTAGACGTATTTTACCTGTGATTCCGCTCTATCAAAGCGATACCCTCATTAATAATTTCGGTCTCTCTAATAACACAACGGTACAACTTTGTAACTTTTTTCAACAAAATTCCATACATTTTTCCATGAAACGTATATATCCGTCAAGAAACAGGAGGTCACACAAAAATCACGTACTTTGTACACTTCTAAACAATAATTAAATACTAGTTTCAATCATTAACCAGTAATATGAGCGATGCTTTAATTAAAATACATGGTTAATTGATTTATCAAGGTTCGCGGACAAGAGTCTGATTATTCCTTAAATTTCGTCACATTTTAATATTTAGTTTTAATTAATCGGTTTCGATGTGGTTCATTTAATCTACAATCCAGATGTTTATGTATTTTGGTTGTCATTATTTATGTAGCAAAATAATATATCGCAGTCAATAAATATATCAGTAGAGAATTATATTCGTTGTATTTAAGAGTAGAAGAACATTTTCTTTAGCGTTTATATCATTACGAACAACTTATTTATAATAATAATGTTTCTTGAGTCTTTCAACAAAAAATCGTTATGTGATCTTTGTATGAAATACTACAGAATTTATATGCTGCGTACATCTGCATTTTGTAGATTCCGAACTGTGATAAACTCTTGTGAAATACAAAGAGTACAGCTACTTGTTACCAACAGATACGTAATTTATTCTATCTGAATCTCACAATTATCTTAAACACTGAGATGTAATGTTTGATGAGAAAAGATCCTAATCTGTTACACACCGAGAACAAACAACGTCTACATGCAATATGTATATGAAACATTCATTTATGCTAATATCAATCATCGCGAACTTTACTAAATAGCACTCAACTTAAAGGTTTATAATTAATACTAATTTTATGATATTATTTCGCTATATTTCATTGAATTTCAATGGTTAATGTTTAGCTCCTTTTTGGTAGCATTGTATGTCCGTGTGTATGTATGTATGTAGAAACTTAATACGTTAAATACAATGTTCTTCTGTTTTAATTTACTTAAAAGGTTAGCAAGCGACCCGTGTGCATGCAACATGTCATGTGTAGATGGAATTGATCTGTACTTAAAACTCATGCTCGGAGGTTATACTTACGTTAAGTACAGAAATTAACATCATAATTTGATATTTTACTTTGAACATGGAATCTATTACAATAAATACTACCAACTTACTATATACATCTATAAATCTGTTTCAGTTCTTCTTCTTTGTTTGATAGTTTCCTTATAGAGCAGAGACACTATTAACTAAACGTAGTAACAGACTAATTCAAAAATAATTACTGCGCAGTAAGTTAATAGACCGTACATTATGTAGAGAATCAGAATAGTGTATTACGTAGATCTGTGTAGGTAAATAAATTACGAGTACATACAGGAAGTAGTTATATTGTTTTCTCATTCAATGTGCTTCCGTTATCCTTTAGTTTTACACGTATCTAGGTAGCTATTTATTACCGGTTTTCTATTTGTAATATCAATCACATTTCTCTAGACAATAATATGTACCTATATCCATGTGTCTGCGGTATATAAATAACTAATTAAATGTATGAGAACAATTCAATATTTGTGTTTTTATATATATTGTATATACGTCTGTACCGAGTAGTACATAATTGTGTTATAATGATAGTGAATTTGTATGTATAACCAGTCATTATTATATCTACATTGCTACAAATTAATTTGCCCGCGAGCTCTTTCACAAAAGTGACAGGTACACTGAAAATATTTAATAAGAAATGTTCACATACATTACGCGAAAAACAGTGTCACTAGAGGTTTTTTGTTCATATTTACAAACACAACACTTTATTCATTATGATTTATCGTAACAATTTCCGCACTTTTTCATGGTTATTTTATTATTTGGTTCATGTTACTAGTGGTAGCGGATACACCGTGTAACCACTTTGTAACCTGGTCATTAGATGACCACTAGCGTATAATTTAATGCAACTAGTCTAGGTCGGGATTGAGTAATTGATATACGTTTATTGATTAAAATATTAATAATGAAATAGTACATACATACATACATACATAACATCACGCCTTTCCCATTACTGGGGTAGCAGGCCCTTAGTCCCTACAATCACTCAAAATATTTAATATAATACAGAAAACTGCCTTTCATTCCTTATTTTCTAACAATTGCTCGCCAAATACTTCTATCCATACATAACTGTCTCGCCTCGTGAATATCCATACACCTTGTCATACATGCTCTCCTATTATTTCTGCTTATAATTTTACGTTCACTCAAAACATTTTCTATCATATTCATCCATTTATTCCTCGGTCTTCCTCGCATTCGTGTTCCTTCAATTTCACCCAAATAAATCTTCTTAGTTAATCTATCATTTGACATTCTTTCCACATGTCCAAACCAACGCAGCTGACTTGAAGCCACTCTTTTCACAACATTTTCACTAATTTCACATTCATCATACACTACTTTATTCCTAATACGGTCTCTTCTAGTCACTCCGCACACTCCTCTCAAAAATCTCATTTCAACCGCAGTTACCCTTTTTTTATTCCGGTTATCCCATACCCAACATTCACATCCATACATCAACGATGGCACAAGTACACCATTATACACACATAACCTAGCTTCTCTTGACACATTCACATTTCTAGCAAACATTCCCAAAGCGCCCAAAACTTTTCTACCTGCAACCACTCTTCTTTCAATTTCAGCATTCATCCGTCCATCTTTCGAAAACATGCATCCCAGATACATAAATTCATTAACTTGTTCCATTTGCTCACCATCTATGCTAATCTTGCATTCCGTAACTTCATCCTTCTCAAAAACTAAAATCTTACATTTTGAAGCATTCATGATCAAATTCAAACATTTTCCCTGATTTCTGACACTCTCAATCATTCTCGTCAATTGTTCCTCAGATTCACCCATAATAACCACATCATCAGCATATGCTAATGCAGGCACAACGAATTCACTTATTTTCACACCATCATTTGTACACTCTA
This sequence comes from Carabus problematicus, assembly GCA_963422195.1. Classification (NCBI taxonomy): domain Eukaryota; kingdom Metazoa; phylum Arthropoda; class Insecta; order Coleoptera; family Carabidae; genus Carabus; species Carabus problematicus. The sequence goes on from OY728584.1 coordinate 11,688,948, forward strand.
ACGCTCGTCGCAATAACACATCCATATACAAATTAAAAAGCCAAGGAGACATCACACAACCCTGTTTCACTCCCACGTCAATATTAAACCATCTACTCAAACTACCATCCACACGAACTGCTGCTTGATTATTTACATATAAAGCCATTAGTGCTCTCAATAACGTACCACTAACGCCATACTCCTTCAAAATAGGCCATAATTTTTCACGCACAACACTGTCATATGCCTTCTTTAAATCAATGAAAGCACAAAACAATTTCTTGTTTCGGTCCAAAGTCTTTTCCACAATCATTCGAAGCGAAAACAATTGATCCACACATCCTCTTTCAGGCAAAAACCCACCTTGCATACCATTCAGTTTACTACATGTAATCTCCCTTACTTTATTAATTAGAACACTACTGTACAACTTACACACAACACTCAAGAGACTAATCGCACGATAATTTGTACATTCACTCATATTTCCTTTTCCTTTATACAATGGAACAATTACAGCACGCTTCCAATCTTCTGGAACAACATTTTGCCGCAAGCAGAATTTACATAAATAAACTAGCCAAGCAAACACTTTTTCGCCACCATACTTTAACATCTCTACTGTAATATCATCTATTCCTGCAGCTTTTCCAGTTTTCATTCTAGCCAAAGCATTACTTACATCGTCTTCATTTATATCCCAACATTCATTTTCACCACAATCAAAATCATTCATATTATCATTTATAACACAATTATTTTCATACAATTTGCTAAAATAACTGGTCCATCGTTCCCTAATCTCGGATTCTTTCCACAATAAATTACCATCATGATCTTTAACTGCTTTTACACAAGACATGTTACCACCCTTCAGCTTTTTCACGCATGTCCAAAACATCTTTTTATTGAGAACAAAGTCATTCGTCAATTTTTCATTCTTCTCTTTCTCACATTGCATTTTACTTTCACGCACAACACGCTTTGCATTCGCTCGCATACTTTTATATTTAAGCAAACATGCATCTCGAAAATCGCCATATGAATCCTTAACACTCAAAAAGCACAGATATGCTTCTTTCTTTAAACGTATAGCCTCCTTCACATTATCATTCCACCAATCATCTTTCATTCGTACACCTACTTTCGATACACCGCATGTTTCAGTTGCACACGTTACTACACAGTCCCTGAAAGTATTCCACTCACTAGCTAGATCTTCAAAATTCTCTGAGCAAATGGGTAAAACGGTATTCAATTTATTAATATATTGCAGTCGGACCTCTTCATTCTGCAATCTGGGTGAAATTGAAGGAACACGAATGCGAGGAAGACCGAGGAATAAATGGATGAATATTATTATGAAATAGTCAACCAATTAAATTGATTTACTGGATGGGTAACTTCATTTGTTATGCATTTTTCGATTATTATCGCTGTTATGCAGCTATGGATTAATCTATAAACATATATCACTGTTTATCGGATCTTACGCATGTGAGTGTATTAACTGAAATATGCAGTAACAAATGATTTTACTCCTGGCTTGTATTGTTGTTTATTTTACGACCATTATTGTAGTTACAGTATTCCATGACAATTGTTAAATGTTTTGCTCATTGTTGTCAACATAGCGTTGTGGAATTTAATCGTGTTGTCTGTGTGTATTGGTATGACATTGTCATCACATGAGGATGTACATATGTACTGATGTGCGTGGACCTTGTGCGAAGAGACGTATGAATATTATGTGTACAATGCTTTTGTGTTGCCTCTCACAATACAAAGTTGTGAATAGAGCTAACCATGATCAACATGCACGTTACTACCTAATTCTTTTTTTATATTACGCGATGTTAATATTTAATGAATCAATTGGTTGAAAAACACGAAAACCTTGTAATAAGTTGTTACATCATGAGATAATACATACATTCGAAAAAATAAGTTGACATCACGTGATTTTATTACGCGTAAACTGTTATTTTTGCTGTTGAGATTTGAGTGCGTAATGGAGCGAATGAATGTGTGTTATTACTACTGGTAATATTCGGTGTGAAGCACATCGTATTGGTTCTGTATTTAACTTATGCTTGAACAGTGCATGCTTCGTATTCAATGAATCCCTACATCTAGACAACGCTGCTTTAAGGTGGATTTATGCAGCCAAAATTAAAATTTACATTAACTTTAACATTTACATTAAGAAGTTAAATGTACGTAAGAGTATGGAGTGCTTTATGCATTCAGCCAACACTAAACTAACATTAACACTAAACTAGAAAGATGACCAACTTCCAACTTTGAAAAGTAAATGTTAATTTTTTCCACTACTGCGCAAGTTCAAAACGTACTGTTGATTGAGACGACTGTCAATTTTCATGTGCCTTTGTTTGCAAGCTTATGTATTGAATTTAACGTGACGTGTTTATTATTAAATTTGTTAAAGTGGATCGACAACAAGATTGTATAAATAAAAACAGAGGTTACATTGTTATATCGCATATGTCAAACTCATAATTGTTCATTTGCGCATGCGTAGCGCAAGTCTGCATAAATGCTCCTGCTTAGTTTTAATGTGAAGATGCAAATGTTAATTTTAAAGTAAGTTTAGTTGAGGCTGCATAAATCCACCTTTATCGGCCGATCTGTGTGTTACTTTTCGGTCTGTTGGTAAGCGAGACACTTCAGTGAATAGAGAACACAGACGTACAGTCCACAGGCGTAGACACGGTACGAGATATTAAGGGCTTCATATAAGTATAAGTATATTACAAGTAACTATATAACATATTATATTAGCTAGCAATGATTGTAACAATATTCCTGTTTATTGTACACTAATGTCGACGATTAGTTCATTCTCGCGCATGTCTGTTAAACGTTTCGGATGATTTATGAAATGGCCGTGGTGTATTTTCACATACTAGAGTCTAGTGCATGTGTATTTGTGTATATGAAGTTGGTACGCCACTGGGTCGAGGCAGACAGACGTAGCTAAGGAATGCACTCGCCACCGAACCCTGAGATATGACGACTTCCGCTCCTGGCTCGCACTAGAGCTATCGAGGGCCCAGGTCAGGGGTACCCGTACCCACAATCCATCTCTATATTAAATATGCCGCACTATTGGAAATCCCTGTCGTACACTGTTCTTTTCATCGTGGCAATTCAACGTTGCCAAATCTTCGCCGCACAGATATAACCTGAGCGACAGAAATCTTTCGAAATAGTTCTTGATAACGCAGGTAGCTTAATGGAGAATATTCAACAATATATAATTGATATTTTTACTTATACAACTGGAAATTACCACTTGTTTTTCTTATAACCTGAGTTATTACAAAAAAAATATAGATTATCCGAATAATACAAAAAAAAACTACCATTGAAAACGTTTTTATGCTGTCTGGTTCCATGAAGCGTCACGAGAATGTACGAATAACATTATAATTCGTAAATATATAACCTGAGTTAGTGACGCGTCTAATAATAATTGTCAACCTTGACAGACTAACTGAACTGAGACACGACTGTCGCTAATTTTCATTGAACTAGTATAAACATGCATATTTCATTTTATACCTTTGGCTATTAAAAAAAGCGTATTAAACCGCGTACATTTTTTTCCAAGATTATATCACATTAAATTACACTCGTCAGTAGCTACTGTGGGTGTTAAACGGCAATAAAACTATAAAGTTCCTGATTGGAGTATTATTATGTTATAAATTATTCTGCGGTTTCGGAATATTTTATTCATATCTGACAGATTTCAATAACAAAGTTCTGTCAAAACGTGTTTGTTTTACAGACTGATCATATTATTAAACCATTCTTCCAATTAAAATAATTGTTAAATTCACGCTTTGTATAACTTTATAAATATTAGTATAATCATTTGTGTTGGCTATATTTATTGTTGTTTCCTTCACGAGATTAGAGTTGCTATATTCGTCTGTTTCACACACTGCCCTCCTTGTTACGGTCCTGATTGTAATTGTCATTTCATACCATGACCCACACAGGCCTGAACACATGGCATCGCCGTCGTCGGATCGATACATCTTCTTTCGCCGCGAGCCCCTCGTCCAGATTCACTATCGCCATTGAGGGCGACATCAAAATGCATGGGCCATGGTACCCATAGGGGGCGTGCGCGGGGCGAGGGTGGGCGGAGGGAGGAGATAAACGCCTTCTCTGTTTTTGTTAGCACATATCCGCTTTAACATTTTATCAAAGTTAATTAACGCGACTCATGATACAAGGATTAAATCAAGTATTTGTAGTATAATATACACCTAACCATTGTTTGTTTCCAAAATGCATTCAATTTTACCAACCTGTATTCACATATAACACATTAATTCTTTTATTATTAACCAGTAATATTTGTAATGTGATTTACATTTGATTGTTCAATGATTAATTAATTTAAAAAGTAACTAAAACAATATTTTATTTCGTGAGTCTTCTTTATAATTTCTGTTTGATTTGTATTTTATTATTACGGCGAGTTGTATTTTATTTTCTGTTTTGATCTGAGATTATACGTAATCCGTGTTCTTGTAACCTGACATTAGCGAACTAATAGTCTGAGATCATCTCTAAGTGAAAGATGAGCATAATCTGTTGTTTTTCTCTGAACAATTACTCTTTCTGACACTGTGTTAGTTAAATTATGACTATTTCTTACCAAGTGTACATGAAGTAATGTTTATTTCAATTTAAAACTCGCGTTTCCTAGTTTATTCTGTAGAATTATCGTGCATTCCGTGAAATATCTGTGATCAAAGCTTTGCGACTATGTGCGTTGGAGCGACTGTAAAAATGCGAAATTGTTAATTTAGCTGGCAGCTCTTCTACCGGTGATCCGTAGGTACAGGCGCTGAGGCTCTCATATTAAAAGAAAACTGTCATAAAAGAACTTGCCGGCTCTTAATTGTGCGCTAATTACGTTAATATCGTCTTTACGGTTCGACCTCTTGACACGGTGTCGTTCATAAATCCACCTTGCTGCACTGTATATAAATAAGGTAAAGTATAGCGTAGGGTTCACATCTATTGCTTCTGGTAATCTGTTAAATAATCCATCGTTATAAATACACTGTATTTCTCTGACCGCTATCCTGTGTCAGTACTGATGCTGATTGTTAGTTATAAATGATAGTTTGTAAGGATACTACCATACCTACTAGCTTTGTGTTTGAACTTAGCCTAGTTTACTTGTACACCGGTAGATATATGTATTGTATATGCCCGATTGGGCATTCTGTTCGCGCGGCATTAAACAATGAGCGTAAACGTATCACATTTGCATGTTAATCAATCAGGGGGCCTGTCAGCGCGCGAACCATCCGGAGTATGAACCGGAGGCTCCGGGGTGGGCGTCATCTCACCCGGGTCCGAGTGGCGATTAGGGCGCAAGGAGTCGTCGGGTGGTGGTACCTCCTCTCGCCTGACAGATAATCAATATCTGTAGCCAGCGGACACTAGCCCATACTGCACACTCAAACATACATATACGTACATATGTATGTATATACAGTGTACAGACACTAACACACGTATATATACATATATATATATCATCATACACATGAACTACATCAGTACTACCTAGTCACATACACATGTATGGTCACGTGTACAGAACCGGACTTAGCCCGTCGACAATGCCTCCATTTTTCATGACACTACGCCCGAATTCATGACGCATTATGATTAAATTCTGAATACAAAATGTAACGGGTATATTACATATACAAGTCTGTAGTTGATTAGAATATCGCCATAACATTCAGTATTTGTAAGATTGGTGTGATATAAACACAACACAACACTACAGCACATACATATGTAGGAATCATCTCTCTCTCCTCCCTCTCTCTCTCTCTCTCTCTTTATATATATATATATATATATATATATATATATATATATAATGTATAAATCAATTGTACACGTGTACATTTTGCTGCGTATATATGTGTGTTTATCAATTGAGCTGATTTGTGCCGGCAGAACTGAACTTTATGAACATTTATTGTTTAATTTCTAATCTAATCAGCGACTGTATATATGAAAATCTAATATGCATGAAATTATCTCGTTTGCTTTAACGCCCTATATTGAAACTCAATTGCGTCCAGGTTAATGGGAACACTTAACTTTGGTTCAATTTTAGAAACGTTCGATATAAATATGTTGCGCAAAAAAATTCATCGTTAGTGATATCAGTTGTACTGCGTTCAATCTCAGATGTTTATCGATCCATTTCTATTGAACCATTTCTCGATATCGCGAATAAGCCACAGTAAATACAAGTGAACAATTGCTGCAGCAAGCGACACGCCACAGTGCGACAGACATACAACGGGCGGGTTGCTTGTTCACAAATTCAATAAGTTTCATTGTCTTACTCGAATCCCCTCGTCCTGTAACTCACCCCACCATCGCGCGCCGGTGCTAGTGGCTCACCCTATATAATGCCGCTAGTGTAGAATGAACAGAAACCTCGGTCGGTGAACGGGGTTGGGGGGGGGGGGTGCCTGGTCCCTATATTCGCGTCGATTTACGAGCTATAAGGGTTAATGGTTGGCTTACATTAGAACACTGGATTGTTAACTTCTGCGAGGCGAAAGTACTGGTGCGGTCGCTGGATTTTCTACTTGCACAATTCTACTTCATCTTCGTCCTGTGCCGCAACAATCCTCGTATTCTTCCACTTTCAATTCCCGTAAAGACCGATTGGAATCTTCAAGGTGCGTCGGGAAATGTTAATCAGATGGATGGTGAGTCGATATTTTGGTTTAGTTACCAACACGGGATATTCTCTGGATCAGAGCCAGTGAAATGAACCACGCCTAGCCCACGGACATGTTTTATACGGTCCATTGAATGGTTAACAGCGGGGCAAAAATTTATTTTGGTGGGAACAGGAAATTATCAGTGTAATGTATACTCGATTATATATATTCTTTATTCACAAACAGTAGCAGAATGAGAACACCTATAACTATATGTTAATTATAAACACTTATCGTCTTAAATTATTCTTGTATTTTATTTATTTTCATGTAACTTTACAAATAACAATTGCAAAATAGAATCATGTTTTGTATTTGCTAGTTATTTTCTTAATCAGCATCAATGTTTATCATTCTGTTACGACATTGCTTCTGTATAATATCCGAAATGATAAGTCCGTTTAAAAAAAAGTGGAACATATTCAGCAAACATTGGCGAGCATTATACCATTACGGTGCTGTACGTTAACGTATAATCTGACTGAAAGGTGTTTAGTACATACAGTAAACCAGAGAGGAGTCTATTTAGTTCGGTTTGAATATGAGAGGGAATGGTGAACGCATGCGCATTGAATGTGGTGACATGAATCGCATGGCTTTGTTTTGCGATATAGAATAGACACGTTCATACTGGAACTCTTGTATAAATGTATGTATATATACAGGGGGTAGTGCTTTTATATAGTGGCTTGTGCTATTGTAAACGCACCGTAACAAACTCACACTGTACATATATATAGTTAATCAATAATACCGACGTTTTGCAATAAGGGTAACACTTACACTACCCTCCACATATGCACACATTACCTAATCATCTTCATTTACTGTGTACTATACCGTGATCCATAGCTCACTGTGATCAAAGTAATTACGCACAATTCATAATACATACATAGCTACAAGTGTATTATATGATTTGCTTCAATAACTTGATTAATTCGCTTGTGTATACACAAAAGACACATATTAATAACATGCTATTACAGTATAAAATATCACAAAGTATGCGAAGATACTATTATATATTTTAAAATGCTATTAATATAATTTTTTTAGTTACAATTAAGAGTTACCTGGTTTCGAATAATAATAATTTGACTGATGTTCTCATTTATGATTAAATACCTGTCAATTAGGTGACAAACAAAATACCAACTTTATTTATAATTCATTTAGAAAAGACATAATTGTTATTGACGTAATCCGAACTGTACGCCGATAATCTTAATCTAATCAGTACCTACAATAGTACTATATTAAAATTACATTCTAGATATACGATTATTTATAAATATATTGTTACTACGCAGCCGTTGATACGATACTAATCCTATCGTATTACATTAATTTGATTCAATGCAACACTACACTGCTGTTTGCCTTTGCAGCGATAATGGCATAATAGAAAGGAACTGTTGATAAGCGAAACAAGGCGATTGATAAGAAGTATAGTGAGTTATCAAGAACGTGGAGGAAGTATTTTATAAACAATGATCTCACCCATATCAAAGTATATTTTATCAATTTTGAACTGTTCTCAGTTTGTATATTTTAACAGTATATTTCACTGAGGTGATTCGTTCTTTTAAAAGTAATAACTTTAGTCTGCATGTACATATGTTTATATCATTGTATAAGCTCTGTTCAAATAATGAATACTTTATATACGTTTCGTACAGTTCTTTGACAAATATCAACTGATTCTGTGGATAGCTTTCATATTTTTGTTATACAAGCAAATATGTTAAAACTTTCGTGAGAATTATAGGTGCTAATACATTCGTATACAATTACAATCACACGTTATAATGTCCCACAACAATCGTTATCAATTTGACCGCGAATAATCTCTTATCCTGTTTACAGTATTACATTTGGTAACAGGAGTTTCAAAGAAAATATTTGCCTACATTTTGTAAACATTTATTATCAGTTAGAAGTTAATTGTACATGTGATAGGTGTTGTATATGATTAAATAAAATTAATTGAGTTCTACGTGTGAAATGTTTTTTTAGATTTTTAAGTATCAAATAGAAACTAGTTAGGCTAGTACTATATTCAAAAGATTGTCGTGTACAAATTTAAATTACCTATATATGTGTGTTTAAACAAGCTATGAATAAATTGTATAGAATTACTATGTTCGTGCTATCATATTTAGTATTTTTAGTAAATTAATATCGCTAGCCTATATTTAACGTGTACCGGTCCGAAAATTGTGTAAATTTGTTACACACATGAATGTAAATCAATGTTATCAACGATTTCGAATCTAACACACTGTTGAGCTTTACTCTAGCTTATTTCACACTGCGCACGGACAGTGGCGCCGACACGGTATTATTATCTACAGGGGCTTACAGATAACAATCAAAGCTATGCTTCGGGACTGTTGATTGAATTTCCCTTTTTATTAACTTAATTGTACCAAGAGAAACATGACTATTTGATATAATTGTAGTTTGGTTAGAATATTTTTGAATGTAATTAGAAGCAGTCACCGCTAACAGTTATTGTGCTGTTGTTGTTGAGTCGGTAAGTCAGGTAATCATGGGTCCAGTTGAGCGGCGATGAAATCATAAATTATGTGTAACTCGTGGTCGCTGATTTATGCCATATTAAGCGTCTCTTTTCCCCCGATGCATAACATTGAACATCGATCATTGTAATGGTGGGATATTATGTGTACGCGCGCGCGCGCGCAACCACACTCTGTTATTACACAGTGTAAACCGGTCCGTAGTCTCTATCTCACTGTAGTGTGTAGCTCCTGCTTTACCACTAGCCAATACAGCACTCCCGCTATCAATGTATGTACCTGCACATTCAAGTACGTAATTCACACTTGAAAATCTGCCGATTATGATGGTTCTTTCCTTTAATCCATCAGCTACAAATATACGAAAACCGGCAAGTAAACTTCTATCATTAACAAATTGCATCAGCAGTGGATCCTACAATAATTTAAATTGTATTTTATTCTCTGTGTAAATAAGAACAGAACTGTGAACATTGTTCTCCTTTTCCAAACACGGATCCGAATGGATTCTTGCGCAATGCGGATACAGATTATGCATTCATCTTCGCCTCTACACTGCATTGTTTCAAATTATGTGACACTGACGATATGAGACTTTGTAGAAAGTAAATATTCACCATGGAATATCACAAATGTCAGATAATAACTAGTTTGATTTTAAACTTTTACTTTATACTTACAAAGTTATTGTGTTTTTTTCCTGTACTAGTCACTAAAAACTGTTGGTAATAATAGTGTTACACTAAACAAGTTTAGTTACAAACCTAAACTGTCAGCACCGCCCTGTTAAAGCAAGAAGCTACTGAACTTTTGACAGCGTACTGTACAGTTACATGAGAAGAAAATTACTGTAATTTCAGAAGGTAACAAACGGAATCATTCAAAACTTAACTGGGTAACTCCACTTATATTTCATACATGTAGGTACATATAACTAACTATGTATCGACAACTATTAACAGTACCTATAACAAAATAAATTTTAATTCATATTCAAATTACATTAAATTTGTTTGCGAATTGATTTCGTGTTTATAAATAGATTTGTGAATATTAATAATTGAAGAACTATGTTTTTTTTACAATTGGAAAAATAATAATCCTTAATAATAAACATGTCATGTCAATATATATATTTTCAATAAAAAGTGCAGAAATTGTCAGTGTAGAGAATAATTTAAAAGCCATTATATTGGAAACATATATTTTTATCGAGAACGAACATGGTATTCACCATTAAACATCGCCCACGCGTCACTGTTTCAAACACTTCAGTTTGCAATAAACAGTGGAATACTGATAAGGATAATAATAAAGTAACAACGGCCTTATCATCGGCGATAACAGATAATAAAATGATTACAAGAAACTGAGTTAACGGCACAGATAAATATGTACGTATACACAGTCGAAATGTACCGTACTGGTAGACACCTTGAATCTCTTACATTGGCAACACTGAAAAAATTTGACTATGTACATACTATTACTAATTCACCATATTCTAAAGCCCCATATATCTATTTTTATATTAGCAAAACGAATGCAGTTTTTCATGAAATACTCTTTGAATCATATTTGTTCGGCGCGATATTCAGAACTTACCGGACAGCGGGATTTGTGTTTCCAAAAAAAGAAGCAAAAGTTAAAAATTTATCGACGAATCAAGGATTACAAATACTGTTGCCGAAAGCGTCCACTGCGTCTACTAGTGAATAACAACGTGAAAAAGTAATGTGAATTTCTTTAGGAAAAAAAAGGAAAGAAAAAAACTGGCCAAATCCCCGTTTTCCATGGTAATAGGTTCGGTCTGAGGCATGCGTCAGGATCCCCGTTCGTATCCCGATCGTGATATGAATTTCTCATTTGCCGTGTTCGCGGTCGTCAGATCGATATGCAAACCCCCACCCCCCGCGAGCGCACAGCATCGCTACTACATAGGTAGGTACCTACGCGGTTACAAAAATGAAACTGACGATCCTGGAGACGATGAAATACTCGTGGCTTCCGTGCTTGCTTCTGTCGCAATTTAACACGAATATTGAAGGTTAGCTTAAGGAGCACCGTCATACGATGTTCTCACTCCTAATCAGTCGCTTCTTATTACCTCAATCTCTTGCACAACCCTCACCAAACCTCACTCTTACGTCTTCTTCTTTATGCCTCTATCCTCTACAAATCCTACACTTCGTTCCACTTACACAGGATAAAGTTTCTTTCAAATACTTACACACCCACTATCTTTATTTAATTTTTCTTCCAAATTAACTTCTTTTATTTTGTGATGGAATATAAGCATTACTACGTTTAATTTTCATATTGTTATGTAATATTTTCTTTTATTAAATACTAAAATAAGACAAACTTCGTCACTGTTTACATGTTATCTGCTAGATTATGCTTAATTTAAAATTAGCAATGACATAAGAAACACAATAACATATGTGTTGATTTTATGAGTTGAGGCAATACTGCAGTTTTCCGAATTTCAAAATTATCACAAACAGTAACATGCCACCTGATACATATTAATTGTCATCGTGTGTAGATTTGAATGCAAAATAGAATTGAAATAGGTACATATGTTTGACATAATTTACGTTATCTTTTTTTATGACGTCTGGCTTGCGCAACATCCGAATTGCCTACGTGACGTTTGATAACCACATTGTTTCTATTCGTCAAACATCACTAACGTTTATTACTATCTGTATTTATAAAAATATTATAATCGAAATTATCTTTGAAACATAATAAACATATCTGTTATTCATGCATACATATATACTATCGCGATCTATAATTTAATTATTATGCATCCGTTGGATATTATTATTATCTAGATTTTTAACTGAGAAATATTTCAAAGAAACATTTATGATTTTTACATTACATTACAAACATTCTAATGAAATCATGTGTTGTTATTAGTTCGCTAGAATTCAATACCATTCCGTTATCTCTTCACCAGAAGCCGTGTCATCTTCTCAGAATGTAAATGAAACGGAGACAAAACTGTCTATTGTTCAGCTTTACGTGCAAGTGGACAATCCACATGCACATTATGGTTTGTGTTCACAGAACTATACACTCTGGAACAATGGCAAATAATTGTCAAATGACTAACGGAGAGGTATTGAATTCAACGCTAGAATTTATTCTAACATTTCATAAACTTGCACCTTGTACTTATAGTCTCAGAGACATTAAGCCATAGAATATGTTTTAGATTTTAATTGATAATTATCACTTTATTAGTTGGATACTATTTAGATATACAGATCAGTTCGGTTGAATATTCATATCCTGATTACGCCATCATCTGACTTGTCACGCGCCAAATGAACACTCCATTATGTCCGGTCAACAATTTGCGTCTCATTTGAGTGGAAAGTGATCCCGTTTATGGTTGAAAGCTGGCCATAAATGAATTAGAAGAAACAACACCCGTACGATACATTATCGCCCGTCAACCCCGTGTGTGTGTATGTGTGTGTGTTCTATTACCCACAACGGATTGCAAATGATTCTGTATGTTCTCTATGTGCATCCATTATTCATCAGGCCATGTACTTTGTCCAATAGACTTTCGGGTCGCTTTTTATATGTTGCGTCCCAATATACTCACCCTCCAACAGATGACCGGCAACTTTAACGTTCAATAATGCATAAAGAACCCCCCTACCGCACCCCGTAACAACCAGACAGCTTCTACGGTGTTGATTTAAATCAGATACTATCTGATATGATATATGTGCTTGTTCTGTTCGTGCATATCTTGAAAATATTCCACACGTACATGTTTAATTTAAAAGCAACATCACAGCAATCCTTTACTTCCTTGCATTGAAATAATAATTTAATTCCAATTGTTTCAGAATCGGAGGCTCTCTTTCGTAGAACATCGATGATGTCGTCTTGAACTATTGGTAAGTGACAGCAATTTTCCTAAGTAATCCGGTGAATTCGGATATAGTTAGCATAATTATATAAATTTTTATAATGTGTAAGGAATTATTTGAAATTTGAAGAGAATAAAAATGATCACTAGTACGTAATTCGTAATTTATATGAAACACTAAGTAATGCTATATAATAATGTAGTTAAAATTGCACAGTGCTTATTTGAGGTGCAATTATATAAAGATTTACGTACATGACAGAAACGAAAAAAAATATGTGTTAACGTTTTAATTGCACACATTGTCACCTGTTTCTTAATCGGTTTGAAATTCGGCAACATATAAAAATTATTAACACACTTTTGAGCTTGCATGGTCTTTATTCAGAAAACAATGTCTAAAAATCAGTTTACCTGATGAAGACAACAGATTAGAACTGTCGAATCATTGTATTTTTAGATATTGTTTTCTAAATAAAGAAGATGGAAGTTCAAGAGTGTGTTTGTTTATTTATATAAAAATTATGATTATAAATTACATCAATTCATAAGGTGACCAATTGGCTGTTTATAAATATGAATAGACAAATTTCACAGGTAATATTATTAAAATAAATTCAAAGTATATTATAAATTTTATTATTCGTTTGCCAAAATGTCACGTTTATAGGCATTATCAACGTTATTACTGAAATTAATTAAATTAAATTGCATTTTAATCATTATACATATATACACTTTTACAAATAAAAAATCAAATCGATGTATGTTAATTTGAAACATATCTAAAGGTTAATAATAGATAAGAAAACATTTTTTTTTCAAAAATATTGAATACATTGCAAATGCATAAGAAATTAAATTATATTAACAAATTGTGTTCATGAATTGATATATAACACGGTAATTTAAATTTCTTTTTATTAAAATGGTTAAATGTGATTAGTTGAATAATGAATAGAATTTATAATATTTAGTGAAAAATCTATACTAAATATGACAGCAACGTATTACCGCATTATAAAATACACTTTTATGGCAGTTTTTTAAGTATCCTATAAATTGTAATTCGCATTACATAATCTTAAACTAACTTATGTATGAGGTAAGATGGTAAACTATCAACATTATAGCGAGTATAAATCGTTTCACATTCATGCAAAATCATAATTCATAGTCTCCTTTGTACAAAGCCTGGCAAATTATTTGTCAATTACTCATCGAAAGCATCACGTGTTGACAACTGACAATCACTTGTACGTATTTCTATTTTGACATGATATATGTGTGTAATGGTATGGGACATCTCCAAAACTATCAGCTGACTATGTGGACTGTTCATTATGATTTGTCATAGAGAAACAGAAGAAGAAGAAGAACTATACAGGCACATTCACAATAACATATCATCCGTATGTAATCCATTAGTGTAAGTATAACCTATATATGTATATATAAGTCAGAGTGAAGACTGGAGTGCGCATTGGTATAACACTGTTGATGATTTAGACTGTGGAACCATCATTTATCACCGTGCCCGGCCGCCAAAGCTTTCGTAATTAACTAAATAATACGTTCGTACTTTCAGCTGTCAGTTGCTTACTATTATATTTCTCACCAAGCACAATTATTTTTAATAATCACATCTTCTGTGCTGCTGTAGGTACATCTTCGTTCTTACATCCATATACTTATTCATACCCAGTCGTTATTCTTTGTGTTTATGACCAAATACACTGCCATCTATGAGTTTTAACTTTGCAACTCCATTCAGTCCAGTAGCCTTATGTCAGATGTCACGTGACGCGCGCTATATAATGTACACGAACAATAATTGTAAAAACGAAATACAGTTGTGTTATAAAATAAACGACGAGAAAAATTGGCTATGAAGTAAATTACAAAAATGTTATTTAACTACTCTTAACCTTCATTTTGTGAGTATCCTTGTTGAATTTCAAATTTGCGTAAAAAGTGTGTTGTTTATGAACAATGATAAATATCTGGGAACAATGTAGCCAACTGAAGCTGTTCCCTGCGTATTATAAACATATTTTTCGGTAAATAACAAGAAATGATAAACAAATTATGCGCGTATTTAAATAATTTAACATAATGACGGAAAGACACAACGAGCACTTTGTACCTTTATAATAAGTAAAATTTTAGAAATCGTGTTTACTATAAATTGAAAAGAATACATTTTCATTACATGATAGTCTGATAACAATTTCCATAAGTGATGCATAATGTATAAATAATAAAATAAACACATTAATATATGACATGTAACGCAAGAATGTACATACTGTTAATTTGATTTTTACAATAAAAATTCATTGAATACTGAATAAATACTTGTACATGCGCGAGAGCATTCATAAAACTAATGAATTATTATTATTTTTATTTGGAATTATGTAATAAAAATAAATTTTAGTTTATGTAGTATGATATATAATTTTGTTTGAACAATTTAATTACGTTAATGGCTGTTTCACAATATATTCGAAGGATTACATATCACACCAGTATTTTAATGAATACAGAACCACAAATGATTAAATTTAGAGTCAAAACTATGGCCGTATATGGAAGAAATAGAAATAAAATTCAGTCAAAGTCGTCCAAGAAATTGTTAATGTATATTCAATCAGTTGAGTTGGACATAGCGTTGTGAATACATTTCGAAAATCGACTAAATGATACTGAACTCTGCATTAACACGAACAAAAATCATGTTAGATAGGTAATGCGTATAAAAACCTAGAAATTAATTAATTAATTACGGAATTGAAAGCACAAGTATGTTTAATTATGCATTTTGGCTACTTTGCAAGTAAATGAGACGAGATTTATTAACGGATTATGTTCTGAATTTATTAATAAGGCTAAGACACAACATCTCGGTTTCAAAACAAGCAATAAACGTCTGGTAGTGCAGCGGAACAGATACTTATCACCTAGTATCAAAGTTTGTTACATATGTATTAACCTTGTATCACCTTTATATATATATATATATATATATATATATATATATATATATATATATATATATATATATTGACGTCGCACTATAGCAGAAAAATAGTATATTATACAATAATGTAAACAAGGTAATATTAAAATGAATTATAGCGAACATTTTCTCGTTAATTGCTCACGATAACATAACCAAAGTTTTGAGTACCTGTCATATATTAGAGACATGTATACAAATAATAATGTACATTACATTACGCATGTTTTGTACTAATTTGTGGCTAGCTAGGTTAGTAGTGTAGTTAATGCAATAATTGTCGGCAGTAATCCGTGTCCTTCGTTGAAATTTATTGTTCTTCACATCGAGTCGTCCACACCGCGCGCACATACATGAATCGTTAAAACTGTGTGCGCGCTTTAAAATCATCGTAAATTCACCATACCAAACCTCGACATACTCTCTGCACTGCACTGCACAGAGCGCAGACGTATTGACACTATAACATGCCTTGTATGTTGGCATTTTTATTATTGCACAGATAAACATGCTTTTAACATTAATATGTGACTTTCAAGAACACAATTTATATACCGCTGACTACTTTCAAACATTGCAAACCTGAGTGTTCAGCTATCATCGCATATTAATTGCAATTTCAACATCGTTTCAACAGTAAATAAATCAATATTTCCTTTGTAAAAAATGCGGCGAATACATGTCTCTATTATATGACAAGTGCTAAATCACAGACGACTTGTGAATTGCTATTGTCGCTATCAAGGATTTGTTGTTTGCATTCTTGATCGGTGTATTATAGCGGACACGCGAGATTAATAATGTACGTAAATTAGTCAACTTGATCATTGTTCACTTCAGGGACACGCTTAATGTTTGTAACTTTTGTACTTTTCCAGTTTATCGAGAGTAATTATTGTATACCGTATCATCATTTACTTGTTAATCGTCATTACATATGTACGTATATATGATTGCTTACTTGCACGTTAGAACTGGTTAGGAAATGATCAGCCATACACGTAGTATGTACAAACATACCTTACCTACTAGTCGATGTTAAGTTCATAGAGTTCAACTAGAAAACAAGAAGTTTTTCGATTAAAAAAAAAAGCATTTCGTGTTGAACAAGTGTAGTAGTGAACGAGCACAGTATTTTGAATGGTTGAACCGTGTTCGATATCAGTGTACACGCATTCCTGAGCGTGTTTTCATAAGCATTCATATCTGTCCGAGTGTAGTTTCTGTTCTGGAGTTATGCCGTGTGTTTGACTGGGCGGTGTGGTATGTCTGCCACATGATCTCTGCTTTACACTACAGAAACTACAACACTACTGGAGATGCTAGAGTTTGTAGGAGTCCATTACTAACAGCTACAGTTACTCACTTTACTTTAACTTTTGAATATTTATTGTAGAAAATCATGTAATACTTCTAAAGAACATAAATCTTACACTTAGAAAATCACAGAAGCTGAACAAATTCTATGACGGTTGACCTTCTACATAGACATGCTTTCTGTGACTCTGGCTGCTTTCTAAGCGTCACAATACCCATCAACATTTACTCATGCACACGACATGACTTTTTTTGTGTTGTTTTTTCGTTGGTATGCAAATCAAACTGGGACTTTGTTCGCTCAAACACAATTTAGATAAAGCGTGATTGTCAAATTATTTTCACCTGTATATGCAAGGCTAGATGTGTGTTCTCACATTTGGATACAACTTTGCGTTAATCTGATAAGTACTTTGGAATATTCTAGAAGTTCCACAATAATCTTTATCAGCGTATACGAGTTTTGGGACGCAACCGTGGCTGTGTGTTGCGCATGTCTGTTGTATTTCGCGCTGGTAACTAGCGCTTTTGTCTGCCGTTCTCAAACAATCCAGTTTATATTCATCCGTTATAAAGTATAACTCAATATTTGTACCATGGTTAATAATTAACTATACTTATGTTGTATATGTTTGATTAAGTTTTTATATTCTTATATGTAGTGTGTATGAACATATTATTTTCGTTCATTATGGTTATATGTGAGTTTTCGGATCATGGTCACCTTGATTACTACCGTTATTCTCGCCCTTATTATCTGTTGACTTAAGCACGTCGCGACCGGTTTGTCCATCGAGTATGAAATAAATTATTCACCGTACCGTTTGTATACGAACGTGGCAATACCTGTTAAGGTAACTCACCACTCCATACTTAACATAATAATCATAATTGATTCCTTTATTATCCTTTTAGCTGTACACATACATATGTGCTTACGCTAGTGTAGCTGCCTTGTCCTATATCCATATATTTTTGTAATTGTGAATATTTTCAAGGCAACTGATGGTATACCTTGTCAACCGTTGTTAATAAAAAAAAACTGTACATATTTTTGCCAAGAGTACTTAAAATAATAAAACTTTGTTTATGTTGTATTTTTTTAATACACGTAGAGAGCCTTCAAATTTATCTGGAATTTTTAAAAGAAAACTGATATTTTTAAAATACATTTTTATACTTTTGTTTTATATTTTTATTATGTTCAAAAACAGTGTACTAATATTGAATTTAAATAGAATCTGGTTAAATAGATGGATTCATTAGTTCACTGATACGTAATAGATATGGATTATCACGTATTAATTACCAAATTAATTTAGCATCTGATTGAACAGTCGAGAATTTTAACAAGATGTTATATATTTTCAAAATCATAATTATCCGTAATTTAATCAAGGTAAAAAACATTAATATTTTGTGAAATATCTTGTTTATACACATAAAATACATTTGTTGTTTTTGAATCACTTACTATCTTATGCCAATAGCCTGATGTCAAACAAAACAGATGACGTTCAGAGCCAGACGTTTGGCAAGGATTAACTTAATCCCATTCCAAAGACAATGTGGTGAAACTAGATCGACCCACATCGATGTAGGTACGTAAATGTGTATATGCGTGATGAATCCGGGTATAAGCACATGGGGGACGCGTCAGATTTAGGAGAAATCACGGAGGCTTTAGCGAGAATTTCACGCTTTCATTCCATTGTTTTCTTATCGATATTTAGTTGACTTTGTATCACTTTCTTTTCATTGGTAGCAACAACAACTTACCGTTTGTGTTCCACGGGTCCAAAACCATAAAACTGAACCATAGTGATGATGTAAGTTGGAGAGTTGTGTTAAAGTATTTGTATTTACTGAGATTTATCCTCAAGACAAGAACACAAGCAATGGATAGTATATTTGTTATAGTATGAAATGATGCTACTTCAAAATGTATGATACACATGTTGACAATGTTGAAACTAACCAAAGTACAGATTGATGTATTACATGAACTATTGCAGTTTCCATTGAAATACACACGGATATGAATTAATTGCGCTAGAAAGGCTACCAGCCTTTAATACCGGAGCCCTAGTTACACCATTAAAAAGAAAGTCATAGAAAATATCAAATAATCGGAAGCGTTGAATAATGATATGTATGAATATCTCTCTCTTCAGCAATGCATCGCCGTCACTTTCCTCGGCTTCCTACTTTATTTATTTATATATATATATATATATATATATATATATATATATATATATATATAATTCTAGGTTATTATCATAATTTTTCCAAATAATCACTTCTTACAAGTAATCGCTCATTATCTAACTAGAGTTTGTTAAATAATCAATATTATATGCAGTTTATGTGTTACGGAACAGGTGTGTATATGGTGGTGTTAGTGGTGTTGAATATGAAACAATGTAATATTATCACACGTGCACAGCGATTCGCGCCTATGTATGACTGGTATATCTGCATATATGTGCATGTTACGTTCCATTTGACAAAACAAGAGTTCCGTAGTCAGAGTGCAGTGCACAGATGCACACTAGGCATGCGCACCACTTGGATTACAGCCACAATAACCTGCCTGGTAATGAATGGACCGCACTGTTCTACATATATGTATATAGGCGTGTGTGTAACCCGGTATCTGGTTAGCTGCAGCACCAACACCAACCACCATGCAGTTATTAACAATATAAAACAGGAAGTTGCCGCAGAGTAACTATATATATATATGTATGTGCCATACGCTATATCGTGCTCTGTATATATGTACCATATCAATACAATCAACAATATATACATATATATATATATATATATATATATATATATATATATTAATATATATATATTAATATATATATATGTATGTATGTATGTATGTATGCGTTTCGTGCATGTTCTTGTATTTAGTAGAAGCATACAGTTCAGAGTTACATACTGTTCAACGTGCGTATATCAAGTGTTCATACGGCCAGTTGTGTCGTGGGTGGTTGATGACGTCATCGGGCACGTGTTCAATGATACGATGACACTGCACCATATGTACATGCATACATACAACGACAGACTTGTGTACCCAACCCGGGGAGATTATGATACGACATAGACGTACGGGGAAGGACGAGAATTACCAAAATACACGCGTACATTAGTAAATGTACATTGCATACAATAACTACTCGCAACCACCACGCTTGATGTCACATTTCCCTATCACTCATACCCATATTTATACAAATAAATCGAATGTGATACACCATTTTAGTATGTATAGAATGAAACATGACTAATAACGTTACAAATACTTACGGTATGAACTAATAGTTTATGAATGAATAACAAGCTGTGAATGTTCTAAAGTTTAGGTGACGATAATTGAAGAATTTGCTTTTGAAAAAACCAAAGAAAATATAATTGGCAATATACAACAATTGAATGTTCAATCAGGTAGCGTTTGAATAAAAACGGATGAAACGTGAAATTCTCGAAAGTATTATTGCCCACACGTATTCTCCGAACTTCGGATTCGTGTTGTCCTGTTTGTGTGCGCAAGCTTCCACGCAATGAAGTACACGTCACATATGTCCTTTCCTGTTTCCCCATATATACATCCGTGCAAGCACAACTCCCTCCGATCCACTACCGCCAACACAAACGTCATGCGCGATATTTAGCGGGGGCGAGCACACACAAATGAAATGTAATCCTGAACTAACCCCGAACACTCCATACAATTTAAATTTCCTTCCATTGATTTTAAACTGCTGCGTCGCCCCTATGATTTTTTATTTGATACCTACTGTGATTTTAATCAAAGCATAATTGTTGTCAATGAAAACATAAGAACTTTAGTAATAGTTATATTTGACATACAGTATTGATTCAAACCGAAATGATAATATAATATGTTCTCAGTAATGTGTGAATTTTTATTTAAACAGAAGAATATCGAATGATTAATGTGTTACCAATATGAAATTGGGTTTGGAGATTCTTAAATTGCGATCAAATATCTGGTAGGTGACAGTGCGCAGGTGCAAGTAAAATTTGACATTTCGTTTATCAAAAAGCATTAATCATTTGGTGACAGGCAGCGCGCACTGAAACCAATACGGCCATTTTGTGTTATTGACATTTCGACTTGAAAACTGCGTGAAGTAATTTGTAAAGTAGCCCCAATTATGTAGTGCGTGATCATACACGATAGTTTATTAGTGGAGAGGAGCTGGCTAATAAATTTGATTAAGAGCCGAGAATTATTGAAGTGAATTTAGCCGAATTAAATTCGGTTAGAGTCTAACCTAACATGTTGATAAGTGACAATATCCAGTCTAATAGGGTGGCGAGTTATACGTGGGGCGGGGTGACTTACACTGCACGAGTAGCAGGGCAGCGGGGTGCAGGACGCGGCGGGGGGAATTGATTCTTACAGAAGGGTAGACGAGTACAGTGATTCACAAACTGTTACAGATATTATTGAAACATTACCAATATAACACGCTTTACTAATATTTTGTTTCTAATAACAAATGAAATATATATATATATATATATATATATATATATATATATATATATATATATATATATATATATATACATATATATATATATATATATATATATATATATATATATATACATATATATATATATATATATATATATATATATATATATATATATATATATATATATATATATATATATATTGAATTATGATCGTTTATATCCCTTTGTATTAATATATTTTTTGAAAATATTCTTGTAATTTCTTATACATTGTTTAAATTGTACGTTACAGTTTTCCTATATCTTTGTAAATAAGTTCTGGTTCATTAAGATGAAACTAATTTAATCTAAATTAATATAAAATTATTTGATCGGCACGCTTAATGTTTTACTCGTATGTGTTTAATTCAAACTGATATGTCACCGTTGGTGGTACAAGTTTAATTACAATAGAATACATATAAAGTAGTAATTTTATTTTACAATCAAATGAAACCTAGCGACATTATATGATGTGTTTATGTAAATAAATCGTTTGAGAATGTAAGTTTTCACATTTACTGTGCAAAAGGTTGCACAGCACTGTGTCGTGCGCGCACGTGTATGTGTGTGTATGTTATATAAGGGGTGCGGTGGAGGGTGGTGTGGGTTTTACCCTACCCTATCGCCCCGTACTTCATCATCTGTTCGTCTCCGACGTAGTCAGTCGGGCCAGCTGTCCGCCGACGCCGACGCCGATCCTGTCACACACGGTGACGCATCGCGGCGCAGTACTCAACCTCGCCCGATCTGCTCGCTTTGTTTGATGGCAACAAAGGGGCACTGATCTCCCTTGCTTGCTTGCTTGCTTGCCTGCTGCTTGTACGCCGCGCGCTCGTCCGCTCGCTCGCTCGCTCACTTCGAAAAGCAGGAAACCATTTCAATTACCATATCAATATGTATTTATGTGGAAGTATAGCGAACGACGCGCGAACGGAGACGACAAACTCGAGGGATTAGTCCTTTGCCATTCGTTTACAGTCAGGATAGCAAGTCATTGTGTCGTAACAGGACCGGCTTTGCAAAATTTTAGAATAGAAATCTAATTTAACATTATTGGTGTATAAACATTGTTTAATTTAAATCAAAATACATATATGTCTTTAGGAAAACATTTATGAAATATAATCAAACAATTCTTGAGTTGCAATCTAGCTAAAATCCTAATGAGTTGCATTCATATGCTGAGAAGATTCTACAGAGCAAATATCACTATGAAATTTTGAAACTTTTATGAGAGAAACTCTAATTTAATGTCTTGTGTTTTATGTAAACGCTGAATATATTGGTTAAGATCAAATTTCAGTTCACGCATGTGTTCAGAAGCCGGCACTGTCTATGTTTGACAATCTCCACCAATTTGAACGTTTGCCGATGAGATTTTCCGGAATTATTATCCACTGCCTGACAAAATGACAACTGTCACGATCGCTGTTTGTTTTATTGTTAGTCGCGGCTTTTTCACTGTGTCTGCTTCCGTTGATCTCTGTTGAATCAGATGCAAGATTTATATCATTATCTCTTCATCATTGCGGATTAAACAGTAAGTAACTCTATCAGTTTAAATGTGAGCACAGCTCACAATAGTGGACTGAGTATGATTCTTTTTATACAAATATGTATATTTTACAGATGATTATATTTTACATTTAGTTAAAGGATAAAAGTATGTCACGGCAGTATGTGAACAAAAAGATGTACTATTGTTACTAGAAAAAAGTAAAAGTTACACCATTGAAATTTGAAAAGTTTGACAATATGAATAATTTATATACGCACATACAAAACGGTTTAAATATTTAACATTATCCAGATATGATAAGGACGTTATTTTTAACAAGTCAGAATATATAAATAAGTAGAATATAATTCTGTATTCCATGAAGTAACTATAAGCTTGCCTAACAAACCGGAAAATGATTCTCCGAAGCATAGTAATATGTTGTCACAATACCAAGTAAAGACGAATATTCCAAACATTTCATTAATTTCATCATTAACATATCCTTGAATTGTTATTTTTATTATAAATTGTATCTGATAATTTGCAATTATAATATTTGGCGTCATAATATTGAATCATAGCAGGTTTTGTTTAAAATGCATGTTGCATTATGGGTAGCGGGATAATATAACCTCCAAGTTTTGCGTTATTTAAAAATCATTGGCGCGCTGTTTACACATTCTAATCGGTGGGTATAAGATAAACCACGACACCGGAATATCACGCCCTAACCTTTAATTACGTGCTCCCGGTGCCGCCCACGTGCACGTCACTGCTAAAACATACAATGTACGCGCTGTACAGTGGCGTATCAAAATTCTCGTAAACTGAGTAGAGTAACATACGAATAGCCGAGGAAAAAATCTAGTACCCAACAAAGTATTTTCACAGTATTCTATTTTCCAAGGTTTTATCTAATAACACTATATGTATTACAAATAAAATAAGAATTTATTCAGTTACAAACTATATTAATAATCAATATTTCAGATAAAAATGTCGAAGCAACAACAAATTTTTAATATCAATATACAATACAATATCGTTGTGAGTGCAAAGTTTCCAAATGAAATCAGTGGTTTGCAAATAATTGTAAACTTTTCACTTTTCAACATTATTCGCCGATATTTAGTAGAAATCACTGATGTTATAATGAAAGTAAGTTTTTGATGTATGTTTTTATGGGCTTGTGTGTTGTTTCATGATGTTCGTGTGTGAATCCGTCCCTGTATTTAGTGGTTTTACGGCGTCGACTTGGTGTGTGACGGCGATGGAGCCATGGAGATGGTTTAGTTTGCGACGCGGTACGAATGCCGAGTCGCACAGACTCAACTAGGCAGAACGTTAGATCGCTGGCTGGGCTGCTGGTGATGTGGTGCCGGCGATGCTGCTTGCAGGTCACGCGACTCAAGAATTCCTCAGGGATATGGCGGGTTTGTTTCAGGCACCGGGACTGAAGGAGACGGCATGAAAGAGGTCGTGAACAGTTGAGCATTCCGACGACCTCGCTAGACCGGGCCTGCCTGCCCTGAAGAGATCAATATCTTCAGGTGCGCAACTCACCATGTCATAGCAAGTCTTTCCGCATGTGTAACATATAAACCTAACCCAACCACCATTGTCATCTTGTGAAACCATACCCAAGTCTGACACATAGATATAAGCGCTAGTAACATTGCAGCAAGTGTATGCAAGCACTGTGAGACACGTGCTCCACAAATATTATCAGTCTGATTATTGACTAGTTTCTCTTTGATTTTTCTTTAGGATATTGTAATGAATTCCAGTACAATGTAAAACTACATGACCGTCCTTACGAGATAAGTACCTACTTATATAAATAGATGTATGTTATAATCACTAAATATCAATATGAAAGCTTACAAATATCTGATGAGAAACCATATCTAGAATGTACAACTATCATCATTATGTGATTACAGATTCTTATAGTTGATATTGATTTTACCTGTAAACTGTATCCTTATTGTAGATAAAGTATATGATTGAGAAATTAAGACATCATAATAATTGCGCACACGTGAAATGATCAGTAGGTAGTAAGATAATACTGTGCTACCGCATAATTATTGTCTATTAATCGTATTTGCCGTGGTTAGTCATGAGATTGTTCTATTTGATGCAATATTTCCTACGGTCATTTTGCAATCTTTATGAATAAAATGAATATAATGCATAAATAATAGCTACATATCGAATTACATCACGATTTATTTTCAGTTGGCTCTGGCCCACTTTTATACAAGATCGTATCGATTCGTTAGGCGTCATTCATGAATCATCTGTCTCTGACATGGATAACTTCTTCTTATTCTTACAAAATTAGACACCAAATGTTGACATAAGTATTGTTCAATTATACGTTATAACTCTCATCTGTGTATTTCATATCTTGGCTGTTATCAGTGTATGTAGACCTCGCGGTTAACAGATAATAGAGATATTGGAATATCCAAACTCCCCTATCGAATGAATAATGAATAGAGAGTAGAAAAATGAAGTATTATTCCTGTGTAGCAAACACTGTTCATTGTAGACATGTACTGTTAATTCGTGTTTGCCAACTATGCTTAATTCAATTGAATCGGCCACTGCGAATGTTCATTTCCTTGCCGTCCTATTAATTACACATAGCTAATTACTCCTCGATCGACCCTCATAATTACGTCACTCAATCCTTCACCCAGATAAATTCTCCGGTTGCCATTCAATTGTTGTACAATTATGTCATATTTTTCAATCACGATTCCGTAGAAACTGTTAATTAATTCGTTTTAATGTTACAGTAGTGCATTAATTGCGTTATTTATCTCCTGTAATTCGGTATATTTATACATAATTCAACTAGTAATTTAAATAAATCAGCAATGTACAATTTAAATCAATCAACGTTTTTTTGCGTAAATCTCTGTGTATAATCTTCTAATTACCAAACTTGTATATAAAAGTAAAGTGCACAAGTCCATTTACTACTGCGTTTGATCGGGGTCAAGAATTGTAGCTTGCTGCCGGAAACAGATCACCGCGGTTACCCGAAGACCGTGGGACAAACGAACATAGCGGTCATCCGATTCGGTTGTGTTCCCTTATTTTGCATTTAACGTAACGTTAATGTGCTAGTTGCACAGAAAATACTTGCATACTTATCCGCTCGTTACGTTACGTTACTGACAGTACTGTGTCACGCTGAATTAAATACTGAACACGTGAACCATTGCTACATGCAGACATTATTGTGCTGTTCAGGATCCTGCATTTGTGTCAGAACTGAATCACCGTTCTCGTGGACTTATTTATTTATTGACAGATCCAAAAAATCTAGTCTATTATTATTAAACTGTCCATCTCTTTGAACCCAGTATAAATGCTAAGTAAATGATTCAGTCACATTTTGTTCATAAATATTCAATATCCATACCTGTTTTTGCTTAATTTAAAAACGCAGTATCTTAATTACATTTTAATTTTAAATATATGCAATCAACACAGTTGTTGCCCTAAAAACGTGTTGATTTAAAGCGTTACAATTTGTTGTTTTTCTTTCAGAATATTGACAGCAGTTCTAAGTTTTAAATGATTATCACAAACTTTGACCAAAAATAATGTGCTGTTTTTTAAATACCTAGTTTACCTCGATCTAAGATATATAGCTACATAGATTATGTATATCCAAAACGTTTAGTTTACAAATACAGAAAGGATTTTTTAAATTTATTTATGAGACTTAATTTACGCTTAGTAACAAACATGTCTTCTAGAAAATTGTTTTAATCGTGGACAGAGTATAAATCATGTATGAGTATAATGCAAATATAATACTATATTTGACTAATATTCCCTGCTTGCAACGATTATCAGATATGAAAAAAATCTAAATGTACCTGTCACAACATCATAACTATATACCCGTTTAACGTAATAATAACAGATTGTGCAAGATTAATTCACAATTAATTAAATATTCAGTTCACTTTATGTACTAGTTACACTTCCACTAACTACATACACTTAATCATCGTATAGCATTATAATCTAGCATCGTTTGTTTTTATATTGAAATCTGTAGTGTGTTTTTACATGAAGATATCATCATTACGTATTTTGTTAGTCTTGCATACCCGCATAAACATGTTTGCGAGAGGTAGTGTGTGAAACATAACGAAGACATTAAATTTCATGATGGATGTGCTTGTTATATATATATATATATATATATATATATATATATATATATATATATATATATATATATATATATATATCATGATGGATGTGCTTGTTATATATATATATATATATATATATATATATATATATATATATATATATATATATTGTGTATTGTGTGACATGGTATACTGTTGTCTGTGAGGATGAGAAGGTGTTGGTACTTGGTACTGACGGTGGTACCGTCGCATTGCTGGTGCTGCCTGGTTCCACCTGTCACTACCCTACCTGTGCCCCCGTCTGTTCAGCTTATCCACTTGTTTCATCCAATTTCCGCTGTGAAATGATTAAGTATAACAGCACCAATGCTGCCACTACCACCACCACCAGCACTAGTAGCAGCAGCAGCAGCCGTGCACACCGTGCCGTCCTGCCACGCGCGTTGATTTGAAAACTTTCCTAATTATTTAATTCATAACACGTGTTAATTTATTACACGGCACTTTGTTTTCGCTGTACTGTTCTTCTTGCTGCTCACTACGACCTATGCTAACTTAAAACTAGATTATCCACACTCACAGATTAACCCAAGACACATAGTACCGAGACTGCTACAGATAAAATCCATGAAGAGATATCCAAATTGCTTTCATTCTGCACGTTACAAAACTATTGAATTCAGTACATATCTTATATATTTCACCTGTAACACAACAAATTAATAACAGTTCTCAAGATTTCTCTTGGCAGAAGTATTTTTAAAATTGCAACAAGTTAGTTAGTTAGTTAGTTAGTTTGTGTGTTTGTGTTCTTGTTGCAACGGGGCAGTGCACGTCTAGGCTGTGTGACATGTCGTAAGACATGAGAAAATGAAAGTATGAGCAGGATATGTTACTAAACTGAAAATTATCTACAATCATCTTGATTCTTAAAACACGATTAACGTGACCAGACTCTGATAATTAGGAATCGTACCGTTGATTTTTGCAAACACAACACGACTTGATGTTTTTCCATGAAAAGAAAAAACTAAATCGCTTGCAGTGAAATTTCTCCTCGATATATAGATGGACGGGTTTAGTTCCTTAGTTTTGCACTGCATACTTAATTCTTGTTTAATTACAATCAGCGATAGAGTAAAGTATTGAAATATTATACAGGAACATGCATGCATATATGTACACTGAAATACACATAGCATGTGTTTGTATGGCTAATATAACATAATGAATTACAGACTCGTGTGTTGTTCTATTGTCATGATGTTTACTGCTGCTAATTGTTTTGTACCGGGACCTTGATATGGTGACGGTGCAAACTCGTGTGCTTGTCATCAGTGCGACACTGGCCAGGCGACTTGTGTGCACTTGTCTCTTCTAAAACGGCCAGATAGCACGTGACTCTGCATAACCAACGATACTCGATGATTGATCAGTGTGTGACAAGGTGAAAAATACCTACGTAGTATAAGCGATTAACGATAAACACTTCTGCTAGCTGAGCTTGCTGTTACGTATTATATGATATATGTACTACATATATGTTTTACTTCATGTATTCCTCTAAGTGTGAGTGTCTGCGTGCGCAAACGTGCAATGACGCAACTTCACAACACAAAGTACTCTTCTTCTTCGGCAATTAATATGCACGTGCCTTGTGTTTCATAATATAATAATAAAGTATCTATTAAATCTTTACCAAGCAAAAAATACAATGGAATCATACATCTGCATCGAAATCTGTTATCTATAATTCTGCGTACTTGAATTGGCTTCAAAGAAATATCAGATAAGTGTTACCAAAATACATGAAACAATATGATCCTATCAGAAGAGATTCCTTTATTTTTACTTCAAGGTTGTAAGTACGTGACTTAAATTAAATTCCTTGAACTTCCGTAGTATTCCGTTTCAGTTTTACGAGTACAAGCAATGGTTAACAACGCACATTGGTGACAATAAAGTGAGAATGATGGCTTCATGTATTAACTAAGGTCATGTCCGTTAGAGGAACTGTGAAAAATAAAAGAGCAACTAACACGACACGAAGAGAGTACGAATGTTTCAAATACCGTTGTCTTGAATTTTGTTCTGTTGTGTGTGTATGTGCCACTGTATGGCGTAACAGAAGCAATTCGTGAAGTGTGTCGGTGTTACGCTTTACGCATATAACGCATGATTCCCGTGGCGAGTTTTCGTCTTCGTCGACCTAGGTTTAATTATCATCTGAGGAGTTTCCGGGTGTTGGTTCGTGTAGGTAGTGTACTGTGTGTGTATGTATGTATGCAAGAGTTAACGTTAGCGCCTAGTCTCTCTCTCTCTCTCTCTCTCTCTCTGTCTCTCTCTCTCATTCTCTCTCATTCTCTCAAGACGCACGAGGTTGTTGACACACTGGGCGATTGTGAACAGTGCAGATCTGAACCGATGATTAGTGTTTTATTATTTTTTGTCGGCTCGTAGAACCTCGGCTTGTTCTCTGCACGTTTGCTGCCTCGAGCGAGAATAACAAGACTGGCTGCTGGATGCTGGATGCCTGTGCTACACGGCCTCCATCTCTGTTTGTATACCGGCCGCCCCGGCAGACTGGCGCACAGGATGAAATTCTCGGAATCTTCCCCATTATCTGCCTTTTAGAATTTCCATTTGTGACAGACCTTATGTCTGCAAGGGTCGATGGTGGTGGTCGCTCGGCTACGTTGCCAAGTTTCACCGTCTGTACTGTAAGCTGGTTACGCTTTACGCCACCGCGCTACCACCTTGCGCTGTTGGACGACCTTCGTGTGTTCACCGCACCACATCACTCCCGCCGGGCGGTTTGTGTTGGAGATATTTGAATGTACGCTTGTTTGGCGCACTGTTGCCGGCGCACGCATCACGCTGTTGTTCGACAGCGATGCCACCGGATCATAAACTTGACACGCAACGATTACGCGCCAGTAATAAGGGGCTATTCCATTTAGCGGGGGCTCCGGTATCATATTCATCGCCCGCTCAACCTGTTGTTCATACAAAATGATAGATAATCAACACACACATACACACATTCACTTAATAATGGTTATAACAAACACACGCCTACAACATCCATCCATACACCTGCGCTAATGCACAATAAAACATGTAATTAATACATTTTAACAGTTTATTTTTAGTTTGTAGTTTAATTCAAACATAATTATCATAAATCCAGCACGTTATATGCATTTCTAGTTTACTACAGCTGGATTCATTAGTTTTATTGCTAACAAAAATGTAACGTCTCCCATATTGACGTTGGAAATGGACATTTATTTGGATCGTCAGTTTGTATCCGTTCACAATTCTTTCACGCGTGTCTCTTACGATTCACACACTTACCATGTACTAAGAACAAGGGCGGGAGGAGAGGGGAAGGTCATGTGACGTGCATCGGAAACGAAAACGTGACAGGGAAAGCGGAAGTCTAATGAATGAGCCGCTAACTTCCGGTCTTTAGTTGAAACGTACACTGTTGACGTTCGCGACCTCTGTTATGTTTCATCCGTTGAATATATAGTCGTTTCGTTATTTAATAAACTATAACTGTTCTGTCATATCAGCGATGAGTAAATGAATTTCAATTAAATACACAGATTATAGTTTCGTGTTTTCAACGGATTACAAACGACATTCTACACTGTATTTGAAGAATAACTATCGATTGTTTTTAGATTGATATCATTACGCTGTATTATGCAACAAAATTTTAATTAATTGATGTTAGAGGTTTTTTTATGTTCCATCGATCTACGTTATTAAATGAATATTCCCAGATAACAATGCATTGATAACATATCATTATCGGAGCTCACCAGGCTATTGATTTTATAAATTGTGTAGTTAGTCATAACATAACAGAATTAAAAGTCTTCATTTAATGTCCAAATGCTGCATTCGATTATGCAACTCGATTAACTTAACCTAATAAAACACTATACTGTATTGGTTGTATCAAAATACGCGTGCAATCCTCCATTTTGTACGCGATACGATGAGTAATCCCACATGTGCAAATCAAAAAATATATCGTCCCGTAATCTATTTTACCCACATCGTGGTTATTTAATAAGAAATACATTTACTGAAATACACATGACGTGACGAATATCTGTAGCACCAAGTGCCCGTATAGTGTGCACGCATGCGCCGTGCGCTGAAAGGACAAGGGTGGTTCCAGAGAGATCACGTTACAACACACGTGACATCCCAGAAGTGTCGTAAAAGCGTAAAGCATAGATACACACGCACACATTTCGGATACTTGGAAAAATTGAAATACATTGGCCAGTAGGCGCATCGATATAAACACAAGATTACGTATACTGCAACATCATACAATCTCAATCACACACTTGAAAATCACCCTATATATGTGATATATTTTAACAGAATACTTTCATTATATTTGTTGGAATACTCATGATGAACTAGAACTATGAGACATGTGACAATTTCTGTGCTAGGGGGCTCTCGTTTCAGATATTAATACTCTGTATTTTCGTACGATTTGGTTACTCTGTGATGAAGCTGCCGTACCCTCTTCACGATGCGACTTGTGTCTACGTGTCTGTCTGCTGATGCAAGCTTTGCGTCGTACACACACAAATATATATATATATATATATATATATATATATATATATATATATATATATATATATATATATATATATATATATATATATGCTGCATGTGCACATATACAAGTACGTTATATAGTAACCGACCAACTGGCAATGTTGTGCCCTCGTCGCTCGCTCCCTCGCCCCCTCCTGTACACCCTCGCCGTGCCAGCGGGCGAGTGGTTCCCACGCCTGTGGTAAATATTTCAATTGAATGTACTTCGATGCGTTCGCTCGCGTTGACCGGAGGAGCGCTAAGTTCTCACGAGTTAGTCGTCACACACACTTACATACATACATGTACATATATATATATATATATATATATATATATATATATATATATATATGTATATATATATATATATATATATTATATATATATATATATATATATATATATATATATATTATATATATATATATATATATATATATATATATATATATATATATATATATATATATATATATATACATGTATATATACATTGACTAAGAAGTAACAATGTTAACCCTATATACGGGATGAAAACATAAGTCGAGCCGGAAGGAAGTACCTAACGAACCCCGACCATTGCACACTAACCGCAAACATACCGGTCCGAGACCAGTGAGTGTCGAGTCTCTTTAAAACCGTGTACACACATCAACACCAGCCGACTTTCTGTTTTACCTGTTACCTCTGGATATTTGAACATTAGTTATTATAAATTTGTGTAATCTGGTGTTTTAAAATAATCCGTGCCAATTTGTATTTGTTGCAGCGAATTGGCTAGAAATAGGTACGGTTTTTCTTTAGTAGCGAAGAGTTAACATTGCATAGGAATATTTATATTATCATCTACATGTACAATTTCTTAAATAAATTCAAATTGAATTCAAATACATATATAATTATAAAAGGTAGCTTCATATGATGAAAGTATTTGATTATTTGTTTCAAATCAAAATAATTACTGTCTAGCATACTGGGTTTGTAATGAACAAATTATTAATTAGATGTTCAATAAATATAGCTCTATTGTTATTAAAATAAAAAAATAAATATGGTTTTATAATAAACCACTCACAATATTATTTGCCTACTCTCGACAACGGCGGCAATTTAGTTAATGAATAAATACACTCTGATTCATGCTATCGATTGTGTGTGTGTGTGTACTTGCATGTTCGTCAGACAATGCATTCGCTCCGTTAAACAAAACAAAATCATCCACATAGACGTCTAATCGATGCGAAAATTGGGGGATTGAAATCTGAAAGGCAATGGGAATCGTAGCAAGGGAAAGGGTAACCATTGTTACACGTCCTTTACCGCACCTACCGCTGGTTATACGTTAGGCGACAATAGCTGTACGAATATCTCGCATGGTCCACGGTGAGGGTGATTGTAGTTTGACTCATATGTTCGCTGGCCCCGGCCTCTTTTGAAGACCGTGAGATTTTTTCCAGAACCAATCAGGGGCGATGGCCGGCGACCAGGAAACTGTTTTATGAACTCACAAGAGACGCCTGTCACGAGGTGCATGTGGGCTAATACACCCCTGGCACCCTACTCGACGACGGAAATTTAATTGTGTTTATAACTGGTTAAATCATAAAATTGTTTGGTATTAATGTTTGTGTATGGCGTATAAAAGCAGTTAACCGGTGTGTTTTCTATGAGAAATAAGGCGTTAAGTGTGCTATTATGTAAAGTCGGAGAATCATTTTAATGATACTGATAATTGATAGGCCTATAAAATATATTTACTATGATTATCAAGTACTTTTGCGTAACTTCTGTGTATTTCACAGAACCCAGTGTATACATGCTTATATTTGATTATTCACAATACACATTGTTATGTTTTACAATGTACAAAATGTTTATTTTTGCATTCGTTTTACCATCACGTAGAGTGCATTATGTAAGAAGTAATGAAATTAAAATGTCGACTTTTCCGGCGAATAGATTTGTTAATCAATTGATTATTAGCTAAAGTGTATGGTTACATCAATGATAATAGGCATTTGACTGACATCTGTCGTTTCCATGTGAGTAATCATATTGATATTTTAACATCTATGATCATCATATTTCTGTTTTGTGGCCTGTACTCATGGATTGCTGCTGCTGAACTGACTATTGCTACTGCATACCGATCGTGTTATTTGTGTAAACGTCTTGTACAGTTGAAACATGACGATGTATGTTTCACAGCCTAGCTATGATGATATTATTAGCTGAAACACCGCAAGTGCTGCGTCTCACGACGGCGAAGACGGTGACGACGACGTACCTCCCCTTTGTGTCTCACGGAATTAGTTATCGGGGTGGCGCGGTGACGTAGTGTAGCATTTCTAATTTTACACACCACACCACACGTTCTTCGGTAAAATAAAACGAACACACACACAGATGCACTGGGTTCATATACAGACACAACTCACACATCTGTGTGTCAAGGAAAACCCTCAACGAGATGTGTTATTGTCGCTGTAATTATTTATCAACGTTTAGGAGCCCGGCTTCACTGGTGAACTTCACCGTTGAAAGATTGACGGGTGCGAGAGTAAGCCGTACAAATGCTCACAGATGCTGTGTACTATATACAAACATTGTCGCCCCAAACTTATAACGAATTATCACACGTGAAATAATATTTTCTTATAAACCACTAAAATGCTTCATGCATAGAATCTACTAGATATAACTGATTAATATAGAGATTTCTTATAAACGACACATCCTTTCATAGTTGTTTGACAAGAAAACAAACTACATATTCAGTTTAGTTATATATAGTGGATTAACGGTAAATGTAATTAAATAAACAGATCAATGAAATAGATCCCAAGGAAAAAGAAACATCATGAATTATACATACCTACCGGTATGTCGTTTTATAAAAACTAGTCATGATTATTGTGAGGTTAGAGACTGACGCATGCGCGTTAGTTAAATCCTTGCAAATTATATTAGCGTGTAGATGCGCTATTCTTGTACATAGTTTACACAAAATATATATCGATTTCTAAACATGTTTGGACGGACAGATCTAGATCGGCATCGACGAACAGCACGTTTTGATTGACAGCGCGTCGCGTGCTTACTGGGTCACGACCCACGTCACACGATTTCTCCGTGCCGCGACAGACATACCGCACCATACCGTGTGAAATGCTAATGTGTTCTTATTTGTATCATCTGAGTTTTCCCTAACAATGCCACAGTTGTCTCGGGCGAAAGCTGTCGATCGAGATCTGTCATTTCGCGACAACAACATAACATCGATCCCCACCATTTCATCTTTGTAACCTCACCTGTGAACGTATGTTCATTCCATCAAAAAACTAAACTATGATTCAAGTTTAGATTCACAATTTTCAATATTATCTTTGCAACGTACCTGTCTATGAATAAATAATTCGTTGATTTGTCAGCGTGTTCGACGTGTTACGCTTCTAGTTTTGATCGTAGTTGGCGGGATATTCCAGGACTGGATTAGATTCTTTTCTATGTGATTAAAGGGCAAGCTTAATTTCATTAAACTGAATTATAATAAATAGGTAGCTACTATTCGACGATTCATTTGAAAGTAATACAGTTAAGTAATGTTTAGATTTATTTGAGTTACCGTTAGTTGAATTGAGCAGCAGTTTCTAAAGGAAATAACCGGTTACGAAGCTGCATTAAGCACGTACGTATTTGCACATGTATTGTTGTACGCAATGGACATCAAATTAACAGTTCACTTTCACATTTTATACACCGTGTATGTTGTTGTATCGACTTGTAATGATTTCGTGCAGTGTGTGAATGTCTGGTGAACTATGTATGTATGTAGAATGCCGTTATGCTGATGATGATGGTATGAAATATTTAGGTAGCAAGTAAGTGATATATTATTTATGTTGTGACCGGATTTAACTATGCAATGATGGT
Organism: Carabus problematicus; assembly: GCA_963422195.1. Taxonomy (NCBI): domain Eukaryota; kingdom Metazoa; phylum Arthropoda; class Insecta; order Coleoptera; family Carabidae; genus Carabus; species Carabus problematicus. Next base: position 11,725,353 of record OY728584.1, read on the forward strand.
GTGCTTGTATAGTCGAGTTCTGTGGTTTATGTCGATAAGTGATTTTCCTGTCGCTCTTGCAGTTGGATCCGCAGAGAATGCGAGTTAGTAGCAGAGCGCTGTCGGCGACCCATTCAACCCAGCCTAGCACAGCACAGCACAGTCCTGCCCGCTCGTTGCCAGATAATATAACGCGAACAAGACTCTCCAGTGTCGGCTCGTCGCCAATTCAACACGAATTAATATGCTTATCATAACGAATTTTACTATGATGCTTTGAAAAATAATCATTTGCGCATGTAAGATGCATATTTCTGATTTATATCATGCTCTTCCAACAATGACAACTATGGATAAAATATTATATTTATTTGGTCATAAATAATACAATGATACGAGTTATAACAGTATTTCGAATGTGTTACAAAACTGTTGTTCTGGTTTTGTAATTGTTGTTTGTTCGCTGAGCAAATCTGCCCCGGCTGGTAAACTTTGAATGTACGCTGATGTTCGCTGAAGGGTGCTGAAGAGGGGAGGTACGCGCAGATCACAACACTGCCATTCGCCTTGCTCTTTGTTGGCAAACCTAGAGGGCTGCGGCGCGTTCTTGAGCAGCCCTTTGATGCAGCCTTGACTAGCTTACTGTACAATACACACGCACGCACGCAAACATGTACATTGGTACTTACATATATACCACACATACACGTACAGATACATTTTTCAAATGAGTTCTTTCTCCCTTCACATTTACACACAAGTACTAGATATAGATAAAGCTCAGATGCACCTGAATAATACGACGTGAATGAGCCATTTTGTGTTCTCAGAATCAACCATGTGCTCTCATCTTTCGTTCGTATTTAAATTTTATACAACGCAATCAGCACACCACCCCTTGTGTTTTTACTTTTTTTGCTGCTGTAAATGAATCCATTGAAATGAATGTTTTACTCTTGTGTTTTATAATATCGATAGCAATTTTATATGCAAACAATTATGAGTTCATGATTAATAGTAGTTAGTCAACAACAATTAACATGTAATTCTTATAATCCGTGAACAAGACACACGGCGAATTGAGATTGGACGCGAGAATAAAACTTTGAATGTACAAATTGAACAAATATCTGTAAACATGCCGTTTCTCACAGCAGTCACTTTGTGATTGGTTCCGATTGACAGATGCTATTGTATTCCATTGGTAACCAATTTACAAATATATTTGTAGTGTTGTAGTCATGAATCATAATTCAGGAGGTAGTCAGCGAAACCGGTTCTACAGATTGACAGTTTTCTATAAATATCTGAAAGACTTACACCTTTTGTATAACTGTGTACAACAACCAGTTTGTCAGATTTTTTTTCAAATTTATAAAGCACAATTGTAAGTTATAATTATGTTTACATTTATAGGAAATAAATACGTTATTTCTATAAAATAATTGCATATAAATGAATGTCTAGTGATAATATTAATTTGCCAGGCAACACGGATTCGTTGCTTCTATAAATAATCCTTCTGGTTGTATATGTTACTGTTAAAAAAAGTAGCAACCCTAACTCTGAGCCTGACGAAACTTTGAGTAACGTTTCTCCCTGTTAGCATCGATCCCGGAACAACCCTGCACTGCCATATGGCCTCTGGCGTGCACTACCCCTTGCTCCTCGCGCCCTTCACCGCTTCCTAGTTGTCGGTGCTTCCCCGTGGCGGCACATGGTAGCCTGGAGCGATGGTCGCGACACCGTGTCGATCAGCTAATGGTGCCGCAACCACGTCATAATATGGTTGGCATTCTCGCACACAGATACATTGCATGTAGCTCTATACTACATATACGACATCGCCTACTACAGTAACACACGCACACACACATGTATATTACATACATATGTGTCAGACTATAGGATCGATAAAGTTAATACAACAATTTACGAGCAGGCCGAACCACGGTGGTTTATGTAATTATTAACTGTTTGGATAGCAGTAGATTATGGTAGATGGAAAATAATATTATCGGGCTAATACCTACAATAGCAGGATCAAGTTACCTAAGCACCATTTTATCTAGCTGGGTATCTTCGAAGATGATAATAAAATACGAAAATTGAGCATATACATTAGAGTTCAAAACAAAAAAATATTTATAGATGTGAAATTTTAATTTTCAGTCGAAATATCAGTAGGTAAATATAAAGAGTAGACTTTCAGTACAATATGTTGAACGTATCGTAATGTACAATTATGGCCAGTCCGTGCCTGTGCGTGGGCAGTCAGTAAGCTAATATTTACATCTTATCTGCCATCAAATAATAACATCTTCAAGGAATTCACTTTACCAGCGCACAACCATTTAAGTAGTATTTTTCAAACGCTCTGAGATAATAAATCGTACGGTGTATAGAAGAAACGTATCTACTATAGTCTATCCATAGATATAAGAACTTGACATGATTCCTTAATAGGTAGGGTGGTACCCTTCACAGCAGGAGAGGCCATAAACTACTAGTAGTGGCGGTATTCAGGTACATTTGTAATGCTCTTAGCGGGAAAGACAAGAGACATTTTGTCTATAATTAAGACGTAATAATAATTTATTGAATATTACATTTATTTATGTTAATTTGTATTATTATTGTTAAGATGTATATCATATTTTTGTTGTTATTTTTCAAAATGTATTTATAAATTTCTGAATACAGCTCTGCTTTTTATTCATTTACTGTGTCGTATAATTTGGGATAATCCTCTGTTAATAGCATGCTGCGTTTAGTCAAGTTCTTATATCTATGGATACACTATAATTTAGACCATTAGGCAAATGAATAATTATAGAATTTTTGCTACCGCAGGCTCGGCGAGCATGGGCGTGCGCGCAGAACCGGCCAAGGGTACCGTCAGCAGCGCTACGGTACATCAATCGTAAGCGTTGACAACGCGCGCCGTTTATAAGGTAATAATAACAGCTTGTAGTGAGTGTACTTAATACTAGTAATCTGAAGTCATCTCGGTTATAAGTCAAGTCTGCTAGCGGTCTTGTCTGTACTTGTCAGGTACAGGCTATCTACATATGTATATATGCATGTGTGAGTACAACACAACAACAGTACTGGGGGCTAAATTCCACCCCATTGACATGCCGAGGGTAAAGTATTATAATAGCACGCTAATGGTTTCACGGATTTACAATAAGGGCACATAGGTGTACAGTGTTGTGCGTGCAAAGCTTGGATGTTTGAATCAGTGAGTGTTAGTATTTGCAAGGGTAGATTATATTTGAAAATCTTTATATACTTTGCACATCTTGTAATAATGTTGTTGTTCTTTGCAGTATTATTCTACGAAACAATTTGTGGCAGTATTGTGTACTACACAAGCGAACTTATAATTTAACGAAGGAGCAACCCAAAAAACAACTACCAAAACAAACAAAAATAAGGTTGTATAATAACGTAATTAATTTTAATATAACAGGTCCGTTGGTTTCTTGAGCTATAAGTTATTATGCACGTATATGTTTGCTGTATATATGCTGGGAGAAGTTGTATGCGGTCTTCTCTGCTGTATCTGGTTGTAGCGATGCACAACGACTATAGTTAAAAGTTATACAGACTAAAGCTGAAGAGAGTCACGGTTCACCGGCTAGTTATTCTACCTACACTTCGTGTCAGGCTGCTGTCCTTGTCTACCGTACACCGGTGTGTATTGTTCCGTCCTTGTTGGTTGGTCAAAGACCCGTCCGTTCATGTCGGGAAGACGCACAACAGGAAATATTGATACACGGTGTGTGACTATCGTGTTCGCAGTTCTCCGTTCACCTAAGCTAAGCTCTGTACTGTTGAGTTTTACGTACACTACAATAAATAGCCGAGCAAATCATTAGAAAGACTAGCTAAAACAATTGCATCTTCTGCAGATAATACTAGTAAATTTTGCAAAGAACTACGTTTGTATACTTTCTTAAAGAATGTAAGCAAAATTAGGTATTATCAGTTGTTGTGATTACTAGAAATATCTGTTGATACATATGCTCTGCATGTTTTTATTTGTCGATACATTTAAGAACTGACAACGCGGTCTTTGTCTCGCGCAAGCATATTATTTATGGACGGTGAAATTCACAGTTACAGGTGCCTGTTGACTGTTGATAATAACCGAGCCAGATGGCGCTTGTATCGCTTACAAAGGACAGACGGATGGAACACTTGACTCGCTTCTAGTAATGATATTTATGAGCACAAGAGAAATACGAAAATGTGTACGCGTAAATACATATGTACATATCGGCCCAATGCATCATCATTCTTTGTTTGTTCAAGTAATAGACATTTTAGGCCAGTCTCAAATACAATATACCAATTCATAACTGTATTGAGAGATATTCGTAAGATAATAATAATGATTGGAGAAAATGTTTTCGAACGAAACATTCGTTATTACAATATCAATGGTTGAAATTGAGTTGTCTCTAGGCATCCTCTACCGACATCAGTGGAAACTTAAAAAAGGTTTACGTTACCTTGTTCTACATTTTTGATATAAACGTCATTTCCAGCTGGTAATATTCGTGCCATATTTAGCATTTATATGAATTATTAAAGAGGGACAAATCTGAAATTATAATTAGTCGCGAAAACTATAAGAAGGATTGTATTCGAAAGTACATGGAAATAGAATTCTTCTAAATAAATAATCCCAACATTCACACACATATTTTGTACAACACCAGTTTTTATCTAATCCGAAAATGTAGTAGGTAGATATAAAACGATTGAAATTTATTCATTTTACGAAACCATGCAGCAAATTGCTGCTTGCTTGTGTGCCTTGTACGTATGAAATACGATTTCGAGTAGGTAGAACGGGTTCGGTTGGCTGGCGGGGGCCCCATAAACTGTACCCGGTACGGCCCTGTCACCGGCCACATTCCGTTAATTGAATTAATAAAATAACAAGATCGCGCACGACTGAAAGTGAGTCGCCGTGTTACCATACGGATCAAGCAAGCGCTTTGGTTCACTGGCTGCGCGGCCTCACGGTGCGCATGCGCACGTCCGCGTTTCTTCTCGAAGAATCGTCCTCGTCCTCCTCGTCATCGTCAGTATGTGTGTACGTTGTGCGCGCGCGTTCTTTCTTTGAATCCCGATGTGAAGAGTGTTTTGTCTTTTTTTGCTGGTAGAGTCGGCGTCTTGTTATGCGTGACACATACGTACGGCTGCCATGTTATATTATGTACCTATATCTGTGTGGCACACACTGGGACCAATGAAAAAAAGTGTTACAGACACGACGCAACTTTAAACAAAGAAATGCCTAAGTGCCTGCTCGATGGTCGACTGCTAGGTTGTAGTATATAGTTGGTTGCTTACTTGTGTATGCTTGGGTCGTTGGTAAATTGTACAACTGACAGGATCCCGTGAAGGTCGAGCCATGTAAATACGAGAGAGTGCGCCTACATCGTATCATACACATAACTAGCTACTACTACCTACCTACCTACCTACCGAACACAATGGAACTGTGTTCGAGATGCGTGAATAACTAACGTTACACTCTCGCACGTATGTAACGCACATTGAAATTAATAACACAAGAGCAGCACAAATGCAACGCGCTGTTGAAATTACCTCCTCGTTCACACGGCTTCCACTCAGTCTAAATTCACACCAGGTGCCATCAAAATAATACCTAGGCATGATGACAAACTCTAGATAAAATGCAATGACAACCAGAACTATACTTCAACTATGCATCAAGAAATCTAACTACTGTATAGTACATTCAAAACACATAAGTTTAATTGTTCATCGTATATTTACTTCGTGTTTGTCAGTTTGTCATTGCTACATTCAACGTCGCACTGTGTAAGTTTTCAGCCAATATTTACAAGTACAAGGCTCACCGTAGTTGACTGTGTCAGGTCTCGGTTGTTGCTATTTGGTGCGATATTCAACTCTAACTTTGTACAGTTACAGTTGTCGGGACATGTTGTTATGTTTTGATTACCATTAGCGCATTTCCTCTGGAACCTTTCGTGCAATTATGGCGAGAACGGTGTCATGCGTGCGTCTTTACTGACAGACAAACACTCACACGGATGGACGGATGAATTGTGACGGAAGTATTTGTGTAGAGCGTACATAGATGACCGCTATGTGGGTCCCCTCCTCACGCCGCTGTCACATTACTGTCTGTGCACAGAGAGCCCCAGTCTGACCGACCGTAACCATTGTATGACCCGTGCCTGGGCCAATTACATACACTCACGTCCTTATTAGCAACAATGCCGTAACGTTTCGTATCGAATGTCGAATATGTAGTCGAGAGAGAGAGCACATATATCATAGAACCCACCGATGATTGGGTCTGTTTTACAAGTACTACATGAAGTTACAATTAATTCTGTGTAGGCCAGTGTGACTACAGTGGTAGTACAGGTAGAAGGTTGGTTTGGGAGGGTAATTATTATCGTCCTTATTAGCAGCAGTCGCCTTCGTTCAGGGGAAGGGCAAGTTTACATACTGTGCTCTTCGCTACTTGGATCGTAACTATATAGAGTTACACTACCAGCGCGCGCTTGAACCCACCATACTACGTATTATGGTAGGATGCGGTGCAGTGCCGATGCTGGTAGTATTGGTGTGTATATATGTACACTATAAAGTCCCTCTGTCTCTCTTGTCTACAGTGTTTGTATGTAGTAGAGAGCAGAGAGCATCTTCCGTTTATCGATCCGCGCGCGGAAGTCTCAGTTGTTGTTGCCTGGGCAACGCGAAGTCAATCTGGCCAGGGGTTTGGCCAGACTGAGACAGATACATCGAGAGCAAAAAAGACGGATATTTTTTTATTTATTATCCTTCCATTATCCGGTAACGTTCGGCCAGTTCCGTCAGCATTCGTACGGCTATGGCTATATGCTACTTACCTCCACCACCAACACCAGCACGAGGAGGAGGCGAATAGCGGTCGGACAGTTGACAGCGAGTGCGAGGGCGGATTGAGGGTGATGATGAAATATGGGGCACGTGGTTAGACTTGAAACGACATAACTACTCGACGGTTCGGAAGCGTACAGGCGCCCTTTAATCCAATATCACTCACTCTACAATGCGAGCCGGGAGTTGGAGACTCGCGACACCACCACCATCATTGATACTGACGCCTGCAGCCTGCTTATTACTCATACATTGACCAACCATGAATGTAGCACAACACCACCCATAACTATATGTGCTGGACTCTTCATAATACTTACAACAACTTCTAGTAAAGCATTGCTTTACAATACATCATGCGACATAAGTTCTAAATCGAATATTCGTACTATTGAAATATTATTAAGCAACCCAATAGTAATCACATACAATTCTAAAACATTTAACACCTGTTTCATTTCTGATTAACCAACGTGTTTTTATCTTAAAATTGGTTTAAAACAATTCTTCTAAATGTGTTCCTTAGTTTTTACAAAATCAATTAACTTACAATTTGGCATGTCCCAGTTGTCGACTTACGTTTTCCACGGACGACATCTCTTACGGCAAGCTGTATGGTTTGTTAGTTTAAATTACAAATTACCGGGCCGTGTGTGTATCATCTTTTCCTGCTCATACTCACAATCAGTCACTCACTTAGCGAGTGCTGTGTTGTGTTATGTTGTGCTGGTTTACCGAACTCCGTTGATTCAGATGCCGTTATCGCGTTGTCTTTTTATTTGGCTCAGCACACACAGAGTAACGAGAGCACAACGGCAAACACAATAGTTGATCATGGACGTGTGTCGCTCTTTTATTTACAGTTTATTTGCGTTACAAGTATGGAAACCGTTCACAGGCGGCGACGCATCACGTGACATTCACAAAGCGGACGCATCGAAATGGCAACAGTGGATATGCTCGGCAGTATCTGGATAACAGCACACCAGGCCAGAAGTTCGGTGAGGCGGGGTGTGCGGAAGGGTTACAAAGAGCAACATTGGATAGGTCGATAATTGCGAGTAATTACCTTTATACCTGTATTGCATCGCGGGTATAGCTGTGAATTGACTGTGTATGTCATGATTGCCAACTGTATTTGTATTGCCGACAATCAGATTACAGTTCCTATTTCCAATAGATACGTGCACGGAAATTTTCACACACTAATACTGTATTGTTCCAACATTAAATCCATTTCACCTGTAGATATAAGACACATTAAACTGTTTATGTCTGAAAGCTTTGATTAAGTTCAAAATTAAATTTAAATATTACAGTAGCACTAGTATTTTTTTAGCTATAGCTAAATGTATACTTTTCCTAATAACGTAATAATGAAAACTGTGAATAATAAGGATAAATTTAATGTCGACAATGCAATGGATCAGTGACTATTTTGATGATCCTGATATTCTTCATACGCCACAATGAACGCAAGCGATATTCAATCAAATACTCGTTGATTATGATGCTGTAAGTGTGATTCACCAGCAAACGGATGGGGGTTCAAACCAAAATGGGGTCCATAACGGAGGGGTGCGAATATGATTTGTAGCCCCCTTCAATATTCTCGCCGTCTATGTGAGTCGCGTTCAATAAATCCGCTCCATTCCTCGTTGCCAACTTTACAATCACGTGTGCTTTTGTTTGAATCTGTGTGAAAAGAAATGGAAGATTTTTCACAACATATTATTCAACGTCTAAGTGTAACAGAGAAGGAGAGAATGTCAAGCATTAAAACTGTTGAAAATGCAATTAGTGTACTATTATGGAACGTACGTCACGGCGTGAAGATGTTGGCAGCATCTGACAAACTCGATAGCTGCAGAACACGTTGAGTGACATTAATGAAAGCAATGTCTTTACACTTCGTGCCGCCAAACAACAACGACCTGCCCAACTCAGACGAAATACATTTAGTGAATTAGTTCGGATGCACATCACTAACTGCATAGTGTCACTTCCCAGAGATACATTTACAAACTTGCTGCCAAACAAATCACAAAATTAATATCATCTACCACCGTGCCAGTTGGAACATGTTCCGAAATGTGGTGACGGGAATTGGCTTGTTGATTTGTATCAGAATCAATCAGCATCATACTATATATTATAGTGGAGTATTTTCTAAAATAAATACACAGTGCCTTGTGGATGTGTATTCAATGTTTATAATATGTACTTGGGCCGCTCTTTAGAGGTGTATAAAAGTGGCCTTGAGCCACTAGAGAACAGCTTACGTATTTAGGAGCCTGCAGTCAGTAATAAATAGCATAAGCACCCACCCATTCTAAACTATTATGAGAATTACATGCAGCACCTCGACCGGGGACCGGACGCTGACCTAAGGATACATTTTCGTGTCCAAACATTTAGTTAGCCTATGATTTATAGCCCCATCCATTCACGGAACTATTTTAAAAAAAATACTTCAACCTAGAGTGTATACTAACAAATGAACATTTAATAAATAAATTTCATTTATTTATAAAGTAACGTATACAAATGTAAAACTTGTTTATTGATTCACAATTCAGTCTATATAAAAATGCCATTCTACATTTCTTTGCTTAGGATTTGTATTATTACCGAATTGCTGTCAACTATTCTGAGAACCATTTTCATGAGCCTACTGTACCTACTAAGTGGCATTGAGAATTTCCCTGGTTTTTTTTTTTGAAATCTGTCAGAGTTGTGTGTGTATTTTTTGCTGTGGTTTCTCACGGGCGCGTCGCACACAGTTGAGCGTATTGAATCGTCAGCCCCAGTGCATCATCATCCGTTTAGGCTGACGGTGGTTGTGAAGTTATCTATGGAAGGTTTGTGGGACGGCCCGGTTGTCTGTAGGAATGTGACCGTGTGTCCCCATCAGCTATCCCTGGTGTGCGCTGCTTTGTCCGGCCACTACTACTACTGTATTCGGGCAGAGGTATTGACAGGCTGCGGTACATTGCATCGATACACAATCACCCGTCCGCCCTCGCACATCCTCCGTACAACATCGATGTTTCACTTTGTCGGGGAAACACACAGTGAGCTTCAATTGTACACGCTGGTTCTCGCTTGGAGACCTTCAAACACACCAGGACTAAACATTTATAATACAATCTCACTACAAGGGCACACCAGAAGAGGTTCCTCGTTTACCTAGTAGGTACCAAGGTGTACCTAGATTTCCTTTCCATTTCAAAGTCTGCTTGAAAATATTCTCTTCAATACTTAGCTTCAAATCGGTACTTGTTATTTTTTCCATATTTGTCCTTTTCGTCGACTACTTCATTGGTTATTATTTACGTGACTCGTATCACTTAAGAACTGATGAGACCCATTCGGTGTAGAAGTATTCTAATCTGTCCAGTGCTGTGTTTTTCCACACTACCAGATAACACATTTGACATTGGGTTTGTGAGTATATTCTCAGAACGAGTTATATATTGTCTGGATGACGGGCAATGGATAAACAAATAAACGAATATTATAAAATACTACACCCGCATTCAGTTCGGCCTGTTGCAGATGTACAAATGGAGATAACGGCAAAAGCTAGACGTAATTAAAGACGATATGAGTCTGTTCGAAGTGGATTTAGATTTGCTTGTTTACATGCTTGACAGAAAATGTTGAATACACAATTGGAGTGTGTGAGTATGGCGCGTATATATTTCAAGGTGCTCACCATGCGAGTCCGTGGACTGCTATAGAGTAGAGCATGTTTCATTTGCCTATAGATAATGTACGTATGTATGAGGTTGCTCCACGGGTGAAAATATCCTTGACCTCGGTTGCACCACCACTGGCTATGCAGCGGCCATTTGTCATTCCGCACGAGCTGCAAACACACGCTTGCCTGTTGGCTGCCGGTGCCCTGGTCACTTACAACCCTACCCGGCCCGGTCCTGTCCTATCCTGTGCATGCTCTGTCCTTCTAGGAATTTCTAACTGACCGCCCGAAATCCAAAATGCCCCGCGGGGGTTGTTGTGTGTACAGATTGGCCGCAAATTTTCACACAAAACAGTAGACACCAACCAGTATATTGTGACATGCTCAAATCAATGACAATTCTACAAAATAAAATAGCGAATCAATTTCGTATTTACTTCTCAGCGACATTAAACATAGACGTAGAATATTGGTAAACATCCTAGGCATATAACAATCACATTAACTTTCATATCAAATATGGACGGTGTCGGATTATATTTTGACATAAATTGTTCACACTCCATTATGTTATAACGGTTATTTCACACACCTGTTAGCGTGCAGTTGTTGAACAAGTCCACGCTTTCGTAAACGTGAATTACATTATCATTTCACGTAAGATTACCTGTACGAGACAAGTGTAACGGTTACATGTACTATTCATTTGTGAATAAATGTTCTATTTGAAATAATTATGGTACTGTATATGTAAATATATATTTCTGACCAACCACTAACTGTTATGCGCGGTAATTGTAGTGTTATAATAATATTACCAGTGCAACGACTATTATAATTTTATTAATATGAAGAAAATCAACTGCATTTCGGACAAAAATAGTACAGATATCTATCGCCTACTGCAAACACTTACGCGGCGATAATTTACATATTAAAATACACACGCGCGCGCTCACCGATAACTTTTTATTTAAACGTCACGCTATTTTTAAATACGTGCGAATGTTAATTTAAGTAGTGTTTGCGCGTGCGCACGGTACCGTGTCCTATAGTACACATGCACATATTCGCGTTATAGAGGCCGGTATGCATAAATCTAGCTGATCTGACTGATGAACGATTTTGCCCGATATTGGCGGAGGTAAGACGCTGATCGTGGTGAAGCATCGCATCGTCAATCTGCTCGTGTGTTTTTGTGTGTGTGTGTGGCTGCGGGTCCGGGTTCGATTCCCCGTCAACTATCTCTTCACCTGTCCGCGCCGGTGGCACTTTCTCAGCTGCTCCTTCTGTCTGCGCCCGGCTGCCGTGGCTGCTTGCTACCTGTGCTGCACCTGGCCCGCGTGATCCTCTCCTCGTTCCGTCACGTACAACCATGCATGTGATATGAACATACACTGCGAATATACACATGCATGCACACATACGACCACATAGTAGTTTATTTTAGTAAACTTGCAGCAAATAAATACAACCGCGCTACTTGCACACACTTCCACTTGAAGTGCACACCATATGAAGCTCCCGAACCAGAAGAACCTACCCAGTTAGAGGATAAACTAACTAATTTGACCACCATCAGAGCATACCTACATCGCATAACTAATTGTAAATTAATTATCAATTTAGTCTCTTCGAAAAGGATGAAGCATTTTTTCCTACAACTATCCTTGAAATAACCTTGAGGAGAGTATTTACCAAGCTTTTGCACATTTTCCATGAATTCATATTTTCTTTTATAGGCCAATAAAATTACTTTTCGTTTTTTACAAGAATGTCCGAACAGTTTTATCTTTTGTGATTAGTCCTCTGTGTGACCTTGGGCGCAGAGTTGTTCGTCATGTATGCCGACGCGTCCATTGTGGTTCCCGGTGAGTCCTGTTATAAAATGTCTGGTGTTGAGCACGTATAGACGGAAACTGTTTTAGAGTCGTGCTAGTGTTTGGCAGTGATGCTGGGCTTGAGTTTCCATCATTGCTGTCACGTCTCGTCAACATAACCTTGGTACAAATGCTACCCATGCCGGCTACCTGAGAATTCGGGGGTGGTTGACCGCCCCCGCCACCTCACCTTGCCAGGCTGGTATCGGTTCAGTTTTATTACAACACGGTAAACACATTGTGGTACCAGACCTACACCACCGTTTAGTGTGACGTGTACACTCTTTCTCCGCCCATATTTCTTGTTATTGGCGCGTGCAAACGACAACACAGATCTATTTAACTAATAATGTGCCGATCCGCCTGCACTATTACGCCTGTTAACAACACTAGACGCTGCTAAACTATGAGTTATAGCCAGTGTGTGTATCATTTGTCATAACTCTGTGTTTGAAAAATTATTACCTACGGAGTAAATGTCCTGTGAATGAAATAATACTTACATTATTATAGTAAGATACTGTTGTCTTTTTACCAGATCTTTATAATAAATTACATGTATTAATCAGTCATTAATACTCACTAGAATATCTCCACTTGCAGAACAAATTAGTTTGTTTTTTAATTGTTTTCGTTTGACTTTTTTTGTTGTGTTCGGGTATTTATTCCATATGATGTGTTTAATCCAAGGACTAATCTTGAAATCCTGAATGTGTAAACATCTTAAAGTAGGTAATATCTGCATGGGTTTTGCATCTTAATTTCCGAGAAAACAAAATGAAGACGTAGCCGCAACATATGAATGTGTATTATTATCAGCCATATTGATGCGCACGCGCGTAACAGGTTTCGGCAGCCGTAGATACCATGCAATGCAATGCGATGCAATGTGATGCGATGCGGTATGTATGTGTGTGTGAGTGCTGTTTTTAATTGTCCGGGTGTGTCCGGGAGATGCTATTAGCGGTGTCGGCGGTCACACACACGGCCGCGCAAGAGCAGGTGCATCATTCGTGTATAGTCCGTGCACCAGGTGCCTACTGAGATCCTTCGCGCCGGGCACGAGCTTGACAGCTGCCGTCAGCATACGGCATCCGTCGCCAGATCCACCTTTATAATATACGTACATGGTAGCAGTACACTTAATTGTAATAACCGAAATATTCGGCCACTCCAAAGTTTCTTGAAACCCATGTAACAATGAGATCACAATTATCCTTCACCTCTGAATGATTTCTTAAATCATCAGGACTTTCAATGAACCATAAGACGTAACTGGAACCAGATTAAAAGCACACAATAACGGTTCGATATAACTAAATGATTCTGACTTGGGTAGAACAGTTTCAAGATAAATAAAACAGCAGTAACGTTTTCATTTCGTTATGACATCTTGCACAGCTAACATTGGTACATTGTGTATGGATGTTGCTTAAAATACCATTTCATAGAACATCCTGTTTCGTAGCATTTATCTGTACAGGATGTTGCAGAAGTCTTCACCCTCGCACATTAGATGCATCTGCATGTAGTATTAATAACTTTGTAAATAAACACAATGATTATCACGAACATTCGTATATTTAGTATACAGATAAATTACAACATTTACATATTAACTTCATTGTGACACATTACGATGTGTATAGATTCAGCTTTATTGCATAACTTAATAATTAGTAAACTCGTCAGTTAATTATAGCATATGTCACGTGTGTAATAGTGTTATACCAGTTCACCATTGATGAACTGACATTTAAAATTCGTTTAATATACAGCTACTGAATCTGATCCGTCCATACATTGGATATTTCAAAATTACATTTTTGATAACACCATTCCATTTAATCGAATCAGTACTAAAAAAACAACGCCATCATACGTATCCGGTTTTGGAAATTGAAAAATAGTGTCTGCAAGCCTAAAATATTGGTATTTTGTAATGGCAATAATGGCAAATACTTTTATACAATTACAGAATAAAAAAATTATCGTGTGATTCATTAGAGTAACACTTCCATTTATACTTCACACCATTATGTCTCACTGTTATAATACAATAACAAAAATATATTCCCCTAAAACATGTTGCTAGAAATTGTTACAGAATCCAGTCGACAGTCCATATGTATGCTATGTTTAAGAGATTTGTGGCAAAGGATCTTTAAAATATAATATTTTGACTGTACTTTCGGTAACGGTATTATAGATAAACGTTCCCAAATGGAATGCTCAACAAAAAATTCTGAGAAAGCCAGCGTTTGACAAGGCTGACTGCTAATAATAGATCGAGACTGGGGTTTTAGGGGTTGCAGGCAGTAACAGGCCGCTAACAAAGAACTGACGCTCCACAGGAAATTACGTACGATTTAAGGAGGAAGCCAGATGAAACATTGATCAGCAGCTCTCGTTACATAGACCATAATACTAATCAGTAGGCTATAACTCGTTCAATTGTCTCTCGTTAAATAATTATCATATACACATATATTGTTTTTTCATTTTTACAATGATTAGAAATACGAAAATTGTATGTCTGTCTTATGTGAATTAGATTCTAATGAAATGTGACATCCATTTCGACTTAAACCTCTAATGATGATAAACATTGTAGCAAATTACATTAACAGCAGATGAAATAAAATGAAACTGCTAGAAATACTAGTGATTTTAAATTAACTATTAATTAACCTACGGTTAAAAACGGTATATCATTGATGTAGATTTTCTGTTGATGGGAACTCTACGTTTTGCATTTCCAATATATCTAGTTCAGCGACTGCAACTGTGTCTTTGATTTTGTAATTAGTTTCAATTACAACGTAACGGGTACACATGGCTTATAATTTAATAGGTGTTTTATGCTATTTTATTTTCTGTTGCTTTATTTTCTTCGGAAGTGATACACCGGATCAGCACGTGTCCGTATTCGAAGGAAAGTCTCTAATTAACAAATCAAAAAGTTAAAATCATACATTTCCATGCGTATCAGATAGATATAGTGATGTTTGTATATGCTACGTAAGTATCATGTTTATAAATCGTTTTATTTATTTCCAATTTACGTGCAGACCATTAATTAGTGTAAATACATGCTATTATAAATCAAACAAGCATCATAATCTGCATTTTCGACTTTGCTCTTTGTATTTTGGAACTAGAACCAAGGAAAACTGTTTTATACTAATCAGGCACACGTGCCTTCCCCGGATCAGATAATATTTTATATACCTATTGGTATAAATATAGATTGCTTTTGCTGCAATCACCATATATTACGTTTGTATTATCGTGTTTGCACAATTATCAAAGTTCGTGCTCATTTTTCTCATATTGTAGTGAGCTAATTCATAATTCGCATAAACTGTCGTCAGCAAGTTCATGACGAATTTGTTTGTACGCGTTGTACATATGGATGAACAACAACCAGATTCCGGTTTTGTTTTCCCACACACGCACACACAGATGGATGAATCTCGGACAAGTGCGGTTCGTTTCGAGCGTGAAGTAGTTGAATTGTCTCTCTGTACCGTTTGAAGATCATATCCGTGTGACATGCGGTATTGTAACTTCTCATCGTTTTGTATGATGTGTCTGTAACAACTGAACGAGTATATATGACGTATAAGATATATATCTACAGGTATAGAATACCTACATAGTCAGTACGATTCTCTTAACCCTCTCACCGCTGTTTCACTGAATCATACCACTCTTAAACGAGCTTATACGAAAATGTTCATAACATCGACGTCACAGCAATTCGTAGAACACAACCAGGTATTATTAATTTGTCGATGATTCGTTCATGCTGTGACAGGTAGCAATGTATTGGTACATTTTGCTAGTGACCAAACGTTTAGTGTAAATACAAATATACTTGTTACAGTTCATCGACTTGTAAATAAGAATTGAGCAATTTTTTCAAAGATACATTTCACAATTGAAAAATTAGAAGTTTAAACTAAACATTGCAATTTGTTAAAATTACTGATGTAAGTTTAAAACTGATCTGAATTGATTCGCCAATAATATAAATTACTTATATAAGAATGTATAATTACGTATTTGTCGCACGTATTTTTGTATGGGAAAACTTTGATGAGTCAATTTGAAATGACGACAGTATTGTTTTGCTTGACTTACCCGTTCCCTGAATTGGATACGTTCATAACTGTGGAATTCCCCATAATGAAATATATTCTGGAATATACACATATGCATGCACACGTATTAGGTATTTCTTATACCTGCCTCAAATTTGTTTAGGATCACGTTAAAATAAATAGTCGTTAAATAAGGATTTTCCGAATTATGATTTAATAGTTATACCTGATATGTCACCAAAGATTAAGAATGGACTTTATTTATTTGACCATTTCTTTGAACTGATCAATTTGTTCTAATTTCTGGGATAAGATTTTCTGCTAGGAATTTATCTTATATTTAGAATATATTAAGGATTAATAACAATGTATGTATAAATGTATTTATTTACCATATAAACATACAAATACAACTGTATACGAATATGAATGTTACATATTGTCTAATAGTTTTTAACTAGAGAGCCACTGGCATGACTAATAAATTCAACATGTTTGTATAATGAAATGGTACCCGGAAATTGAGAACTGGTCAGGACCGCTATGTACGTAGTACATCCCGCTGTAAGTACGGTGAATTGTGCGGTCACTGTGCTCTGCTCATTATGAACAATCGTACGACGAGGCCGTGTTATCTCGAAACCAGATAATGGCATTCACAAACCCGCAACGCAACACTTACGATACTGCATTAAACAATATTATATTGAAGCTGTATTTTAAAATGCAGAATCAAATATTATCACCTCAAGACTACCAGAGCAACGGTAAACTCATATTAGCTGACTAGAAGGTTAATCTTTGGTTTCGGATTAACTCTCGTGTTATTCTCGTATTTTCCAAACAAGAGATACGCGGTAATTGTTATTGCCAACTTATAACACAAAACTGAAGAAAATTTAATTACGAAACTTTACATTTACGAGATAATATGTTTACAGCAGAGAGTAATCATTTTAAAATGTGTCAAACATTACCAAAGCACAGCGGTGTGATTGTAGTTTTTATTTGCTAGTCAATTACAATCCTAGTTGAATTTATTAATCGGAATAATCAAAATCCAACTACACGTATTAAATTAGAGACAATAAGGTAACAGAATATAAATAAACTGGAAGAATGCAGTCGCCTGCTGTGTGGAGAGTGTAATTTAGAAATTTCCAAACCTTCGAAACTCCACTTGAAGTCGAGGCAAGCGACAGAACGACATCGCACTGTGAGTAAGTTCTGTGCTTGTGTATTACAATAAATTCCTTGACTGTACCACAAGTCTTATGAAAATGATATGTCACAAACTCACGCCAGGCACCTATATACGCAATCAACGTTTGGAACTTTCTCTGTTCTGTTTTGTTTTGGTTGGCAGTGAATGAAGTAACGACACAACTTCAAGCAAATCTTCCCAACACAACAACGAATCTCTCCTATCGGAATGTCTTCGCTAGGGCTTGTCTCTCACAGCAAACAACATGTCTCTCTCACTCGGAAGAATCGTATTCTATGCTTTTATGATCATGAGAGGTACAGTTTAGTTCCGTATGCGGATACACTGAACTTTGTAATGAAACGTCTAGATGTTTTGGATACAGTGTTGTTCACGTCAATATTGACGAACATTGTTCACACGGCTTTCTTACACTGTATAAATGAATCATTGCAATCAGATAATAAGATGTGTTTGTTTAAACTAAAGCAAAAATTTGATTGAATAATGCAATGATAATAATGTATCCTGTGTGTTTGAATTTTCGCTTTGAGCGATTTAGGAGACGATCATTTTTTATATTTGTAGTAGTAGTGTTGGAAAGCACAAATTTATGGAAAATCCTTTTTCGTTCTAGGTGCGGCCTCTAACATCGTCACACCTCCATCATGCATTCGCAGATGACGTCAGGAATCAATAAGATGGGCGTACAGGGGTGAGCATAATAAATCTTATTCCTATTTACAACTCTATAGCACAATCAATAGAAACATATGTAGTAAGTATAGTGAAGAACGATTTTTAAAATTTAATTAAAACACAAGATAAGCATATCACGGATATAATGTATCAGTTAAATATTTAAAAAAATAAAAACTCATGAATTATTTATTTTACTCGATGATAATTTCGATCGGTAATAAATTCAAAACTTGCTCAAATGATAAAATTAGGTTTTCTAAACACTATAGTAATTTTTTCTAAATATGATTATTTCAATCTAATAATTTAACTATTAATATGTGAAATACACATTTGTATTGTCAGTAGCATATGCATACATATATTTTTGTTCTTGACAATACATATTGTAATTAATAGTGAAGCCGCAGAATTCGAATATAGTGATTAAATAACTCATGCAATGGCAACATTACTTGCAGAAATGCGTTATCAATGAAATTTCATTGGCAGAAGGTCAACACAATTACGATAATTAAATATTAGCATTCGACCACACACACATGCGTGTTTCAATTCTGTCATAGAGGTAATGTTTATAGAGTTGTGTGATTACAGCATCATAGATTAAATAACAAATGATAACTTCAGGTTTTGAGAGATAGACGTGGCAGATTTATAGTAATGGATATAAGACTATTTAATGACCTTGTGTAATGGAGAAATTAACTGGATTGCTAAATTCTCCTTAACTAAGACGCATTAAAGAAAAGGAATATACAGGTTATCATTCAGTACGCAATGAATCAGTTCGACTACAGAGTGACATAACTATATTTACCCCACACTTACAATCATAGATTCGAAACTTTCGTTTGTTTTCATGACAGAGCATGCGCAACACGTTGTTTTGTTGACGAGCAAGCAAGCACTGATGTTTCCATTTTTGAAATAACCCCTCTTTATCTGAAATATTGGATTATGTAAGATATTATAGCTTGTTTTCATTTGAAATGATTTGTTGTTACCTTTGTTCATTATACTTTCAGTAAGTAGCTTTCATAATTATAAAATTTCAATATAAGCAATGACTTTTAGATGTTTTAAAATACCAGAATTGTTCGTTCTAATCAGAACTATTCGCGAAATTTATGCAACAACGTAGTATCAATAAAAGTAACAAATGATTCTGTTATCGTTTCGCGCATAAACTTTATAAATAGCATTACGTAACGCAAGTCCGATAAAATGTTTTGCTGAGTAAGTACATACTTTTAAAAGTATAAGATGTGCGTACATATACTTTATACATATATAAAGTATATTATCGTGTTGGTATACCTGGCACAATATGAACACAACAGAAACAAAACATTTGTAATCAAAACTTTCATAATGATTCGTTGGTTAGTTTGACCTAGATACTGCTTGTAATGTTGGTGACACGTTTGTGTATTTGTTAGAATTACACTTGATGTTGATTCGATGTTATCCTTTGGAGGAATCTGAATTATTAATCCTCGAATTGTTGAAGGTTGTTATAAGTGTGCAATATTCAAGGTTGGCGTCTCAGCAGAATGTAATCTGAACACTACTGCACGGTTAACTTGGTATTATCTTGTATACAACATGAGTTTATTGACGTAAGTGTGGTGGCTGAGATGAAATTTACAGAAAGTCGGGTAATTGCTGGTGCTTGGAGTAACACGCGCGATGCGTTTCGGGTGTCTTGGTACGGAAATGTCGTCACAAGTCTGTGTTCCCGGGCGCCTACTCGACCAGAGTGAAACAATGGCCTCGCTGGCTGCCTGGTGAAAGCGCCGTCGGTCTAGATACGGTCATAGTCTGTCCGTCCATGTACTCTATGGTCGATGGTTCGATTCACGGTTCTCCTCGTCGCACCTCGCCGCACCGCCCTTGCCGACTCCTCAAGCTGCCGTTGGAATTTCATTTACTCACAAACTTCATTCTCTCCAGCGCAGTTCACTACTCGTTTGACGACTTACAATGTATGGCGGACCACAAACACAAATGTGTATATGATTTACCACGTTCATTCTCCAGATTTTTACCATCGATATTATGCGTACTTGATGTTGAAGAATATAATTTCGATAAGTTTAAATACCATCAAGTATATTCCAAATATCCCTGGAACCTGAATTTCCTGCCATTTTTTGTAAGGTTACCCCAGGGATTGGAGGATATTCTGTCAACTGTAATATAGGTTAAGACTACTTTCGGGTTCTCTGTAAAATGAGTGCTACTATTTTTGGGATTCCATTTTTGGTTGGTTAGTTTAGCTTCAATGTTGGAGAGTGCATATAGGTAGGTATAAAGTTAAATATGTGCAAACGTGAACTGGTAATATACAAGAAGTGGCTACGGGAATGTAGCCATTGCATGGAGTATCCTCGATCAGGTAGTGTGAGCATACCGATAGAGTTATTGGAAGTCGAGTCACAGTGCTGCCAGTTCCGACATCGCATTACGGGCTAACGTGTAAGGAATTACGTGATTCCGTATAAAATATTCACAGAATCCCGGGTAGAAATAAAAAGTTGAGGGAGCACCACCAGGTTTAGAGGATGCCAGGTCTTCGGGTGTAACGTTGGTAGGAATCGCTTCTCTTCTAGTAGATGTAACACTCTGTTCTTCCTACATGAAACCTGTGACAGATGATAAGGTCGTAAGGTAGGCGGGCGTCGCTTCACGAAACTCAGAGACGCTTGGCGCTCCGACACTACAATACCCGTGACAGCCTCATCTCCATGCAA
Organism: Carabus problematicus; assembly: GCA_963422195.1. Lineage (NCBI taxonomy): Eukaryota > Metazoa > Arthropoda > Insecta > Coleoptera > Carabidae > Carabus > Carabus problematicus. The sequence continues at coordinate 11,746,619 of OY728584.1, forward strand.
ATGAGATTGCGCTTGCTGTTAGTCAGCGCAGCGCACATGTACCATTTCAACCTTACCGTCTGTCCTGTTCCAACACACGCTGCTCCACGTGTATTGTCATCTCACTCCGGTACGCGGCGTGTATATACCTGACGCCATCGTTCTGTACACAGACTCAATCAACCCGCTCGCTCTAAATCACATTTCTTACGCGTCGCCTTTGCTAATTTCCACGGCTGTCGTTAGTTCACGCGCCTGTCGTCATTGATAAGCGCCACCGTTGCTCCGCGATCGGTCGGGATTTATTAGACCTTTCATGCTATTTTAATTCATCACCTGCTGCTAGCCAGCAAAGATTCTTTACAGTAAGTTTGACTTATTGTTTCGCATTGTTGGTTATTTACTTGTAGGAAATGTAACTTATCCTTCGCCAACTTGTATGAATAAATACACCTTGTATATACACGTAGATTCTGTTATTTTTTATACAAGTAATAGACATAAAACTTGCATTGCCGACACTAAACAGACTTACCGTCTGTTGTTCTATTCGCGTATAACTCGTATAACTAATCTTTGTTGACCCTATCGTCTCTTCTGACTCGATGGTGCCAGTAGTCGCTCGTTCGTCCGCTCGTCGGCTGGTTCAGTGTGACGAGCGCGGTGTGCACGCCATTGTAGCTGATTTACGTATTATCGAGATGTCGCGGAACGCGGAAGCGCGCCGTGCTCTACCTGTCACAGCCGCCTGCGTGTTACCTGCGTCATCACCTTGCCCCGCACTTCACCGTACAGTTAACTCAGTGCTTCGGTACTCGCTCACACTCGGTGTATACCCGTTCGTTCCTGTCGCCAACCTATACTAATACATAATGTGATACATGCATGTGAAACTCACGCAACATACTCCCCGATAATAACGTTATACTCGCTTGATTTGTCGATCGATAGCTGCGCTGAAATTCACTATCTACACTTCTATATAACATGTATCTATGTATGTGTACATATTTGTATAAACACACATGGATTCCGCGTTGGGTCGGAAGCGAAACGTGTAAATTAGATACACGCTGAAATCATGACAGACGCGTTTTACAAACGACAACAAATGCAATACCGGACATTGTTAATCAAAGAGATAAAATTCAATTAACATCTTCAACTAGGTACCAACTTTTACACCAGCTAATTATTAAATTATTATTCTATATTGTAAATAATGATTTGTAAATATTCTTTGTATAAGATATTGTTTATTATTTAACGTATTTCAAATAATTAAAATCTTGGACGATTGGGATATATATATATATATATATATATATATATATATATATATATATATATATATATATATATATATATATATATATATATATCCCATAATAGTAGTAGTAAATATATATATATATATATATATATATATATATATATATATATATATATATATTTACTGGTATTTTCCAAGAAAGATGAACTGTGATTTATAAAGATGTTTATTCTGTTCAATGAACTGTACAATCAGATAACTTCGTCGCGCGTAGCACAAGTGTAAAATCCTCCTAAAGATGATAACAGACAGATGCGTTACATACAAGCGTTGTATTTAATCAGCCCGTTACACTTTTAACTCAATTATTCTACGCGTCTATATTATTATATGTTACCAATGACATTATCGTAATATACATTTCATTGATTACTGTACAATTAATATACTACTCGAATTTGGTGTTTATAAATGTCACTTTCACATCTATATAAAGGACCCATTATATTGACTGACGAAAATCGTTATGAAATAAATAAAAGTTACCTACTACAGACCAAGAAACTAGTTCTGGAAAAACAAGTTTGAAGAACAAATAGCCATAAGATCTATTGAACAGCCTTAACATTTTTTTAATCAATATTCGTGAAACTATGTAGTATCGGTTTAAATCAATTTTCATGCGGTGCGTGTGTGTGATACGAGGCGTTATACATTATTACACGTGTATATCGGTGGCCGCGGGCGCGTGTTGCGCATGCGCCACGCATGCACCCAATAATTAACGTGTAACGAATGTCCTTGTGAACCGATAGTTACTCGCATAACTGGCGAATATGTTCATTTAAAGATGAGAGCAATTACTTGGAAGATGTTCCATATGAAAGTGTGTCATACAAGTACATTCTACATACTTATAGGGTGGGGGTACACACACACACACACACAGGGTCATATACTGTCACATGAATGCATAAATTCTGCAGCTGATATGGAAATAATATACTCGTAGTATAATGCAAACTTGTGATTATATTCATATGTCCGCGTCGAAGATTACTCGAATCTAGAAGGCTGCGACGTATGTTGTATACGCGCTACCCTGTGCACTGAATTCACTGACACACTTTCACACCTTTGTCGCGCACGTACGCATTTATCGATTGCAAAAATAAACACATTTCTTTATATTAATTCAAACGTATTGAAATGCTATGTGTATGTTGTATGCAAGATAATGAAATAAGCATAAAGTTCTATATAATATATAATTACATTATGATTACATGCAGTTTCGATTGATAATTTATTTGCGATCAACGTCAAATGGACAGATGAATGTACCAAGTTGTATATGTAAGCAGTGTGTATTGGCAAAGTTTGGTAAATAAATCAATTAGCCGAGTGGGTCTTTGCGATGGAAGCAACAGCCGAAGGTATGAGGAGAAAAGTTAGCAGGTGATGGGCTGTATGAGTGGTGGGGTAGGGTAGGGTAGTGGCGTCTGGTTGTGTGGTATTATTAGTTTACACGCGTAACTAATCACGCGGAACAATGTGAAGGAACACTATTATATACATAGCTAGTATTGTGGCTATCGCATTGAGTATCTGACTTGTGTGTAGCAGTAGTAATGCTAGTACAGTTCGGAGGTGGTGTCGGGGAGTGGTTTTGATCAATACCGGTCACACTAACGCCACAGCTCGGCAGCAGGATCCTCACGAGAAGCCACTATTGACCTGATGTCGCTCACGCACTCTTGTGACGTCACTGCGGCACCCACAATCACTTCCTAAACCCTACCCTACCCTACACTACCCTTCGCTTTCCTTACTGCCATCACCCGACACACACACACTACACCTCGTATATCTCATTTTATGTCAGAACTTCTAGCTGAAACAACTATGTAGTCTGTACAGTATTATATCAACATCTAAATATCTTGTTACCACACTCAATAGACGTCCGTCCACTCACTCAGTGGTTACTGTTTTCAAAGTAATTGAAACTCGCGCATTATTATGAAACACCGAACACTAGTAATGCCGAAGTGTTCGTCGATACGGTGTCAATATCGTGACGTGTATTTAGGTTAGGTCAGAACTGAAACTGTACCATAGTGTTTGCACGTGTACCATTTGAATAGTTGTATTTATTGTGCGTCTTTGACGAGGTGAAATCTAACAAAAATTTACGTATTTGTTTACCGATAACCGCATCAATTCAAAGTAAGATGAAGGTCGTCCTGAGACCTCGTTGTCATGTCAATCGAACGGATTGTAAGAACATACAGTACAGCGTATCTAGTCGTGTATGGATCCGGTGACAGGTTTTCTACTGTTTATTTCAAATAATAAACTTTCTTCTTCGCATTATGTGTGTTAAGTTGCTCTTGCAATTTCGAATATTATGAATGTAGATCGAATGTTCTACGCTATTTCTTCAAACAACGAACTCACAACGCACCGGTTAACGTAATACAAGACAATGACAGCCAATTATTTATCTAGTTCACGTTATATATGTATGTTATAATTTCATAATTGAAATGAGTGCAATGATATCTGGCATTTGATTATTTTTTTTAGAACGGGATAATTTATTGATCATTTATTTGTTGCACACTTTCATTTTCCTTATTATAATTATTAATATTATACCAATTTGTGATCAAAAATGTTCCATTCTCACGTATGTACTTTCAAATCATACTTTACAGTCACGTTGTATTTTCACTTCTGAAGAATCAAGAACAATAAATAATGGGTGTTTGTTGACAACGAATGAAATTACTACAAATTTCAGTGCTTATCTTTCCCTGATCATTGCAGTACCAGTCATGAACAATAAATTACATTATATTTGGAAGCAATGACATCATGTAACAAACATTGCTGGCATTAACTGGTGTTGTGAGTGCGTGTATATGAAGATATGATCGGTATTTGACAGCAGGGCAGAGTGAAGTGCTGTACACGTTGAGGAGAAGAAAGTACGAAGGACTTTGAAGGTAGAGCACGTCGACTGTCACGATGTTGTGAGCGCCAGTGAAAGGCATATGCGCTGACGGACACCGTGACATCGTCGAACGAGGCCGAGGGAACGTCTGTGTCTCTGTGTTCTGTTTGCATGTATGTACAGCTGCACTAGCTCGATGTCAGTATACCACGCGACACAACAACAACAACACACATTCGCAACACGCCTAATTATATACATATAATGAAGTGCTGTCGAAAGATAAAATCATGTCAGATGATACTGTCATCAAATGCGAAATTAATGAATGTTTATATTTATTACATTAATATATACTTATATAATTTTCTCGTTTCTCTTGCAAAGGCTTTCTGAAAGTGTTTTGATTATTTTGGTAGTTCGTTGGAAGGGATAGATATGGTTTAGCCGTAAGATATGATTGAATTTCGTTAGACATCTAAACATTTCCACCGATGATATCATTACCTACTGTCTGGGACAAATAACCACAAAAAGCCGACGGTCGGTCAGTTGAAGTGTCGCGCCCCGAGCGTGTCATCTTTTTGAAAACATTGGGCAAGTTTTGGAGATGACGCGTCCGTCGTTCGATGACCGCAACTCTAGATCCAGCTAGCTACGTATATCTACCTGATATGTGGCTGCGCCCGTGACTAACTAATGAACGAACATAAGGGGCCTTCGTGTGCCCGTATTGCTAGAACGATTCGTATTTGTGTCACGTAAATCTGAAAGACAATAACGCCCGTCTGTGGCCAGTGAAAAAACAAACACGTCTGCACGAGTGCGCGCCGAGCAGTGTGGAATCGCGTCGAACGGAGATCGATACAAGAGTATGCTTCTCGGCACCGCTGCCACTTAACAAACCCCTGCCGTTCGAAACCGTACTTAATCCACCCGACCCCGAAACTCAATCCATCCCATCTCATCCCAGAGGCTTCGCCGGTCTAGATTGGAGAGCCTGGAGGTCGTCCTGCGCTGCTATCCACAACCAGTAACCATTGGCCGGTGTCAATCGACCTCGTATTCACGACTTCAAATGGAATCAAATCTGAACATAATAGATACATGAATAGTAGTGATCGAATACTCCTTCCTAGTTCAAACTTGATACATTTAGTGTTTTCTTGATATGATATCTTCATTTCCATACGATCAAGTAAACTACCATAGCACAAATGCCAATGTCTTGGAGAAGGTAATGACTAATGCGCACATAATGGGTGACAATGAATGTTGTCGGCCGGTACCTACCTACCTAGGTAATGGTTGACTTGGGTGGTTCGGTGGCCGAGTGGAAGGGACCCAATATGACAGGTCTCCGAGCCTGTGTGACGGGTGAGCAGACAGTGTGCAGACGATGAGTGCGGGCGACGCGTTTTCGGCGATTTAAAGTGAAGTCAAGGTCAGGCCCGATGTCGATATATGTATATATATATATATATATATATATATATATATATATATATATATATATATATATATATATATATATAATGTTCCCTAGACTCAGTTTATGGTAGAATGAGATACACCTCAGCTCGTGTAGGCATCAGTAGACCGTTGCAGTATCAGGGTCCGACTCCACCGCCGCTGTCAGTGCGCACCAGCTCACGTGTGACCGACCAAACAGGTTCAGTGGAGTCCTCCTTAGGAGTAGATGCGTCTCGCGACAACGATGCCTACAACCGGCGATTAAACACTCTCCATTAAGTTCTTTGTCCCACGAGCTTGCTTGTGTACGTGTTCGTTCCCACTTGTCTTGTAGCGATCGTCTCACTGCTTACCACCACCGCCACCGTCGCCGCCGTCGCCGTGATGCTCTCGCAAACAGGTTCCATGCGAGATCAAGTTCTCCGCAATCGTCTCACCTACGGTTGCGATTTCAACTACTGATCTCCAACCAGAGAATTCTCCCAAGTCTCCCCTTACCATGTGCAGTGAAGATGCTCGCATTACGTACGATCCTGGTGGACTCAGTGATGTTTCAGGCGACCGTACCGTTAACAAACTAATAGCGCACTCAATCAAGTACTAACCTATGTCAGGACATTATAGTGATATTATTTATCAAAGTTGGTAAACAATATGTGTAGTATGCTGCATGGAGTAGCACAGATATATCACAAGTTGGATATTGACTATAGTTATCTTCGGAAACAGACTGGTAGAAGGAAAATGAATGAATGACGTGCGGGAGGCGCTTCGCGTTAGCCAGTGGGCATCATAAAGCACACGCACTAAATACTGAACAGAAGAGAGGGACTGTAGATAAGATAGCACCAGGTTGTAGTGTGTAGAACAGTTGGACAAGGAGCCCATCTCATGAAGGACAATGATCGCATTCCGGACATCGCTCGCGCGTACAAAGGTTACCGGGGCCTAGCGCCAGTACCCCGGGTACTACATAGTACTATACACCTTGCTCTAACAACATTACTCTTCACACAACTAAACACACTGCTGAACGAATATCACGCCAAGCAGCAGATACAAGATAATGAGTGCGGATAGAAAAGAGAAGAAGCGTCAATATGTGTGTTGTGAGTTTTGTTTTGCTTGGCCTCTGGCCGCCGAGTCAGCGACCTCGGTGAGAAACTCTCGCAACTATTCCGTGAAGTAGCTCGCGGGTGTGTAGCGGGGAGCCGCCAATGAATATATGGGCGATATGTACACCGAGGTCGGTGTGACAAAGACTACGCACGGCCACAGTGTGCTCCAGAGCAGGACCGCACTAGAGTGTGAGGAGACGACACAAACACACACACACACACACACACACACACACACACACACACACACATAGTGGTGGATGGAACAAAGGCGCGCACGAGACATCGTCGAGCAAAGCGATCGAATCCAAAGTGAACGAGAGCGGGAAAAGAATGCACCGGAGCAGCGTGTGGAGAGTGTGAGAGAGAAGCGCACTCACCCGGTGGAACGGCAACGTCGCGCACCAGCAACCGAGCACCATACATCGGAATGTTGTAGTCGGTGGTTGCGGGAGGTTGGGTCAGTGTCGGCCGTTAGCGGTGCACATACACATTTATCCATAGCACGCGCGCACGCACGCATTCACTCATCATTTCGGGCGACAGAGGACGAGGAGGTAACGTAGCGGCGGGTGTGATAAGCGATAAGCGTAGCCACACTGTGTCATGTGTGTGTGTGGATGGACCTCAGTGACAACTTTAGTCTTTATTTCAAGTCCACGCTACCGTTTACCTCCATGATCTCACTAACAACAATGAAGTGCTCTGCATCTCTGCTCATTTGATCCCTGTGAGCGTTGTTCGGTTCGGCTACTATCAGCCCCGTGGCTTCGCCTGACTCCGTCACTTGTCTGGGATCCGATTATAAAGCGCTGATCTGTTTTCCTTTGTTTGCTATTCATGTATTCCGTGCGTCTTCGTCCGAGTTCCGTGAGGAGCCGTGAGTCCATTCATGAAGCCACCACACCATCCCATCACACTGAGCACAGTCAGGTGAAGTCGCTGCACTGATATGCATCTATCTCGGCTTCTCCCTTCACGTATACTTACTTGTACACTGTTCGAGTAAACGTACAAACACGTTCATCTCGTCCGTCTTTCTTACTGAGTATACGAGATGAATGTTTACCGGTTTCGGTCGCGCCGCGTGACTCCCTGCGTGATTCTACCCACGCATCATCGTCCGTGTCTCGCCGGGGCCCACACCCACCAAGCGAGCGAGCGAGCATTCTGTCGCCAGAGTCAGGGTTGGCCGTCGTTCTTCGTTAGTTCTTTATATATACTTGTATTATACACCTATATATCCACCGCCAATGTCTTTTCAACTGCGGACGCAACGCTAAAAACCGTAATGACTCGAGTCGGCGAGCAGAAATAATATCGACGTGAGGAATCTGCCGCGCATATCGCATAAATTACTTTAAATTAACACCGTAACGATGGCATTGCACTGCGTTGGACGCACATTCATCTGCTCGCACTAGTATGTGAATAGCGCGTGTTATATACAAGAATATGCAGAGATAAGTTGTCTACAGAATATTAGTGTATCATTAAATATGTAGGTTCACACATATAATACTAGTCTAGACGCAGTTAATGTACAGTTGCATCAGATGTAGACAGCGCTCTTCACTGAATGCCGAATTCTCGAACTGTCATAGTTGATAATGACATAATACTTGGCACTATGTCACGGGATATGGATCATTGATCTGTGATACAACGCGGCGGTAATAGTGCACCTAGACGACTAGCGTGTAAGCTAAACAGAATGGCTAACTAACCATATTGATCCGCATAGTGGTTCGTAGCTATCACTGACGTAGCTGTGTAATTAATTACGCAGAGTGCGAACCACCATGTACAGGCTGCTCTCGACCACCCACTCCTAGGCGGGGTCAACGCATCTGAAGATATCGTGACCGACCTGTGTGTACGTGCGTGTTATGCGCACGCGTACTAACTAGCCATAAATACTACTGCGGGTAACAAGTTTAAGTGTCACTAACTGTTGTACTGGCACTGTCAAATTCCAAATCACTCATACAGCAGACTAAACCCTATCTACTTGTACGTAAATCTATTGGTTAGTGTTTACCTAAATAACAAGTATTGTAGTACATTTACGTTACCCCATAATTCAATCGAACCGATTGTGTCACCAGCATTAAAATGTCAGTGCGCGCGATAATATTATATTAATATAATCAATACATCTAAGTAAGAGGTTAGTAGGTGAGCAAATATAACAGGTTATAGAATTATAATCTTGACAAAACAGATTTGTACGAAATGAAAATATATTATTATCTTTTATGGATTGTTTTTCACGAAATGATGTGTACAAAAACAAATACAATTGTGCTTGTTGAGCGTACCACCCACATTTAATTCTATTTAAGTTGTCTGTACATGTATGTGCGTGCCCTCATTTCTAGGGTGCGATGTGTATATAATGGGTCAAGGTCGATATATATATATATATATATATATATATATATATATATATATATATATATACATGTTGAATGTGTAGTAGTGTTTATACCACAGCACGGACGACCCACTAAACATTAGAACAAGGTTTGCATGGTGTCACGGAGTAGGAGTTGTCAATGTCATTTCATTTTATTCAGAAGGTCAATCGACACGTTCAACACAAACATTTATCCCTGTGATTAAAGTTATCCGGTTGTTCGGCGACAGTTTCTGTACATAACTATCGCTCTCGCTCGCTCTCACACTTTATTCTCCACTTGTCACAGCAAACATTTCAACTACGTGTATTATTTACTAATTTCTATTCCACTCGTTTAGTCAAACACATCGGTAACATTAATTTTTGTGTTTTGTAAACACTGGATAAATTAATTTCCATTCCTAAATGCTTTTATTTTTTTTTGTTGTTGTTGAATCACACGAAGCTATTAGGAATTTGTTTGTGGGGAAAATTACAACGTGACATATTTATAACCAGTTGCCCGTGGAGAGTTCTTATAACCGGCACGCCAAGTCGTTTAAATGTCTGTGAGACTCTAGATAGCCGCTCAGCTCAACCGCTGAGCACAAGCTTCTAAACTAATAAATTTGTCTTCCGATCTCCTTTGCCCACGATAAATATTCGATAAAATTTGTTTTATAACAGCGCATTATTTGTTTAACATATAATTTGTCCAATAGCCAAAAATATTTCTTCCAATTCTTTTACATTTATAATTGCTACGGATGAATCACTATTGTTGTAATAGTGATTCGCCTATCTATTATAAATGTTTTAAACTATTGTATTAATAGTGATTTCTGTTAATTTCACATGTTGTTTATCTATTCTGTTTGTAGCAAATGGTAAATATTGAAATCTCATAATTTCCAAAGTCGATCCCGCACGCCTGAGTTAAGCTTAGTGCTGTGCTGCGTAACGTTGCGCTGTGTGCATTCGAGACGAGAGGAGTATGGCACGAGTTTACTAACGAGATTGTTAGCAGGTTTTTATTGGAGTGGCCATGAGCGATTTAACATTCCACATGTACAATATCAGAGAGCCGCAGACTGCATATAGAGACCAACGTTATAGTTGAAAGGGTTTGTGTTTTAAAACCAAGGATGTTTGTTCATTATGAGGACAGACACACTACTACCTCCAGTGTGACGTCGCTCGATATACGGACTAGTTGCAGTAGGAATACATTCCTTTTATTACCAGCGATGGTTGGTCTCGTGGCTGCATGAAATGCAGCGAGCGACGACGAAACAACGAAACCGGTGTAGTCAGTTCTGTTGTCAGTCGATGTTACGTATCTGCCTGTGCACGCACTCCGAGCGAATTCTCTCCTTCTGTGACTGCTTTGTAATGGTTATTCACCCTGTCGGCAATCGGCATACTGTATCCACACTTTATGACTTCGCCAAGACTTTAATTATCAATACAACAAAAGGAAATTAATCACATTTATTCATACACGGGATTCTTTTAATTGCGCAAGTAAAAATCTTATATATCTTCAGCCATACAAATGTATTCAATAATCATCTTTCTTTTGTGTTTTGTGTTTCTTCAATTTTCTAGTAGCCTCTGTGATCATGTCGATAGCATTCGCAATGTTGTTAACAATGGTTAGATGTTCCTTAGTTATTCATAACGTCTGTGCGCAGCAGCCATTAAACTGTTATTTTTCAAATTTTCCGCTTGGTCAGTTAAGTTCGCGCGGAGCGATAAGATCCGCGATGAATGCATGGAGTTTGTGTGCTGATTACCAAGCAACCAGTGTGGTGTGCTACCAGTTGCACGGTTCAGTCCAGTCTCTCTCTCGCTCTCTCTGTATAGTGTATATATATAACAACAGCATCAACAACAAACAACACAGCACACAGTGAAGAGAGGAGAGACCTAAGCCATGTTGCTGGTTGCTCGTAATGCATTCCACCATCGTTGTGTCAGGCTGCACGCGGCTGCCTTCGTTTGGTAAAAATAGAAGATAATCTTGAACGTATACGTTGCGCTTGCGTGTGTCGATACGGTCGCAGTCGAACGGTGTGGATCGGAACGAACGGAACGGTGAGGCGACGTGCGACTTCGCGCCAGGCGCAAATGAATGTGTTCCTATTAATAACATGACAGCGTTGTAAAAATATCGATACTCCTTACTTAGCCTTCTGCGCTCATTTTTAACGTTGGCCAGACAGGCTCCTCTGTCGCGGGTGTTCGCGCGTGCTCCGCATTCCAATGTTAGTAATTATAGAGACGTATAGAACGAACGACTGATAACCAGACGTCATCATCAACCAACCAAGTAGTATCACCTACTCATATATACAACTACAATGCATTCAGATTTAGTACCGGCCACCTGTCACCATTGGCTTGCAGTTTTGATAATCGTTGTTATTACACCAAGGCAACGGTCAGCTCGGCCACATCGCGACATAAAACAGGTGGCAACTGACAGCCGCGCACGCGCGCTCCCATGTCTCGTAAACAGTCGAATGTGCGCGCTGTATCCTTCTACGTATAATGTTGGTGTGTGTATGTACCGGATGTTTTCAGTTTCTGGACGACGCGACAGACGACATTGACAGATGTATGTGAGGTAAGGTAAGTGGCGCGACCCTATGGAATGAATGTGCTAGATCGTTCACGTTCGACTATTATTAGCGCGTATCGAGCATCACTATCCAGCCTGGTGGAGGCGACACGAAGACCATGGTGTTCGTGCGCCGCTCCTGCTAATGTTGATGCTACTACTAGTAGAAGCGGTGCCAGTTATTTTCGGTGCTTCTGTTTAGTTTGGCAGGTGGGGAGATGGATTGCGTGGAAGGGAACGACGTTAAATCTGGCCACAAGACAACTTCTAGCGTGCAGTACTCCCCCTCTCCCGATATATTCCATCGGAATCTCGAAAAACGCGCGCCGTTTTTAGATACACACGCACACGAATTATTATTTTTGGAATTCTCGTGAACGTTGTATGTTCCTGGAATAAAACATGGAACACGGCTACTTCTGTACTACCTACTACAGCAACACTACACTGATACAACGGACGAAAACGAAATAGAAACGATAACACAAACATTTGCTAAATTTATCATTTGTTTATGAAACGCCACAGGCGATGTTGCACAGAAAGAATTACGTTGTTTCTTGCTGAGGCTTCTTTACACTTTGCCACAAACATTGCTGGGAATATTGTTGCTCAGTGGCGGAGAGTGATGGTGGGTTTTATAAATACTCAACACGAGCTTTTCCATCGATTCACACTGTTTGTTTGACTTTGAGCTGATATTACACACCTAACTCCTTCACCGTTCCACCTTCTGTCTTTGCACACCGGTAGTGTGTGTTCGTGCGTTCCCCCCTCGTGTGTGTGTGTGTTGTGTTACATGTTGATTGTCTATTTATATTGCCTGGGAATACAGTCGCATTCTCGCTGGCCCATCATGTAATTACTTGACGAACGATTCGCCGTGTCTAATTTGCCGTGGTATTCGTGGGATTTCTCATGCGCACTCGTCACAATGGAGACCACCATCACACACAATCACACATACGTACGCACGCACTACGTACTAATGTACGCTACGCATCCAACAAAGCCACATCAGAAATATATATACCGTCTTTCTATAAACATACGTGGCTATTCTTGTTATGTATGAAAATAGATTAGAATGAACATCAACACACTACGGCAAATTCAACATATCGCTGTGCCGTATTAAGCAAATTAAGTTCATTTTATAGTACATAATTGTATAATAAAGGCTACGTGATATTAACTAATCGTTTGTTTTATCTATCATTAGGTTTGGTTAAAATAATTTCACTTTTTACTGTGCAATAGAGAGGTTCTTCCAAACAATGATCTTCAGTTTCATCTGGTTAGCTACACAATAAACAGTACATGGTTGATAGTAATTTTCGTTTTACAATTAATCACATTGCAAAAATAAAACTTGTAATCGAAATACCCGATATTTTTACTATTTAAATCAGAACATATTATATTTTCTACAAATTAAGCTTACGGAAATCATAGTGGATATATTTGGTTAGTTAATAAATTTATGTGATGTTCTTATTAATAGTGTATACATTCTGTGGATACCAGGATTTAATTTCAAATGGCCAGTGTATACAACAACAAAAGACATGAAGAGAAGAGAATTCACACCTCGACCAATCACAAGCATTCTGGTGCATGAGGTTAGCTTGTTAGCGACGCGCGTTGCCAGAATTAGAACGGCGTCGAGTCGTCGGCGTCGTCGACTCGTCGTCGCAGCAGCACTGTTGGATCGGTGTATATGTAGTACTGTGGGCACATCTCTCATGCACTAGAATGCATCACATCGTTCGCCAAGCCGTCGCCAAGTCTGTACATCAGCCGCTCACATCTTCTGAACTAGTCTCCTGTCTCTGTTATACTCGACTTTCTGCTTTTGTGCATCACTGCTGTAAAGCAACAGCTAATGTATACGACTTGGATCCATAATATGTTTAACGGCATTGTATTTGCATCAGTATATTTGAAATTGAAATATTTTTCCGTTGTCATTTTGTACAGATGCTTACAAATAATCCAAATGAACGTTTGGTGATTTCTAGAAGTGGTAAATATACCTAATGTAGCCCAGATTAGACAGAGATTAGTACGTTCACATTTGTATTCTCATTGTGCGGTATACCGTGTTTGATTGTTGCGCAGTTAATATGTATTATTATTACTGATTGTACAAATATTTATAACAGTTATAAATTTTACTTATCTGACATATAATACTTACGAGAAACAATACAACCTTATCATTAGAACTAATTTGACAAGGCCCATGCACCAATAAAATCACGTTGCAATGATTAAAATTTATTTCCAGCAAATATAGTAGTTCTAATTAGTACGGTAACCAATAATTAAGTACACAAATCTCCGACTAAGGGGGGATTTGTTAATTATCTTCCTGGAAAATAGGCATGGGATGTGATGATTACTGTTGTATAATACTATTACAATTCTTACATGGAATTATGTAAAGATAAAATTTAATTTTCCGTTAACTATGGCATGAAGCATAGGTATTTCTAAATTCGAAACAAGTTTTCACAAGCTGACGTAATGCAATACATCGATTTGAAAAAATTGACAAGCTCATTGAAAATGATGTTTTACTAGAATGAGATTTGTGTTGATGTGATGTGAAGAGATGCAGTTTGTTTTGTGAATGTATGAATGGGAAATGCTCTGTTGCCAGGTACGTGTTTTGTACGGTGTCGCTAATAATTAAGACAACGGTATCTCACGCCTTTTATATATGTGTGTGCATGTGTGTGTGTGTGTGTGTGTGTTGATGGCAGTGAGTGAAGCATTCATTGTCAACAGCTGTCATAATGTGTCGCAAACAGGATAGCTCATTTGGAAGCTAAAACAGCGGCTAATCGTTGTGAATGCGCGCGACCACACGAGAAATATTTAAATGTAGCGCAACGCAACGCTCACCGTGTGCGCTTTCAAGGTGAGTGTGCGCATACGTCACGTGATAAACACGCACGTGCCGCCGATACGCCACAATGTCATCCTTCAGAATCGTCTATTTGGATTAATATCACACCATACATATATGTACAAGTACACGATTCATAAGAGTATATAAGTACTTCGACTGTATTAGGTATGTTGTTTGTTTACACCTGACAATGTTCACCTTGATCCTAAATGATAAAACGTCCATGAACATATACAAAAATAAGCTTATATGGACAGTAATGGTGGTTCTTGGAATCATTTATTAACAATATACATATACTACAAAATTGTGTATAAAACATTCTATTCTCGACTCGTGTTCTGTTATCAATTCTAACGTGAATTAATGTTCGACATTTTTCACAAACTAAATGTAATAAAAACAATTACGAACAATGGCAAATAAACAATCGAATAATAAGTATTTTTCACTTTGTGTATTATAACTGAATATGTAGTATAATATTAATTACAATATTTGGTTAAATTTAAATACTGTTTGTTCAGTTGGATCATTGCCGGCTTCGAGTTATTGATAACAGGATATTTTTAAGCATTTATATCAAACGTCACATGTGTTATCTTATCATTTATATTGTCAATCTGTTGTGTACTAACACATGTTTTAATACAAGTTTAAAATGAAGCGAAAATTAGACTGGAATATGAACGATTTTAGAACTTCAGTTTTTGATTGGAGTTAGGGCTTAACAGAATCGCTGTTGGTGATTCAGGATATGTATAATAATTTTATTATGACGTTTCGCCTCTGTTTAGAAGCATCTTCAGATACTAAAAATTTTTTTATGCAATTACAATAAGTTCAATAAACAACAAATCAATATACAGTAAAAATACTTACTATTGTAAGCACCTGTACAACATGTTAGAATTAGACAAAAAATTTTTTTAATGAACGATTTTACTTTGTATGGTACCTGTTTTCAAATAATGAAATAAATTGTTTTGATTCTGTTTATCTAGACATATAGTAATATCTATGACAAGTAGGTTAATAGAATATACAGGTGTCCCTAAAATGTGTGGACATCACTTAACCACAGATTCCTGGTTCGAAAATAAGACGATAACTAAACTTACCTATATGCAATTACGTTTCGTTTAGCTAGTATTCTGCTTTAAGAAAAAGTTATTTATAACGACAGAACGCTTGGATCGATTTGGATAATATTCGGTACTGCACTTCTTACAGATGTAGGTCATCTTTTGAGGTGATATTAGTTATTATCAGTGGACCATTAGTGTACGAAACACGGGTAACCCGGCATAAACCAGTCAAAAATTTTTTAATGTTAAGGCCAATAACTTTCAAAAAAATAGTTGCAGAAAGATACATTCAATAGTAATTTTTTTGTTATTGTTATCTGTATTGATATCTATTAAGGTTTAGACACAAAAAAATAAAATCTGAGGGACCGCGCACTGCATTTCATAAAAAACATGTAATCTAGCAGTCTGGTATTCTAAGAAATAAATGACGATATGATATTTATTAGTGCAATTATTTAGACAGCCTGTATATATAGGTATAATGTTGACCCATATTGCTATAGCATGTAAGGGACTGACTGACGACTGACTTGACTGTAGATTTAGTTTATAAACAAATATGTTCTTACTTTGAAAATGCAATGTAAGATTACGTAACTGCGCAACCTGTCCCCGCTCGTCTGTAAATGCACGATACCTTCTTCTTCTCCTACAAAACAATGCGCCGACGTGTATGTAGCGCGTGTAAACATGTCACCTTGAATTCAATCGCAGTGCAACTTGTGATTTTTAACAAAAATATCGCACTGTACCTATGCGAGTCGCGCTATCGTTATGTGCAATGTTTAACTAGTAATAAATATTCAAGCACATTATCGTAACGACCTGCATTTTGTACCATAAAACTGTTTGAAATTAGTAGAAACTTCGCTCAACTTAAAGTGTGTTCAAAGTCGTCAAGAAATTTAATCGTTCAAAGAAAGGTATTGTTTTACATGTAATCAACATAGCAAGAAAAATAAATTATTAAACGTTGCATAATAAAAAATATACCACGTTTATAAATTTAAAAAAAAATTCCATTCGGTAATTTTTTCCAATCAGCTACTGCATATCTTTAGAGCTTGATATGAAACTTAAAAACATTCCTTAGTTAGGTAGGTAATAGTTTTATCTGCATTTTATTATTGTCACGATTTTAATTTGTCGAATTGTATTGATTTTCTTCTTTGTGTTGGCTAATATTAATCGTGCTGGCAGAACACAATGTAAACAAAGTTCACGTTGGAGACCGATTAGATATGATGTGTGTGACGCCAATGAGTGGCCCCTCCATCTCATATGGATGTGTAGGCGGACTGATCAACACATAAATACACTTGGTTAAGGTTGCTCGCTCGCTCATCACTGAACTGACTCGCTCAACTTTCTCATGTAAATAATCTACTCGATTCTTGTGTGACCGATTCATGCGCACCGGTACTGACCGGACTATCGATGTTTCGAGACCGACGAACTTAACACAGGCTAGTTAATTCTTTTCTAAGCCATATGCTCGGACCATAAAAACACAGATCGATTACAAACACTAATCGAACTAGCTCGTGATTTTGATCAAGATAGCATGTGATAACATTAGTTGATTGGTTTTCTAGAAGCGATTGAAGAAAACCATCGATATTTGAAGGTCGACCGTGTTGAATAAATTATACAATTACGGAGAGACTTATCGGGAAAGTTAGCCGTGAGTGAAATGGACGATAACAGCATTGTTTAGTTCATTAGTTACAAGGTATGATAGACCGTATGAATTATGTACAAATGCATGAATGCACGTGCTATATGGATCTGATAATGTTGCTGTACGGTGTATGTTGTATTGGTCGGTCGGACATCAGCAGATACATAGCAAGTGTAACTAACAACAGCTGTATATACTAAATACTAATAGTATTTTGCGAAGCCGGAGCTGTTGTGACAGGTCAGGCGACAAATCACCGCGCCGCAGACCGACGCCGGCGTCGCAATGCCTGTACTTCGTGAACTTGCATGCGTGAACCCGTCCGTAACGCTCTCTCGTACACCGCACCGCGCACTACGGGGATGAAAGACAGAGCACGCAGCCACACAGGCATAGGACAGAGGGTGCTCTGCTCATGCATACATCGTCACACAGCTCTATATACATACACTATATAGATAGGATAGACGAGCGAGGGCGAATATTGCCGAGTGCAGAGTTCGGGTACAGTAGTGGTAGGTGGAACGCTCGGCACTACGGTTGTGCACAGGGTAAAGGGGGTTGATGACGACACACAGGGGTGAGTGAGATAGAACAAGAGAGCGAGATTTCACGCTCCACCCATAGAGAGACACACCGTATCGGCGCATAGCATACTCTCCGTGCCGATCCGGCAACACTGCGCCCGCTATAACCGATATTGTGGCCGCCGTGGATAGAATGAAGGGGAAATGGGAGCTCGGGTCAGATCGTTGCCTCCCCCCACCACCACCAGCACCACCACCACCGCCGCCGCCGCCGCCGCCGCTAGTGTCGTTGAGTCTGTTCGTTCGTGTACATGTTGCCGTCTTTGTCTGCCACCTCTGCTTTTCGTGTGCATTGCTGTCGCCACACTCAGTTCTGTTGTCGACATTGAGTGGTGATGTTCGTGTACGATCAGTACGCTTAGATCCGTTAGATGTACGGATGTTTCAGTGTTGTGTGCTGTTGTCGTTTGTCAGTGTGGAGTTCGGTGACGGGCAACACGCGTTTATTACCAGTGCATTTTAATTATTATCATTCATTTAATAGCGTATAAGTTTAAACACGTACTTGGTGTGTGAGCGGAACGTATAATAACAATTCTCGTATGTCTGTGTGCCAATGCTGGGATATACATCCTATAGGTATATATCAAAATTATCATCATCTTCAACTTGGGATTACTTGTCACATTCAGACCAAATATTCTATCATATTATGTATGTGCTACTACAACTGCGAAACTAAAATGTGTCTTCAAAGCAACAGTGTTTTTGTTTAATTATTTGTGATCATCAATCACTATTTACAAAGTGTCGAGTGTCGTGCATGATCATCTGAAAATTTTAAAATTTGTGAAATCTTGGTGCATTTTCTCTTTGGATTATCATTCGTGAAAGTGGCTCCTGTCATTTTAAAATACAACCAAAAAAAACGAAAAACAACAGTATTATGGAATGTCTGAGAAATTAAAATGTTTACATACATATATGGATAAAAATAATTACTTTACATGATACGGCACGTAGAAAACGCACTTGGAAATGAAGTAATGTTTTTACCAATGCGTAAAGTGACCGTATAAGTTTGTATATCGTGTATGCATTAGACATTATGATTGTAGTGTGTTGTCAGTCAGTTGGCAAGCTGCAAGTGTTGCATAGAATAGAGAGCTGTGTGCTCTGTGACAGAGCAGCCAAGTAACAGTGAACCACATAATCACAGAGAATAATAACTCGTCGAGCACTGTGCACGGCGAATGTTTGCTGTTGCGAGGACTACAAGTGTGCGACTGGCTGACTGAACTGTTATTAGCACACTAACTACACATGTACAACCAGCATTCTAACGCCGGACCCGGTGTGTGTTTCAGGGATTGGTCGCCGGCGGGCGCCACCCAACAGCAGTTGTCTGTCGTGACGACAGTTTGGGGTGTCACTACGTCCACACAGTCCGGACCGCACGGAAACTTCGCCACCGGAAACGGACCGCCGCCTGGCGCGAACAACGGTTACGGACACCAGTCGCTCGGCAAACAAACGGCTTCGTCCTTTCCAGGAGCCTACAGGCAATCGGTACCTGGGTGAGTAGTCTCTTTTCACATTGCCCGACCATCCTCTTCTCTAAAACTCAGTGTAATTCCCACGATTCAATCGGGAGATCCGTCCGTAGTCAGGTAGATATTGAGGCAAAGAAAAAAAAAACCCTCGGCTTTAGTGCGATTCCGAGAAACGGTAGAAACATTCAGACGTAGTTTTCGTCTTTTCTTATCCGCAAGCCAGAGTTTCATCGCGACTTATTTGAAATAGTTAGTTAGTGTCCGTTAATCTAACGGCGAAATATCATCGGTGAATTGTTCTATATACATATGTAGAATTCTCTGTAAAACTACTGTGTTCAATTAGGGGTTGATTTTGACTATGGGAACAAAGCTAGCGAACATTTAACAAGAGAACGCAAAGGGGTAGCGCGACAATTCCGAATGTATATAGTTCTCTTTTTTTTACAAATAGAATTTAGGGGATTGTCAATAACGGTTTGGCGAGGTGGGGTCGCAGCAGTCAATACGGCGTCTGGCAGCCAGCTAGCATATATATGTGTGTACGTACTTTGTGTATAATTCAGTCACTATTTCATACATAGTACAGCAAACCCTCCACACAACGCTACGGTATAAACGGCTGTTTCTCAAAAAAGCCCTTCCCGGTCGTCTCACCGCCCCCCGAACCAGAACTCTTTGTCGTCGACTATTATTCTGTCACCCTATGTGCTACCCTGTCAATCGTCGAATCCATGCCAAACGTTCGTTTTGTTTCCTCCACAAACACAAGGCTTTGCTCGTCTGCTAACGAGTAAAGCTTCGCTCCAAACACATATCTACACTACAATTCGCTATTTGTTGTATACATTGTAAGCGTCCGTGGAATAACTAATTATTAAATAGGAAGGATCGTATTCGAATTTTCTCTTTACCAAGTAGAGCAAGTTTTATGTGCGTACCAACGTAGAATTTGTTAAACTAAACTGGGACAACGCGGAAAGCTTGAATAATTGAAATACTCAGGTCAATACACAGGGCAAACTCGGGTTGCGTTACTGACAGGCGCAAATTAAAAATACTGATAAATATTGTAAAAGATATAAAGTAATATGAATATTACAAATTTTATTCATTAAATATGAAGAAAATCAAATAAAACATTTTTTTTTGTAAGAAAGAAAAACTACAATTTGTAGAATATTAAAAATTACCAGTATAAATTTGGTTAGAGTAGTAGAATTACTTTGTATATATTGACGTTGTGAAGTGTTGAATCGTGGTGTATTGTGCGGATGATAAGCATAGCATTTCCGTGTGTCGATACGAATGCGGAAGCGTAACGTTACGGTGTATTTATAACATCTAGGCTACCGTACTACTAAATAAAACGGCGTCGATGACCATGGAAACTTCTTGTTTTAGTCAATTTTAATCCATATTACTCATTATTCTTACTCTTGCCTCTATGAAATTACTAGATATGGAAGTATGTAATTCTCAAAGTAGTGTTTTAACTGAAATGTGAGCATTCGATATTGAAACTTTGTGTAGATATTATGTTGGCGGTGTATTTGAATGGTTTGTTATTGTATGTAAATAGAGTTGGTGGTTATGGCGTGGCTCAGACGGGGGCCGGCATGAACGGAGCTCCTGGAGGCGGGCCGGGAGTGACCGACGGCACCGGAGGACAACAGTACCACCAGGGCAACGCACTGAGCACGGCCGCAATGGTCGCCGCAGCTACGGCGACAGCAACAGCCACGGCGAGCGTGGTAGCACTTCAGGAAAACAATCAGTTCAACCAGGTAAGCGATCAACATTCACCTTGTGCATGTGTAACGACAAAATATCAATGGCGTCATGCTGAAATGTGAATACAACGTGACAGATGTTGTTATACATTGTGTGTATTGATTGTTTTCTCCCCATGACAGATGCAAGGACAGCAATATGGTAGCGGATACGGTCAACAGCGCGGTCACGGTCCAATGGGAATGTCCGGCATGGGAATGAACAGTATGAACGGTATGAACCCCATGAATTCCATGGCCAACATGGGCATGAACGCGGCCGCCATGCACAATAACATGATGGGCGGCATGGGCCCTGGCACCATGAATATGAACAAGATGGCGATGCAGGGTCCCGGTAGTCAGGTGTATCCCAGAAGACTAGCACCTTATCCCTCGCCAGCGATGCACATGTCCCAGAAACGAGGTCAACAGGGTTACCCGAGTACGGGACCCGGTCCCGGACCCACCATGCAACCCGGTTACAACCCGAACACCCCGCAGTATCCAACCGGGTACGCAAACGGTCGACCGGGGTTCCAGAGTCAGTATCCACCGCAACAAGCGCTCGGCCCAAGCGGCACATTCGGCCCGAGCGGTAATGTACGAACGACCGCGGTTATGCGACAAACCACACCGCCATACACGAGCTCGGGCCAGTACTTCACCAACGGTTCAATGGGACCAACGCAATTCCCCAGTCATCATTCAACCACTAACCAGTACGCGGTGAATAACGGCACGGCGCAGTACGGTGCACCCAGTAACCAGTTCCAGCAGGACGTGAACAGTATGCGGAACAACATGAACTACCAACACAGCCCGATACCAGGCAACCCAACGCCACCGTTGACTCCAGCGAGTAGCATGCCACCGTACATCAGCCCGAATCCAGATGTGAAACCTAACTTCAATGACCTGAAACCTCCAATGCCTATTCAAAGTACGTATTGACGAATTTACAGTGCTAATGTAGAATTTACTAACGATAATGTTTGATTCTGTAGAAGATGACGAGTTAAGACTAACATTCCCCGTTCGTGATGGAATCATCCTACCTCCATTCAGACTGGAACACAACTTGGCAGTCAGCAATCACGTGTTCCAACTGAAACCCACAGTTCATCAGACGCTAATGTGGCGGTCTGACCTCGAGCTGCAACTCAAGTGTTTCCACCACGAGGACAGACAGATGAACACCAATTGGCCGGCCAGCGTGCAAGTATCGGTGAACGCAACGCCGCTTGTCATCGACAGAGGTGAAAACAAAACGTCGCACAAACCGTTGTACCTCAAAGATGTGTGTCAACCGGGCCGAAATACAATACAAATCACAGTATCAGCATGTTGTTGTGTAAGTGTAGCTAATAACTTCTACCAGATATCCGTCGGTGCAGATACTAATGATTATATTATTATATTTACAGTCACACTTGTTCGTGTTACAACTGGTCCATCGGCCGAGTGTGCGCAGTGTATTACAAGGCTTATTACGGAAACGTCTGCTGACAGCTGACCACTGTATAGCGAAGATCAAGAGGAACTTCAACAATACAGTGAGTTCCGGCTCGAATATGACTGCGGATCGAGACCGAGACGCTGTCGAACAGACGGCACTTAAAGTGTCGCTGAAGTGTCCAATCACATTCAAGCGCATCACGTTACCTGCTCGGGGGCACGATTGTAAACACATTCAGTGCTTCGATCTCGAGTCTTACCTGCAACTCAACTGCGAACGGGGATCCTGGCGATGTCCTGTCTGCAAGTAAGTATTGTAACAAATGATGTACATTAGAACTTGTTAATCACGCACATGACACTGAACGTACGTAATTCTCCTGTTCGTATAGTAAACCTGCACAATTAGAAGGCCTCGAAGTGGACCAATACATGTGGGGCATACTAAATACACTAAATAGTTCCGAAGTTGATGAAGTCACCATTGACAGTGCTGCTAATTGGAAACCGGCCAAGAGTATAGCACAAGGCATCAAGGTACTTGTCAAGCATTCTGCGTACAATATTTACACAATATTCGAAAAACAATTTACTCACTAATATATTTCAATAAACAGATGGAAGATGAAAGCAATGATTCGTGTGGAGCAAAGCGGCTCAACAAGGCAATGTCACCGGGCAGTATGACACTGCCTACAATGAACAACTGGGACATGTCCCAGGCCATGTCTCCGTATATACCGCCCGACATGAACAGCATCGCCAGCGGTTCAATGATGAACAACGGACCACCACCTTCCTACAACACGAACAACAACAGGAACGGACAAATGTCGAACTCGTACGACTTTGGCACCAACTCCAACCCTGGCAGTAACGAATACAGCGGTAGTAACGGGCCATTGTCACATCTGAGTGACTCCGTGAACTCGCTGGATCCATTGAACGCCATGGAGAAGTCTCTCAACGATCAGGTAATGTATTTGTTTCTTAATATTATAGATTCTCTGGTGGATTTGTTTTGTTACTTATTTCTCGCGGTCACAAATCTTCGTTGAATGTCGTATTACAATGGAATAATCTATGATTACGTATACATCATATAGATAAATGTAATGTACATATTTTGAAATCTTGTGTTTGTTGTACAGATGCCGCACACCCCGCATACTCCGCACACACCACACACTCCGCACACGCCTGGTGGCACACCCGGTAGTGCGCACACGCCCGGCGGTGGCAACAGCGGCCCGCCAAGTGTTCCACCCCCCAATGAGAACCATCTGAACGGGAGCACCAATAGTGAAAACAATACATCCGCCTCGGAAATACCATCCGACCTGAACTTTGACCCGGCGGCTGTTATCGATGGAGAAGGCACCGGCCAGGAGGCGCTCAATGTAAGTTTATCTACACATTATTGTTGTACGATTGTATTATTTGGTACGATGTGTCTATGTGTTTATTCCAGTTGTTACCGGACAGTGTTGACCCGATGGAACTGTTATCGTACCTGGACCCGCCCGACCTAAATACACCGCCATCGAGCGGTGCGAGCAGCAACAACAGTTCCGGCGGCGCCACCACGAACGACGATATCCTGGCACTGTTCGAGTAAATGAGTCAACTGAGTGAGTCCTGTGTCTCTCTCTCTCTCTTGTCTCTCTCTCTTTCTGTCTGTCTCTCTCTGATTCTCTCCGTGTCCGGGTAGCGTCCAAGTCAAACAAAACACAACACATAGTTCCTTGCACGGTGTACGATCAAACAAAAAACGAACGGACAATTCGACAAACATACGGACAATATGTTTGTGTAACGTGACGTACCGTGCTCCAATGCATATATATATGAAATATAACAAACCCACCGACCTTAGGGTTCCTTGATAGTGTGTACATGAACCTCGCAAACAAAAGTCTCCGAAACCCTGGGCCGCCCTGAGTCGAATACACAAACAGAGAGGAAGCCAGCCGGCCTTGCACGTTCATCCACTTTCATGTGATACCGTCAGTAAAAACAATCGCAACATGGAGGCGTGACTCTTGTGCAGCAGCAATGGCGGCGGCAGTTGTGTGCAGTGTGTCCATTTGTGCAAATCTACATACATGTAATCGTGTATGTATATGAATAGGGTGCCGTGGAACATTCACTAGCGCTCCCTATCGCGCAATCTCTAGATTCTCGCATCATCACCAGCCATCAACGTCTCCCTAACCTAACCCTTGTGTATGTGGAAATACACACGTGTGTGATAAATACAAGACGAACAGTTCCAAGATGAATGTGTGTGTGTGTTACGAAGAAGACGAAGAAGAAGTGTAAGGAAACGAAGGTCTAAAATGAAGCTATTTTCAACATGTATTATTTGTACATAATCTACCTACTAAAATAATATTGTATAATGGCGTATACTCATATTGATGGCCAGTTATAGTATATAGTTCTATTACTACTTAACAATAAAATATACAATTTAATAAATAGCTGTTGGAACCAAAACATTGTAAAAAGGATTGTCTAGTAACTTAATCATTTAGAGAGAGTCGCCTCAGACGCAGTGATCAGTGTTTGTATCGTGGGCTGTGATGTAAATACACACGCACGCACGCACACACCGCCACCCGACGTGTATCACCGCTGAGCGACTAGCTGTTTTTGGCAAATTTCACTCCATTTCGGTGTCTGTCAGCTTCAAGTATTATTGTGTGTATGATGTGTGGCAAATACGCATTCATACTATCTGCGTTCAGTCTAGTGATCACCGTTAATCATCTCATCACATCACTCAACTCGCTAAATAATATACATACATACAAAAGTTTAACACATTGTACACTGCCATTACGATACACAGACACACATATGTACTATCTTATGTTTCACATATTTACATAATTCATTTCAACACAACAAATAATCTTGGCAAAGTCCGTACACACCCCCGTCATCATTACATTACATCCTGTGTCCCAGCTAGACGCGTGCTTACTGTTTGATATTCAAACGTTTTCATTTACAACCAACCATCACTACTCTCTTTGTAATAATTATGATTAGTCTTTCAATTTACCAAAACCACACCCTGTGCCCCGCCCCACACACATCACCAATGTAACAACTAAAGTAAAAACAATTGATCGAGATACATGAAACTGTTATATAGATGGCTTCTTCTTTCTTGAAAAACAAAACAAACTGTGAAGACCATCAATCAAAATATTTTAACACTGACATAACAATGGTTATGTAAAGTTAATGAGTATTGTGATTCTTATGTGATAATTATTCGAAATATATTATGGGTTTTTGAAGAAAGTGTGTTTTTAAGTGTTTTACTCCCAAAAATAAAACAAAGAAACAAAAACTGTGCACGTGTCTAGACTGTAAGAGTGTGATGTTTTGTTTGTTTACGAACCCACATAATGAATTATTCGTTCATATTATATATATATTGTAAGAGGTGAGTAGTTAAAAGTCAGAAATAATTACAGAATATAGATTCTCTCTCCCTCTGCCCCTCTCTCTCTTCATTATACCTACATATTTCATATACATGGTCGTTCGCTGAACTGAACGCAGAGCAATTTGCACATTAGATTAGCAATGGAACACGCGACATTCTAAAATTAAGAACCTTGTCACATTTAGGAAGAGTATAGTGACTACTAAATACAAATATAACATATTTAGCGTATAGTGACAAATACCGGTGCAATTTATAAACGGCCAATTAACTGTAGATGTCCGCAAATTATCTGACATACAAACAACCAACCAATAACAATTATTACCTACTATTAGCAACGAGAAATTACTCATATGTACAATAATAATATATTAAGTCAAATGATTATTTACAACCAATCAGACACATACTTATGCAGAGGAGGATTGTGTTTGTCACGTCAGTATACTACATATATGTTATACAAATAAGTTACGTTTCATCAATATACTTATGCCAGTGCTTCGGTTCTATCAGATAATTTATGGACAGGCAAAAGCTGTTCTTATTTATTTATTTTTCGAAAGGGAAGCCACATGAAAATATTTACGAAATATACATATATATTTTGAAAAGTACAACCGTTTATTGAACAGCAATAGGAATTCCCTAAAATATGTTTTAGTCGTTATGAAAGTTACGATAATGTTTATTCAAACCATTCTTTTTGAAATATTTTAATAAAATTATTGGAAATAAAACCATCATTTTTTTCTTTTCTTTTAAATCCTCAAGTTCAACATCAACCATATATTTGTATTCTATTGCTTTGTTTATTTTGATTACAATCAGGTAAGTCTGAAACAAAATTCTTACACAATTAGTTCCATGCTATTACCGTTACATAAATATTCGTAGCATAAAACAAATACGTCATCATAAACAAAATTTAAGTTACCCAATTTTCAAGATGAGAGAAGGTCATATTAACTAATTTGGAAACGGTGTGCGCACTGATTGTTTTTTAGCAACATAAATATCCTTGAATATTTGGGCCAAATTTGACTGTTTTTCTATGTCACACGAATATTTTTGGAGCCTTCGATTTTTCATATTTATTAAAAAAAATTATTTAAATAATTAATTGTTGTTTGTCACATTATTGTGATAATGCTTATTATTATTCAAGATGCTTAACCATACAAAACAATACAAAAAAAGTGCTACAATAATTTTCCAGCATATAAATAAATAATAATGCCAGGTCATAGCATACATGGGCACAAGCTTACATATTTATTAAATTTCTAGTTTCGCAAACTTTCATGTTAGAGATAATTGATACTAACAAAGGTTTTTTAATCCGGTAGTGGTTGGAATAAAGACAATTGTCTTTATTCCAACCACTACCGGATTAAAAAACCTTTGTTAGTATCAAGGATCACATTTTTTGGACAAAAGAAAATCAACAACATGTTAGAAATAAGTACTGTTCATTTTTTTAAAGCCCAGAAAAGGGTGAAAAGGAAGTGTCAAAGATGATTAGAACTATGTATTAAAAGAGGCACAAGGGGCTTACAGGTTGAGAAATTAAAGATCCAGTTCCAATAGTCCAATTCTTGATGCACAAAAATCCCTACAATTCTACCTTATAGTTTAAAAAGCAGTAACGAAATTATTGAAAAATCAAGAAACTATCTGAAGATTCAAAATAATAATTAGGAATTATTCATTGTCTAATATCTACTTTTTTGATAATAAATGTTGCGTTCTATATTTAGTTTCTTTTGCTGTCATTATTATGGGACAAATTAATTTCATTAACTGCAACTATTATTATAAGACAGAGGGCGTAATATTTATGACCTTTTCGATTGAAACTGCAACTGCATTTACTGGATTTAATTAATAAGCTTTCTTTAGGCGGAAACCGGCCGTATCTACCGAGACATGCATGTCAAGTCGAGTGCGCAACTTTGGGTGAAACATGTCTGTCGCATTGCAAACTTTCAATGTAACAAGGATTGTTACTGTGACAAAGGTTATGCTGTCAATGCACGTAAAGAATGCATTCCGGTCAGTAAATGTCCATAACCTGAACAACCTGGATCAAATATTAACATCTCTAAATACACCTTCGCGTCGAAATGAATTGTAATAATCTATTGACAATAAATACATCACATATTCTCCTAGAAACATACACACACTAACATCTAACCAACTAGTCTACTTACGACAATGAAATAAATGTATTTGATTATGAATTAAAGTACTCATTTATACTTTAATAAATTTATTTTTTCTAGAACAAATGCGATTGTTCTTTAAAATACGACTTAATTTTAACTGCAGCAGTGCTGTAATGAAAATTACGTGTTATTTTATAATTACATAGGAAATATGTAATTGATAATACTGTAATTACTTTGAGAAGTCACCGGATTGTATAACATATTTTTTGCGAAATGGTCTTGACAATAATAATAAAAAACAACCGTGTTTGTTATATAACTACTTAATTATACTAGTTCATAACAGCATTAGCTACAAATATCATCAGCGTGTGGATTCCGATGAATCAATGTAACAAACGCATTCCACGTGAAGACTTGTTTGGACGTGTATGTAGTTACAGTAGCTTACGGAAACAAGTTTACAATTTTTTTGTTTGCGTTCTTCGAGTGAACAGGACATCATCAGATGATTAACAACAGGTATGACAGCCCACGCAAGAATAGAGTTAAAACTCATTAAATACCAAATACGATACGCAAGTGCCTATATTGGGAAGAATGGCATTCCTGAAAAATGATTTCATTTAACACACACACGTAAACCTATACTATAAGGTTGCAATCACAAGAAAAAATAACCGAAAAGCACGTGCATATCTGACGTCTTGAACGGTAAATGAACCCGCAAAGCTATAGAATGACCTTGCGATATTAATCATTATTCGATTGTTACAATGTTGGTGCGGTAATTCACAAATTCGTAAAGGATTACTCAGCAATTCAATTAGATAGTATATAATAAACATACATAGATTTATTGCAATAAATGTACAAATAATGTGTCTGTGTAGTACGTGCTTATCTTCATTCACGGAATAGTCAAGATTTATTTAGTTTTTTGTGTGTGTGAGTGTGTAATTATTGCAATCTGATGTGTCGACTCGTATAAATATCTCAGTGACCTTCTCAATGTCTACACTTTGAATCCCATCTAGTCGCACGTTTCACATCATAATGTGCGGTCTGAATGTCAACATGCGTCTCTGTGTGCTGTACACCATCTTCGTCGTCCTGGTGGCTCTAGGAACAGCTGTGGACGCCCGTCCCGAACAAGGTATCGTAAATCACAATATTGTTTAGTTATCACTGTTAGTTAACAGATTTTATTTGTATTTACCAATTTATTGACACTAATTTTCCGTATTAATAAAGTTGCAGCTGGTGTTGGGTAAAATATTTGTGCATATATTGGATCACATAAAACTAATTTGAATTATTTTAATTTTCTATATAACAATACAACACATATTTGGTATAATGAGTACGCCCAAAATAATACAGAGGATAATATTATTTCGTATTATCTCTAAGGCCAAATAGAAATATGTTTATCTTGCTCTGTGACCTATTTAAATTTGTTTAACATCCATTAAGGAATTTGCTAAATAGATAAGTTCTATGTATTATTGTATAACATAAGGCACATTTTTAATGAACTGTTTATAACTAAAACGTGTATATTTTATTATATTATTTATTTTATATATTCAATATACATATTATATTCCTCATACAAGGACAGTTTGAAAATTTAATAATTTTGAAATTTGCCACTGCACCGTTGTATCCAAGCTATTATAATCGTATGATGTAAGACATGTTTTTATGAGTGAACATAAACTATTTCCTTAAGAAGAAACAAATAATATATTTTTGTGGTATTCTGGTAAAACGTACAACATCTTTATTCACATAACTTGAGATTGCTAAACCGAGATTTCTCATAAAAGTAGCACTGAAACTCTATCTATGCGCTATTAATATAATTATATATTTGAAAGTATTATGAAAGAGCGTGAGATTTTAGAGTGAAATGAAAGGTCAGATGCACAAAATGATTTATGAAAGTATTTAACGTGAAACAGGCCTGCCAATAATTATCGTCAACGTTCAAATGAACGTTATCGGTACAATTATTGTAAATTAATATTTTAATTTAATGTGCATAATAACAGTACTTGTTTCAATTCTATAAGCAAACCACTTATCAATGTGCAACTTGCGAATTATTACAAATTATCAGCTCGATTCATTCCAAAAATATATTTATTAGTATTTAACGTTGCTAATAGCATAACTGAATTATGCTATTAGCATATACCTAGTTGCAAAATTACCCAAATAGCTAAATGATAACGAGATGGTATTATTGACGTAATAGATAATTTAAAAAGTAATAAAAATCAAGACGAATCGACGTAATGAACACGTAACAAGTCGTGGTAATTTCTAAGTAATAATAACACTATGAATTGTATTACATCATCTCACAGATATAATCCGTGGAAGTAAATACAATAACTTCTGATTGTACGTTTGTTTCATTTCAGAGGTTCGTCAATGTTTCCGAAGCAATGAGATTTATACTGAATGCGGTCCGGCGTGTCCACAGACTTGCGACAGTGTTTTGTCGACCGAACCGATAGGTTGCATTGCTCTGTGCGTTCCCGGATGTTTCTGTAAAGCAGGATACGTGCGAAATCGCTGGGGCAATTGTATTCCACAAGAGAAATGTAAGTAGCTTGAATGACGCCTATATAATTACACATCCACAATCATCCATTTCCAATTGGCACATTGCATTTAGCGGTATGCAACGTTCATTTTGTAATTTGTGTAAATATTGTTCAGGCCGCATTCAGTAACAGGATTTGTCAGGCGCAGAATCCAGTACCATTAAAAGAAGAAATTTATAGAATATGATCAGCATGTATATATTATACCAATTAACATTTACAAAAATGTTAATTTCGTTGTTTTTTGCTTCTATAAAATTTAATAATATATAGTTTGTATAGAACATAGGTATTTATAAATTATCTATTGACGTAATGTATAAAATTACACATGATTATAATAAATATGAAATCTATTGGAAAAATTATTCGAATATTTGTGATATTGTTCCGTTCACGTACGTAATTGGCGATATCCTGATAAATTATCTTTAAAATATCTTCGGCATTATAATAAAACTATTATAAGTATATGTAACAAAATAATACTACTAAAAATACAGGTTAATAAAATCATTCAACTGGTTACATGTCTGTAATACGTTATTGAATAAAATAAATGCCATCATTTATAAATGTTCATTTGTAAATTTATGATCATTGTGTTCTTCTGACAAGTTCAATCAAAACATTACTTTGCTAAAACTTCCTTTTTAATTCGTTGTCGTCACATCAGGTAACCTAACGTTACGTAATATGTTAAAGGTCCGTGTAATCGATCCAATGAAATTTACACGTGTGGCACAGCGTGTCAAACAACTTGTGACACCGTGAATCAAGAATGTGACATCAAGAACAAGAAATGCACTACAGCATGCTTCTGTCAGGCTGGTTTTGCCAGAGATAAAACGGACGTGTGCATTCCTGTTCAAGAATGTCCAGGATATAAGTCAACCTAGAGCATATGTTCATGTACAAGTAACACATATACATATTGTGATAATTATTTTATTTATATTTAGCGGGTATTAATTTTTTTTTGTCTGTATTTTACGTTGTATAATATAACGTGTTACATTTGTAAATAACAATATTACATTAGGTATTTATGTTAGATAATCTGCTTATGATTGTTCTTATTTAATGTCAATAAAAAGTATTTAATTAGTTCAGTATAAATAACAACGCGTAATTGAAAAGCAATTATTTTGTTAACCGTATCATCTTAAATTCGAGCTTCTGTCGGTTTTGACATTTATTTAAAATTTATTGTTTCTTTTATGAGCAAGCGTTCAGAATTTTAAAATTTTTATTATAAAAATTTATAGAGTAAATTCAAGTGTTATTCTATTTTTCTGACGATTATAGATATTAAATCACTAGTTTTAATTGCACTGAACTTAGTTTTTTTTTAGAATTAGGTACCTATCTCAACTAGGAAATGATGCAAAAAAAACTTAGAAATCATATTTTACGTTTATATTATCAATTTATTAATAATTTCTAATTACATTATAAAACTATTTGCTGTTACGAATGGAAGTAGATGATGGTGTAGTTACATCCATAAATTCTCTGAAACAAAATTAAACAATTATAGTACCTACACAATAAACTATCAAACACTTGCTCACTTCAACCTCATACACGAACTTGTCATTTGAATTATTTTTGCTACATATTCAGTGTATCTAAAACGAAAATAAATCATGTTAACTCATATTTAAATCAAACTACGTTTTGGTCACATTTTTGGTACTTTTGTAAAGGCCTCAAAAAAAGATTTTAGACGCACTGTATACAAAATGAGGTTAGGACATTTTATTACCTTGCGAAACTTCTCAGTTGCAAAATGCGCTCTAGCTAATTACTGAAATCTACATAAAGAAGCAAATCAACACCCAATAAGTTTATAAATACCTTAAAAGTAGGATTTCATAATGTGGTCAAACCTTTAATATAATGGTTCTGGCGTTCATATCTGCCTTTTATTTGTTATAAAATTTATCTAACATTATTAAAAGCTGCACAAGAAACTCGAGATTGAAAATCGAAAAATACAGATCTTCTGCTCCTGCGCGTGCGTATTACATCCAGATTAGTACACATTAACGCTCTACGTTGATAGATGGCAACACCAGCCTAATTGTGGATAAATCTTTGAAATGCGACATAAATAATTTTTCAAATTAAATTCGCTATTCAAATCATGTTAAGTAAAGTTTATATTCTGTTATGATACATTATTTAATCTATTTAGCAAGTTTCTAATTACAAACTTAAAAAACAGACAGAAATGCCCTGAACTTCTAACTTTTTTTAAATACTTAAAATTTTGATTTGCCCTCATAATTTTAACTTTTTTTAATATGCATTAAAACCGGTCCAAATCCTTGAAATTTCAATAGCTAGAACTGGTATTTACAAGAAGCTAAAACAGCTCAGAATATATTGATATTTTAACTTTATAATTTTTGACCTAAACATCAATTTGTCCTGAACAGACTTCTCTAGTAGTTATTTTAAATAAATAAATGTCATATGGGAATACCAACTTCTGACGAATACATAATAGTGAAATTTGTGAACTTCTAGTTGTTAAGTGTTACTGATTCGTATCGTGTAGATGGCAGCATACGTGCCATTGTACAGAGCAGTTAGAAAGCGGACCAGTGTGCAGTGTGATACGACAGTGGCATCTATTGAGTGCTATATACAAGTTAAGCGTGTCTGAGTTAAGTAGCGATTGCTTTCGTTTTTAGTGTCGGTGAAATGGCGTATGAATGTGGTTTGTGAGCGAATATGGCTGAAGAGTTGTTAGTTGTATTAAGTAGAAATGAGAATTCTGGCTTTGGATTTTCTCTTCTGGGCCAACCGGGCTTACCACCAATTATATATGAGATTGTGGAGGATTCCCCTGCAGCAGAAAGTGGCGAGGTAAACTATTTGATTCATAAAACACTCACTCACTAATCGACGAACAAGCATGTTCTCTGGCGTCCCGTCACGGTGACAGCAGTATGTACATATACTTTAATTCTGCACCTGTTTATTCTCGCTGTGGTTTCACTACAAATGTAATTACATTCGCGGATAATTAACTAACGTAGATGATCGTCATATCTGTAGATGTCATAAGGGTGGGTTTAACCAAATGTAGACAGCACGTACCTACATTTTGTACTAGATTTTTCTCTCATCAACCTTTCTACACTTGAATTTCATTCAAATTGCATGAATAAATTTATCGTATGGTCGGTCGGAGTGGTAGTTCAAGAATATTGTTCCAGTTCCATGATTTTCTATCGACACTGCATTCTCTGATCGAAGGAATTTCTATTCTCTGCTGAATAAGTAAGCAACTCACCAACCCCTCCCTTTATATCAGATTATTACCATAACTAGCATACAATACAATACACATACGTTTGTTTTAAGTAGTCATGAATCCATAGTAGAATCCGCTATCCAAGTGAACACTTATTGACACTGCAGAATTATGTCAAATTACCATAATACTGCAGTCATTTCGTCTCTCAAATGTGTGTTACCCGTGATAAATTCTTATCGGACACCTACTGATAATAACTAATGTTTTCGCATTTCTAGTTAGTTATACACCATAACAACAATGCAATTAGTCTGACCTAAGTAAATCGTATTTTATGGAAAACTCGAGCATTTCTTATGATGATTTCATGCTGTCGAATGAATGCAGATATTTCAAGCTGGCTTGACATTAAAACTATTTGAAAATTGTTGTTGCTCGTGTTTGTATCGTTGTTATCCTGTCATAACTTTGTCACGCCATTTCCAAATCTGACCTTTGACGTTTTTCATGTGGAATATAGGTAACTGTAGGTTCTAGGGATGCTGAATTTTCGACAAGTACATATTGTAATGTTGTGTGACGTTGTTGAGATTGGAAAATGCCTGACAGACAGACGGACAGAAATCATTATGCATTCACGGTTCCTCTTGACTGGTTTAAAAGTGTATCGCTATTTGGCCACGTCCGTTATTTGCATCGGTG
Source organism: Carabus problematicus (assembly GCA_963422195.1). Classification (NCBI taxonomy): domain Eukaryota; kingdom Metazoa; phylum Arthropoda; class Insecta; order Coleoptera; family Carabidae; genus Carabus; species Carabus problematicus. The sequence goes on from OY728584.1 coordinate 11,781,675, forward strand.
CAAGGCGACCCTAGTTTGAATATTGCGCTGTATGAAGCGTATTCGAGGATTTCAAGGAATATTTACTAAGGTTTCGTTGTCCTATATACAGAATAAGGCTACTGCGCAGTTGAAAACAATACGTTGTCTCATAATTTAACGAGAGTATTTACCTTGTCATAATGTACATACGTAGAGTTCATTTCCTTTTAAAACCAAACGCAACAAAAACACAATAAATTCACTGCTCTGTAAGCGATTAAACTTTATTATTATTATCGTCATTTCGCAGAATTTAACTGACGTTTTGTTTGTGAAAAATTTGAATGCGGTTACCGCAAAGTTACTAGGGCTATACCAACATGCTTGTTAGTGTGCTGTGCATGCATTGTCAAGGAAGAAAATTAAAATAGAATTTATTTATATACATGCATATCCCGAAGTATAAATAGCGCCAATACACACACACACACACACATGTGTCTGAAGATAGGTGTACATACATATATATATTTGTAGAAATATGTTCACAGTAACGTTAGATATGAATAATCTCCGGTATATTGGAATAATGCGAGTTCTTCAGTTCACCATTTTCTACATATGGCTTTTGTATAAAGTTTAAGTGTAAACATGGGGCGCTGACGGTACCATTGCTTGCTCGGTGCAGCTGCCTTCCACCTCGATAACATTTTTACATGTGTTTTTGTGATAAAACATGCAGACTTTTCTGTTTTCCTTTAGTTTTTTTGTTTGTTTTCCTCCGTCTGAGCTTTTGCGCTATTCGCTGTGACCTAATATCGTGTACGCAGAATACATTGTGTGCCATTACACTCTGCCAGATTCTTATATAATCGAAATTCTGGATACTTATCGATCCACTTTGATTTGTGTAAATTTTATATTTAAAAAATAAACGTGTATTTCCAAGTTGAAAAAAGTAATACTATAGCCTATAGCGTATCCTCTGATGTTTATCTGTTACCTGTAATTGTGATACTTAAATCCAAGGTTTTATTTATTTATAGGCGGTTAAGTAATTGCTTATCTTCAAGTTTCAACTATATGAAACCGTGGTTAATCATTAAAAGATCGATGTTACTGTGCGAGAAAAATCTATTAAATTTAATACATATTTTCATAATAAATGTAAAACAATATGACCGATATAGTTAAATATGTATTTACGTGGTGCATTCATTATTCTGTTGATTATAAAATGACATAACACGGTTAGTCATTATTTATAAATAATAAACAAAAACACTGGAATAATAAATGTTCACATAAATATATGTTTTTTTGTTTTGTATACATTTTTATGCATGGGACACGTGTCGATATTGATATATATATATATATATATATATATATATATATATATATATATATATATATATATAACGAACCAATCTAAAGTATCATTAAACGTGTGTTATTTTTTTCGCAGATAACGAACCCGTTTATAACGAACTTTCGGGTATAACGAACCTTAATTTTTATTATAATCGCAAAAGTTTTCGGTTATAACGAACTTAAAACGGCATTTTACCAAATAATCAGGGGATTCTTCGAAATCTATCAATTCCGCATATGTAGGGTCACCGTAACAGTTCTAGCGGTACTTGTGTATATGTGATTAATTGTATGAAAAAAAAATTATCGGACCTTCCTGCGATTGGAGCGGCTCATGTAGAAATTTAAGCATGCCCCACATGGCCTGTCCGCCCCTGTTCACTGTATTTAATGTGTTAAAGAAGTTACGCAATTTTGAAGAAAACGCGTAAAGCTCTTACTTTAAATAAATAAAAATCATATAAAATAATAACAAATATAAACAAAAGTAAAATAAACGATTTTTTTAAATAAGATTCATAAAAACTATTGTTAGTGTACATATGTATACCGTGTGTCTCACGACGATCTACACATAGGAACGTTGCGCGCTCATTTGATTTTTAAATCAAAATATTAATCTGGTTGTTTTTGTTCTTTTTTTTTGTAATTTAAATGTCAATTTGACGTTTAAATTCCTTGAAAATGTACTATTACATCGAATATGTTACAAAATTATACTAGAATATCAAAGGAAATAAAATAGTAAGTATAAAATTAACAATTATACTGTCTAAATTGTAAAAAACTAAAACGATCAAATTAATATTTCACGATCAAGAGCGTATGCAACGTTCCTATGTGTAGATCGTCATGAGACACACGGTATGTATTACAAACCAATATCTAACTCAATTTTGAACAAATCTGGATTTGTCTAGTTTTGCAAAAGAGTTCTTCATATTATATATCTACTTGAAACATGTACCTATGCATTAACAAAAATAATGAATTTTTGATGTTTATCGTTTATTACGAACTTCGCTTATAGCGAACTATTTTCGTCGGTCCCTTGAGGTTCGTTATAAGCGAAGTTTACTGTATATATAAAAAGGAATCGCAAATATTTAAATCTGGTGAACGAGGTGCCCATTTTGCAAAAATTCAAAGGAAATCTAAATAATTGCACTAATAAATATCATATCGTCATTTATTTCTTAAAAAACCAGACTGCTAGATGACATTTTTTTATGAAATGCAGTGCGCGGTCCCTCAGATTTTATTTTTTTGTGCCTAAACCTTAACAGATATCAGTACAGACAACAAAAAAATTACTATAGAATGTCTCTTTCCGAAACTATTTTTTTGAAAGTTATTGGCTTTAACATTAAAAAGTTTTTGACTGATTTACGCCGGGTTACCCGTGTTTCGTACACTAATGGTCCACTGATAATAACTAATATCACCTTAAAAGATGACCTACATCCGTAAGAAGTACAGTACCGAATATTATCCAAATCGATCCAAGCGTTCTGTAGTTATGGATAAAATAACTTTTTTTTTAAAGAACTTTGAAGCAGAATACCAGCTAAACGAAACGTAATTGCATATAAGTAAGTTTAGTTAAATCGTCTTATTTTCGACCCAGGAATCTGTGGTTAAGCGATGTCCACGCATTTTAGGGACACCCTGTATATATATATATATATATATATATATATATATATATATATATATATATATATATATATATATATATATATATATATATGTATATATGTATGTATGCATGTGTGTGTGTGTGTAGAATGATTATTACTTTGCAATTTCTCATCATATACGTTCGTTTCTTGTATTCTAATTACACTTCCCTATTTCCACAAGTATGCACAGGCGTGTAGTAATCCGGTTAGAGGAGAATATAGGGCGTACATTGTACCTGAGTACGTCTTGGGCCATATCGGGGGAAAGTTCAATGTACTTGCATTTAGCCCGCTTTACAGCGGTGAAAACGCGCGCGCGGCTCCGCCCATTCTGACGTGCCTTGTGCGAAGGTGGTCTTATTTCAGAAAAACATCAATGGCGTTAGCAACCTCTAATTAACGATGCAAGCACACCACCACACCGACTAGCCCTCCACACAAGACTACAAGTGCCCCGGCATCCTACAAATATTGATATTCAATAATCTTATACTCTCTCGTACATATTTAATACTGTCGTTGCGGCTATAACGAAAAAAATAATTTTCTCCTTTACGTCTGTAAATAATACACCGTTCCAGTTTAGCATCTCGCAGGTAGAAACTTCAAACCGGAACCGAACTTTCCGCTAAACCAGTTATGCAACTTAAGCGGAAGTCAAACCGGACTTTGCATATAAAGTTTGAGAAATGTTTCAACCAAGATATGAAGTATACTATCATATAATGACGGTAATAATTTGATTATTCAGGAATTACGAAAGGTTTCTGAGAATATTGCAAATTGTTGGAGTAAAAAGAAGCTAGAAAGATAGTAATTCGTACAATTTTCCTGTTGTCATTTCGTGTAACGTAGCGCGTAAGACAATGTCGCAGCGGCTTCGTGTCGTTGGTTTCATTTAGAGGGCGCCGATGAGAATAAAACGTCACTTTTGCGTGTTGAAATTGGCCCGATGGCAAAATTTGTTCCAGCGCTTAATTCAAATAAATCGTCCGTGTCTCCGAGATGTGCGATTTGTCGACAGATAGTACTTACAGCACGGAGAATTATTAATTTTCACCGGTGAAATGCAAGCAACGGGTCACATAATAACTCTCAACTAAAGACGTCGTGTTGGAACGCGAATATTACAGGTTTCTCCTGTTTCAGCGTGGCGAATTACATATATTTCCAATTTTTGAAATATCATCTTTTCATTATAAAGGAGTTTTTAGATTAGACAATTTTAGAAAACAAGATTGTCTTTGTAAATGAAAGAACTTATCATCATTATTCTTTAAAATGAATGTTTCAGAAACAAGTTCTATTAATATTTATCTAATATAATATACATTTTTTACTAAATAAATAAGTCATTTATAATATTTCTAAATAGATAAACTATTATTATCGATTACTAATAAATGATTCATATGTTCCCCAAGTGTTCATATAAATATCAGTTGTTTATTATTACCAATAATATGAATAACAGATATGAGAAATATATTTAATATCCATTTTTTTTTATCATAAAACAAATATTTTATAATATCTCGGAAATGAATCGGCAATTAGCGTTTTAAATAAAATATAGCGCTAAAATACAATTTATTAACAAAAGTCAGTGTTTCAAATGTAATCATTTCCTGGAAAACTTTGCAAATGTTCGAATAATACTTCAAATATGTATATTATCGTAGTAATACCAGGAAATGGATATTTGTCAAAATGCAACTATTTAATTTAGATAGTGTACGCAATTAATGAACTAATTATTTGCTGTAGAATTATCATACTTGTCGATGGAATTTCTATTCGTAAACTCGCAAATGAAAACATTTTCTTTTTCTGACTCATACGCGCATGGGGAATATGTGTGCGCGTGCGTGATAAGTGTAATATGGCGTGTGACACGCGGTCAAAACGGCTTATTACCGTGAGCAGCACGCGTATGATCATAAGGATTACCAATACATGTGTTTATGTTTGTAAAAAAAAAAACACATCAGTCATGTGTATGCTTTTGTATCGGTGTGTCCTGAAATATATTCAGATCCAGTCATTGCTGCATCAGACTGTACACGGGGACGGGGACGGCCAGTCAAATGTCAGTCGGTAATGGTGCGTGCAGCATATTTGCGTGGTGTTAAACATGAAAGTTGAATAATTTCAGTTGGAAGTCCGAATTGGTCATAATTTGAAAAGTAATTTGAGATCTTACATGATAATATAAATATATGGAATTATTTTTTGCTATAATTCTCATAAATAAATAGTTCATATCAATTTCTTGATGATAATAAACAAACCAAAGCAATTTTTATCTGTCTGATTGTATATTAAAATATAAATAGCTCACAAGTCAGCTGACAGAATTAGTATCATTCCAGTAATATAGATTGAAATGAATTAAGCGCGTTGCTTTTTTCGTTATCGCCAGTTTGCAATGATTGCATATCTGTTTTGTGTTAGAAACAGTTAGAATAATGCCCTTTTGAACCTGCTAGTGCATATTTGTTACTGCGTATCTACCCCTTAAACCGGAAATGATAATTTACGCTTCTTTTCCGGTACAATCTATTTTAGATTTACACTCTGTTAACTGTTAATTACCTTCCTGGTGTGAAGCTTCAACTGGTCTCATACAAGTTCTATTATCACACATTGTTCACTGAGTTTCGTTTTGACCAATTAATGTCTTCATATTAAATTAAACATGTAATTATTGCAATTATTCACCAAAATTATTTTAATGTTGGTGTATTAATTGTAAACGGAAATATGATACTGGTTTTCGTCACTGGGTTTTTATAATTGTATCATATATGCCAATGACGTCAACATTGACGAGTCTCTGTGGATAGTATGTTATTTATTTATGAAACATGTGGCCGATAACACATACTATCAAGGGATAAACTTCAAACATATTAATTAAAATTCTACCTGATTATTTATATCTTTGTTCTTTTATAAAACAACACAAAACAGTACTAACAGCCTAATGATAATTATGTACAAAATCTACATGTTTCCGAATCGCGATATGCAATGATAGAACACAATAGATCTATCGCTGCACTTACGGAATGTACAATGTAACTATAGTTCGTTCTTAAGTGATGTCCAGTTACCGTATTGTATTCGCGAACATGATCCGAGGTGTATATACCAACTATATATCATATATACCAGCTTGCTTGTCCCGCTGACGGGCTGTTCAATACCGGAAGCTTGTCTTGTACAGTTGTAGATGAGAATTTGCTTGGCCGACGTGCCAACAAACGCCATGACGCGATCATCGTCATGGCCACCGCATACCGATAGCTTCATTTGAATATTTCAAACTGCCTCCACTGATATAACACTGATTTATACACATCAAATGACCACCGAAAAAATATCGATTCTCAAAACGCTGCTCTTAATGTGTTTTTAATTTTTAAAGCATCTGTTACCGTAGCTTGCAGCCGTAAAGCAAATAAACTAATATTATCATATAAAATATGTACATATTGTTCAGTTTCTTCATACCTAGACTTGTTTTCGTAATATTTGCATACAAATAATAAATCTTGAAGGCAGATAAAACTGGAATGTAGCGCTTTATATAAAACATTTGTCTGAACTATTTAATACACAGACATTTTGGTTATGTTCTATTGTATTCTAATATAATTTCTAAATACATAAATATTATTTTTCTTGAAAAATAAAAATGCAAATATTTACATGAACGAACTGAGCAAATAATGGCGAGTTTAGATGAAATGTTTCTTAACTTGAAATTTTCATTATTAACTCTAAAGTTTTTCATCTTTTGTATTAGTTCCGGCCGCCTGGAAATTGTAATTAATTCTACTTGACCTTTATACATCTTGTATATGAAATTCAATAATTATTATCGTTCATTTAACTGTATACAAAACGTACAATCTGGATGAAATGAATAATGTTACGCTATTATTAACAGTAGGGAATTTGTGTAGAATGTCATGCACGTTTAGCGACTTAGTTTAAACCGATTTCCATTGTACAAACATTTGCTACTGTCACTGCAGTTTTCGTGTGTTCCGTTAAATTGCACGTCAATTTAACGGAAGTTATCCTTTCAAGCGGCTTGTAATTATGTGTTCAAAGCAGTCGACGACTGACTGTTACACTTCGTAAGTCAGGGAACACACTTGGTATTGTGAGCCTCTAAATAGTTCATTTTATGCCCGGTTTAACATTCGGCACATTTAATCGTTTCAAAATACTTTCGGATATTTGTGAAAGAAGTGGCACTGAATACGTAGATCTTCTGTGAATGGAAATAGAAAATATAATTGTAAAGTTCTGTAGAATATTAATCAAATCTACTAGTTTTATTAAACTAGCATAAATGTATTGAATCCTAGATTTGAAGGTTATGTGGTGTGTGTTGTATTTTCATATCATTGACGTGTTTTGTCGTGTGTGATTATTAGTATCCATGGTAGGCGCCCTACTGCGCAATGTGCATTCGCATATACCTACCTCTCTATAAACCTACACTAATGCTGTTTTATACCTACACACAAATATACTCGATCAATATTGATCACGGCACTGTTGTCACGCACGCTTGTATGCTTACACACGCCTGTCAAAATGTTCACTGGTGATATTCTATAATCAAGACTATGCACACCAACATACCTATGTAGATACATGCATGTTTGTATGTATGTATGTATGTATGATAACTATAGTCCTTGTGGTTACAACAAGTATATTTACGGTTAATTGATATTACATTACTCGGTTATTGTTCTCGTAGTCCGGTAATACATTACCGGGTTAAACTGTTAATGTATATATTTTCTCAATCGCTAAATCTCATTAAAGAAATCTCTATATCAGATTTATACCATGTATAATTTTAAATAAGTCAATTACTATAATCGCAAAAAAATATCGCGATAAAATATTAAAAAATATATATGCTCTAAGAAACAAAACTATGAACCGAAATAGTCATTTGGAATGTAAGATATGTGTAAATGTTGCATTTGTATAAGAAAGTCGTGTGGTGACCACAGCTGATTTTTTTCTTCATGTTGTTTAATTTTCTTCGTCGTCAAAACAAACAATTAAACTTGACCTAGTGTGTAGACTAGACTAGACCTACGTATTGGCTTAATCCACCTACACGTAATCCAATGGTTGTCTTAATTCATATTCAGCAAACATTCACAAATGTCACGCATCACTGACTTGTGCAAAACATTGGATTTTTATTGTACTATTACGTTGCATTTCTCTTAAGCTCGGTACTGACTAGAGCATTCGTGCGCGCACGAAAGATTTACACGCACGAACGTTCGCGCGGGTCAAAATTTTTGTACATACAACTTTCTTGTTCGTGCGCGTAAAATCCCGCTCCAGTTGTGTGTGTAAGTTGTGCGCGCATTAGTAGTGTACAAAATGGCGGAAAATAATGTTGCTTTGACAAGTGCTGCATATATGGTAATGCACATAATAATGAAAAAAAAAAGAAAAAACGGTGGTGGATGGCACAATTATATCAGAGTAGAGAAACATATAATCAGACAAAATTGCTAGCCGACATAAAAATTCAAGACACTAGTGCTCATTTTCAAAATTTAAATGTATACATTTAAAAATAATAAAAAGGTGTTTAAATGATTCGTATACATAATCTACAATTTTTAAAGTTAAAGTTTACAAATAATTAAATTAAACTCTTTATAAAAAGTATTTGCTATCATTAATTTATGTTCATCAGGCACATTAAAAGATGTACAGCAATTAACATAGTCTAGGTCTAGTCTATATCATTTGTGTGCGCACAAGAACTGAACGGTCTAAACTCCGTCCAGACTGAGCACACAGGTTCATTGATGTTTTCGAAGAAACCGACAAGCGATGGATAGCGTTCGTGCGCGCACGAGCGTGCGCGAATACCAAATTCACCCTGTACTGACTTGAGCAATTTTACGCGCACGGCGTTCATGCGCGCACGAATGCTCTAGTCAGTACCGAGCTTTAAATGCATCGTTCAAATTGTTCGACCTGAAACAATATACCTCGGTATTGTTAAACTGACATTTGAATGATTTTTGTTTATTCAAGGTTACACAATATATCTTTCTCGTCCCGTGTACATTTTGAATGAAATAATTCCCGTTTTTACTTGCCGATTATCAAGTTGGTACGTGCTAGTCTTAAAATAGTTGATGCGCATCGGCCGTGGATAAATAAATTCCTATCGCCCGGTTGAAATGTAATAAATCGCATGCAAATATTCGTGGTTCGGTAATTCAGTTTCAAGCGTCTAGCTTGTACGTGCGTAGATTCTTTCATATGACTGCCGAGCGGGGCAGCAGGGGGGAGGGGCGAATGTTTAATATGGAACTAAAGTTTTGACGTAGGATGTAGGATATTTTTAAAGTGCATACAAATATATACCGACATGACTGATATTTACATGTATCCAATGAAAATATCCAATATTCTTTAATTCCAATTACTGTAATTGAGGAAATACCTGAAAAGTGAGATATTTTTCTTGTTCGTGATTGATTTATTATACGTAAATATTTTTACAAAAGGAATTTTCCATAATTAAATTACAATTTTTCGTCACTAATTTAATTTGCAAATTTTTTTTCTTTACACGACAATGCACAAAAAGTATAGAAGCATTATTGATACACTGTATGCGTTGAGCTTTGTTATACAATGGTGTAATTTGTTTACTAGCAATGCACGAAAGATGACTAAGTTTTTACACGAAAAAAACTCATTTGTTTACTACTGTTTTGAAGATTCTCTCACGTAGATAATTCCACAGTCTATTGTGACGTCAAAGTGTACAATAAATTATTATATCATTCTCCAAACAAACTGTAGTAAGCTGTCTGGAATACGTGGTTTACAGTAAAATACATTACTGATTCTGTTTGGTTATAATTTTTTAATTATAATAATAATACTGTATTGCTAGCTCAAAAAATGAATAGTACACATTAATAATAATAAATAGTATCATATTAATTAAGATCTAAATAACTTTATTTGTACATAATAATAATTTTTTACATTTTCTTGTAAATATTTTTAAATTATTACATTTTTTTAAATTTCATTTGGTGATTTACTATATAAACCTTTATCAAATGTAGTATATTTTGTTATTGTTTTTACCTAAATCTAGTTTGTTGGTAACCAATTTTGTAGTGTTTTACATTGTTCTTGATACATTTCTACCGAGTTAGTTATAATCTTAGATCATTGTAGGGATTGTCACTAATGGGTATTTGAAGTAGATCGTTCGAGGATATTGGAATATGTATATTAGTTTGCAAAATCTCTTTTTATATAAGGGAAACATCTTCGGCTCATGGATAAATAACAAAATGAGCCAACAAGCTTACGGGATACACACCAAATTGCGATTTATAATTTTGTGTTCACATGCTACAATTAACAGAAGTAATTATGGTGTAGTGATGATAACACTCTTAGACAGATCAATAATTACCGTTCATTTGAAGCACATTTTGATGGTGCCGCCTTTCATGACAAGCTTATAATACTTTACGAGCAGTAAATGCGAAACAATTCATTCAAGATTATTTCATTAATTAGCAAATTATCATAACGGGTGATATTTGTAATTTTAGTTTTGCTTATAATTATTAATTTAATAGGTATTATTTGTTCAGTATGAAGTATTCATGTGATCGCATTTCTATGTGATATTGTATTTGGACGCGGTTTTTGTAGATTTTAGGAAAATTAATACGAAATATAACCCTTCTATGATGTGATGAAAATGGTTCAAAATGTCGACAAGCACGAAAATACTTTGTGCAAGTTAAGCGAAAAATCTTTTTCACTCAACAGCAATTTACCGGACCAAGATAACGCACATATTGTTTATATTTCCGCGCTATAATTTATCAGATTTCTCTTTACATGTGGAAGGAGAGAAAAATCAATAATTAACGCGAAATGCATACTGTAAACTGTACCAACGTCTGTTCATTTAGTGAGTGTTTGTTTTCACCAAAAAGTGCGATTTAGAAATGTTATTGATTTAAATCTTCCCTCCTCTCTTGGCCTGTTGGCGGCAAGTTCTCTTCAATTCTCTCTCTCTGAATGTTTGTTGACCTATTTTATATGATTGCTCTTTACACGTTCGGGATGAAAATACAATTGAATGTACGCATTCATAATGAAAATTTGTGTGTTTATCGAATATCTATAATTAAAATAATAAACATGAAATATTACAGGTATGCACGATTTTTAACATGCATAAAAACTCTGTTATACAATATCATCGACAAATGAAATTTGCTCTATATTTATTTTTCAGCTTATAATTAGTTTTTATATTAACATATTGTAGTGGATTGTATTACTTTTAGAGTATTTAATGTTAATTGAATTTACTTATATTGCCATTTGCAATTACAGCTTGATAAATCATTGAATAGAAATTTATTTGATGCATAATAATTGAAATGTTGTATGTCTGTTGACGTTATTATGTACAGTTGTTTTACAAACACATCTAAGTTGGCTGTGTGTATGGAGATTCTTTGCATTTATTCCTAGGCAAATGTAGGTTAATGTCGTAAATTTACCGTGTCGAATACCAGTGTTTGATCCTTGGAGAATTAATGATAATTAGAACATAATTTACATTGCGTCTGATCGGCGACAAAATCGAAAAAATATATGTACATATTGGTTGCTTTTAGATTTATATTCTGTAATCACTAGATTTGATCATTGTTGATTTAGCGACGTGACTAAGAGAAAATAACATTTTATTATCAATGTTGCATTAAGTAAACTAACGTTTAGAAACACTAATATTACGTCAGAGTACCGAATTTCGTTTGTTGAAGTGTTATTTAAGTACATATTTTGGTTTTATAGCTACACATTTTTCTCCGTAGTAAATGGATAATTTTTGTAATGTGTACATTGACTAGTTGTCAAATTGCAAGTGTTATTTTATGTCAAGGTTGTCAGGTCGAAGGTCTTGTTTATTTATAGCCATCGGCAGATATATGATGATGGTTTATAATGCATATTCAGCTTGTTTACACTTCTGGTTATTTCCTTTATATGGAATTTGCACTAGAAAACTGTTTCAAATCTGTCAAAATCAGTCACGAGTATTTTCCAATACTGATAACACTCTGTAGGTAAACTTTGAGTGCATTTTCGCGCGTACAAATATTGTTTACTGAAATTAAGATGCGTGGAGCACTTTATAATAAAGTGAATGGTCTCCTTTTAAGGGCTGGTATGTTTCCGCTGTAATTACTGATTACTACTTTATGCACAGCACTTAGGGATGCTCTTTAATATTTACACAGCATATTCTAGCACTTTCAGCTTCTTCTACCGCTGTATATCCGGATAATATACGGTAAAAAACGGTCACACTTACCGACCTGACCAATAAAGTTATGATTCATTTATAAACTGCTGTTCAACGTAATTATTCCTATGACGGACGTTGTACGAAATTGTCACCTGCACGTTCGTTGTCAAATCCATGGATGATGGAAAAAAAATCTATCTATGTCGCAGATAACCGTGGCCGAGAATATGATTCATGTCATTGATTTTAGAATATTGACATTTCAATTGTTCCTCCTACAATATTTCTCATATAACTCATTAAGCATCTAATAACAATAATTGAACATACATGTACGTTAATAACATTTCTAATAAACTTACGCATTGGGATCTATAAATAAATTGACAGAGATTTCCCTGGAATACTTTATAATTGGTCGACCCAAATTCACTGAACATTTAATATTTTATCTTGCTGGTTTTCTAGTAGCCAAACATACATGTTGTGTGTATACATGTGTGTCTAACATAACTAAATTGGATGAATCATCATTGACTGTACTGACAGTAGCCATTACCTTAAATCATTCGCTCGAAACGAGCTCGTAATATGATCCTATTGACCCTTCTCAACGAGTATTACGTTTAAAATTGTGATATTCTCCCACTGGAAATAGAGGTATTTCTCTGTAACAACGTATTCCCTGTTCTCAAAAATTCCCTGGCAATTTCTATAAATCGTCAATGAACCACTAGTTTCTTTTTACACCGATTTGAGAACAAAAAATGTCTATATTATTTGTGTAGAAATATAAAGTCAATATGAGATTCTTGCTTGCTGTTCGGCACGTAAGATATTTTGCATTGGTCTGCAAATGAACTCGTTGGAGTATTAATAATTTAAATCGGATTTGATGCGAATAGAAGTTGTTCTCTCGTTCAAAACGTATACTGACTATATTTTCCTTAATTAAGACGAAATTTTGTTGCTGGTGGGTTGTTTAATTGCAGTTTAAAAGTACAATTCATTAAATTAGCAACAGTTTCAAAAGATATTGTTTGAAGCAGCATTATTAACATTTATTTTACGTAGTAGATTGTATATTATTATAAACTCTGGCTTCAATTATGGTTTCGTCAAAGCAATGTGCTTCATCTAAATGGAACCACTAATAAAGGAGAATATCTTACGAGAAATCTGCAACAGTACATCACAGTTTATCGATGAGTATCTTGTGTATTATAATGTGAAATGAATACATTTATCACCTGCAGGACGTGTCCTTGTAACAACTACCAGTTACATGTTTCTGACAGTTATCCAACTGTCTTTTCATATACACCAATTAATTTTTGTGACATCAGCCGTTTAAATACGTAGTTCTGTAAATTACTGACGATGTGCCTGGTTGTGACATCTATTGCCATAGAATTGTTTCTTCATGAAAGTTCTCCATTCTTTGTAATATTAAATGGTCACTGATATAAAATAGAAATCAATTTCTATATGGAAAAACTCTGATAGTATGGCGACTTTTAACACACACAGTTGAAATGGTAGACAGTTAGAAAGTTCGTTGTATGAATTCATACATAATTTCAATTCATTAAAATGTCGGTGTATTTCACATTTGTAAAGTATATTTTTTGTTAAAATTAAATTAGTTTCTAGTAAAACCATCACCTATTCTTTGTACATTTTGTATTAGTAGCACACAAAAAACTGTGTTTTTAAATATGATACAAAAATATAATACAATGTGGAATTATAGTTTTTATCTATACTATTGATTAGATATAGTAAATATGCGAAAGAATGTCCATGAATCAGTGTTAAAATTGTACATCTGAACTTCCTGTCATTCTGTCATAAATAATCGTGTTTATTTTCAGTGTACAGTGCAATAAACCGAGTGTAACAAGTATGTATATATATATATGTATACATGGTGCTTAGTGCGCATGCTTGTAGTTTTCTGAAACGAGACCATGTCATAGTTAACACTACAGACACATAAATTACGATATGAGTCAGGTTACAGGGTTGTGCTATGACTGGGGTTAGTTTAGAACCACCCTAACCTACATGTACGTATATTTGTGTGTGTGTGTGTGCGCAAGTCCGTTGCACCTTGACACCAGCACTCGACAGTTGTTGTTGCGCCGACGTGCAACTACACCCACAGTGGGCGAGTAACGCTGGTTGTAGGCGGGCCAGGCGCATAATATCTAAACCGTAGACAGTAGCGCGGAGCATGTTTCATTCAACCCGGACGTGCTCACCGGACTAGACGTATTTTAAGAGTAGTGTGTAGTTGATTTCTCCTCTGCAACTACAAATCATGACTTTCCGACGAAATGAACGTGACCATAGCAAAGCTGTTCGTTTTATTGTCTACGTAAAGTTGAAAATTGCAGTTATAAATATCTACTGTGTCATGTGTTTGTATTCGATGTGAAATGTTTGTTGAATAATAATAATAATGAACGTTTATTGCACATTGTTTCACTGGATTTGCAAATAGTTTGTGTGTGTTTGGAAAAGTGGTAAGCGAATTTGCTGTTATAAACATTTAGAGACCGAGTTGTAGATAACATTACTCTTGTTTGTTTACATTACGTACATTATTCGTACATTTATGACTAATTTAATTAATGTTTTTGGTTATACATGTAATTCTAGTTACATTATACATTATTTTTTATGTAATGGGAATATATATCATGAAAAAGTAGGATTCCCTTTGCGATACTCATATAACAGGTACAGGTATGTAATTATCTGAGCACGGTATGACATAAACTCTTATTTACCATTCATTACGCTTTTTCTGTTCATTCCGGCCGGTTTAGTTTTAATTAAAATTTTGCCTAAAAACGAGTTCGTTGCTTTGGACGAAATTCTGTTTCGAATAATCTTTATGCTGATAAATCTACTGTAAAAGCAACAATAACTAAGTATTATTATAGCTAAATGTTTATAAATAACCTAGAGCTTGGACTTAGTAGTGTGTGTTTTTATAAACATTATCATATAATATCAAAGTTTACCTGCTACATATGCAGATAAACTTCTGCTGTTTTCTAAAATATTGAATAGATATAAACATAATTTGCGTGTATTACATTCAGTTATGTAGTTGTACACTGCTGGAATGAAATTAAAATTCAAGTAACAAAAACTGGGATGGGTTAGGTTGAAAGGTTCGTTGCGTTAAATGTTAAAGGTCAGTACTTCAAGTGTAGTTTGTTAACATTCATGTTCAGAGCTGCAATATATACATATGTGCGTTATATTTCTGGTGTGTTGTGTCCGTTTAAAATAAAGCTATATTAACGTACCAGTTCGCGCGCCTTGCATTCATGGGATAGTTGTTTTCTCAAACGTAAACAAATATCTCTATGAACCGTATTCCCATAAGCACAGTCAAACTGTTTGTCTGTGCCATAAGTCTTATATCTATTACCCGTATAACTAAAAGGTAAATATCCGCTACTCATTTTACAGTGTACCTGTTTGAACTTTGGAATTCGACTCGCTGAATTGATTTTTTTTATTAGGTTTATGTTCAATCGAAAAAAAGTTGATTTTTGCGTTTTACTCTTTTTTTACACTACTCACGACGAGCTATTCAATTTCAGTCAGTCCGTTGATTTTAACATGTCTTATTTAACTCGCATTACAATTACTACAGTATACTTAATTAATTAGCGGATAATTTGACAAAATGTTAATTACAGATTTAGCACTCGATAACTAACGAAAACGTATAATTTTCATTGAATAAGGAATGTCATTTGTCTTATGATATGAAATTACCTGTCCACTGAACATAATATCGATATTGGTTTTCATTGGGGTAACTACGAGTAGACTTATATCATTTTATAGTATAATAAATAATGGCTGTTTCTAGAGAAGAACTACTCTGCATGTTAATAAAAAGATAATGTAAGTAGCTATTAAGTAAGTAGTCAGTAAGTACAAATAACTCTTCAACAAATTAGACATTAGATTAATTATTATACTGATTTTCTACAAGTGCGCATATTAGTCATGTTACCCGATATGTGAATATCGATTTGGAAACCGTTTAATGTTAGTTTGATTCTAATATCCATATGTAACCCCCGATATAGGTCAATGCTAACTTCTGATGTATCGAATTATTGATTCACGTCCGTAATTATAAGAATATTTCGTCATTATACTCTGTATATGATATATAGTATCGTTATGGCAATATACAAAGAAGTCAAGCACAATTTTATTCGTAAATGTCTATTGTTTTTGTCGTAACAAGATTGAAACGTTTCGTAATGTAATCCTACATTCAATATTTCACTTTGATTGAAATCACATAAGCCGGATGGTTTTGTTCGAGCCGAATTTTAAATGAAAAATGTCTGAAGCTTTTACGCAGCAGAATCAAGTTTCATTACCTGCACGGCCTCCCCAAGGTACATCGGCTACAATTGTTAGTTGTTCGGGATTTCTTAGAAAGAAAAAATATAATAGCGACAAATCTAAAGGTTTATTACAGTTCATATGTCGTAGTTGGAGAAATATCACATTGTTCTATTATTCCATTAATTTCGATCAGCGAAGGAAACTTGCAAGTACTCCAAGGATATTTCAAAGTAACTTGTGTATTTATTATTGAAGTGTATTCTACATTTCATATAAGTACATATATTAGTGACATCGATCATAATATTCTGTTTTAAACAAAATTGCATTTGAATTGTACAGCTGAAGCGAATATTAATATCACGGTGATGTTTGAACTTTATATGAATTTCACCAGTTTCATCATTAATGAAATAGTTTACCATAATGAACTAGTTTCATATTACCAGTTGCCGCGGTGCGAGATTATATTGCCTGCAGTGAAAAATAAAGCTAGAGAGATTGTTATAATACAATTATCTTCCTAGAACGGTCGTCCGAATAACACGCTGCTCCTGTATATTCGTAATAAACATCAGACAAATATAAATGTTGAGCGTGTCTACCTTACAGTCAACAGCAGTCAACATTGTATATTTAATTGTTGTTTACAAGTATACACAGAACAACAGCATCATATTTAATTAGAAATTACACGTTTAGTTATTCACAAATTGTAGATAGTCGAGTTATTCTACTCTCGACAGAATTAATTACTATGTAAATGACTGTCCCTTGCATTTCCACTATAAACTATTTTGCCACAGAACTGTAACAGTTTTATGTATTAAGTGCCAATGTTGCTCGGCTCCGAAACAAATGACGAATGATCGGCTTACATGAAAGGTTAATCGTACGTTATTATTCGTAGACACTATATGTTGTTCACAGCCGTTCCCAATATTATATCCATATAATGTAGCTGTAGCTGTAGCGTGCTGCCAATAGCTAAAGTGTACGTGTGTTGTGAAAACTTTTGTCGAGAATCGCTAACTGGAGTATTGATTGTGAAACCCACAAGACCGCGAATATGTATCCATATGGGTGTTCACACATCATTTTGTTTATTTAATATACTGTCGTACCTTTTGAAGTGGGGTAGACGCTAGAACTGTTGGCTGTAGGGATTTCATCACGTCGAATGGGGCCATTTACACCTTTTTTTTCGTATGTTATACATTCATTCGATCGATATATACTCACGAGTGCACACGTACACAAATACCTCTACACATCGTAACTTTAAATTCACAAGTACAGGGTATGATCGTAAAGTACGACTGTTTCAAATGTTTGTTCCACAAGGCAAGATTTTAAAGTTATTCATTGTTGCATATACCCAGGTACACATTCAGGTTGAATTAACAAATATTCCGATTCTCTTGCATAGCTAAAGATATCGCCTATTTAATTTTAACTTTATAATATATTCGATCCGCGAGAATTACTTAAAGCAAATTTGTGTTGCATTCGTGTTTAATATTCTTCCATTTGATGTGCGTAGGTATTTAGTTTGAATGATTTGACAAGTGCTAATATTGCTGGATTAAAAAATAACATATGCGACACGTGTGCGACTGTAATTCAAGGCGAATGAGCGAAAACTTCTTCACCTTCGCACGTCACAGATAAGTGTAATACGGCGTTGTATGAGGAACATTGTGTTGAGCTGAGCAAATCGATAAGTCTAGGAATGCGGCAAATTACATTCTGCAAGTTTATTGTTATTAATCACGTTCCATTACCTAGCGGACGTATTCATCATTAGATATTTCTATTTTTCTAATTAAAAATGATTCTTCTATATTCCGTACATCTTACAAGCAAACTTTTTCACTAGGTCACATCTTCTGTATAGGGTAACGTATGACTAATTGTTCATTAATGTAAAATCAACATTGGTTGTGGCATAATCAACTAGTTAAATATTTGAAAGGTACAGCTAAAGCTCGAATATGCATTTCAGTTAACAGTAGCAAAACTTACAATCGTACCAAAAAAGGTATGAAAATATTTTTACAAGTTGAAATGCTTCGCATCGAGTATTATTCAATTCATAGAATATATGGCCTGGAGGAAACGTAAGAGTCCATTGGAGTACGAAGTGGATTTCACATGCGTATTTTACTTTTATCAATAGTGGAAACCGAGTTAAAAAGAACATGCCCAACATTCACACACATCTTCTACCGCAGAGTGTGATTGGAATATAGTTATCCAAGTGTGAACGTGCCGATTGTTAACTGGAATATGATTTTGTGTATTTTAGAATGATATACGCATAATAATATCCTGTTTTGATTTTCAGGTAGAAGTCGGTGACGTGATTCTAGAAGTCAATCATACGGATGTAAACAGATTCAGTACAAAAGAAGGTAACTGACACTTTCATTTTGTTTACTGTTCATTTGTTTCGTACATATTTGTACATGTCAGACGTCCTTTTGACGATCCTCGCGGTGTATCAAAGGGAATATGTAGATAACACGTATATCGTCGTATACTCTTTGATCGTGTATATATAAATATGAAATTATTTTGCATGGTAAATTTTATTTCATTTATTATTGATAAATTCTTGTTGTGATGCACTGACTCTTCTGCGGCACTGTGATATCTTATACAGAAATAGAGATTCATACAATATTATTTGTTTCAGTATTAAAATGTTTGCGCCTATCTTCAGACCCGGTCACATTAAAATTAAAAAGAGGTGAGACTTTTGTGGACAAAAGCTGATATTCGCAGTAGTATCTTACGCTTTTTATGTGTGGTAATAAATGAAGTAATAATTTAGCTTAACAAAATTGCTTGTGATTTGCATGAACCCGTTATCGTGTTATCATTGTGAATGTAGTTTTAGTGGTGGTGGTGGTGGTGGTGGTGGTGGTTATACCTGTGTTGTGTTGTATCGCGCATTGTGTGTGTACGTACGATTATTATTCACAGATCCTGTGATAAAGGCGTGCATGCGGCGCCAGTTGTTGGCGGCGGCCGGCGAGGGCACTATCGAATTCATGGAGACGGTGTCGCAGCCGCGGAGCAAGTCCGTACTCACCACCGTGGGTAATCATGCACGGTCCGAACCATCGGCGGCCAGCAAACATCATCACTCGTCCACCGAGAACACAGTAGGCACAAATGGCAGCTGTTCCGAGCTGGAGTCGCTTCTACCATGTGATAACAGCTACCAGGAGGATGACCAGTTCCAGTGGCAGCCGCTCTCCATGCCCGACAAACCCAACAACATAAAACCCAAATTCGAAGCATATATGATGACCGGTGAACACATCCTGAACCTGTCACGTACCCCACAGAGTACTAGTCTACTACCCAAACATCAGAAGAAAGTCGACAGTTTGCGCTACCATCACAGCAGTAGCAGCAGCAGCAGTACCACATCACATCACACAACGACAACGACACAACAACACAACAAACACTCACACCAACATCATCATCATCACAACTCGGTGCCGACCAGTCCCAACGAAACAGACATCGGTTACCGACTGCACCATCAGTCAAACAAGTCGGGTGCCAACTCGGCCGGCACATCGCCCGTCAGCGCGAACAAACGAGACTCCGTACCGAACGCGGGTGAACTGGCGAAGACTACGTCAGGCTTTACCGGCTATGTGCGCACTAGTCGGTCCGAGGACCATCTGCAATTGCAGAAGGACTCTAGCATGAGCGCTGTCGACATCGAGATCGAGGAGGATGTGACGAGCTCGCTAAACACACTGCTGGACACACGATTGGACTCCGGGTCAACGAATAACGTCTCCCAAACACCGACCAGTGACCGTATCGTTTGGACATACAATGCGCCGGTGAGCTCGCCATCCGCCTCGGAACCCAACTCGTGTTGTCACGTGGTGTCTAACGGCAGCAGTTCCTCGCACAGCACCACCTCACCCTCCTCGTCGCTTCGGTCTACATCACCGGCGTCCCCTACGTCAGTGTCTTCCTCTGTGATGTCTAGTCGATCAGGATCCCATTCACATCGTATTCCCCTCGTGTCACCGCCCGTCGGTGTTAGTGGTGCTGGTGGTGGTGGTGCTGGTGGTGAACTTGGTGTCACCAATTACCACCAACAGCAGCCGAATGGTGACCTGAGCGTGTCGGAAGCCATCTCGAACATGTCAAGTCCGGACTACCATGACGAGGAAACTATGGACATACTGAACGCGCGCGATCTGATGGAGATCAGTGATCACAGTGACAGTGACAGTACGATACTGGTGTCGGAGCCGCACCAGCACCAGCACCGGCGCATGAAGAACGGTTCGTGTGTAAGTGCCGGTGGTAGTTGCGGTAGTGGTAGCTCACAACACGCCACCTCCTCGGTACAGGATAGTGAACACAAAATTATCATACAAGTCAAGGGACCTGACAAAGACAACGCTACGCACATGGTGTACAGTCCGAAAGGTATGCGTCGCGGCCACGACACGGACAAAATGTATGAGTCAGCTGGTAACACAACACCTGAACTCCAAGGTTACAAGGTAAGCACAGTTAGCATTACAGCCGATCATTTCTCTCGTTTATAACTTCTTGGCTGTATTAGTTCATAATATACTTGTATATGATTGCATGCAGTATGTAACTACATACCTATATACCTAGTTCCTGTAATACACGTAACTTTACCGCAAACATACACGCACACACACACACACACACACTCCAGCAAGCAACACTAGTGATTGCAACAGTGTACGTGTGTCTGATGTCAATAACAGTGTGTAATGATGTGTCATCAGCAACATCAACTGTTTTAAATTAGAAAGTTAGATATAGTTCCCGCTAGTGGTGCAGTGATAGTGAGTACTAGTAGATTTGTTGTGTATATATAACGCCACAATTGAAACACACGTGTGTCCATAAGGATTTGTTGCACCTTTATATGTACAGAGAACTAATGAACATTACGAACAGGAGCTACGGGAATGTGACGATGACTTAGCGATGGGCCTTGACGATGATACCGGACCGCGATCCTACGGCGGTAAAGCCACTTCTCCGCCACCCACCTCGGAAGACGACAGTGACATCGAGAGTCTGCACAGTTTCCACTATTCACCAAAAGCTGTGGATATTCCCTCAGCGATTCGTCTTGCCAAACGACTCTATTCCCTGGATGGTTTTAAGAAATCCGATGTCTCGAGACATTTAAGTAAAAAGTATGTCCGATCTAGCAGTTCTCTATCGACATGTAGTACAATTAACAAGTATGTTTTATTTTTATAGCAATGATTTTAGCAAAGCCGTCGCAGAAGAATATTTAAAGTATTTTAATTTTGAAAACGACACGCTTGACGTAGCTTTAAGAAAGTTCCTGAAACAATTCTCTCTGACTGGTGAAACACAAGAAAGGGAGAGAGTATTAGTACATTTTTCTAAGAGATATTTGGACTGTAACCTTGGTTCATTTAATTCACAAGGTAAGCCTGCTTGGATTAAATGCTAAATACTCGTATAACCTATACATTATTAATATGCTTGTATCATTTGACAGATGCAGTACATACATTGACATGTGCAATCATGTTGTTGAATACCGATCTTCATGGTCAGAATATTGGCCGTAAGATGACATGTAATGAATTCATAGATAACCTGGCAGGCCTGAACGAAACTGAAAATTTCCCCAGAGAGATTCTGAAACATTTGTACCAGGCTATTAAGAATTATCCATTGGAATGGGCATTGTATGTTTGTGTAGATGAGTGTTCATCATCTTGTACGGAATCTCTGTGTAGTACTGACCGTGTATGTTGCATGTTTCACAGGGACGAGGAGTCTGACGAATGTGCGTCACAAAGTCAAATCAAACCGCCCGATCATAACAGTTTTACTTCGAATCCCTTTCTTGACATTCCGAACACTACTAATGCAATTGAGTATAAAAAAGGATACGTTATGCGGAAATGTTGCTACGAGGCCAATGCTAAAAGAAGTGAGTATCTCTGGAACTGACCTAGTGCGGCATTGTTCTACTCGTAGTTTTTTCTTCAATTAATTTTAGTATCAATTTCCAGTTGCCTGTCTCTTCTATAAGATTTATTAACATGTGTATCGATGACAGTTGATTAATGACGTAGTTGAATTACCAGTAGAATATAAATAATAGTGACCAACGCATGATGGAAAACAAAAAATCTGTTTTAAGGCTTTTGCTGCAATTTTTTAGCTCCATTTCACAAGCGCAGCTGGAAGATGTACTACTGTACACTGCGAGATCTCGTGTTGTATCTGCACAAGGATGAGCACGGGTTCAGGAAGAACCAGATCAGTGACAACCTGCATAACGCCATCCGCATTCACCATGCCCTGGCGACAAAAGCGAACGACTACACCAAGAAACAGTACGTGTTTCGATTACAAACGGCCGACCAAGCTGAGTATCTGTTTCAAACGAGGTAAGCACTCATCAATATGTTATTTAAACAGCCACAGTACGGATTCCGAAATACTAAAATGTATGAAACTTGTGCATGTGTTTAGTGATCCCAAAGAGTTGCAGTCTTGGATCGATACAATCAATTTCGTGTGCGCAAGTTTCTCGTCTCAGCCCTTGGAGGGTGGTGTAGGGTCACAGAAGAAATTCCAAAGGCCTCTCTTGCCGTGCAGCCATACGAAGCTAAATTTGGTATGCACTTGTGATTTCTCTAGGTATTGTGTGTTGCATCTCGTATTATTATATAAGTTAATTATTGTGTTTGTCCGCCATATACAATGATCACTAGCTAATGACCACATGAATGCATTTTCCAGCGAGAGCAGTTGCGAGATCACGAGGAGAGAGTTATGAGACTGGAGGCTGAACTTGGTGAACATCGAAAACAGCCACCCGAGCGCGGTGCCAAAGCTTTAGTTATACAAAATTACAAAGAGAAGGATGCATATTTGAACTTTGAGGTACAGCTTGCTTATTAGCGACTCGATGTTTAACTAATATGGAACTTGATTACACACACAGGTGAACCGATATCGAACGTACGCACATCTGTTACGGTCACGGATGTCACAGTACCCGGAATTGGAACCGTCACTGACCGACACATGTATCGGCGAGGTGGACGAGGCGAGCGGCATCGCATTGCTGGAGGGATCGGCCGGTGGTATAGTGCCGCCGCCGGTGCCCGACCGGAGGTCGCCGCCTACAAATAGGTACAGTTACAGACAGGCTATATACAGCAGGAACGTGCTGAACGGGGACGCGGACATAGGCTGACGAGTGATGGGTGTGTTCTCTGCATGCGTGGTTTGATCATATACCTACACCTACAGATACTGTAACGTAACAGGCCTCAATGGTAATCTGTGTTTCAACCATCGCCGAAATGGTGCAACGACAACTCAATGCATCATCAGTAACAGCTACGCGGACTACGGGTGTTTCAAGAAAACACGGAGATTTAACGGGCGCATTGTGTAAACGGTGATTGTATCGAACATTATACGTACTCTGAACTGTCATCGAACAAACATATTTGCCATTGCCAGGCAATTATATTGCGGAATGATTTAGTATAATAATATTAATTGTAGATATATTCGAATACAATGCGCTCGTTAACTAGTGAATATGTAACAATTACAGATTGTTCTTAGAGACACCCGTTGTACAAACATACACGTATATGTTTTTATTTGTGTAAAATCGGTCTCGGACTTCTGGAAGATATTTACGCTGGGATTAATGGATAATTATGAGGGACCAAGCGCCTGTTCTAGAGTAAACTAGTCATTCCCACAGACAGGTGATGCGAGTGATCTAGTGATCACTGGATTGTGAAGTCGTTCACAACCATTTTGCAGCAATGGCAAACACAGATTACCTAACGGAAAATCAAACAGAATGTACAAAACATGTTCGAACCCGGACAACCAGCTACTGATCCTGTTCATACACTTTAGTTCGTTGTAGACTCATTCATGTTAGTCATGTTTTGCATATTCGTTTTTGGAATGGGGCATTGCTTCTTATTAATCAAGTGATACGGTGTTAACAATAGTCTATATTAACATTTGGCTTAGGATAACAGTTATTTTTATATTTCAAGTACATGTGTATCGTTATTTTATTACGGAGTGCAGCTTTGTGCAATTTACCTAATTTTTTTATACATATGTGTTCATTATGATTGTTATTATATATCATATTGTTGCGCCCGAAACCGACACGATAAGTTTTAAATTGTTTAATTTTGCGTATTTTTTTTTATTTTTTTGAAGGAGACTGTTGTCAATTTGTTCATTTTAATCATTTATACGAATCATGTGTTGCCGAAACGTTTAATCTCGTATCGTTAAGTAGTAAATGTTAATAAAACATTTAATAATACAAATACATACATGCATATATTTATGTAACATATTGGATTTACATGTGTGCAAATCCAAAGGTGTTGTACAGTTGCTTTAATTGTGGCGCATTATATTTATATGATTTCCAAAGCTTACTTGCATTTGTCTGCCCATATGTTGTTTAATAACAAATGCATTCACTAACAAAAAACAAAAAACTAGCAAAACGTCATTCGCTATTATAGCGAACGTAAATTCAAACTACTGTACTTGACCATCTGTACCCCGTCATGGTACGTGCTAGTGCGTTCCATAAATGTTTGTATGAATTGATTTCAAGAATAACTTCCATTTTGTACAGTCCACTATAGTGTTCGAATATTGTTATATTGACAAACTGAATTCATACCCGTATACGTATATAATTGTTTTACGATTTAACTATTGCACATGTACATATTTGTCCGAGTCTGTCTATCCGTCATTCTTGTATTGTTTTGTGTCGGGTTGTGTGGATCTACTGTTCCAATAATACGTGACTACGCTGATAACTAAACATGCTCATGGGAACACCTCTCTGTCTAACTTATCTATTTCTCCTGAAATATCTTTGCAAAACAACAATTCTACCCAATGCACTGTATCATTGTGCACAAACATACATACATACATATGTCGTGTTATTGTATCGTCTACAACCACCACCACCACTACTAACTATTACTACTGCTGCTACTACTATTCGACTACTGATGTGTACTACTATTACTACATACATACTGTTATTGTGCTCATCCTAAGGCTTATGAAAAGTTTTAACATTTCAATGTGTCAATGAAAGAGATAAACAATAGTGTGATATTTTTGAAACCTTTAGATTTTTACTGTAGTATTATTAGGTATGTAACTTGACATGCGTAAATTTTAAAATGAAATGAATAAGTTTCCTCAGAACGTATTGTTAATGAAATTAACAATTATTAATTACGAGTAGGTTTTTCCAAATTATTTTTAATATGTTTATTATATATATATGTAGATCGAAATACTGGTGTAGTATGTCTCGTATATAATTAATTAATTAATGATAATGTAACGTTAAGTATTTATGGAAATCATACATAATTAATTACTAATTAACCTTGTACATATTAATACTTTAGCATTGTATTAGTCAATTATATATAGGTACCTATTTATGTATTTGTTCGAGAAATTTAAATTTTGCAGCGCACTCAAACTGGAATTATTATGTCAGACAGTTAGTTAGGACTTTCTTGTTCTAAAATAATCCATAACTAACTACTAACAATTACATTATATACTATACAGAGAGAGAGATATACGAGCCCTAACACATAAATGTTCGGACACTAATAATTTTTCAAACATTTCTCAAATATTAATAAAACAAATTAACTTAACAATTTAATTTATTTTTTATTATAAAGGTACATTATTCTTACACTATTTTTTAAATTCGGTATAAAGAAAAACCTAATAGAAACAAAATGAAAAATGATAAATGATATTATTGTCAAATTTTGCTGACACATAAATATTCGGACAGTACGCTTTAGTAAGATGTTACGTCACCTCTAGTCTGAATAACTGCTTGTATACGAGCAGACATAGTTTTAACAAGAGCTTTGCATTGTTCTACGGTGAAAGAATCCTAAATAGCCTGTAACTTTTGCCGCAAATCAGCAATATTTCTCTGTGGGTGATTCCTCGGTTCTTGCTTCATTTTATTCCATATTGTGTCGATGATATTCAAATTAGGACTGCATGTAGGCCAGTCAAGAAGAATATTGTGATCTTTCAGCCATTTTCAATAGTTTTGGCCGTATGGCATGATGCGCCATCTTGTTGGAAGATAAAATTTCCTTCGGGTGATAAGGCTTGTATCGAAGGCAAGAAGTTATTTTCAAGAATTGCCAGGTATTTCTGAGCACTGATGGTACCTTCAATGAAATGTAACCTTCCTACACCATATGCAGACATATTTCCCCAAACCATTACACTTTCTGGAAACTTAATTGTTCGTTTAGACAGTCATTATGGAATGCTTCATTTTTAGCTCATCGACCTCCTGTCGAAGAGCTATAGTGTTCGGTACGATGTCTGTAGCATCTTCCGATTTCAAAAATTTTTGCACAGAAATCCCGGACAGACCCCCTGGACCACGAAATGACTATTACAACATATGTCCGTATGTATGTCGCTCGTCCGCTCGCTCGCTCGCTCGTACGAGATTTTTTTGTTCCACCCAGATCTCCTAAACTACCCAACGGATTTTTATGAAATTTTTTCTGCAGATACTTGTTATGGTCTAGTTGTGCAAGGTATATTTTATTTTTCAAAATTTTCCTTCGCACTTGAGAAAAAAAATATTTTGCAACTTTTTTTCAGTTTTTATTTTTTTTCTCCTTTATTTTTCACTCAATTGTATTCAAAATTTTCTTGCATATGCAGGAAATGGAACAATATTTTTCCATATTTTTTATTTTGAAAAATTATGTAAGACCATTGGAGAAAAAAATATTTTTTAATTAAAAATTGAACAAAAGAAGATCAATGCATTTATAGTCGGCTTAGTTTGCTTTGCTTTTGTCAAGAGAAGAAAATGTATTCACACTTGTTTTAAATTTGTTGTTTTATTTGCGACCTAGGCACCTACGATTTTAAAAGTGAATTTAGATAAATAATAATTTGTGATATATTCAGACTTGCACATACGTCGATGAGCTGCAGGCATGGGTGACTAACCCATTCTTTGAATACTAGTTTGTTCAAATAACTCTCTTGCGACGATCGCCTATACTAAGATCAAATCTTGATTCATCTCTAAATATTGTTTTTTCCAATTTTCAATAGCCCAAGATACTCTATTCTTTATCTTGACTAATCGTTTTTTCGTTTACTTATCCGTAACCAATGGCTTTTCTTTCGCCTAAATCAATATGCTTGCAAGTCAAGCATTTTAAAATTTTTAAACGAACAATTAAGTTTTCCAGAAAGTGTAATGGTTTGGGGAAATATATCTGCATATGGTGTAGGAAGGTTACATTTCATTGAAGGTACCATCAGTGCTCAGAAATACCTGGCAATTCTTGAAAATAACTTCTTGCCTTCGATACAAGCCTTATCACCCGAAGGAAATTTTATCTTCCAACAAGATGGCGCATCATGCCATACGGCCAAAACTATTGAAAATGGCTGAAAGATCACAATATTCTTCTTGACTGGCCTACATGCAGTCCTAATTTGAATATCATCGACACAATATGGAATAAAATGAAGCAAGAACCGAGGAATCACCCACAGAGAAATATTGCTGATTTGCGGCAAAAGTTACAGGCTATTTAGGATTCTTTCACCGTAGAACAATGCAAAGCTCTTGTTAAAACTATGTCTGCTCGTATACAAGCAGTTATTCAGACTAGAGGTGACGTAACATCTTACTAAAGCGTACTGTCCGAATATTTATGTGTCAGCAAAATTTGACAATAATATCATTTATCATTTTTCATTTTGTTTCTATTAGGTTTTTCTTTATACCGAATTTAAAAAATAGTGTAAGAATAATGTACCTTTATAATAAAAAATAAATTAAATTGTTAAGTTAATTTGTTTTATTAATATTTGAGAAATGTTTGAAAAATTATTAGTGTCCGAACATTTATGTGTTAGGGCTCGTAATATACCTTATATCCTAATGTCATTTAGTACATGAATATACATAACATACATAACCTATAACTTTTGGTCAGAAGAAGTTTTGTACCTAACTCCGAATAATAATAATAATAATAATAACAAAGTATTGTCTGCATGATGATTTATGTAGTGTAGGGGCTGTGATTTAACTGCAAAATTATAATTTATATACATCGTCATCACACATTGTAGTTGTTACATTGATAAGGAATACGAATCAAATACAGATGTATACATAAGGTGATGTATTATATGAATATATATGTTGATAATGTAATGTTACAATTCATTCTGTAAGAAAGAAACTGATTTCAAATAATCAACAACATGAAAACTGAAAAACAACGGTGATCGTTATCTATATTGACCCATACTGCCTTGTCGCATAATTCCGCCTGTTTGTGCTTACCTTCACATTACATAGGTTCGCAACGCAACGATATTGTGCTGCTTTTGCAAATGTCAGTTTACAAGCATATATAGGGGCAGCCTTGCTCGGAGAAGTACGTTACAACTGGGAAGGGAGGTGTGTGGGTCTTATTTATACTTATATATACGCATGCATTTCCGTTAATTTATTTATTATACCTACCTATCTACTTTCTTGCACGTTCAGTATACATTAATGTAACTGCAAATTAAATCTGCCTTGCTTAATTCATTACATAATATAATTATTATTACCTACTGTTTCAGTATTAATTCAATTGAATCTCTTATGAAAATCTATTATTTCATGACTACCATGTCTCTGTGCATATTTCAATTAATGACAATTCTCTTTTTCTCTAGGTAGACACAAAATAAGCTGAAATTGTTTCCGCCGCTCCCATTTTTGAGATGTTTGTCTTGGAGTACCTTTGTCTTCATTTTAGAATTGTGAAGAATTTTAAGCGTGATTTAAATGTGCATTTATTGTGACAAATATTTTATATACCTATACATATTTATGTGTGCAATAAATATTATAAATATATTGTGAAGTTGTATATATCCAATAATTGTTTATATGTATCGTTTATTTTACTTATAATATTTGTTGATATATAATTAAAAAGATGACGCTGAGCATTTAAAACTTATAAAATCATAATTGTATAAAGCTGTTAGAAATTCAAAATTCATATACGAATTTATGTGTCACATAGATGGCAGCATATGCGCAGTACTAACTTGACAGTTGTTGACAGTAACGACATTAACAACTGTCAAACTCGTGTTCAAAATGTTCTCGTAAAAGTTAAGCATGTGTGATTTTTAAATATCATTTATTAATTTTAATTTATAGATTATAATACTGCAAATAAATAATTATAAATATAAAGTGTATTAATGTTTACCAATCTTCAACATGACAACTAACTGGTAAATATGACAATATTTATTGTATATTACCTTCTCATAACGACATTTAAAAATGTCAAAGTCCGATGTGGAGAAAGAGTTGTTGGATGACATTTCTTTAAATGATACTGCATTTTTAAACAGTCAAGATGCTTATGAAGGGACTGAAATTCCAACAGAAATAGCTTCGAAAAATAATTTGATTAATACAAAACATCATGACAGTAATTCATTTAAAAATGCATCCAAATGTAACTTGAACAGTACAAGAATTGAAAAAAGTCCGCAAAGTCCTTCGGTGATAAACACATCTTTATCATCATGGGGCCTACCGGAAAGTATTTTAATGAAATACAAAGAACGCGGTATATCAGATATGTTTAGGTGGCAAGCAGAATGTCTTGGAAATCGAAAAGTTTTGGAGAATAATTGCAATTTAGTGTACTCGGCACCAACGTCTGCCGGGAAAACTTTGGTTGCGGAAATACTAGCTTTAAAAACTGTTCTAGAGAGACAGAAAAAAGTAATAGTTATACTGCCATTTGTGTCTGTGGTCAGAGAGAAGATGTTTTATTTCCAAGATATTCTGAGTATGAGTGGCATTCGAGTGGAAGGATTCATGGGGTCACATTGTCCACGAGGTGGATTTAAAACAGTGCAGTTCGCTGTTTGCACCATTGAGAAAGCAAACAGCATCATAAACTCGTTATTGGAGGATGGGAGTGTCGGTGATTTAGGTTCAGTCATAATCGATGAAATGCATCTACTGGGTGATTCCAGTAGAGGCTACATCTTAGAATTGTTACTGACCAAATTACGATACATGTCAGCTCGAAATACCGATATTAATGTACAATTAATCGGAATGTCAGCGACGCTACCTAATTTAGATCTGCTTGCGAAATGGTTGAATGCCGAATTGTACGTTACAAACTTCCGGCCGATACCTCTGTATGAATTCTGTCTGATCTCGGGAGAGATATTCGATAATTCACTTCAGCTGCGTAGACGTTTACAGATATCGCCCGACTTAACCGAAGATTCCGATAATATCCTTCAGTTATGCCTGGAAACCATTGGCTCATCATGTTCTGTGCTAATATTTTGTCCCACAAAGAACTGGTGCGAGAATCTGGCCCAACAGCTTTCCTTGGCGTTTTGTAAATTGGGCAGATCACGATCTCCGTTTGGCCAGTGTTTGCGGGAGCAATTGAACACCGGCAGTATTATTGAAATATTGGAACAACTGAAGAGATGTCCGGTAGGTTTAGATTCGATCTTGAAGAAAACCGTGTCATTTGGCGTTGCCTTTCATCATGCTGGTTTGACGATGGATGAACGGGATATTATAGAAGGTGCATTTAGGAGTGGCGCTTTGCGTGTACTAATTGCAACGTCAACCCTTTCATCTGGTGTCAATTTACCAGCGCAACGAGTCATTATTCGCACGCCACTTTTTCATGGAAAACCGATCGATTCTTTAACGTACCGGCAGATGATCGGACGAGCTGGCCGAATGGGGCGAGATACTTCAGGCGAGAGTATTCTTATTGCGCAAAACAATGATAAAAGGATTGCCAAGGAATTAATGTCGGCAAACTTACGGCCGATTGAAAGTTGTTTGGAGGGCGCGGGCAAATTGAAACGAGCCATTCTAGAGGTAATAGCAAGTGGAGTCGCTAGTACTCCAGAGGATATTCGTCTTTTCACAAGTTGCACCTTATTAGCGGCCAGTATCGACGGCGATCTAAGAATAACTAATCCAATTGAAGAATCAATGGACTTTCTAGCTAACAACGAATTCATCCGACTGCAGACAAACGAAGAAGGTCAATTACAGTATGTAGCTACGTCGTTGGCGAAGGCTTGTCTGGCGTCTTCATTGCCGCCTGAAGAAGGGTTAACGTTGTTTGAAGAGATCGAGAAGGCAAGGCAATGTTTCGTTCTAGATACCGACCTTCATCTGTTGTATTTAGTCACGCCGTACTCCGTGTGTAATCAGTGGTCAAGCCTGGATTGGATGCTGTTTCTAAATATGTGGGAGAAATTACCGCCAAGTATGAAACGGGTTGCAGAACTTGTTGGCGTTCGTGAATCGTTCATTTTTAATGCCACAAGAGGGAGAATAAATACCAGTACTGCAAAACTATATCATCGATTACAAGTTCATCGAAGATTCTATACTGCACTCGCGCTGCAAGATTTAGTTAACGAAATTCCATTGAATGATGTGGCTGAGAAATTTCAGTGTTCCCGCGGTATGTTACAGTCTCTGCAACAATCAGCATCCATGTTTGCCGGTATGGTCACCGCATTCTGTTGCCAACTCAAATGGAAATGTGTAGAAATATTAGTAGCACAATTTCAAGACCGTCTGCAGTTTGGCATACAACATGACTTGCTAGACCTGATGAAACTTTCATCTTTGAACGGACCACGTGCTAGAACGTTACATAAAGCAGGAATAGAAACATTAGCGGACTTGGCTTCGTGTGATCCTTGTAAACTGGAAAATCTTCTACATTCGGCTGTTCCATTTCAAAGTGAAAAGGAACGCGACGGAGAAAATGCGTATGATGTGGAGCAAAAGAAGAAAATGCGAGGAATATGGATAACTGGCAAACAAGGGTTAACTGCTCGCGAGGCCGCCGATATGTTGATTAAAGAGGCAAGAAGATATTTGCAGTTGGAAGTGGGTGCAGCTGTTATGAAATGGGATACGGATGCAACGAAAACTAATAGTAATACGTCATTGTCATCACAAGCCTCTAGTTTAAGTAATACAAGTATAAATTCTGAACATAATACAGGAATACATGTTAATAACATTGAAAATAAGGTCATTAAAAATGAGAATGTAATAAATGAAGAAAAAATTGTGGAAAATCAAATTAAGGCAAGTAATAATAAAGATGAAAATTGTGAAAATATTGAGAAAAATGCCAGCAATAATACAGTTGAAGATCATGAAAGTATAATGAACGAAAACAATATCATTGAAGAGGATATTGATAATGTATCTAGCAATAATCGATTACAGAATCTGAGTAATTTAATTAATAATTATGGTGATAATAATACTTCATACGTTAACAAGAAAGATTCGTTTTGTAATTTAGTGACCAATGGAAATAGCCTGTTGGTAAAAAATACAAGTACAAAAAAGTGTGATACAAAGAATACAGTTCCTAATATTGATGAGCAACAGATGAAAGAAGCAATCGATACTGTTGATATGAGCGATAACGATGATGTATTTGATTATGACTGGACACCACTGGATAATGAGATATCATCGCTTTCTGTAAATACTAGTGCTAAATCTTCAAAGCCCAATGAAACAGACGTATTAAAAAACGTGTCGTTTGAATTTAGTTTTAATAAGAGTTCGTTAAATGCGTCTACCAAAAGTGATAGTTTGTTTGAAGACAGTTTACTGTTAGATTCGAAATTATGCGAAGCCTTGGACGATTTGGCTGCGAATGATGAATCTAATAATGAAGTTGGAATAGGAGGAGACACGTCACTGTTCGAAGATGCGTTTAATACGTTTCTTGAACAACAAATAGCAGAACATCTACCACAGGAAACAAATAAAGATAGTGAAATCAATCAATCTGATGATGTTAATGATATAGTTGATGCTTCTCAAATAGATTTTGAAAACACTTCTAGTTTAATGAGTAGTCTTCATAACTCAGTAAAGAAAAATAGTTCAAAACATACACCTCGTAAGAGGAATAGAGATTCAGAAATTGAAGTATTATCAGAAAAACGGGTTCAAAATCTCTTAGAAGAAACGCCAAAGAAAAAACAAAAATATTGTGATGAAATTAATGTCAGCAATAGAAAAATGAACGATTACGCAAATCATTCTCTACAAACTAAACGTGATCATTTGGAAGCTGTAGATTTAACTGCTGTTGACATTATTGATGTCTGTGAAAGCAAAGAACTGTTTACGACATTTTGTGAGGAGTTAAAAACGAAATCAGAAATATCATTTGCTGTTGCATGCGAACATTTTGCACAGGAAAGACCACTTATTGGACAGACCATCTTTAAAACTTCAAATTCCAATGTAAGCAAAAATAATTCCGGTCAGAATAAACTAGTTGATGGTGAACGACTGGTTACTGGTGTATCTATATCATGGGGTGGTAATACTGCGTATTACATATCATTTGTTCAGTTAAAATACATACAAAATGAAGAGAAACTGAAATTTTTACAAACCATTGTCAATAATAATAAATTAAGTGTGAGAATATTTGATTGTAAAGCACAGTGTAAAGTTTTATATAATTCGTGTAAAATGTGTGTCAGTTGTTCCATGGAAGATCCTAAAGTAGCTGACTGGTTATTAGAGCCAGAAGGAAATGAGAAAAACTTACAAGCTATGGCAAGTATTAGTGAGAGAAGCATTATTCATTGTCGTATGTTATTAAATAAGAAAAACATTATAGGCTTTAAAATATTCGCCCGAGTCGATTGGCATAGCTCAGTTAGCAGGAAGTTGCAATGGAGTAGGCAGTATAGCTTTGAATTCAAATAACGCCATATTAAGCAGAGTTCGTGCGTCGATTGAAGCCGTTGTTACGTGGCATGTTATCGAATCACAGAAAGAGGTTCTTGCCGAACAGAATGTCATGTTATTAGACACATATCGTAAGTGTGAGTTATATCAGCAGCCAGTTGTAGTTATTAACGATTTTATTTGTAATTGAAGAAACGGAAATGAAAAGTATTTCATGTCTGACACAAATGGAGTTGATTGGTTTGTGCATTGACAAGCTAGAAATGAATAAACTGATTACCACAATACAAGAACAAATGGGTCTACTACAGCAGCAAGCTTTTGCCTATGCCGGAAGACGTTTTTCATTTACTTCATCGAATGACGTGGCGAAAGTATTTAGATTCTATCGAATATACGCTTTGGTGTGTTGTGTACTTTTGTTTAATATTAATATTTTTTTTAGGTCCTCGGAATTTACAGAGGCAAAAGAGTCAGCACAAATAAGCAAACATTAGAACAAAACGAAAATCCGATATCAAATCTGATTCTGCAATGGCGAAAACTCAGTTGCACTTTGACAAAAATGCTGTTTCCAATTATGCGATCAACGAATGCTGATCGGATTCATGGATGCTGCGTAACACATACGTCCACTGGACGAATTACAATGCACGAGCCGAATTTGCAGAACGTTCCGCGGAATTTTCATGTGCAAACGTCAGATGGTACCGTAGTGTCTTTAAGTGTACGTGGCACTCTCGTTCCAACAACAGGCAAACTCTTCTTGTCGGCTGATTATTGTCAATTGGAACTAAGGCTTCTAGCTCATCTCTCGCAAGATTCTTTTCTATGCAACATTATGCGAACGGGCAGTGATGTATTTAAATTAATCGCAGCTAAACTGAACAAAATACCAGAAAGCGAGGTAATTATCGTCGTCTGTTGTGTAAATTATCAATTCTTTTTGTGCTTGTATGCACAGGTGACGGATGTGTTGAGGCAACGTGCGAAGCAATTATGTTACGGGATTATTTATGGAATGGGAACGAAAGCACTGTCCGAGCAACTGGGTGCATCTGAAGTAGAAGCTGCCGAGTTCATGGTTTCTTTTAAAAACACTTATCCGGCGATACAAATCTACATTCAGCGTATCATCGAATTGTGCCGGGAGAATGGTTATGTTGAAACGTTAGCGGGACGCCGGAGATATTTACCGCATATCACGAATGGCGATGCTGCTAGTAAAAGTAAGGATATTCAATAAGAAATCAGTGTATTTGTACTAATTCTGAGGTTAGGTCAAGCTGAGAGACAAGCTGTCAACACTACCGTTCAAGGATCAGCCGCCGATATCGCTAAGAAGGCCATGGTTTCTGTTGACGTGAAGTTAAGAAACTTTTTCCCATCACAGGAAAATCCCAATAGGTCTCGAGTCGCCCTCGTGCTGCATCTGCACGATGAACTGATGTATGAAGTGCCCGTAAAAGATTTAAAACCAGTAACGAAAATTGTCAAGTGTGCGATGGAGCAAGCTGTCAAATTGTCCATACCGTTTCCAGTCAAATTAAAATCTGGTCCGTCGTGGGGCCATTTGGAAGAAATTGTTATTTAAATTTTATCATACAATTTATACAAATACCGATGCGTATTTTATATATATTTTTACATATTTTTATCTTGTTCATTTTATCCATTACGTAACTTTATAATTTTTATATTACGTTTATCAATTAGTATATCAGTGGTCGCTTTAAACTTCAATCCAGTTGAACGATCTGTTTTAACATTTGTTTATTTCCAATGATGTATTTTTAAATTATAATATTGTACAAATAAAATGTAAGTTTTAATCGTGAACAGTTTTAATTGTATAAAGTGTAACTTTACACAGAAACGTCTAAATTATTATAAAATTATGTGAATTATTCATAAGATTTACACTACATCTCTTCATTCACTTGCTCAACTGCTGCTGGTTGCGCTGTTGTTTCGTACTGATTCTCAATACTCGGTTGAACTGCAGCCGTCGCTACGGCTGCTTGCTGTGCAGCAGCGTGTTGTTTAGCCGTCAACATTTCCTGTTTCTGCAGAATTTCATCTTGCAGTTCACCATAACGCTTTTGCAGTTGTCGTTCGCGGTCCATTTGTCTCGTGACATCTTCGGTGAGTGACTGAAAATGATAAATTAAATGAAGATTTCATTGCATTACACTTTTAACTGTTGAAATTACCTGAATTCTGCGCGGCAAGGCGGCACGTTCCTGTTCTTGTAAGAATTTAAACGTAGATAACTCCAGGTTGGCCTGATCCGTCTGTTCGTATAATTCGAGCAGTTGTTTCAGCAACGTTTGTGCGCGCGTCTGATATCCGCCCGTTAAAATACGCAGTTTCTTTTCCATTTTGGCCGCTCGTTTCGCCTCGCGCGACATATGCAATCGGTTCTGTTCGAGACGTTTCTCCGCCGACTCGAGTCGATCTTTCTTGCTGGCAAGATTCGCCCGGGTGTATCGGTTCTGATTGGGCAGGAACAACACTTGACCCAGACACTCCTCCCACACCTGAGTGTACGAGTCAAGTGACAGGTCGCCGTGGCCCATTCCATGTTTCACAATGTCCATTTCGTGCGTTAACAGCGCTTGGGCGTTGTCCAGTTCTTCTCGGCTGAAATCCTCGTACGGATTTTGCTCTAGATGTGCCAAGTGTTGGGTCGGCGTCACGCCCGGACGTTTTAGCGATTGCTGGGCGGACGGTTGCACCGGTGACATGAATGAATCATAATGCAACATTGTGATCATCTCGCTTTTGATCAGCTCCTCGGCCCGTTGCAGTTCGGACAGAGATTGGCTGTCCATTGGTGGACGCAGGACTGCCATATTTATATCACACGGTCGAGGCAGATCTCGTTGTATAACTTTGGATCTCAATGCGAGTTCTCTTTCTCCTAAAAAAAAGATTTACCATTCATATAAAATATCAGATAATCACGAAAGTTTCCTTACGTTTTGCTTTTAATTCGGCTTGTGCTCGGGCATCCAGATCCGCTTGATCTTCAACCATTTTTTCCAGAGCTTCCTCCGTCTGTTCCTCTTCATGTTCCGGCACGACAATCTCGTAATCGTTCTTGGGCGTTGGCAGCGAGTTCAAACTAGCGCGGAGTTGTTCCTTTATGATTTTCTGATAGTTGTTCAGGGCTTGTGGTGTGTCGCCGACAGCTAGATTCTCTTCCGGATTGATATTGAGTTTGTCTCTGATTGGAGTCGGTGTGTAGCCAATACCATTCTATAAAAAACAACAACATATATTACGGGGGTATTTAGACAAGTGTTGTTTCTTTATTTATACCTGAGATGCAGTCGGAACCAGTGCAATGGAACGCGGTGTTAAGAATCCTGTTGAAGTTGGCGTGGCTGCTCCATCGCTGCGTGCCGATCGGAACGGCGTTGCCAAGACAGTGTTCGGTGTTGCAACGGTCTGACTCTGCGGCAACACACCGCTGAAATCAGAATTGTGCAGCGGTGTATTCATGCCGCCTTTGAGCGGTGTGTCCACGTGTGTCAGTGCCATCATGTTCTGTGCCTCCTGCAGAATGCGATCAGTTTGCGGTGCGGGTGTACGCGGCGTGGCAGCATGTTGCGGTGTGATCGAGTAGTCAGCAATCAGTGTATCAGTCATCTGGACGCCGCTCTCTGTGGCCACTTCGCGCGCCACTTCACTGGCGCGTCCAAGTTTCACAACCTGCTGTAATTCCTGATCGGAGATTTGCGGTTCGGGCAGCACCAGCTTGGACCGTTTCTTCGCTGGCTCTTGATTTTGTAACATAGCTAATGGTATGTCGTTTTCCTTTCGTTGCTTAAGTTTTTGTTTATCTTTGCGACGTTCACGCTGTGCAAACATACAAAGTAGGTTGAATAAAAAACAAGTAACACTGTTGTTAAACTTGGAAATGCTAGCTTACCTCCTCTTTCTCGATACGGAGTTCACCGTCCAAATGTTGTTGGCGCATTCGCGAGAAATCTGGAGCCATCGGATCGATTTCCTCTGTGGATGTATCGTAAAATCCAATTGCCGGTTTCTTCTCAAATGGAACCTCGGCATTGTAGTCGACACCACGTTTCTTCTTTCGCCGCGAAGACACTGTTATACCGGCAGCGCGCAATTCTCGACGCTTCTGCAACGCGGCTAGCCGACGAGCTTCTTCTAATTGTTTTTCACGAGCTTTTCGTTTGGCTTTTTTTCCTTGTGTATTTGCCAGTCGAGCTCTAGCCTCCGATAACATTTCAAGTTCTGTAAATGAAGCACAACTAGTGAACCAATGCTGACAGTAATGTTACACGCATTTTACCATCTTCGTCCATGTCTTTGGGATCAGGACGAGCAGGTTTTGTCTCCGGATTCGGATCAATTTCGCCTGGTTTAAGTTTGCGAGGATCTTCTGTGCTATCTTCTCCTTCCTCTTTCTTTTGTGCTTGATCCCTACGAGTAAAGTACATATGGATTACTTGGAACAATTTTGCTTACCTTGTAAGTGCTCACAGTAGGTATTCATATCGTTCCAAACACTGAGCTGCTGTACGACCAATAATTGGAGCAATAGTTCTCCACTGTGTTGGCATCAACTTGGCCAAATGCAACAGTTTCTCATCCTCTTCGCGTGACCATTCGGTTTTCTTAATGCTAGGATCCAACCACTCAAACCAACGAGCTTTACATTGTTTCGCAGACTTACGATGTAGCAAGGAGGCAATTCGGGACCATTGATTTTTGCCATATTTCATTACCGCCGCTTTAAGAATTTCATCCTGAGAAAACGCAAATACAATTAACTATTCTATACTACCAGTTTCGACTATTCATTTTACCTCTGTGTTTCTCCAAACACCCCCTTTTATCATAATTCGCGGCATCTTGACGGTTTTATTACTATTTTACAGAGTAAAACTAAAAACACATTACACCAAGTAAACCTAGCTAAACGACAAACAACTTATTTGTTGGTTATGAAAATGGCAGATGATGGCAATCTAGAAATACAATAAAAAATATCCCTAATATTTTATGTTGGTATTAATAACCTTGACTACGTCTGTCGAACAAAAATGTCAACATTACCAGACACTATTTAAGAAGTGATTAAAACACGCTGTAATCGTTTTCGGTGAGATCAATTGTGTATTTAAAATGGCCCGATTTGCTTTACGAGTGAAATCGAAATCCGGACAGCAAGTAGTGGAAGGACTGAATGCACAAAGTACAATTTTAGACTTGAAAACGCAGCTGTCAGCTCTCACCAAAATTCCT
The DNA here is from genome assembly GCA_963422195.1 of Carabus problematicus. Lineage (NCBI taxonomy): Eukaryota > Metazoa > Arthropoda > Insecta > Coleoptera > Carabidae > Carabus > Carabus problematicus. The sequence continues at coordinate 11,821,696 of OY728584.1, forward strand.
GTAGGTCATTTACATGTATTAAGTGGCTATCCACCCAAGATATGTGATCTGTCAAATAATAGCAGAACTCTTGCTGATAGCGGAATTTCATCTGGTGATACTTTAATTGTAGAAGAAAAAATCAATCATACTTCCGATATGCAATTTGTACCTGTGCAACAACAACAACAGCAGTTGCAGATACAGAATTCAGAGGCAACCAAGCATCATATCATAGAGAGCAGGCAGCTTGATTGCCCTGGTATACTAATGAAACAAGTCGTACCTGCAGATAATTCTTGTCTTTTTACTAGTATTGGTTTCGTGCTCAGTGGCAAAGTGGATACAACTGTTGCCCCGACAATGCGAGAAATTATTGCTGCAACGGTCGCGAAAGACACTGAAAACTATTGCCAGGCGATTTTAGGGAAACCAAATAAAGAGTACTGTGAGTGGATCATGAAACCCGATTCTTGGGGTGGCGCAATTGAGTTGGCTGTTCTGTCACATCACTATGGTATAGAAATGGCGGTCGTCGATACGTTAAATGCAATAATCAATCGGTTCGGCGAAGATCAACGTTACGGACATCGAGTGTTTCTATTATTCGACGGAATACATTACGATCCGTTGTTCCTAGAACCGTTACAGGTAAGTGCAGGTGTTAGTTAGGTTATGTTGTAGCAAAGTTGTACGCATTGTGTTCTATATGAAAACAGGGCGGTGATATCCAGACGATATTTCCCATTGAAGACGAGCGGATCCTGAAAGAAGCAGAACAATTGGCGCATGAAGCAAGGTCCAGCCGTCAGTTCACGGACGTTAACAGATTCACGTTGAAATGTCTAGTTTGTAGTCAGTTTCTGATAGGACAAGTCGAGGCTCAACAGCATGCGAAAACAACGGGACACATGAACTTCGGCGAAGTCTAGCAACGAACGAATATGTACCAGCAAATACCTCATTTTTGTTTGAGAAATAATCGAATATTTTGTAGTCGATACTTTTTATTGTAGATACATATATATTTTACGAATCTGAATTATATTTGGTGTTTAACTAGAGTTTAATTGTCATATTTCTCTTGGATCTATTTTAAAACTGTATGCAATTTTGTACAAAGCAATACTTTTTAAATTAATATACTTTTAATATTAATTCATACTATCTACATTTACTGCCATTTATAGCTTTGAAGGTTTGTTGATAAATACTAAATAAATAATAAATTGAAATATAAAATATAATTACGTTTCACTTTCTATAGTTATTTACCAAATGACATACATATTTACCATTTACAGTTTTCAATTACAAATTTTATTTGCAAACTATTGCGTTTCTGCGCATAAAATGGTGGGGCACTATGCGTGTCGGCGCATGCGTTCTATCGTTATGTCAAAACGTCAGTTGCATTCAGTTTGATTTAAGCTGCGAAGTAGAGTGCTGTTTGATGAAAGCATGTTTAACAAATTAATTTACTAACAAATGTACAAGTGATGTAAATACAATTTGAACATGTTTAATGTAATATTGTATTGAACAATGTTGCATATTGTGCTTAGTGATTTATCAAAATACATTTCAACAAACAGGTGAAATGGATGAAATAGAAGATGAGCCCGATATTCGAGAACAAATGTTCCACAATAATGTACGGGAACAAATAGTACGTACATTTATTTATCTTGCATCATACTACTACTTGTACAAAGGCAAATGTTTTTACACCACATACGTGTTCGAATTTTGAAGGTTAAATATCTGGCACTGAAATTCAAATATACAGTATCCTGAAATAAATTATTGTACCAGCCTGGGATCTGGGGTAGTTTACAAATTTAATAATATAAAATTGTTATTTTATTTGTAATATTATAATATTTTAGTAATCTTTGTATAAAGATGCGTGTTTTTTATGTTTACTACTGTAAGCCATACTATTCATATAGCACATGATTGTTTTTCTAGGATTACAACAGATGTTTTTGTAAATTCTCATTTTCAATTTATTTTCGTACAAAACAAAGTAAATACTTTGGTAAATATTATGCCAAGTTAATATTTGAATTTTATAAATCGATTTACTTGATTCATTTGTCTTTGTCCAGAGCAATTCATGAAATATAAGCAATGATTATTGAAAAAGGTATCGATTGTGTTAATATTTCATTATTATGCATTGAATGTACGAAATATTTTCTATATATACAAGTCACCAATCGTGATCAATTGAATCGGTAAATAATACAGTGTTGATAATAGTTGATTGCCAATAATGCGCACATGAATTTTCTACAATGAAAGTGAAAGTTGTGAAAATGAATGGAAAAGTGTCTATTACATGTTTGTAACAGTTAATCAATTGATCGATTAGGTCAAATATGTGTACATATCTCTGTGTATGTATTGGCTATATACACATGCAACGTACTTTAAGTTCGAAGTAAACAAACTGCATTCCTACGTTGCTGATCATTTACTGTGCCTGTTACTGCTATTTTTAGCTAGGCGCATGTTCGCCTTAATAATTGTTTTCTGTCTAGAAATAATCGCTCACTGGTCAATGACATTTGCACATTTAAATATTTTTTATTTAACGGTTTTTGCCAGTACCGGTTTTGGTTCATGCATTTTACATTTTTCATTTTGCAAAACGTTATTTCGTTTGCGTATCCGGACTAATTTAAATAATCAGATTTTCTAGATCACAAATTTCGAATACTAATCCGAGTTATTTTTTGACATTGGTCCAATTATTTCTGCGGGAAAAAATATAGGTTATCTGAAATTTTCATATAATATTTGGCAAAAAATTATGTAAAATGCGATAAGGATATCGAATTTTGTTTTTATTGCGTTGGATAAAACCAATGTATAAAAATGTATTTTTATAATTCATTAAAAGTATATGAGGCAGGATATTATAATCAAGATTTTTGCATTTCCGTTATCCGGTGTTCAATGAGTACATTACTATCAATTTACTATTCATGTGCTACTATTATTTAGTGACCCTTCAAATTCCATCATATTGCCGAGACCGAAGTTAACTTCTGGTATCCGTTTTCATTGGGGCATTTTAAGAGTTCATTAATTTTAGTTAAAGTTCGTTTCGGTTACAATTAATGTCATTAACATGTGCTCAATGGAAAAATATTATACTCTTTTAATTTCGAAACTTCACAGTACATATCTTACAATAATACAAAAAAAGAAAAACATAACAGTAACTTCGTTCGAAGTGCAATATTTTAAAATTTATGCCAAAAATATTATTGTTATTTTATCTAAAAAAAAATTAATGTGAGTATTGTCAGATATTGGTTGTTTATAGTTACAGCCTTTGCGAAACAATAGCTAGGTTTCATCAGAATGCACGTCGTTAAACTATATCAGTTCGTTGATTTGCGTAATGTTTTTTTTAAAGCATTCATAGTTTCGTCATGACCTCCACGGTACGTGCTGCTACCGGGATCAGATCATGATAAAATAATGTGTATCTTGCATACATTCGGACCGTGCATCAAAATCATACAAACGCAGATTAAAATTGTCCTTGATGTATAATTAAATACGCAACGCTATAAATAACTTAATTATTATCCAGCAAACAAAGACATTTGTTTGTTTATGTCACGAATTTGCGTACAAAATTCTTATCTATAAATTTTTTAATATTTTTTTTCGTTTACACATATTTTGAATGATTCGTAAACAAATTGTTGTTCACTTATAATTTAAAAATACGTATATTTTTCCATAAGATTAAGCTTTATTAGTTATTGATTTCTCTGTACACCCGCGTGAACTTAAAATATGTAATTGTTTCACGTAGAAACAATTACATTTCAAATTATGTATATTTTCCAATACAGCGTTATCGTGGTGAATGCGTCGATAACATTTAATATTCTCGTATAAATTCTAGGAATGCTTAAATCAATACCGTAATTTACATTACTATTTTATGTATATTTACCGAACTGTAGGATATTTGTTAAGTATACATTTTACTGACGCGATATCTGTAGTTTTTAAGATATCGGTATAGTATTTCAAATATCGTGTAACCGAATGGACTTTATGTGCACGTGTACTAACCACGGAATACGTATCGTATGCCTGGATGTCACTAGATGAGCATTTAGATCTAGTCAGCTGATGTTTGAAAGAAATATATCACAGATTCATTTATAACACATAATAAACAAATAAATAATATAATGCGCGCAATTATGCAATAATTTCTATCGGAAACAGTACCGCACAATACGAATATTTTCTCGTGTCTGTGTGTATAATTTAAATTGCGTTGGTGTGTCGCATGTCATCCTATAAAACGCTTTCATTTTGCAAAACCAGCATGTCCCAGAAAGTTTACCGTGGCCAACTTTGTCGCTGCAACTGTTATTTATATATATATATATATATATATATATATATATACGTATATAAAAAATACCGTTCTATTTTGTTCCCGTGCGTATGACCTTGAATTCTTTGCTAATACTTGTTATTTGTGGTGAACAGGTGAGATGAAACTGAGACAAATATGTTCTCCTGTGTTTGGAGTGGTGCCTATTGTTTTTTGGGGTCTTATTTTTGGCCGATATTTACTTACTTGGCATTATGTTACGTTGTTTACACATCATCCGATATATTTATCTAAAATATTACTTTCTTTAAATCCTATACAAATGTTTGCATGGAAATATAAGTCTTCTAATGTTGTACTGACATTTGAAATATATTTTATTTTGTTAAATACGAGCGTTATTCTTTAATGATTCACATTAACACTTGTAATAAACGATGTGAAGTATTTTCTAAAATAAAATTAACAGTCAAGGTTTCTCGTAAGTCCTATTGAGATGTGTTTACGTTATAGTCTAGTGAGATTTTGACGTCATTACTTCACAACTTTTCATAATTTATGTGGAGACTTGTTTTATAAATAGCCGTGCTGTTTTTGTTTACATTTTTTTCTCCGTATTATATAAAACATATGCGTTATTATTCGCATAACATACTTTTTACTTATGTAACTTACTTATAACTCGCAAAGGGTGTTTTCCCAAATTATGTTGCCAAGGTAGGCATTTTGGTAACAAGAGATAAGTATGCAAGATTATGTTACGATCACATGCCCAGATAGTGTACACGACATCATACAGCATTTAACAAACGATATCATCTGACACTGATATATAATTTAAGATAAGAATTCAGATCTACAGGTGGTGATAACAAAAACCCCGAAAAATGTCATACTATTAAAGATAAATAAATGACTACTTTTCGGAAAACATTTCATTTGAAATGTTAGCTGTGGATATGTGTTGTTTTAAGATTCTTTTTCATTGATTTGATTGTGTGTACTTTATAGTATTAATTTATTATGTACTTGTATTGATTGGTTTATAATTTTTCTAAATGGTAATTGAAATATGTGTGTTACACATGTACGAACTGGTTTACAAATACTTGTTTATTCGTTGTTTATACCACGACCCGGTTAAAATATGTATTACAACTTGTATTTATGTTCTATTACCTGGTGCTAAATATAGAATCTTCCTAATGTTTATCTTTGCATTTACAACAAATTATATTGTACCAAATAATATTTATCTTAATGACATTTTCACCTACTTTTTACTTTTCGTAAACTTGAGATTGTGATGAATATGCAGAGTATTAGATGCTATTTATGTCTACATGGAATACTAAATTGTATTTTACCATGACAACACCTTTATACATCCAATATAAAAGTGTGACAAATGATCTAGAACTCCATGATCCACTTGTATATTTTTAAATACACCATATTTGGATATGTATACTTCTGTACATTTTTAGAAAGAAACCACACACCAAATCTCTTAACTCATTTCAAGAACTGGTTGCCGTACAACTCTCATAATTGTTTACCCATTTATGTAATTAACTTACTTTTTGCATTCATTCGTAGCGTTACATAATATTCATATTTTTTTCTTCTAAAATTTGTACACATTTTTATCAGGAAATAAAAATGACATATAAATAAATATTTCATCGATACAGGAGACAATTCATAATAATTGACATTATTTTTACTGATTGCATTACGTAAATTGTTGATCTGAATACGCGATACAAATTAGATTAATTTTTTTTCTGTATGAAAATTATTTGCTGTAAAATTATTGATTGATGTGTAATGGCGCATGATTGAACGCATTGTACTCTAGTAAATGATTGAGTAGTGTGCAACTAGCCGTTAAATTTAACAGTAAATGTCAATACATATAATTACTGTCATTGTTTGTGTAGATAAACCAGTAGGATGGTATCTAATCGGTCACATAGCGGTCCAACTAACCGAGAAATAGTTACCTTGGCCCTAATGCAGGCCCGTATTGGCTTTATTTCACTTCTAATTGCAACATTTACATTTTGCGGAACAAATTAAACTTAAAATATTTTGTAATTGCTGGGAAAATTTTACACTTTTTATTCTAGTCCGGGCCTGATTTTGTAATACGTTTGGCAAATATGTGCGGCGCAGAGAAAGGCCCATGGACCGTGTGTAAATTTAGGACTTTGTCTTGCAATATCGCATTTATTTTTAAACAATGGCACTATCATATATACAACTGTCCTTTTTTTATCAGATAACTATCTACATTTTGTAATAGTCCGAGTCCCACGTCAAGTGTATTACGAAATAATGAGCATTCTCTTTTTATTCACATTTGTACATTTATTATTAAAATAATACATGAACATACATACATACTGCTATCAGTGTATGAATTTTTTATAATAATTCAGGTCATGTGTTCAACAATTTACCGAAATAAAATATTAACATAATTGACATTAACTGTATGCGTCATTAGTGACTGTGACACATGTGATGTAATAGCTAGTCAAAACTATTGAATTTAACATTGAAGTATGGAAGTTTCAATGATAAAATATTGTTCAATAAAACACGTGTTATTTAGATAGATAATATTATAGGTGTTTGTCAATAGATTCGCTTGACATCGAGAAAAGTGGGCGATGCCTTGCAACAAATGAGACTTGTAACAAATGAGAATTGCAACAAATGAGAATTGTAAGAAATGAGAATTGCAACAACTGATACAAGCGTATTTGGAGTGGGGATGCATTGTAAGAAATGAGAATTGCAACAAATGAGAAATTGTAACAAATGAGAATTGTAACAAATGAGAATTGTAACGTAAGAGACGCTTCGCATATTTGCACGTCCTACTTGATTATCTGTTTCCTAAACCTAACGTCCAGTTATATAGTACATATCCGGTTGATCCATTGTATGTTATACTCCTGTCAGCCACATTCCATTATTACAGAGATGAATGCTGTTGACGAACGTTTTTATTATCTGCTAGTGTGTATGATGTAGCATACTTACTGTTAGAGATTCTGTTGTGCTTTTTAAAACCGAGAAGAATAGACATTACCGTAGAATAGTCTTGAACTGTTATCGTTTATTACATGTCTGTGTTATTTTCAGATATTTCTTCTCCTGTTCCTGTTACTGTATTTTCTGAGTTTCGCCCTGCTCGGCAGATTCAAGAGACGTGGTCGTGAAGACTACTATAGTTCGGACGAAGATGAGGTAACCGTGTACCGTATCAGCACGTGGCTGTGTACATTCTCGCTGGCCGTATCCTTGGGTGCAGCCTTGTTACTTCCCATCTCCATAATCAGTAACGAAGTGCTCATTTTGTATCCAAAAAGTTACTATGTTAAATGGCTGAATAGTTCGTTAATACAAGGTATGTAACATACTCTTACACACACATTGGTTATATAATATCTGACATTGCATTTTGCAGGATTATGGAACTATGTGTTTCTATTCTCCAACTTGTCATTATTTGTTCTACTGCCGTTTGCCTATTTATTCACGGAATCTGAAGGATTCTCCGGCCATCGCAAAGGACTGATGGCACGAGTGTACGAAACATTTATAGTTCTGTTACTGTTAGCAATGGTTGTTCTGGGATTAACATATGTCATATCGGCACTTATCGATAAGGATAATTCCAGTATACAGACTCTATTAAGTAAGTTACCAGTCTAGTATAAAAATAGATTCTCTCGGTTTATCCGTAGAAAAGGAAAGTAATTGATTTACGCTTTCTTGTACTTGATTTTTTTTTTACTTCTAGAGAATCTTAGAATGGTTTTGTACATATGTGCTTTAGCGATACTGCTTTCTCTCAAACTTCTGTTGAAAGAAATTCTCTCTAAAGACGTATCGTAATGTAGAATTGTATTAACACACATTTTGTGATTTCTTTCAGATTTATGGAGCTATCATTTACCATTTTTATACTCTTGCATTTCTTTTCTTGGAGTGTTAATGTTACTAGGTAAATGTGAAAACATACAAATATCTTGAGTAATAAAACTCTAATGGATAGTTTTGTTTATACAGTGTGCACACCGCTTGGATTCGTACGATTATTCGAAGTTGTTGGTCAGTTCTTAGTAAAACCGCAGTTTTTGCGCGATATAAACGAAGAGTTCATCGCGTATCTGCTGGAGGAAGAATGCTTACGGCGACGACTGATCCACGCAGAGGCTACCAACAAAGGTTATGTGACACCTGCGCCCATGTCACTGGCCGAATGTGGACCCGTCCTCTCCGATGAGAACGATTCGCCCAGTGGCCTGTTGCGGTTGCGAAACGGACAGCTACAATCCGGGTTACGGTCAAGACTATCGGAAGTTGAAAATAGACGAATACTTTTAGGTTAGTTTAAGTGAGAGTAGATTGAAATCATTACTTCTGTCTGCCTAAATCATTTATATTTGTGTCAAGTTTATTTTCGCTACATTCATTATGTTTAATGAATTAATTTTCCAGATAAACAACGACAAGTGTCATCGTTGAGACGCAATGTGGTGTATCCATTAGCCATGTTACTGTTACTGGCGGTAACTGCAACGACCGTTCTAATAGTTGTACAGAATACTATAGAACTTCTAATAGGCATTAAAGCGTTACCCCTGAGTACCAGGGTAAGACTACTATTACCGCGCATCACTAGTAAGGAACAGCTCATTACAGTGTTGTTGTTTCCAGCAATTTACACTGGGTATCACCTCGCTATCCCTGCTTGGTCCGCTGGGAGCTGCCTTGGAGATTGTGCTGATTCTGTACTTGATCGCCACGTCCTCTGTCGGACTATACACTTTGCCGATAATGTCTCGCGTGAGGCCGAAACCATATCAGACGCCGTTCTGTCACATTATAGCGAATTGTGCACTCGTTCTCATACTAAGTTCAGCGTTGCCGCTGCTGTCGAAGATTCTGGGTACGTTACTGTTAATCAAACGAAATCTGTGACGCAAAACAACAATGTTCTTTTGTGTTTAGGTATGACGAACTTTGATTTGCTCGGCGACTTTGGTCGTATCGAGTGGCTGGGTAATTTTAAGATTGTGCTGCTGTACAATCTCGTGTTTGCATCCGCCTCCGCGCTGTGTCTGGCGAATAAATTCACTGCAAAGGTAAGACGTGAACTGTACGCACGACTAGTGGAGAACTACGTGTTTCTAACTAATTGCGTATCGTTTCTGAACTGACGAATCTGCCAAATGTCGCATATGTTAAACGTAGAAGAGAACACTACTAATTACCTACTACTATATTAAGACTGATATTGATATTAATTAAAAGTAAATGCACTATTTAAGCGTCCTGTTGTTATATTACGATTGAAATATGGAATAAGTTCATGTGTATCAGTGAAAAAAATACCATCATTGCTGAACAACATAACAAATACATTTATTTAACTTGAATATAATCCAATCATATGTAAGTTAGAGTCTCCCCTATGTTTTAAATGCAATGCAACGTACGTTTTAAGAATTGTCCGATTCATATGTAATTAGGTCGAGATAATTCTTAACACGTGTGTGTGAAACAGTCTTTTTGTCGATTATTCCATCACTTTATTGTATTCGTTCATTAAGTTCTCGAAAGATAATGTAAATACGGCAGCTTACATATGGAATATTACGTTTTAGTAGCTTATCGTGTAAGGAAACAATTCAATCAATGATAATAATTGCAGCAATTAGTGAAATATTTCAAAGACTCGTGGTACCGTTCGTTTTGTGAATACGTTATTCGTGGTGTTCATCACTGTGTTATTTCCACGTGAACTGAATGATTTGATGAAGATACACATATTTATTGCTAGACTGTTTTATTTATAATAATATCTATCATATATTTTTGTTTGATTTTATTTATTTCATTTTTAATCAATAAAAACGAATGTGATATAGTACTTGTAAATAAATGTTTCATTTATAAGTTCCTCTACACTTGTCTCTACATAATAATAAAAAGTACAAACTATGTGAAAGTTTACTGTAGTGACGAAAATGAAACAACGGAATAGAATATTGTTACAGATATGTACGTGTATTATATAATATAGTTGTAAATAAAATATACTTCATTTTAATCTCATAACATTAAATAATAAAATCTCCAGTATAACATTTATCTAAACGTAATTGTGCAGTCATCCTTATAATTACTGAAAACTGACAGTTTCATGGACAGATAGAGCTGTGTCAGTGACAGACACATGTGCAAGGTAAACGCCGAATCTAATTTTACTCTCCGTCAGAACTGAAAGTGTACGTAATGGTTCAATAGTCTTTTCGCCAGTTGTTTGATCGATACATATCATCTGACATCGCGTACAAGGTCCAGTACACTGTAAGTTATACACAACATATTGTCATATGTTTCAGAATTATGCATTTATTTAAACATCACGGAAAGTTTGATGTAATATTTATTACAATTACTTTGTTTTAATCGTCCGTGACATGTTACGATATATTACCTTGAACTCATGATTTCCAATTGTGATCACATCACTGGAATTTTCAATAAAAGCCTTATTTGAGTCAATAACTATGTTTGCTCTGAATCTGTGCATCAAATTTGAAATATCTTTGTCGCAGTCTTGTATCGAATTTGCTAAATATTGTAAACTTGCTGTATTGAGCAACAAAAATTGAGCCTGATTCACAAGTGATAATTGAGATTGTTCGCCTGTAAAAATTACACACAAATCATATGAATTACAAAGACTGTTTCTTATAATAAATACCTTTACGATTAGTTCTTAGATGATTCGAGTTCTGTCGTACTAGTCGAAGATCAGCACGCGCTAATGCTTCGGACAACCAATATGCAACTTCATCTCCACAGTCAAAACATCGAACACGATCACCACACACTTTGTTCTGACAGAGAGATACTTCTGAATTACTCGTACATTCTCCAACGTTCAGAGGAACATTTATCGATTGCATATCTACAAGTTCCAATATTAAAATCAACAATTTAACTTGTATACATGGCAGAAATTACTTGGAAAATGCAGTTCCATTACTCCTGCATCAATTTTAATGATCGGCATAACCAAACACATTTTGGGCTCCCGTTTCTGCGTCAAACAAACTCCTGCTGATGTAATAATCATCCATTCACGATCATAGCTTAATCCTGTTGATTCGATTTTCCACGATTTTTTCACAGAATGCGGCCCGCAAGATTTTACAGGGTACACAAATATATGTTGGACAATGCCAGTAATATTATTTTCTTTGATAACATGACGTGTGTTTTCAACATTTGTCTTAACAACAAATGGTTTGTCATTATTGGTAGAATATATTTGTTCGTCGTACATTTCAGAAAACTTTTGTTTAGATCTTTTTTCGAATTCAAGCCAAGTCGACGGGATTATTTTCCGAACAGGTTTCATTAGGAAACAGTCCTGGATCATTTGAAGTAATCTATCTGCGTCTGTTTTCGTGGACATGTACCCAAAGGAGATACGAATCGATCCAGTTGGGTAGCCATCAATTAAATCATTCTGATCTCCACATACATGACCAGCCTGGAATTTCAACGACAGTTGGATCACCACTTATATATAAACATAAATACAATTGTTGTTTACTTCAAAATGTTGCTTTACATCCGCAGGCGATAACTTTAGATGCCGCTGACAGGCTCCTGGATTACAGAAACAGCCTGTACGTAAATGAATGTGATACAAATTCGCCATTTGTAAAACCTGAAAATTATTGCAATTATTTTTTTGCTGACGCATAGTTAAGTTGTGAAAACATACTTCAGAATAGCCAATGTACTGGCCGTTGGCACGACGCAAATTAAAATTTACTATTGATCCCTGATAGCTTTTGTTTTCAAAATTTGTGTCATGATATAAAACAGCTATTGGGTTGCCATTCGAATGGTGCATAAGTAACAACGAATGATGAACATACTTAGCTAATGAAAAAGTATGCGTCGATATCATTTCCATGTCTAGAGACAATCTTTTGAACGTTTCAAAGCCGTGTCGTAACGAAGTAATGGATAAAAACGACAGAGTACCATCTTCAAAACTAAAAACAAAGATTGTAAAATAATGTTACAAATTTCGGGTTGAATTGTTACCGTTCATGCAAGACTGGCCTAAGAATATGTTCGGTATGCAACGTCATTTGTACGGTTCCACCACCAAAATAGGTTTTAGTCAACACATGTCCACTAGTATTCTTAACTAGTAGAGCTCCAAGTCCAGTTGGATATCCAAATATCTTGTAAAATGATAAACAGACAAAATCCGGTTTAAACTTTTTCAAATCTAATTTATTACATGAAACAAAACTGGCAGCGTCCAGCATACAAAACCATTTTGTTGGATTTGTTTCGGGAAGTGTGTTCAATACACCATTTTGTACTTTGTCTATCCAGGAAAGAGGATATTTTGTGCCTGAAAAATTGCATTGAGCCGGATATATAAAAAGAGATTGGCCATTTTCTATCGGCACATCTGCTAATTGAGATTTGAAAGTATTAAATATTTTAAACGCTTCTTCATGTGACAAAGTCGTAATATTCGTGGCATATTCTCTCATTCCTAATACTGATGTGTGGTTATCTTCTAAATAGGAGAATGTTCCATTTTCTTCATTGTTTGTGCTGTTATACGTGAAATTTTCTGCCACCAATTTCAGAGCTCCTGTGGCACCTGACGTAAATATTATGCTATATTCATCTAGATTTGTATTGAAATGTTCTAAAACCCTACAATAAATACAGAAAAATAATAACTAAACTCTGCACACGGAAGATAATTAACTAACTTACTGATATCTCACTTGGTCTATTACATCTTCAGTAAATTTACTTGAGTTATTAAAAGCATGTGGATTACCAAATAAATTGTTTTTCAAATCATGAAATACATTCGCAATTTGTATATCAGAATATAGGGTGGCACCTACATGTTCCAAGTAGTAATTATCTGCAATACATTTCCAAAATAATTATTTAAATATATACCTACAATTTAATGTTACCTTTTAATTTTGTAAATTCAGAAGCTATATGCTCAGCTTGATTTTTTGAATAAATTTCTTTGTACTCTTCCATAATTACAGCTGCAATTAACAAAATATAAATATGTTTTATGAAGTCGATTCTAATTATGTTTCAAAGAGAACTCATACTTTTGTTGGTGAGTGTACCAAGTTTAGGTTGGATTCAGGGAAACAGAGGAAAACATGTGATTGTGATATATTTTTACGCAATATTATATTGAATATTTTATTAATGTAATATTAGTAATACTGTACTTACAATTTTTCTAATTTCAGGAACAATATAATACATTTTTATTTCCTAAGTTGACACATATAAATATGAAATATTACGACATTCATGTACGTTATTTTCAATTGCATAACTAGAAAATTAGTCATTTTAAATATAGTTTTATAGCGACCAATAATAAAACTAAAGTGGATTTTGTTTTACGACCTTTACTGGAGTTATTGGGAGTTATCAAGGCTATTTCACAATTTTGTACATTCCGTACCAAAAGTAGAAAGTATTTATCTTACCATTAATATTCGTTGGCAATTTGGAAGTTGCATAATATCACCTAAATTACAATTCCTTTACAATGGTAAATTGGTAAATAGGTAAATATGAAAGCCGAACTCGCATATTAAGTAAAAATGAATATATGATAACAGATAACGGAGTATAACAATTTAAGCCTTATCTTCGAGTTATTATGTTTTATCACAAAATTGTTGAAAAATTATTTGCAAAACATAAAATATTTTGAAATGTGTTTGTTTGCAATTGGCTATATACTCGTACTATCTAGACAAGAGTCAGGAGAATATTGTTTTGTTGAAAGTTTAGAAACAAACAAATGAAAAAAAAAATAAATTGACATTTCTGTATAAACAACTATTAATCACGAAAACAAAAATTTAATATTAATCACATCAATAATCATGCCATACTTTGTGCTGGCAGGAGTAAGTCAGTGTCCTCTATTTAATCATGCCAGATATGTCGCTGAGTACTTATCAATTCATTTACCAAACTTTAAAATAACTGTGCTGGAAAAAAGTACTACGGAATGGAAGGTATACGTCATATCTTATTACACTGTACTATTATTCTTTAACTGTAATCGTATAGAACTGGTTGAAAGCAGTTAATATAGAAAATAAATGGTATCATGATCAAACTCCTATTGTTTGGAAAGAACTCACAATGCGTGGAGGCAAACCATATCTGATTGGAGGCCTCAGCGAATTTTGGGAGTATTGTCATGATTATTATGGATTAGAATCATTTTTATCGAACGATGAATTACAAAAATTGAACAATGATTTTCAGCAGGTAACTTTGTTTACTATCATTCTTATCATTCTATTGCAAAATACTAATATAGATCTATAAAAATAGTATTACAAATACGAAAAGAAAAACAGAGATAATTTGTCCTCAAAACAAAAGATTCTCTGTATAATCGGTGAAGATATCAAGATGGAAGCTCTGCTAGTTATGGAACTGCTCGAGTTAGATGAGATTTTTAAAGATGGTTTGAGTGTTAGAATTTATGATCAAACTAATTACGATGAAAATATGCAAGCAATGTTCACAGAAGCTACAGAAGCATTACAAACTAAATTTATATTTACTATTGAAGTTGTAAATGATTTAGAAAACGGATTGAAAGATTGTGAATTACTTATTATCACCGGTAATATTACCAGGTATATGATTATATAATTTATATTAATAGTTAAAGTTTAAGTAACGTAACATTCTAGAAAAACAAATGAAGAATTTCTTGTATGGTTAAGAAGAAATTACGATTACATGATGCAGTTATCAGAACCATTGAATTTGTATGCGGAAAATTATTTAAAAATATTATTAGCAATGCAGGGCCCAGTATGTTTCAATGCGAATGTCCTTCAAGAAACCCTTACTACGGTACATCTGTATAATATTGTCGCTGTGACAGCCGATTTGGGATTGGAAGTGTTAGATGCCGTATCGGCATTGACCAATATACCAAGAGGAAATATAAGTGCACCACCAGTCTGGGGATTTATCGGTGCAAACCAGATTATTGATATAGATCAAACTATAGAAAAGTGTAACGTGTATTTGCCAAATTTAAGAGCAGCGAAAGATATATCGGGAACTACGTTACCATTGGGCAAATATATTTGTGAACTCCGTTTTCTGCGCTATGCACTAAATAGTATAGAAAATATCTGGAGTAAAATCTATAACCAAAAGGTAGAATCGATTAACATTGATTTATAATGAAATTGTGTTATTAATATGAACCATTTAATATTAGCCAGTAATAATTGACCGACCACGTAATTTTCCAAAAATACGAGCAATAATTAGTTTGATCGAAAACTGGTATTCAACAAATGAAAGCGGAAATATAATATCACTGGGAATTAGGTCAAATGGTATAGATATTTTTAGTTTTGTTGTCGTAAGTTAAATGCATTGTCTGTTTAGGTGCTTTTGGAATACCACAAGGCATTGTATTTTCGCAACCAGTGTGTATGAATGATGGTAAATGGGCACCTGCGGAAGCATTTCCTCCACCGAGAAAAGATCCCTGCATTCTGAATGATTTTATGCCGTTTGTTTATGATATTTTAAAATTATTTAAGTTACGTGATGAACACGAATAAACTTCGACTGATGTTGATGTTTTTAGCTATACTAGTACTACATTCTTTAATTTGCATGTGAATATCATGTTTTCTAAAGCGAAATAAAAGCATTCTGTCATTTTAACATTCATAATTTTGGCGCGGTTTTCACATTATATATTTAAGACGCAAAAAGAACGGGAAGATCATACGTTATTTACACGCATGCGCGGTGGTCTGTTTTGTTTCCTGTGTGTGGCACGTACGCATTTCTGTTTGTATACATCTGCGAAGTGATCATTGTGATAATAACAAAGCTGTTTACATATTGTATAAACTATTGATTGACTAGTTAACGTTAATTAATAATAACTTTGATGTAAGTTGGTTTAAAAGTCATAATGGAAGTCGATAACATCACCACCGGTGACGATCTGCAGATATGTGATAAGATATCCGACGAAGAATCCAATGTTGTCGGGGCCGGTGGCGGTGATGGTACAGCGCTTATGGTGGTACCAGGACCTGGTGACCGTGTGAAACGTCGTGCTAAAAGACTCAATCGTCAGGGTAGCAAAGAGGGTGTCGGTGGTAATGCCGTAGGCGGCACAGGTTTTCTTCAAACAGCAAGACGATGGAAAAACAGCCGCCGCCCAAGAAATGGACATGGTCGTGGTCTTCCGAAAAAAGGTTATTATTATCCCGTAGTAAACAGTATTTATAGTCTCGTAACACGTACACAAGATCTATTCGGTAATATTTATAGTGTGTCATGAGTAATCTCCCACGTGTTTGATATTATTACAATTAGTGTGTTGTTTGTAAACATGCCTGGCTAAATACCTGTTACCTAATACATTCATGTGTGTATTTTTAACTTATTATATAATATTAATATGAAAAAAAAAAACCGTACTGTTTTAATAACGTTTGTATCAATTATTGCAGTTATACATGATTAATTTTCAAATAATTATTTTATTATTTACTAAATAAATATGTTCACTGATTGTTACCGTGCAAACCTTCACAAACAATATCGAAATATGATTGGTAACAATCTTGTGAAACATGTACGATTACGGCTGCGCAAATAGTATGTAAAATAGTGACACGTTATTATTTTAAAAGGTGGAGCAGGCGGTAAAGGTGTTTGGGGCGCTCCCGGTTCCGAACTCTTGGAAACATACGAGGATATGGAAGATCCAAATTATGATATCGAGTGTTTGACAAATGGAGATATTGAACTGAAAGAAGTAATTCCTGAAATGAGTTGGGAAGAAATACAAGTTAGTAAAACTGTACAGAAATATTACGTATTACGCGTCTCATGGTCGGTAATTTAACAGTGCAATTCGGTGTGTTTATAGGTGAAAAGTTGTCATTCAAGTCCACATGTTTAAATAGAGTGGGCTGTGAATATGACCTTGTGTTTGTTTATATGTTTTGAAAGTATACATTGCAGTGTTAAATATGTATGAGGCTAAGCGAATTGAATTACTAATGTGTGCAAAAATATAAAACTAGAATTCGCACTTCTGAAATCAGGCATGTCATTTACAGAAACGGACTGAGCCAGTTATCTTGGAATACTATGAGCACGGTGATGCACACGAGGCAGCTATTGTTCTGGAAGAGTTTCTTACAGATTCTTCTCGCCATGCGGTAAATACAGCTAGTGCGATATGAGTTTCACTATAATTTACCACTGTGATTATTCATATATTAGGTTATACGTTTGGCGGTAGAAATGGCGATGGATCATAAACCATCTCATCGTGAAATGACTTCCGTGTTAATTTCAGACATGTACGCGCACGTTGTCAGCGAGTCTGATATTGCTAAAGGTACATTAACACAAAACATGCCCGCTCGGCTACATCTGCAAATACTGATTTATGTTTTTGGTTGGTAGCATTTGAGCAGTTATTAAGGAATTTACCAGACTTAATTCTTGATACTCCTGATGCGCCAATGGTACTGGGTAATTTTGTGGCACGCGCTGTTGCCGATGATTGCCTGCCGCCAAAGTTTGTTAATACCCATAAAGAATCCCCGCCGAATGAGCAAGCCAGGTAAAACTATAATAAAACTACAAATAATTCGTACAACTGCATTATTCACATCTGTCTGTAGAGAAGCGCTTAGTCGAGCTGATACTTTGCTCTCCATGAAGCACGGCTTGGTGCGGTTGGACAACGTGTGGGGCCTGGGTGGAGGCCTACGTCCAGTCAAGTATCTCACGCGACAGATGACGCTTCTGTTGCAAGAGTTTGTATCTTCCAGTGATTTACAAGAGGCCATCCGTTGTCTCCGTAGTTTGGAAGTCCCGCATTTCCATCACGAGCTTGTATATGAAGTAAGGATCAACCGATTATTTTATCCATTCCGTTTTCAGCTCATTATTGTTTATTTTGTCTAGGCTGTTGTGATGGCGATTGAATCTGTAAGCGCAACCCGAGAAGAAGCGGTTTGTCGTTTGTTGAAAGCATGCGATGAGGCGTGCATCATAACAACTGACCAGATGGAAAGGGTACGTTGATTACAATTAGTGATAATGGTATATTGATTGTATGTACTTGCACGATATTAGGGATTCCAGCGTGTGTTTGACGATATGGCCGATATTTGTCTGGATGTTCCGCTTGCTTATATAATGCTGGATCGATTTATTGATCGTTGTTATAAGGAGGGATTCATCACGGACACTATAATCAAGAGGATGCCAACTAGGTACGTTGCTGCGTGTGTATTTCTGGTAATATTTACATCACTTGGTCTGTTTGTCTGTGTTCACAGAGGCCGTAAGCGATTCGTGTCCGAAGGTGACGGCGGTCATATCAAGGATCATCGGTTTATCCGTGATTAAATGTTGAAAATATTGACTCATAAACACATCTATTGATATAAATGTGGATGTAATACCTGCATTGTTACATCTGTGTTTCTATGAGTTCAAAGAAAAATGCATTTCCGCTTCTTGTAGGGCCATAATAATGATTTTTTGTATTATGCACCTGAGGAACGATAAATCCTTGTTCAATGTATTGTTACAAATACTACCTACTACTACTACTACTACTGCTACCTACATCTATAGAATTATATAATAACTACATTTATATAAGAACAGCGGATTACAGTTATTGAGTAAGACGTTACTAAGCGTGGGAATTTCTTGATGAAATGTACATCAATTTTGCCTTTTTGTTCAATATAATTTGTAAAATGAAACAATTTGAATGATTTTCTTGCTTTTTGGTTTGCGTTGCGGGGGTTTGGGGGGAAGATGGGGAAAGGTTCACCGCCACATGATTCCACGGCTGCAGTACTATTTTCTGCACACATTCACATTTTCTTCAGTAATACTGCGTACAATTTGATTGGTTGGTTTATTTTGTTAAAAGACATTTACATTGATTTGACTTTAGTTATTGTTTTCCTATCGGTCTATGTATTGTTTATGTTAATTGCTGTGTACACTTTCTCAAAGTTGTCTGTCGCTGCGTGTCTGTCAGCTGGTACATGATTTTTGGCAGTCGAAGTGGAAGGTTGCCGTGTAAATAGTTCTTCTGTACTATCCTCTTCTTCATCGTCGTCATCGTCATTATTTACAACAATATCTGCAATTAACCGTATCATATATAGGGTGACTGATGTTACAATATGTCGTACTATTTTTTACATTTATGTTTTGATTTTATAATATGTAATAAAAGACAGTTTTACTTTACCGAAATATTTTGGTTTATCCGTCCTGTTGTGATAGATGTGTAAGAAGACTCCCACTAATACGAGTACTACCAAAATGCCGCCAAGGATAGCGCAGGTTTTCCATAAATTACTCTGAATCAAATACGGAAAATTATTAACATGAATAATTAAATACATGAATACTCATTTGTACTTACTGAATTATCATTGTGCAGTGATTGTGCTTCGTGTCCATCTGACTTTATATGTAGTTTTATAGAACTCACTAATATATCCCGTGCTGTTAACCCATCCGATACGCAACTGTACAAACCAGCGTCTTTATTTGTTACACCCTGTAAGAAGCATATTTACAAGTTACGTACAATATGCCTTGTACACGAAACATTACGATTTGTATTACCCTGATAGTTAGATTTCCTGTTAATACTTCAAACTGATATTTGTTTGTATTGAAGTCATTACGCGGACCTATGACAATGCCATTTTTTATGAAATGCCAGAACATAAAGTTGTGAGTTTTATCGTTGCTAGTACAATGCAGAACAACTGATTCGCCTGGGTTTGCTTCATGAATGTAAACGTGATTTGTCATGTCGTTGAAAGCGTAGACACTGTGGAGACATATAAATACTACCAACAAAGTCACCTTGTTCACGCACATTATTAATTTGCTCAAAATACTCGTCCGTTTCGAACTAACTAATCAAATTCGTGATTCACTTGGAATTAATTGTTTGTAGAATTTTGAATAACTCGATAAAATGCACTAGTCAGCCGTACTAACATTATTTTTGTGAACGTAATATCTGTGACATACGACTTTTTGAAACTGTGTTATTTATATCAGAAAGCGTCTCTGAAGGTATGCAATGACGTGATTGGCACGAGACGTTTGCAACGAACATTTAAGTATGTAGTAACAATATTACTGAATGAATGAGCAAAATACATATTACGTTTGTGTAGGAGTTTTACAATTGCATATTTACAACTTATAACTGTTGGATAAGAGTTTTAATTTTTTGAAATAACTTTATTATAATATTTGGATTCTTGTATACTGTGGAGGAGCGTAAATATGCTAGAAATTCGATGTATAACTAATTTTTGTATATTTTGCTTGCTTTATTCATATGCATATTAATTTCTGTTTATGGCGCGAATATTTAACTTATCTAAAACAAACATGCCTTCCTTACGCCTGCGCAAATATGAAGGTTTGTTTTGTGTGACAAGTATCAAGTAATGAGCAACAGTTGGTGGGGGTATAAATTCCATTTCGAGTACATACACATACAAGGAAAATATATTTATATATAAATGGCTGCAAGTATGATTCCCAATGTTGTTATTGCTGTTGTCAAGGCGATTGACAGTGACAAGCATTAACTAGTGCAAGCTAGTGGTCGCAGTAATTGAGGTGGTTGTGAACAAGAAGGTTGTGAATCATTGTGAATGGCTATAAAAGTTTAAAAAAACATATATTTAGTGGTTCAATTGTAATATTTGTCTAAACTTATTACCAACTACATTTTTACAATATGGCACTAACTCCAAGGTGAGAAATGTTTGTGTTTAAACTATTGGATTTAGGTTAAATATTTCAAATTTCAATATTTCTGTATATGATTTTTAATGCAATCGAATACTTTGATTTAGTTTATTTTTCATATACATTCGTAACTATTTAACTATGTTGTATACGTGGAGTGTGTTTTAAGATAACGTTAAGTATACCGACATGTATTTTTGGCGACTTAATATCTATTTCTCATTTCAGTGGTGAGCGGTACATTCAATGTCCGTACGAGGAATCGCACGTTATCATTGAGAGTAGATTTCAGTGTCATTTAGTTAAATGCCAAAAAGTCCACAGGAATTCTCGATTAGTTGACTGTCCGTTCAATACTACGCATAAAGTACCTGAAATTGAATTGAACGTAAGCAATACACTGTTGTTTTCCAGGCTGCAACTGTTTTCAATCTGCATTTTATTCGTTTCAGTGTCATAAGACGTATTTTTGTCCGGACAGGAACAAATTTGAAACGTTCTTGAAATCAACAACTGATACAGCCCCACTGTTTCCTGTACAGAATTTAAATATTACCAGTTCAGAGGATTGGGACGATGTAAATACACATTTCGGGATTAGGTGGCAATGAAATGTATATGATATTGTATTACAGGTTGAACTGCCTACATACAACCCGGATGATCATTGCAAAACTGTGCCTGTACTCATGAATTTGCAAGGGGCCACTCCGTCGGAGCGGAAGGGCTTTAGAGCTGCAGAAAGGCAGCGATACAGGCATATGAACGGTGGTGACAGTGAACCTAAGCAGGGATCAAGTGGCAACAAGGTGAGTTGATTCTAATATGTCAGTAGCGATAATATTTTCGATAAGAATACAGCGGCGACTCGCGAATTCTATACAATAATACAGTATTTCTTTAAAAATAATAGACATGTGTGGATTCTATTTTATTTGTACCTTGAAGTTATCGAATGTTAATAATTGTGCAAATACGAATGTCGGCTCTAATCGGTATAATAAGTTTCCTGTTTTTGTTGGTAACAAGTGCTATCAGTGATTTTGTGAATCAATGAACTTTATAGCAAATGATTTACAACATATTGCACTTACAGACTGCCTCACGCTTGCCACAAACTAAACCAGTTGCGCTTCTCGGACAAATGGAGAATAATTCGCCAGCACCATTTCAACATTTTAACGGGTACGAACTGTTTTGTAAACATATTCCGAATATTTTATTCTACATTTATTGTGTTCACAGGAATGGTGTTAAAATCGACGACGATGATTTCGTTGTTCCCAAATATTCCCGTGGCAGAGGCCGTGGGCGTACACAGTGAACTGTGCAAATTTAATATTGAATATCTTTCGATAATATTGACAATTTAATAAATAAGTTTTGTTCTTTACTTAATTCGAATGATACACGTTTGTAGTGCTAATTGTTTTTATAATACGTAATATCATATGCAAAAGAAAGAGTTTTAAATTGTTTACTTATGAAAATATATATATAATTTCTTTTTTAAAACTTTCATTTATCTATCACAATCAGAATATTAGACTATGTATTTTCGATTAAATCATTCAATATTGAATTTTTTTTGTAATAAAATCTGTTGTAATTTGACTTATTTTTAAGATTTTGCACAATTGTTCTTGTATAGTGTGGAAAGTTTGAAAATAAAGATTGTAATTTTATTTTGTGAGTTTTGTATTATTGTGAAATAGTATTGTTACCTAACCTAACTATTATGCCAATTGTCACGTGTGAACAATTTACTATGGCATATCCACAGATAAACAGGATATCTGTGGTATAACTTTCGTCCAGGATCACCGGAAATTAATAGCCGTTCATGTTCTGTCACAGATAGAGAAGAATTTGTGCTGCAACTACTTTTGTTATCTGGTATCTGGCAGTCAGCGTAACATCCGTTACATCTCGTAATGTAAAATACGTATTTTACCCGAGGCATAACGGCGTATTTTTGTTCTCAAACTGTAAACAGATATTTTCTAAGAAATCGAAGGTATGCTACATTCATTTTACTTGAAACGCATGAATGCGACAATTAGTTTTTTTTTTATTGTTATATGAGTTTCGGATTTTCAAGGATCTTTCCTAGCATTGTACGTCGAAATTTGAACTGCAATTATTTTTTATGACCAATAAAGAAATAAAAGAAAATGGTACAACATGTTTATATTTCAATAGTACAATTTATTATAAACTCAACTGCTGAACATTAAAAAAATAATATATAAATTCATCTAGGTACGTTTTTACACATATAAGTAACATTACCGTTGAATACATTTTCGTAACATAAACGTATCATATGATTTAATAAAGAATAAAATGAAAAGCATATATAAAGTACGGCCTTAGCTTTAGAATGGTGTAGTCGCAAATATGTAGTTCACAACTATTTATGATAATATAATAATAATAATAATGATAAACGTATTTCGTAACATGAATGTTATTAATATTAAATGTTAATATAAAAATGCGGTAACGTGGACGGTAACATTTACACCAACACACATGTACCAAGCGAACAGTAAAACATCGCAGGCATAAGATAACAAATACTTGTGCTAACCAAACAGATATTTATCAACCAACTCAACAGAATGAATCATCAACCAATGAAACAAACATTACTTATTATGTAGCATGTATAAAACATAACTGATTACTGATACTTTATAAATAGACAAAAAACAGAAATATGTATGTATGTAGTGGGTGTCACATTTAGTTCATCGCTAGTTTGTATATGCACTTAAAATTACTGTCGAAATGTATATTTCTTACTTTCACTGTATTGGCAGTTACAAAACATTTACATGTAAGTATAGATGTACACTTAGATAATTATAATAATATATTCTAATAAGATCATCCACTATTTATACTATATACAACATGTCTTTCTTCAAAGAAAAAGAAAATCTTCCTCAAATATAACCTATAATATGTAGATCGTAATGTTTGTAATATACAAAACCAAAGTGATTCAACGATATCAAAGCAATATTTACTTGTATGTGTAAATAAGACCAAGTCAGTAGGTTCTGCCTCTGTTTAGTTTCATATGTGGTTACGTTTGTATTAGAAATCAGGTGATGCGATATGTAGCCTTACAAACGTAACATTCATTCATTACAGTATTCACTTCAGACGCTGTGTTACGTTAGCGAGTGCAACGGCAAAAGCCTGTAGCGCTGAAAAGGGATACTGGAAATCGAGAGTGTACGCATTGCCATCAATCCGACCGAACTGCATAACCTATAAAATATTACCAAATCGCTAGAGTATCACAGTACGATTATACGAATTCTATCCGATAATAGAAACACGTGAATTTCTTATTTTATTATAAATCTATAATCTAAATACGGTACCTGTTTGCCTCGAAATTCTATCTGGAAATTCTTAGCAGATTCCTGTGTGACTCTACCTCCGAAATCCAGCTGATACACCTGGCTGTTTTCATTCCACATCGGAGCTTTGTTATGCATCACGAATTCACGTCTCTGCGGTGCTGGTGGATTAACACAACTTCCATTCGGTTCAATTTTACCTCTTTTTAACTGTATTCGTGTGTGATCATATAATGTAAATAAATAAGTGAACGATATACGCAATAGAATTCATATAAGTTTACCTTTTGTCGAAGCTGGGCCTTCTGAAATGTTTCCAGATCTTTGTAATTCTTACTGTTCACAATCTCATCGCTAGATACAGGCACTTCGTCATCGGAACTTTCGGTGAGTTTGTTTTTCCTGGACCGTCTGCCGAGCAATGGCGATGCGAGTAGATGTTTGCGTATCGGCGAGGCGGACTGGGGTCTTTTGCCCTTCTTTGTTGGTGCCGGTGAAGCCGGAGAACTACGGGGAAGTCTAGGAGATGCGGGTGGACTTGATTTATTGTCATCTAGATCACGGAGCCTTGTTAGTAGGTTCTCTAATGTGTTCAAAGCTTGCGTGTGCAGCGATGTGGAGTTCCTAGTGGGTGAACCCGTCGGGTTTGACTCTATTGTACTTTTATTAGGCACTGGGTTTGGAGAGTTTGTTTGTTTACTGCGACCTCGAGTTTTGTTACTAGTACTACTTTTGTTAGCAGTCGAATTTGATGAATTTTCCACTTCCGTCTTTTTCCTTTTTGATATGGGCGATTTTCCGCTTGAAAAAAACTGTAGCTTAGAACTGTCTTTTTTATTGTTAGGCGCGACCACGGGTTCACTGATTTTGTTTGTTGCATTTGTTAGTGACGTGTTTATTTCATTATTATTCGCTTGGTTCTCGGAAACTTCCTCGGTGTGATTCGGTAAATGATGAATGGTTTGCATGTCTGGCATCGGGAATAGATCACTTGAATCCAAGCTTTTTGATTTACCACAGTTTTTCAATTTTGGCGATTGAAACATTCCCAATTTCATCTCTTTGTCCTGATTGCTGTGGTGTTTCTGTTTCTTTTTCTGTTTGTTCTTACGATTGACTAGCACTAGTCGCTTGGGTGCATCCTTCCGTAGCATATGTAAAGCGATATCACATGGTACTAATTGGGCGTCTACTAAATCTAAATATCCAACGCTGCAGCTTCGCACCATGGAGTCTGTGATGCATACGGACGTAAGCGTCCCAGAGAGTGTAGTGGCTGAGGGTCCCTGAGTTGTTGTATCAGCATGCTGCTCGTCATCGATATACCGTATCTCTTTACTTCCACTCATCCCAACAGAACTCACGTTAGGCTTCGTACCCTTCTCTTTCCTCTTGCCGGATAACTGATTGCAATTATCCACTGAAGCAGACTCTTTACTATTCGAATGATTCTTGCTATTTATATCTCTACTATCGTTTGAACTAATAAACTTTGTGTTTTCTATCGCCACGTCTACTTTCTTCATACTAACGGGTAATTTTGTGTTATCTAAATTTAGATTTAAATTCAACGAAACGCCATTTCTCTGGCTTGTCGCAGAATGTTCCGCCATGATAGACGATTTGACTTGTTGCACATTGCTAATTGTGCTCGAATAATCACTACTGCCGTATGAAACTAGGGTTTGAATAGGTGGTCGATCGAATATGATATCGCTGGGTGCTACCGCGTTCTTCGGTGACTGTAAAGCTGGCACGGATCCATCGCAACATAGCGGAGACACAGCGTGCCGATTTTGACCGTTGGACGTGGGATTTCTGCTGTACGTTTGTCCCATTATAGTGGTGGTATTTTGACTGGTCGCATTGTTCCGAATAGTTGTTGTCGTCTGGACTGCACTGCCACCCGTCGTGGTACAGTGCGGACGGAGACTATCGGTACCGTTAGTAAATCCGACAACATCAGTCAGTTCCACGTACGGGAATTCATCCTCATAAGATTCGGCACGTGCTAGTGCAGGTATGACGGCGGACGATGGCAGCGCTAGTGCATCCGGGTTGAGGAAATGATTGGAAATCTGGGATTTGGGTCGACTTAAACGATTACCGACCGGGGACATTGGCGCAATTGGCGGTGCATGATCTGATGTTCCTGGATGGAGTCTTTTTCGCTCTTCTAGTGCAATTGCTTCCTCTTCATCTTCCGAGAACACGTTCGGATTGAAATTTGGATCGGGTCCAGGAGGGAAATCGTCTCTTAGTTCTGTCATCACCAAGGTCATCTGTCTGGGTTGCAGGTGCAGTAACGAAGTTTTATAGGTAACCTGACCTAAGTTAGCTGGAACGGAACTAGCAAGGCCGTGAATTTTAAACTTTGTACCCCAGATATTCGAAGTAACTTCTACTAAACGCACATGCTGAAAGTTCAAATTTGCAAATATAGACAATTAAAAGATTAATTGAACGTTTAAAAGCATTACATTTACCTCCGGCAGCGTATCTATGTAAGCTAAATCCTCGGCATCGCAGTCCCCCGATGTCTGTCCCATTTGCCGTTCGGGTTGCATGACGCGGTTGTTTCCATTTTTGTTTCTTCTTTTTTTCCTCCGCTGCATTCGCGGCGATCCACTGCACCCCTCTTCACGATCCGAATCTGTTGAATCACTATGGGCACCTCCACCACTCGTCGACTGGCTCGATGCCGAACTCTTTCCAGAATCTGGAGACCATTGCATAGATCCACAGAGTTCTACAAAGATTCGCTCAATAACCCGTTGCTGTCATTGAAATATTCTTTGGCATTAAGTACCTTCAACTTGTGGATCGAATATTACGAATTCTGGACGAATTTTGCTGGTGCGTTTTCCTTTGAGGAGTGGCACTAGACCGCCTAAGTATTCTAGGTACAACGTATAGCATGTTCCGGATGAGAGATTGGAATCGTCGTCATGTCTTATCATTGTGCAATGCAGTCGAACTGATCCGACCGGCGGTCTTGAGACGAACTCCCGCAAAGCACTGGCTTCGGGAACGCAGCACTGCTTGGGCGAACCAAATATATCAAACTAGAACACACATGATTGGACTCTGTACCGTGATACTTACCCGAATTGTCTGCGCGAACAGGTTTCCAATGAGACTTCTGATTCGCGGTGGAAGAGGCAGGTGTTCAAGTTGACTTTCTGATTGAATAGAATTGTGTATTCGCAGTCGGCACATTAGTTGCAGTGAGGCGATACGACGCGATACCCAAGCGATGTGAATTTGGGTGCCAGTAGCTAAGAAAATTCGTTTGTCGTTATGTCCCCAAGTAAGTGCAGATACGGGAGCCTTTCAAAACAGAGACGTGCATTAATTAATTATTATATTCGAATGATATCAACCATTCGATTAATGATTGCTGCTAAACGCATATTCCAAACTTATGAACCATTATAAAGTAAATAATACCTGCACAAATGGAATGCTAGTGGAATAAAGGAGTATGCCGCGCTCATTGTAGAACTTCAGTATATTGTTATATTCTATCCCCACCGGAAATGTTCTTGTATCTTGCGGCACAGTTCCTGCTACTGCTAGAAGTTCTCGCGAGTTGCTCCATTCCATGCATAGAGGTCCTTGCAGGAACGTGTTAATCTGAATGGGTGATACATCGTCGAACGTTTTCAAAAGAAATATATATCCATTTTGTAGGCTGACTGCAAGTACGAATTTTCGTTCAGCTGGAAGTAAAATGTCATTCGTAGAATGTGATCCATGGTTACTGTTATATTTACTAAAGTATATATATTAAAGCTGTTACGAGTTACCTGCATTAGTAACACCTGGATCACTATCTTCGCCCTCCTCCATTTTGAATTTTTCACACGACCACGCCATAGACGAGATGCCCACTTCGGAACTCAACTGTACTTGTGACACCATTGCACCGTGCACGTCCATGACAATGATCTGACCTGACGTTGTCCCAAAATACACCTGTTGGTCATCGGGTGTCCAAATGCCGCAAGTAATTGTCGATTCCAAATTCAGCATGGACGACCAGTATCGTTGACCGGCCACAGAACCCACAAGCACGAAGCCATCCTGTTGATCAAATACAGTGAGTAGATGTGTTTAGAAGTTTAGCGGGAAATGATAGTGACCTGGTAACAAATCAACGCCATCCGTCCATCGTGCGACCAGGAGAAGTGTGTAACCGGTGTGTTGCGATCATTGATCAGTTCAATTGACCAACGTCCTTCGTATTTTATCCATACAAATATAATTCCTGAACTATCACATGACGCTAGTTTTTGATATGGTTCATTCCATTTTACCAGAATCACCTGTGAATATGTTGTATTGTGTTAGATATTCTGTACACTGTTATATGTGAAAATAATTTATGTAAATAAATTCCGAGAATAAATGTATAAAAGGAACTGAAATGAATCAATATACTTCTGATCTGTGACCACGGAGATTATAGTTTGTGCGAAGTGGAAAATCGACGTTTTTCTTGCAGTGGCTGGTGGTAAATGTCACGCCGACTATTCCTCGGACGTTTCCGGTTGCAAGCCATCCTTCTTGATAGTAATTTGTACGATTCAGTTTCCATCCTTCGTCCTGGAACAATTGTATATAAAATGTTTCAAGTTTGGTACACAACATTGCAGTATGTAGTACAGAAACAATAACGTTTTTTACATTATACGCTAGCAAAAACCATCTGTAACTCTGAAGAATACAATCAGCATGTAGAGGAAGTGTGTTCAGCTGTAATTTCCGGCAAATTACTAGTTCGAAACTCACGTTACGTTACGCAATAACCAATCATACAGAACAAAATTCAAATAAGCACTTCTAATTGCCTAACGTAATAAGGAAATTAGCTCAGATGGCATTTAGGCCATATTACGCAGTAATCACTTTTCGTCTAGTGCTATAGATGAATATGGAAAATTGCATCGCTGAATTTAGACATATGCTGAAATACCGTATTGCAGGAAATCATGTGCGGAGATGGTTGTCGACAAACATACACACACACACAATGCGATCAATTTAACTCCCCAGTTAGAATGGAACTCCCTGTACAAGAACGATAATTGGTCCGGTATTCAAGGGCGGCTTGAAGCGATGGCAACTTGCCAGCACTGCATTCACTTAATTTGAAAAGAAGAATGACCATTCCAGTTTAGTTTCACGACACATAGAAAATCCTTTGGTGGAAATTGAACCAAAAATAAATAAATCATTTGCACGGGTCCCTGGCCATCTTGCAGTTTTTTATCTGTTTGTCAGACATTTAATGATATACGTTTTGAAAGTAACGAATTCTTGTAGGTGTTGTGTTAATATGCAGCAATGCCATGCTAGTATTATGAACATAGTACAGATATTTATACTGAATGCAGGCCTGCATGAAGTTTTCCATTATCCGTAGACTGCCTCGGGACATTGGCGCAGAAAACACAAGAAATGGGATCTTTCTAAAGCAATTTCCTCTAGACAAACAAGGGCGTAGTTTCGCATTTCGTTTGTTCACTAAATAGTAAATTTAATCGAATTTGTATGAAGAATGAAATTGAATTGGTATGATGCAATGTAAATGCATTTCTAATTATAGAGCTGTAATTACTGATTATATATTTGACAATGGCCAGCTGGGATATAACCGTGGATTATAGAAGTTTCATCTGTCAAAGATATATGGTTTCTGTCTGAACTTAACGAGAACTATTTATAGATATGTCCTACATTTTATAAGCTAAATGTTCAATAATTATACTGTAATTTCTCTCGGAGTTCTTGGTCAATTTTCTTCCTAACCTGTAAGCTGAATTTTCGTCATTATAATGACTTGCACTTTGCAGTGTACTGAAATATTTATGAGACTTCTGTCAGTCATTCATTTGGAAATAAGTGACAGTTAAGTAACCAGTCAATGGGGGAGATCGAATGACATTTAGTAGCATGGAGAGGGTCGGTACGGTTAATTGCAGGATCTTAACACGAGTGATCCGTAACTATACATCTGTAACTAGTAACTACATATTCACTCTGAACTCTAGGGAACTAGTTCACTTGACTAGTTTCGCGTTACATTCACTACGTCACGTAGTATGCTTGAGATTGTACTTACGAATATGTTTTTGCACGTCATTAATGTTGACACAGGAAAACGTGACAATCGCGTTTCAGATAAAAAGTATGTTTTTGTCAACAAGAGTTATTTTGAGTCAAGGTCTCATAACAATGTTATAAAATATTTATAGGTTAATGCGATAAAGAAACTAACTACCCTGTAACACATTATAAGAAGTGTGAGTGAAATAATAACATAAAATGGACAATAAATATACAAGTATAAAATTTGTAATACGATGAGCGTATATATTTTATCATTTCTTTGGTGAAACAATAACAAACGTATAAAATATCTATTATAGTTATACGACTATTTATGCTTATATGAATGGTGGACAATGACAGAATAAAACAGAATAAGCTACAAAGTAATTGCATTACTATACAAAGGTATGTACCCCTTTGCAATATACGTTATTGGTGCCACGGGCTACAATGTTCCCCCTATACTTTCGTAGGGTAAATACAAACAATATCTTACTCTGTACAATATACCTAATATTATTATTATATAAAATTACTAATATTATTTTAAGATATTTTTCATGATTCATTGTTTAGTAAACTAATGTCAAATGTACAGCAAGAACAATTTCGATGTAGTTTGATTTGCTTCATTAAAGTAACTTGGTTGTTCATTATTCCATCATATAAAAAGACGCAAGTGTTGATGACACTGTTCACGCATTTATTAATTAATAGACTACATGCATAGACGTTAATAGACTCATCACTCATTACCGTAACTCAAGGTAATAATAGCATTTGGTACGTTGCATATTTAATTACATCTTGGAGTAAATGAACGTTCTGTTAAAGGCGAGGCGATCTTAATTTTATTTGCGTGATAAATGTCGTTGCAGGGAAAGTTATTAAATGAATTATCTTCATTTTGCTTTGCTCCAAATATTATTCAACATTAATGTCGACAACGAGACCAAATGATGATAGGATGCACTCTACAAGTTACGAAATATGGGGCGAAAACGGCAATACATATTCTCTTTTATGTTTTGTATGAAGTATTTTCCTCTCCTTATATTGTCTGCTGTCAAGTAAGAACATATACACTTAATTTACTATTACAGGTTTTCTTGAAACAATTGCGTTACACTTTGCACTGCATATACCAAATATGTCACTTCCTTTCCTTTTCAAGGTTAAGCTTTGCGCAAGCGCAAATCTACTGCTCATCTCCCTTATGAGATTATAAAGATGATTTCTCGCTTCTTCTTCTTGAATATATCCGCTGGGAGATTGGTGTGTGCGACGTAATGGAGAATTCATGTTACAAGTAAAGCAATTTTGAGTCGTGACAGAAGATTGCGGCAATAATAAAAGGGTTAAGTAGTGAGTGTCAGTCTGCAACAGGAACTTCTCACAATGACAGTGTCCATATAATGTAATTGCGGTATAAATAAAATATAACTACAGTTCATGGTGAACATTAAGGATTTAATTAATTCTGTTTCATCACAAAATTTTCAAGGTACTTTTGGGTACAATTCAATGAACACATTTACCTTTTGAATATGGAATATACATATCTATTTTACGTAAATGTATCTAGTGCTTTTTCCTATATTTATGCAAGGGAGTAGGTACTTTTTATAATACGAATATTACATTATTCACGTAGATTATTAGTGTAGAATATGTGTAAATAATGTAGTTACTTTGGCATGTATCATCGGCACATGTTGACACATACTTTATTCATACGTGTAAATACTTTTACCTAACATGACATTCATCCAATGAAATGAGTGGATTGACATGACAATACATTAGGATTATTATTCGGTGCATTATAATTATTGAATATGTTGATGCTACTTACTATATATAAATAGAACTAGAATAATTGTAATTACTACATACTAAATATGCTTCATTTTACATTAACATTATAGATTTTGATTGCATTAAATAATTCTTCCAATACTTTTTCGTTATGCAAACATATCTTGGACGAGAATTAATTTCTATTTATTTTACATTACCTTACAAATAACTCTTCAACTCTCTGTAAACTGTGTATTAATTAAGAATTACTTATTACGATCAGCTAGAAACAATATTTGTCTGATTTAATTAAATTTAAATTGATCTGTCAAACTCCCCTTTGGTTAAATATCTGAAAAATCCATTATACCCGTTAGGGGATGGGGGCTCATCCCCCTTTGTCTGTCAGATAGAGGCAGGTAAGTAATTCGTCTGCTCTGTTATTATACGGAATGTGTGAATAAGCGCGGCTGTTGTTTTCGCGGCTTGTTTATGGGCCACGTGTGATTTATAAACTCAGCAGGATACGATATGAACCCTCTGGTAAGCTCAGTGGATATAGTGTATCCATAGATATAAGAATTTGACTAAACGCAGCATGCTATTAACAGAGGATTATCCCAGATTATACGACATAGTAAATGAATAAAAAGCAGAGATGTATTCAGAAATTTATAAATACATTTTGAAAAATAAAAATAACAAAAATGTGAATATGATATACAGCTTAACAATAACAATACAAATTAACATAAATAAATGGAATATTCAATAAATTATTATTACGTCTTAATTATAAACAAAATGTCTCTTGTCTTTCCCGTTAAGAGCATTACAAATTTACCTGAATACCGCCACTACTAGTAGTTTATGGCCTCTCCTGCTGTGAAGGGTACTCCCCTACCTATTAAGGAATCATGTCAAATTCTTATATCTATGGACAGAGTATATAGTCTATCCATAGATATAAGAACTTGACATGATTCCTTAATAGGTAGGGTGGTACCCTTCACAGCAGGAGAGGCCATAAACTACTAGTAGTGGCGGTATTCAGGTACATTTGTAATGCTCTTAGCGGGAAAGACAAGAGACATTTTGTCTATAATTAAGACGTAATAATAATTTATTGAATATTACATTTATTTATGTTAATTTGTATTATTATTGTTAAGATGTATATCATATTTTTGTTGTTATTTTTCAAAATGTATTTATAAATTTCTGAATACAGCTCTGCTTTTTATTCATTTACTGTGTCGTATAATTTGGGATAATCCTCTGTTAATAGCATGCTGCGTTTAGTCAAGTTCTTATATCTATGGATACACTATACCCGCAGTTCAGTGATGCAGTATAATCGCACGTGTTCTGCATTGTGCCACAGTATACTCTGTTGTTAACTGCATTAAGGCCATTACAACGACCGCAAACTATCAACCTCACCTTCGCTACCTAATAACCACACGAAACTTACTGTATATCATCAGCTGTTTTCGCTCTAATGAGCTTTGCACAATACAAAATACTGACTTGCGAAGTACCTAAACCTCTCCAATATTTTATCTATAGGTACTGCTACTGTATTTTTTTACGTGCTTATATTTTTATAGGTTATAGTATGTATTATTTTCCGTTATAACCTAAAATAACTATCACGGTTTTTAACGATGCTCTTGTTATGAGAGTAATTAATATTGCCAGTGTATATTAATTTCATGTAATAACAGTTGCCGGAGTAAGTATATGAGCATAATAAATAAAGACTAAAACGTCACATAAACACATTTGCCAATTCAGCATTTGCTAGGTTGTTTTACATAATGCGAGTAAAATGTGAAACGTAGCTGGCTGCCGAGTATCATTTTAATGAAATATGAATGCACACACCGTGAATTTTTGGTCGGGCACGTACAATTCATGTACGAATGTGATTAGTTGCATATACTCTTACCTGTCATGTGGATAATTTAACTATTACGCGTGTGTGTGAACTGTGCGTCAAATGTGTAAGCTCTAGCGGGGTGTGATGGTGTCAGAGTGCGGTGTGTTGGACATTGGTTCATTGCTCAGCCTGTATTGATCGGGGGTGGTTGGGAATACCGCGTTCTCTTGCTTTGCTGGTTCGTGACGCACACACACAGTAGCGAATCGAACACATTATACAGAGGAACAGAGGATTCGACAAAACACACCTTTGCTCATTCCAGTAACATTTACTTGACGTTTATTTAAAGAAATCCCAATGGCATAATATTATCCCAATGAAATGTGATCGGTAATCACAGTAATGGCGCAGAATATTACTAAGTTAGTACCTATTGTATTACCGTTTTTATCTGGAATGTAATATTACTCATCATATTTCAAAATGTTTTGCTGCCACTTCATCGTATCAGATTCAAGTCATATCATAATTAACGTTTATGGCATACGTATGGCGTGAGATTTAATTAAAGCAATTAGATTTAAATTAAATGCCGACTTACGGAATTTGCGTTTTGCTGCCAAATGATACACATGCATATTCATGCAACGACCGTATTTTCTCGAAATGGTATGATTGCATAACGAATTACTGTTTGCCATTTGCAGAACATACTCATTTTACGCTGAACAATTCGCGTAATGCGAATATTAGTACAACACTTGCTGTTGTCATACGGACTCTGGTAAAAATGGTGTAAGTCAGGCACAAAGGAAATGTGTATAGATCAATAACAGAATGAGATGCAGGTCAACTATAAACTTTTCGGTAAATAACCTCTATTTGTGTGACACTTAAAAGTATTCTCGCTTTGTAGTTAATACTCGGCCATGCTAAGAGGATTAAAGAACACGAAATCACCAAAACATAACCCTTCAAGTCAATACAAATGTTGTAAACCTTCAATTGTTGAAACTTGGCCGTGTGTAAAATACATATATGAAACAATAACAACTTATATTTTAACAGAAACATTGTTTACTTTTATTAGCAATATAAATATTTTCATAAACACTGATATTTATGGATAACAATAATTTATTCCACGTGTCAATATAAAATACATATGTTTTTACTAATAACATTTACATTTTTATCGGTTTGTATTATTTTAATCACTGTCATACAATATGAATGGCAAGTGACACACAATATTTTGTAATGTGAACACTGTATTATGTAAATATATTTCTTTTAAAATCATTTCATGTGTCATTGTTGTTTGATTATGATTATGTTTATTCTGTGCACAGTCATTTTACAATTATTTTACCTCTTGATATTTACGTTGAAATGTGATGAACTTAAGAAGGTTTTACATGTTTAAGAAATTATTGTAGTGCATCTGTATTTAAAGCCCGTATGACACGGTCAATGTTTTTGTACATTTTTAATGTCAATTTTTAAGTTTTCTGTACATTTTTGTGAAAGTGAATCATTGAAAGAAAATATTTCTGTATGCAACGTATACAAGATTTTCACTTTGTGAGCATGTGCAGTTGTCGAGACTTTTTGTTTTGACAGTTTGAAATGGTTAACTATTTTTTTTACGAACTAACCAAACTTTGTCAAATATTGAAATGTATTCAAGTGAGGACGAATTATTAATATTAGCAGCATTAACTACTGTTACGGCTACAGTCTATTAATAACGAAACTTGCGACCACGACATTTTATTAAAAGAAAAACGTTTGACGTTTCAATCAGCTATCACGCGCTTATGCGCATCTTATTTGCGCAATTAATTGAAAGAAACATTGAAGGAAATAGAACCAGTTCTATTTTTTAATGTACATTAAAATTGACTGAAACATTGAACTACTTTACGTGTATGATACGTTCAATTTTTGATTTTGTAAAACATTGACATTAAAAATGTACAAAAACATTGACCGTGTCATACGGGCTTTAGAATATAATTCACCCTGTTGCTAGGTGTGATGCGCATGACACTTGGTAAATTTTTCTTCATATATTTTTCAGCACATCTCGACTTTGCAGCACGAAAATCATTAGGCAAAGTTGCTTCAGAATACAATCTATATTGAAATATTATTCTTGTCAAATAAAATTTTCAAATCTGATTTGAATATCTCGAACGTGAATAACAATGTTTCCTGTTGCACTGTATTGATTAAATTCTTGATGAAATATTAAAAAATAATTGAATATTTGAAATAAAAGTAAAAACAGGATGAACAGGATATCGAATGCGAGACATTTAGGTTTTCCACACAACTTGGTTTACACAGATTGTAAGAAAAGTATTCTAATAAATGAGTGTAGAAGTTTCGGAAGTAACGTAAAAACTTATATTTACGAGAAAGTTTTCCAAAGATTTTTCACTTTTAGCCAACCAATATATATAATTGCATTTTCTTTTGATTACATTTATAGATCACTGTTGCGTACTAGTGTGTAGACAGAATCGGTAATTTAATTTTGTAAATAACGCTTTCAAATATGCAAAACAGAGAATTTCCAATTCAATATCATTGACAATGCAAGGAAACTCAACCGAATTGAAAAATACGTGTTACGTATGCAGTCTGCGTTAACGGTACGTTGTGTAGGT
Source organism: Carabus problematicus (assembly GCA_963422195.1). Taxonomy (NCBI): domain Eukaryota; kingdom Metazoa; phylum Arthropoda; class Insecta; order Coleoptera; family Carabidae; genus Carabus; species Carabus problematicus. Next base: position 11,858,869 of record OY728584.1, read on the forward strand.
TGCTGTATGCGAAGGCGATTTTAGCATCTGTGTTGTAACAAAAAATGTTATTATCCTGTTTCATTCGAACAGTGTTCAACAGATTGATTTTTTTTAATTATAGAATTCTCACATGGATGATTCAACAGTAAATTCTTTTGAATTTAACTGATGGAACCAAATTGACGAACATATATTTTTTTAAATTAAAGATTAGTTTGTCTTATTGTCAGATTCAGTAGATTAATCAAGTGATATATTATTGAAAACACCGTGAAGTGTATAATAAGTACTCCTATTTAAGTAGAACTGTTGAGAATTTATACAGAAGGCTGTGTGCATTGCGCCATTTTTTTGTTCTTTTTAAAATCATGTACGGATGGTTGCGTTTCGATAATACTCTTGGAATTTATGAAAACTGGATAGTAAAAGTGAAGGGAACCGACACATGGGAAGTAGAGTGGAGATTATAAAGAAGACAATGGACAAACTCTGGAAGGAAGCAGTCACTGGAAATACTCGATAAAGCGCGATGTTACAAAATCAGAAACTTAATCAAATGAATTTTCGATCCGGTGTTCTGTAATTGAATTACCACTTCACACGATAAACAGAAATGCAATTCTCATTGTGAAATTGGCAAATTTGATTTAACACGTGCCCATTTTCTCCGAATTATTGTCCAATCAATGCCAACTGTAATATCAATAATGTAATATTAATACTGATTATTATATAAACAGATGAGCTATTGGTTTTTGCTTCCTTGTTCCGGTACTTATATCTGATTTATTCGGATTTTATGAATACATTTCTTATACAAATTAGCTGAAATATTCGAATATAGAGAACAACGTTTTGGGAAATTAGGTGTAATTATGGTTGCGGGTGGGTACGGCGTTATTTAACAGATCATCTAGTTTTGATTAAACCGCGTTCTGTTCATTTCGAGAAGTTTAGTGAATGTCTGGTACTTAACATTTCCAAGAGAAATTGTCCGTAAACATTGCCCAATGGAACGTATAAAGTATATTCATGAAACAAAAATTGTGTTGCAAGAAGAACTATACTCAATGAAGAAAAAAATAGTACCTCAAACTATATATGTAATTGCAAAATTCAATTGCTAATGACTAGTTTCATTGTGATTGTATTAAAACTTAAATGTTGTTGATCCCTCAGTGTAAGATGAGGGCAAATAGCGAAGTTAACAAAAGCAGAACGTCATTAAAAGTTATTTGAACGTCGAATCGTGCCTTGCACGAATATCGTTCGAGATGGTGACATACATTATTTAAAGTATGGCTTCAAGACATGCAATGTTCGGCGAAAAACAGCCACGACAGTTCGTTTGCAAAGCAAGCTGGCCATTTTAAATTAAATACGCACGTACTACCGATAAAGTTGCATGTATCATTAAAGTTTTGGGGTAAAAATGCCGGAAATCAAAACGATAAATTACGCAAAAGTATTCTTTAACAGAGCCTGTTTCATTGACAGAAGTAATATGTCTTATTTTTATAGTATTATAGTATTTTCAAGTCATTAATCTGTCATAATTTTCACTGTAATCATAAAAACATTTGTCTATTTACTTTTACTAAAACTTTCTTGTTAAAATATATATTAAAATCACGTTCAATGTTCACGTTTGAATTTATTGTTGGTCATGTATTTCTGGATGACTGCGGTTGTGTGAAGATCTGGTTCGTAACATGTACTTATTGATACATTTATGTACACAGAGCTCAGCGTGTTTACGAGGGAGATGACTGTTTCAGAGTAATCCTTATACGTAGTCATGGTAACTGGCCTTACTGAACGGGTTCTATTCCAGGCTGTAAAAGTTAAAAATCTAGCGATTTTTGTCACAAGCAAACAAGTGGTCCTTCCCCTAAATGTAAACTGCCGCGTCCCGTTAATGATGTGAGCTTAAAATATTCTATTGCAAGAGTTGAAAATTGCTAGTGGCAAGACGATATTCGTACGACAGGAAACGAACAGAATATTTTTGTGCTAAACCTTCATATCTATCATCGTAAATGTTTAAAACATACTGTTCTCAAATATTGATTTGTCATTTTTCTTCTCTGAATTTGCATTAAATTTTTTATGACATGAAATTTTGTGTAGCACGATCAATCATGTTGTTCGCAAGCTCTTTACGCAGTATACCATTTATTACATCGTTACTTACAAATATTACGATAAAATATTTGATATAAGACATACGCATAAAATATCACGAAGAAATAAGTTAATGATGATTATTTTTTACATTGTTATTTATAGATTATCAGCAGTGGATTTGATTTGTGTAAAGGTCAAATTTATCTGCAACGCGGATATGCACCAAAACCAATTTGAGTTTGACAGAAAGTTGTATTGAGTCTGTTTTACAATCTACTGTTTTATTTCAACGAAGAGTTAAATAATGATGGTATACTGTGGAATTCTTATATGCAATTACAGCGGAACGGACTTCTGTAACTCACTAAACAATGTTAATGAAATACCACGTCCGGTAGAGGTAATTCAATTTCGTTTCAAATAATTAAAGTGTTGGGATTCAATTGGACGATTTTATTTGGAATTTCAAAGAACTGACATACTAAAAATCAAACACATTTATATGTCTTACATACGATAATTGATTATGAAAACAAGATTGCATGTATGTATGTTACATAAAGATATATTGTAATTAAAATGACAAGAAGACAAATTAAGTTATATATGTACACGTACCTCTGGCAGTTCGTCCGGCACTTTGCCCATCCATGTCAAGGATAATATGGAACAATCGCTTTTGGCGTTGACTGTCCGCTCGAAATGCAAATGCATGGCATATATTTTCACTGAATCTACCTGTTTTGATGGTCGCAGTCACGTAAAACAGTGGAAAACATTGTGATTGGTAAGAATGTGCATATTTCTATCGGATGAAATGTTTGTTTGTCGGTTGAGAGAACAACAACTGATATTTGACAACCGCCCGCGTAATACTACGTAGTGACGAAGGAACACACGACAGATACGATCGTACTATGTTTTTGAAAACTCCTCACATGATCGCAACCCCTATTGATCTGACACTTTCAGTGAAATTTCAGTGTCGTGGCGAAACGCGAAACTAATGGCGCTACATCCCCACTGGTACTGACACATCAGAAAAAAAAAAACAGCCAACAAAATTATTTATTTTTCATCATTCATTTATTGAAACATGTTGATTTATTATCAGGCATAATTACAATATATTGTTGGAAATGGATGGCAGACATACAAATATGAAAATAATCATTTTATTTTATTTATTTTTTAACAAAAAAAATGTTTAACTAGGCACTTTAAATTAATAAACAAATGACAATGTGTGTGATTTGTGAACTAAAAACCGCATTGTTTAAACTAAAACTGTCTTTATAAGTAAACAGACAGATACCGTATTTACAAGAATGTATATTGACAAGTTGTTCACGCACTGTCATCACTGAAATTGTTGGGATCAAAATCTGGATCATCATCGTCTTCTAGATCCAGATCATCTAAATCTTGGAACAATGATTCATCCACTTTCACCGTGTCGGCACCTAAAATTATACATTATACGTAGGTATCATAATATAACAATATGTATATTCTATTATTTTACCATCTTCTAAGAATTTCAAATCAGATTCGTTTAGAGTTTTATCTGTTAAGAACAATTCTCTTCCCGTTAGTTTTTTCGCCTCTTTTTCAATCATTTCCTTCTTCTTTGTTATGCCCGTATCGTCTTCAAATATTCTTTTCCATTTCATAAATGTTTCGACAGTAACTCTGGTTCCTTCAAAACGTTTCTGAAATAATGCATGTTGTATACAATCATTATGCTAGCTATAATTATTTGTATTTTAAATTATATATTTATAGAATAAAATAATCAACAACAAATAATGATTAATAATTCCATTTACCCTCTCTTCTTCGTCCTCCTCTTCTTGTATACGTTGTAAATTCTCATCTCGTTCATTTCGCATGTCTTCCCATCTTACGTTTAACCATTCTTGACCTGCCGATACCAAAGTAAAAACCATTACCATTCCTAAATTTTCATTTGCCTAAAAAGTATACCGACTATTAGTAACACTCATACAATATTTTAAAGAGTACTAAACTTACTTGTTCAATAATATGATTAATTAATTTTGCCTCATCTTGATCAGTTATATTTTCTATATCCGATATTTCTACAACCGGTGGTTCGTCGGGATATTTCGCTGTATATGTAAAAGTTAATGAACATGCTAGGCCATTTTCCGTTTCTGGTTCATATTCCTCTGATTTTATAGGCACACTAAACTTATGATAGGGCTCTACGCTAATAACTAATGAAAATATGTTAGGTTAATTAGGTACACGTAGGGGAAGTAAGTACGAACTTACTTTCCATATCACCGTAATAAATAGACTCTAATGCTTCTATTTCACCATTTTGCTCCTCTTTATAATCCATTTCTGTTAAAATGTAATGTTATAGTCCGTGTAATTATTAACCTCGTGGTTTACAATACTATTCGAAACGTCAAATATTTGTCCTTGAGTTGAACTGTCAAAAGCAAGAGACTGAAGTGAGATGCTGATTGCTGTACAGGGTTGTACTAAAAATATATATAATGCTTTTATTGTATTTTCTTATCGGTATATTAATTATCACATTATTTGATCTCGGAAATCTAGTTTAGTTATATGTAATTAGTCGAATAATAAAGAAATAGCATTTTACTAAACTTATTTTTGGTTTGATGTTTAATTTGCAACCTTAATACTGCTCTATTTGGCTCTGTGCTATATTGTGTTATGTATTCTTGTTTCCAAAGTATACCATGTTTTAAATCAGTGTGATTTATGTTAATGTCATGTAAATATATTAATTTTTAACCAATTTCGCAAAAATTTTGTGCAGAAATTAAAGTACGTAAAATAACTGTACATATTTGAAAATAGATTCGTAAATATATTACATAACCTAAATTATAACTATCAAGTATACACATGTTATTTGACAGTCTGAAAATGCAAGTGTGTAGATATAAGTATTTGTTATGTAAATTAACTATTATTAAGCCCAGTAGAAGAGCATTATGTGCTGGGAACCAATATTTTGGATTATATAAAATCAATAGGTCCCCAGAGAATAACGTTTCCTTGGTTACCAAATATAATCAGTGGTCAAGTACGGTTTCATTGCGTACAATATTAGATAGAAGATTATTGTCTACTAATATTCAATTAGTAGACAGTGTTACGTTTGAAAGAGTGTGCGATGAAACCTTAGAATCTCTTTGCGATTATCTTGAAGAATTAATTGAGTCTGTCGGTCATCTTCAATCTGCGGACGTTCAATACGGCGTACGTTTTATAAATACGTTCGTACAGATATCATTCTTATTAACATTTTCATTTCAGGATGGTGTGTTAACAGTTAATTTTGGAAACCCGTACGGAACTTACGTTATTAATCGTCAATCTCCTAACCGTCAGATTTGGCTCAGTTCACCAACTTCTGGACCAAAGCGTTACGATTTTGTAACGGATGGAAATTATTGGACTTACCGACACGACAACGTAACGTTACATCAACTTTTACAAGAAGAAATTAAATCAATCGTGAAAAAGGATTTAGATTTTTCTCAGTGTGCTTACAGTTTATTGAAAAAATAGGTTTAATTTATTTTGAAGTTTGATTTGTTATTTTATTGATTGTAAATATACGTTATTACACTTGAATTTTGTTTCATTTCTTTATTTTGTATACGCGACGAAGCAAACTAAACAGCGATGGAGATTATGGAAGATGGAAATTTAATGGACAGGGTCCATATTCTCATGCAACGAGATTTAGAATATTATAAGGTATAACTTTAATTATTTTCGTGTACTTAATTCATCAGAAATGAACTGCTAGTGCATAGTATGTAGTAGAAAGAAATAATGAGTAAATCAAATTAAACGTTTATGAAAATAATTATTATTTACCATAGCAAAATCAAAAAGTTTTGCAAGAATCACTGTGCACCAGTGTTGTTGGCGGTCGTCTGGATTTCCCGAGACATGCGTCATTTGCAGCCGTCAAATTAGTGTTATGGTGGGAAGAGGAGTACGTCGCCGCGTACCGGAGAGGTTCTGGTCTTCTGACAAGCAACTCAAACCAGGAATGTGACGATACAGACGATTTTTCAAGGGGTTGTGGGGGTATAATCAAATCATCAGATCCAAATAAATTTATTGCATTAATTACAAAATCAGCAGATGAACTATTAAGTATGATTATGAGTCTGAGTGAAATTTCGTCAAATAAATGTATATGATAATATATCTTACAGAACATTTACACGTTCTAACACAAGAAGCCTTGGATCATGCAGATTTAACGGTACTTACCGGAACAATTGGTGCAGCAGCATTGATCAGAAATTGTCTGTGGTGTTACATACAAAACTCACCAGTTACAACGCCCGCGCAAAAAAGTTTTTCACAGCAGTTGCAGAAAAGTTACAAACAATATCAAGAAATGGCCGAAGCGTTAGCCGAGAGATTACTAGATTTACATTGTCGATTATTGTCTTTGTACATATTGCAAGATGCCGAATCTTTGGATTGGGAAAATACAAAACCGTTCTTTGAATCTGAAAGAGGCTCGTATATTGTACAAATGTGGTGGTTATATATGCAAGGTTGACTGATTGAGTAATACAAATGTAATAAACGAAATACTTACATAATATATCTGTACTTTCAGGAACAAGAGAAAACTTGTGGAACACTGTGCCTCCTAAAATGGCACAAAGAGTGTTCTCAGGAATGCTAAACGAATCATTGACTATTTTAAGTGTCAAATATTCGCAGGTGAATAATATAATTAGTTCAAATGAATTTATTTTAATCGGATATAGCATTATAGATAATACAAAATCATTCGTAATATCACTTGTCATAGTAACAATATATAATTTAATTTTATAGGCATGTCCAAGCAAATGTCGCAGTTCATTGTTTGCGGTTGACATAAGCAATATACTGTTATGCGTTAATGAATTATTGCCGGCACTGTGCGACAATGGCGAGGAACTAATTGGTCTTGCTTTAAACACGCAAAACAAAATCATAAGAGATATTCACGCCAAATGTCAAGAGTTATTCACATGTTTGCTTTTGCGAGGAGCCCCACTGAATATTTTACATAAAGTATCTACCTATACAATTTAATTTATTCTCATTGTGCAGTATTTAATAATTATTAAACAATGATTTTAGTTATTTCGACGCGGGATTAATTCTATTGAATTTTGCCGTACCCGAAATGTTGGGCCATCTCCTTGGATAGTGTTTACCAGTCCTCAGTTGTTTCCAGAATATCCTGTCAATATTAACCAATTTTCAGATGTCAAATCTGAAACTGCAATTGTTCTGGAATTATCCGTATTGCTAATTCAACCACAGCCCAATTGGTCGCTTTTGTTAAAGGTATTCATTGGGATCCTGTAGTTAATTTATTATAAATCGAATTGAATATTATATTAGGTGCTGTTAATGTGCAATTGTAAAGTATTAATTTTAATACTGAATGAGATTGTTAATAAGTTTACCATTCAACCATCCATTCGAAAATCAAAACCAGTATCAAAGTGTGAAAATTTTCTATGCACTGATGAAGGTTTGTGTAATGATGTCGAGTACGAAGATGTTATATTAACGCAGGCGCAAGCCGAGAGCATAGTGATGGCTGTTACTTATATCTTGCTTACTGTTGGAAATGCACAAGATAGTCTACAAATCCTTTTACCCACCATTGAAACATCAGGAAACACTTGGGCAGTATGTTTTGATAGACAACAGGTAAAGATATACACGATATACTAAATACGAATGTCAGTATGACAATATTTATAAACTAGGTTTGGAATCAGAAACGTCCTGCTTGGTATGAAGCATTATTGAGTTTGTTAAAACCCATCTTACCTCCAATTATTTCAATAGTTATCAGTGCGGTAAAGACTGGAGCGAGCATGTATCAGGCAATGTCAATTATTCTCGCATGTTTTTCTCAACTCTGGGACTGCGTACCACCTTCTGTTGCTCGAACTGCATCAAACATTGCAGATATTTTACCTGCTGAAATCCACCCATTAGGCAATTCAGTTTTACTACAGATCTTAATATCTGCCTTGTACACTGCACTGCTGGACAAATCGGAGAAGTACAGTCAAAACCAAAAGGCGGAAGAAGAAAGTAAATCCGATGACAAAGGACCATCAACGTCAAGTGCACAACAATTGGAAAGTAATGCACAAGAAATAAAAAATTCTACGACAAGTTTCGATGGAACTGCGAGTTCTATGGAGTCGATAGCACTTGCGTTATGCGAAAGTCTGTGTAGTATTGATGAAGACAACAAACATACTGAACAGATTGAAGAATTACTGGATAATGTTAATAAAATTTCACTAGATAGTGACTTGGCAACCGACGGATGTAAAAGGGTTGAATTTAGCCAGCAAATGGTCGAAATATTAACTAGTGATTTATTATTGACATTTGAGGGAAAGAAGGGTTTGAAAGTATTGTATTGTACATTTCTAAATAACGAATATTTGGGTATACATTGAGGACGTTTTCTAGATTTTGTACCAGTTTACGTGCAGTAACAATGAATGGTTGTTTCAAAAGTTGAATGTTGAACCAGATGAAGTTGTTGAAGCCAAGCGCATGATTCCTGAGAGACAAACGCTACTATACACAATGTTTCACATTAAAAACAGACCTTTCGACCAGGTAACTAAAGATATGTTACTAGTACACCAAATGTGTATATTAATAAATTACTTTGCAGTTACTGACGGGCGAATGGAAACCAGATTGGTATCATTTTTTAAAAATTCCAATGGGTCTAAGTGCGGAAAGAATATGGTCGCATATCTCAATGAGATCGGATTTTAGGGAAACAGATGCTACAGCACTTTCAAACAACGATGCACAGATTGTTTCGAAGCTTACGGAACTGTTAAAACATAATTAGTTGCGAAATAATGCGGATGGAGTTTGTTCACAAATGTTTATTTTTAATGATGATGAACTTTATCCATATGCAGATTAGGTTTTTACACATATTTACATTGAATTGTAACATTATAATATAATGTAGGTACAAATATAGATTGTTCAGGAAAATATGTATATGCAAGTTCTTTAGAATAAACTTTACGTGCAGCATTATAATTTACAATGTACAAAACACTGTTTGTTAAATCATTTTTAGAACTAAATAACAATTATTAGTAATATGGAATAAAAATGAAAATAGTTTCAATACAATTAAGGGAGTATATATACTATTTAATGGAAATTGATAATTTTTTGTGCAGATTTTAATTTCAATGTTTAGACACGGTCGTATGCGATATCTCTGTAATTTTGAAAATTATATCTGCATAGGGAAAAATAGAATATTGTTTGGTTTTTCTTTTTTTATGATTAAATACGATCGTGCCTTATGTAATGTCTTTTATTACTTACGTTATGTGTCTACCCGTACATAAATATGCATTAGTTACATTTATGTTACATTAATACATTATTACTTGCATCTTTTGAATAAAGTATGATTTTTTATTAAGCCGTATGAAACAGCTTATCTATTTGCATAAAATGTTTTATAATTTCAGAGTGTAAATGTACTTATACTCTTCTGGGTTGCATGGAAATGTGTTGGTAAGTTTGTTTACTGTTTCAGGACGGATGAGGGAATTATATTTACGCAAATATTGGAACAAAATGAACTAGTATTTATCTAGTATATTTAATTAATAATGTAATTAATAATGTTGAGCGCATTATTAGAAATGTACGTGAGTCTTTGAACACAGTAAAATTGTTACCGTCTGAAACGTCAATCTTCTAATATTTTGCCATGTTTAAGGACTTGAATCAGACTGGGAGTTTGGGGGATATCATTTATCATATAAGAATACAAATACTTCCATCAGATGTATATTTACACATATGTCATGATGATAACTATTATTAAAGCTGAATTGTAAACCTAATACGTAGTTTAATATGTGCCGAATGATTCGTATTTATATTCAGATATAAGAATTCTTAATTCTACGACTTTCGTATGATTTTTAATAGACTAAAATTATAAAGAAGCACATGATAATATAAAACATTGTATCACATTAATTTGGTCACATTTTTATGTATGTAGGATCAAAATTGGGGTGCACATTTTCTTAGAATGCTAACACTACAGTTATTACATAGAAATGTTTTTTTTTTTAGTTTCTAGATACCTGGAATTTTTTTTACATATAATAAATAATTATTCGGTTGAACTGTTCAATATGTACCCCTATTTTGTAAGCCTGTTTTCCAAATACATACTAGGCCTACTACTAAATTCTCGCTGCAAATGTAACAAATATTACATTGTTTATTTTGAACAAATAATACATATTTTATACAGTGTACAAATGTTACGTGTACTTATCATTTCAGACTTAATATTTTGTAAACTACATTAGTGAGTCTCTAATATAATATTTATGTGGTTATGATATAATTTGACTGTTAAACAAAGCGCATTTTTTTCCCGATGTTTGGATGAGTTTAGAGTTTATTTCATCAGTAAATGAAAAAAATATCGCCTCCGAAAAACGTATTACTCGTTTGTATGTAAATACAAGTATTCAAGTCTATATACATATTCACTTTCATTACGAAAACGTAATTATTTAACATGATAATTAAATAAATTTAAAATTATTCATGCAGATGAAAATGTTAATAAATTTTAAACATGTATTTGCAGGTATGTTTACATGAGATATTTTATATACAAATTCTACATTACTATGAATTTGGTTAAAAAAAATTACCTACTACTGTAATTCTGTTGTAAACTATATACACATTTTTCTTTATTAACACATTATAGAATAAATCTTTAACATCCAACAATTAATATATAAATATTCTGAGAAGATAAAATTCAAACAATATAACGAATAATAACTGTCTACGTTATTCTAGTATCAAAAATACAATTCGGAATAACGATAATTGTAACATAAATGAAGAATATCGATTATATCCGTTCTGCAAAATTCTTTTTGCATCTTCCACATCGTCATAAAAAGATAGCCCGTGTAATAATTATATAGTAATTACTTAACCTATCAATTATAGCAATTTATGTAATCGTTAAGTCGTTAATGAGCTTTAGCGCAGATTATCGGTTGCCGTTACGATGATGCTTTAACGTAAATAGAATTCCATCCGATGAACCTTTGAGAGATGCCTGCATTTTCTCTTTAGCCCAAATCGTTTCAGGTAATAGTGGATTGCGAATGACAGCTGAATGAATGCATCAGCAATCGCACTCTTTGGCGAAATCTCTGCAGTGAATTAGATTAAATTATCCTTGAAGCAGGTCAGAGTCTCTTTGGAATGTCACCATAATGAAGGACGAAATGATGATGCACGCGCTATTATTACAATACTACCGAGCTTAATGTCAAACTGATCATTAACGTAAAAAATAGTCAATTTACTCCAGAATAATTTCTATGGTAGGCAAATGTTTCACGTGCAAAGACGTAAAATTAATGATTTGACTGGAAAAACAAACACAATGTGAGCTTTGGTATATAGTGAAAACTGAATTATGTATTCGCAAACAATAACATATCATCAGTAAGCATAAACTAATTAGAACAGCCTGGATGTAATGAAAACTGTACTTGATTAATGCATGTCGTTCATGTCAAATGCAAGTTGTCTGTTAAATGTTGGAAGCGGTAGATTATAAGTAGGTAGGCATTACAAGTAATTCAGAATAGCAAAGTGAGTGATTTGGTGTATATTATTACACGAATATGTAGTATGAGCGACTATAATTTGGACAAACTGTTCTCGAGTAGTGCATTATTTTATGACAAAAAAACAATTTTTTACATGATGAAACAAATTTCATCGGCAGCTGCAAATATAACAGTGAAGAAAAGCGGCCGTGCGTCATAGTGCATGAACAAATTATAAGAAATGGCCGACATGACATATTAAGTGTGTTATCGTTATGTTCAGACTAATATTAGCACTGGTGTACACTGTATACGAATATAGGAAAGAACAATAAATCTTCAGCTATGAGTGACACCGTTACAAAGAAAAGAAAACGTAATTGAATTTTGGATGGTGGAAAACTGCCTAGCGAACATGGGCTAACTGTATAGTGATTTATTTATATACTTGCGCGAATTTTTATTATTTTTTCATAATAATTACCCTCTTATAGAAAGTTTGATTAGTTTTGATATGTGATTAATATTTGTTGATGTAAATAATATAGTGTTATCAATTGAATCATATAGAGGAGCTTTAATTTTGAATGTCCAAGGGTGAATATCCTGACCGAGTTCCTAAGTAGTACACGTAGTTGTCGTTTGTATTTTATCATATACACGAGGGTTTGTTGGGTGTCGTATAGCAAAGGGACCTGGTGAACAGGTCTGCGGAGGCGACTTCTCAGTATTTCGCTTCTTCATACAACGAACTGTCACGATCAGATTAAATCCAAGTTTGTCGTTGCACGTAATTCGGTGCGGCAGCGTTGTCAGTAGTTGCCGCATGCTGTGTATATCAGGTAATTGGTCGCATTTCGTAGTTGCGACACCTCCTGTTGGACCCGGTCCTCGAATACAGGGACATGGTCTCCGTGACGGCGGAACATTGACTGGACGTGGTCGTCCCGGTGTACGGGCGGGACACGTGTGTGCGTGTTGTTGTATCTGGAACAGAAATGTGCGTTGACAGTGTACTTCACAGACGGCTCGCACACGCATTTTGTGTTCCGTTAATTACCTAACAGAAGGGGGTGGCCATAATTGTGTTATTTGGGAGTTTTAGAGAAGGATACGACATTTGTAGGCACCGCCATCGGGTTTCACAGCTTTTCGATACACCACTCGTACGGATGATCCTAAGCAGACAACACTTGTTCACCACACATGTGGACGTTGGACAGGGGGTAAGCATTATGGATGACAGTACAACACACAACAAACGTTATATTAAACGGCTATATACTTCTGCCAAAGTACGTACATCTAAACATGATTACACACACACATACAAACATTGCGGATAATAATGTGACATGGACACAAAGGCACATGCTTCAAGGTACATTACTTGGTTTTAGAGGTAAACAGTCAAGCACATCCGTACGTACTAGGATTCATTGATCTTTTGGTAAATATTAAATCCATGTAATATATGAAATATTACAAATTTTCTTCGTTGTTCATACCAGCATAATTATGTACATCAAACAATAAGAGAGAGATACTTCATTTCGATTAAATATTCTGTTTCTGCAGCCGTACGAGTATTAACATATGCATGTAGGTTATATCTGAATGGCATCGTTGTCTAGATGCTAGTGTATGTTCGAATAAATATTTTTCGGATATTTCTACATTTAATCAAGCTGTGAAACTATAAAGTAATCATAAGTAATCCAGTGCACTGTGAAATGGCAATGGTGGATATCGTATCGCAGATATACATAATCCAATTGTGAAGAGTAGTCTATACAATGTACACGTAACGGAAGTGTAAATGTTCCTTTCAAACTAGCAGTAAACCGAGCCAATTACAAGGTTCTTAGAGGTAATATGCGAACTCAAGTACATGTTCTAACTATATAAAGTCGCGGTACAGATTTTAATTATAAATAGTAAATCTTTAACGTCGAGACTACCATGAGAAACAATTGGCTAGATTCAGTAAGAAGCAAATAGATTACCTTATTAATACATAACATATTCTACTCTATAACAATTTTTAACTAAACCGAGACTCCATCAGTAGTTTTATTCTATTGTATGTGCATATATATTCATCAAAGCTCACTGTAGTTGCTCTGTATCCAATTGAGCTAAAATATGACCGAAGATATTAATATGAAACGGAAACATTTGTAGATTATTTCGGCAAAAAGTAATATTCATACTAATAAATTGCTCTTTCCGAAAAAACCTTTTTTTTTTAATATAATATCTTGCCTGATGATCAGGGTAATCTGAACCAATCTGAACGGACTAAAGATGATTCATTGTTGAAATGTGTAGATGTCATGTTGGAAAGAGATTATCTTCGAATCGAGAATAATCCTACTATAATAGCATTAAGGCTACATCTATATTACTGACGAAACTAATTTCACTGAATTGAAAACTACATATATCTGTAGCGGGTAAAATGTAAGTATCAGATAAACGCAAAATTTTACATTTGTCGAGATAATGGAACTTTATTACAACAGTTTCTTTCGAATTTCTCTGCTACTTCTTGATTAACAGTAGTTGTAGAACTAAGTTTATTAAAGTTACATTTATATCGTTGTTCCTTTGATCTGTATCGAGTAATGAACAAAATTCAAAATTGTAATATCAACTATGATTGAATTTCGTATTTCAGAGCAGCGTACTGTCAATTAAATTGGAAGAACTTTGTCGCACTTAAAATGATAAATGTTCACCGCCATTAGTATTATTACAAATTGCGTGTCAGTTTACAGGCATTTTTATTAATATTTAAGCACAATCATTACGAAACCATTGTAACACTTAATTTGTTTAATTCAAGAGAAAGAAGATAAAGTGTCAATATTTTGAGAAGGCGTTCTAATTTCTCATGGAAATTGAATGGACGACGCGACGTTGACGGGAAAATCTTTTCTGGAATTAACGTTGTGTGTGTTGATGGCCTGACGAAACAAGGAATTACGAAAAATAAACAAGCTGGAAGAAAATAAGAAAAGTGCTAAATGTATCATTGTTCTGAATAAGCGAGACGCCTTGTGAAAAAGACAATTTAAAAATTTAGTATCTTCTGTATACTTTTGCTTTGTGTTATTTACATTACATCTAAGATTTATAATTTAATTCTATTCTTTCTTATGTTGTAGATCAGGGGATTTGATATTAGAATAGTTTTCCATGTTCAATTCTACAACACGTTTACGTACGACGTTTAGTTAAGAACGTGGAAGCTCCGATGTAGGTATTAGTAGTACACGTGTATCTAAAATCCTTTTATATTTTGCTGGCAGATATATATTCAAGAAGGATCGTACTGGCACATGTGTTCCGTAAAAAATCCGGGGTTTTGTAAAACAATATGTAGTTAACGATAAATATACCTACTCTTTCATGATGTGGTACTAAGACAACTCATGAAACTCAATCCTTACCGAAAGTGCTAAAATAAAATACAATCTGACACTTGTGAAACGTTTTTTCTGCCTATTCGAAAATAAAAACGAACATTTCTGACAGAAAACATATAAGCCGATTAAGTATGAAAATATGTATCATGTTTAAACTAAACTTTAGATGTTCTACAAGGAAACTTATTTAATGAATTTACCTACTTTAAATGTATATCACAATTATAAATGCTTTTTTGTTTAATAATAAAAAAAAAACATTTCAGCCAATTGCCGATTTCAGCGCTTTGCTGGATGACACTGTATCGAGGGAATATGAAATTGTGTGAACTTACCGTTTCTGATAATGCGATTATGATCGGGTGAACCGGATATGGAGTGGCGTGACATGAGAACATCTCGACGCGTTAGGACTTCTGGCGCAAGATGGATGCAGGGGCACCACGAGAAAAACTGTTTGAAACCTCGACGGAATCTAAAACGAACACAAAACAAAAACATAACAATTAGTGAACCATTTAATTACAAATATGTCTCCCATAGTATTTCCACAGGCAAATATATTCGGTTGGGAATACAAAGTACGAATTTCTACACATTTAACAGTTGCATCATTTCAATTATCCTTGCAATTTCATTTGTAAAAAAACGAAATATTTTTTCTAGTATGACAGTTTAATGTTGCGCGCACTTATTCCGTGATGTATAGGAAGAACGTGATGCTGCAAATGGACTTCTCAACCACGTACTCTTTTTGCAGAGAAAAAGTTGTTAACAGGAAAGGACTTTTTTTGCTCCATATTCTCTACTTTTTTCTCTTTTTTTTGTAATCCTTAAAAATGTAATACTTATCTAGATGTTACATGCTATAAATGTGAACAATGTTCTGTATAATCGTGTTTTGTTCTTTTCGAAATGTGTTTGTTGACAGTTTAAAATTAATTTAGTACTCGCTACTATAAAACATGAATATATTTTCAATTTTACTAACTTATACGTAGCAGAATTCATTTATTAACTGATTATGAACTGGGAAAACTTTTATATTTAAAATAAATGACAACAATTTGAAGTATAACATTGATAAAATATTGTTCCACTGAAAAATTCTTGGATAAATGGGGAGACCTACATTCTTTTAAAATATTCTGCAATTTTTACTGCCAATGCTGTTCATCGACAGCTACGTTTTTATTGAGGCCATTAATTTGAAAAACAACTTGCAACAAAAACGTTCAATAATGGGGCGCATGTGAAAGAAAAACATTTTTAGCGTCGGAAATATGATACGCATTTTTAGATGTAAGTTATTTGTTCGCGACTTCACTATCACTATTAACAACTTACTAACTCGCTTCAACTAGTATTTGAAACAAACCGAGGAGATGTAACATACTGATTTAATATATCAATTTACTGTTTATTGGAAATGATGGCATGTAAAACTTTGTGAAATATATTCGCAGTGATGTACTTGAAATCTGTTAATATTCATAACTGTAGCTGGATCATATAATAAGGACTAGGTATATTGAAAATAGCATAGACTAGTACTGTATTTATTCTGTCAAAACTGTTTATTGTTGAGGAAATAACTTCACATAAAGGCTTGCAATTTTCTCAAGACGTATTTAATTTGAACTCAAACTATGCAGCGAGGAATTACAAAAGAGGAAAACAACTTCTACTTTTGAATGACTTAATGACTTGAGAAGAAATAGAAATTAAGAACAGTGGCAACGATGGATGAAAGGTTAGAGAAAATAGTTGTATCATTGTTGTTCAGTCACCTAAATATTTACTAATATCCGAGAACGGAGTTTGAATATTTGTAAAATATAGTACATCTAATATTAGTCCAAAAAAAGAATTATCATTTCGTTATGAATAACTGATGTTGATCAGTATGGTAAAATGGGACGAATATGTTTTGCCGTTCTGTTTCTATTGGCATATGCTGAAAGACTATGAACCTATTTGATGGAAGGTTATATGGTTGACGATTCTTGAATGTATGCTCAGATCCAACACTCTGGATGGGATGGTTAGGATGTACGTAAGTGTATGTAAATTGTGTTTTTTAAAGGCGCTCAGAAGGCATGGCATCAAAACCCGAGAACGTTTGAAACTTTTAAAGTCAATAGAAGCAAATCCGTGAGTTCCATGTTGTTGTCGCAGTAACTAACACCTTTAATTTATTTTTTTTCAAAGAGGGCAAAGATCCTTTGTTTCTTTTCCATCCATCGTCCCTATTCTTTCGCTTAGAAATTGTTAAAAAGTTTTTTCCGCTTTCTGTAATTCCTACCAATTATAAAGAATTTTAATAAAACAGGATCGAACGCAATGAGACGAATATTTTTATTAAATTCGTTTCTTGTAGATGAGAACGGATTGTTGCATATTTTATGAGTAAAATACTATGGAAAGATAAACATAAAATATTCGTCTTAATGAAAAATGTGAAATTCATATTCGTGAAATAAAAAATGGTGTATACTGCAGCTATTTGTGGAACGTCAGTATGGATAATAATTATTACGTAATAATCGTTTATTTTTTATGCTAGTACAGGTCAACATAAAGAACTATTACCATTCAGAGTGCCATGATCTGGAAATGAAATGACGTTATGTGACTATAGGATTTAAGTGTGCAGGGTAATTTTATGATATTTACGTGTTATGATGTGGACATAAAGGCATATCTGCAGCCTCCAGATATACATTTGCAAATTTATGTTATAGTTACATGTTTTCTTTCAAATGTGTATTACGAAATGTTGTGCATTTGTTCCAGACTTACGATTTATTTTAATTTCAAGGCAGTTTTATAATTAATTTCGTAAAATTCATTGCGGTTCAAGTGTTGGTTTATCGTGCTGCCAACTTTATATCGATTTCTCCATAAAGTTACGTGGTAAATGTAAATTTCAGAAAATAGTTCGTGCGTACCACATATCGTTCCATATACATTTGTAAATACATTTAAATATCTTTGATGTATTTCGATTCCATCACAAATGTAATAGACTGCAAAAGAAAAAAAACATTTCGAAAAAGATCCATTTTATCTACATTGATGGAATGTTGGTAAAAAAAGGAAATATGTATTTTTCACGTTGTATAAATCTATTTTGTTGTGATATATTTGTAACTGTAAAGGATTTGAGATTTGTGTGAAACATATGAGTATGTCTGTATATTTTTTTTATGCATACAATACAATTTTATTAAAAATATTTTATAGCGCAAAAAATTTTTCATTTTGAAACCAGCATAAGTTTTACTAAAGAAGACGATGTTATTCAACATCTCCTCAGATTCTTGGCCCTTGGAATTGGCATATCATGGAATACATGAACAAGGTTTCACAAAGATTCGTTCCAGATTTAGCAAATCATTTCAAATTCAGTTTTGAGGCATTGCAACATGCACTCATTGCCAAACTAGAAGGAAAATAGATGAAGTTATTTTCTTTAAAAGTTTAAAACCAAACTTGGCTTCTGTGTAAGGGAATTAGGAATAGTTTCAATTATCGTTCGCTCAAGAAGATGTGAAATGCAATAATTCAACGGATTATACGAGGATTATGTTGGTACACGAAGTTCGTTTGAAGCGTATTATAGATGTGTTTAGATCGTTGCACTCTGGTGAACTAGTGCAAACGTGATCCACGACCTAGTTATGTATGGTTTAACCTTTGAGTGAAAAGCAGAATAACGGATACACAGATGCACCGATAAAGATGCAAACAGATTACTCAATGCAATTTATTATTATTAACATCCGTATTTGTTTATCGAATTACAAAACGTAATACTTGGAATACTAATAATCTGTTCAAGATGGTAATTCGATTACAAATGCATCTAATTTTTCACTGATAATTTAATATGAAATTTCACCAAAGGTTGAATGTAATTTTACTGAACAACCAACCACCTAAAATTTCCATTACATATAGCTAAGCCAGACAAGTTGTTCTACATAATCCTCTATCTTCCTAGATCTAAATTATGTATCGCTTAATATTGCCGAATCGTACCAAAATGAGAATTTTAGTATTCATGAATACTGGATCGCGAAAGTCATCTAACTTTTAGCAAATATGGACGGTAATCTGAAATAAAAAATTCTCGTCGATTAAAAGTTTTCACGTATTTTTGTTGATGCATATGAATATGAATAGGGAGCGCACATAGTTTTTGTTATATTCCATGGCTAGCTATGAGTGAAATAGTCGAATGATGATAATAAACACCAATATGGGCGAAAACTGGGACGACCTGCCAATGAAAACTTGTTGGCCGCTGTTGGCGGTGGAGTGGTTGTGCACGTATTGCGAATTATCTCCTGATTAGAACTTACCGTTTTGCGACGCCCCAAGGGATAGATGCAACAACAGTTTGCCTACGGCCTGCCCGCCGTGCATCACACCGTGATAATCAATTAATATGAATGAAATCGCTGAGAAAATTAGTTTTCTTAGACCCATTACAGATTAAAATTCTGAAAGTTGAAATTACTTGCCGCTGACATTTTTGACGAGCAACAGGCTCATCGTCAATTAGTTAAATTCAACATGATATCTTCAATGTTCAACGTTAATTTTATAAATATGAATTGTGAAAGCTCTGTTCTATACTAGACAGACTTACATAATGAAATAACCTTAAATGAATCACAGGCATCAAGTTCTCTTTGGAGTGTTTGTTCAGTGTCAAAAATGTGAGGATGCAAAATACGTTAATGGACTGAGATTTGATATAAGCTACGTTATTAGGTGGAATGGATGAGTGTCGCATATGGTTTTTAGAGCATGGATGTACATATTTATTGTTGAATTATAAATGATATACAAAATATTTAATAACTGTTACTAATGAACATTATCTGCCCGTTACAACAACGTTAGTACACCATCAAACAACGAGTAATAATGTTGCATTAACACAGTGTGTTTATGCAATAATGGTACATTAAAAACCGTGGTTTACATTCTACACGTTTTTAATCTTTATTACTCCAATTAAGCCGAACAATACACACATACATTTTACGTACGTATGAGAACACATTTTCACGTTTAAGCAAATAACATTTGCAGGTAAATGGGGTAGTATTTCCATGTGATGTTTTGTTTGCTTTTGACAGCAGTCAGGTGACAATGAATTGTTTATGTTATCAAATGCAAAACATTGCACGATCTGTCTGTTTGTGCTGGTATGGATGCGTGTGAAACAATACATATCGATTTACATTGAAGGTGGTTGCGGTGGAACCATGAAAATGATTTAAATGAAAAAAAGAGTTGAACCGCAGTTATGATTACTCACGTCTGATGACTGCACTTGAACATGAATGTGTACAAATACATGTATTCCAATGTGGAAATCGGAAAATATACGAGTACTTACTTTGCATTCATCCAGCAGTATATAATTGGGTTGTACATGGAATTACTCATGGCTAGCCAATAGATGGCCAAGTATGATTCCTGTATGTACGGTGAGTTGGTTATGTCCGGGAAGTAGGATGTGAATATGAAGTACAGATGGAATGGTAGCCAGCACACAGCGAATATGACGACCACGACAATCATCATTTTCACAACCTGTAACAAGAACTCAACATTAGCGAAGATCAAGTTTAGTTACGTTTTGTAAAAGTGAAACTTGGCGACTTGGTATAGTTTTATATGATATACGTAGGTAAATCTGCAGATTTTCTTCCCTGTCAATGCTCTGAAAACTGGAATACCGTCTGTTTCATTCATTAATTATGTGAAATAATAGAGCACTGGTTAATAATTTAATTGCTTATTGTGTACAGGTACACAATCACGTATGAACAGCTGGCTAGTCTGGCTGTGATGGTATTATTACAAATGGTGTGGCTATAAATGCACGGGCCATCCAGGTAGCATATATACGCACAATGAACGTCAGCAACCTGTACCACGAGTCGGAAGGATCCATTGTCTTCTCCTCATTGCATGCTTTGATTAACCGCGTTGAACATCAGTGCCTTAGTGCCAATTTGTGTGTGCACATAGCTTGAAACTATTCCGTTTCTACAGTATACATGCATCACAATGTATGTTTAGGAAAATTATTCATGTAATTGGTACTGAAACGGGTGCAAACATGTTTCAAGATCATTTTAGTTAACCTAACATTTAATGTTTGCGAATATGTAATTTCATAATTCGTAGTACATACTACAAAACATACTAAGGATAGTGTTCAACGACGTAGAAAATATGATACACATGTAATCTATCTTTCATGTTTATATAGACTATCTAAGTGATTCAGAAAAACGTAGCATAGGTCTGTTTGTTTTGATTTAGCACGTGCAAATGTTGCTCTTTCAGATGAATATAAATAGAATCTTGTAGAGACTGTGTATTGTTAGAGACTGTAGGATGTACAGTACTAATCGCAACAAGAAACTGCGATTAACCTTCCTGCAGGTCGTGTAAATGCGGAAGTGATGAATATGTTGACAAGACAAACAAGTTTCACCACGTAAACATGAGTTTAACTAGTATCGACGTAAATATATCAATGGACAATTACTTAATTCAATTTCCATTACAATTTAATCACTTCTTCCTTTTAAGATTCTAAAAGATATTTTTCAGAATAAAATCTCAAAGGATTGATCTATTACCCATCGATATTCCACCCTACATCTACGCTATTTAATTTTGTCACGGAAAGAGACGATAAAATCTGATAAAATACATTTTCAAATCAACTGAAAACTCTTAAGTGAATGACAGAATTCAATGCAGAACTAATAGGAGTACTTTCACAATAATTAAATTTCGAAATATACATAATTTTTTTTTTAATTAAATATTTTTTTTGTGTAAATATAAATGATTGAAAAACATGTTGTAGTAAAGATATAACTATAGATTCCTGTTTGATATTTGACAGATGTCGACGTGAGTTCAAACTCAATTACAATGCCTGGAAACATCGAAACTTTCTGTAACGAATTTAAATTGTGTTGTACTCTTCAGTGTTAATTGCATGGCACACTAGCATCGCGGTAAACAAATTAAGGCGTAATGGTGCGGCTAATGCGGTCATCAGAATCCAGCTAATGTAATAATTTCCTTACGCACTGTTGTCATTTAATATGGCGCGTATAGTTTGGAATTGATTTATTGTTTGCATGGATAAGTTTCGAACGCGGTTCATTGAAGTTTTAATTAGCTTACCTATGAAACAATTAATCTGATAGTGTCTACTCTTCCAAAACGTTCGAAAAAGAATGTATAATAAATAAATAAAGGTAAAAAAAAACTATCAAAACTAAAATATTTTATACAAATTTTTAGTCAATGGAATTAGTAAAAATATTAATGATTCCGAATAGAATTTTATAGTTTCGGAAATAAAATGTTGCCTGTCCAAGTCATATGTAAGTTTCAAACTACCGTCATTATGAAAGTTTTTTTAATAAATAGTGTCTTAAGCTTATGAAAACTTGTTACAAAGTATTTATAAACTTTTATATTGACAATAATCGACAGTATAGAGCACCCATTACCAAGTAATGAATGTTAATTATGGAAGATAAAGAACTGGCTTCTATTGTTCCCTAGGAAGAAGAAAAAATGCACTGTTCGGACGAAGGGTAACATTATTTACGCTGAAAGAATGGAGAAAAGTGAATCTTTGTGATAAACAATACGCTTATTGCATTATGGAGACAATGAGTTAAGTATGCCTTCCCGTCAGTGAAATATGACTATGGAAAATATTAATAAATTGTCTTGTCTAAGTTTTGACATAGCATATAGAACTTTCATGACGATATTGCCAACACGTACTTAGAAGTTCCATCGTTGGCGTGTAAATACTCGGTTATAATACAATGTGTTATGGTATTTGGTATAATATAGTGCTGTGTGCTGGTGCAACATTACACTTACGCTCATTTCTACTGTCCTTTATGCCACAATAAGACTAAACCGTGCAGACTTCCGTTATTGCACATGTTTCAACTTGAACTCGTATTAACATTGCAGGAAATTCGTGAAATACTTCAGATTTTCACGACAAATGTCTCAGTTTTATACGTAAATATACACATTTGTGGGAATGGCACTTTAGCTAACGATTAATATCCTGTTATTTCACTAAGAAGTTTACAAAATGGATTGCTACATGGTTCAAAAAAATTACGAAATTTGTTTAGTAAATATTCTAGGTGTAGTCGATGTAACGAACCAAAATCTAAATATTATTCGCTGATAACAGAGAGACTACGATCTATAATTGGTTTGCTATTTCATTCCGCAAGAATAAATAATAATTGCTGTGTGATTCATTAAATTCACTTTGATATGGTAATGGACGGAGGATACTAGTTAATTTGTTCCTCAAATTAACACTTCAAATTCATCAATCAACAATATATAAATTGGATTAGTACTGTTAATTATCCGGACCAAAATTATAAGCTCCAGATCAGTGGTGCTCAACATAAGCCTTATAATATGCCATTTTAATTTGACCAAAAAATTGATGAGCCACTGAATAATGTCTTCAGTCATCACTACTTTATATATAATTGGATGTACTGATTGAATAACCAAATTCTTGTCGATTTGTAGTTTAATTAAATTAATTGTGTCTGAATGAATCAGACATTGGTCAGCCGTATTTCAGTTCATTTTGTGAGAGCAATCAACTAAGTATTTCGAAGCGAGCAACAATGAACTGCGTGTGCTTCCATTATAGATTATTGGTTGTAACTAGTAATCGATTCTTATTAAGCGGCCGTGTTTCTTTCAAACCACTTGAACCATGATCTGTAATCAAGGTGAGATTACTGCTGTTACAGATTTAGAGGAACTTTTTTTGCCTGATGTGTATCTTTAGAGCAAATGTGCGATGGATTAAAATGTGAATCACTATTGATTCTATAGAAGACGTGCTGATTTGAAGTAAGTAAGTCGGTAGTGAAGGTGTCATACTTACCCTACGCTTGCTCTTGATGTTTTCCATTTGTCGTTGAGTGCATTCGCCGATGCTCTGTGAACCCCACAGTTCCAGACCAATTCTTGCATATGCGTATGTCATCGATATGATTGGCAGTAAATATGTGATGATTAAAAATATGACGTTATATCTGTAAATAAAATATTCCAACATATAAGAAACACATCTTCTTAACGCAATAAAATTTACAACAATATTATGTACTAGGATATTTACATTAGTTTCAAATATTTGTTATCTAGCAAGCCACAATATTATGAAAGTTGACATATTCAGAGAACCTATTTTTAATAACACATCTATTGTAAATCCATATCATTGGTTTCAAATAATTCCAAACTGAAATAACATGACAACCATGTGGGATATGTTTCAGGCTATCTATACATCGAATGTCAATACGAAAAAATGAATATTGTCCCTATCCATACACTGTAACGAAACTTTGTTTTTTTTACTCATTTTCAACAGATGCACAGTATTTTTTTAAATGTAAATGTAATATTTTTGTTGAATATGAAATATTTACTTTGAACAAAATAGTATAAAAGAAAAGATTTTTATTAGTCCGTGAAATTGACTTTGAATCACGGAAGCACGTTGAAAAAAGACAACTCATGACTGAGTGTTTGTGACATGTTTTCGTTAGTTTTTAAATGCTGTGATTGGTGGTAATTGTTCGTAGTGGGTTTTAAACCTTCGTGTGTTTACCCACACGGTGATTTGAAGTGTAAATCCCAATCCTCCCTTCTTTGTTCAATCTCGGATCCACGCAGACAATGTTGTTTTAATGCCAATAGTCTCGAGTTGTATAAAACATTTAACGAACCATTAAATTTAACTATGGACAATTCACGACGTAAAATTGGCGGACGCATTTTGAACAGATGGATGACACACTGTACATATCGCATTTTCTATCTGTCATACAGTCACCTGTACCAGAATTATAAATTGTGCCTAACACGGAACCAACTATAATTTCATTTATAGATTATAGCATTTGTTGGATTATTTTTTTTTTTTTTTGTATATACAAAAATAAATTCTAAATTGAATTGTAAAATGAAATTCGCAACGTACTGGATTTTGGTGAGTTTTTAATTAAAATGTTTGAACATGTATATATAGGTACTTGAATGTGCATTACTTGTGACGATGTTTTTTGGAACTTACACATATTCTTGCGTGGATAATGTAGTCGGTCCGTCCGGCCATTCCGTGTAGCAGATGACACGACTTTCTCCCGTGGAAAATTCTTGCGTGTATGTGGTGAAATAGAGTAAGGTCGGACAGGAAAGTAGTGATCCTAAAAACCACGTTCCGACAGCTATACAAAGAGTAGTTCGACGACCCATCCGTGGCTGCAGTGGATTTATAATGGCCATGTAACTAAACATAAAAGAAATGCGCATAATTACATTTATTGACAAGTTAACAGCATTCGCCCGTGAATTAAAAACTTAAGAGCTGCTAGTCGATAAAGTTATTAAAGAATTCATTAAACTGAAATACAAAACAAAAATTCATGTATTGTCGTTTAACCCCTTTTTATTCAAAGCATCGTCGAGACTTTTCTTTGCATCTACTTTGCTGAATCGAATGGAAACGTGAGAATGCTTAATCTTATTCAATGAGACGTGCGCGGTGCATTGGGCCTAAACAGTGAAGAGATTTAAAGTTCTTTCACGTTGCACTGGGAAAAGAAGATGCAAGGAACAGTAGCTGTTTGGCAGATGTTAAATTTATAGAGAGAAACGCTCACAGTTACTGTTTAGCATAAACGAATATAGACTTGTCACTTCAACAAAACAAAACAGTTACGCAAACGTCTAAAGTAATAGAATACAAACGTAGTCAACATATGTAGGTATATGTGCTCTGCATAATTCAGAAATATACTGAACATTGACTTTAGTCATTTTAGCAATTTAAAGAACCACAGTTCTTCGATAGGATATTATAATAAAGTATTGAGAACATGAGCTTTTGTCTAAAGGAAATTTATATATGGCTGCTTACCAGCACATCAAAGTATAAAGGTTGAGAATATATATCTGCTTTATTGCGCACAATTTTCATTGAAAACGTTTCAAAGAGATATGAAAAATAAATATAGTCGACCTTTTCGCTTTTCGTGCACAGGATGCACGTGGCTGTAATTTTAGATTCCATTGTTCTATTTAAATTTTCACATTTAAGAAAAATAATCCATTTTTCATCCCAAACGTGACAGTATTACAAATTAAATAGATTTTCAAACTAATTTCACTATGAGTTTGTGACAATTTGGTAAAATAATATTAATTGCATTATTGACTCGTTGTAGCGATTAAAAATGTTGAATTATACGAATGTTAAAACGTATAATTATATTATGAGATAATCATATAAATTGCCAACAAAGAGAGTAATTATATTAGATATTTCAAATAACTACTAGAAGAACCTGCACTGGACTAGTTAGAAGGATATTTTCAAATAAAACATCAGAGAATAGTAGTATTAGTAATTGTGTCGTGGGTGTTTAAATAGAAACGCAAAAGGAATGTGCGTCTGTAAATGCAATTACACGGGGCTTCTAGATAGAAAGATAGAAAGTTAATTCAGAATACTCACCGGTCAATAGAGATGGCCATTAGTGTGAACACTGAAGCACAAATTGATAGGATCGCAATAAATTGAGATATCTTGCAGTACAATGTACCGAATGGCCAATGCGAATTCAACATGTAGATGTAGTTGAAAATTACATTCAACGTTGATACCATTGCATCCGCTATCGATAAATTCACTGTAAAATAACACACGGCTACTAATGTCATCCCGATGAAATGTGTCTCATCAAACATGTATGACATTCGACTGACGATGGAGAATGACATGATGTGGTGAATAACAGTGACTAGGTGCCTACGCTACAAGCTTAATGTCATTGAACACTCCAAAAGTAAGGTTAGATTTTACAGACATTCTGTCAAAACTTATATGAGTACTTATGGAATGTGATGATGTTAGTGTAAATTTTAACCACCACGTCACCTAGTATCTGAAAACATTTTATAGGTTAGGTGACAAGTGTACGTTCAAAGGACATTATGTAAAAAATCGATGGTGCAGAAAAGACTTGCCTGCATACTAATACTCTACTCTTGTGTTGGCGTAAGCGAGGATTGAGCGTAACGAATTACAGAATGAATACCCTGAGCTCTACGAATGAAAGTGGATCAAATTCCCATAAGTGCCCTAGTCTAGTTTCGTAAAAATCCGATAAGAAACAAAAGGGACAGCATTTCTGAATTTCTTTTCATACTGAAACTAATATTTCATTCGGATTTGTAAACAATAATTAACTATGCTTCTGTAAAATAAATTATCATTAACACAATTAAAAGGATAATCTATGCTGACGGTTTAGTATTAATGGAAATCCAAATTCAATTTTAATTAATGTGTTTGGCCAGTTATAATACTGTTTATGTATGGTTGAAATTATACCAACCAAACCAATGTTTAAAACAATACGCTTACGATTTCATTCAATATTTTGGTTGAATGCAGAAGTAGCATATGAATATTCATCAATCAGGCATAATCATGTATTCGGATTCGAAACAATACTAAATTTTGTTAATTAGGAGTTGATCATGTGTGATTATTTTCTCTACACATTGAAAGATAAAATCTAAACTACGTATTATAGAGATTACAGAACCGTTTTCTAAACTAACCGACGCACGAATCTCCTCAGGTTTTATAGGTATTAAGGGAACCCTAAAGGAACATCTTTACAGTCTTGAAGAGTAAATCTAAAAAAATAACTGTTGTTATCGAATTTTTTCTTACAAAAACTTCAGATTCCACTTATTGGAAAAGTCTTTGAAAATTCTGTATAACGAAAAAGTTGGATAGACTTCAGCTTATATCGATATTAACTACGAATATAGGTTATCTTTATAGAATGCACTAGTTATTAATTATGATGATAATGATTGTATAATGATAGATATAATTGGATATATGAAATGTGTTCGGATGTGATCGACTTACGAAGGAAGTAATTTGTGACGGTACGCATTCGTTTATGTGCCAGTACAATCCATATGACAATGAGGTTGCCTCCAGTTGCCACAATCACCATTCCGGCATATAGTATGCTCCAAATCAATTGTCTCCACCATGGCAGGATGAATTTGTTGCCATCGAACTCTTCCGATACCGTGACGTTCGATGAGTTAGCATTGCTTTGGTTGGCATATAGACTTGTGACATTTTCCTCAGTTTCCGAAATTGTCGTGTATAGCTTGGTCAGGTACTCGGTGACATTTGCAGCATCCATTTCGAATCAATAGTTGTTTAATTAGTATCGAATTAATTTTAGAGTTTGCAGGAGATTAAACGTGCACTTTCTTTTCATGTTGGTGCGCCCGCGCGGTATCCAGCCACCTCCCTCAACCCCCCTAATCACGAACGCTCATTACTAAAACTTTTCTAATTATCGTTTAATTAGATTCATTATTAAGTGTATGAAACCATGTAATCTTAACTTTTACTAACTGCTGTGTCTGAGTCAAATTTACTACATGTGTGACACATCTTAACGAACGAACGCGCTCTGCTTCTTTCGCCCGACGGGAGCACTACTGTTAATTACTGCTAAACTTTTCGTACATTCGGCTCTCACTTGTAACACTTCATCCTGCAAAAGAAAATGTAATATGAAACACATTGTAAATAAAATAATTTATTACTAAATGAAGACATACAAGGCCAAGAATTTACATATGCCAACAAGTTTTACATGTATTCGTAAAGCTCATTGTGCAATGAAATTCTTATTGGTAAGGAAAAAAAAGTGTGGTTATTTGTTATAAGTTTATTGAATTCCAAGACATTAAGAAACTGATAGTGTACTACATATATCAATCACTGGTGTAATTCCCGAACCAACCGGGCTTAAATGTAACTTCTACCAAATTGCAACCTTTTTCTGGTGCCACCATTTCGTAGCCTACTGAAATAAATTTGGAATCTTTCGAATTCAGCGGCGACCCCTTGAATAAAACACTTCAGCGGGCAGGAAGAAAAAGTGCTATTGTTTTTTGGGGTGGGGCTTCAGCATTGTCTCTTGTTAGTTGTGACACAGTGTAACTTTTTACTATTCGTCAGACAAAAGAAACTTCTGGTCTTGCCACGCAATACTGACGTCAAGAAACCAGTATGTTTCCGTTTCAGTCAATTGCTTGATAGAACTTGCAATATACACCACGCAACAGTACTAATTATGGACTAAATTGATCGAAGATTAAATTGAAATAGTTATTATTTACTCTTGGGTGTTAAATTATATATAGTCCTGAAGGAGGACTGATATTTTACTTTCTCTTAAAACTTTAGTTTTAAAGTCAACTTCAGTTGTAATCCTGCTCCAACCAAGTATAATCCAGAATTTAGAATTATGTTTTGCTGAAGTTCAAAAGTTAAAAACATCAACATGGTTCAAAATATTTATTTGCATAAATACGACGCTCGTATTTCAACACCCAGAAATACAAATAAAAGTATGGTCTCGAAGGAGATTGTACTACATGTGTATTTGGTGACAGAAGATAAATATAAGCGAATAGATTTGATCTACTACCTAAATAAACAGTAAGTCAACTCGAAAAGAATATGTTAGTGTTGTACGAATATCGGTAGACAAAGAACACATATTAATGATTATGCAGCACGCTATAGAATACTGTCATAGATTCCGCGGCTATGTTAACGCCGCTAGTAAAGTTACAGTCACCCATTATAATTTCATACTTGAAATTGCATGTAAAATATTAACAGGTGTATATATTGTGTAGTAGAATAAGAGAACATTGATTTACTTTGGTTTCAATTTAATTTAA
Organism: Carabus problematicus; assembly: GCA_963422195.1. NCBI lineage: Eukaryota > Metazoa > Arthropoda > Insecta > Coleoptera > Carabidae > Carabus > Carabus problematicus. The sequence continues at coordinate 11,889,047 of OY728584.1, forward strand.
TTAATTCACATATCATCACAAATAATAGAATATTGAACATTTTTTATTTATTTTGTTCCGCATTAGTTAACTCTGGAAAGAATTGAATTTGCAAAACTTTTGAATCAGAATGATGAACGTACATATGTATAAAATAATTCTAGGTATGGAATCCGAATATTATCGGAATGTACTTTTTCTAAATGTGTTTGGTACGAATTGCTGTCACCGACGTTGTTGATATTTGTCGCGCATACTCTATTAGTCTTATATTATTTGAAAGTTTGTTGATGATTAGTTTTAATAAAGGTGACCTTTAGAAAAACAAAATCCAAATGGATCAGTGTGCTTGGAAAGCAAAAAGTAAAGGTTTTGTTGTGAGAAAAAATGAATCAGACCTTGCGTCACAATATATTAGGACAAAAGTAAAGAGCAAACAAGTTAGACCGAAAATCGCCTGGTGAAAGAGTGTTAAACGAATTGGGATGAAAGGAAAAACTCCAGTCAGAAATAAACTTCGATTAGAAAACTTTGTTGACATTGGCTAATGAAATTTCAGACATAATTTCAATGTGCCCGTTACAGAAATGTTTTCAAACACTGTTGCATTCGTGACATTTCACATGAATTAATTCAATTCAGCAATTTTGAATGCACGTTCTATTTTAGTTATTTAAATCGTGCAATTATATTTAGTAATGTAAAAAGCTTTCTTCTTCAAAATGCTCTGTACGAATTCCCATAATATCTTGTGGTACATTAAAGTTTTGCAAAACATTAAACGCGGATTTAGCAAGATGATATGAAATCCTCTTTACGTTCAAATCTGCATTAACAACGATGTACAAGTAAACATCCTTGACATGCGGATTTATTTACAGGAAATGCTCCAGACATTTTCAGGAAAACCGTATACGGAGCGGAAGAATTACGCAACATCTATGATCTCAGTCGATAAGTCTTCCCATTAGACAGCATTAAGGAGTATGTTACAAATAAATATTTTTGTTTTTTTGTAATCTTGACTATTGTAGAGAAACTACATAACTATTTTATTTATAACAACTAACAACATTGGCCAGCTCGGGGCAAATGTAATATTTCCTCTGAAACAAGATATCGATCTTGCATTGGAGCGAAATTGTTTTGGACACGTTCTGTCTACCATTTCTGAAACAAATGGTCAGAGTTGTTGTCTTCCATTTATTATAAATGATTTATATGGTTATCAGTCTACTATACGAGTTTATAAAACGAAAAACGAAAATACAACACGATAATAATTAGCTTTACTCTTATATTACATATTTATATTTCATAGTTATTTAAACAACGGCCAATATAATTTTTATTCTTTGTAATAAAGAAAAGGCAAAGTCATGATTGAATGTAAGGTATTTTCTGTTGTGTATAATGTTCGCGATGTTCACTGTGTATCGATTATGAGCATGTTGCGTGAAAAACAGTAATGCATTGTGATTCATTGACATTCCACGTATATAGGTGTCTACGTTTTGTACGCGTAATTATTTAGTACGTGCTGCAAACTAGGTGTATACCTAGAATATTGAATGTACGGCTTATGGAATAAAACGTACTGCTTAAGTAAACAGCACAGGAATTACATAGTTCCAAATATCAACGTTAGCGTTATATACCTACTTAATGCGGAACTAACAGAGATAATGTCTTACAACAAATTTGTTTCCGGGATTAGCGTAGAGTTAATTCAATAATAAATGTCTACATCCTGAATAAACACCCATGAAGATTGTTGGAATTATCTAAGCGTGCCATAGATATTTCCAAGTTTTCATAATTATTTGCTGCAACAACTCTACATTGATCAACCTAAATGTTTGATCATTGATTTAGCAGGAAAATGTTCGTAGACAGACGACTAGAAATTGCTTTTCATACTATAAAGATATTGCTTATTATGGTGCATTAGACTTTATGTGCTATTTTACATTACATTCCAGTAAACCACGAAAATGTGAATAGATATTATTAAAGTAATATCTGTGATGTAATATTTATGTGCTTAGGATGCTCTCAGATTCAATGAATATCGAAAACATATTGAGTTGTTTTCCTAAATAATTAACTTTTCAATTTTTAGGTTACCCTTTGCTTTGTCTTGCGTGTACGAATATTCCTTTTATATTTTAATGTCATTTTTATATCCGTCTTTGTATTGCTTATATCATTTTATGCTTCTTATATTATTTTTTACCATTATAGATAAAACGTTGTAATACTTTATGATAATTCGTATTATGTTCTCAATAGTGATTCTGCACTATGGTGTTGATTTAGTTTATAGAATAATCATGATCTTGGGCTTAAATAATATTAAGTGCAGTTATACCAGGTGCTGGTAATAATTTATTATGCATGTAGCAGTGAACTGTGATGAATATTAAATTTAACAAAACAATATTATACCCCGAATGCTTGTCATATGTCAAAACATTTACCACATTATGTTAATTTGAAACACAGTGTGTATGTGCAGCAGTATTTATGCAACAATGTTATAGGAAACATTCGAATGGCCACTTTGATTGATGTTTGTAGTTTTTAAAACTTTCTTATTTTTAATACAAAAAAAATAATATGAATGCTGCTACAAAATTTATGTCTGGTTGTCAAGCAATAAATATGCGACATGTCAAAAGTAGCTTGGCAATATGTATAAATTTATTGCTGCATCATAAATACGCACATGTTTTCTGTTCTCATAGTTGTGGGGCGCCCCATATTATATGATATACTATTATTGATTTAGGAAAAAATTCCCAGACTAAAGTAAAAGATCCCAATAAAATGCTTACATTCAATGTGTAATAATTGCAATTTGCATAGAAACTGTACTGGTTTCTAAGAATTTCTTTTTATTAGCAACTGCTTTGCATGTCTGTAGCCATTTTCCTGTAAAGCACATATTTCATTTGCTAAATAACTTATCGTGCGTTTTAGCTACGCAACGTATAAATAGAATGTGTTCCAATATCTACTTTGTAAGATGAATTATACAGTTCATAATATTTTTATTTTTAATACAGTTATTTTTCATATAATTCCCAGCATGTAATATGATCTTTAAGTCGATGGCCTTATTTAGTTGGTAATGGTGGTTAGTAAAGCTTTGATGTTTGTTGTGCAGGTAATGATACTGTACTATCTTACAGATTATGGAGAATAATACTGTTCCGTGAGTACAGCTCGGGTCAACATTATGTTTTGAAGTTGCAACATGGTTTACAAAGACGAAGAGATTTGTGTGAAGTTCCAAAGTTAAAATATACGTACAAGGTGGTATCGGGTATCAGGTATTAGTAAAGTACACTATGTAATAGCGACTCCCAGATGGATATAATCATGAATTAGATATTGAACTGAACATATATTATAATACAAATACTTAATAAGAAGTATAGAACTGTGCTCAATTGAATCTAATACTTCCATACAAAGTAATTGAATGATTTTCGTACAGAAGATAATTTTGCTTTATTTTTGTAGTTACAGTATCAAGCTTTATCTTTTGTAGACATAACATATTTATTTATTAATGAAGATTTTTCCGACCCTAAAGTTAGAACAATACAGACTGTTTTTTAAACCAATCCTGCCAATTCCCAAAAGCCTTTAGCACTGACGATTTTCTCTGGTTTGTCCACGGTAGAATTTTTCCACATTCTGATTCGTAGGCTCTCATATTGAGTAATAATTTTCGCTCTCTATCGTAAGGAATTTTTCATTCCCCGAATATCGATGCATCTTTAATAGTTTTTAATTTTTTATTTGGAAAGAATATATTTTTACAGATAGATGGTGTGCATTTGATAATGATTAAGTGTTCTTGCTAAACCGGCTGCTCGTCCAACGATTTATGGGTAATAAATTGATCGAGAACACTCTGATCATAATTTCAAACTCTTTTGTTACAGATAGCATCAGTCGTTCGCGGACCATTTTCAGATAATTGATATAATTTTAGTAATATTTTACCGAGATTGAAAGTCTGATGCCGGCAATTTGCGAAATTAGTTCTAATTTGACATTTACAGAGATGGTCATCTCGTGTATTGAGTTAGTAAATATATAATAATTGATATTTTAATAAAATTGTATTTGTTTGATATTGTCGTTGAATATGAATGTAAATAGCCAAGTACAGATGACTGGAGTATTGTTGTATTATACAAAGAACCAGAGCTTTCCGTTGTTGTCCTCTATGGAGCAATTTATAAAGGGCTTAGAGCACCTTTTAACCGTTTGAACTTCTTCCACGTACATATTCTACATTACTCTTCACTTCTTTAACTACTTGGCTTTTCTCTTTTTAGTTGTAGTTACACGACCTAGTTTCGTACATGTAAAGTATCAACGGAAAGGTAATAAATTAGAAGCACGTTGCGAAAAATATACTGAGTATATTCATTAGTTTTCCTTGATATCCACTAGTCGTTATTATATCCCAAGCAGATGTACGAATATAACGCTCCAATTGCAAACCACTATGTAGATGTATTTGCCGTAAGTTACAGCTTGTAACGCATTTTCAATATGCACAAAATAGACCGGGATAGCCTATTTAGACGCTAATATAAGATGAAAAATAAGTTATATTATGCACGAGCAGATGTGCGCCTTCCATTTCCGATTCTTTCCTGTATTGGAACCTAGTACTTGAAAGAGTTCAACAGAAATTTTACGAATTCCTCTCATATCGAATTGATATCATTTTATAGTGCACAATATACAAATTTTTTATGCATGCAGTTTAATACTAAATGTGTTCACAACGAATTAATTTTCTAGTTCATTTTGTTGATAAATTGATATTTTTGTTAACAATATTTCATATACACTGAGCGATGAAATAAATTTCTGACTATGACACGATTACCTACAGCTTACGAATGCCGCCCTACCGGCTGTTGTGAGTATCGGTGTAGTGAGATTTATTCCTGACACGTTCGCGGCCCTTTTTGGACGATTCAAAGGGGTTGCGAAGTTCTTCAAGTTGTCGATGCTCATGTTATTGAGGAATTTTCTAATATAGTGTGGATTTTTACACGTATTGTGTATTGTATATTTGAAAACTGAAGGGCAATAAATCTATTAGACATTTATCAGATATATGATGAATTGCAATTGCGAGTAATTGCCAAAGAATATCTAATTTGATAAAGAAGACTGATAACGGTTAACAACAAGTGAACAACTGGATAAAAAAACCAATTCAGAAGTTAGAAAATGGAATTGCTTATCAAGCCAGAGAAAATATCTGACGGAACAAGAAGAATTTGAGAAAAGCACGGCTTTAAACAACTCCCAATGGAATAATGGTAAACCAATATTGTAGAGAACACGTTGTGAAATTCTTTTTCGATGGATACTATTTCAGAAATCGTTGTTTTCGAAATAATAAATTGACGTTCACATCTCGAACATGATATTATTAACGTTAAATTAACGTAGGCACTATGGAATGTTCACGATATGAAATTGCTGCGTATCTGTTGTTGTTGACAAAAGAGTTTCCTTCGACATACAGTTCGGAAAAAGGATTACAATGTAATTGCAATTACCCCAACTGATTTCGAATAATATCGTGCGACGGAGGATTCGTGTGCAGCGTGCACACAATAGCAGGGCTCCATATAACATCAGAGATGCAGTTCGATGAGCAAATGCAAATCGGTTTGTGCATAAGTCGTCCTTTGATCAGAGTGCAATAGGCCAAGAAATATCGGGGTAAATGTTGTCAGCAAGTCACATCATCGATTCTAGTGAAATGGTAGCTCCAGTCTGCGCTGGAGGTCAAGGAAGGACCTTGGAGATGAGCAATAGACATGATCGGACACAGTGTTATTGGTAACAGATAGTATGCGATACCGAAGACACACAAGAGCACGGGTGTACCCAATGTCAGATAGGAGATTGCTTCTATCAGGGAAGTTCACACAAGAACACCACGCGTGACTTCAGAGGATACCAACAAAGCACCCTATATCTATTTTCTATCCTACCCGTGTCTTCTGCATAGCCAGGAAAATTGAAAAACATTTTACAAACAACAAGAAGAAAGTGCATCGCTGTGCATATACTCTTACCAAACATACACGCTGCATAGATTGTCGAAGAATTCAGGCAATATCAAATGTCACACTGAATTCGATATTGTCATTTATTTACCACAATAGGATGTATTGTAATAAACAGAAGTCTACGATATATATAACGTTATCTTTTATATATTTCACATGTGTATCTACAGTGTGCGAATAAATGGCTGCTGGGTAATGTGAGGCATCACAAATTATTAATAACACGTATAAATTTCTGGTCTACAATCTCGCTATCAGTCATGATGGATTACTCGTGTGTAAAATATGAGTGAAGATTGAAAATGCCTACCCACTCGTTTCGTAATAGAGTTAGTATATAAACTTCTGTTTCTTATAGCACATACAATAATGCTATCTAATACTAAAACATTTCATATTTTACTCAGCTAGGTATATATTGAAATATGTATCAAGTAAAATTTAGATCCACTAAAGTTAGGTTAGGAATAATGAAATATATTGCAAAGTGTAGTAATATTTAATAAATAGTTAATTAAATTTGATCACGTGAGAATAGGTGTGAATGTGGAAAGAATATTTATTTACTCTGTCTGTATTAAAATGATAATTGAACTCCCGGTAGATCAACTGAGTTGCATAGACACGCTAGAAATACATTATGGACAAAGCAACAACCACCGAATGGACATGACCCATCCAATCGTTTAATTAATAGCAAATTGAATTAACCTGTATATGTATTAACTTCTGTACAATTATTATCCTCTAATTTACTGCTAATATCACACTAATTATCTTAGACTGAATTTCGTGCGAGTAATTAAAAGGGGTAGCAAATCTTCAAGCTCATTACCGGTAAATACGAGTAATTCAATCATTTGAAATTGAAAGAAGTGACATCTACATTGACAGGATATTCAATTAACAGTAATACCGCTAATTAAACATTTCTAGGATATAAATGTTGGACTATTGTTCATACTTGAATGAACATAAATAGAGGTCATATATGATATTCTAGAATTATAATATTTTAATACACAGTACTGTTAATACAATATTTAAGAGTTTATGGCGATAAGGATTGCTTTTATTTGCGTCAATACAGAAAGCTGACAGAGGTGGACAAGAAGAGGACAATTTCAGCGGATATATTATTTTTTTGTTTCTTTTTTCATTTTCGGCAGTCTTGGCATTCTCACTGAGAGAACATTGTGCTTCGGATGTAGTTACTCACCGATATTAATTTCATGTACTATTGTGTTTCTTTTCGAGATATTTGCCAGAGGCTTTTGCGTTTGAAACATTAAAGTAAAAATTACACACACACACACACACACACACATATATATATATATATATATATATATATATATATATATATATATATATACATATATATATATATATATATATATATATATATACCGGGTGTTAATTAAAAAACTGGCCATAGGCGTTTAACATGTAAAATCAGTTTTTCCTCCTGCATTAGTTCCCAAATTACTTTAGAGAAAAATACTTTAAATAAAAGTTGTAGAGAATTAAATTCTGCATCTAAGTGAGCAATCAGATTTAATTTTTGACATTTGCTAACTGAGAAAATCAAGTTTAAAATTTCATGATTGCTCACTTAGATGCAGAATTTAATTCTCTACAACTTTTATTTAAAGTATTTTTCTCTAAAGTAATTTGGTAACTAATGCAGGAGGAAAAACTGATTTTACATGTTAAACGCCTATGGCCAGTTTTTTAATTAACACCCGGTATATATATATATATATATATATATATATATATATATACATATATATATATATATATATATATATATATATATATATATATATATATATATATATATATACATAAAGTATATTACGACAATGGCCAACAGCGAAATATTAATAAACTCTTTAACCTTTTCCACGTATCTGCACACCAAAGCAATGTTTAACAATTATTCATTAATTTTTTTTAAATGGGCCATACAATTTATTCCATTTCTTGGCACGATGCGTATATTCGTTCACGATTAATTGCGTGGCATTTTTTCTTTCAGCGGCAAACGTAATTTTCTTGGCCAATTTAACCAAGTGGCGAAAAAACTAAGATTGATCAACATTTTTCTGTGCACTTCGTCACTGAAAGGTCATTCCATTTTTTCTGGATAAAAAAAAGTTGTATGCGCAAGAACGTTGCATTATATCTGGTGTAAAATGTTTGATAAGTGAATTGAAACATACCGTGAAGCGCATCGCGTTACTCACGACGAACTTTCGTGCAGTTGCCCAGCAGAGCACTCACGAGTGTCGTAGGCGACGAACAACATAATACGATTATACTAACACATAAAATATAGTAAACAGTTTTTACCAAAAAGCTCCACGGTTCTGATTCATTTTACCACGATAATAAGAGGTCACTATCTACAATTCAAGGTACATACACGAAAAATGTTATTGACTTCGAATGAGATAAAAAACAAATTTACTTTAAAATATATGTATTAGAAAAATATATTTTCGTACCAAAGTTCTTGCAATAATAATATTCTTCGAAAATTACTTTGCGATGATAACAATTATGAAGCACACGAGACCAAACAGGCTCTGATGTTGACGTGTCTGATTAAAGCATAAAAAAGTACTTTATGCAAAAAAGTACGCGTTTGTCTGAAGCGAGCAGTCGCCGTATGTTCATATAAAATAATGCACGCCCTTATCTGGTACGCCTGATTCGTAAAAAAAAATAATTTTAATAATATCATTCCTATATATGGGTAGATTTTTTGTGAGACTCTGAAAAAAAGCTTTATGATGATTAATGATAAAATAATAACAATAAATTCTAACTTCTGTTATTGTTCATTGTGGTTCACTAATCATTTAATGGAAAAATCACGTTTTCGTCGAAAAATTTGTTTATTTTCTCTAATGCAATCGGATTAATATAAGTTAAATTAATATCGCTAATTGATGGTGATGCACGTGTTTCTCTATCTGACACGTGACCGTTTCTGTGCTCAAATTAAACCAGATGATAATATGTAACCGAGTATATCAAATAACTTGTCACATGTGTTTTGTTGTAAATTTCACTTTGTGAACTGTAGAGTACACAGCTAGTGACAACTGCATTATGTAACGTTTAAATGTTGACAGCAGGCGATTATTGTGTCCGGCTTTGATGTGCAAATGTTCTTTACTTTCAACGCATTCTGTGTACCTTTCGTTCGTATATTTCTTGTGCGTTGGTTTGAACAGGATAATATCCTGTAGATAAACACTGCATAAAACCGAAAACAGAGGTTATTACAAAAATTGCATGTTAAAAAAATTAGATAAGGCTTATTACATTCACGTAAAATCAAACTTATTTATATATTTGTCGTCAGTTTATATATGTGTTCGATTATTTATTAACAAACTAGCAATGTTGACAGTCGAAATGGAATAGCATTTATCTGCTTAATAATATGCAATTCTGCGTAGTCAATTATTATTGTATATTAAATTCAAACATCAGACAAAAATAAATAATTTGGGATTATTTTTATTTGTGTACATAAAGAATGTCATGTGTAGTGAGTAATAAGTTGAAGGGAACAAATGCTGGAGCTATTTATGAATCTTGCAGAGCAAGTGTGTTTATTTTCTCGTCTAATGATCAAAAGATTTCGATGACAATATGCATGTCTGGTATTGCATTAAACATTTTAAGCTTGTTGATGTTATAAGCTCCATATATACTGGAGCTTTTGTTGCTATCACAGGGACGTCTTATGAATTGTAAGGGCCCCTTCCAGGAGGACGCAAGTCAAATTAATAATTGTGTCATTAATTTTTTTTGAATATCAATCGGCCTTCTGGATTTGAAATATTAACTTCTGCTGAGATCCTAGCAACCAAGCCCCTTGTATAAGTATAAGCTGTGTTATTACAGAATCGCAATAAGCAAATGCGTGATTAAAAAAAATCAATACCTTAGTGACACAATACAACATTCTCATAATTTTAATCAAATAAGTTTACCAGTAAGTAAATCAATTTTTAATATATTCGTTTATTATTTACAAAGGAAATTACGTAAATACTCTTTTATGTAATCAGCATTCAATGATTGATAATGAAATTAAAATTAGTGATAATATGATCACGTGTGTTATATTGTTCGGTAACCTAAATATGTGGCCAGTGTGCAACAAAATGTGCTAATAAATATGCCTGTTGTCTGTTTGGGCACACGGCAATTCATGAGAGTTGATAGCAAAGGGCACTATGTGTAATTAGTGTACCATACGATACTCACACGACCAGTTAGCTTATGTTAATATTTATCTGTTAATTACTTTTTGCATACTAAATTACAGTTCCATTTTTGCATACTACATTATGTTTTTTTGTTGTTATAAAATACAGATTTGCCTTGCACAAGTTACGAAGGCTGCAGAAAGATATATTAGTACATACGTTGTCCGTTCATCGCTTACGCGGCGCTCCGTGACTAGCAGCAATTATTGCTGTTAGTTGCAATCATTTTCTAGGTTAAAAATAGAAATCTACTTGCAACTTTCAGATTCGAAGAATGACAATATAAGGTAGAGTTTTTTAAGTAGAAATGGAACACTGTCAACAGGAGACTAATTTCTGAACAATGGAAGTAAATGCGCGAGTTAACAGCTAATATGGTCTAAGCTGGAGATGCCACAGCTTTTCTACAAACTTTGAATGATGAGGTCATCAGTGTCACTTGGTGGTTGCTTCCCGTCCGTTAGACGGTCAGTTTACCGATCAATTTGTTTTGACGTTTGTACTCTATGGATGGCTATCTTTCAGCTCAGCTAAATGTAAGTATTTTATTACAAAAACAACAGCATAAAGTTCAACATGGTATCAATATACGACACTATTTTTGTACATGTTACCGTATTAATGACGTACTTGGAAATTGGCAAAAAAGATTAATTCCATGATTCGTAATGTTACTAAATTTAAATCTGAAAATTCAGTTAGAAATTCTATTGAATTAGCAAATTTTTTAAAATCTATTGATTCTAACCAAAAAATAATTTTAGTCTCTTTTGATGTCTGCAGCATGTTTTCAAACATTCCACCACATGAATGTATATTGTTTGTTAAAAATCTATTAATTAATTCTAATGTAAACAGTAACTTGTCATATGATATTTTATCTATGTTAAATTTATTTCATTCCCAAAATTCCCATTATTGTTTCTTCTTATATTTCTTCGACTCTCCATAAACTTTAATTTATTTTGTTGTTTCATGAATTTATTATGTATCAAGACACTGACAGTTTCTCTTGTTTTGTCATCCAATACAATATACAAGTTCTGGTTTATATAAAATAATTACCTATGCTTCTGACAGAAGCAATTAAAATATGCAATCTTAATTACAAGAAAATATGTACTGCAGGATACATATGTCGATGGTGATATCTTAAATAAAATTTACATCGTGTGTACATATTCAATAGAATATGTGCGTAGTTGGAAATATCACGGATAAATGATAGCCTGCGAGGGTAACGGATACGAGTACACGCGTGTGCACGCAAAAATAACACGATACATCTATATTTTCTCTCTCAACATTGCTGAAATATGCGTGTTATTTTATGAGTCAATTGAATGAGCAGCAAAAATCTAATATTGATAAATTCATGCACATAAATCAGTACAGATGTTTATGTTTGATTAAATTGACGACTGTGTGCTTTTGGAAAAATAATTTCATCATCTTAAAGTGTAATATTAAGTTAACAAACCCCTATGTAAATAGACTAAAACTCTGGCAACAGTTAAGGAAATTCAATTAAATTTTTAATAACTTTCATAAATTCGCATTGCCTTCTTTACAGCTTAGTTTGTATACATATCGCAAACTATGAGTAAATTAAATTTGAACATGCAAATTAATGTGGACACAAACTCAGTACCGAAATAAGTGTACTGCTTTATTTGTAATATTACACTAGATTACAACAATATTGAATGTTTAATTGCAAATGTACAATTGTATGACTTCTGTAAATAACGATTTTGGCTTGCTTGACATTATGTTATCTAAATATATATAAATGAATATTTATTTAAGTCTTGCATTTCACAACTTCAAGACTGAATAATAAATAGAAAATAAATATAACATACCACACATTTTCTACCATAATCATAATAAACAGTAAATTCAAAAATATAACATATGAACGACCAAAACGAAATTGTGAATCTATAAATACATGCATATTTAGATTTCTTGAAATATTTTTCAATTTAAACTATGTTTATGAAGTTCATATGAAGTTACCACAGCTGTCAGGATGTAATTTAAAAATTTAATGTAGGTACTGTATTGAAAATATATTTAAAAAAATAAAATAAACTGAAACATTATTTCAAAATAGAGTGAGATCCCATTCATGACTGGCAAATTATATTTTCCAATTAGGTTTGAAATACATACACGTAATTAATTGAGTGTTCAGTAAAATCATGTATTATTCACGTTATGAATTTAATTTAGTTTAAAATTTGTTCAATGGTACCTTGGATACGAGAAATATTGTTGATTAAGTAAAATAACTGTAAATTTCGTTGTAATAATTCGAGTTCACTTACATTTCGATATTTGCCAGTAATTCATTAACACTGTATTAACAGAGAAACACAATGATTCATTGATTAAATACTAAAGTGATTTTCGTTTATTTGATGGTGGATAAAACAAATGTAGACGCTGAATTAGTTTGTCATGATTGATTTATACTTTGTTCTGTCTTTGTGTGTGTTTCCTAAATGGTGTTTTGATGGACAATAGATTTGCAATCAATTTACGGTGATTAAACAAATAAGTAGATTGAGGTTTGTTGATAGTATCCTAACCCTTCAGCGGAACGGATTTGTCCATACGTGCTAAATTGTGCGGAAACTATGGGCACTATGTATTTGGCTCCCTTTACAGTTTTTGGCCACGATTCATCAGCAAACTTAATAGCATAATAGTAGTAGCTATTTCTAAACAACGCCGGGGGGCTCAGCCGAACAGAGTCTAATTAAATCTACTTTGTATCACTATTTGCATACAACTTTAGCCAAAGTAGCAGTTAACTGAACTAAACACACATCCCTCGGTAGCAATATACCGTCGAAACATGCGCCTCTGCACAATAAAATGATCCAACCGTCATATTTACACCACCAACCTGAACTGCTAACCTTTACACAAGACATTAATATCACTTCAGACTGCACATAATATTAAACGTAGATTAAAGCGAAAATCAGAGATGAGGAAATAGATACAACGATAAAAGATAATAATTATAATGTAAGTAAATCGTATTCCGGCTTAGAATTACAATTACATATTGTTTAATATAAAAAACAAGTATAAAGAAGCTTATGCCTGTGTATACCAATATCAATGAAGCTGAATAATATATCAAGTAAAACACTTTGCTCTGGGCTGATCTATCTGTATCCATCATTACTATCTTTTTACATTTCATTTATTTTGTAGTCTTACGTCGAAATACACTAATAATAAACTTATTTCATGATCAAATCCTCACAACAGAGACTTCTGATAACGCAAACAAGCTTTAGTCCAGCTTCCAGCATTAATGAAAGCAGGACAAACATTGCTATCGACATACAACGGACAAAAAGGTATCGATTTTCTGTTTAACAGTGCGTAGCAGTACGAGTAATTTGATCCTAGAAAAAAGTATCGGAAGTATGTCAATTTGAATGTTGACACAGAGTGACCTCTCTATTAATGCCTATTGTTCAAGTGGACTTTGGTTTAATCATCGAATGGTTTCTGGGATATTCCCCGATGAGTTCAAATGGACCGGACATATGTAGATGTGTTGACACAAGGTTCTAGGTAATCTTGTCAGGGTTGTGAGCATATTATTAATGAATAGAAGGCAAATTATTAAACATTGTCTATGAATACAATGGTTAGAAAATTATACCGCTGAGGATTAACAGATTCGTCAACCATCAGCAGTGTAGAGAGAGTAGAGGTTCGGGAAATTCCATACCAAAGGCGAATGATGCTGAATTAATGCAGCAATTGACGATGGACGGTTAGGATCAAGTGTACGGCAGATATCTGTATTTTCAGCGAATCGTGTACAATCTTGACCCGTGAATATTAATCCAGGGTACAACTGCTGGACACTGCTTTCAGATTGTACACTGCTACTAACATTGAGAGTTTGTATTTATGTTTCAACGTTAAAATCAAAGCAAAAACATGTGATTAAATGTTAAAAACTGTATGGAAAATTCAAGGCAGCATTTTCAAATGTACAGTTTAATTACGAACGACTTTTAACAAATAAAGGAAAAGCTCTAATTACCTGTGCGGCCGTAGTTTCAGGCAGTGTAATTTACAAACACGAAAGTTTTGATTAGTTTGATATTAATTATGTTTTTAATATACTAGGAAATATTGCAATATAAGTACGTACATTATTATAAAGAAAAAACTAGTTACAATATCTCTAAGTTGTAGGTAGATTTATATATCAATCATGTTTACCTGACTAGTGCATGTGCCTTGTGTTTCTGATTTATTCGTGATTTTTAATATCACTTTTTCATTATATTGGTGTTTTTAGAAGGTGCACGTTTTTCAATAAAGTGTAATACACATGCATAAGCAGACGGCTTACGGTACATCTGGTAACTTGTAGTTGCGCCTGTATCGCGACTTATTTTGCATAATCCACTTGATCATCCAACTCAATTCCGACCAGTTTATATTCAGATATGCGTTCATTTGATTTTAATCAAAATTACCACACCATTGTGTATCTGCATGGTAATGTTTACCAAATGGCATCTGTTATCTAACTGCAGCACAAAAAGAAAGCTTTTTGTGATGAATGCGGCAACTGATTGATTTGATTTAAAATTCCAATAACCGACAAAAAAATTATCTGCATATAGGTATACATATTCGTTTTATCTTGCATATATATTGCGTATATTGAATGGAAATCTATGACGGATCGAGGCTAATAGTTGAAATAACATTTAGTACCTACCTACCGTTTTAACAACAGTATCAATTAGTGTAGAACAGCTAATGTATCGAGTAATTACTTGGCGTAAGATAGGACTTATTCTATTGACGGTTCGTGCCTTTGAATCATTACCGTCGTTGTTATAACTGCACGAATCGGTCTTGTTACTTCATCAGGTCGTATAAATAGCGACTTCCATTCTCGTCACGAATTACATGGGCTTATATTGAATAATTATTTCATTTATAAATATGATATTTATAATATATGAACAAAGAGAAACACTGTGGTCATTAACGTACTGATGCCCACTGAGTTGTAGCTTTTTGCAAACAATATATTGCATAAGATGCATCATTTTAACGTAATAAATATACCTACAAAATTCATTTTCATTGCATATTTATAACAATATACATGGAAAAATAATATGTAAAAAGAAATTTCTTGTTTAAAATGATTTCAATAGAAGATACAGCTCTGCTAAAATTTTAAATTGAATTTCATTCTCTGGGATCATAAAAAGGTATTCGTGAACATGAATAAGAACTATAGATCAAGTTTTGAAATTATGTGATTGCTATGTGTAAGGTACGTACGGTTATATAAATGTTCGTCCCATGCAAATACTTTAGAAACTTCCACGTGATCAGCTTAATTCTGGGGTACTGGTATGGTCGAGTCAGCAGTTTCGAATGAGATTCGTTTGCAGTATGCTTCCCAAATGAATAGTCAGTTTTTCCTCATGTGATCGTTACAGGCGAAGCACATATTACGTATTCGAAACAAACAATTAAATAATGATGACCTTTGAACTTATTTATCGTTTCACCTAAAATGCGTTGGCACTTTGACAGTAGCTCGTCTAGATTTAAATTATAGCTATAATAATATAATATAATAATATTATATTGCTTGATTATTACGTATGAAGTGAATCGATATGTTCTGTGAATTGTCCGATAATTTTGAATGAAGGATGTAGATGAAAGTAGACCTATCGCTTGTGACAATAATTTCGGATTATCGGTTGCATACAAGTAAGAAGACCAACTGGTAGTGGTACTATGTATTATTCGTGAATTAATAATAGCACATGCATAGTAAACATGTTGGTTGATTGAATATGCAAGGTGGATAGATAATTCCATGCTAGAAATTGATATAACGTCCTGCGTTACGAATTGACATATTTCATCAATGAACCAGTAGAAAAATTCTTCTAGTCGGAATATATCACAAATTAATATTTACTTAAATACATTTTTAAATCTTAAACACTAGCTGCGCAAATAATTTGTATCAGAATAATTTAATATTGAATTTCAATACAATAACAATATATAAAAATATTTCAAATACTCTGGAAGTCGATGGTATTTTCTTTAAATAGATTCTGCTTATTCAATATATGTATATTCAGGGACCCGGAACGAAATGTTTTTTCGTTCCGGGTCCGTTTCTGTTCCTTAAACTCAATTTTGTTCCGTTCTTTTTTTGTTTCTGTTCTTTAAAAATTACGTTTTCGTTGAACGAAATAAAAATACCGGTTTTCGTTTCGTTCATGTAGGGTGATAGGGGGAAGGAACAAATACTCACTAAAGCGCATGAGATATCGCTCAAATGCGCAACCTCTCCACCAGTGTTTCTCTTTGCATACACACACAGCGGACCACAAATAGTACCTGAACATAATTAAAATTAGAAAATATAGAGTATAGTAAAATAAAATAATGAGCTCTGTAATATGCTAAGGCAAAAGTGCGAATTTTAATCAAATATAATTTAAAATATTATTTTGACAATTACACATTGATTTTTTTATTTTTGTTGAGAAATTATTACCTTGTGTACCTACTTTTATGTAAACTACTGCCAATAAAATAAGTAAATATTAAAATACGAAATAAAATAAATGTTTTTAAACGGTTTTTATAAATGTCAAATAACTATCAACTAGATATCTAACTATACTTTTATCTACTGTATCAGTCTACAAGTACGTTGGTGTGCTGTTTGGCGTGATATATAATATAATATGTGAGGAACGATATAATAACGGTTATAACTGGTTTTTAATTTTGCAAAATTTCGTTTCTGCTCAAAATCAAGATTTTTTAATTTCGTTCCGTTGTCAATTCTGTTCCTCAAAAATATTTCGTTATTTCGTTTTATCGTTTCCGTTTTCGTTTCGTTCCGGGTCCCTGGTATATATATACATATTGTGCTCAGATCACAAGTCAATATTAAATCACAGATCTTTTGGCATCGAAGATACGTGGAATTTCAGCATTGAATTCTTTTAACTTCTTCGAAATGTCACTTCACATGTATACATTTCTTTTTCAATTGTCTCTGAAGAAAGGCTTCGTGACTTTTATTTGACACAGAGTTGAACTGAACTCCGATCGTCACACAAGCGAACATTATTGGAATTTAATAATATACTTTATGTCTAATTTCAACACACAGCATGTGGCACTTACGTTCATATCGAGAACATAGACTGAGTTAAATTCAATTATAAGACCGTTGTGACAAACATGTTTATAACAGTTTGTTTCTGTCGTAATACACGATGACAAAATGAATACTAAAATAACAGCATTCATATTAGTATTTATAAATCTAGCAGTTTTAATAAAATTACGTAGTTTTTTTAGATTGAAGATTAAAATGTTTGCTTTGATAAATTCAAGTGATGAATTTTAATTAATTGCAAACAAAGCATTATCTTGTTGTACCTGTTGACATATATATATATATATATATATATATATATATATATATATATATATATATATATATATATAATAGCAATTTAATTTAATTAAATTCAAATTCAACATGCAATAAATTGGTATATGCCGTGTTATATAAAAAATATACGTGTAGTTAAATTTCATAATAATAATTATCTGTCTGTTGTATTCAATAAATGCACCTACGCATAGATTTGAAGCATAAATACCTACTGGTAATTAAAATTTAAAATAACAGTTCATAGTGGGGAGAAGTTATAGCTATTCAAGATTATCTATCAGTCATTGTCGAATGCGGTTGCGTTTCCCTGACTATAACCAACCATCTAGTTCAGAACCGCAACCATATCTCTTTCCACTGACAGATGACAGAATCCCCAGTGTATAATTTGCAGTGTAAATGGATTTATAGATTCACGGTCTTTTCGCATCGCATGCAAAAACGTTCGTCACGGTAAAAAAGCTTTCGCTATTTTCTGCAAAGTAGTGTTTTGGTCTTTGGTGACCCAGTTTTCTATATAACATACACACATACATGCATATATGTATATATATATATATATATATATATATATATATATATATATATATTCTCGTATATAGGTATTTGTTAAACCTATATTTTCCATAAAAAAATTACCGAAAGCTGTGACCAACTGATAAAACTATCTATAGGTAAGCCGATTTCTGTAGTCGGTCCAAGGTTACATGTAAGCATGAGTTACTTTTAGAGCAAATGCATCGTCGACAGAAAAGCGCATATTTGCTTTTTATTGTCAACTACCGGTAATATGGAAATGAAGTTTTTAAATATCTACCGGTAATATCTTGAAAAGACGTCTAGTTTTTAAATAATAAAATTCTATTAACATCGCTTTATGAAATGTACAATATTGATTAAATTACAGGCATGTGTTTCAAATTGCATCATTTTTAACCAAAAACTAAATGAAAATGTATGAATAAAATACGCATTGTTATTATTTAATGTAAATTTCCATACAATAAATTAAACTATTCAACACTTAACTTTAAAAAAACATATTTGCTTTTTCCTACACAACTTTATAAACGGACTGAGAGTCTATCGATAATAAATCAAGGGAAGTAATCGATTTGTGTCGAATAAAATTATGACACAAGACAGGTGATGGGTAAGGAAAATGTGCTTATTTTTTATGAGGATGCCGGCACAGCATGTGCTGGTTTGATATCACGTAAATTCAAATACTAATAAATCTCTCGCTCTAGCAAACGTTTATAAAATCCACGTAACACCACTTACGTACATTTCAGTTAATTTAAATTGAATAAATTTTGCGCATAAATATTGTCACAGGTTACATAAACAGTATCCCGATAATAAAAAATATATACCCCCACGTATATTCTGAATTTTAAACAGCAAAACACTAAAATATCAAATATTGATTATGGAAATTAGTTTAAGTAATAAAAAAACTTTACTCATATTTTTTACAGACTATTTTCCAGTCTGTTTTTATTTTCGTAATTTATCTATGTAAGTGGGTCAGTTAATAAATATAGAAAATACATGCATCAGAAGCTCATGTGATGATAAGAGCTTTATTAGAAATTTTAGCAAGACGATATAAATATTAATAAGCGTAATAATAATTCGGAATTTTTTGATTCGTAAAGGAATATTTATTCCTGTATTATAAATATACGAACGTGTTAAAGATGATGAAACAGGGCGATAATGATTTATAAATTCTATATAGATAGATAGAATACGATATTCAAGTTATCAGCTTTCTTATTAAAGCAGCCGTTAACAAGTTTGATATTTCGTAATTTCGTTATTAATGTTATGAATTTGCTACAGTAATATTTAACGACGCCTGGTGAGTAATAAATTTTCGCAAATGCTCCGTGTTGAAACTTGAAGGAAATTTCTCTGACATCATACTAATTTGTTGCATAAATATAGATGTATTAAAGTGTGTGGAAGAAAATATAGCTTTTTTGTTTGCAGCTGAATACCAGTTTTGGTAATAAACGTAACGATATAACTTATAGCCCAAACCGAACGTGATCTTTAAACGTAACCTGGTAGGCGAGTTACACCAATCACATCTCGACAAACAGTCGAGTATATACTGTTAAATAGATAGAAATAAATAGCTAAATGCTGGCCAGTAAAAGGAAATGAGCAAAGTTCGGCCCTTAACAAATAGTTAACTCCCCGGGCAGTACTTAGGAGACGATCAAGTGTTTGTAGGTCCTAGTGATTACATGTGAACTCTGAAACAATAACAGAAGCATACCTTTTTTCTAGAACGAAGGAAAGAATTGTATTTTTATCACACATTAAATCAAATATTTGTATATGCATGTATATAATATAGGAAGCTTTTATAATGAAAACGTACAATACATTTCAATGAAGCGTATAAAATGATACACAACGCCATGTACAGCATGAATATTTTAAAAATAGACAATAACCAGAATTCAATATTAAACAGTATATACTACTAACATTTACAAAATAATATATTTTGTAACGATTTTTTATTCACGATTATAAAAAGACAAGCAACCAAGAATTGTCATTGGGTTAAAATATTGAGTATTGAAAATTGTGAATCGTTTTGAATGATTCAAGCGTAATTTAGGAAATAATATAATTTAGGGATCAAATGAAAATAAAGATTCAATTCACTTTCATTGTTGTGAAAGTAAAACTGTGTAATATTCTTCAGCTATACAAATGGATTCCCTTTAATGTTCATCACAAATTGAAATAATTATTTCCGAACTTTGCGGAAATCTTGAAACAAATCTATCTCGGCAAGATGAATATAATTATGGCAAGTTGAAGGCGATCAAGTGTTGTGCGCGACAGCATGCAACCAGAGGCAAAGACTGAATGCGAATGAAGAGGAGAAGCGATAGCGAAGATGCCGGGCTCCTGGTAAACTGGCAGTAACACCACTGAACAAAGGAAGATATGTGTGTGTGTGTGTGTGTAAGAAGGGTGGTGCGACTGCACTAATGGAACCAGTTGACTACTGATTAGACGTCGTAGTTGAACCCTCCCACTCGACGTTGTCCACAATCGATTTCCGTGAATCCTTCTGTTCGAACTTGTCCGAGTACCTAGGAGTTTCGCGGTATCCCACTTCGAATTTCCGGTCTGTTAATTAGATCGGATGTTTTATACTATCGAGATAAACTGCTCTATTATCTCATATCTTCTTACATCAGTGTTGTTATTTCTTATATTATTGAACTATTGGCAGAACTTATTCAAAGTGCAATATTTATTTGCACTACCAGCATGTCTTCCATCAGGATTCCAACTAAGAACAACCCCAGTATATCAAATAAGAAGTGTCTACCTCTTGATATAATTTTATAAATTGAAGAGTATATTATAGAAGACTGAACCTTCAGCGTAATTCAAGTGGATAAGACGGTGTTTTGCCAGTAGTAATTAATTCACTTTGCACCTAATAACTGATTTAACGTATAATTACATAGGACATAAAAATTAATTTTCCATATTAATGAATTCTAACGGAAGTTACATGCTATTACCTGCCAAATACATGCATTACGGAAGTTACTTAATCCTAATTAAATATCGACCACACCTTTTAACTAAGTACTATGATAATTTAATTAATTTACGAATAACCTTTGACAATTGAATTATTCCACACCAGCGGGTCTGGTAAATATACATATAGGTGCTACAAGTCAAATATGATCACTCAACGTCAATATACGAATATTCGGTATCGATCATATATTCGTTTTGCCGCCACTCAAACAAAAATACCGAAAATATTATTTTATTATTGTGTTTTAATTGAATGCCTGGTTTTTGACCATTATATTTGAAATAAACAATCAAATCTAATGTTCATTTATTACTTGAATACGGTTGAAAAGAATACAGGTTTCTGCAATCACTTAAATCCACAGCTAGTTTTGGAATTGGTTTTAAATAATCGCAAAATTTGGAAATTTCTATGTAGAACTTTGACAATTGCGAGATGTGAGTGACTACATTTATTGTCAATGGAAAACTTGAAAACTTTCAATCTGATACCAATTGAGGACAACTAGAAAAGTTCCTAACTGCAATGACATTTCCGTTCGTGCAATATCGTCCACCTGTCACCGTAAATATACAGTTCCATATCACAAACCGAATGCATTCGATCAATAGTAATTTACAATTAAAATGTTATGCTTGTAGTTGACGATTAACCTGAAAATAAATGTATGCTATGATATTTTCACATGAAACCATTTCACAAAACGATTGTTTATACTAGTTGGTGAAATATGTAATGCAGATTTTGTAGAGAAGAAGAATAATATTTTCATACCTATAAACACAAATGGCGGACGAAAGTAAACTGTCATATGTGGAATGAAACGTAAATACACAAAAGGGCAGGTCACATATTCGGGGCTATTCTGTACACCTATCGTTAGCTATTAGCGATCGCTTATTTCTTAGCGATCGCTAGATCTGAAATGTGCGATTCTCTACGTCACTTTGTCGCTTGTTTGCCTAGCGACAGTCGCTTATTTGTTTATTTTTAAGCGACAGCTCACTGGCTGTCTTTTAAGAATTAGCGATCGTTAATGAACTGTCAAAATCAATAAAAACGAACAAATATCTATAAAAATAGTTTGAAATACAAAAGACAGATATTCAAATTTGTATTAATGCATTTATTACAGAATGTCGAAATATATATTGCACTATACTTATCTATTTTAGGTGACAATTGCAAACAACATCGCCGATTGTGAGACATAAATTTATGTTGAAAATAAATTTTTGAACAATTTAATTTCACTATTTATAAAAATCTTTTTAACTTGAACCAAATGTAGTAATGCTAGAAAAGTTACTGTAATTCCTGTTGCCATGTCTCATGTTCATTACGCTAGTTTTAAGCCAGTGATTTGTTGGTTTAAATATAATTTTTATTAAATCGATGAATGAATCTACATAAATTAGAGTCAGTGACGTTATATATTAGTAAATTAAAATAAGAAGGTGTAATGAACACTATAGTAAGTTACAAGCGATTTTTATTATCCTCTTGGACAATTGTCTTTTGAACTCTTCTGCACATACAGTAGTTTAAATGAAAGAAGTCCCATGAAGGTTATCTGTATCATATACGAATTAACGTATAGTTATATAACTATCTCTCTCATTTCAATTGTCAAACAGCACGCGCGACAAGGATGGATATAACGCGTTTGTCTTTAGAATGTCCGAACAATACTACGACAAGCAAAACAAAATGAGGCTCGTTGTACTCGATACTATTGCAATAACGTACGTTGATTTCTTATTCCCTACACTACTAGCTGTCGCATAGGCGTGTAACGTCATTTTGCTGCATTTTCTGTCAATTTGTCTTATTTACCACTAATTAACACCAGTATTATGCACCAACACAAACACAGTTATAATAAATCACTTTTATTGCAACCACTGATATTATATCATTATCTAAATCGTTGTTGTAATTCAAAATGTGAGACACAAATAATTAACGTAATGAACTGTCAAAACATCATATTTCTGTTGTTACCGGTGCTAAGCCGACTATTCACCAAAAACTTTATATCTGGTATATACTAATGCATGCATTGTTCTTCTTTTGTTTATATCTCCCCGTCATCTGCTAACCCCTCACCGTCGGAAATTACAGTATCTTATATGCCCCATTAAAAATTAGATAAACGACGCTACTGAATATGAGAAAATGGGCGTGGTTAAAATCTAAACTCGTACTGTCCTTCAATGACCTTCAAGGGACTTCTTTCATTTAAACTACTGTAAGTAAGATTCGTCACTTCGCACTGTAACACACGAAATTTTGTAGAAAAGCCTATAGGAGTTTTCAAATCAAGAATCAGATATCCTCTAAAACATCATGCTTTGCGTTAATATTCAATTAACACTGGATCAATTATACGTGTCTCACTGCATTACAATTCTATTATAACCTAAAAACATAACCAATATATATTGACATAAAAACAATTCAAATAAGTTTACTTACTCATTTCCATTATTTTCGTTAATTAATTAGTTATATAATTAATCAATTATTTATAATAGATATACTTAAAATAGTTGAATTTGTTTATTTGACATGTAAGCAAGATATCTAGCGATGCTTCGTTCATACGTATCGCGAGTACGCGTAATTTGTAAACTAGCGACAAGTCTGACGACAGGTATCAACAGAATCGCAATTTGTTTGTTGTCGCTAGAGCAATCGCTAAAATATAAGCGATCGCTTGAAATTAGCGATCGTTAGAAGTTAGCGACAGATGTACAGAATAGCCCCGATTATGCGTTTACCATTTGTCGTTTGTTTTTGTTGATCGAATCGAAATGGCGTCACTGGTAAATACACAAAAGGGCAGGTCACATATTATGCGTTTACCATTTGTCGTTTGTTTTTGTTGATCGAATCGAAATGGCGTCACTGGTTCCGGTATCGAATATCATATATGGGCGCTGTCCAGTTCCGCAATCTAGCTAATACCATGGCAAACACTACTACTAAAGTGAAGATAGCTATGATCTTGTTACGTCACTTCTACTCAAAGGCTATCACTCGAACCGATCATGTTAGTGCACGCTCCTATCGATTCCAAATACATTGTCCGCATACACGGACATATTTAAATCGAAGTGTCTTGTTCACAGCCTACGTAGAATTTATTAGTAGATATGTAAAAGCAGACAAAAAAAGTTCAGATTATTAACTGATGACGAACATGATTTTACATTAACTTCTTGACTAATAAAATTATTAGTTATTTCATTAATTTCATCAGGTGTATAAAATATTATTTACGAAACGTAATGTCATGCATAATTGAATTCAGTACTTTCTTCAGCGGAAATACGTGTGATGAGTGACACTTGTTCCAAATAGCTTCCGGCAAGCAGCGTGACCCGGTATTTATTCATATATCGGTTGTTGAAATATAAATCCTCTGTATCAGACCATTGTAAACAGACACTGCACGCTACGGTGAAATAAAACATCACATAATACACAAGGATATGTCGAGGATATATGAAAATTTCATATGTGACATTTCAAAAACAAATTCAAGTTTCAATTTAAATCCTCTCTGTGAAATTTAAAGCCTCTGTTTTTTTTTTTTGTGGCTGGGATAGTTGATGTTGCAGGGATAAAAGTTGCTCCGTATTCAAGGATGTTCTACCATAATCCTCACAAATGTCTAGCAAATTCACCCTCAAGAAGACAATTGCTGAATGTAAATTCGTGTTCTCAATCCTACGAGTTTTATGAATTTTATGCCGTGCAGGTCTGGACAGAGACTAGACCATTACCATATGAAATATGTGTGCCGTAATATTTGTCATGGAGAGTAACTATCTGAAATATACAATGTAATGCGCATGCGTTTCCAGAAATAACTTTATGGAACTCGATTTTCAACGGAATGAAATGGCAATTTGTTTTTTTTTTTATGTGGTGCGGTTGTAAAATATTTTTGAACGCATGTGTTTGGAAAATTGATGAAATAGAAATTTGGTTGTACAAGTTTTCAGACAGCTGTATATGTGACATAAAATGAGAACTTAAAAATAATTACAGCTACAAGGTAAAAATAAACCCCTACAGAGGTCGTTAAACACATCTAATTGTCTAGCAATTCTAAGTAAAATAAGAAACGCAATCAGAAATAGCTCGCAGGTACTTAAAAATAATTAGATACCGTCAAATCACATTTTATTCATAGCTGGGAGTTGATCTAAATGGCTGACAATAGTGAAAAAATATATTATGCCAGTTCTTTGACATTCTTTTATGCCGAGTATTCAATGGAAGTTCTAAATTGAAGAAAATATATTCTAGATTTTGATTTTCCTATACGACACTTTGATATTAACTCATATTTAGAATTATACAATAAAATAATCTAAATCCACTTGTATGATTTCCAAAATCAAGTATTATTCAACGCTTTACAAATTAACTGTTCTTTGAAGAATCTTTTTCTGAAAAATTAAAAGGGTTATTTATTCAAAACTTCGTAGAGTTAACTTTGCTTTTACTCCGGCTATACACTTTGATAATGTGGTTAAATTTTTAAAAAAAATTTGCACACCACCTCAATTTTCATCATTATGATGATGAAAATTGAGTTTTCCTATCTGAAAATTATACCGGCAGAGAGACACTCTCAAGTCGAATCCCGATGGACGTGCTTATCATGTGGCAATGTTAATTCTCGTAAATGTGTTTTCATTATGTGTAAATGGTGAAGTTGGCACACGACCTCAGGCAAAATAAGGTACGGAAATTGCCAATCTTCCTCCACTTTTCACAGAATAGTTACGTTTCGCTAGGATATATTTCGTTTTTATTTCTGTGTGCTTCGTTCCACACAGTTATTTCAGGCTGGCGTCAAGCATTTACATGGATGAGCGAGATGTACGTATATCAATGACACGCGTGAATTCGATGAATGCAAATACGGTTCAATTGCGAAATTTCCGCGCTGTAATACCTCAGAGATTTTCAGCGAAATTGATCAATAGGTTATAGACTCGGCACGATCAAATTATGCCGAACAGTGTACGGCGAATTCGATATGAACTTGGTTTTTAGGCATGTGATTAAACTTGCCTGAACCTCGAAATGATTGATATTTTAACGATTTTACTAACCGAGAAATATATAAAAACGGCACTTTTCTGCACTACTGAATTACACGTAGTGAAAAAATAATTATTTCCGGTCGTAGTCAATATTTGTGAAGATTTAATAGATGGTGTTTTCATGTTTGCAATATAACTAGGGGGCCTTATAACGTTTATTGGCTGGAAGGCAATACAGTGCACTGCACCATTATGTACCGACAATATTGGTTTTGTACTTGTAATTGGTTTTCTCTGTTATGCCCTGTAAATCGCGCAATAAAAGCGCCATCGCATTTTTTAACTAACTAAACAAATACTCATTACGTTTCCATGATCAAGTAAAAAAATATTGATTTTACAATTTAAGGTTAGCAGTGGACATTTTCTATCGCTATAATTGGGTATATAGCAAATGAAATATTGATCATCTGTAACACATGAACTGTGGTTTACCTGTCAAAAAGATATACTCGTAAGCGATTGACATATGTCCGAATTTTGACAGAAAATATGCCGGGAGGAATTAGTGTTTGTGACAAGATAATTAGAAATTCGCAGAGACCTATATCAAATTTCTATAACGCTAAACCAATATTGTCTCGTTCTAAGCATCTAATCAAAGGTCTATCAAACAATAATAAACTTTATGTAATTAATACCATCTCGGGTGTAGTAAGATGTGATCAGCAATTAGGTAAATAGGTTATGTAGGTGACGTGACAATTTAGAGTGACTTGTTATCTTATTTTCAGCAATTGGCAATTTCCAAGAGTCTTGAGTTGAGTTCATTTTGTTAACAGAATATTGCTCGAAAGTAATAGAGGCCACTTCTTGTAAATGATCCCGATTCCGGCAATGAAAATTAATTAAGAAGAGTATCATGAACACTTGAAGTGAAAATTACAAGAAATTAGAGTCTAAAATTGCAGGTTATTTTTATTCAATTACATCACATGACTAGAAGATTGAATAGTGAAATAATATTCTTATATAGTGACACTATTTTTGTTCCTTTACTAAGAAAAGTTTCTTACAAAATATACACACATATTGTCTGACGCGGTACATAGA
Organism: Carabus problematicus; assembly: GCA_963422195.1. Classification (NCBI taxonomy): domain Eukaryota; kingdom Metazoa; phylum Arthropoda; class Insecta; order Coleoptera; family Carabidae; genus Carabus; species Carabus problematicus. The sequence continues at coordinate 11,916,730 of OY728584.1, forward strand.
AGAATGTATAAGAATACTGATCCAGTCGTTTGGCACACAATATTGCCAAGTCCCATGTCGCAAGATTGCATTTGCCAAGATCAAGTTACAAACATAAAGTTTGAGAGTCTATTAGAATATTGGTGTTGCTATAGCTAGTTTTACACGTAACTTTTATAATCTCTTAAGTATTATGTTTATTAAAGTATTAGAGCATGTTCTGTTCTGTAAGCATCTTCTTAAATCTTCGCATAAACCGTAAAATAAGCTTTTCTGCATAATTTTAATAATATAATCTGTTTTAGAATTTAAATGGGAGTAATATAAAGTTAATATTTACGTATGAAGCTTTTGTGATATTGGCTAGAGTACTCTTCGAAGCGAAAACTTTTTTATAATTACAAAGATTTCTAATTTAACCAGACATTATTATCCTTGCAAAGAAGGAAATATTTGAAAAAATATAATTTCGCGTAAACGTGTGTTCATTTTTTTTTAATTATCTACAGCCAATGGATTGCAAGGTAATGATAGCTGAAGTAAATATTACTGTATATTTAAGGAATGTAATGATAATTTCTATACATCGTGCCACGAGTACATCGTATTGTGTACGTGACTGTGTTTACCAATGATACCACAAACCGTTAATTCGAAACAGATTCTTGAATAGTCAAACAAAGGCAAAGTTAATTAAATCTATATCAGAAGATTATGACTAAATACTGATCATGTTTTTAAAGAATTTCAATAATTTGTTAATAGATTCTGTCAGTTGAGATGAGAAGTAAATGAATACAAGAACAATATATGTATATTCTAATAGGATATACAATTTCGATGTGGTTACTATACACAGTAATATTCACAATACGTACACGTACACCAATTGAAACGTACGGTTTTGCTAATTGGGTAATTGTGTTTCATTCGGCATGCTACGTTTCTAAAGTGTAAAGTAATAGTCAATAATTATACCATGTACTTATATTCCCAAATATACTTTTGTACTCGGGCTTATTTAGTTTAGAATTACAAATAAAATCGTTTAGTTTTAATTTGATATTATATCTCGAGTGAAACTATTGTATACTAGATATTGTCGAGACACAAGTGTCTTAATTAGTTCAAGCAATGGCTATGAGTTAATTAGCAAACATTCACGTGTCCATGCGTTGATAGCGCGTGTAATGTTCGACCCGTAGTTGACTGGAACCAGCACTAGTTCTTGTAGCAGGCAATCATTAAAGGAAGGATTCACCCATAACTGGTGGAGACGAAAGGGTCCTTTAACGAATCACCGAACCGAAACCATCGGTTATTACATACTCAGGTGGCCCGATACATGGAACACTAACTTATTAGATCACTCAAGAAGCAATGGTTATTTAATTTGCATCAGTACAACTCCAATATTCAGCGCTTATGTTCCTTGTGTAACAATAACGTGCATTTCTCTGAAACGCATTAGATTTCAACACTTTCTCATGTTGTTCACACTAGCATGTGTGAAGATATATAACATTTTTTTTATTATTGGGCACTCTAGAAGTGGTCTATTTTTTGTTTCACTATCTCCTTTTCTTGATATTCTATGTAATAACTGTCCTATAACTTTAATAAATTGAAACATTATCTGTTACATGGTGAATGCTATTAGGCTCGGATCACGGAAATATCTCGTTTCACGATTCACGTCATAAGGTGTGGTAGTATTTCATGTGGATAACGCAATCTCCAGATTTTTTTTACCCGTATAAATATATTTTCGGTTGAAATGTTGAGAAGCGGTAGAAAAATTGTCACAATAAAAAAAGTATGTTATGTTGAAATGTATATTATACTGTCAAAACTTCTTGAATTTGTATGCAAGTTAGAAGTTACATCCAGTTATACAAACTGACAAGCTCTTGTACTTTCAAACTTTCTTGAACTCTAACGATAAATATTATTTTCACATTTGTTTACCTATCACAGTAGTTAAATATAATTCTATTATGTTGTTCAATAAGTTCGCACAAACCGCGAGGATTAGTTGCTTATTTTCGACTACTCTTCATTGGGTTATATTTAATGATGAACAGTTGCTCAAAAAGATCACAATAGTGGACATGAATTTTGGGAAAAATTAAAATAATGAAGAGGAATACATAATTAATAGATCGTAATTGAATATTGTTGATTAAATTAAGTGACATGCAATGTCTTATATTAGAATTTTCCCCGTCAGGTTTTTATAATGTATCCTTCCTCATTTCTAACCTGACCTATAAAATAACTAGTATTCAAAGAATGGGTTAGTCACCCATGCCTGCAGCTCATCGACGTATGTGCAAGTCTGAATATATCACAAATTATTATTTATCTAGATTCACTTTTAAAATCCTAGGTGCCTAGGTCGCAAACAAAACAACAAATTTAAAACAAGTGTGCATACATTTTCTCGTGTTGACAAAAGCAAAGCAAACTAAGCCGACTATAAATGCATTGATCTTCTTTTGTTCAATTTTTATTTAAAAAATATTTTTTTCTCCAATGGTCTTACATAATTTTTCAAAATAAAAAATATGGAAAAATATTGTTCCATTTCCTGCATATGCATGAAAATTTTGAATACAATTGAATAAAAAATAACGCCGAAAAAAAATAAAAACTGAAAAAAAATTGGAAAATATTTTTTTTCTCGAGTACGAGGGAAAATTTTCAAAAATAAAATGTTTCTTGCACAACTAGACCATAACACGTATCTGCAAAAAAAATTTCGTGAAAATCCGTTGGGTAGTTTAAGAGATCTAGGTGGAACAAAAAAATCTCGTACGAGCGAGCGAGCGAGCGAGCGGACGAGCGACATACATACGGACATATGTTGTAATAGTCATTTCGTGGTCCAGGGGGTCTGTCCGGGATTTCTGTGCAAAAATTTTTGAAATCGGAAGATGCTACAGACATCGTACCGAACACTATAGCTCTTCGACAGGAGGTCGATGAGCTAAAAAACCAAGCGTTTCGCTAACAAAGTTGCAAGAAAAAAGTTACACAAATCCAATATTTTAAAGTTAAATGATATTAGAAAAATTTCTCACTGAGTTTTGAAACTGTATTTCCATATATGTATTTGTGTTTATTATTCCATTTTTTTTTTTATTATTATTAAGATTGAATTTGCTCTTCTCATCTCGGAAAGTTAAATTTTCATTGAGTGTCTGAAACTAAAAGCTTTGTAATAGAATTATTACAACGTTAATCGTCGTGATTTTAAGTCATAAATACTTTTTTTCCGATGGTGTAGAATCTTTGCAAGATGAAATTATATTTTGGTTCTAGAGGCCATCTATTTGAAACTTACGTAACCATTAAAGTACTGTCGACTGATATGCCTGTCTTCATACGGTAATGTATTTCATAAAGTTTGTGAACACAAGTGACACTGCGTAATGTTGCGTCTCCCAGTTTGTGAAACCAAATCGGTTGAAACACGACTGCGGTGTCACAAGGTGGTTAACATGTTAAACAATAGTAAACAATTAAATTATTTCAGGACTATAAACGTGACTCACCTGTAGTTGTAAACAAATTTTGTATTCAATCAAAACGTAGAATAGAAACTTCGTTAATATCAATAGAAATTGATAAGGTTCGCGAAACCTTTTTCAATTTATAATTTACAGACGATGTTCATATTACACATCGTATTAAAAATAAATACACTTTTACCAATACAATTGTAAATTCATGAGAACACATTTGGTTAAATTCTCTGACAATTCATTTATAAGCCGATAAAAAAAAACACTTCATTAAACAATAACAAATTGATTCTTATCCTGGTGTTACTAATGCAAGTAACACTACTACCATATACTTTAGTTTATTGTATGTATATATATATTCTTCCAACATATTCTGGAATATGGCAACACAGTTAATCTGTAAAAGCCAGAAGGATACCTTAATACGTAAAAACAACTAGCAAATGAAATTTTACATCTACCGAGAAGGATTATTCAAATTTTAATCCTAAAAATGCATATTCAACGAAAACAACCGATAAGACTAATATAATTTTCACGCAATTTACCATTGAATACTTTTTGTCGGAAACAATATTCGTTGTAAAATTCCAGAAAATATAATCACAAAAAAAACTGCATCCAAATAGTATGGAAAATATTATATACAATTGGAATAAATAATTTCAGAATTTCTAGAATAATTGAGCAAATTTCGTACAAAAGTACATTACTAAAACTATTAAACGTAAATAAAAATTAATTTCATGGTACAAAATACAAATCATTCTATTTGGAATTAAATAAATAATAATTGATTAAAAACTCGTATGTTACAAGTATCATATATGTAATTCGTGATAAATAAAAAAAAATTCGAATTAAAAATGTAAAAAATTAATTAAAATTCTAAAGGGGTAAAAGTGTATTATGGAGTAATATGAGCATGGTATGAAATATGGATTGGAGTATGTAAGGGTTTTTGCGCAGTTATGTTCACAGCGTTGGATTTAATTTTGGCAGGCGTGTCAGCGCACTTATACCTTGTAAGTCACACGATCCGCACATACCTTTGCAGTAGCAACCACAAAGTGATGATCTTGTGGTCGCTCATTTCCGCCAAATGTTACCTGAGTGTCGACTAGTACTAAAACGCGCGAACATCATATACTGCTGGAACACTACAAGGCATCCATAGTTCTTCGAACGCGCCACAAGAATTCTAACGCCCGACTATAATCATAAAGATTGGAAATATACAAAATCCAATCATGTTATTGAAGTCATTACAAAAATGCAATACAGAATCACTCACGTACAGGTCGAGTCTGAATTCGCTGTACGCATTTCAATTTTTTGTTGTTGCAAAATTTAATCTAACTTGATTTCAGTCGGTTACAATATCGGAAATTTCATAAAATAGGATGAGCCAGGTATTCAATTCCCCGAAGCGAAAAAGCATTATGTTGATTAATTATCGGCGAATCAACGGGAACACATTTTCGCAAAAATACCTCTGTTGTTGATGGTAAATCTCAATACACCAGAGAATTCGACATGTTCTGCTGGTTAAGTGATAACCGCTGGTGACGCAATGAACCAATACAATACAGTGACAATCAATATAATTACGGGTTCGTTTGAAATTAATTAAGTTTTCAATATTAAACTGACATTAATCTATTCTAATTTACTCTTCATATGTTGATATTAATATACGCCGAAACTGCGTCGTGTTTTGTTGCATTGATAAATGTTGGCGGGTGATTTTGTGTTTGCTAATTTTCATTGAATTCATTCATATAATGCTCATGTACTTATTCTCATATCTTTCATTACATTTTTCAAAACATTTTCTCAGATAGCCAACTGTATGTATTACGTTTTAATTTTGTCATTCCACAAGTTAAATGGAATTTTAATATGATAAGGCTTTTCTGAACGGTGCGACCTGATATTAAAAAAAAGTAATGAAAAAGTGATGGTTAATTATTACTTACGCTAGATTGAATCATCAATTCTTCCGGTGTTCAATCAAAAGTAAATTTATAATGTCATTCACGGACGAAATTTTTATCAAATTAATAATAAATATTTTATATATCTGAATTTGTTGCACTGTATGCTTGATTAAGTATTTGATGTTGATATTTGTGTACCTCTACACATTGAAGCCATAAATAATGTGGATATGAAATAAAAGCTATAAATCAAACACCATCAGACTTGCGTTCAATATTATAGAGACGTCACATAAGACAAAATCAGGGGGCACGCGGTTTGGCGTAAATAACAAAAAAATCTAGTATTTGTACATAGATTCAAAAAAACACAGCAAAAAAATCCCTATTGTTGATATAAAAATACAAGTATCTGCACATTTCCATAGAAAATAGCATGTTGAGTTCGGTTTCCACTTTAATGATATTCGTTTTTACTGACTCGTACATGAAAGATGTTTATATTGTATGTAAACATCTTATTCTCGGATTTCTAAAAAATATGCAACGCAATAATATCCAGTTGACAGTATAAAAATGAATAGAAACTAGTCCAATAGCACTTGACGTCAATAAAGAAAATATGCAAAATTAGTAATGCTAAACTTGCATAAATCTTGTAAATAAAATCAAGAATTAAATGTTGGTATTTTGTACAAGATTCTATTGAATAACGCTGTCATAATATTGTTCTTACGAAGTTATATTGTTGTTGTCTAATTATTTGTGGTTGTTTATAAAAAGAATTTTAATTAAATATTCAAAGTCAGAATGAAATTAGATGGTTGGTTTATGTAAAATGAGCATAGTTGACGTCTAGACGCACGCAAGTTTAAACAAGTTAGTCTGTCGTGCTCCGTGATAGGATGCGGTGTATGGTATTTTATACTGTTACCGTGACATGATCATAGCAGGTAGATAACGTAAATGAAACTGAAGCTTAGTGTATATTCATCAGTAATATTGCAGTATTGCCAGGTCAACAACTATTAATTATGCGGCGTATCAAAACACCAGACGAAAATGTCACATGAGTTAACCTTTGTTGTGCCCTACAGGGAAGCAACCAATGACCTTTTTCTGAAAAATAATTCAATATATATCTAGTAACTTAGATCTGAACAAGTTGGTACTTACAAGTTCTTCTTGGACAGTGAACAATATCAATCATGAAACACTATAGTTTTATAATTATTCTTTCAATGAAAACCCCTACCGCATAATTACAAGATACATCAAATAAAAAATAGTTTACCATAGTTTACAACGAATGCTTTGAAAATGGCAGTTTAATGCTGGAAATAGACAGAGAAAATTAGCCAATCATTTATTCTCATCCGGATGTTAGCTGATTGAATATTAATGTACATGTTGAATATGTTTCATATTTTGTTGAATGATATGCATGTATTTAGCGCGTGATAGATTTGAGAGAATTATTTTCGTACTAATTATAGAACAATATAAAATGATCGTATATTTTGTAGGGACAATTGGTGAAACATGTTTAAATGGTAGCATAAAGACGATGAAATTAAAGTAAGAAAGCACCAAAGGACAATGAAAAGTTTTAATAATTTTTATTGATTATGCGCGAACAATCAACTGAAATTGTACGCTCTAAATAACAACATGAAACTTGCTGATTGCAGCATGCTGTGTTTCTGGAAAATAAAATAAAAACAATTAGATCCGAATGATACAATAAAAACTTAAAAGAAATTTCTCAAAAGAAAGAACTTGTTTTTATTAATGACATGAATATTCAGAATATGTAAATTGGTAGATTAATTTTCGCATATTTTTGTAGAATTTGGCGCCTAGTAAATTGAGAATAATGGGAACATGTAATTAGATGAAATGTGAAGAATACTTGGAACGTAACAAGTGAGGTTATAACGTACAAAATGAAAGAAGTGGTTGATGAAGTTCGCTGAAGTGTGTAGTAACTGTATGAAATAGAAACAAATGAGAATAAACGAGAGTCTACTGATTTAGTTCACTTATTTTACAGTGCATTTCGTTTCGCCGTCAAATCACAAGTTAATGGGGATTTACGACGGAATATATAATGGACTGAGTAACAAAGTCGACGTCAGTCTTTCCAATAAGAACTATACTCAGCGGGCTACTCAAATCAAAGAAGCCATTGTATCCAATCTCATTTATATTGCCCAGCGGAATATAAGCTTTTCATTTAAATCAAGCCTGGCATTACTTGAGAACAAAGCGAAAAACGGAGTGAGCGTGCGGCCGAACAAACATACGGGAACCCGAAATGGATTTTCATCGTCTCACGAGCCTAGTCCAATTGATATGCATAGATATGATTGCAGTTTGAATTTTCACAAAAATCTCAGAAGCTCTCGAATAGAAATTGGAAGTCCTTGCGTTCAGAAAGTGAAAATACTCAAACAATAGAACGAAAAAAGAATGATGCAGAGATGTCTGTTCATTTTATTGAATTATTGACAGAAAACGAAATAGCTGACACGAACTTATGTGTTATTATCGAAAAAAGGGCGAAGCCCCCTATTAAAAAGAAATTTACATTTTAATATGACATGCAAAATGTGTCGGCATTTTTAATTTTCGTAATTTAATAATATTTACTTTATAATTTTGAATAAATATTTTATGGAATACTTGTGCATGTTTCACATGGAATCATAGACTTACAATTGTAAATGTATATCTAAATATAAAACTGTCGTTTTCTCAGGCAAATATTCTAAGACATGATTAATATTTGATGAACACACTGACTGTCATATATAAATCAGTTCGTCAAATATGAATTATAAGTGCATTTTTTGATATTTAATAATTATTAATAGTATACATTTAGTGATGTTGTGTTAAAATATTCAACACTGTTTCCAACTGCTGTGGGATTGAACTGCATTCGTAATTAGCAGGTATCATATGAAGAAGATAATTTTCGCAAATTAATGCATTAGTGTTAATTTATTGACAAATGTCGTAATTGAATGCACATAAATATTTATGCATGATGTGTCACTGTGAAATCACAAGTCGGGTTATTCATTGTGAATGGTGTAACAATTAGCGCGTATTATTACTAAAAGTTTGTCAAATATTTGAAGCACCAAAACTAGAAAAATATTTTCTTTTTTTCATTTCAAAATTGTATATAGGTTTACATCAATCGTGTATGTTTTAAAACTAGATTTATATTCAAAAAGGTTATACCAGAACGCGACGATTCAATTATTCATATGCAATTTATGAATAAAAGACACTGAGTCTAAATTTATTTTTCAATTTGCTATTTATATGTACTTTCGAATTTTATTTCTATACCTATATTCATATTTTTAATGTACCTTTTGTGAAATAAAAACATAATTACAACAATATCATCAAACACTATTATAATTTTATATGATAAAAAAATGTCAAAATTGTTTATTTAAATTATGTCGATAATGTAAAAATAAATTAGTTTTTAATACATTGAATAGTTTGGATTAGATATTTACCAAATGCAAAATAAAATACTTTTATACAATAATTTACCAACTAATCTAATAAAAATTCATTACTAAATTAAATGTCAAAATATTGTTGGCGTGTCAGCGTTATCTCTGGTATTTTTTGAACGTTTTTGAGTAGATACATCCAACAGGAACATGGTATGATGTATGGTTAGTATTACGTATTTAATAACCTGACAATTCCACAACTTTGCAGTTGGAATCGATTTAACAACACCTTTCTCTTGTCACATACTTTGTGTCGGTTATTGCAAGTAAATAGCTAATGCATTGCCGCGTTCTTTGCAGCTAATTAATAAGCTACCGGAACGTTGACAGCCGCTGTAATACCTACGTAACACCAGAGCTCAGAGTAAATGCATGAAGTTCGAAGAATGTATAACATAATTAAACAATGTATCGGTGCAGATTGAATTTATGTGGAAGGCAAATATTAATTTTCTACAAAGAAAATATAATCACTTCTGGTTAGTGTAGCGATAAAATAATCGAATATAAATATTTGTTTTGCGAATACGAATTTATAAACGTTAATTATGATCAAATCTTTGCAGTGGATGTCGATGTGTTTTACTTGACATAATTTACACAGTTATATTAATAACGTTATTATTTTTTTCTCAAAATGCATTATAAGGAACGCATAACCTATATTTTTAACTGTCAGTGTATAATATGTATTTAATAAAGCAAGTCCTGTTGCATTTGCCGGTGATAAACTTCTTCAAATAAAAAAAGGTTTTTTCTTCCAGCAAACTTTATCGAGCTTTCTTGATCACGTGAAAATAACATTTGATTAAAAATTGACTTCGGATACTAAAGTTTATATAGAATTTCGAATAGTTTAGAATTTGTACTAGATTATTTTGAAATACGTACGTTTCGCGTGAATCCTATATATTAGTAACAAACATTGAATGTGACTCTGAGACAATCTATTTAGTTGAAGTTGGATTTCTGTAGAGGAAGATTTTATTGCTTGCCTTCAAAGAAAACAACTTAGAGCTGCAATTCTTTATGTTTGCTCGGCAAAAATTCGTTGACTGTGAACTATTTCAGAAGAATAAATAAGAGTAAATATCGTACAGAAACAGTCCTGAGTGCATTGTTTCCGACTACACATTCCACTGGGAAATGCACACGGAAACATGTATACCTATTTTCATTCTGAAATGATTTCATTTTAAGATGTCTACGCCAGGCTAAAAACTATTCTTTGAAACAATATAAGTTACTGGTGTATGTGGCTTATTTTCTAGATTATCTTCTGCTGCTAGAAATAAACATTACAGGTATGACAATGCATAAGACAGACATAAATTCATACATAATAAGGTACGAATAAAATCAGCTAGTCCCAGAATAAATCACAATAATAACACGCGTTGAAAGTTTTGTAAAAGTGTGATATATTTTTTTTTGAAAGTTCGCGCGCGACGTGTTGCCGATCGTAATGTAAAGAAGAATGTACGAGGCTCACATAAAGCAACGGTGGCAATGTGGGCGGAGCCAAATAGAAGAGCTATAAAATGAAATAAATACTGATCCACCCGCGAGATAAAACTCTAATTCGTTTGTGACCAAAGCACACAGTAGCCGGCCACAAGTAGTATTATCTTTTAGAAGTTTTCCAAACGTAAAAAGTCCACCGACGCAGTAATAACCATAAATCCAAATTAACGCGCTTACCGCGTCTGTTTTTGTTATTTGAGAATAAACAATCTCGGTTAACAAGAAGCCAGATCATTCTGCAGAATGTGCGAGATTTATAGCAACACGTTATGGTCTGTATAACAACACGTACCACGCACACAGGAACATTATATTGTTTTTACTAACAAAAATCACATAATACAGGACGGGTAGAATATTGTAGGTTAAACTAATGTTAAACTTACTAACCGGCGTAGTATATATAAACGTTAATCCGATTTAAATCGATGTTTTGAAACGGGAGAAGCGAATTAAAGTTTCAATAGATTGTAAATAGATGCAGACAAGACTGATACCACATTTTACGATCAATCCGATTGATGTTGGTGTTAGGACTGTTTAATAAAACTAGTGATATTAATGTTTTAATGCGATTTTCATGAGAGTTTTTGTGACTTCCAGTAATCCGATTTGAGCATGTTGATTCGGTGCTTTACGACACATATGAAAGTGTGGTTTCAAATTATGTGTGACTCTGAATGACTTGGGCTTACGGTGATATTGCATTTGACGTAAAAATACGTCATTATCGAATAATGGTAGAAAGTTATCTGACGATCGTACAATCAAATTTTCTGCAGATATTTTTATCGACGGTATGAGAATTCTCTTGAAAATTTCTCGAATATTAAAAAGGGAAATTCAATTATAGCTCGTCATTAAAAAGATCAATAGCCGCCTTTCAGTTAATTAAGAATGTCAGTGTAGATAATGTAAGGAAATAACGCACTTTACACTTTGGTATTGCACAGTGAACAAGTCTGCTAGAGTTACAGCCATTTGTATTGGGTACACTCACAGTAGACAACATTGTGTGTCATTCGCAATATGTTAGAAACCTAGGAATTTCATCAAGACTTTAACAAGACATACTGTTACAATAAATTTAAAATAAATATAATGGGATGATTGTTAATAACGTATAAATTGAAATATCTAAAGCTGAGTCTCGAATTCATTTTGTCACACATTTTTACATTACATCAGAAAATAATTTCTCTCTGTGCCGCCACAGAAACAAACAACTGCATGTCACATTCACAAAAGACTATTGATTCTGACAGGGATGCGAGGATATGTTTTTGACACCATGCTCCACTTTCATACAACAATGCCAAAGCAATTTAGCGCAGGAATTTCACAAGTCAATGTTGCATGTAACAAAACAAATAAAAATACCACCAACGTAAAAATATAAATCTCTATATAAGACTTTGTACAAAGAAACAAGATTTATATGATAAGGAACAGCCAAAGTTATGCTCTATAGGTAGATTTATGATTTATATTTGAATCGTACGCTATACAGCCCTAAGCTTTCATCTTTTAGTCAGCATATTTCCATAGGCCAATGGTCATATAAAGCTTGCCTTTAGATATAACTTGTTGGGTCTGAAAGCATCACTTAGTAGCATATTTTATATAACAGCTTCCGTCACTTGGGAGATTTTCAGAAGTACAATGACTTGATATCAAAAGAAAAAGTTAAAACTGTAAATGAATAATACTCAACTGCCTGTAAAATGGCTTGCTGCAATTATTATTGCTTTATAGTACAATATTTAATATAAATCCCTCTCATATAAACCAACACGTTGTTGACAACTGAAATTGTAGGTTATGTGTTTTGTTGTGTTTACAGTAGTGACCGACCGAACCTTCGGTTTCGTTTTCGGTTTCGGCCAGTTTCGGCCAAAAAAACTAGTTTCGGGCATAGTTTCGGTTTCGGCCAAAAAGCAGCCGAACCTTCGGCCGCACCGAAACTCAGCGTTCGTGAATTGTCGCGCTTCGTTCGGGCGAGTTCGTGTCTCGTAGTTGTCAGTATCAGTTGTCACTTGTCAGCTTAGTTCGCCGGCCGGCGCAGTTATGTCGAGTTGAGGTTATTTATGTGTTTTTTCTCGTGTATAAATGATTAGGTGAGTTTTTGTTTTTGTTTTTACTACTGAAATATTGTCATGGCATTTATTACGTATTCAATATCTTTGAATTAATTATGATGAAAATAATGTAATAATAAAAAGAGGTTATGTTTGATTCAGACATTAGTACATTACTTTACTACATTTGTTTGCAGGTAATTGTTATTGAATTACACTTTATACCTGGACCTGTATTTTTTTAACCAACCATCCAACCAATCAACTGCCTGCTGTGATTTAACTACGTGTTACTTGATTTAAACCGAAAGAAAGCGCGTATAGCTCGTGTCACCGCGATCCGTGTAGTACGGGTAAGTTATGTGCTCTATGAAGTATTATTTATTTTTATTTATTTTACACTATTTCGTTGCAGGTAAAAAATGTCACATATACAGAGAAATCCGATTTGGCAGTTTTTCGAAAAAAAGTACTACCGATTCATCTAAAGCTGTTTGCAAAATCTGTAATAAATCTTATTCATTAGGAAGTCATGAACCCAAAAAACAAACATTGCATGGAGTAAAACAACATCTATCAAAGTTTCATGACGCGGAACACAGACAGGTGTTAAAACGGCAGTCAGTAATAGACGAATTGAAAAATGAAGCTAAATTAAAGCGTACTAATTCAAAAATCTCATTGGAAGTATTGAGTACTGATCAACCGATTCTTGTTCAGTCAACGATTAAGTACTTGATTGTCGTACAAATTATTGTGATTTTTATTTTATTGAGACTGATAATTTTTTGCGAGAGTTTACTTACAATTTACAATACAATAGTAACATATTGTTTTTTGTTTATTATGTTTGTTCATGTACAGTTAATATTACATAAATAAATATCTACTTTTCTTACATACCGTAATTGTTGTTTTTTTTATTTCATTTGACACAAATGAACTATATAACATGTAAAACATACACTAGATTTCGGCATACAATTGAAATTTTAACTTTTAAACATGTCTAAATAAGTTTCGGTTTCGGTTTCGGCCGAAACTGAGACCGAGGCCGAAGTTTCGGTTACGGTTTCGGTTTCGGCTGCAAATCCTGTTTCGGTCGGACACTAGTTTACAGACGAATTATTTATTTATTATTTAGCTTCCATGTTTATAAACAACCTGACGGTAAACATACAGGTTATGTATACATAAATATTATATTCGATTTTACCTGTTGCATGTGGAAGTGCCCGAGTTTAATGTAATAATAGATTTATTAATGCTATTTTCAATCATTAATGAACATGTAGTTGATATAGACTGCACGAAGAACATACAGATTTAATAAACACATTTATCCACATGATTTTATGAATGCTAAAATTAATGCACAGCAAAATCTGTAACAAATCTATTTTAATTTGTTTACATTTACGGTGCCGACTGATGTAGGAAACATTGAAGATAACTTAGTCTGCAGTTTTATGTAACTCGTTTAATAAACAGCAATCGCTTGCATATGCTTGTCATCCTAACCTAAAATATCAGTACGCATCTGGGAAAAACATTACGTCGTACAGTTCACATTGCAACTGTCATAAATCTGATTCGTACGCGCGACAATTTATAAATACTTGTAGCTTTACTGCAACATTAAATTCTATCATGCGATATAAAATTGATATGAAACAGGCCGCCTTGCAGCAAACAAGATTATGTGTGATTCTGACATAATTAACAATGTTTGTAAGCAAATTGGATGAGTTATACAACTATATACACATGACCTGGATCATTTTCAGAATGGAGTTCATTTCGAACAAGTAAAACTAAATGAATTTATACCGTTGTATAGTAGTGCTATAGCATGCGGGTGTTATTATTAATTAGAATATTTCTGTATACATTTGCGTGGTACTGTCAATATGCTTTCTGTAATATTAAAAAAAACAGTTTCAAATATACATTTCAATGCAGAATAAATAAAAATATTCCAAGTAATAATCTACATAGAGCATATATTTTTATAATTATCAGATATTTGCTACAAAAAATATATTAAAAAAATTCACTTTGTCATTTTTCCGGAATTTCAATTTTATAAAGTAACTTTGTAATAATATGCGGATGACAGTTTTGATACTTACGTTAAAATATGAAACACAAGCTTTTAGATTTTGTGCCACAAACGACAAGATAAAATGTCGGGTTTCAAAGGCAGTAATTTCATATTGCTATCGGCTACAATAAGTGAGGTTTATGTAAAATAATTTTTTTACATTATGTAGTTGGATTGTCGTTTAAATAAACAAACTGAATACACTACTTTCTTAAACCGGAGAATCCATTTCAAATATTACGAAAGTCGAATAAAATATTAATATATAATAAATATAAAATCTTTTTATATATCAATTAACATACTTATTTTCAAAATATTTCAGTGATAAATAACTTATAAATTATGAAAAAGTATGATTGGGAATTGTAAGTACAACAGTGGCCCAAACAAATGATGTGACTGACAGATCTACACATCTGACAAAATCCATTCTCGACCGTTATTTCGCCGCAGGCCGTCTAGGGATATAGCACTAGTAAAACAATCATTTTGGAACGGAAGCTTTGTATGGTCTAAGCTATTCCCTTTTTCTTCTGCAAATACCGAATGTCGAGACCAACCAAAATAAGTACATACTTCACGTCAGTACGGTTTTCTCAGTAGATTCCTATACATACATACGGTTCTTTGACAAGAACCGTGTTTTGAACGTTAAGCCAATAAAGGATCAATAAGAAACGTTACGGATGCCTTAAGTTTTGCGAAGAGAAATTTAAAATTCCAAAGACTACGTGAAGTGAAATATTGGCATTTGAAGATTAAAAGTTTTTGTGGAGACTTTCAGTAAATATTATTGACACTACTGATGTTTTTAACATTGCATTGGCAACAACTATTTTCATATTCAATACTAACTTTGCGCATGTAGGTATTTTATTCCGAACAGTTGTAGAACAATCTCTGGCATGTGATAATTTTATTTCCAAAGTTTATACGTGTCATTCGTAGGCGGTCAGACACTATAAAGCCAACAAAACAATTTCGAGAATGCTCTCTTCACATCAAACCCCTGTGGAATCTAAGAACAACTACAGATCCACAACTGGGATTCGGTGTAGAATTAATTGAAACCATTTATGAGAACAATACGGTATTGTTTTCTCTGTACGTAAAATTCGCGAAATGATTTCCTCCAGTTGGGAATTTTTGAGAGGGGTCAAACAACATATTGAATACTTCATAATGTAGTTAATTTGTGCCAAATTCTAGTTGGAAATGAAATTACAAACTACGAAAAATGTTCTAAAATAAAGTCCTTGGTATTGTATATTTAATTTCTGTGTTTTTTTTTTATCCATATATCCATTGATAAAGAAATAGAATTACGTTCTAAAAATACAATCGTAACCAAAATATTTACACAATGTCAAGTTAAATGCTGATACAATATTGTTGAATGTTATTAAATGAAACTTTCGCTGCGGATCTGATGTAATTGTATTGGCATAAATATAACGATAGATTAAATATTTGTCATTAGGGCACGGACAAACGGAAGCCACATGTGTGACATGGTGAACCACAATTCAGTGAGTAACGTTGCCGCACATTTCAATCTGCGAAGTGCTGTAGCCGAATGTTTTTATTCATGTCATAGTCGACGTCGCCTGCGTTGTCGTAGGTGGAGGAACATTACCTTACGACATACGGCCGGAGTTCCAGGGGCACGTGTCTACCAAGAGGGAGGGACTCTCAGTTCCATGTAAAATAAACCAAAGTGTAAAACGCTGTATCCGAAATTTGTTGATTAGATTTCAAACCGGGAGAAAGGTAATGTTTTATATTGTAAACAAATAATTTGTATACATGAAAAGGTACAAACGGAAACCGGTCTCTAAACTCATAATTGTACCTTGAAAGGCAACCGGGGGACACATTATATAGATAGAAAGTTAATTATGTTCAACATAAATGTTTTCATTAACAATGATATTGGTAAAAGCTGCTTTCAATTTCAGTAAAAATCGGATTAGTTTACTACGTTCGTAATATATTTTTATGTAATATGCCGTATTCGTGTTCTCTTACAGTCGAACAATAAATTAAGTTCTAAGACCGATCTCTTTTTTTGCAGTGCCCGGAATTGAGTAGGCTGCTCCTGAACCGAACCGGAATAAATCTCGGTTCGAAAGCCGTGAGATATGACTGCGATACAAATGAAACCATCCTGAGATACATACATCACAAATTATGTATCTTCTTCCATAACTGTTCAAGACAAACTTATTATTTTATTATGTTAAACATTTATAGAAACATAATATAGGAGTTATTCTCGTCTCAGGAAATATGCAATTTATTCGTAAGAAAATACAGACGTAATTAAATTAACAGGAATACATTTTCCAAATTTAATAAAAATTCTTTCAGTAATAGTAACATATGAAGTAAAAGAGATTAATTAATGCCATATAAAAATAGATCTTTTGTTAGTAATTTTGTGATATATAACAATTATTTTTTCACTAATATTTTATGTTTGCGTGTCTGTAAAAATCTTTTGTTTTCTTGTGTATGTTTCTGTAATGTTTTAAATGACAATGACAAAAAATTTTCAATATTTAATCCAGTATTATCTTAAATATTTCACTGGTCAACCAAACATGTAATCTATAATCTCGATATACGAATATTATCAACGGCTTATTATATATCTATTGTAAATGGTGTCGGATGGATACCGTTTCAACAATATGAAAAATTAAATATTTAACAGCACGCATACGATACAATATCATCCTCTTTTCGAAATACATAAATGAAATAACGGCTGTTCAGTTTCACAACACAGGAAATCCATCATTCTACTGTCTGATGTATTTATATTAGTGTCGGTAATCTTGTATAATAATAAAAGAAAACATCAGGCGAAAAAAGAATTGACGAAGGTAACAAAGATGAATTTCAAAGGAGGTTTTTGTTACCGACAATAATAATTATGGTTTTAGAAATTAATTTGATGAAAATGTTATGTTATAATTAAATTATATTTAATAATTACTATTTTCGTTTTACTTGTGTAAAATTACTTAATTATTTTTCGTTGTACCTATCCATGTTCTTGATGATTTATTGCTGATGAGGTTATTAATTCCGTCAAGTTTATATTACGTAACACAAGATTGATGGAAAATACAAAAAAAGTATTTTACGGAGCACATAGAATTAAGAGAGCGCAATGCGTTTGAGTAAGTTCGTTGTTTGCATTAATGTTTTTATTAACATTTTTATTATTCCCGTTTCTAAGAGATAATGTGTATATACCCCGGAGTCCAAATAAAAAAAACCTGAAGACAAATGGCTACTTGCAGCAGAATTTTCGTAATTAGCTATGCATTTGAAATAAGCGTAGAAAAACTTTCGTTTAATTTAAAAGATCCCGTTTCTAGTGTACAACAGATTACACAAATACAAACTGAATTTTATCGTAACAAAATGAAAATAATGATGTATATAAAATACTTACTGAAACCAATTATATTGCAGTGCAATGGGCCAAGCTAATTTTTAAAACAAATCCAATTAAAGTCTGATATATTTTATGAGCTTTGGGGAGGACACATAATCGTGGAAAAAGTCCTAATTTGTAACTTGTTTTTTTTTTTTTTTCATATGATAAACAAAATGTATTTAATTCGTGGAGCAAGCAAACAAATTGCTAAAATCCTATAAAACAGATTCAGCATCAAAAGGAAACGAACAGTAATTTGATCAACATTTTTGTATTTATTCCGTATTTTGTCCTAACGAAGTTTATCTTTGATTTTTTATTGACACTTCGACCAAAATGTTCATGATTTGGAAACAAATTCTGAAAATTTAATTTGAGGCATACACAGATGACAAGTTTAAGGCGATTTACCAAAAAAGTGTAGTCCGTCCACGTGGAATTTCCGTGATTAATTGTCAAAGGATGTCTGTTACCTGACGCATTGGTTTTGCGTTTGTACAATCAATCCGCTTTAACTGATATTTGTGTAGAATTGTGTTCAACAACATGGAACTTTAAACCTATTCGTTGCAACATAAAAATCACGTTAAAGGACAATTTAAAACAGCATTTGGAACAAATTGCAAAACCATAAAATGCAGAGATTATTTATGTCGCAATTAGAGACTTTTATGCACAACAAATGTAGTTTTATTTTTAAACGAACCTTTCGAAACAAAATAATATAAATTAAAATATATTTGTATGCAAGGTTGGTTAACAAACTGGGCTATTAAAAATGAAACATTTTCAATCATAAAGAAAACTTTAGATTTGGAAAATCACCGGAAGCCTGTATATCTAGTAAATTAATAATTTTTAATTAACATTGACTGAATTGTAAATTGAAGTTCAGAGGTACTTGGGTTTGAAATTCATAGCTAAATATATATTTATAGTATGATTATAAATGCACAAATTCTCAAGTGGGCGAATAGCGACTGCATGTTGAAAACTTCGTATTGCGAAATGGTTGTGCCATTACATATCTAATCTATAATACAAACATATAATATGTATAATATGTATATGCGCGACCTGCAGAGAATTGTCATACATGCATCTACTTATCTATTTAATAAATTCATACCATAATCTTATTAAAATAATCGTTCTAAAAAGAACACAGATCATATGCATATACATTTCATGATTGATGATTTAGAATATAGGAAACCGACCATACCAAAAACGGCATAGAATTTCAATTACGTTTTATTTTAATGCACTTAAATCAGTAATCGAAAATGCATTCGTGTATTTATTTAATTTAATTCTGTTTTGCTACATACCAGTTAAAATACAGAGATTTTTTTGGTTGCATTTCAATGAACAATTTCATTTGAATATTTATTTGTATTTTGTGTGTGTGTGTGTTAAAGATAATGTAAACGAATTACAAAACTTTGCTTAATCCTTGCTATTCTACAAATAAATCATGGGTATAATCTTAACGACGAGACACAGAGATATTTGCAGGGAAAAACGGATACAAGATCCGTGAATTCGCTTGATTTATATGTCGTCGATGAGACGCGGGCGAGCTTTCGCTAGAAATTCAACCGTCGATTAAGGGTTTCATCAAATAAAACGCAAGATACATAAAATGTCTCGAGTAAGCTCGTTTTGTGTAGCAAAAATACATTATTATTAAAGAAAATTGAAAATATCTTGTTCTATACCAGAAAACTTGTATTCACTTTATGAACAAAGCTTATAATATATGAATCATTGATCATTCATAAAGTTTTGTATTCTAAACAATAGATTATGAAAAAGTGTTGTTAACTTTTGCGTGCGGTTTCATACATTTTGATGTATTATGAATATGTAGTTAATTTTAAGTTCAACTTCAACATGAATAACTAAAATTCACTTTTGTTATTAAATATTAATTTTTATCAAATTGTATATATGGCGAATACTGAAAACAAAATAAAATTTAATAGTGCATTAATAATAATTAATTTATTGGGAAATATATCCTCCAATTGACAAATTGTTGAAAAGTTTTCATAACTTTGAGATTTGTTGTACCAATTATTGAGTTTATGTTTAAGAAATAAGTTGCATGTAAACCGCTGTGTTTATTTTATAATAATCTGTTTGTAAAAAATAAACTTACCTATGCAGAGTGCAGTGAAATTGTTGAAAAGTTTCCGAACTTTTCGCGCTGTTTATACATACAGCTACTAGGGGAGATACCAACGACACAACAATGATGGACACATCTGTCTGTTTGAGTGATTACCGAGAAGAACACGCTTGCATGTCACTTGGTACATATAAGTACGACCGTACTGAGTGAAGTTACGATTCGGGACACTGTTTGGGTCGGTGTTTGTGCGCTTCCATCGCGCGAAGCGGATAGCCCACAACTGACGCCCACGACGTCAGCGCAGCGTCGTGCATTCGTCTTTTGCGTCGCTACCACCACCGCCAACCTGACCATAACTTATACTTCACACTATCCATGTGTGTTTGCAGAGGGTTTAATATGAAAAGTCATTTTGTAAAAATGTGTAACATTTCCCGCTACCCACAGTACCTGGCAGAGTCACTTAGCCTCCGCGCTTTTCATATTAAAAATTTAGTCGTGCAATTTCGTGGCAAGATCTGCTGTTTGTTAGATAATTGCCTAATTCATAAATTAACAACGGCATATGAAATTATATTTGCTCGGTCTTTGTATTGTTGTGTCAAATGTATGTAGACCATTCTTGACCTTGTGCTTCTGTTTCTGTAAGATGTATTACTTACATCAGTAACCAATAAATGTTACCAATATTTGCATCAGTTTTATTATGCAGTGGAAGTAGTGCTATGCAAACTGACGTTACAAATATAGAAGAAGAATTTATTGATGACAATAACCGCCAAGTTTAGATTTGTACGAAGGTCAGTCATAGGATGATACTGATTTTACATTATTACGTCACGTATTACATTTTCAAATTCTAAATAAAAGCGCTCCTTGCATCTTAAGTTTGCTAAAAAATAATAAACAAATGAAGCAAGTACAGTAGATATCGTTTATAACGACGTTGAAGGGACCAACGAAATTCGATCGCTTAACAGTAGGTCGCTATATTCAAACAACATAAATACCGACATATGTTAAAAAATACATTATATATATGCTAGAAAAGAGTACATTTACATGAGTGCAAGAAGCTTAAGCACCAGATGATGTTAATCTATAAGTAGTTTTTGCTAATATTCATTACCAATTTATTACAATAAAAAAAATATATGTCGATAGATATGAGGTAGAAAAATTGTAGTTTTTATTCGACTACACACTGACATATCAATTTTCATATTAACCCACACAAATAAAATGTATATAACATGTAATTGGTCTTGTTTTTATATCGAAGTGGTCAAGTTTCATGATCTAGAAAAATAAATCTTGGCAAATCCGAAAGTATCACAATTTCATTTGATGGACGCCGAATAATTTACAACATTATATCCTAAGGTTTAACTGATAATGATAATTTATACAGAAATTTAAAAAACTTGAATAAAAAAATGTACAAGGCACTCATTTAAATTGATCATTTATCAACTGTATACCTTTAAAATCAAACTGTATTCCATTTGGAAGAAAGCAATATTATCTGCTTAGTTAAATAAAAAATGCAAGCGAATGTGGTACTGTCATTTTCATGCAGGTAAATTGCGATACGTATATTCTACGAAAGTATTTCTGTATCTAGTACCAGAGTTTACGACATGCTTCATGCAAATACAGAAGTTCACACTTGAGTGATATAAAAGAGAGTATAAACCTGAAAACCATTTTCAAACATCTGCAATTTCATTAAACGTCAGCCACTTTCATCATTGTCATTCAACGGAACTATTCTGCTGTTCTATTCAGATAGCAATCGTAAATACTGTCGAGCAAAAAGGTTTAAAAATTCAGTTTATTGAAATTTACATGAAAATATCGTGGCAGGTCTGAAGAATCCGTAACTCACAGATATTTAATTAGAGCTGCAGACTCGTGACATACCGATGTGTATGTTGTGTCTCGAATGGACCAGCCCCAGTCTGGTCCACAGCAAACAGGTATCAGCTAGTCGGCCAGTTGCACAACAGAGCCATTATAAACAGAAGGTCAGACCAATGCACGTTATTCATAACGAATGTTAGCGATGCTCCAAGATCAAGAATTTATTGGTGGGTGACAAGCAGACCAAGAAATATTTCAATAATCGTAGCAAAAGAGTGGATAAGATGTTGAACTCTACAATGGTATGCTCATTTTCGCACAACTCCGTAGTAAACGAAATGCTATTTATGAAAGAAACCATTGCCAGACGACATTCAAATTATCTGAACAATTTCACAAATGTGTCTGTAGACAAAAAATAAATATTCACATTTTTTCAAATGTAATATTCAACGATTTTCATTTCAGTTGGTGCTTTGTACGTGACAAATAATTTGGAAGATATTTAAAAAGACAAAAATAAACAAAATAGTGTAAGAAGCAGAACTAATACCACTGAAACCCAATCATTATTATTCGATTATATTTGAATTCAGAAATTATATAGAATTAAAAAAAAAATGCACAAGCAAAGGAACAATAAATATTTATCTTTTACAGTCCTACCTGAATTTCGGTGGCGTTACTATTCATTGCAACAGAGCAACACTCGTTTTTTATTGAATTATGTAAATATATACACGTATTCAGAAGTTAATTTGCTTTCAACTGTACACTTGAAGAAACACAACAACACTACACCATCGCAATCGAGTTACTGACCTTCTCAAAGGCAAAAAGTGTTATATAAGGGACAAATTTAATTCGTAATCTTTTCATTATTATTGTTATACTAATTTGTAACAACGCTTATGTCACTGTCAGTAACAATTTAATCGTAACAAGTTTTCATCTATATTAAGGTATATTTTATTGATACTTTTCAAATACATGAATGGCATAAATACATTATTGAAAATGGGCGTTGAAGTTATAAGTAAAGGCCCTTGCACAATCAAAAAAATAAGAAATAAGAAATAGGAATAAGAAATAAGAAATAGGAATAAGAAATAAGTGCAATGCACAATGACTCGATAGGAATAAGAATCGGCCAATCAGAGTGCTAGAATATATTTGACAGTTTCGGAAGCATAACCTGAAATATTAATAGTAAACGTCAAAATAAGTAAGTGTATAATTATTGTTTACTTGACAATACGTATTCAACTGCATAATTATGCGATTCCATTTTCTCAAATATTCTGCTAAACTATTGTGAACTAGGGTTACGAACTGTCAAGAAACGCGGGAATTCCAGGAACGCTGTGATTGGTTGGGAATAAGAAATAAGTATAAGATTTCCAACGCGTCGGAAATCTTATTTTTATTTCTTATTCCTTATTTCTTATTTCTCCGTTGTGCATTGATATACGCGTTTATATGTGTTGGATTCTTATTCTTATTTCTTATTTCTTATTCCTATTTCTTATTTCTTATTTTTTTGATTGTGCAAGGGCCTTAACTTGATACTATTACTAATATTGTATTGATTTCATTATGCTAAATATAAATATCGATAGTATACACTGTAATTATTACATTTTGTTAATTTTTAGAATAATTCTTTGTGCTGCTATTAGAAAAAAATTAATAATCTGATATGTAACAGTTTCTTTAAATTAATTATATAGTTTTTATTACAATACACAACTTTTAAGTCGGAAAGTATACAATTAGATTAGTTTTATAATTGTAATTATCATTAAATGGCATGTGTATATTCATTGTTGATAATAATAAATCATATTACTTGCCAAACTTTCGCAAAAGTATATTGATGGCATGTGTATTTGCATTGTTGATAATAATAAATCATATTACTTGCCAAACTTTCGCAAAAGTATATTGATCGCGAGACCAGAAGAAGCTACGAACTCGGACTAAATGACAACGAAGTATGTGCTGCCATCTGTGGTAAATACTTCGTATTACGTGACATTCTATAATTCCACATAGTAGATGTATATCGAAACATTAGCGATATTCTTTCCAGTATGTTCAGATAAAATATATTCAATAGCAATTTTAAAGTTTTATGTTTTTATTTCAATCTTTTAATAATTACCAATTCTCCTTTTATATAGTATTGTATTGGGTTCTAGTAAGCCAAAATGTTCAATTCGAAATTAAAACAAGTACAATTAATGGTCGATCATTTAGTTTTAAAATTTACCCAGGGATAAATATAAAACGCACAGTAGATGTAATAAGTGATAAATTAAATTATATTTGATCTATTCTAAGCATTTTACACAACGTTCACAAATACACAATACACACAGATAAAGTTTTCACACATTTAATAAAAAATACAAAATTATTTTATTCTACGGTATGGTATGGCACACATATAAAATGAAAATCACAAGAAGAAAAATATTTACAAATGTTTATATTCTTTTATATATAAACGGCCATGATTATAAGAAGCTTACATGTTGAATTAAACGATAAAACCAACCTAGAAATTACACTGACACGGTTGAGGTTACGTCATGTTATCAATTAATTATTACATCAATTCATATATAGCAATACACATTGTTTGTCGGAGACTGCAACGAAAATATGGCAGTGAATTGTCACGTGAAGTGCAAAACATAATGTCTGTTCTGTTCTGTTTACAACAAATTCCTGCCAAATTTGTAGTGAAGTTGGATAATGAATTTCTACGGGAAATCAGTAATTGAAGGTTTTTAAAAGAGATAGTAATAGTAACCAAGAACCCATGTGTCATTTTGGAGATAAAAACTATCATACTCTTCATCGCCATCTTAGATTTCTTCTTCTTCGCTTCCATACGGTTCTACAGCCTCGTAGGCGATACTGAAACCTTTACCAGAGATCGTGTCGTCTGACCGGAAACGGATGAGTAGTGCTTCATTCATCGATATGATGTCTGACGGTTTCTGGAAAATATATTTTAATTGGAGTACATTATTTAGTGCGTTGGTGAATGTACAGCAATATTCTAACCAATTAAATTATAACTTACGGTAGATCCACAATAACGACCATACGATGGTCCACTTGCATCCAGTCCACTAAATATTTCCACGTAATCATAACCGCAATCAGTTTCGTCTTCCAGCTCGAACGACACGAACATAATGCGAACATTATAACCAGGCAGCGCTTCAACTGTCCAATCACAGTCCGCCCGGTTGTCATAGCTGGCGCTGCCGAACTTAGAATGTGAATAAAAGTGTTTCCTATCGAATGTCGCCTGAAGATGACCACCGCACGCTGTAGAATGGAATGCCACGAATCCTTTCCTCTGAACCGAAGCATCTGATTTGAAAACCATAAACATTTGATTGCCGGTGGCTGCAATCGGATGTGGTTTCTTGGAACCACAGAATCGTCCTAGAGTGTGTGAGTCGGGCGAGTCGCCGTCGTATATGACAATGTGATCGTACGAACATTCTTGGTGCGGTTCCATTTCGAACTCGGTGAACGAGAGTTTAATTCTGTGGCCCGGCGTAGTGGTGAAGTGCCACACGCAATCTTTACGACTAGGATAATAGTCCGGGTAGTTGGGACTCTTGATCTCGCCGTACGGCGCGGTAATTTCATATTTGCATCCACCCTCTTTGCAGTCACGTTGGTTTTCATGCAGCATGAAACCGTTGTGACAAGAACACACATACGAACCTAGCGTGTTATGGCATTCATGCTGACAACCACCATTCTCGATGGCACATTCGTCCTTGTCTGTAATTAATAGTGCAGTTTGTATTATTCGCTCGTTAAATATACGATTCACAAGTAGTGAATGTACAAACCAGTTAGGAAGACAGCCGCAAAACCCGACTTCTGCACGCTGTTATCGGAGGTGAAGATGATACGTAGCGCGTTTCCCTCGGAGGTGATGAGTGCTGGCAGACGTGTACCGCAGTACGTTCCGATTCTGTTGAGTTTGTCATCGCCCATCTTGCTGTGCACCTCGACCCTGTCATACTCACACTGTTGCTGGTGTATATTGTTGCCCTCCAGGTCGAAGTGCGTGAAATTCAGTGTGATCCGGTACTTGGGCAGCGCTATGATTTCCCACACGCAGTTCTTGTTGGAAGGGTACGTCTCTGGAAACGAGGGCGATGTGATTGTACCGTTCGGTGAATCAAACACACCACCACAGGCATCTGAAAACAATGCTAATAAGTTAATGTATGCACATATATTAACAATATACGTAGCCATATAATTACATACACACTACGCGTACATGTTCTGCTGCAGCATATCTAAATGAGATTCCACTTAAGTCGTTGTTGCTGTTAAAATTTAACATGCAAATTCTGTGGATTGAATTGTAAATATAATCCGGGCTTCCAGGCAACGTATTACGTTTCCGAAAAGTAAAAAATAAACCTGAGAATGTGATGTGACAGTACCTTCGCAATTCTTCCCGTCCGAGTGTAGTTCGTATCCGATTCTGCAGGCACATTCATATCCGCCCAGTGTGTTAATGCAATCCTGGGCGCATCCGTGATCTATGAGTGCGCACTCATCGTATTCCTTCATAAATGTGGCGGAAAATCCGGCCTTTTGCACCGAGCCATCGGAGACGAACTTGACCAGTAAATGATTGGACGAGGATCTTATGTCGGGCGGCACTTTATACCCGCAAAACACTCCGATTAACGGGCTGTCCAACGTCTTGCCGTCACGCACTTCTACATAGTCGTACACGCAAGTCTCGTGGTTCTCGATCTCGAACGACTGGAATTTTAATGCTACTTGATAGTCCACTGAAACCGACAGTCTCCATATGCATTCCTTGTTTGGCTGATAGTCCTCGGGATAATTCGGTGATTCAAGATGGCCATTGGCGTCCAGTTCTAGATTCCCTCCGCACACAGCTAACGAAACAAACCAAAAAAAGATTAAAATGGATTATATTTTTTCACATACAATGGATAATTGGCTGATCATAAAAATACGTTCTTTTACCTTCATAATTTGCTACAAATCCACGATGACCTTTGGGATTAGAAGAGATATAAGTAACCAGCATACGACTCCCCGTAGACACAATTAAATCGTGTATCTTCCCAGAACCACAGAATTTCCCCAGAAGGGGCGATTTATGCCAGTAGCCGTCACGGATTTCCAAAAAGTCCGTACGACATTCCTGTGACTTGACGATGTCCAGTTCTGTAATATTTAAAATGATACGTTCGCCGTGTGTGGCTGTGATTCTCCATTCACATTTCTCTCCGTCTTCAGGCGGATTTTGACTTAAATATGACGGCGAAGAAAATGTAGCGAAATTGGATTGAAACGTGCGTCCACATTCTAACAAAAACAAACTTGATTATTTCAACATCATCATTATGTAAACTGTATTAATAGAACTACAGTTCGGTAATAGATTCTCGATAATCATAAATATATCCTTTACATCACAACCAATATCAATATAAGAGGGCTGGTTAGATAACTTACTATAGCATTTGTAGAGCAAATTTGTTTGCGAAATATCGCCCTCGCTCAACTTAATACGCTGCCCAATCTCTGGTCGTTTCTTGCCCAGTCCCACGTTGGGCTGAATGGTATCCAGATAGGTGCCTTTCGAAAATGTATTTCGAGCATAATGCATGATGGAATCGTAATCGTATTGTAAACCCAACGAATTTACTTCTTCCTCTGTGAGTTTATTGAAGTTGTACTCTTGGCCTAATAAACGGAGCTATATTTAGCAAGCAGTCACGGAATATGTAACAGTAAATGACTAAAATATTTCATAAATGAAGAAGAGGATCGGGACGACGTGCTGGACAGCACATCCACTAAAGGGTTATTAGGCTAAACGTGTTTAGTACTCACATTGGGAGATTAGGTATGTGCGTGTGTGAGTGTGGGTGCCCTAGTTATGATATATAGTCACTTCACATGTGGATAAACTTTCATCATTAACGTGCGACATTATCGGACATTTACCGTTGTGATAATGAACAAGCGATTTCTTACGGCGCACTTACCATTCATAATGTTCTCTTTGACAATGATAACATGGCGATCCCTGTCGGGACGGGTGTGTTCATGCCAGAAGCCCACTACGTGACCAAGTTCGTGTACAACTATTCCAAACTTATCGCAGTTTTTCCCGATGCTTATAGCCTGCGGTCCATTACCTCTTTTGCCAACAAAAGAGCAGCATCTAAAACAAACATTTTTACGTAAATCGATACGGCAAACATACCTTCGCTGCGAACTTTTTGAACTATGTTGTCATCCATACATACAAACATTGTAGCTGTGATTTTTCAGCAATATGTACACTGATACTTGCTCGGATAATAGGATGTGTCACATTAGAACTTACCCGCATGGTCGTTCGGTGAAAACAATAAAGTTAGGATGTTCCAACGGTGACCGCTCTACGAACTTGACACAGGTGAAATTCTCCCAGTGACGCATCGCCTGCTTGAACAGAGCCTTGTGGGCTCCACTGAAATTACCGTCAATTTCATACGGAATCACACCGTAGTCCCATACACGTTCTTTGCGTGCTGTCGCGGCACGCGTCACTCTACGATGAATTTCATCCTTGTGCTCATCATTGTATTCGACTGGTACACTGTCGTGCTGTACAACGGCTTTTGTTTTTTGTTTCTTTGCTAATCTACCGGTATTTTCGAATATCGGTTCGAACTCGTGAACTGGAATTTCCAACTGTTCAATTCTGTCGTTTGTAAAATTCCTCGATTCAGTTGAAGTGTCATTGTGTTCGGTGGTAGTATTTAATGTTACGTTTGAATTCAGTTTCGCACTGGAATACAATTGCAGGTATTACAATTACACAGGAATCGGTGTTTGACGAAGCTCTTACCTGTCATTACCTCTTCGTTTCTGGTGTTTCCTGCGGTGTCGTTTCTTTCCAGCTAGCGTTTTATTTTTACCATTTTTCGTATCCTCGGAACTTCTTCTGCTGTGTCTGAATTTAACAGACTGTGTAGTTATGTCTGCTGCATTTAGATCCACCTCGTGTCTTGCCGTTTCGTATATTTCTCGATTGTTACTCTGTGTTTTCACAAGTCTCTCTTGTACATTGTCCCGGATTCTCTTGTCTTGTTCTTGTACTTTATACTTGTTTAAATCACCGTTGAGCATCTGATTTTTTTTACCCGTCTCGTCAATAACACCGTCGTTATCAATGGGGTCATTGTAATTTCTTTGCGTCACAAATATTGACGGCTGCTTTGTTTTCGTTCTGATGTACTCAGTTAAACCTTCCTCTTCGATCTGTAGACCTTCTAAAACCTCTTGTTTATATTTTTCCACTTCTCGCTGTAAAGTTGACTCTTCTTTAAGTAATTCTCGTTCGTATTCGACATTGGGCAGGGCAATATCTCCCATAAAACCACCTGGAACAATATTATCTTTTTAATTAAGTTCACTTTTATTTGATATTTAAAAAAATAAAATGAAATAAATTTGTGTAATGTCCGGGTCAACTGCTGAACTTAATGAGACAAAGTCTCTAGCTGCAGAGACAAAAAATGATTTAGTAAAGTTTATACTGGTTTTTAGCACCCTTGACAAAAACATAATAGAAGTCCTACTTTATTATACGAAAAAATGACAGTACTGTTGCGATAGACAATAAAACAACGTTATAAAAGGGATTCACGTGGAATGTAATGCTATTTTTATCTCAGGCGATTTCATCTGTCAAACATTCAAACAAAACCTGCTGCGTGCACAATGCAATGTAGAATTATGTAACCGTGGCAGTAAAATTAATTTCCAAGCAAATAACGTAAAGTAGATTAACGACCACTAACAACTTTTATGAAAATTTCAAACGCAAATTTCACTAATAACAATAAAATTTAATATGCATTTTAAGCGATGTGTCCATGCACCGCTAGCCCTTTGTCGACAAACGATTAGCGAAATTGGCAAATTAAAATTCTTCTAAATCGATTTATCCATATTGAACAACATACTGCAACTGCCCCAGAATAATTCTAGTACATTTCACAATTCCAATTCAATGCGAATATTAAGTAGTAGCAGAACAAGAGTAAATGATTTTTTGTTTGATTTGAACTAATATTTATTTTTGTACTTTTTCAAAGAGAATTTTACATTTATTTAAAAACAAATAGACCGTTTGTCAAGAGTTTAAAGTATCCATAATTTATTTATCAAAGCAACTGAATTGACAACACTTTCTTTCGATACTTTTATGTATGTAGACATTTTCCCTGTCAATATTTCTTCAATAAATAGGCAACGGAAAATAAATAGTTGCCTCAAGTGATATGAACATGAAACAGGCACTAGGTAGTACGTTATTTATCTCGTGATTTATTTACCCTGTGCAAATACAGACGCACATGTAGACGTATGTTACGATATTGTTTCCTGTCCAACATACATCAACGCAACATCCCCTTTCTCTTGTATCGTTGTGTGAAATATCGAAACGTTAGTTACAGTTACTGCATGTGCACATATGACAAGATAAGGTACATAATGCATAATATCAATTTATGTGCAAACCATCCCAGTCATATTCATAAAGTTTGTTACATACTGATATTATCCACTAACAACAATATTACCCACGTGTCTATCTGTTTTATTTATCACTTTCTCTATCTGTTAAATCTGCCCCTAAGTTGAAAATAATGATTTGATGATATCAGCGGAAAGTGCAAATATCTGCTGGTGCTAATGTCACTTTCATTATTACACTACCGCTACACCAGCACCATCTATGACAAATTAAACAAAACATGCAGTGGTACCATCGTGTCCATATATCATTTCCACTAAAATTAATAACTGCTGAATTATTACCCAGCCAAAATAAATAAACGCTATAGTCAATATGCTTTTGTACATCATAAATCTTTTGGTACAAATTTTGCCGAGCTAATATCAAACACAATTAATCATTAAGTTCCTTTTTAATTTAATTAAAAATTATCTACCGAAATTACTAACTTTTGAACCGCAACGATGTAAAACGTATTCGTATTTACATATTCAAATTTGTAACATATTGAAACAAGCAAAAACATTGGCAGACAAACATGAAATCATTTGCAGATATTTCTGTGAACCCCACAAAACAACAACAAATAATATATGTACTGTGAAATGTAAATTTCTCTGCGAACAATTATGGTATTGAACATCTGTTGATAATTACCCACATGAATGAATAACATTACACTTTCATATGTACATTTTTAATAAGGATCAAGATCATCGGGTAATTAACCTACAATTCGCTTTTACATTTCTACCACGCTAATGGGAAACAAACAAACACAAATTCTCATGCAACAGATAATGGTCGGGTTTACCCAATTTAATTACACATAGGTAATACCTATTCCTGTGAAAACAGTTCTTTGTTTTAAAAATAGCATTACGCTGAAATGAGTCCACTGGAGCACAGTATATAAAAGCGATTATATACTTTACAATGAATGTACATGTGCAGCATTTCTAATAACTGCTCGTCTTAGTTGGTTTTCCCAATTGCTTGCGGGAAACTGCAGATTGCCAGCTTATAAACTTAGCAATAGTCCTGAAAATCAGTGATCATAGGGAGCGAGGATTCATTGTAATACCTAATATTGTACACGTGTATAGTGTATCCATAGATATAAGAACTTGACTAAACGCAGCATGCTATTAACAGAGGATTATCCCAAATTATACGACACAGTAAATGAATAAAAAGCAGAGCTGTATTCAGAAATTTATAAATACATTTTGAAAAATAACAACAAAAATATGATATACATCTTAACAATAATAATACAAATTAACATAAATAAATGTAATATTCAATAAATTATTATTACGTCTTAATTATAGACAAAATGTCTCTTGTCTTTCCCGCTAAGAGCATTACAAATGTACCTGAATACCGCCACTACTAGTAGTTTATGGCCTCTCCTGCTGTGAAGGGTACCACCCTACCTATTAAGGAATCATGTCAAGTTCTTATATCTATGGATAGACTATATACTCTGTCCATAGATATAAGAATTTGACATGATTCCTTAATAGGTAGGGGAGTACCCTTCACAGCAGGAGAGGCCATAAAATACTAGTAGTGGCGGTATTCAGGTAAATTTGTAATGCTCTTAGCGGGAAAGACAAGAGACATTTTGTTTATAATTAAGACGTAATAATAATTTATTGCATATTACATTTATTTATGTTAATTTGTATTGTTATTGTTAAGATGTATATCATATTCACATTTTTGTTGTTTTTATTTTTCAAAACGTATTTATAAATTTCTGAATACATCTCTGCTTTTTATTCATTTACTATGTCGTATAATCTGGGATAATCCTCTGTTAATAGCATGCTGCGTTTAGTCAAATTCTTATATCTATGGATACACTATAACTGTATGTAATATAATATCGTCATGTACAGAGTAGCGAATAAGTACTCAGTGTAGCTTGTAGTAGTTAGCAATAGTAGTCAGAGTTGAACGGCGTGTTGTCCGATTAGTCGGTTCAATGTTACGACCGTTACAACCAGTAACAACTGTCATTTGCATCGCTAGTGATTAAAATCAACCCCTGCACCACCACAGCATTTGAAATGTGCACATTGCATTATGGTAATGTTACGAGTTGCAACTCGACCAGTTCCTAGTGAATGGTTCAACCAGAACACACCCTCTCAATAGAGTTTTGCATTCGAAAGGCCGTCCGACAGAGACATCAACTTTGCACAAATGTCTTCAACGACAAATACGAGTTGCTTTTTTATAGGTAGTATAATTGATTTGCCATTTTACATTAATTTCTTGTTCACTCAATATTATCAACAATCATGACGTTTGAAATGTTTATTATACAGTTCATAATAATGATTTGCAATTTATAAATACATAATACACTTACCATATCGACATTACTCAAATAAATTCCAGCTATCAGTAGTTTTAACGAGATTAAAGCAGTTTTATCAGTAATAAATGTATTGAAATATATGTATCGATAACGTAATGTAATATTTATTATATGGTATTTATATTATATGCATAAATTATCGTATATAAATGTAGTTTTCCGCGAAAACATTACATTAAATTATTAGCAACCTTGGGGTACCGGCACGGATGTTAAAAATATGCATCATTAAAGTGCACAGTTGTCGGCGAGCTTGCAAGGAAATCAGGAGTCAAATTCCCTCGAATATTGTGTGACGTGAACAGGGCACCGCCAGGTCATCCAGCTGCAGATAGCCACGGATCAAGGGCGGACGTTACACAGATTGTCGTCAAACAACTAACGGCATGCTAGCCGTCAACTACATACTACAACTCTACCGCTGCTCCATACATGTAGGCAATACATGTATACATTCCTAAATACACTCGCACACGAACCACGCAAATGTAGGAAAATCAATTACATTACGGCCTATGCAGACTTTATATCAATATCTGCACAGTTGTAATAAACA
Source organism: Carabus problematicus (assembly GCA_963422195.1). Classification (NCBI taxonomy): domain Eukaryota; kingdom Metazoa; phylum Arthropoda; class Insecta; order Coleoptera; family Carabidae; genus Carabus; species Carabus problematicus. Next base: position 11,950,443 of record OY728584.1, read on the forward strand.
ATGCTTCACGGCTGTCCACATATTATACCAAGAGTTGCGCATGGGAGATCGTAAGATTTAAACAATAAAAATACACAAGGTGTTTCTATTTAGAAGTACAAATTTGTAATGCAAATTGGTATGACTTAATAAAATATATACAGAAATGTAAGGGGAAGTTTCAAGTAATCGTCACGTGGATGAAATTTCACTTTTAATAAATTAAACTTTCGTTGTTCTAGTTTATTATTTTCCCAAATACTACTGTCTACAGTAGTTTAAATGAAAGAAGTCCCATGAAGGTTATCTGTATCATATACGAATTAACGTATAGTTATATATCTATCTCTCTCATTTCAATTGTCAAACAGCACGCGCGACAAGGATGGATATAACGCGTTTGTCTTTAGAATGTCCGAACAATACTACGACAAGCAAAACAAAATGAGGCTCGTTGTACTCGATACTATTGCAATAACGTACGTTGATTTCTTATTCCCTACACTACTAGCTGTCGCATAGGCGTGTAGCGTCATTTTGCTGCATTTTCTGTCAATTTGTCTTATTTACCACTAATTAACACCAGTATTATGCACTAACACAAACACAGTTATAATAAATCACTTTTATTGCAACCACTGATATTATATCATTATCTAAATCGTTGTTGTAATTCAAAATGTGAGACACAAATAATTAACGTAATGAACTGTCAAAACATCATATTTCTGTTGTTACCGGTGCTAAGCCGACTATTCACCGAAAACTTTATATCTGGTATATACTAATGCATGCATTGTTCTTCTTTTGTTTATATCTCCCCGTCATCTGCTAACCCCTCACCATCGGAAATTACAGTATCTTATATGCCCCATTTAAAATTAGATAAACGACGCTACTGAATATGAGAAAATGGGCGTGGTTAAAATCTAAACTCGTACTGTCCTTCAATGACCTTCAAGGGACTTCTTTCATTTAAACTACTGTATGTATATTATTTACTTAAACATATTCCATTTTAAATGATATGATTTTGTTGTCGGCACAATGTCATTTATAATGAACATTGATGTGTAATACAATAGTTTAATGACCTATGGAATACTTTATATAGAGATACACTCGCATATGGATGTTTAAAGGATATGAATTAACATCACGTGATGTTTTATTTACAGTACATTGATTTGATTATCTTCATTTATTGCGTTTATACACGAGAAATGCAAAAAACAAAAACAATAACACAAACACACAAACAACGCTATGTACACATTTAAAGATATTCTCGCGACACAGAATTTAATATTTAAAAATTCATTCGGTGCATGAAAGAATGTAATAAATAATAATTTTTAAAAATGCACGGCGGTCATTTTAACCTAACAAAATTTCAGAAATGATGGAAGGTAAGTATCGAAATATGTACGAGTTTATTCGGAAACATATTTGTAGGCGCTCATAATTTCTGGGGTATGTCATAAATAATTCCGCTGATTTGAATAACAGCGATATTTCATTATTGATTGAGTGTGCAGTTATAACTCTTGCACATTTCCTTGGGATATTCGCATCAATAGTTTACAGTTTACACTACAGTCAGTTCACAAGTCTGTAGCCTTAAGTCTTACAGAAGTTGTTATTCACATAAATTATTGTAATATCACAAACAACGTCTAGGAATCTAATTCTTTCATCGAATCTCACAATTAATAAGGGAAAATGTTTAGAAATTATTTCACTCTTGTCAATAAAAACACGAATAGTAGATTTTAAATGTCTATTAATTTAAACTAAATATAAATAATCTTCATTTTAAATCATATAATTGATCTAGAAATTAAAAATGATAAAACATCGACTTAAACCTATGTTTAAATTCATCAAATATTATTTAACATTGGTAAAACATTATACTTTAAAATTATGCGACAGGGTTTGTAATGTTCCACCATTCGGACATAACGAAACATTTTAATATAAAGTCATGTCATATGCAGTTGTAAAGCGCATTTTTTTTACTATAACCTCAAACATTGTTTGACAGTGTTGTTTTAAAAAATTGCGTTATTATAATTGTGTGAAATAAAAGTAGTTTGACATATGGCTAGACGTACACGTCAGCAAAAAAAAACAACTAAATCGTTCGACATTGGTTGGCAACATCAGAAAAAGTGTAATTTTCCTACGAAATTTGATTATATCCCAATTATGTAAAGTAAATTATTATTACACACAGAAACAGCCTTACAATACATGTAGGGGTTACGTGAATATATTATCTGGTATTTACAACCCTGCAGTGCACAATGATGTACAATGTTACAGGGGCTGTCAAACAAAACATCGATCGTGATTTAGCGACAAACCGCAGACTAATTTTTAATGGAAAACAGTATTGCTCAATTTAATTGTTGATTTGGGGTGTTCTGTGTTTCAAATATAATACAGTGAGGCCCCGCTTAACGCTGATTTCATTTAACGCGGTTTTTCTTGCGCTATTTTCGAAGTATAAGCTGTATAATTTATAGTTACGATATAGTTTTAGTTGAAGTCAAATCGAATGAGTTAGCAAACTATAGTACGTTTGTGACAAGTCCGATGGGTTCTGTAGTGTAATTCTGTCATTGGCGTTGCTAGCCTCGCTCTGTTCTGGCATTCAGAGGGTTCTGGTTGCTACCTGTAACTCAGCGGAAACAGGAAGACAACAAAACTTACACCACCAACCGGATACCACTAGATTTGCATGTAGTGAAAAGGAAATTTAATATTGTCATTAAATCTTAAGCTAAGTGTTGCTTCGTGCTTGCAACTTGGAAATATAACCTCACATTCTACTTTTAGAATGACAAGAAAATAACTTCAATCATCCACATTATGACTCGCTTCGTAACGAATACCTAATTATGTAGAATTTAATTAGAATCGAATCGTAATACCAAAATAGAAACTCGATATTCAATTACATGCAATGGTATTGACATAATGTCAAAGTGATTTCTCTAATGCATTATACCGCAATGATTGGCAGGCAAATATAACAATTATCAACCACTACCAATGTCCAAATAAGTTCCTGTAAACTCATCGGCAGCATACAAGTAATTTGGTTAATAATTTACACATCACATGTGAGTATTTGTGTGTGAAATATATGAATTTTAATTTTCGTATCCATTAATCTTCGGGCCGGGAAGCAACAAATAATGTAGTAGCTCCAATAAAATACAAACAAAAAATATATTAATGCACTTTATCCTTTCCCATGCAATCTGAGCCTCCCTAAAAATGTCTTGACAGCAGATTATTTATCAAAACGTCGCCCGACATAAAAGCCTGTGCAAGCTCATTAATTAATCGTCTAGGTATGTGTAAACCCTTCAGCTGAACATGGCGGAAGAGGAACACAGCTTGGAGGAAGTACATACATAATCTTTAGTGTGGCAGTAACACTGACTGAGGGTGTAGTGAGGCGAGGGTTGTTTAATCGTAGCTAACGTGTACCTGCTACCAGCAACCAACACAGTGCTTGAAGAACCGTCGCAAGAACACTACAACATGATTCACAAACAGCTTTAGTAGCATTATTGATTACAAAAAGCCATGGTAAATGATGAAGCCCCTTGCGGCACCATTCCGTTGGATTAGAGCCTCCAGACAGGACCGCACTAAGCACCAGCCACTGACAATCTACGACAAATAATTAGCCCCCCGCTATCTGACGTGCTTAGCTCCGCGATGCAAACAAAACTAATCACAAGCAATCAATTAACCGGCACTAGGCATTTCGAGAAAATATCTGCCGCATTTTAATCTTGATTAAAATCAATGCACAAATCCCCTTTTTAAATCCTAACATTTACATCGCGTTAACAACACTAGAATAAATTTGGTGTAAAAAAGGATAAAGCCGGCACGTGTGCTTGTGAAGAATGGGCTTTATACGCACGCATTTGCGTACAAATATGCGAGTAAATATACGAAATAATTTTACAAATATTTTTACGAAATACATATCAGCGTTTTGAGTTATTAAAAAAATAATAATTCGTGACCGTGACGACCTTACTGTACATCTAGATAGATACGAAAATGGAGTGATCTGGCAACTTCCCAATACCATTACTATGATGTTCGCAAACAACACTTATCCCAGTGACCTTGGTTATTGCATATGTGATGATAGGTTTTTATTACGGAAAAATAAAACGACGGGAATGTTAAGGGTGATCATACGATAACAGAAGTATTAGTTCCATTACATCACGTTTTACATTAAATATAAACCAAAAAGCATTGCACACGGCATCAGAGAACAAAACAAACATTCGACTTTTACGACAATGGAAAAATAGGACTCTCACGGATGGCTAAGGTTTAGAAAGATCACCGCAATGCTTCCATTTTCATAATATCCACATAAAATCTACGCACATAATGTCACAAACCAAACAGCAATATATCGGATGAAATCCATGACCAGTGCTTGATATATTCTCAATGCAAAATGTGTATATGTCACTATTTTAGTTTTCATAAACGCGCGAACACCATATTATTCATTCCAACGGGGTTTAATTAAATGATGTACAAATTTCTTTCCTGTAAAACAAGCTATAAATATAGGGATAATATAATAGTATATAAAATAATTTTAAAAAAATGTTACATATTATATTTATCTCAATATTTCCGCATAAATTGACTGTATTCATTATTTCATCATTAATTTGCAGTTACTGCATCAATGAGTTAGGTAAGTGGAAGAAAGCAAAGTTTCAACTTTTTTATTTCGAGTTGGAACAAAATTAACTGCATAATTAAATACAGAAGTACACCGTACGGAAGAAATATTACGAAACAAATTTAATACATTTTATATTGCCGATAATGAATTATTGTTCGTCGAAATTGAGTTGTTGTAAGTTTAAAGTGTGATAACATGGCTACTGTTATTTATTCCACCAAATAACTATGAACTGATTAATGACTTTCCACGAATTATGAGTAATCTTGGGTTTTAATGTACCATTAACAGCACAAAATACGTATACACCAATTTAATTGAATTATTTCTAAGAAGGTTTTTATAAAACAACATAAATAAAATAGCTGTGTTTAACTTAATTGTCAAACACTTAAAATATGGCGACTTAATAGAACAGTATTAACAAACATACAGGGATATTTTGTGATTTATAAGCGGAAATAATTAATGTTAATTGCTCGATAGGACAGCGGCGGGTCGTGAAATATAGAGGAGTGTTGAAAGCAGGCGAGACAGAAACATATTTCTTGCTAATGTGGATCATAAAGTGTATATCAGGACAATGGTGTGGGTGTCGGTGGCATTACTAAATGGCAAGCAAGTACAAGGAGCAACCCTTATCGTCTAGTGTAAGGGAGTCGGGCCTCCAGGCTCTCGGCCACAGTCTATGTGATGGACGAGTACCGACGTCTACAGCGACGACTCTCTAGTACACTTGAACCCATCAGCCGACGGTAAATCCCAGTTTAATTCGGGCCCAGGCACCTCTGTTAGTCCCCGCAATCCCCTCACTCCATTATCGTGTCGTAAACAGTCAACCGTGCGTTTCCGAAGATTCTGATGAGGTGGTACGACCGCGCGGCTGACGCGCGATTGATAAGAGACCTACCCAAGTTCCGTCAAGTTTAATATCGCCCATTCACTTTATACCATTTCAGACATTCGCCAAATTACGCCCATTTTGCACGAAAATTAGATTACACTAAAATTTATAATAATATTCTATGTATTCAGTCGCAGACGTTGAATATTTCGCTGTTGCCAATTGCGATGAAATAATATACTTAAATGTATAATAAAATTGTGTACATTGGAGAATACTGTTCAAGAAATGCATTCAATGTGTTTGTATTTGAAGATAAACGTCGGTAAACCGCATAGGATAAATGGAAAAATCTCCAGATAACAAACTGTATTTTGAAGCCACGTTGAAGAGTTGTTATCTTCCGATTTAGTATGCATTACGTACACGGATAATATTTGTACGAGATGCGTTTGAAATTATGCAAAAACAATAAACGTCAATAGCAGCGTGAGAATATAGAGCTGTTTCCATTTTATTGATTGTAAATAATGTTGATATATCAGCTGATTCAAAGTTCAAAGGTAGGGCAAGCACATATGATCGAATGACAGTGCATGGTAGTATCTGTATGAATTAAATGTATAGTCCTCGAGATATGTACATCTAAAGCACCAGATTTTGCAAATCTCTGAAGCAATTAATTACTACCGTTGTTAACACAGAGAAACCGTCGTGTAGACAAGACGATGCTGCTGTTTAATTAATGATGACCATTCATAATGAATTTGTCGTTATAATAGCACCTCCGTGGAGGATTCGTGCGGCAAATCCAACAGGGATTTATACGCGTATTCGTTAATGACAGGAATATATATCACCACGCATCAGTATAGCTATACAATTCCGGCTACCTGCATCACTCTCACGTTCAAATACTAATCCGTCATTCTAATATACTACAATTACACACCATGTAACTGTTCAACGTTGTTTCTTTTTTTTTATTACATAAGTTACGCGTTAATTTTAATCGGAAATATGACGCTCTAATTATACCGTTGAGTTATTCCATTATAATAATTAGGTTTAATTCCTGTACTGTGTAAAACAACACGCTTTGCGTAACTGTACTAGAAGTTTGATGGTTATTGAATTCGTACAATAAACATGAATATTGTATATAATTTGTCGTAAAATTATATAAGTATATTCTCTAATATATTCAAGGTTTTAATTAATAGGTTTTATAGTAGATATGTATTTCACTATTCATATTTCAAATTATAAATAAACGAAAGTAAGTTTCTATCGTTACAAATAAAGCACAAAAATCACAATAAAACTGATAAGAATATATATGTTTGTATATAGATAGTTACATGTTGAATTCAGAAGACACGAAATTAATGAACTTTATTAGTTGACCCTGGGTAAGATAATATTTCATTAATATGAAAGAGATATTTAAGGAACTTTTGAACGTTTCGCTGACGATCAAGTTTCGTACAATACATTCTAAATAATATCTACAATTCATCATCGCGAAACTTTCGGGCAGGCATGTCACAAAGTTGCACGAAGTTTCTGTATTTCGGACGGAACTTTGCTTGCTGTATATAGCCAATAATTATATATGTATAGGCTACAAGACATAACTAAATAACGAAGGCATTGTTATAATTAGATTATTACCTGCTTTGCATGGATCCAGATCAACATCGGAGGAGATTTTTCTGGGAAACCTGGTTGTAATGAGTTCCTCTGCTGTGTACTTGGAACCCTGACGATGTCGCTGGGTTATCGTATTGTTCGCATCAGTAATCGACAAAGCCAACGCACTAATGACATGTGCACAGAGTAATCCGCTTAATATATGACACCACATTTTCGTGCAAGTCTATCAACGTCCCGTTCGCACAAGTTACCTAGTCATTTCACGTGGACGAACCAACAACACATTTCCTACTGTCTGTAACACACAGCGCGTGTGTGCTCCTGATGGTTGTTCCACAAGCGGGCAAACTGACTTGACTTGTGTGAATAGTGTGTGTAGAAATACTGCAGATAGCGTGGTCGACACTATCTGTTATGTTGACAATTGTGACCAAAGATCATTCCATTGTAGTCCGGTGTCCGTTGTTAACAATATGCGTCTATATCGCGTGTACACGAGAGACGAGCACTCCAATTGTACTGTAAACTTTAGTTTTCAGCCGTTGTGTTACATAAGTCCCAAGCAAATAAAGAACGCGCGCAACATGTAAACAAACAATCACACACACACCGGCCAACCGAAGAGATTTTAAACTAAATGCATGCGTCGATCTGCGAACGGATGAATGAAATACACAGTTGTTCAGATCGGGACACAGTTTGAAATCTGTACAGAGCGCGACAGTAATTAAAATACGCGCGTGTCACAAGTCAATCACAACCGTTGATGTGTATATTTCTATACAATTATGTGTTAAGTACACGTGAATAATTCCTCTCTCTCTTGTATCTACAAGAAACACAGCGATATGATAATATATAAACACGATTAGAAAGATGCGCGCGTTTCCGCTGAAACTTTACGTGCGAACGAATTCCTTCGCGATGCGCTGACTGACTCTCGTGTCCGAACGATCCGAACGACAGATCAAGACTCACGGTCGGGCGTGCCACAGGCAACACGGGCCCTCCGGGTTGCGTGAGGGTGCTGTTCTTGGTGCCGCTGCGCATTCCGCACGTTCACTCGGATTTGTAAACTGAGAACACGTTACAAGCACTCAATGGTCATTGATAGGCGATCTCGTGACTGCTCTCGCATCATTTGTGATTATTGACATATTTCAAAGCACACATTCTACAACGCATTACACGAAATGTGTATATTATAAATATAAATACAGAAGGTACACACAGAAACACCAACAGACTTTGTTAGTTGTTACCAATTTTTTTGCTAAACTTTTTTTCCATATCCAACCATGTTATTTTTTCATTTTGTATTTCTTAGAACCAAGCATTGTTTTTTCGTTCTCTAAATGAAGGTTTTTCGTCTTAATTTTAAAACTGAAAGCATCACAATTACTGCTTCTATGCAGATGAGAGATTACAAAATTCAATTTGTTGGAATAATAAACACTCCGAAGTTTAATTTAATATTGCGAACAGTGAAGCAGTACTTTGTCAGTGAGAAATGGAAAAAAAAAAACGTAGAAAATTAAATTAACGGCGCTTTTATAAATGAAAGCCACACATTTTGATAAATAGTCTTCCAACTGAATAAGATAACGTTATGAAAAACCACAAAATTTATCTTTACACAGCAATGCTTTATAATTACAACCAGGTTTTTAATTAAAAAAAAGAAATGCTACATTATATATTATAATTTATTCTTAAAACATAAACACATCCTTGAAAGTAGTCGAATCAGAATATGTACACTTATGTACTAAGTATAGTAGTGTTTATTTTGAGCAACTGTAATATGAAAATAGATCCCGTTCTATTTAGTTAGGTAACTACGCGAGTTCAAAGTTTTATTACTGTGTTGGTTAATATATATATGCTTAAGATTGATTTTTGCATTCTCCTTTTTATACTGTGCCCAAAATCAGCTGTATCTGAAAGGTAGTTTTGAATTTGGTGCATTTGCGCAGTTGCTCCCTTGTTTACTTGTTGACATGCACTGTGCATAGAAAATATCAAGTTACCTGTCAACTGCAATGTCAAATACGGTGAAACCGTAAAAATTATCAGGTACTTAAAACAGTGAATAAAATGTTTAGTGATGAATAAACACTGATGTAAGTAACAGTAATAACTATACAATTCAAAATTACCACCATATAAGACGTATTCTTGATATTATATCTGAATAAACTTCGATCAGTATTCAGTATACATATTCATTAATCATTGCGTTTAATTTTGCGTCAGCGCGTTGCCTTGAACATTCAACATGGTAATATTTTCATGTTTTATATTAAAATTTTTGTAATACAGCTATTCAAATTTACTGTAGTGTAAAATGTGCGTAGTTGTTTCCGAATTGAACAATAGATTAATTTAATTACCATATAATGTATACTAAACTATAATTATAATATTGTATAACCTAGATTTATTAGCGATAGCAACATGATATTTCATTTTTCTTTCAGATGATCAAAAATATATGTATTGCATCCAATTTATGCAAGCGTATTACTAAAAAGGAATTTATCTTATTACGAAATATGTCGTCTGAAATTAACGATGTAATTATTGATTCCATTAAAGATAAAGGAGTAATAACATTGAATCGGCCTAAGGCTTTAAATGCGTTAGATCTGTCAATGGTGAAGAAAATATTACCTGCTCTAATAAAATGGGAGCAGGAAAAATCGCTTGTTATAGTGAAGGGTGCTGGTGAGAAATCATTTTGTGCCGGTGGAGATGTTAAATCTATTGCTCTAGCTGGCCAAAAAGGCGATCCGTTAGGAAATGTGTTCTTCAAACATGAGTACACAATGAACGGGATTATTGGCACGTATAAGATTCCGTATGTTGCATTTATCGACGGAATTGTGATGGGTGGTGGTGTTGGTTTGTCCGTACATGGTCAGTATCGCGTTGCAACCGAACGGTCGTTGTTTGCAATGCCCGAAACACAGATTGGACTGTTCCCTGACGTTGGCGGTTCACACTTCCTGCCGAGATTGGGTGGAAAATTAGGGTTATACCTTGGTTTAACCGGGCAACGGTTGAAAGGGTACGATATGTTGAAAGCCGGCATTGCAACTCACTATGTAAACAGTGCAAGTTTGCCGGACTTGGAAAAACAGTTGTTAGAGTGTTGTAACGAACATGACATAGATAAAACATTGAAACAATTCTCTGTAAATCCTGGCGTCGACTTCAGTTTAGCCGCACATTTAAAGCAGATAAACAAATGTTTCTCTGCACCGACCGTGGAGGATATTGTAAAGGAACTGGAGAAAGATAATTCACAATGGGCACAGAGTACGATGAAGATGTTGTGCAAGATGTCGCCGACCAGTATGAAGGTCACTAAAGTCTTATTGGAACGCGGGGCACAGGCATCTTTGCATGAATGTTTGCAAATGGAATATAATGTAGCGGTGAACACGCTCGCGAAAAACGATTTCTATGAAGGTAAAATAACTTAACTCAGTTTCATTCGCACTGTTTCTATAACTTTTTCAATTAGGTGTACGTGCACTCTTGATTGACAAAGATCAAAGTCCAAAATGGCGACCTGCCACATTGGAAGAAGTGTCTGACGATTTAGTAGAATCTCATTTCGTACAAGTATCTGAAGGACTTACTCCAGAGTTTAGAAATAAATTGTGATAAGGCAATGGAATCCACGGTGGTAAATTGTTATTTGATTGTGTATAATTTTATATCTGTTTTCTTTGAAATAATAAACGTTATCCTGAAATAAATTTGTTTAATTTATTAATTAAATGCAAAACAATCCACAAACGTATCTAAAAAAAAACAATATATTCAGTCCCATGGGAGAATTGTTTACAGAGCAGCGTAGTACAGGATAAATCTTAAATCCAATTAAGATTGTGTAATAATTTTGTAAGGAATCATTCACCAATAGTAACACAACCAAGTGACTTAATTTGTAAAAACTGAACACTATAGATATTAGCTTTGTTGTTCGAATCAAACGGGAAGTCAGGGTGAGGTTTTCGGAAAAATAAACAAACAATCTTTTCACAACACAATACAAAAGTGGTTCAAGTTCATTCGCTTTTTAGTATAAAATGATCTAAAAAGTAACACATCAACATCACGTAACAGGCAAAGCATGAAATTTGATTCTGAATTGACGGCTGTGAGTGGTCGGGCCGATTTAGTATCAGCTGCCAAGTGGTGCGGATGTGTTAGATCTGAGTAAATAGTTTTTTATAAGTTCGGATTTGGATTGTGGAAAACAAATTCAATCGATGTATTGCGCCAACCAACGGAATCCCTCGCCATAGCCCTGTCGTTTAAGCACTGAGCACATGAATAGTTCTAGAGGACGTCCTGGTAGTTCTGTTCGTGGTACTTTACCCTGTAATGCGAACACATGTACTCTAATTCAATCAATGTCCATGCAGACAAATACCTTTCCCGTCGTCTGTCCATATAGAGCGAAGAAATTTCGTAATTCATCTTCAGACGCCGCGCCAGGCACGTCGATTTTGTTGCCCAGGATAACAACAGGACAATTGGACAGAGTCTCGTCTGTCAGTAACGAGTCTAATTCATTTTTACTTTCAACAAATCGGTTACGGTCGAAGGCATCGATTAAAAACACAATGGCATCAACGGCTGGGAAATAATCTTTCCACACGCGTCGGGCTAGATGGATAAACAATGTTAGCGGTGGAAAAATAGTAACAGAATATTGCTAGTACCTTGCGGATGTCCACCGAGATCGAATGTTGTGAATCTCATATTGCCAATGGACAGTTCTTCCGATGCTGAAATGTAAATAAGTACAACAGGTTTATAACTAACGTTCCTACATATAATGTAGATTAAGGGAAGTGTGTGAAAGCTTACTGGGATGCAGTGTTGGAACGTGCTGCGCCAAACGGTCATCCTTGAGCATGTGAAGGAGAGTAGTCTTGCCCGCATTATCCAGACCCAGAAACAACAACTTTCCAGACTTCTTCCACAAGCCTGCACACACGTCATATAGTCAGAGATTAGTAACTTACATTCGGACAAAGGCGAGACTCGGCTATTGCTCTCGTCAGGCCACGGCATCGCGTCAATCGCATTTGCATCAATTAAATGTTGAATTAGCAGCGATTTGCCCGAGCCAGGCAAGCCAGTGAATACGTATCTACCTTTTCGCTTTGCCAAACCTAATGTTAATGTTTATCTCTATCAAATACACGTCACAGCATTACGAACTAAACACAACATCATCGCTTGAAACTGGGGCGAATAAAGTATGTCAAAGAGTTATACGAACCTAAATATCCTAATACACCAGTGAACCAATCCCAGATAAACATTTTGGCAAATTCTGAAAATGGAAAATTTGTTAATAATCTTTGTTTTAAGACTGAGGGCACTTAAAAATAACCTTGATCAAAGTTCCTAATGAGTCAGCTGATTCGCAATTTATTTAAATTATACTGTTCTCATTATTCATTTAGAATAAAATCGTACATAGATCATTTAATAAAAAACATGTTGAACTACAATATTGAACGAAATAATGTCAAAATACTATATGCCATATTCTAAGAAAGAATGTGATATAATTTTTTTTTGTATAGGAATACGGTAAGTTAAGTAATTGCGAATATTATTCGTTCTGTATGAAACGATTCGATATACAAGGTACCACAAATATTAATAGAACAGTCATTGTTCTGACGTACACTTAAAAACAATATGAAAAGAACAATCGCTCTTTGATGAAATATAACAGATGCACAATAAAAAAGTAATCATATTAAACATAAACTTACATTAAGTTTATCACTTTATACTAATATTACTTATAAATTATATATTACGCACTATTTTAATCACAAAACTAGGCCTCACTCAAACTTACTTTGAGATCAGCCGTCAGTTAGCTGAAAGGAAGCATTACATATCGTATCGTTGGCAGTAGTGCTACCAATATAATAAAATTTAAGAAATTTTGAATATTACTTGTATTGTTTATTAAGATCCGAATGTGTAATTTTTTTATTGTATGAATATAATATTGACATAGATTTATAAAACTGTATGTTTCAATGCCATTTAAAAATACAAAACATATAAAGAATGTTCTTTTGACATTTACAACAGTTGGTAATGTTCGTTTTGACAGCTAACTGTTGATGTCACATTTCCGCTTTTAAATTTGAAATCATGTTAAAATATTTGTGAATTTAAAAACCTGAAAAATAAATTTTAAATAATAATACAGTATTTGGCCCTTACATAATAACGAATATATCTTTGCAACAATAAACATATATACGCATATTATTCGAAAGTGTATGAATAACTATTAATAAATTAATCAATAAGTGTATTAATGTTTGTATAGAATATGTTGCCTAGTTTCATAATACTTCAAGAATGGAATAACAGGTGTACAATAAAGAGAGCTAGTAAAATGTGCTGTTTAGATCTGAAAAATGTAATTTACCAAAAGCATTAAAATGTGTTATCTAAATGTATTTTGTGCCTTTGCTAAACAAATTGTTTTATTTGCATTTGTTAAACAATGTCTAAAAAAAGAAGTATTACAAAGAAAATTAATCTGCAATTAGATTTCCCATTACCTGACAGTAATACACCATCCCGATATACCATAAAAGACACAAGTATTCAAGATTCGTATTTTGGAGAAAATTTAAAATCGGTAAATAAACCAACAAGAGTATGTGAATTTTCTGAATCGTCTCCAGTTATATGTGAAAGTGTATCGGAAGATGAAGATTTTTATTCAGTCGACTGGAGTAAAAGTTCAGGTAGTTCAACATCTGGTTCAGATAATTTAGAAACTGAATGTACACAAAAACTTTTACATGAATATAAAAAACTAGAACGTACGTTATACAACGAACAAGCACCCACGTCTTCAGATGCAAATGAATTAAAACAGTGGAAAACTACATTTCCACACCTAAGGTACGTATACGATGGGTACATTCTAATTGACATTGAATATTTCACACTGATATTTTTGTAACAGAGTTTCCGGACGAGCAGTAAATATCCCTTGTTTTGTTGAACGCAATACAGATAGCTATTATGAAGAAGTAATTGCTGAACATTCTGATTCATTTACTGAATTAGTAGATAATACTTCTACTACGAACATAAAAAATTATATTAAGGAAACTGTGATAGATAGTATAGTGAAAGAAGTTCAGCGAAAACATTCCAGAGCTTCGCCAGTGCCTTCTCTCTATAATGGAGAACGAAAAGTGACAGAAGAAGATATTGTGACGTGTGATTGCAGTGCATTATTACACAACGAGACAAAGTATGTTCCCTATTCGGCTAGTGAACCACTCTTGCAGGTGTCCTCAATGCCTTTACATAATTCGCCAATGCCATTTCCCAAATTTGAGTATCAAAGTCCGTTGATGCGTTCGCACATATCTGCCTCAAAATGGCAACGAGAAACTTCTATTACAGACTACGCATCGTTACCGCAGATTGCAAATTCAAATGTGCCTTGTTCTACGAGCGGAAACTCTAGAAAACAAAGACAGACAAGTGCAAATAAAAATCGCTATTCCGCGAGTATAAGACAAAAATCTAGCACTTCAACCGTCAAACCGAACACCAAATTTATAACAGCATCGTCACCTAGAACTAAAACTATTACCTTACCTCCCATTCAGAATTTGAATTTATCTGTCGATGGCGAGAAATCGGTGTCGTCTACGCCTAGAAAATTCATCAGTAGACCTGTATCACACAAACTAGCTCACTTATCCGACAACAAGTTGTTCTATAACAATTTTAAATACCTAGACAAATAACGACACAACTGCACAATGAACTATTTTCGATAAAAGGTGTGAAATAAAAATTATTTTTGTACTGTATATTTGAATAAATAGAGATTATTTTAATAAGTTAACGGTTCCTTTTTTACAAAATAATATTACGTGTTCATAGTCATTAGACAGGAGTAGAATTTATATGTCTTTATTTAATCCATTTAGTAGTTAATGATTCGCATCTGAGAAATTAATGGGTGTTATGTTTGTGTATTATTTAATATATTTTTATACAATATATGCATTTTATTTAACAATTAGTATAACATCAACAACAATATCTTTAGTAATTGCCCAGTGCAATGTTAATATTAATAGTCAATTAGCAGCCAATTTAGAGCAAATGATAGTGTTGAACACTGCAATGTTGTGGCAAAATTTCAGTAATAATGATAATTCAATGTACGTCCTGCATTACATAAGCCACCACTATATGGGTAGATGCTAACTCTTATATTATCCGTTAGAAAACAACAAAATATAATAAAACCTACATATCCAGAAACACAAACGCATATTGTGATATATTTAGATTTTATTCTTGGACTAAGCTTAGATATCATATTCCATAGATATAGAAGAAATTGTCAAGTGTACGATGTTTAAAAAACAAGTCAGATCAGATTGTCATGTATGTATTTCTAATTAAGACGTGAATATTTGTTCAATGGTGTTTTAGTTAATTGCACTTTTGCATTTAAAAACATTCTTTATATTTAAAGTAAATATACAAAATCTAAGAGTATCTGCACGAATGAGTTAATTAATTAATACTAAGCCATGTACCCACATAGTAATTATTAGAGACTGGTGCCGTGTTGATTTCTGCACGAACGACAATACTGTGATACTAATATAATCAAGTTTTCAACAGGAATAAAAATATGTCTACTTAGTTATGCAACAATCATAATTATGTATCGATAACAATAACCTATATACGTATATACAAAACAAATAAACAAATGTGGTGAGTAAGTTGTTTAGTTAGTTAATGATAACAATATATATGATGGAAATTGTAGCGGTCAGGGAAGGGTGCACGCATATTATTTATAATAACGTTGTCGGATAGATGGGCACGTCATCAGCGGTTACCTAGTTGCCTTGACATCTAAGTAAGAGTAATAGTAGTTGGTAGTATTTTAGTACTAAACAATGCAATTAAAAACAACTGTACACGTGAGTTATTGATTCAATTGTACAAAATCAGCGTGTTCACAGTGATGTTATGTACGATATCTATTATATAATACAGCTATTTATAACAAAACATACAGTGTCTTGAGTGTGTAGCGTGTGTGTATTACATGAGTGTGATCACAGTTCAACTCATATAGTGCACATCTACCATCCATCACTCATGGAACTGAATGCTACAGTACTTAGAGAGATAGCGATGTATGTACGTATGAGTGACGAGTATAAACGTTGCGCTTAATTCATATTAGTATTACGGATGCACCACTACAGTTACAGCTAGATATACCAACTGAACAGTTCAAATGAACGAACGATGTACAATATTGAAAGTGACAATTTACACGTGAACGTATCGGTAACAGTCTATAAATAATGAATTCTTGAAAACTGAACAATTACAGTTTGCATTAATTGCTTGCAACTATTAACTAATTATTTACAATAATATCACAATTCATTGTTTATAAATATACACTTTTTACAACCTCTCATAAATAATCGGTATTCACAACAATCCATTTAATAAAAATCTATTATGAAAAATTTAAATATGATAATTTTAGGTCTTAACATGTTTGCATTTATAAACCCACCTTTGTGACATGTACACATTAACAAATTAGTGAATTAATTAATTAGATGTTCTCATCACATTCACAACATAATTATACAAACATTCATCATTTACACTCACAAAAAGCTCGAGGTCTATTACATTATGAACATTTCATAGCTTTACGGCGAATTCAGCCAAAAATATAGTACAAATGTATCATCGTCATCATATACAAACATTCGTAAATACTAGTATGTCCGGTATGCATGTAGATAGCAGCACGGGTATTCCACCTACTAGCCGAGGTTATAACTATCGATGTGATGTGTCTGCAGTTCAAATACATGACAATTAGAACGCACATCTATCTAGGTAAGTTTTAAAGCACTGGGTTAGTGTTTAGTGTTCAAAGCTTCGGTAAGTTAAATGATTATTAACAGTTAGTTGATGGTGACGACAATAATCAAGCACACAATTATTTAGATTCAGGTTAGATGTTTAGTTAACGAACTAGTGTAGCGACCCTCGCCAGTTACCTTCGGTACTCCCTCAGTCCAAACCACCAGCCGATAACACTTCAGGTGAACAGGATATGACATGTTCATTTACACAGACTATACAAAAAAAAAGATTTAATCAAAATGGAAAGGTAAATACATAACGATAATTCTACTGAATAATAATAATAATATAAAGGACATAACTGTACCTATTTCTCATATATATATATATATATATATATATATATATATATATATATATATATATATATATATATATAATGAGAGATATGCGTCCGACTAATAAAATTATAATAAAATATGTGTAATAATAAAGACAAAAATCAATGTGTTATAAGAAATATAGTAAATTATAATGAGTACCTACTTGGCGTACACCATGACAATAAGTGAAGTAAGAGAAAGTAATAAACAGGTATGTCAAACAATACACGGTAATACAACATGCAAACAAACATAGTATGTATCTAGATATGATATCGGAATGGTGGATGGTTAGACCAGTGGTGGTCTATATGTAGGAGTAGGGACCATCAGTGAGGGCGCTACACAATAGTAGTCAGGAATTATCATCTTTGTTTGAACCACCTCCACCAGTACCGCTGCCTTGGCCACCGCCACCGCGGCCTCGGGCTGGTTTATACTCGAGTCCCGGGTCGAATTGCATCAATACAAACACCTGCAGGTCAATTGGCAACAGCTCAATATACAACACTATGCAATACACAAGAACACACACTCACCTGATCTGTCGGTAACAATTGGAAATCATCCGGCGGGTTGGTGATCACGTAACGTTTACTGCTCGCATCGCACGATGAACTCGTGTCACGAAATCTGTATAATCCAATACAGAGCATGCCGTAAGACTTCAGGGCTGCCACGAATAAATCGCCGTATTTCCCTGCTTCACCGAACTGTGCTAGTGGACCATCGTACAACGATATTTGTCCCACACGGCACCGGTCCCTGTTTGATAAGCTGTCTGCGGTGCTGTACAAAATAACATAAAATTAAACATTAAATTATTCAACGAATTAATACTGGCATGGGCAAATTGATTAAGGCTAAAATAAAGTTGCCAATGTATAGCCTTACATTATTCGCACTGTATAATATTAAGCCACCACACTGACACATCAGTTGTGCATAAATTGTATCTTTAAGTTACAAGATATCTAGTACTAGTACAATACATATAGTCAGTGTCTTTATAACATTACCTGTAGCCCCCTCGAAGTCCTGCACCTTCAGCCAAGATTAACTCAAGCTCAGGTGTTGCACCGCCCGTTATTAGCGATCTTATTAACGTTAAAGCATTTTGGTTGAAATACGTCTGCAAAAGAAAAATTCCCGTGTAATTACATAAGTCATTGGTGTATATTTGTGTAAGAGCTGTACCGTAGACATTAAGGAGTCCAGTACACTGACGGCGAATGCTGTACCGCATGCGAATGGCTGGGTTAAATATAATTCCGTATCAGGATCGTCGTCATCATCCTGATCCAAAAACTGAACATTACTGTCGTTTACTAATTCTGCAAAAACAAGACACAAATGTCAGTGAGTAAACAAATAGGATTCGTCGCGTTTCGAATGAACATGAATCACCTGTAATCATAGGCACGTTGGCTCCATATACTGAACCTCTTCTTTGTAAAACAATAGGACTACCGACTGAAGCGACAGTGTCCTGTTCGCCAGACGCCTGACTCAGAACACCTATCGTGTCATCAAAGGTCATGGCTTTGATATTTAGTGACGCTAAGATTGCCTCCTTGTCGGCTAACGTCGGGTCATCATTACTTGGAACTTTCGCGGACAAAATACAACACATATCACATAAATTTACATTTACAGCACGTAAATCAGCCCTACTCAATGGTGAACCCTGCAAACACATGCGCAATTAGTGTTAAAATGTATCAAATGTGCATGAAGAATGTATGGATATTTGGGGTGAATTCTTACATTTAAAACCGATATTTTCGGTAAATTTTGTAACATTTTCCATTCTCTACGAATGTAATCTACGGATCCTACTATAACAACGTGTTTCAGCTCGTGATAATGAAAATTACTAGCTCGTAGTGGCATAACAAGATTGCGAAGTCCAATCAGCGGTGAATCGGGATCTGCAAACAGACACACGACCACGTGTCCATTCAGTACCGTCATGGCCGCCTGATTACGATCCTGGCGAGAAAAGGAAATAAACTGTTGTTGAACAAACACTTTACAGGCTAGAATATTGTATATAAATCAATTACCAGTATACAATCCTCTAAGTTTTTTGCGGGTCCCCAGTGGAACATTCCCGTGCTGTCGTACTTCATTTCAGTCTTTTCAAAGTCGAAATCTTTAGCCTGATCGTCAGCCAGACCGACGGGTAGTGCAACACCGTTATTATTAGTGTTTGTGCCACCACTAGTTCTACTCGTCGGCCTGAAACAGCGACACATTCCCGTACAGTTCTAACGGTTCTATTACAATGACACACTACGAATTATTAGCAGACGCTAAACAAACGAACTAGAACTACAGTATTCAAGCTAAAAGTTCAAGAACATGAGAAAGTCAAGAGGAAGTAAAAATGCGTATCCCATTAAAATTTGTACATTTCTCTACAAGAATTTAACTTAACCAATTTACACATTCACTGATTATGCAAAAATGAACGGTAGGTAACAAATATTATCTGGATACTATTTCGTGAGATAGACCAATCATGCCAATTATTAGGTATTAAACATGCATGCTCACGCACAGCATAACTATTATGTACAGATATTTGAAAATTATAAAGTAATTCAGACAAAGTGTTGATTTGTAGCAAGTCCACCAGCTAGAAAAATCCATTGCTAAGAAAAATATTATTTTACACGAAAATTTCAGATATTTAAACCTGTAAAAAGTTGTTTGCAAATAAAAACTGACAGCAAAATTTATGATTAAAACAAATTGAAACAAACACATATGCGAAAGCTTGAAAATAAAGCAAACTAAAGTAACTGTAATCTGATCTCTAAACATTAAGTTACACATAGATGCATGCAAGAAAGAGTAAACATATATGTATAAGATAATAAAGTAGGTATACAAATTATGTGCAAAGATAATAAGGCAAATCAGAAGTACACATTAGTAAGTGCAATAAAATTGAGTAAAATAAAATATGCAGCAAATAATAAACAATAACAGGAACGAGACGAAGAGTAAAAATGGCAAAGAATTAGAGAGACGGACGACAGACAAATAGTGTTAAGTAGAGCTGAAGCGTACATGAGTTTTTTGACTTCATAGGCAAGATGATAACCAGCATAACTCGCAGTCTCGGGTTCCGGTGGTCTGAAAACAGCAAATACCACGGCTCACAGCAGTCTCATAGTAACAAGATGGCCGGCGAACATTTACCAATCACACACAAACTTGTTAATAGATATTTACACAAGAGTATATACTGAAGAGAGTCTATTTTAAAATAATAATAATAATAATAATAATGCAAGTTTACATCTCCTGCGAACCTCTATTTTATAAAATTTATTATTATTATTTTATGTAAATAAATGGAAGAATACAATGTGCTTTGGCACAGTCAATATTGAGGTTAGTGCATCCTTAACAGAGTCATGCTATATGTGCACGAACTTGAGGTGCACATTATTAGAAGTGGAAGTATACGGTGTGAGGACAGAGTTATAAGATTGACAATTACTCGCATTTATAATTCGTAAATGGACACACGCTCTTGTATTACTCTTGTTTCAACAGGTTTGTGTACGCACCTTGAGTTATATCCTGGCGACACAATACTCTCAGTCGCCGTCCGGTTAACATTTGGTTTAACTTTATTTACTTGTTTGGTGGAATTTCCTATTTGTGAAACTGGCGTTGTACTATTCCGATGATTCCGGTGTATCACTAGAAATTAAATTAAATATTTCACGTTGATTTTCGAGAGTAAAATAATCATTAAATAATACTTACGGGTTAAATCTTCCCTGTCCCTACTGATATCACCTGTAAAACCAGTGAATTATTTTCTTTTATACAAGATACAAAAAGTACGAAGAGTTATGTCAGAAGATTAATTCACTACACACTACATAAATTCTAAGTGAACTCTTGGGTTATATAAAAACTTGGATCTATAACATTAACTATAACTATACATGAAAATCTAATTGCCAGGTCAGAGATAATAGTATAATAAAAGTGGGATGCAACAACATTGAAATAAACAGTGAAGCTAGTGGAGAGAATTCTGTTTATTTTGAGATTGGAACAGAGATTTAGATGTAGGTAAATACATAAATCGGTGTAGAGCAAAGTAATATAGAGAGTAGGGTGTTCAAGGACGGTGATTGACAGAGAAAATAAGCGGGAGTAAAATGCATATAATAATAATTGTTATGTTTGGATAATGTCGGAACGTTTATAGACCATAGACAGTGTGTGTCTGATGTGGGAAGTGCGAAGCAGTGGGTTCGTCTAACAGAATAAGTACTACCTCGCACGTGGACCTTCTTGGGCAACTCTGGTGGTGTAAATGTAGGGGGAGGATGGTGGTCATCTGTAATCACAATCGACTAGAATACTATCTAATAAAAAACGCATCAATCAAATATCTCTAGAACATTGATTTACATAACATACATACATTATGTACGTATATAAATACATATGTACAATACAACAATGAACACCATTACACATGACAATGCTCTCATATTCGAACGACAGTTCAAGAATAAAAGAACAACAATGTTAACGTTCATATTTATATTGTTTTAATCTACTTATTTGTACATATATCTACATTCCATTCCAAATATGTAAGTATGTTTGCTGTGCATGCATGTGCACTTTATATTAATATGTAGTTTACTTTTCAAATAGCCATGTGAAATAGAATGTATGTACATATTTGATTCGTGCTACATTTATAAACTAAGAAACTTCAAATCTAGATGCATTTAATCATGTTCCAGTGAACTAGAATATGTATAATACGGCATGCAACAGGCAAAACATCTATGATGTGCATTTCCACAAGCTCATGTCGTCATTCGTGTGCGGTGCAAAAGAAGAAAAGAGATACAGAGAAACGGTGGAGAAGAATTTACATTTGAAGTAGATACAAACGGATCAAGATAGAGAGAAATCAAAATTATAAGAAAGTAAAAATAAATGTGATGACTTTTAATATTTAAAAATAATAATAATATAGTAAGAATAAAACACTCGATGTGAAAAATATCATAATAATATATCGTGATATATCCCCCATTTTAGTGCTGGCAGAGCATCTGAAACAGAGCCCCACTTACTTGCAAACATGTTTGCGACGTCCTCGTCTGCAGGCCAATGTGTTTTAGCATTATCACAGATATTAAATATAAACTATAGCTTCCTATTATGTCATTAAGATATTCGATATTATAACAATTTGTGTGCACGTACAATCATGGACGTTCGATCTAATTGTTGCCATTTTGAAAAGAACAACAAAGAAAATAAATTAATTAGTAATTAATTAATTTTAGTTAGAGTAATTTTTACAGGTAGGTATATAGTTTACGAGAAACTCTAGTTGCTGATTTAACTCGTTCAGTTTTATACAGTATTTAAGTTACTAGCAGTAATATAGAGAACATGTACATATGTAGTTGAGAAATGAAAAATTTTCAAAACAGGCAAACAGATACAGAGAGAAAAATAGTTTATAGATTTTCTTTATACATGCATATTTATATATATATGTAAAAGGACTATACATTGATTATGTACAATATATTAGAAACATTTATTCATCGGCCACATATCTAAAATAATGTATAATATAAGTATAAAATATATATTCTCTCGGTCCATGAAGGCACGCTTATGTCACAACATTTAGATATAGGTAATTTACACGAAGAATGAGACTCAAACATCTATCGACACCCTTTTCTATTCACATACACTAGACCTGGCTTCACATTTATACTAATGCACACAACATTTAGCGATACGATGGTTGTTCGAGGGGGGTGGTGGTGGTGGTTGTAGGGGGCGGGTAGAGAAACGTCTGTTTGCCAATAATACTCAATATACTATACCAATAGTGTTGAATAAACATAGACACACACACATAAGTATTCATTTTATATAACAGTAACGGCAAAAAGAGTAACGCGTGAACGATCAGAATTCATACTTGATTAAAATTTGTATACACGAGTACATTGACTAGAAATTCTTATAATTTTTAATTTTGTTATTACTGAACAAAGGTTAAGGTGTCTTATTTGAGTTATCATTTACTAATTGTAATTGTAATTTGAATAAAGTGATAAAATAAATTAATGTAGTTTATTAGTGGAAAGTTTAGATGAAATTTCAAACACGCGCAAGTAGAGTATATATATATATATATATATATATATATATATATATATATATATATATATATATATATATATAAATGAGGTGTAAGTATGGTAGAGAGAATGAATTAAGCGTGTGTGTGTTATTCAGATACGTACTTGCCCGGCCGACCATCTGAACGGCCCGAACCCCTTTCCTGAAGGTGGCCACTGCACGGCGATAGCCAGACAAACAGATTATGTTAGTTTGCCTCATGCCCAAAAAACACCAAAACACGCCCTGTACCCAACCCTTGGCTTTTACCCATAAACTTACAATTTACTATTTAGCAAATGAACAACACATCTTCAATGTGTGAACTGGTGGTGGTGAATGTAGCGAAAACAGGCACCGAATAATCATTAACGTAATTAATATATGCACGCAGTTGACACATTGAAAATCCATGTTTCATGTATAATATACTAAAGTAGACAATATTCAATTAATCTTAGCAAGTACGGTGAGCTGCTACAGATATCGTTAGATGATGTTGGACCCTGGGCACAAAATATATACTAGGTATGTACGAGGTACAGCAGCGTATGTTTCAAAATACTTAACATTAGAGGAAGAATAAATGTGAAACGTTCGTTCACGGGATAAAAACTAATATATACATTAATGACGAATACAGTGCTTTAGCATTTGCTACGCAGCGTACAACTGGCCGAACTTCCAAGTAAATTACTAGTAGCTGAAACGAGAAGCAAGGAGCAATACCACTTCGTTGTGCACAATTATCATGTCGACAAATACGCAAAGAGAGTAACAACAAAAATGGTTAAAATACCAACAACTCTAACTGTCAGTCTATAAATCAGAGTGTTAGTAGATTATTTCTGGAAATAAATCAAATATTATATTTGATAATTTTAGTAGTGATGCTAATGGTTATTAGTGTGTGAGCACCATTTTGCAAATTAGGTCACAATGGCGATAAACTACAAGCACCGCATGGCATTAAGAGGGTATACAAGCGTACCCTCCATATATCTGTGGTATGAGGAGCTAAGTCCCTGTTTCACCATGCCTGTCTGCATCATGATCATCCCAACATCTGCAAAAAGCCAAAATCCAAAAAAAAACCCACGAAAATGTCACACCGCAATGTTGATGTTTTTATTTTTATTATTATTTGTGATTTCTTGCACAGCGATGCAACTGAGAAACGTATAAGTCTGATTCGGAGATTTGAATGGGTAGCAGAGGCCCAGGGCAATTGTAGATTAGCACTTGACTTTATGTAATTGGTATATGATGGTAGTGCACAGTGGCGAAAATATGAATGACATTAATTATAGATATTAAACATACGTAAATAATGATAATCCTCACATCATTGAAATAAAATTGTTCGCCTGAAAGATTAGATTTGAAATGAAAATAAAGACTTGGTATGGTATATAAATGAGATGAACCTGAAACATGCAGTAAATGTGCACAAGGGTTCAGAATGTGTGTCAAATTACATTCCGGTATATAAATCAAGCACAAAGGGCTGACAGAAGCGAGCGAATTAACTGACTGACTTGGTGAATACACTGCATGTGTCCTGGACGAGTAATATCAAAACAATATGTATGTAGGTATGTAAAATTCTTTCGCACATCACATCTGCCAACCTTTCATTGAGTAGTTATATAAATTGTATTGTAAAAATTATATAGATATATAAATATACTTATTCTGCAAACAGGTACCACTACACATATACATTTAAGGTAGCACTTGGACCAAAGTATACTGCATGTGGTACGAAACATAAGAATAAGAATAATCATAATCATAATTTCCGACTGATTAATATAATATAATATAAAGAGTCAAATGCATAATGCATTACTTCAAAGAGAGATAATCATAAATACGTATGCAAGATAGCGAGAACAGCTAAGGAATCATAATAAAGATAATAATAATATATCGATAAATAGAGAGAGGAAGAGAGAATAAGAAAGTGATCTCCAGCAGGCCCAGGCAGGATCTAGACAGATCTATGAGTCATATTAGAGATCAAGTTACCTAGATCGTGGGACCAGTTACGTTGCTGAACTGCCACTAAAAGCCACCGAACATATTATGAGAAATTTGTAAACATATACGTAGAACGGAGAGCGCAAAGGAGTCTTTCAAGTGGT
Organism: Carabus problematicus; assembly: GCA_963422195.1. NCBI lineage: Eukaryota > Metazoa > Arthropoda > Insecta > Coleoptera > Carabidae > Carabus > Carabus problematicus. The sequence continues at coordinate 11,976,360 of OY728584.1, forward strand.
ATTTGCTATTAACTGTGGATTTATGCTTTAGTAATGAGTGAAGGGGGTGTTTCTGTAGTTCGCTAGTTGAATGGTTTCTTATCGGATGCAATGACAATATCAGATACCATCAGAACAAATAAACACCCGTTATATCTTTACGTCCCGTTGTACCAGTGACATGTTATAACATGTCCGAAATGGGGATTATACATTGACATATCTAAAATATTACGTGGCTCCGTTATAGACTTTCATAGAGAAAGAGATAAGACAGTATGAGAGAGGTTGCATACAGATCTAAATGACAGAGAATGGAATCAATACGAGGATAACTCACAATTTTTGCACTTGCACTTCTTGATGAGGGTTTCATCTTTGATATCGTCATGGCAGGCTTTACAATAGAACCAGGCTCTGAAACAAGCGTTGGTGGGTTAGGTTGATCTGTGTGCATCTTATATACGTCCCTACATCACAATACACACACACACACACACACACACCTTTTAACTTCGTCAGCGGATTGTGCGATAAAAAAACCCTGAGTGTTTGGCTGAATCTTGGCACCTCGTGGATTGATAGATATTTTCGAGTCGGTTCCTTCCTCGCCGCCTTTGATTTCAATAGCCAGCAACAGCAGTTTTAACTTTGTGAAGCACAGCCTAAAGTTCATAAATATATAAGTAAAGTACGTATCGGTATAAATAGCAGATTGTGTTCTGTTCAATTATTCAAATAATTTCAGCAAACATTATCGGTTTATATTTTTTTATTAATGAAAAATATGTTAATTTTAAGAAACTTTCAATAAATGTCATTCGATCCATGAGTGTTTCTTTTAGAATAAAAGATGTCCTGATTTGGGGATATTTAATTTATGAATGTTTTTAACGGTACTGTTATTATTTGTAAATTAATTTAACTTAAAAGTAATATGTGTGGTAATTCTAGCAGTGTGAAAAAAGCGTTAAATTATCGCAAAACATGCAAGCCAGTGATAGGATCAACACTAGGTGCCAGGAGTACATGAAAGAACAGGAATAGAAGGGTTCAGTTGCTTACAAAGTCCAAATTTTCAATAAACTGCCAACCATTTTACAGGCAATATGATTATTAATTAATGTTGGACTTTGTAAAAATCAAGGTTACACAATATTTCACTAATCTATTGCAGTAACGCTCTATATCTCCAAACGGCCCGCTAGAACAAAGCATTTGTAAAATAACTTGGTACTGAAATATTTTATTAGAACCAGTTAATTCGCTTCTAAATATGTACTCTAGAATCTAATGGCGAGACACACACAGTTATGGATAAGGGTAAATGTTGAAATCATTCTATTCTACAGCTATCACAAAATACACGTATCCACAATGGAAGAATACATTCAACAAACATGGTGTCAGTGTGAAATGCGATCACTATCAACAACTGAGAAATATATGTATATCATCTGTTATATTAGTATTTTCTTAAGAGTATAGAAAGTTCTATTATATTTTCATAAGTTAATGATAGTGTACGAACTGTTTTGTAACTACGAAAATTGTCAGTGTGTTAATAGGTTAGTTAGTTAGGTTATGTATGAGATACATTTGGGATACTGTTATACGTTTTCAGTGATCTTACTCGCTGGCCTGCGGGAAAGTCATGCCCGTGAACGAGGGGGACAGAGTCTCAGTATACATCTCGCATCCTGTGCCTTGTAGGTAATCGTTCTGCCAGACTTGTGTGTCCGGCGACTGGAAACCACAACACACAGGGCATTCAGCAACAATGCATTGCTAACACGCACGGTAAACATTGCACGTACATACACACACGCACGCACGCACGCACACAGCACTGACAGATACTCAGGTGGACTGCCGAAGAGAATACCATCACTATATTGCATACAATCAGTACAATAGATGGATCAGATAACGAGACTTGGTGGACAAACGAACGAATGCTTGCATGGACATCATTCCTATTGGCTAGGGTCACGCCCTAACGCGTATTACTAACTATTACCTACTCCCTAAATATATATATTATAGTACGCCGGATATAATATACCTAGATATATATAGGGATACTAGGGTTTATGGCGGTGTAATAGTGATAGAGGAGCAAGGGGAACACATGAGAGATAAATCTGGTGGTGGATGAAACACTGAAGGCACTACAGGGTTTTGGAAACCAATGTGTATGTAGTAAGTTAAAATAAAAATATGTATTCGATCCCAGTAGAGGGTATACAGTGATATAGTTACATCGACAGCAGAAGAATTTGTATGTAATAGGTACATGGTAGAAAAAAGCTTGCACTTTGGCATCACAGGTCATCAATAGTTACGCCAGCATCATCTGCACGGTACGGCAGGTAGACAGGTAGAGAGGCTTACGGAATAATAAAATGAAATCAACAGAACGGTCAGAATAATATAAAAAACTGGGCAGACAGACGATGAGGCCGAGATGCAGTAGAGGGAAAGGGTGTATGATGATGTGAGGAAGCCGACTTACTCTGTAGCATGAGCAAATGGCATTCCTGTAAACGAAGGGCTCAGCGTTTCTGTATACATTTCCATTCCAGTGCCTCTCAAATAGTCATTCGTCCACACCTGCATGTCTGGAGACTGCAAGCATTGTCACTCATTTAAATAACCACCCTGACACGGTTTACGCCACAAGTAAAAACAACGTTGCATCAAATAAACAGTTTAGTATGAATATTTCCGCAGAGTCTCCAATTAATTTGTACATCAACATATACCTATATTCTTTTACATATATTTCAAGTTATATTTCACTGAAATATTCATGCTAATTGCTCTGAGAAATAACTTGGGTACTTTTCCATCTGGGCTCTTTCTTTCACAGGAAATTCTGCTAACTAACAGCATGCACACGACCGCTGAACACTTACCGTTTTAAAGGAACGCATGGCAAATAGATTTGCCATCATGGTGGAAAAGCCCGGTGCTAAACATGATTGCGCTATGAAACCGAGTTTCAATTCTGCCAAGCAGATGACGTCGTCTCCTTGTTTCCAGTCCCACGACGGAATGTTCAGGAGATAGGCCTGGACAGAGTAAATTGTAAATGTAATTACTGTTGGAAATCAATTAGATTATAATCGTACTTTGTTGTGATATTGCATCAGCTGGATGATGACTCTGATGTCGTCGCTGTAGTTCTTAATCGAGATGACTCGCATAATATTCGCTGCATCCTCGGCATCTGGGTCTTGGCAATATTTATTGGCTAATACTAGGCAGGCGTCCGCCTCGTGCACCTAGGATTCATAATAAACGTAATAACCGTTTCACATGCATTCCAAATGCGTAATATGCATTCACAAGAAGAACTGTGTCTGCTCGTTTAAACAACATTGTTTTATTTATGAACATACTATCTAACTCTAGAATAATTATCAATGTAAATGGATAGATTTTCTATTGAGTGAACTGATTTAATATACACGTTCATTTATTTATATATTATGTATATTGTGAATGATCAAATATGCATGCAATTTGATACGAAACTATTTTGTACAAATGCAAACTTCACGTACGCATACATAGAAGGTGATCTGAATTATAAAATAAATGGCTACTGCATAATACAAACAGGCTTCCTGAATTCTACTAGTTCAGTTCGGTGCAACTTACCACTGATTTGGGAGCCTTAGGCGGGTACGAGCATTTTAGTATTGCTCTGCGAGTATTTTGTCTAGAACGTATTTTATAAGAGACAAAACACGTGGGTACATTTAGGAAACGTAGGGATAAGCTACACTACACTGTAATACAAGGAGAACAGAAGAGTGTTTGTGGGCACTTCAAACCGAACACAAGCGAGTACATAATTGAATAATTGGTAAATCATAATACAAATAGAGGTATATCTCTGGGCAGGAATTACGTAGATTGAAAGTCATGTTAGGGGTTGGGTACTAATTCATTTAAGACAAACGGGTCGCACAGAAACTCAGGGTGGTTGATACAAACATAAATACCACACACAATGAACCAAATCGTCTACCAATCAAACAGCAAACGTAACGAATCACTTGGAAGGTAATAGAAATTCAGGAACAGGTAAATGGTAGTAGTAGTAGTTGGGGATGTAAATAATCATATTTAGTGAATCCACCACACATCAGCACACATTCCTTCGTCTTACCTTGACCCTCTGCAGGTCTATGGGGTTCATAATTGTGCCCTGGAAGAACTCGACGGTGGTAAAGTGTCTCTTGAACAGGCCTTCCAGCTCAAGGTCGGGTGGTTTCCTGCACAACAGACACGTTACCAACATGTACGAGACACACACGCACACATACACAATATTGTGTGTAACTCTATGGGACGGCCCAATTATAACGTGTGGGCCGACCGAATCGTAACGCAGCTAATCATCGATGTCCTTGTACAGATGTCCGTCCGTGCATTCCCAGCGATACCATGCAAAAAAATGTAGATATTTGCTTGCTCTACAACTACTCTCAGCGGGAGAATTACACGCGATAAACAATTCAAATATCATAGGGGAACATTGATGCGATTTGGTACAGTGCGGTGTACATTGTATATTTTGATATCCTCCTATGTACTACTTGAAATATTCATCTCGTATTGTTCGATCGAAAGATTTCAGATAATGAATATGTGCGTTAAAGATACTGTAAGCAAAGTTAACACAGAAATATTGACCAAAGGCACTACTGTACGACTAGAGATCCATAATGCGCTCATGAAGTACCTTGACACGTTCAAGGTCAACAGCGTTCATCATAGTTCCCTGAAAAAATTCCACAGTGGTGTAGTGCCTTTTGAGAAGTCCTTCTAATTCTAGGTCAGGTTCTTTCCTACAAGGCCACAACACATTTAAATATCAAAACATCACTGAAACATCAGTAGGTATCTCATATGAATACAGCAGTGAATAACTTAAATAACCAACAAAATCATGGAATCAAATCAAAACATTATAGTATGTATAAAGATATTCACAAAATATAAATGAGTAAATCGTTTAAAACAAAAATCATACCTGTGTAAAAACACCACTTCCACGTCAACATCTTCGCGATCTTCGTGAAGAAAATCTTTCAGGAAATGTGATACAGACTCATATGTAATGTGTCCACATACCACTATATGCCTAGAGAACAAGTTCATATTAGAATCGGTTTATTACTGAGTGTGTGTGTGTAAAAGAAGTAACGGTCAAAGAAATGTGTTTCTGTGTGTATATTGACATTAGTTAGATTCATTTCGCTGCTCCCTGAATTACGTTTCGCGTAAACATCGAACAAAATTTTGTTGTAACATTTAAACATGAAATCATATTTCCAATAGTAAAAACTGAACTATGTAGTAACAAATCCAATTGAATAACTGTTTGTAAAATATAATAATAATAGGTATATCAATTTTCCTAGTCTACTGGTGACTCTAGAATGCTCAGCGCTGTGTTTTGAAGGCGCATGCTCTATAGTAGGACATGCGGGTGAACTATCCGCGAACATATAGGATCCTACTCGCTAGAGACTTTCTATTTTGAGACAGAATTTCTAAATTGAATCTATCGTAACAAAAGGAATAAAATATAGAGTACAACGTGCCCCGATCATGTGAATTACTTCTACATAATTATATGTTCTGGTTAATCCTAAATCTACAAGATATTAGAGACTCATACGAACCGGTAAAGGTTAATGATATTCACCGTTGACTATGAAAGCGAGTTGCAACAAAATGGCTGGAAATATGAAACGTCTATAGGCACTACTTGTATTTATGCGCATACTGTGACCAAATGTGGACAAAATCCACACACAAATTTTAATAGAATCTCTTTTGTAAAATTTGCATCGAAACGTTTGCCGGTTTGCATAAATTCGTGCATAAAATGAGTTAATATTTTATCACGGCACACTGCTAAATAAGAAATTCACCTACTCAATTAATTTCACACAGCTTACAGACTTCAAATGTTCAATTCTTTAATGAATTATTCTTAGGAAATTATTAGTAACCGGACACATATGTAACAGTATAATGCAACAAATCAAGTCTGTAGTAGTCTTCGAATGAAGCTAAGGAGAGAGCCTATGTGCACACAGCCTGACCACGCACACAGACGTTACTATGGGTTGAAAAGTTGATTGAGTCGAGAGACAGAGAGAGGAGGATGGCTGATGGCGCATGCAGGATACATGCATTTCTCACTCGCTAACACTTACAACAACGGTTAAGGTACTATATCATCATCGAAACAATCGGACGTACGGCGTGTCTGAGTATCTACTTGTATATGTTCTACAGTATCAGTTCATTCTTCTCCTCAAACACGCCCAGCCGTCTTACTGTTCGTTCCATGTTAACGTTTTGTTATAACGAGACGGGCACGAATCGGGGTGTGGTGGGTAGCGGGGTGAAAACATTTAGTTATTGGGCAGGTACAGTAACACAGGGGACTGCACGTGGAGGGGAAGTGTTGCTGTTGCGGTTGTAACAAACATATACCTACATATATGGATGATATAGTATGTGGTGGTGGGCACATGGGTGACGGGTAGTTGGGTCAGATACGGTAGTAATAGAAATAGACAGGTGTACAAGCGTGCAGGAACATTTCTCGGAACACAGCAATGAGCACCACGTGGTGACTGTACTGCAAGCCTTTTTAATAACACACACTCGGCCCATATCTTCCAGTCAGCCGGGTCGATATGATATCACAGGCAGCAGCATTTTATTGCTGTTACGGCAAAACACAATACCGTCACACGATGTGATATGAACCGCGCAGCAATTAAAAAGACATTACTGGTACTGGTGACGTTCTGATCTCACCTTCTGCCTCTTTCGTTCTTCAGGGTGCCACCGTACTTCGGCCTAGTCCCGATCAAGTCAATAATCTCGGGGATACAACTGGCAAATATCGCCTAGACGCCGGCCGGACAGAACAAGACAAGAAAGACAACTCGCATCATTGCTAGAGCAGTACAGGGGGGGCGTGTGGACTATTGGGCGGCACAGAGTTTTCACAGGGTTTCTGGGATTCATATGGGTTGTACTGTGTAGTTGTACAGGGTTTCAATAACACTCTACCACTGTGTGTCATGTGTGTGTGAGATAAACGTACTAGTAGTGTGTTACATATATCACTAACGGTAGTAATAGCAGCAGATACTCGCGACAAGAGATCAGATAAAACACCACTGAACTGCGCATATCTCGCACAACATATGTACATGTATGTGTAGGTGTATTGGTCGACTCATGGGATGACATACCGGGAACGCACAAAGCTTTTAATTGGCCAGGGATCCAGGGATGTTTCAGGGAGTCCAACATGAGCAAGGCATCTGTTCGCACGTTCAGGTTGCAAACAAAGGTGGACGGATGTTGAGGCATATGGATTTTGCTACATCTCAGAAAGACAGATGCTAACATGGTGACAATAAGAACAGTAAGAATGTGAAATGACAAAGAGTAGTAGTGTAGAGTAGAGAGAGAGAGAGAGAGAGAGAGATAGAGAAATGATTTTGTAGGAACGTTTGGTGACAACGACAATGATGAAAATACCAGGTGTCAGTTATTTGGTTATATATGTTATTTTTCTCACAGCATTCGTCAGTCATCCATGCGCGTCCGACGCGGCACCTCGATGGGATGATGCCGCGACAGACGGCTCTCGCGTCGCGACGCTGGTGTGCAAGCTTGCCGTGCGTGGCGTGGCAGGCGGGCGGGCGGGCGAGCGGCGGACGAGCGCCTACAGCGGGCGTGTGCAGGCACTGTGTGCACGCTACAGGGACAAACTTCTAAACTAAAAAAATCAGGCTACAAGGGTCAACGTGAAACCAACTCATCCCATCATCTCATTCTGTATGCTTCAACCTCATATGTGTGTCGCACAGCACACCCGGGATATATGTTAGCACGTGGACATTGGAACCGTGCACGTCATCGTCATCATCATCATCCTTAGCACCATCGTCAGACGACGTCGGTGATGCGACGTTGTCGCGCGTGTTATTACTAAACTGCACAAGTCCGTTCAATCAACAGGACTTGCCGATACTTATGTAGTCAACAGCCTACAGTGTAATAGCAGCGATGACGTACGCTCCACTGAGGCACTGCGTGGACATTATCGGAAGGACTTTATAGTGCAGAGACAGTAGAGCCTACGGGTCGAGGAGTGGATGGATGGATGGATGGAAGGCGACGAGGCGAGCATACAGAATACTGCATTAATTTGGCAGGCTAGTCTGAGTAGATCATGCTATCAAAATCAACACTAGTACTTTACTCGGCGGTACGAGACGCCATCCCAGAATGCTTTCAGTGACTGATGGAGCAATGGCTGCTCTGCGTTACGTGCATTCTGGGAAAACGTCGCACGTACGGTTACCGGCTAGCGCAAAGCATAACCCAAGTGCTACAAACTGAGACTTCAATATAATATAATATAATAAAAATAGCGTTCATTCCGGTGATATTAGTGTAGCAGCCTTGGTTTAGTACCTGCGTCGCACGTCTTTGCTGTACTTTCCGCCATACTTGGGCCGATTGGCAGCGAGCTCCGTTATCTCTGGGATCCAGCTGGCAAACACGGCCTACCAACGCACATATTTAACCCTTATTTGCAGTACGGCGACAGGACATATTGTCTACCCATCTCACACCCACATACCCAGTGTAATATACTATTCATTCAATACACACACACACACGCACTCACATTCATCGTACGGGTGTGAAGTAGTGACTGGTTTAGTGTAAGGTGACCTTGACACTACGTCACACACGTACCAACATAACAGTCACGTCGGTCATACAGGCATCCACAACGTACACAATGTAACGTATAACCTGTACCGTAAGTACGGGCTGATACGATACAATATGATGTCCACATATACAAACGCTTGCATGCAGTTTATTTCGTTAATAAAATTCCGTATAACGTTGGAATGTTCATATATATATAGAGGGGGAGCTATTGCGTAGAACACATGTTAGTTTGAATCGAAATTGGACTGCGAATGCCAGACCGCCGCCGTCTGGTTACCAAATACAAGCCAACAAATATTACTTACTGGTTCGATACAGGAAGTAAACAAACGTTAATATGTAATGGAATACACACAGACAAAACTAACTTACAACAGGACAAACACATTATAAAAGGACGTGGACAAAACGACATAGAGCACACGCGCAATTAGAAAGGTATAATAAATATTAATTTGTGTAGAAATGTGAATAAATAAACGTAATGATTTTAGTATGACACGTAAAATAGAGTAGTACTACTGATTAATAGTAATCATCATTTATTTAACCATAACTCAATGTACATATATATATGTATGTATTGAAATTTCCGGAAATAAATAATTCAATGTCACAAATTAAAAGTGCAATTCTACATATGTGTGTAGGGAGCAGCTTCTAAAATGGTGAAAGTGCTTGCGTCATTTCATTTTACTCGTGGGACCACGCATCTTAGAAAAATGGACAATATATTACATTATATAATACATGTATCCATTTTCAGATACGCGATCAATGATTTCGTGCCATGCTCTCATTGGAAAACCCAAAAACATAACTAAGTGGTGAATCAATAACCAATTTAACCAAGTTCTTACAAAAAAACGTTCGCTAATAAATATTATTACAGAATTCGTTCCGTGATTTGTAAGTGCAAACAATTCTTATACATGGGTATTCTTCTGTCATATGGTCATGTGATTAGAGCATGTATATAAGTTGATAAATAAATCAGTCACCAAGTGGATCGGTGGCGCGCACTCCTCCACGTAGGATTTTGTATCACGCCAACGATAGCCATTGAGAAGACTGGAATTTGGAAGTGTAATGTATGTGAGTGAGTTAATTTGGTGTTAGTGTACCTCTTTCCATGCTCGCGTTTGTACTCTCCACTGTACTTGGATCTACTTCCAACGAGATCTATAATCTCGGGAATGCTACTAGCAAATATCGCCTGTGAACAAACATCCATAACTACACAGTCACCCAACGGTAACGACTCGGTGCGAGTTGTTACAATCGGGTGACGGGCAGGAGAGAATATGATTAAAGCAAAGCTATACCTACTAACAAAACAATCGCAAAAACTTTAGAGCAATTTATTCAATTTACCTAGAACTACTATGGCTTGGCTACAATACCACGTACGTACCTACGTCTATGAGGAGTGGTACGGATGAAAAATTATTTAATTGAACATATTTCAGTACATTACAGTACAAATGAATATAGGTACGTACGCGTTGAACAATTGTGTTATAGGCACCAGGATCGTGATTAGAAGCACAGGCAGTAAGCACGCAGTGCATAGATCAAGCGACACGAAATCACACTCACGTCGAACGAAGGAGCACACAACAACATCATCATAATCATCACGAGACCACAGACACTCGGGACAGTCATTCACTCAGATTGGCCTGCATGTGTGTAACAGTATAGCATTTAACTTCCACATGGATGTAATCGGCCCAGTACACACGGCCTTTCAGGAACACCAAGTGGGACACAGGTTGTTCGGAGAAAGAAATCAATAGGAGACGGTGTTTTAGTCTTTCTGAGGGTATCAAACATTGGGAATAGAATAAACTGGATAACAACATGTAAATATAATCATAATACTAACAAAACTCTTACACTAAACAAATGAGGTAACACAAGTATTATGTAAAGACACGTAGCCGATAATGTTCTGGTAGACAGGCCAGCTTATAAAAGGTGATTTAAACAAATGCTTTATATCCACAGAGTTTGCGAGTCAAGTCAGACAGCATACACGGGAGAGTGTGTACTGTTCTGTCTGTGAATATTTGGTCATGCATCCCATTGAATGGATGATACTTTCAATGTACGCAAATACATGAATCGTGCCTGGACTTTGCAGTGGACGTTACCACATTTGCAAATAAGATCGGTCTTGTCATATGTACAGGGATAATAATAATAATTTATTCTGGCTATTCTGTTACTCCGTTACATTTTACGATTTTGTCTAGATATTCATATGTCAGCTACAAAGAATGAGTTTGTAGAAACAGAATAGCCATTCAGCCTAATTAATTCGTATGGCAAAGCAAGAAGCACCATTACAACGCGACATGGCTGTATATGGGAGAGTTTGCTTATAACTATAAGAAGACTCAGAATTAGTCAGGGTAAAAGATTGGAAGAGAAATAGATAGATATAGAGTGAAAGAGTTGAACTATAGACACTCACCAGTCCCACGAGCAAGAAGAAGACAAGAAAAGTTCGACCGAGCACTGTTTGGCAGTAGACGTCACCGTATCCCACCGTTGACATGGTAACGATGAGGAAATAGACACACGTCCAGTATGGAAGTGGATGTGGATTTTTAAATTCTAATGGATCGCCAGAATTTTCTAACTGTAATGTTCATACAAAACAAGAAAATAGTTTATTCACTACATTAGAAGATGGGGTCCAGTGATTGGTGAAGGAAGTATGTGTACCTACTACAGTAGTTTAAATGAAAGAAGTCCCATGAAGGTTATCTATATCATATACGAATTAACGTATAGTTATATATCTATCTCTCTCATTTCAATTGTCAAACAGCACGCGCGACAAGGGCGGATATAACGCGTTTGTCTGTAGAATGTCCGAACAATACTACGACAAGCAAAACAAAATGAGGCTCGTTGTACTCGATACTATTGCAATAACGTACGTTGATTTCTTATTGGCTACACTACTAGCTGTCGCATAGGCGTGTAACGTCATTTTGCTGCATTTTCTGTCAATTTGTCTTATTTACCACTAATTAACACCAGTATTATGCACTAACACAAACACAGTTATAATAAATCACTTTTATTGCAACCACTGATATTATATCATTATCTAAATCGTTGTTGTAATTCAAAATGTGAGACACAAATAATTAACGTAATGAACTGTCAAAACATCATATTTCTGTTGTTACCGGTGCTAAGCCGACTATTCACCGAAAACTTTATATCTGGTATATACTAATGCATGCATTGTTCTTCTTTTGTTTATATCTCCCCGTCATCTGCTAACCCCTCACCATCGGAAATTACAGTATCTTATATGCCCCATTAAAAATTAGATAAACGACGCTACTGAATATGAGAAAATGAGCGTGGTTAAAATCTAAACTCGTACTGTCCTTCAATGACCTTCAAGGGACTTCTTTCATTTAAACTACTGTACTTAGGTACACATTTACTACGGTAGAATCGAATACTTACTAAATGTATAATACCGGCTGCCGTCAGCCACACTGAAATGAATATAGACACAAGTTGCGCGAGGCGTATTGAGCTCGAGGTTTTCAAAATGTTGAGGTATTGCAGGATATCCGGTACAGTCATGAGTCGTAGTGCTCGAAGGAACCTTAGACCTAGAGAAACAAGAATTTACCAGATGAAGATAAACATTCATCTAGCTGGATTTTCATCAAAACAAACATGGACTCCAACAGAGAGAGTACATGCACGTTCACAGTCAACTCACCTATCCACGTGCGGTCCAAGTAAATGGAAACAAAGGACGGGGGTATCGTAAAGTAGTCTACGAATGAATACATTTCCAGCATGAACCACAATTTATCACTAGCCGCTATAAACTGGAACATACGTAACAGTAAAAACTGTTGTACTAACCACTTGAAATGTGCATTGTGTTAACTTACGCGTATAAAAAAATAGACCATAAAAAATATATTGAAGGCAAGGTCGATCTGCTGTGTTATGTTGTTACTCCATTGTTGACATCGCTCAACGCCGTCACTGGAAAATCATTCAAATTATTAGCACCAATTCAGATAAACATGCGTGCATAAGCACTGTAAAACTGTTAAAATAATCGGTGAAAAAACAACTAGCATTGTTTATTGACATCATTCTCCAAGTTGGCTAGGTACGCTCGTGTTAAATTGCAATGGATAATAGCCAACGTTGCGGAAATGAAAGGATTGCAACGCAGATTTACCTCCTTCCTGTGATGCTTAAATTACCTTTTTACGCTAGAATTTACTGACAATGTACTACAATATCATGACGATGGCATACTTACTTGGATGCGTCAATGAAGTATATTATGAGCGAAGCTATACTTAGTATAAACACCAACACAACCTGTAACAAGTAGAAACAAGTGTTAGTTAAAAGTATATACTTTCTGTTGTAAACAGTATTTTTAAATTACATATCTTTTTATTCAAAACATTGGTTGTAACATATGCAGGAAATCAGCAATAAATTTAAAATTAATATTCTATTAAACATTAATGACGTGTTTAGAGTGCAAGATGAGCAAAATAAATGACATTAAAAATAGATTGGTGCAAATTTTCTCATCGAATTCGTGTATATTTTCGTTTCATCAAATACCAATATACAATGTTTCCCATCAATTTCGAGTTATAATTGGAGAAAGAAAAGTCCTTTGTTTTTCTTATTTCTGAATACGATTTCTTCTTCTTTTTCGCATTTCACAAAGAGGGCGGACAAAAGACAAAACGAGATGTGTTTTTGTTAGAGTAAACATCCCTATAATATTACAGCTAAGAGCTGGTTGAAACCTTCAGCTGTCAGCTGCGAAAACAAATCGACATTCACACAAATGTGATCAAATACATAGCTCAACATTCAGGCACGGAACATCAAAAATATTTGCAGTGAACTGCGAACATTTTCTGTAAAAATATCGTACATTTTATTTCAAATATTTATACAATTTATAAAAATAGAAGTGTAAATGTTACTGCTAGAATGAAATTGTATTTAAAATTCTATTAAATATGTGTTTCAGTATGGCCTGAATATGACGCATGCATGACGATGTCAATTACAATGCATACAGTATTCATTTATATAGCGATTATATTTAATAATCGTATTCTATTTAGTTATTGTTTTTATGTATCAATCATGGTCGGTTTCGGTGGTTGAGAAGTTCGTAAAATAACCTAGTTTGACGTGTGGTTCATAAAACAGACAATATCTCGAAGTGGTAGTCCATATGTGACATGGTTCATTTCACCCGACACAACTGTAGAAATATGCTTTCGATTTCTTGTTCTTAGCAATAAATTTGATTAGAAAACTTTCGTCCAGCAGAAGTTATAAATGCTGCCATAGGAAAATACTGGTCCAAAGTTGGCTGAAATATGTTCTACGGTAAATTTCCTGCCTCTGTCGGAATCAAGTTGCGGTTGTTTTGATAAAGTTCACTGGCATTTCGAGTAGAGTAGGTACTTCTCTCGCTGATAATTCTGCACACTTTCCCACACGGTCCACCGTTTAAATAAACGACTTTCCACGGAAAACAGAGGAAATAGGGTTGTTATTTAGGAGAGAATTCCCTAAAACTCCCACTTTTACTGTCATGCGCAAGGGGTCAGATTTAATTCTTACAAAATCTAATATGTCCACAAAATATTGTAGGATGTTCGAGGAATCAATTTAAAAAAACATTCTGTATAACGACTGACATTTGTATTAACTGGTAATGATCAATATTTCCGTTAGCATGATGAAATATTCAATGGTGTCAACACAAACCTGAGATAGTGTTGGCAGTTTTAAAAAACACGCAAATGTTCGTTTTTATTTTAATAATATTTAGGTCAGAATAGGTTTATTTACACACGACCAAAGTGGCTTTATAATATTTTATGCGCTTGCATGTTTATTTTTGTGTTTATCTAAAACCGAACTTTTGTAAATAATTTTAATTATTTGCATGAACTAGGCAAAGTTAGATAAATAAATCATTATTAGAAATTTCAGTTAGAAAATTATGCATTGTGAATTAATGGCATGAACAGCATTAGAATACGTTCGTGTTTAGAAAAACAACGATTATGCATTAAATAAAACATGATTTTGTGTTTAAAACACACAACGCACTTATGTTAGAAAATCGTGTGGAAAAAAACACTTCCGTTTAGAAAATTATTTATGACAATTGCCCGTCATAATTCGGGGGATGTACTTTCATATTGTTATGACAAACATTTGAGCCAGGTGGTTTGATAGTGATAAATTCGGTCTTTAGTAGACATGTCTACCTAGATCCTCAATGACCTATTCCCAGCTGTCTTAATTGGCTATATTCCCAAGGACACAGGGCCTGAAACGTAATTAGAATATCCCAAAATACATTTATCGGATTTATTATAAAAATAATTATAATACTCGCATGAAATAATTTCAGTTTTCGTTTCTAATTTTAATGAGACTGCAAAAAAGAAATTCTTTCATATCTTTTCTCGTTTCATTGAAATGGAGACCATAGTCTCTTATTATGACAGTAAATAATTAGATGTTTTTGAGTAGTAGTATTAGATAATAAGCAGACAGACTCTGTACAATCAACTGCGTCATTAATTATTCGAAAATGTATATTTTAACAGAGACATTATTAATGAGAAATGACGTGGGATGAGGCATTTACATAGAACGCCAGAAAATGGACTAAAATGTCGATGGTATCTAGGCTAAATTTGTAGATTGATATTTTAAAATCGCGTCAACAATTGCCCAATCTTTTTTCAGAATTGGAAAAGTTGGAAAAGTGCACGATGCATACCATGTACGAAAACTTACGACGTAATATATTAGGCAACTCTCATTTGCAACCCAGTTTTCGGGTGTGAAAATTAATTACCGTGTTATCAGACTTTCAAGTGGAATACTGCCAAATCTTTTTAGATATTTAAAATTTGTTTTCTAACCGATCGCGTCATAATTATCCATTGATGACTGTCTCCTGGTCTCGAAAATAATATTACGGAGCATCTGGCTTGCCTACGAATTTTCTGATCGATCCCAAACATAAATATTTTCATTCGAGATGGTATTTTTGCACTTTTCAATCGTCACACGATTAGCAACGGTGTCAGAGCTTTGAATTTGTGAAAAATTCAAGAGAAAACAAGCTAACGAGTATACAAATATCTGGTTCTACGTTCGTCGATAATTCAATTTTCCTATTGAATTACGTCGCGTAACTTTATTTTCTGAAGGAACGAGTTCAGTGAAATATTCGGACTGGGTAATTTTTGTCTTAAACTTCAAAATTTCGTTGTTGTCTGAGGAGCAATGACATTTCCATTTAATCTAATTATGTGCTTTCGTAAACACAAATTAACAACGTTACAGTGTGGCGCAGTGATTTGATACTGCAGGAAATTTCAATGAAAAGTTAACAATAATACAGTAAGTTACAGTTCTTAGATTATTGAATTACGGTACCACAACTTAGTGGATTCATTATTTGGTTAGGTAAGAAAGGAAACAATGTATACTGCGTAGGTAAGCGTGGACTAAATTTAACTTAATCGATACATTAGTACGAGAGGACAAGAACAATTTCGTTGGTATTACTTCCGTAACAATGTCGATGAATCCACGGGCGATTGTATCCATGCTGACAGATTGATTCGCCGTATGCATGTGTACTGGTAGTAGTGACAGTGGTGTTATATGGTGCTTACACGGACAAATAGCAAAAATGAAAGCTGCATGGATGGTCGGACAACTATGCAAGTGTCGCAACAATGGTAAATGTTCATAACTAGGACATGAATGCACTAGGAACAAACGCGCGTTCCCAGCAAGCACAGTTCACCGGGACGAACAACAGAGGGTGAGTTGGGATCAATACAAGGAGATCGAGCCGGCATACCCGCCTGACCCAGAACAGTGGTGAAGCTGGAATACAACTGGCTATTCACGTACACACACACACACGCACACACACAAACACAACCTCTAGTGCCACATTTATACTATAACCGTTCTTTGAAATTGCCATATTGCCAAACACGTAACTTGTATGTGAATGGCGAGTTCGTCGTGAACTAGGTTAGGATTTATATATCAATAAGGTTAAAATTCCTAACAACCGCGGCACTCATTGAATATCTACGTAAATTAACGAGAAAACGCAATCCGTAAGTAATAAAAAATGCAATGGGGTGATCATTGAAGTTATATAATAAGGATTAGGGTATTTTAGAAAGTTTTCTAATACACTGGGTCACATCAAGTGTGAACTGAGCAACTTATATTTGTAGCAATGTTGCGGAAGAAGTTCTATCGGTTCGTGATGATGTTCTCGTTTTGGTTTTGGTAAAATAACATTTCCAGTTGAGCTTGTTATTTGTTCGAAGTTGTCATATGGCGTGTCTATTATTAATGATGTGACATTTTGTCGATCCCGCTACCCACGCCAGGGGCTATTTCTAAACTAGACACGTGATTCCTATCATTTTCGTTTTCAGTTAATGTGTAGCCCCTACACAGTCACATCGCATTTTCATGATGTAGGATATGAAATGCATTATTAGTGAAATACCATAAATGCCAGGATTTCTATTTAATTAAATTCCACTGAGGAAATTAATGTAAACGGAAAACCAAATGCATTTAAAGTCCGACAAAATGCAAAGTGAAATATTGACTATTCAGAACCTTGCATACAACAACAAAAGATTTCATTGTAAAATGGAGCAAGCAGAATTAACACAGGTTCACACAACCGACGGATATAATGGCGAACATAAATAGTATGGATAAATGTACGTGCGAGAAACAAAACAAAATCAGTTTATTCTTATGCAGAAATTAGATTTTTTTATTTTTAATTTAAACAAATGTGCAATTTGAATCTGAAAATGCCCACATATTTATTAAATTATATTTGCATCATGTGCTTCCCATGTCGTA
Source organism: Carabus problematicus (assembly GCA_963422195.1). NCBI lineage: Eukaryota > Metazoa > Arthropoda > Insecta > Coleoptera > Carabidae > Carabus > Carabus problematicus. The sequence goes on from OY728584.1 coordinate 11,994,123, forward strand.
TTTGAAGCAATTGATGACTATAATATTTGGCAATGTAATTATATAATCATATAAACATATTCTATACTATATTTAATCTATAGGATATAGTTATATATGTTTGGAGGAGATGTGCGTAATTCTGTCGTATAGAACGAAGGTTTAATATTTGGTAAGTGTTGTCGTGCAAGTCAGTAGTGTCAAATATTTGCACTAAATTGACAGCGTGGCTTGTACCATCAGTGTTAGAATATAAATAGTCCGTGCAACGCTAATTATAGCCTTCAACATACTATTTCCACGTTGAGTTACATACTTGGGGAACAGGATATGTTACACTTACGAGCATGCAATTGTATACAATATTACTTATAAATAAAATATTCTACAATGGATATTTCATACGTATATATATATATATATATATATATATATATATATATATATATATATATATATATATAAAAAACAACGTAATAAAACTTGTGAATAATTTACAATCGCGCAACTAGAACCAGAATACAGCAGTTTCGGATCGATATATCATTAATTCAGGTCGACTCGGTTCACTGTGGCCACGATTTTATGCGTTACATGCATATTACACGCGGGGAACACATTGATTCTGCGCAACTGTCGTATGCAGGTAATAAAGTAATGTTAATTCCATAATGTGCAAACTCAAATTGATGTAACCACAGGCACTCAATTAAAATGTTATGCTGAAATATATATATATACAGTGCGAATAATGTAAGGCTATACATTGGCAACTTTATTTTAGCGTTAATCAATTTGCCTATGCTAGTATCAACTCGTTGAATAATTTAAAATTAGACATAGGGCATTTACTTAATGTTACCATGGTGATTACATACATAAACTCCAATTTATTATGGTTGAATAATGTAAAATTAGACACTAGTCCACAGACTACTATATTTATTTAAATCATTTACAGAGTTTATTGCAATTTTTTATTAAATCTATTACATGTTATTGGATTAAAAGTACACTTCAAGTACTGAAATTGTAATTGGTATCAATACATTTCCAAAATCACTTGGGGGTGATAACTAAATTTGCCACCGTTTGATGACATGTGATGGGCCCTGCCCGGGAATTCAAAGCTGAACTAATCAGAAATTTCTCGCAAAGATGCCCCTTCTATATACCAGGAATACATCTTAAACTTTTCTTCTGTGATGTACATTTTTTGCACTAATTATTACGCAAACTCGTGAGATATCAGTAACACAATATTGAAAATAGTGACATTTACCGAAACAAACGTCATTGTAATTTCAGTTGTTACTGACATGGGCAAATTGATTAAAGCTAAAATAAAGTCGCCAATGTATAGTCTTACGTTATTCGCACTGTATATATATATATATTATATATATATATATACATATATATATATATATATATATATATATATATATATATATATATATATAAATTTGTTGTATGCAAACACTCTAAATCAATTATTGTACACGTCATAAATATAGCGCGCATTTGTCACGCTGAAGAAATTTTATTCTACAAATGTCAAAAACAGTTACCAAATTGAATAAAGCGTAAATATGTTTTAGCACCACGGAAGTCATACAATGTGATAATAATACGGTCTAGTTGAAGCATGAGCTTTACCAGTGGGTAAGTAGCAGATGCAGAACAAGCTGAGAGAATAGTGAAAGCCTGCAAACGCCCTACGGTTGGTGCGGTGAAAGAATGGTGCCAGAGGTACAAGGTTACAAGGGTACGTTTCTGCAGTCAATATTGACATTTCGCCTGACCTAAATAGTAGGGATTCGCGATTCATCTGTACCGTCAGGTATTAGAAATCGCCGAGATAAATATTTCCAGGGGATCCACGTCAAGTGATGGTCTTGGCAGTTTCAAGGAGCTGCTGCTTTTCTATTTCATCATGCTGGAAGGATACGACGATTTCGTTTAAAGTTGATATTTGGTAGCGCCGATCGTAGGAAAAACGGCCAAAGTGTGTATAAAGGATGAAAGACATGTAGGATACTTGTGCAAACCTGTCACACCAACACCAACACTTTCCAACCGTCATAGAATAATCGACAAAGGAATACTTGCCTTAGATTCATTTTGTCAAATACATGATATTCTTAAAGTACATGTATATTTCGTATCGGTTTATAATTGTGGAGAGTAAATGTTTTGGTTACGATTTCGTAAATAACTTTAGGAACGAAAAGGGTTTGCTAGTACATATTTTGGTTTAGGAAAAGTTGAGCTGGGTAGAATTTGGTTTAACCATAGACGAAATTGCCCGCGGTTCCCAAAATAGATAGCATGCTAAAGATCGTGGATGAAAATTCGATATGAGCACTTATGCAAAATGATAAATATGAAATGCGATATCGAAGCACTTTCATAGTTTCGTTGCTGTTTGCCAGAGTTAGACAGGTGATGATTAATAATTTGAACGAAGCAAGTTCACAAATTGATTTTGTTAACGTTATACAATATGTGCGTGCACCATTAATGAATGATACAAAATATAATGCCGGCTAGCAGAATTATTGTTGTAATTCATGTCACATATATCTGCGAATGCCACAAGTAGGAAATTAGAAAGTGTTTGGGAAAAAAACCTAACGGGAATTTGACGTTCTATATTTGTATTCATGGCAAAGACTGACCTGCAAGATCTGAAATATTTGTGTCACACAAAGCACATGAAATACTACGGACGGCCGAGTGGGCCTGATTCTGGGAACTCGCGCACAAGCCGGAACGAAGCCAGCGATATTGAACGCGACGAGAATCCTCGATGTAATCATTACTGTCATGAGCGTAATTAAAGCAATAAAATAAACTTTACAACAATAAGGCGCTCCATGAATATGAAAACCCTTCTACCGCGACACGTTGAAAATTACGAAAGAAACTAATGATTTCGGTGCGTGAGCAGTTTAACAAAACCAGGACGTTGATAAAGCCTACGCCAAATGGAATGCTTACGAGCCAGATGAGTTATGAATTTATCATAACTTCTAGTTGTAGAGTATTTAGTTAGTCACGAAACATTAAATATATTTTTGAACAAAAACAACGTTTAACAGGAAAACACATAAAATATCACTGTCAACAACAAATTTGTCTCATGATCATGACGGCAGGAACCCCAGGAGTTTCACGGGACACAATTTGGGAAACGCCTGGCTTGAATTCTCAGATATACTATACCAAATTATACGCGTTTGGTTTGTGCCAAAATCGGTGGACTTGAAGACACACTTGGCAAATTTTCGTAGTATTTTTGTATTGCATGACTTTTGATCAATACTACACGCTTCTTCACAGTTTTCTAAGGATCATATGCGACACACGAAATTTCAGCGTAAATGCTCTATTCATACAAGCCAACTTTTCTGTACATTTCAGTGGATTTGTACAGATTCTGCTTCGTATAACACATAAAACGCAAACACATCAACAACGCACTCTTGGTTATTTTTCATTTTTTGTAAGTACATTTTTATCGTAAATAATTTGTCTATAAAATATGATTACAGGATATATCGGATAGAAATTCGTTTATTAATAATCGAAAAAGATTCGTACAATGAAAGCACCAATAATGAGATTCATTATTGAAGAAAATAGTCAGTAATTTCGAAATACGTATTAGTAACAAACGCATTTCATTGTACACTGTGATAAGTACGATCTTGAAAGGCTTTCTCTTGCCACAAACAAATGGGAATTTTACAACAACCGACACTAGTTCGTTGTATACATCACATTTCAACAAACTTTCGGAACTTTACTCTTCGGTAAACATTCTAGCGGCATAAACATGTACTCATCTTTAGTTCTTCGCCAGAGCCACGGTCATAAAATGTGTTTATTTATTTAAAGATGCAGAAACATTAAGAAGTCGCAGTCATTATTTTTAACAAGCATTTTAATGACTGAACTTTCAACTAAGAAAAAGTATGACAAAGAAAAATGATAACATTTATAGAGAAACAATGGTTTACTGGAGAGAAAATAGTCTGGAAACATTTACCTACGAAAGTTCAAGTAGTTTGAAAATAATACAAATGAGAAAGAATGCATTTGTCCATTTGTTAGTCTAGAAGTTCGCACTCTCTAGAATCTAGAGTCTAGATAATAAAGTAAGACAAAGTTATAAACTGTTATGAAAACATAAGTATTGTTGCGCAGTACGTTTTATAAAGAACCTTAATTCGGCAAGAATTAAGATTATACAGTTACAAAGAAAAGCGTTGAATTTAAATCTTGTTTAAGCTACAACGCAGTATAGAAATGGAGTAAATTTATAATAATATTTCTTTAGAAATACAGCTTGACCTATTTAAGAACCTACAGAAGTAATACTTTACCGGTGATAAATGGAAAATAATTCCATCTTTCACGTAAAACTAACTAGACAAAATTGTTAGTATTTGGTCATGGCCGCCAGTAATTTAATATAAAAAAGGAATTGAAACTAAGTTCGTATGTTTCAGCTGTTTTTTATGTGTTTTCAATGAGCTAATTACGTTATCAATAACAAGATAAGTGTGTGTTTTGGTAGCGTTCTTATTTTTATCGTTTTTGGATGTGTTCCAACAGACTTGACTGCCAGCTTTCAATTATGAAAATGGCTTTAATTAAATTATATTCCTCCGGTTCAAACTGCATTCAAAAGCTATATAAAACGTTTATTAATGTTAAAATCAATATTATTTTGCATAAATATACATTCACAAGTTTTAATAATAAACCAAATGGTGAAATATTTAAAGTGAAAAATTCTCAACGTGTTTGTTTTAATAAAATGTGTGTTTATTAGCAAAAATTACCTTACTTTAAATTCTTATTCAGGGAGGTTAGTGCGTGCTGTCAAAACAAAATGATATAGGTAACATGCATGTGGAAATTTTAATGGAAATTTGGAAAAGTTATTCATTTATACTTGTTCTTTTGCTCTACTTTCAGTGCGTCATAAGAAATTCACCTAGTAATTCATTCTGCTTGCTTCACTTACAACATTTGGATCATACTCAATTTCTGCGTTCTTTCGTCAAAACAATAAAACACATTGAAGGTGACACGTAAACAAAACGGGTGAATGACCATTTCAGTTTGATATTAATGTACCATTTTTGTGTGAATACTCTGCATATTTTTCAATGATGTACTAAAAATAACCACCGGTATTTTAAGATAGAACAGTGACTGCATGGCAGAGTGCTAGAATTAAATGCGGGTTCGCGTAGACTTCTATGATCAGCCACGATGCCATATTATACGCTTTGTAAGAACGTTGATGAGATTGGAAAATGCAGTTTGTTATAATGCTGATTTCATATACGGTTTGTTTATAGATAAGCGTATTATTTACGTCTTGAAATTAAATTGGCAACTACTTGCGAATATACGTTTTATCTCCTAGTTAATGTTGAATAAAAGGAAAAGAAATTGTGCATGTAAATATACAGTCAATCAGAAATGAACAATGAAAATATCTATAATATATTTAATAAAATCTGACATTAACAATATAATCAGATAATAAATATGACGCATTTTAATGACACACGCGTGTGCGTTTTTTTGCGATGAATTTTATTTTGTACGATTAATTTCAAATGACTCAACATCGATTATTATGAATGGAAACTATAGAAGTGAAGTGGATTTTGAAAGAATTTGTATTTATAGATATTCGTTTATATGTTAGCTTTCAAATAATTTCCGGTGCAATCATCTATATGTTACGTATGATTCATAAAACAACATTGTATAGAATAAAATATTTTCTATATCCATATATAGAAATCCTTACAAATTTAATATTCACTTAAGTAGTATTGATTAATACAATACTGAATTTTGCATAACATACATTTTTAATACTATCATTATATATTAAAAAATTATAGACTGCCATCACGCATTACAATAGAAAAGAACAAAGGTTCTGAAACACAAGAAAAGCAAACTCATTTTCAGATATCTGTGACGTTTCAGAGAGAAAGAAACATATTGTCAAGGCTACTAACTAATTTTGTGCTACAGTAGTGTAATGACTATTTTGCGTGTGAAAAACTGTTTCGTCAGTGATATATAATGATTGCATATAACAATAAAAACATATATTCTAGTACAATCATACAATATTTGCTGGAAAATTTTGAAAACATTGTATATACATATTCGTTATAGAACATGAAATGTTGGTTTTTATACCAGATATAACCTTTATGCACATTTTATTATTCACTAGATTGTTATAAATAAAAAGAGTATCCGGCTACTCGTAATATAACAGATTCAACAGTAATGATTCAGTGCTACCGCATTTTGAAATGTTTGTTATGACCTAAGTGCAGGTATGCTACTTTCAAATCATTCCTCGTAGTGGCTTGTAACACCACTCATTTATTGTGAGTGCTTTCCAGCTGCACCCTTCTATCAACAGATGCTTCTTTCATTTTAAATTCCAAGTTTATATTTGTCTGATGTAGTTTCTACTCGCTATGATTTTCAATTAATGATGCTAAAATATGGACAAAATTTCCGTCGACATCTGTGACAATTACCAATTGTATTAAATGAACTAGACTTGCACAGCGTAGAATGAAGATAATATTCATTTATTAGGTCACGCATTAAAGAAAAAAACGTTTTAAGTGACATTGCATGTGTGGCTGATTACTCTATTACAATTGTTAACTAAATATGCCATTTCATCATCTAAAATATGTTTCCTTACTTGTTGTGCGTAATACTCAAAAGGATAGACAAGTGGCATAATTACAACAGATGGCTGTTACTTTTAATTCACATATCTGCGTGCAGCAATACTCTAATTAAAAGTATGATGAATTTATGGGTAATGTAAATTGTTTGCATGGAAGATGTTCAATGATAGCACTTTGTATACGATGAACAATGGTGTTAATAATATCGAAGTCTGTTCGTAATTGCTACGACGTAATGAGATTGCTATCGATTTTAGATTTTCCGTCACGTTGTCTCTGTTAACGTGATAACCGGTAGTTAGCTGCGACAAATAAACATAGATCGCGGTCACTAGTTGCCATTGTGAAACGCAACCCATTTACCAGTTCCGCACTTCTGATGCGGTGATCCGTCAAAGTCTTGATAACCGATAACCTCACACACATCTGATGTTATCCGAGGACTCAACATTACGTCTTTGTCAATGTACCAGTAATTACCATTTTGTTACAATTTCACAGAGCCTGCTTGTGAAACTGTTACAGGAAACATATTCATAGCATTATTATTTTTATTCAAGACAAATGTTCAGTTATACCAAAAGAATATCGTCAGGAAGTTGTTTCTTAACAGAGGATATGGTGGCTACACTCTAGATAAGATTAACTAAAACCACAATTGTTGTTAGCAGATATTACAATGACGAAGCACATTTGGCAATGTTTTATAGAATGTCGATGTCAGGAATTATTTGTTAGATGTTGGGGGTTTTCAGGTATTGATTCTGACTGGCTACGTTTCCATAATGTCACGGGCGCACGTGGAACGATTGATTGAAAATGTTACTTCGCATTCATCATATATAATCATCATTGGTGGTTTGTTGACCTCGCGGCCGAAGGTGTTATTTATAAATCGGGATGCTCGCCATGGTAATTGGGAATAGAGTAACGTGTAACTCGCGTGCACGTGCACTAGTAACGTATACATATTCATCGGTGCGCATATTTTGGGCGAACAATCAGTTGGTTGAGCCAGGGGGGCGTATTTGCTTTTTGTGCGGCGCGTGAGTGCGTGTTTACAATGCACGGTACATTAGTTATAAACGTAGTATGGAATCCTACACACATATGTACCTACCAAGATTCGTCCCGTGGTGGTTTGTCCGGATATGAGTTCGCCCGCCCAATCTTTCGCCTCGGTCATAAATGTGCCCTCGAACTCCTGTTTGCCGCGCGCGGCCTTCTGTTCCTTCTGCTTGGGATCGTTCGGCGAGTACTCGATCTCCTTGCGGCAGCACAGGAAGGCGAACGCCCGCCATATCAGCACGATGAGGAGTCCCGCGAGAAATGTACATATGCTCGACAACAAGAAGCACCAGTACTTGCGTACGCTGAGACAGTCGTCCGGGTCAAAGACGCCGGACTCGTCCGTTGTCGTCTCGACGATGTCCGTCGGCGACACACAGGCCGCTCCTTCGCTCGTCATCCCCTGGAGCTAACCGCTTGTTGTGCGGTCGCCAGACGTTTCGACGAGTCGCACTGCATTCACACGTACGCGCCCGCACATGCACCAAGCTTTTGTGTTCTCTGTAGCCGGCGCGTTCTCTTCTGGTACTGTTGCAGTTGCATCTGTAACACGCACACGCACGGGTTACCGCCGGACGGACCCGTTGTTGCTCGCGTATGCTTGTCTGTTCGTGGTCGTCTGCTTGCTGCTGTTGAGATTGTCGACCGCCGTCGCACGTACACTTGCACATATACACTCAATGTTGATTGTGTGTGTGTGTGTTTGCTCCGACGTTGTACGTTACGACCTCGCTCACTAACCAACACTATCCCGGTGCTCGCGCGCGATGCGGGAATCAATACCACACGCCGCGCCGTCCAATCCGCGTCGCGACCTCGGTGACGCCATTCTTAGAACCGACGCGGACGCCAATCCACTGCGTTATTAGCCTTCTTAACTATTTAGATTCACGTGTTTTCTCTTTTTCTCTCTACTCTTCTGTCTCTGATGACGACGTCGATGTATTTGTTCGCTACCCGACGTGCTGTGGTGCGAGCGTCGTACCGTCGCCGACGGTGCACTCTGGTGATATTGCACCACATTCCACAGGTCATCGCCGGGCACCAAGCTTATTTTTCCACAACGATATTATTTTACGAGGATTGTATTATTTTCAGTTATCTTTATCAGTTACAATTTTAAATACTAAAAATACATACACTTTCACAAATATAGCTTTACTAGTAATAATTTTACTCTTCTAATACATAATATTAGAATTGTATTAGCATTATTAAATGTAATACATCAGTAAATATGAATTAAAATCGTATGTACCGCGTGTTTTACAGATATACATAGTGCTGCCATCTCTCGGCGTGTCGTGGAAATAAATTTATTTATCGGTGAATTTTTGGTTGCGCTTTGAGTTGAAGAAGCTGGTATGGCTGAAGAAACTGACAGGTAAATAATATCAAAGAAATTATGACAGAAAATTGTTATATTTGTCAGGTTTATGTATACGGCAATATGTAAATTTCAGTTCTGCATCTGCTTCTGAAGTAGAAAAGTCATCAAAGAGTAATTCAGCAGATGAAAAACAAAAAACAAATGAGAGTGATAACAACAAAGATTCACTAAATAATGAACAGGATAAACAAAGTAATGGCAAGAAAGGGGATCAGCAAGGCAACTGTTACTGGTATATTCATTCGAAATATCAATAATTTCATTGTGTAATTATTTATTTTTTGTGTTTAGCGGAAAAGACCGTAACCTCAATATCGTAGAATTATTATGTGCAAATTGTAACAGATGGTTTCATGAATCGTGCATCGGTTACCAGTTGGGAAAACTAGTACCATTCCTGGGTAATTATGTATTTGTGTGTAAAAATTGTTCACCAACTGGTTTGGAGAGTTTCCGAAAGAACCAAGCACGTATGTATTTATTGGGTTAGTATAAATATCTAATTATTATTGAATGATTGACGTTTTGTAGAATTTCCACAAATGTGTGTAACGGCGTTGGCCAATTTGCAACAAGCCAGTGCTAAGGAAGGGATGAATAAAACGATTTTCAGTAAAGATAAAGATATAATTCCGTTTATTGACCAGCACTGGGAGGGTATGACGACAATGCCACGACGCGTCACTCAATCATGGCACGCTACGGTGCAACGTGCACTTGTGAAAGACATTCACGTGCTGTTTATATACGAGGAGAGCGTGTCGGATGGTCAAATGTACGGTTTGCTCAATCAAGATCTTGCTCAAATCAAACCGAACTACGAAGCCATGATTCGCGGTGGAACATTGAAGATTACAGACATGGGCATCCAGCACGGTATGTTTGTATTGATTTGAAATTTCCTAACAAGTGTTTGTTGCTGAATTCATTATTGTTTACGCCATTAGTCATAATGATTTTTTGTTTTCCTGCGACAACCAAGTAACTTTATTTAAAAGACAGAAAATATATACATACATATTTAATTATAAACGATTATCGTAAATAAGTATTGTGCGCATGAAATTCTAAAATATAAATCACTTAAGGCTGTTCGTTGATTACAAGTGTTATCGATAATCTGGAGATAATTATTATCTAGATAGTTATTGATATTGTTGTATAAGGTTATGTATAATATGATGCAAAAGCCAGGTAAAATAACTTCAAACCGTTACAATATTATTGGCAGTACAGGTTAGTTATGAATTCATTTGTCACTAGTGCCGTTGACTACCGGTGTAAAGGGCCGAAGTGCAAAGCGGAAGATCCCAGGTGAGTCTGGCGGGCCCGGTAAGAAAGGCCGCAATGCAGATTTCGGAACACCGAAATTACCAGCGCATGGCTACCCGTTAGAACATCCGTATAACAAGGACGGATATCGGTACATCCTTGCAGAACCCGATCCACATGCACCATTCCGTCAAGTAAATATACCAACGGGAATAATTCTCTTTGTGAAAAACTAATCGTATTCAATGATAGGAATTTGACGAGAGTTCGGATTGGGCTGGTAAACCTATACCGGGTTGGTTGTATCGAACTTTGTCACCAAGCACCGTGTTACTAGCTCTGCATGACCGTGCCCCGCAGCTAAAAGTATCAGAAGATCGATTAGCAGTGACGGGAGATAAAGGTTATTGTACTGTTCGTGCTACTCACGGTAAATGTCATCGATGTACAATGAATCTCTGATATTTTCATGTATTTGTAAATGTAAACGTTCAAATCTTACTTCTTGCAGCTGTTACGAGAGGCACTTGGTATTGGGAAGCGACAATTGAAGAAATGCCCGAAGGATCGGCCACAAGATTGGGCTGGGGTCAGGAATATGCGAATCTACAAGCACCGCTCGGGTACGATAAGTTCGGGTACTCATGGAGGTCACGGAAAGGCACCAGGTTCCATGAATCAGCCGGCAAACATTACAGCGTATCGTACGGTGAAGGAGACACGTTGGGTTTCATGATTTTGCTGCCAAATTCCAATAATATTCATCATATTCCAAACACGTACAAAGATCGAGTACGTTGACTAGTAGATTCTCGTGTAGTTGTTCATGTATTCAGTGCTATTATGATTTCAGCCGCTAGTCAAGTTCAAAAGTCATCTGTACTACGAGGAGAAAGACAATGTGCCTGAGTGTTTGAAAAATTTGAAGCCGCTGAAGGGAAGTCAAGTAATATTCTTCAAGAATGGTGTGAGTCAAGGAGTTGCATTTATGGATGTGAATGGCGGTGCATACTATCCAGCCTTGTCCTTGCATAAAAGTTCCACTGTATCAGTGAATTTCGGGCCGAACTTTAAATTTGCTCCGTCAACTAGCGAATATAAATATCGTGGGGTATGCTAGATGCAGTATTGGCTGTGTATTATATTCTATTCATCGATATATAATTTCCAATTACAGATGAATGAAAAAGCGGAAGAATCAATCTCTGAACAGACCGTTGCAGATTTGTTATATTTGACGGAGAACGAAGGCAAGTTACGTCTGGATTCCTACGTCATGTGACAATAGTAGATATTTTTATTTTCACCGTTACGAATTTTTCTTATTGTAAAATATTAATAAACGTACTTTTGATAGTAGTATATAACAGAAACGATAACAATTACAATAATGTATCAACAATTGTAATTTACATTTGTATGTTTACAACATTTTATTACAAATTATTAATGAATTTTGCTACGTCGTTTATTTTCCATATCCTCCTCTACAGTTTGGACTAGATTCGACTTTCTTTTCTCGAGTTTCCCACTGATCACTACTTAAGGCGACAATTGATAATGCGTGTAAACCCTTGTCAAACTGGTCTTTTACTAAATCATTTATCATTCGATGTCTCTACAATGAAATACTTGGTATAAATACACTCCAACTATATGTATATTATGTCTATAACCACACATATATTTACCTTGATTAATGGTAATCCTTTAAATAAATCTGATACGACTAGAATTTTAAAATGTGTTTCAGAATTCTTTGGTACACTGTGCATTGGCGATTCATTAATTACTTCGTAATGTATAGGTTTCAAATTTGCTGTAATTTTCTCTCGTATCGATTTCTCCACCGACATTTTTCTAATGTGCAATGCACTTACACGCTGTACTGAAATTATCGCATGAATACAATCTTACATAGATAATTAAAGTATATGCTATTTACCAGGAAATAATTTTAAAATATTATTCATTTTTGCTAGGTTATATACACTTTTAATTTTCGATTTAGTTATGTAAGTTTCATTGAGATGGCACTGTCGGCATCAACTAAATACAGTCACTGAGCAATCAAACAAACATCGCGTCATTTAAAATTACACATAAAATTGTACAACGGTAGAACCATGTTCATTTTCCATACGAATATAGTTATTTTATGAACGCCCGAACGGCAAGAAAATGGGAATGGAAGTATTCCATACACCACTGTGTAAATGATTTTCAAAATTATCAGGTTCTAAATTTGAAGCGTCACTTTGACAATTTAAATAATACTATCAACCGTCAATGTTGCCAATCTAATTTAAAATTCATAGCCCGCTTTAATTATGATTTTAAATGATCACTCGGTATTAACAAACTTCTGAATTACAAATGTACACTGTTATATTTTTTAATCGAGAATGTGTAGGGTAATCAATCAAACAAAAACAAATGTTAAACTATTTTGCATAAACAAATAAAATTTTGTAAAAAATGACATTATGAAAAAGTTCTATTTGAGGATTGTAGCATGTAGTGTCCAAAAACCCAGAATTTAAAATAACTAGGAATGGATACAGACATCCATGCCTGCAGCTCATCGACGTATGTCCAATTCTGAATTTATCACAAATTATTTACCTAAATACACTTTTAAAATCGTAGGTGCCTAGGTCGAAGTAAAACAACAAATTTAAAACAAGTGTGAAAACATTTTCTTCTGTTAACAAAAGCAAAGCAGACTAAGCCGACTATAAATGCATTAATCTTCTTTTGTTCATTTTTTAATTAAAGAATATTTTTTTCTTTAATGGTCTTAGATAATTTTACAAAATAAAAAATATGGAAAAATAATGTTTCATTTCCTGCATATGCAAGAAAATTTTGAATACAATTGAGTGGAAAATAAAGGAGAAAAAATATAAAAACTGAAAAAAATTTGAAAATTATTTTTTTTCTCAAGTTCTAAAGAAAATTTTGAAAAACAAAAATCAGGTGCACAACTAGACCCTAATACGCATTTGCAAAAAAAATTTCATCAAGATCGGTTGGATAGTCTAGGAGGAGTTAGTGGAACAAAAACCGTACGAGCGGACGAACGACATACATACGGTCATATGTTGTAATAGTCATTTCGTGATCCAAAGGGTCTGTCCGGGATTTCTGCGCAAAAATTTTTAAAATCGGAGAATGCTACAGACATCGTACCGAACACTATAGCTCTTCGACTGGAGGTCGATGAGCTAAAAAACGAAAAATGAATGTTATTCATTCCATTAAATCGTCATACATTCCATATATAAGCCAATTTTACATTATTTCTCTGAATGTTTTTACATAGTGCATATTTGCTTTGTTAAACCTCTTTGGATCTCTCCCTACTAATGGCCTATAGGACAATAAAGTGCATATGCGTTGATCACCGTCATATGCAGAGGATTGGTAAAAATTGGAAAGTACCACTTTTCAACACGTATTTTGAACTTATAGTGGTTTATGTATCAATCTATTTTATTGTACAATAACTGCATGCAAATCTGCAATGTTTTCTATACATGACTTACCCGTCAATTTTCGCTTTAAACACTAATAACTTACACACAATATAAAAATATGCACTTTTTGTTTATAATCGACAAACCTGACGTTTACAAGTGCCAATAGTAATGAGAAATAAATTATATGACATGCGTACCAACTGCTAGGCATTAAAACTTACTGATCCCTATTTGAGGATGGCGGCACGAGATGGTGCATCGAAAATACCACACAGTCTATCATTTTGATTCGTCTGAAAACACGACAACAAGACACAAAAGAAGATGATACATCGGATTCAGTAATATGTTCAACTTGAATATTATGTATCTGTTATAAATACAATTTTCTATAAGTTAAACGTAAAATAGAATCAGTTTATTGATTAATAAATAACATGTTACTCATAATTTGTTGCAAACGCATTATCATTCGTTTATAATAGTGATTTCATATTGAATGGCTTTTTGTGTTGATTTATTAATTAGGGTCCGATTTGCTTAGAATATTATATTTGTTGTGTGTTGTGTTCTGTAATTATACAAAGTTTGATGAGTTTGGCAATGAAGGGTTACTGACTACTGAACATTATTTACAAACGCGGGTACATATGTAAATAGTTCACATGGCAACTAGAGACAAAAAAATATCGGTAATATTTGTCAATGTGGTAAATAAGCTTTTGTAGAATCACTGTTGAACAGAGTTCAGTGATAACAATTGTTAAGTGCTTGATTACAGAACAATGAACAGATTTCTGAATTCGATAAATTGCTTCGAGAATACCTTAGAAAAATCATCTGAGCATTTGTTACGAACCAAAAATAATATTATTGTTTAGGATACGTGCATTTATGTGGGATTGTATGGGTTCATATATTTGTTAAGGATATATCACGGATTACAGTAGCCAAAGATAAGGAAATAGTTTGTTTTTTTTTTCTTTTCTAAAGTAGTCGAATCACAAAAAATGTACAAAATAAGAGCACTACTGTGTTGCGTTAAGTGCTTTGTTTTTATTGATGCAGAACAATATCTAATTATTATTCAACCTTATAAGTGTTTGATATCTATATGATTTTATGCTATGCTGATTTCATTAGGTTTACATTGTTAAAATAATTACAAGCAAGTAATTAATATATATCAGGTAGACGGAAATTCCCATAAAGTTAATAAATATGTTACATCAGATATTAATGAAAAACTGGTAAGATTAAATTGAATCAGTCTGGACGGGAAGCAAATTGTTCATTATATCTGCGTTTTACATAAATTGGGCGAATGGAAAAACCGATAGTCTTTGTAAAAATGACCGACTGGTGTATATTTTAATTAAAGTTTACAAATTTATTACAAAAAATGTTTTGAAAATTGATTTATCTTTACACTTGGAATTCTTATTTTTTACCATAGACCATTTACACATTTTGAGATTGCCACAAGCTTTAATATGTCAATTGTTGAATATCATTTATAATTGTATTTGATAATTATGGTTATTTTTTAACAGTAAAGTTGACCATTTGTCGATATTACCAATTTACTGTACAGTTACCGTAGAATTGGTTATTATTATTAATTATATTACAAATTTGTCCATGAGCTTCTACGAATTCTAAAACTTGTTGTTATCGAGTTCAGTTGAGTACAGGAAATTATGAAATTTTTAACGATAATAATCTAGTTAAAGTGATACAATGTACAGTGTGTTAAAAATCACGTATGGAAGTGCATGAAGCGTCTGTAACTAGTCACGAACAGAAAGATCAGTATGCAGATACCTGGGATTATGATCAACAACAATCATTATCGTTATTCCATTGTTTATCTGGAAATCTATGTAGTTGAAGGGCAGATACATTCATATGACCCTATCGGCAATGAACGTCATTGTAATATGTGGTGTGTGTGGACTGAATTGATTAGAAACAATAATCTGACTGAATTGCGTTATCAACCTTTATCATATAAGATGATAATCAGTAGGTATATACTTGGTATCTTACAGTGCTCGTCCGCGTTGTGTACAGTGCTGTGAGCTGAATATCACGATCGAGTGCTGCAATGGCGGACGGCGCATCCAAAACTAAGGTGGTAGGTGACATTTTTCATAATTCATAACGAGAATTATCCAGAAAATTACAGATTCATCCCCGTCTATCTTTAGCGTTTGAATAGTATGAATTATTACGAATTATTTGCAGTAAACCTTATGAGTAATTATATAGATCCGAATATGAGGCAAAATTTTTTTCAAACATTTTTTTTAAGGGGTTCTTGTTGTGTATTCTATTCTTAACCAATACAGTTCAGAATGATTTAGATTTTACCTGATATTCGGAATTACACATATTATTTATAATGTAATTGCTTGAAACTAGTGCTAAATAAGTTAACTTTTGTTTTTCCATTGTTTACAATGTATTGATAACAATACGTAAATACTTTCAAAATACTGTTCAATCAATTTAATGCCTAAGATTTCTTATCAAAAGTATCGTTTGAGACATCTTGACATAGAAATGGAAACCTTTTATCCATTAAATAAATTCCAGTTTGATTTGTGCAAGGACACAATTAATTACAATGTCAAAGTTTGATCTGAAGGAGGTATTGTTGTTAAACTGGCTTAAATTTAATGTACGCTTTAGATAAACAAAAATTTCGAGGTTAACGTGTGTGTATAAGTATGTGATGTGTGGAAACGAGATTAGAGTCGCGCGAATGTTATGACAATTTGCAGAATTTATTCAAAGATAAATATTTGGTATTTTTCATTTCAAAGCCGGATTCATTTTGAAACAAATTTGAAAAGAAAAAAGATAAATACGACGAGTGTAAAGCGTATTACGCATTCGGAATGATTTATGTGTTATTTCGAGTCAAAAATAAATGAATTCATATCTAAGGCGGAGTAAAAGAGAAAACCGTGACATCTGTTCTGAAATTTGAAATTAAAAAGAAAATCCAATAAAAGAAAATGTGTTCCTTCGCTAATTTGTAATGCAATAATTTACACATTCTAAGCAGAATGGAATACAAATGGTTGCAAGCGCACGCGTCAACAAGTATGATTTATGGGGCGCGCCAGCGGAAAAATAAAAACCTGAAATTGAATTATTTGCTGGTCTGACGTTACGACAATGAAATTACAAGCACCTACAGTCATTTATGTTTTAAAATTTACTAATTTAAAAACAGGTGCATTCAATTTTTGTCATTATGCTATCATCTGGTCCGATCTCTTTATTGCATTTTGACGGGATTCGGCAGCGGGACGACATACCTAATAAATGAGAATTTATTTTTAACTTTTGGAAAGTTAAAATATTGTACAACCATTTCACTGGAGGAAAGAAATAATTGTGTTAGTTAAAATTCTCTCGGTGATGTTGGTAACAATTGCTCATCATATTTAAATGGTGTAAGATGTACGTGACTTCATTCACGTTCGTATCTTTTAACTCGGCGAAGTGTGTTCTGAATACTCGATATTGATAAGTGGAAATTACTATTAAAGACAAGTTACGATGAAAACTCGGAGGAAATTCCGTATAACATTTGTTTTATGTACTTGTGACGTCGATACTTGTAAATAGTGTTATCTCGGTGCACAAGAAGATCCAATGTCAAGTGTAGTATGTACCTACACTAAACTGTTATGATTCAGGGAGTCCCCAGCTACAATGTCATCCAATTTCTCAGATTGTAGATAAATACTACTTTCAAATTAAGTCCGTACAAATATGTACTAGTGTTTAGTTTTGTTTCTTCTCTCTGTAAAAATCCAGTTTGATTTATTTTTCTTTTTCCGTAGTACTTGAAGTAACAATGTAAAATTTTGACAGAATAAAATACGATGCGCTGTGTGTGAAGTACGCGAAACGAGAAGAGCGAAGAAGAAAAAACAAACGGGAAACTATTCTGTAAAATCCTATTGATGCAAACGTGTAAAAGACTCACCGAAAATAAATTGTCTATTTTTTTATCACGTCATCACGTAGCAGATAACAATGAGAGACACGCCGTGGGATTAACGTCGGGAGCGTTCGCCAGATAAGAGGAATTCAACTGAAAACATGTCATCGTGTCTTTTCTTATTTTCAGAGCGACTCTGGCAGTGAAAATGGCATTCCGGAGAGGGCCAGTTGGAGTAACCCAATTGAGTTCGTCCTGTCATGCATGGGATACGCCATTGGTCTCGGGAACGTCTGGAGGTTCCCGTATCTTTGTTATCGTAACGGAGGTGGTAAGTACTAAGACAAAACTACTAACCTCCATATATGTGCACAAACACACGTGGATATTCACTCAAATTTCAATACGCTAACTGTTATAGTTTGTAACTGTAGTTGTCCACATACATATGTTCATACTGTTTACAGTTGCAATATGAGAATGCAAATGAAAATAATATGTTAGCATGCATATTTCAAACACGAACATGTCATAACGCATTGGACTTATTACTGTTGTTCATATTCTTTACGTAAATATAAATTCTAATAATGCGATTTTTATATAAACTAATAATCATGTTTCACAAGCACCATTCAATATTAACAAGTACTTAACGCGAATGATATCATGCTGATTACCTGCATAAAAGTGTATATTTCCACACTAAGTAGTGTCTACGGCGAATCAATGTACACTTGCATGTTTTTATAATCAAAGAATGTCAAGCACATTCGTAGCAGTGATAAGCAGAATCTCATTGATTGTTATCAATATGCATGTGTTGTATCAAAAACAATCTTACTATGCGCTAGTTTGAAATGAAACAACATGGCGTAAAACTGATAATAATTGGTGCAATTAATCTGTTGGACGATTTGCACAACGTAATGATCAATACGCTATAATAAGCATGTTGTAGCAAAATACTAAAGGATTAACTAATACAATAAGTAGATGATGGCGAATATTCCTTTGGTCTAACATTGCGTGATGACTGCACGCCGCTACGATGCACAACACGCACACGCTTCTATGTCCCACGCGTGCACATGATTCCAGTTACTGCAGCGTGACTGCCTGACTTTTTCCTATCTTCTTATTACCAGCAAACATCAGCGAATCTAAATCCCCGAAGTGATCCTATTGCACATATCGTGCACTGTCTGATTCGATAAAATTCTACACAATGATAAAATGCTGCCGTAAAGTGGGAGTGTTCCCAGAATTATTGCCGACCAGGTAATAATCTTGCTACGAACCCTGCGTACTTTTATTCAGGATGAGCTGAGTTCAGTGTTGGATTTATTTGAGTGTTCATTATATTATTAGTTATTTTCTTCAATTTTAGAAAAACATAATAAAGTCATATTTTTATTATATTTCATTCTTTTTCGCACCCTTGAAATAGAAACTCCTAGGGGTGCACGCACCCCACTTTAGATAACGCTGTATAGTATACACATGTAGAATGTTTCAATATTTTTGTTAATATAATTGTGTATAAAGTGTAAGAGCAATATTATGTAAACAAACCCCAGAGTACGTTATGTTACGTTACATACATACGTCTTGTGTAGCAAACAATTCGCGTTTCTAGTTTAACAGATCCAAATGCAAGTTTTCCATGTGCAGAATGTGTTTATTTACTTTGGAAAATTCAGTGACGACTTACTAGTAGAATCATAACATTTGTTTTCGTGAAAATGAGGTGTCCACTATTGAAAATTATTCGTTGTTCGATAAAACGAAACACGTTTGAAATTTCAATGAATCAGAAAAAGTGAAAACTGTATTTAAAGCAAAATTACATGGCAGCACATAATATGTAAACAACACAGTGATAATACAATGACGTATTAATCCACAGCGGATTGCCGTGCGATAGATAGCAGAAAATATTTATGCGAAATATGACTGATTATCAGAATTCTGTGTACAGTAACTGGTCCGACTGACAGATACTTCTACCAAATAACTGTCAAAAGGAGATTATTATTAAATACACGATAATCCGTTCCGACACGATGTCCAATTAAAAACGTTTTCTAAAATTCAGCGTGGCAGTTTGTAACAGGAATGATGAATTATACAAAAGAAAATTGCTTAAATTTGCACGTTTCGAATATCCGATGGGTGTAACGCTGTATGAAAGCTGAACGGAAACGAGAAGTGTTCAAAGACTCAGCACGTAGCTTTTTTTGTGTCGCCTGCAGCCCGGAATAAATAATAACCGGAACTGTAAGTCCGGTGGACACTAGAAAAAGAATAATATAATTGCAGAATGACATAATAGGTAGAATATATTACATTGTAATTGATAGTACTATCTATCTAGATATATTTATAAAAAATTACAACTGCATCGCATAAATTACTGTAATTATATTACTTTCACATTGCGCGAGAAATACGTTCTATTGTTAAATAGCGTTGTTGTAAATTTCTTCGACAAAAATTAAGTTCAATATAATTCATTGAAATTTTATGCTATTTCAGCTAATGCTGTTTACATAGTAATGCGAGTCCTCTTTTAGAATTTCAATTCAACTTGTTCGAACACGTACATTTACCAATAAACTGTAGTTCGTACTTTCCATTGTTTCGAGAATAATATAGAGAATATTTGATGCGATATGTATTTGAAGTGGGATTGTTCTTTTGGCTATGAAAAGCAACACACAGATTTCAAATATAACTAGTGTTTGGGAGAGTTCTTCTCTATATGAGCTGGATGCGCTTTTGCTAATAGTCGTGGTGTGATGGTGGTAACGGAACGCTAAATATATTTTGGAATATCGAGTGTACAATTCATCTTTGTGGAGTGTTGACGGTGCGCGTGCCGAATTCGTTATACAACCCTAGCCCGGCAGGCGAGCTTGGCTGCTGCTAAAGTTGATTGCTTGGATCTATATTTCACAATAGACAATGATTTATGATTCAATCTGGGCTGGAGATCGCTATCAGCCGTTTGACCAATCAGGTCGTTTAATAAATGCTATTAATTACTTTATCCTGGTTTGATAAGCACCATTAATTAACAGTGTGTACCTGTTCACCATTCCCGTGTCGCCGTTCCCCAGTCCTCAACGAACATCTAAATTCCCAGAAGCAGTGTTTTTAATTGACTAGTGTTGTACACATATTGATTTTTACATTTGCATAGGTGTTGACATACATAGTTGTCCCACACATCCACGATTGAATTCACTCCATATTAGTTCTATTCATCCATAAAAGTTTGACTGGAAATCAAACATATTTGTCCAACGGAGAATATTAGAGTTTGTGTGTCATGTATAATTTATTTTCCGTGTATTATAATTTATTTTTCATTTATAATATTTGTTCAAGCACAATTTTCATTGAACATAAGTAAATTTAATCATTATTAAGCGTAGCATACCAAGTAAATATTGTGTATATTTATTGTAAAACGTATACTGAATATTCAATGAATTGTTATCAATTATATTTCATATTATACGAATATTAGTCAATGATAGAAGAATGATTTTTTTTTTAAATTGAAAATGACTGAAGCAAAATAGTATTACGTGTGTATTACTGAAGTGGTTTCTCATTGTAATATACGTTTCAGGTGCGTTTCTGATCGTATACTTCCTAATGGTGATTATTATGGGTATGCCGATATTCCTGTTGGAGTTAGTTCTTGGTCAGTACTCTGGATTGGGACCTAACGATGCGTTCTCTCGTCTGGCACCGATATTCAGTGGTGTTGGTTACTGTACGTTGGCTGTAATTACAATGGTCACCGTTTACTACATGGTCATTATAGCGTGGACCATTTTCTACTTTTTTGCCTCGTTTAGTTCGGAACTCGGTTGGGGGAAATGCGACAACGAATTCAACACAAAGAGTAAGTAGTGACAGTGGAAAAAAGGAAGAAAGATTAGATGTCAAAGAAGTAATTAATTAAATTAAAGTTCGAGAAAAAAAAAGATCGGACGACATTGTACCTCAGCTATTTCATTATTAGAGATTTTATTTTCTTGACGGTAATTTAATTGCTTTCTTCACTTCACTATCGTCTGATAACCCGTATAAAATAAAACTTTATACAAATGAAACTAATGAGCGTCAGAGAAAAGAAAAGGACGTGTAAAAACAAGAATGTCCATTACATTTGATAGACATGCATTGCAAATAATAGTAAATTGCTAGATTTGTGTGATTTTAGTTTCCTTTTTAACGATTAGAAATTGATATAATTTTACAAGAATTAAAAGTTGATGGTATTGCTTTTTCTTTGATATTTTTATTGAGAATTGATTGGTCATTGGCAATTTTATTAATTTATTTTGTAATAATTTTTAGGTTGTTACAGTGGACTAGAAGATAAAAAATGTTACAATGCTACCGTGGCTATGACTTATTTCAATCAGTCGTGTCATAAAGTTGAAGACTTGTGTACGCAATTTAATTTCGATTTCATAAATGCTACGCATTGTGGACATAGTAACACAGAGGAGGCTGTTCACATCAGTGAAGTACTGAACAGGACGCTGTCATCTGAAGAATACTTCAATGATTATGTACTGGGTATTAACGGGGCAACATGGGAGAACTTTGGTACCGTGCGATGGCAATTAGTACTGTGCCTACTGCTGGCTTGGGTCATTGCTTATTTCTGTGTTGTTCGAGGGGTTAAAACATCTGGCAAAGCTGTATACTTTACAGCACTATTCCCCTATGTGGTACTGACTGCTCTTCTGATCAGAGGTGTCACTCTGGAAGGATCTGTAACTGGTATTCTGCACTACATAACACCGAAATGGAACGAGATTACTTCCGCCACGATGTGGGGAAATGCGGCCTCACAAACGTTCTATTCATTCGGTATAGGATGCGGTTCCCTAATTACACTATCCTCGTACAGCGCATTCACGAACAATTGTCACAAAGACGTAATAATTGTGACTGCGGCGAATGCCTTCACTTCGATCTTTGCCGGATTTGCCATTTTTGCCGTTCTGGGTTTTCTGGCCCATGAAATGAGCGTTGATGTAGCAAACGTTGCTCAAGATGGACCCGGCTTAGCATTCGTTGCTTATCCAGAAGCAGTACTGAGGATGCCATTGCCACAATTGTGGGCGGTGATCTTTTTCTTGATGTTGTTCACGTTAGGAATGGGTAGTCAGTTTGGAGGAATTGAAGCTATTAATACGGCCATATTGGACAAATGGCCTAATCTGAGAAAACGGCAATGGTTAGTAACGCTAAGTACATGTATAGTGTGCTTCTTACTTGGATTGCCGATGTGCTGCAATGGAGGAATATATATCTTTACGCTGATGGAATGGAATACTGCGTCATGGGCAATTCTTCTCATTGGTCTTGCTGAAGTAGGTTCTGTGGCCTGGGCATATGGTTGTACCAAATTCATCGATAACATGGGTGAGATGAAGATGAAACTATCCAAATTTACATCGTGGTACTGGTGGATTTGTTGGGTGTTCTTGACACCACTATCGCTGGTGGTAAGTAATATGAAAAAAACAACAACTTTAATACATATTTCAATATTCTGCACTCTATATTCGTATATAAATATTATTGGGGATAATTATTGAGGTTTTCTATATACAGGGTGTGTTCATATTCGCAATGATCACTTTCTCTGTTGCCACATACGGAGATTACATCTTCCCAGCATGGGCTGATTCACTTGGTTTAATGATGGGTCTTGTAACATTGGTACCGTTGCCAATATTTGCAATATTCAAAATATGGGAGGGTAAACATGTAAGTATTTTAGCCTATCATACTGGTGCTAACTGACACACCAATTTATTATTTTGTTTCTTGTCTAGAGCATGGCAGAATTATTCAAACCAACATCCAAATGGAGACCAGCAACAGCGTTAGTTGACAAATTCAACAGCATGGAATCCTTAACACGGGATTCTATCAAAAGTGTAACAATGGATTCAGCATTGCATGTCTAAATTCTAATTTACACAATGACTGTTCATATTATTAATTATTCTACTTGTTTTTATATTTAATTTTAATTAATAAATTTATGTAATTTAGCCAAAAATAGAGTTAGTTTCTTTGGAACCTAATAAACTTTATATTCTTTATCTACAACAAAATTGCATGCAATTTAATTTCAGGAAACTTTTTGAAAACCTCTTTAACAAGCAATAAAGTAGATTGTGTTTCTTATCTGAAAACTTTGCGCAGAACTGTATGTTTTGCTCGAGAACCAGGGATTGTGACATAGGTATAAAGTATGAGTTTCGTACAAAGCTTGTATGCAGTCTGTGCTAGTATTATCAAGTCATTTTAGATTGCTTTGGCCATGTACGATGCGCAGAGTAAACTGATTTTCATTCACGTTGAAATTAAATCAGGCTTATATCGACTGGATATCATATTAGAATAGAAAATTGAACCAGTGATTCTGTTATGACGCAGCGGTCTGCAGGGAATATCGGACCTAAAATAGATGTTTCACCCATCGGCCAGCTAACCAAATTACGCACTGTAATTTCATTGCGTTTCGCATTAGATGCACAGAATGTAATAGCTATATAGACAAGTATGTACATGCATTACAAAGTA
Source organism: Carabus problematicus (assembly GCA_963422195.1). NCBI lineage: Eukaryota > Metazoa > Arthropoda > Insecta > Coleoptera > Carabidae > Carabus > Carabus problematicus. Next base: position 12,018,663 of record OY728584.1, read on the forward strand.
ATGGCAAATATTTTAGTAAAACAACGATGAATACGCAATATTGTTACATTGTGTTGTTTCCCTATAACCAACTATGTTGAATTTAATATTCTTTCCGGTTCATGCACGAACGAATACGTTTAAAAAAATATATTGGAAATATTCGTTTGAATAAATTTGTTGTGTTTTCGAGAAATAAAATCATTTGTAACTGAATTTAAACGTACAAATATGTGTTTGTAATTGAAAAAAACTCGGATATTGTTGAATCACAGTGTTTACATGGTATCTCGTGTTTTGTAATCATTCCATCCGCTGTGATATATATTTCTCCTATTTACAATATTAGTACTAGTCGTAGATTTGCATTGTCGATTATATTGAGAATAATTCTGTCGGCCGAAAAAGATGAAGTCGTATAATGAAAGGTTAGGTTTCTTTTTTGAAATGTTATAAATGGCAGTACAAAGTCTGACCGGGGACCTGGTTTTCAACGTTTGGTCCGGTCGACTGGTTATGGTGATGGTGGTAGTGGTGTTTGGCCGGCCATGTGTGCCAGCTGCGCTCTTGCGGTTAAGTTACGCACTAAACGTGACTCGGTTTCCAATGGAAAAAGCTAAAACAGCCATTAAGAGTTTCGAAACCACGGTTCACGGAGCCCCACTCCATTGGCCGAACGTCCAAGTCGGCCGTCGGGTGAGTCTGGAGGTGGAGGTGTCGGTATCATTTCCTCCTCCATTCGCTTTACAATAAGCACGTGGTAGAGACGGCGGGGGCAGCAGCGGCGGTGACGTTGGCGGGTGTGAAATGAAAACTCCTTCTGCGAACTTGCAAAACATCTGCAACGCGCTGTGAGATTTTATAGAAGGCTGGTGTTAGTGCTTTCCGAACATTCGCCTGTCGGTCTGAGATAATATCTGAAGGTAAGCCCGGATAATTAAACGGAAACGGACATAATGGAGTTTACCGGAAATGGAGGTCTTGCACATTAATCCAAACGCTGAAAGTTTTGTCACTTTCTGGAATATGACTCGTTAAAAACGGGTGACGCCCAGAAGTTACAAGTCTCTAATTATTCTAGTTGGAAAAGTTGAAAAAAACCATAGTGCCTTTTAATGCTAGCAACAGACGGACTAACGTTCAGGAGAAGCAGAAGAAGAGGTACAAAGTGGATGTATCAGAAATAAAAGAAAGAAGGAAATTAGAAGACGATGTTCGCATGGTATTGTATATTGAATTTTCAAAATATTATTCGTTGTATAATCAATTGAAATGGGTTATATTTCATATTGTTACCAAGATAAATGCTAGATACGAATTCTTCCACTAGAACTTCTTCAATTATTCACTGAGTTTCTCTGCAATTTGAACATGCACAAAAGTATTCAGAAAATCTCAACTTGAAATATGAATTATGAAGAGCGAATATTGCAAATACATTTCCAAAGTTTCGGTATCAAATGGAGCATATTAAAATTCGTATATTTTAGTTAAATTCAAGTAATAGTTGATCAGTGTGAGATTATTGAGAATATATTAAATGATGGCTAGCACATAGGTAAGTCGTGTTCGGTGTGTTATGTAGCTAACATACGAGCGATGCATTAGAACGCTTAACATTCAAATGAGGTTGGCAATTCACGATACCTGTAATGTGTTTTGTGATAACCTCATGAATGCTAGGCTAGTTCTGAGCTAAGTGGAATTTGCCAAATGCATTTCACCTCTTCATAATTGTACTGTGGTGTAATCATCACTAATCTACATTCCTGGTAATATCTACCGCAATATGGCAACTAAATCCATAGAAAGCAAATCATGATATTACTTGCGGTCTATCTATAAGAACTATTTACTTTACAAACTAAGTTTTCTTTATTTGTTATAATTATTTATTAAGAAATTCATAAATAGCGTAACGTCGAATGGAAAATTATGTTGCAGTGAGTAACGCATATGCTCAATAAATTACTACAGCAAAATGAACTTATTTGTAAAAGTTGGATGTAAAACCACGAACGGCGTTGCGAGCAATCGCAAGCAGCTGATGCAATTTGCAAAATTTCAAGTGTATAAAGGAAAACCATTTAAAGAAATACTCAATCTCTTATTCCAAGTGCAATCTGCTCTGCGGATCTGTTACCCGTAGTGTTTTAGACAGATGGCGTGCTCTTTAGTTGTAGAAGGAGTGTCGGTGTAAGAAGAAGAGACAGTCCCTACGCAGATAATTGTACTGTGATGGCATTTTGTTTAAATTTATAGTTAATATCGCCTGGCATCATGCGAATTTGTTAGCGAATCTGTGTAAGGAAAAGGAGTTTGAGTTGATTTAAATCCGTGTTGTGAATCTGAAGGTAGAAGCCTTTGCCAATGTCGCGACATCTAAGCGATGGTTGGCGAGGTGCAGGAGTACAGGTGCTCGGCGGCACAGCAATAAATCAGAACGATTCATATTTCAACGGACGCGCACCTTGCGTTCCGGACAATAATCTGAATAATGACACACATTGTAGGGGGAACCACTATCCTACACATACACCACTGGTGCCGGTCGCGAGGGGATGAAGAGGGTTAAATGGTAAAAGGGAAGGACAGAGCAGTGCTGGGCGACACTCACCGATAATGCTAAGTGATAGTCGGGCATTTGTAACGCACTGTGACTGAGTATAAGGGAAGGCCCCCCTGAGATGATATCGGAGCGCGACCGTTGCTCGACACCGTCGTCCTGTAGATTGATGTCGAGACTTTGGACTTGTAATGGACGACATGCGCGTGGCCTCCTTGGCGCTGACTGTTGCTGCCGATGGTTTCCATATAAAGGTGGGGGGTGGCTATATATAATGCATCGGTGCATACATATATTGGTGGCCAGGCAATTTTACCACAGGATAGTATATTTTCCATTCGCCGGTGAACACTGGAACCAACCGATATTTCCCCAGACGTCACCGAGTGATTACAAAACATTCGTGAATTAATAATAAAATGGCAAGGCTACGAAAGCCTGTTGTTCACAATTGCTATCGATCTTTCGCGGTAAATATTTAACGCGGTCGGGGAATTGAATTGAAATCGCCTTTTGCACTTATTCAAAATGGAAATGTGAATGTTTTTCAATTGTCGAAAAAAATTACATTAGATTTTATGGTTACAACTGCATTTTAAAAAGAAATTGGTATAATTTTAGTTTTCGTTTAGCCAAAATGCGCATTGCAAATGAATTTGTACAGGTTCATTCTGCTAGTGAATAATTTATGATTAGTGTAGTAATATATCGATGACAAATAAGTTGATATGTAAGAACATTGTAGATGCGGATGACAATAGACGGTATAACGTCCAATAGCCTAGTTCTGTCTGGAGAGTACACGATTCCACAATCAACTTCTAATATTGAGGCGAGTGGTTGTGGTATTTAGGCGATGGTGGCGACGTACGGGACGACACGCAATTAATCTAACGGAATGTATGATCTGTGAACGCGGGGCTTCTGAAGGTAGACAGGAAGTCGATCTCGATACCGGAGCCAACGACCGTTCATCACGGGCCAAGTGTAGTGTGAAGCTACAGGACAGTTTCTGGTTCATTGGGTACGGCCTGTTTGGAGTGTCTACTCGCCTTCGCTGCACGACTGACCATTGCTAACATTCCCATCTGAAGCTTGCGTAAATGCACACGTTTTTCTATATATGTCATGTTTGTACATGAATGCTACACATCAGCATCAAAAACAATAATAATTGTTGTTAGTGTCACATGTAGATATGACCATAATTAATAAATACATAGAAGTAGTTATTGTCACGGAAAATAATAATTATTTAAAGCGACATACAATGTGTGCATGAATATTATTCCCGTTGACATTCAATTTCTAGTTCGAGTTCATATTTCCGGTTAATGAATAAATTGAAAATCTCCTAATACAGAACATTGAATGTGACAAACAGAATATGATGACGAATTTGCAAAACACTCGTCGATATTTTAATTTAGTTTTCCATCCAAGTTTACTGTGAATTATTATATTTAGTACATCAAAGATACAACTGCTACTGTGAAAATAGAAGAAAAATGTAAGAGCAACTGTGTGTAAAAGTTGACAGCAATCAACAGAGCTTTATCGTCAGCCGGATATGGCAAACCAGTATTCGGTATGAGAGAAACATTTGTATTGAGCTGCCTTAACATGTAAACATACGTGTAGGGAAAATGTATTCAGTATTATTCCATAAAACGAAATCCGAAAATTGAATACTTGAGGCTTATTTCAACTTAGCTATTACGATTGCACAATACGTAACCAAAAGTATTTCAATACTGCGAAATAAAATCTGACTTCATTAAAATTTCAAACCCGCGTTTTCAGGCGAATACGTACTTGGAAGGCAGACAGTGTATTCATCGCTTTTTTTGGTTTACGGCTTTGGAAACCAGAAAGTAATAAACCATTGTATTACCGGAGGCTATAAAAGAAACAGGATAAGAGTAATACTTCCAGTCGAAACAAAACTCGCGTTCCGCACTGATATATAATGATGAAATAACGTATATCGCACTGACACGCGCTAACCTCTACATTTTGATATACAGTACTGTTTACGTCAAACATTTTAATCTAATTCATAGTGGATACATAGTTCCATCATCTATCCAACTGTGTATGCTAAGTTAGCATTGCTAACTAGTTACAACAAGATGAAGATGCAGCTATTCAGTTATTTAGTTTAGTTTCTGAAAACTTTATAGACCGTCAAAAGTTACAATAGTGAATAATGTCTTTACTTATAATGCAGTATTGACGGTAACGTCATTTTATCGGTACTAAAGATACGAAGAATCAAACAGAAAATTCTTAGTTAAATGTTGGTTATAGCGTACAAAAGCAAATAATAGAATGCCACGATCGTTAGCGATAAGGGCTAAAAGTTCCACTTTCTATTAACTTTTTGCACAGATTTTTTTTTCTATTTCGCGTTGATTACATTGAAAGTAAAAAACGATCATATTGTAGTTGTTGTCACGAGATGGCATCAATCGTTTTGTTCGGTAGACCAAGAGTCTACTTTCATTATATCGAAAAAAGAAAATAATATAAGTACGCAGCAAAGGCAGAAAGAAATTGTTGGTTCATGGACTGGAATACTGAATTCTGTATAATGTTTATTAAGTCATTATCAGTTGTGGGTATAGAAAATGTATTGAAGCTTATTCGAACCATCAATGGTCGTGTTTGTTTTCCTGTCATCCTCGTTAAACTGTAATGAGCAATCACTAAATGCAGGTGCATTCATTAATTACATGAATATTGAAAAGTAAGTGACAATGACACAATATGGGTAGGTACCAAAAAACTTTCTTCATTATTATTAAATGTAGTTCTGAGGTTATGTACGGACAAGTTTGAACGATCCATTAGCTTATATGCATAATAAATTCGAGATTATTATGTGCTGTATGGTAAATAATGAAACGAACCGCTGTAGCAAAACTAACTAACGCAGGGGTAATTTGTTTCGTTGCATACTGGACGGATAACCAAATACTTTGTTTTTTGTTCTGAAAGAACAAGTTTGCCCGGTGTAACTCTGTCCATTAGACGATAAACGTTCTTCTTCTTCTTCAGTGTTTCCAGTCGACCGCAGGGATTTCGAATTTATCGACGAATCATAACGACTATACTCCAACTAAACTTTATTACATACGAACGTATTTAATCCGTTATCTCCAGTTATACAACGTAATAATGGTCCGTAATAATATTATATTCCATTTGGTTTTGTTTTAATATTAAAATGTTTGCATGGACAAGATTCAAACACGTTCTGCTTTTATTATTTAGCCACCTATTTTCACAGATAATAAACTTTGTTTCAGGTATATATGTATGTCCTAAATGTGACCTGCTTTAATTCAATTAACTAATTGAAATCCAAAGATAACACATTTCAGCAAATAGTTGTATTATCCCGGGTAACACGATATGTGTGGTCTTAATGTGAGAACAATTCTGAGACTCATGTTGCTAGAATATTTGTTCACACATAAGCTTTCACATGATTGCAGATTCATAAAACATAGGTAGGTACATTTCGAAAATTTCCCGTAGAGAATGGATTGCTTTTTTATTTAATTCTTTCTCGCATCTGTCATACATGACACTTCACAGGACACAAAATTTGATGTTACAAATAAAGAGACAGGACCCTATATTTTTCATCTCCATCTGTATTACTTCTCTTTATTATTGGTGATTGGTTATAAATGTGAATCAGTCGATCGTATGCTAATGTAAAGTTAGCGGATGTGGGAAAATCATATTGTGGTAACACGACACGATGTGTTTACCTATGTTGGTTGGCAAACGTTGGGAAAACGTATGAAAGTTCCGGTCGCCATAGCGGACATAACTGAACAACCGCTCGGACCTGTGCCAAGACTGGCACGGGTGCTGTATGAAGAATGTTCTCTTTTAGTTTGGCCACATTAGGTATGCTTAAAAGCGAATAGCGTTGCCGTAGTCTGTCGTCCCAGCCGAAGAGAAATGACCGCGTGCTTCTCGCTATATAGCCAGCCAGAAGGTAGATCTCTTTTATGGTGATGCATCCATGCATGTTCCACACCACTACCATCATCGGATCCCAAACCTTCCACTATTCTCTCCAACACTCTGCTCTGCTTTGCTACCCTCTTGCTATGGCAGGCCTCGACTGGTGTCAACTGGTCGATTCTGCACTTGAATCCCCTTTGATAGACCTTGGATACATTTTGGGAATATTAAAAAAAATCGTCTTCAAGTATTTACCAGTGTGAGATTTGGGATTATTCAGAATATCTTTCAAATAACTTCACGGGCTAAAAATGTACAAAATCGTTTCTGGATATTATAAACAGTATATTTGTTTATATGATTTAAAGAATAACACACAATTTTTAATATACACAATATTCGAACTTTTAGAAACGCATTTTAAAAACAAAATTTAAATTGACTCAAAAAATATTTAATTACATCTGGGTGAATATGAAATGACTGCAAATTCATGCATAATACATTTCCATTTCGTTGTGCGTAATTTAGCACTGTTAATGAAATTCCGAATGGTATATCAGTATAATAATTCCCAATTAGTTGTCTCGTATAGGGTATCATTTAATGAAATTGCATATCGACTTTCGCAAAGGTTTGCTAATCAATATTGCGTGATTCAGAACTTTATAGGTTTGTTACACTTACGCAAAATATGCACCAATGCGTATCAAATGATCCGGTCCGTGAACGGAAACTGGAACTAAAAGTTTTTGCTTCAAACCACATTATTGATTTTTTACATTATGATGTATTTTAGAATAATAGAAGCAAAGATGTGTACATTATATTGTCTGTATAATTTCTATGTCAAAACATGGAAGGGATAATATTTAAAGAACTTTGTCAAAATTTAAACTGTGTAATGTTCATCAAAATAATTTGAAAAATAAACAAGGATTTCCATGTTATAACTGTGTCGGTTGTAAAGAGAAAGGTCGGTAGCGTCCGGGCAACCTAGTTCCGTGAACCAGGTTAAAGGATCAAGATTCCCAGTCACGATATCGTGATTTGTGAGACGTAGGGTTGGACCGGCAACCTTCGGTTCAAACACATGAAAAACTCTAACAAGATGAATACGAATTTAAAAATACACTAACCATAGAAGAGCATAGAAAACACCGATATGTAACAAAAATAATATACAGTCTAGTAAAAGTATAACATACAGTAAAAGTATTTGTCTAATGTGCTTTCACAGTACAAGAAACTAAAATATTAATACCATATATAACAGAGAATCCGTGAAAAATCTTAGAGCTCGTTGATATCAAGAAACTGTCATTTGAGAAATATTTTCAGCATTTCTTACTGTAATCGAAAAGAAGCATTGAACATTCGCCGTCTGACACTTCCATAATATGTCATTTAATGAGCACTCGTTTTTCTTCCTAGCTTTAAAGGAAAGCATCTCCCCGGGTAAATTGATGAAGTATAATGGTGTGTTTTTAAATCGAAAATTTAGAGCCTCTCGAAAGCTATTAGTTTTAATTTATATGTAGCTGCTATAGTAACGCATTTATTTGCCATATCAGCGGAGAGACAATAATGTACTTTTATATTAAAACTATAAACGGTTTTTAACATTATAACTTAGCTCGTACGAAATTATGAACTGTAAAGAGTAGATGTTTGATAAATTTCATAGTACAGAGGAGAATGGAAGAGAAAATGGACGATGAGGTAGATGAAGTAAAGGAACATATTTGAAATGATACTTACAATAATTCCCGCTTTGCAATTCCTGTTGATAAAACTGTGTTAGGTATCTCGACAAGGGAGGATCCTGCCTAGAGGAGGCAAAGTTGAGAATAAAGAAAGGGAGAAGAAAGAACGGAAGAAAGTAAAAAGAAGATAATGTATTGTTGTCGTGGCCGCGAGCTGTATAGACTAGAATGTGACGCTAAAACGTCTTTGATGATGATATACCCGTCGCGCGTACAGACGAAACTTCGCTGCTGAATAATGAAGCGTATTTTTCATAAAAAAAATGTAGTTATTATGTTGAGGTACACAGGTCTGGTAGGCGGGTAGTAGATTCTTATACATATATGTACACACACGCGGACACACACTTCTGTCCATGTCGACAGTATGTTGGTGGTGGAGTGAGCGAATGCATGACTGCGCAACTGCTCCACTGAACGATATATCGGCTGAACCGGTAGCGCCGGTGACGGGCAGAAATCTTACCTCGGCGCACAACATACCCAAAGTTCTGTTTAGGTTTTGTCTTTACACAACAGTGCGGCAGAGTATATACGTTGACGTATATGCTTACACTTTATTGCAGTGGAAAATGTGTGTTTTTTTTTTCGTTGTACGTTGCGTATATAAAATTACGTTACGCATACGTAACGTCAGAACACCCGGCAACATTCTCCTGTTTCTCGCCATTCCACAAAATATAAGAACAATGTGCTGTCATTGGTTGATTTGGTTGAATTACGCAATGCTACGTAATATATTCATTTACTTTTTGTAGAGGTGTCCTGAGAATGTTCCCCGACTTCCGAGTGATGCCCTTGTAAAATGTGACGTAGTTCTTTGTCTCAAGAACATTTACAATATGGTCCCCCGTTAGCATCATTCCAATTTGTCGGCTTAATGATGTTGTGTTGAAATATATTTGCACATCTAAAACCTTATTTGTCACGGGTTATTTACACTACGAACATTGGTTCAAAAAAATCTATGCGGAATATTAATAAAATAAAATAAAAATGTACCACATTGCCTGATTTCTTTTCAGGAATACCACGTATTATATGATATGATGTCATATATTTATCACACCAATTATCGTATCATTATCTCGACATTCCAGTTTCAGTTTAATTGAAACGTGTTTGTAATCAAATTCGACAGTGTAAATTGATACTATAATTGCGTGCGAATGTATATTCTGTTATTGTACATCTCGGTGAAGTAATTTAGATACGGTTTCAGACGAATCAATTATGCTGAATGATTTGAGCAAACAAGGCGTCCACCGTTCCTGCTGTGCGGTTGCGTTTTCTGGGCCTATTAATTTTTCCCACAAAATCCTTTGTTGATATCTGTGGCGAGCATATGCGTGTTAGTTAACGGCTAATCCTTAACGTACGTTCCCTCTTTCTCTCGAGAACCTCTATCGCCTGTGCTTTACACGCATAACCTACCATCACACCACTACCCTACTCTACCCTACCACGACCAGTACTACCATTGCAGTGCAAACTGCTTGCGTAGCTGTTCTAACAAGTGATCTTATCTCGTCCGAGCTTTCCTTGAATTTCTTCTCTCGAGTTATGCATATTTAATTATGTGTAATTTGTACGCAGATAAGATTAAATGCTTGCCAAGTAGTGTTTCCACTGTAAAAGATTTATTCTACAAGTTTATTGTTTATTTTTACATATACATACATGCAGTGATAACATGATTAGCTGTGGCACTTTAGTTTAAATAGCAATTAAAGCTGCTACAAATAACATAGATGTATGTTAATATAATATCCATTCAACTGATTTGAATTACATCTCGAACATTAGTAGACATTTTTATAACGAACGTATTTCGTAACTCAGGTACATGAATTCCGCAGGTTCTCATTTGAAATATGTAGAGGAATAATAATGAAGAACACCATATTTTGTATTGATTGTAACTACATATGAAATGTTTGTAATTCTTAGACTGGTATATATATATATATATATATATATATATATATATATATATATATATTTATTTATTTATTTATTCGATAATACCATTCAACATAATAAGCAACCCACGCTTTGATGTTTTGTGTATTGTATATGGTAGATTTTCATGAACCTTTGCTTTTCAATTCTGTGCAACTCGGTATAAATTTATTGAAAATGTCAAACAAAATAAAATATGGCGTACATCGAGACACAAAGAATTATTGCAAAATATCGCATATATAAGTGAATTTACATAGAAAATCATATTTACATTTCTTTGAATATTTCAATACACTGTAAGTAAAATTTGCAGATCGTCTTATGCCTTATCAAAGTATAGCAGTGTCTTCTAGAGTCTTACCAATAAACATTTTCTGTTGCATAATAGAAAATGCAAAGGTCAATTATAACAAAAAGATCATAAATGTTGTAGAATATATTTGTTTTACAGTTTCGTTACGGTCTTAATTTAGCCTGTACATAAATATAATTTCTAGTATGAAATAATAATGAACACTTTCCGCTAAATACATTTCTCGCTGTTGCAAAAATTACGACATGCATCCTAACAGCATAAATACACATGTTTATAAAAACTTAACGAAAAATGTAAAATTAAAAGTGCTATAAACAACGGTGGCGCGATAAAGTAGTGTTTGGTTGAACATGGTTGGAGTTTGTCGAGCGTCGGTACGATATTTTACTACGTTTTATGTCTTTGAATAATTCATAGACGAGTACGACAAAGTGAAGTATAGTCTTACACTGACGGACACAAAATTTATATTGTCTCCTTATCCGTGCTCGTTTATTTGCAGGTAACATCAGAGATTAATTTTATCTTTAAATTAGTGTGAAAGTCACGGGATATTTGCATGGTTGCTGTAAGCAATGGTTGAGATATTGACGTACTGTTCCGGCTGAATTGTTGTCTAGCATTTGCAGTTACCTGCGTTACTGACTTATCCGATTCTATTCTTACAATAAACATGATACAATGCGCACACAAATACCCGCGCCAAGCTTTTATAGACTTTTACACGCTCGTAACTTATTCTAATAAAATCAGTCAATACCGATATTCCTTCTGAATACTGAATCCTTGTATCGTTTTATCGCACTATCAATATACTTTCAAATGCTTTTAAGTTTTATCTACATGACCACTTACCATGCAACATGCAGGGTGCCCTGATTCCGATAAATTACTTGAAACCTTGCAATTCTACCAAGAAGTATTCGTTGCATTATTAGTCTAGAAGAAAATATTTTGTATTAGTATTTTTTCTATTAACATACTGCATCTGTATTCAATTATATGTACATACTTTGACATACAATGATGCATGAATACGCTGTATACTTTTCACTGTAGTATTATTACAATAACTAGCTATTTTGTTTTTCATTTTTATCGTTTTTAATTGCTTATAATTAGAGATTGTATATGAATAAATATGCAACAGTTTAACGCCTATGTTATTTGAACAATCTCATGCGAATATACTAGTATTGGTACATTCTGTTGTATTACTTGAGCGAGACTTTATTCTGTAATATTTGTTTTACATGAATGAGTGAATATATTTTCTTAGTTATTACTGAAGTGTACGCCGAGCTGTACTATTACGTAGATACATACATATATACAAGACCTTCAGTTAAGTTTATGTGAGATTTAAAATATTCACCGACGTTACAGATTGGCGGAAAGACTTTCTTCTGCGAAGGTTCCATGCGTTTAATGTTTAAATATCGAGTAATATAAAGTTCCAGGCGCCAGCTTCTCATACATAATGTAGTTTGCCAGACAACACGGCGGCCTCTTCACGACTAAAACATTTATAACTGCGTAACTTAATGAATATCGCGAAAGTTTTAATGTTTCTGCACGCCCCCTCCGTGCCATTCAACCGTGCCATTTTATTTCGGACCATCAAACGTGATTTAGTAACCGTGCCTTTTCAGTCGACAATTTATCGTCTCTACCGCTAATGTAAACGATAACAATTTTATCATTTGCTTCTATTTTTTAAACCAATAGTTCTTCGCTCAACTCCATCAGTACCCATCTCTTGCTCAATGTTACAGGCATTTGCCTGTTATGTGTTTTGACACGTGGCTGAATGCATTCTGTGTTTTATGGATATTCAAATGATAGCTATCCGTGCGTCAATGTTACATTCAGACTGACATACTCGTGCATGACAGTGATATCTGTAAATATATTTCGATAGTTTTATATTCATAAATGTATCAGTCAACTGTCACGATCTGCACACGCTTCATATTCTAATTTATAATTAAAATCTATAAACTACTGTGAAATGTATTCAATTCTGTGCTTTATTTTTGTAATCGCCATTAAAACTGATACGAAAAATCATATGCAGTGAACAATTTGTATTCACAATGAATCATATACACATTATTTATATCCTTTTTAAATATCTAGTGAATGCAGTTAGTTTTCGCTAGCTATTTGCGTGTTGACATTAGATATATTAAGTAAGTATCTGCGGGGTTTTTGCTGAATTGTGGTGTGTTAGTATAGTTTATCATGTATGAAAAATGGTTGCTTACACGTTATTGGATTTTAGTCTGTCGCAGTGTGTATATTCATACTATATTCCTGGTGCGTATTATTGTCGACGCATTATTGAATTTCTGAGACAGAATCAGTAAGGGAAAGATGTTTTATGGACGTGTTGAGAGTACAATATCGCGGATGAAGCATGCACATGCGCACTATCCACAGGCGGACGGAGAAAACTCCTTGTTCTTTTAAGTCATCCACGAGCTTCATCTATATTTTATAAAATATTATCAATGTCTACATGGCGTATCGCATAAATTCAGTTGCATACTTTGTTTTGTATCGTATAAGGTTTCATTCTGCTTACTGGATAAAATATAATATTAACATATATAGACATTATTATTATTTCGCATTGGTACCTATTCTCTTATTATGAAATATATATTCATCTTCATATCTATTACAATGAAGAGGACAAGAAGCTATTCTCGGTATAACATTGAAGGTTATGTTGAAGGTTAATACACGGAAGTATATATCTTGGAAATAAAATATTCGAAGTGGTTATTGCTATGAATTATTTAGTAGATGGTGCACTAGCTTGGTAGGTACTTGTAGTGGAGTAATCGACAATAACCTAGTGCCTTTGGCGAAGTTCGTGTGCAAGGAAATAGAGTACAAGCGGTCCGGTATGTTTTAGAAGCAAATGGCGATGTTTTCTCTCGCTAAAATGACGCATACCGCGGATGACAAAAAGGCAAAGGGTTGATGTTTATGCCTGTGTGTGTGTACGTCCCGACGGTGTTGGCGTCCGCCTACAGTAGCTTCAGCCGCACAAGTGTCAGTCGTCCTGTGACAGATTTAACGCGTAATTTGTAATTGAAACCACCATCGCCGATTTGAAGACCACCACGCCAATCAACAGAAACTTTTAATTAGTATTTACCGTGATCTAGTGGAAACATTAATTACATGTTTGTACCATAATTCTAATTAAATTAATTGACTTTTTAATTACACAGTACCCTTGGTACTACAAGATATATGTCAATAACTTAATGACGCTCATGGATAGAACCTAAATTATACGTTTCATGTTCACGTTTTATATGGACAGAGGAAAAATATGAGTTAATGTATATTTAAGTGTAATTGTATTGGCACCTGTCAAAGGAGAAATATATTATGTTTATAATCATATTTTATTTACCATAAATGATTATTGAAAACATAGAGGAACTATTTTATATTTTTAGGTATTGAATGAAACCTGACTTATTTTGAAAAGTGTAACAGTAATGTGTTATCACTCGGTTTTCAAATAATATTTTGGATTTCACGAAATGTTTTCTCAACATCTTTGTATATACATGGCTGATGTTTTTCATTTCAACATTTACTTGTTTACATGTAGGTACAGATATCATCATACACAATATCTGTTACATATAATGATTGCATGTGAATTCAACGCTATATTTTGTTGCATACATAACCTCACTATATTTGTACACAGCTTCAGTTTGCAAGCAACTGGTTCAAGAAGATTTATCGAGAACAAGAACAATGACATTGAGTCAGGGGTCATGCCGAGCATACATTCGTCGAGAGTACATTCCATTATTTCTGCAGGTAAAAAAGCAACCGATGACTGAAGATTGAGAATAGTTGTACGTTACACACACGTACGTTGGAGAATGGTGTTTGAAATAGTACGGACACGCTACCAGTTGACAAGGGGAAAGGCACAAGGAATGAAAACGGCGAGTGAGTGGAACCGGAACTGCACAACACGATCATAGGTTATGTTACCTCGCAGTGATATGTGAACATGTTCAGAGCGAACCATTTGCGACCGAGTACAATAGTGACAATGAAAAATCTAACCTACAATGTAATTGTTTCACCAATATAATGTTTCTTATCGCAATGTTGTATCATGAATGTACTGTACAAAGTATCCTTATTATGTTTCTAACGTTCGAGTTTCTGAATTGTTGTAATGTCTTTCATAATATATTTCCATGGACGAAACATATTATAACCTCCGGTTATATTTCAATGTCTTTCAAAGTACTATATATATATATATATATATATATATATATATATATATATATATATATATATATATATATATATATATATATATATATATATATATATATATATATATATATATATATATATATATATGTAGATAAATACAAAAACATTTTATTTATTGGCGAGACACGCATCAATCATGTCTTTGTGGTAGGCGGATGTCAGTGTCTTATCGTGTATGAACGGCGTACACATTTGCTTCCCAAGTGATGTCAATAGCAAGCCTTGTGTTGGCTTGGTGTACACCAACACATGTATATACTGAGGGCGGATCCCGGCATAGCCATAGAACAGCATAGAAATAACCAAAAGCAGTCTGCAGAACGGCCGTGCGTCATCATTCACTATGGCTACAAATTCAAATATGTGAATAAAATTTAGGGATGCACATCCAATATTCGCTTGCTTCAATATAGCCAGGCTCTACGACTCGCCCGGATTCGCTTCAACTCACACAACCGATGTGCGCTGACCGAAATGGACCTTGTATATGCCTCTCTATATCGGGAATTACCATAAGATCCCGTAAAAACGTTATAACTTTAACGGGTTCATTTTTCCACATGGCCTGGCGTCATAAAATCGTATCACTTTAAGGTATAGTATTTTTGCGTTGGCTGTTTGTTATAATCATTGTGCTTTTAGTACCATCATGATCAAATCACGTATTATTTATATACTATTCGTTGCGTCATTATATAAGTAATGGAAAGAAGCAATGACACATAATTATTGTTGCTGCTTACTTCTGTAATTTTTCTAAAATATTTATATGCGAGTACTTACTGTAATAAATTTGTCAACTGTGTTAGTGAAATGAAATTTATAACTAGAAGTTATTTAATTTCCAGAGAACTCTAATAAATACATATTTTTGTTCAACTTTTGTGAGTGAAAAATGTGTCCGCGAAATGTTTTTGTTATGAGTACGAATGTGTCATGACTTTGTTTTATTCATATGCCATAAAATTAAATGTTAACTGATGTTCAGCTTTAGTTTGGAAATATTTTATGTTTGTTGGAAATTATCAATGTATTTCACAGTTAAAATAACAAGTCTTCAACCCGTTAATATACAGTGTTATTTTATATTTCATTAAATATTAACAATAATATTTCATTGACAATAATGTGTAATTTTAACGGAATAATAATAATTCATCGGGTAATTTTTAATAAATATTGTAATTTCTCTAGTTTAATATTACACCTAGTTATACATTATATGTAAATCAGTATGATATTATGTGCAGAATAGTGGTTAATGCTGTAGCTGAAAGTTGGTTGTCATATTAATGCAGAGCAACTATAACCTATGAATAGGATGAATGAAACATCTACATATTGGGTAAATATTGCATGAGTAATGTACCAATTTATATGAAACAATGCCAGCCTTCGAACTGTATTAAACAGTATTGTTGTTATCTGTACATATATTAAATTATAATGCGAAACTGGATTTGTAACAATAGATCAACTGAAAAATAACAGCAATAATAATGAATTTATCAAAGTAACGTTTTGTGTGCTGTTACTAATACTATTTGATGTTCAATTCTTAGTCATAGTACAGATGTACACACTAAGAAATTAGTTTAAATATTTGATGATTCAACTAGATTCAAGTATATGAAGATTAATTAAAATCGGAATTAATTTGAGATAAGTGTATATGTATACTACCAGTAGCTGATAAGCACACATACAGTGACAAAACAGTTAGTTATTGCGTTCTGCGGTGACGCCATTGTAACCCTCTGTCGACAATGTGACAGAGTTTTGTGGAACTTTGCCAGAAAATAAGTTTTACTGTGACCCAACTTGTACGTTTACTTGAACTGAACAAATGCGTTTTAAAAAGTTCCCACTCCTGTTATTTCCTTTAATGTTTATTTTGTAAACTGAGTGCAAACCCTGATGTGTGTTGTACGAGTCAGTGCATTCCACTATTTTACTTACTTGTTGATGAGTCACAGTACCAGCAGCACTAGTAAATGTTCAATCAAACCACTCTTGTCCTGTAGAAATTATATATCCATGCCTTGTTGCTGCTACAACTGCAAATTGCCGTTCAAACTTTGCACAATGGTTTTGTGAGGTTAAGTTTTGACAACTTAAAGATTGAACTGTTCTCGGGTAGAGTAGAACTATTATTATATGAAGGTACTAAGTATACATAAGTGTGGATTGTTGATTTACGTATAACATCTACCTATCCTTCCATGTGTCTCGCACGCTTTGCAATATTAAAAGAGATGCTGTTTGCTTCGCCTCGCTTGTTTGGTTGTGGAAGATCAAGGAAGCGTCAGTAAGCCAGCCAGGCTGACATAAGCCAGCAACTATAGAGTGTAAGGTAACGTTATTTGTTTGTATGTACCTAGAGTAGGGTAAGGTAAGCGCGTTAACTAGATATGTTTGTTATTGGATTTCGGTAGCACAAACAGATGGATAGATCCATTTTGCGAGGGAAACAGAAACTATCGATTTGGGATTAAAATATCGCCAACGTGCGGTACACCATGAGATGTACACAGACGACAAGAAGGTAAGGGATTGATGATGCGAACAGACACAAGTGGAAGGGATATCGTCGATCATTCCACAAATAGAACCGACAGGTTACGCACGGATTTACCGCATATTCATTAAAACGCTATACCTGGTATCATATTAAACTGTTTAGACACGAAGAGCCGTGCGGGAAATTAATTGTCCCATTGCGTTATTGCACAAGACCAAGGGCACTAGTAGAATACCGATGGTGTTGGGGAGAAGGGACATGTTTAGCTGTGGGGAAACCATAAATCGAACTGACGAATGAACACTTCGTATCTTGTTTGTGTGCTTGCTCATTTTTAACTGAGCGAGTTTCATTTTGTCGATGACATTCCTTGACATATCCGTAGCTAAGAGATATTATGGAGAGACGGTGTTACGTTCGAATTATATATGAGAACAATGCTGTCGTACGTCGGAACATACGTCTTTATTATTGGTTTCCTTCTGCTGTGGTGCCTTGTGTTTGACTTCTGCTTGACAGGCACACTTCGCTCCGGTGGATGTGCTGTTTTCTCCAGCTAAACTAAACACGTAACACGTTTTCATGCTAACAGTTTCCCTGTCACCGAAACATATCGTCTGCGAAATAGTCATCAGTCAGTTAAACATGTCATTTCACCACGTAGGTATTTGGCCCTCTTCAACGAATACCTAATAATATTCAAGCCGCACAAATTAAATATTTTATTAGTTGCAGAAGCAATTGTAGAGTAAATGGAAGTACATATATGAATGTGTATTTAAAAATCAATAATGTAGCTTTCCATACTGGCCGGAATTATTAATATAATGGTGATATATATATTAAAACTTAACAATGGAAATTGTAATCAAATACTAATTTATTGATTATAGTATGTAATTATTTATGGACTGCCATCAAACATCGGCCATTTTAGGTGCAACCACATTACCATTCCGTGAATAGAACTCGTTGCAGTATGTATATGCTATCCCTCGCGTTATTAACGTAACATAAAACTTATTAGAACATATCGCTTATATTCAAATTTTAATTCGTTTTATGAAGAATCCTCTTTACGTAGTTTAAATCAATTAACTACCGTGTAGAAAAAGAAAAATTGAATAATAATTTTAAAATTTAATTCTCTGCAATTATGAAGAACTGATATTCGAGTGTTAGTTTTATTTAGTAATCTGCCGATACGTCACGTGTAATTTGTAGTTAGAAAAGCAAGTGTATAAGCAACGTATTCTATACCTTTGTTGGCAAAGGATAATGTGTTAAGGATTACCTGAACGTTAAACCAAATATCATTATCCTGCATCTAATTTATTGTATCAGCACGTTGATAATGGCGTGTTGTTCGTATCCATGCAGTTGTTGGCATGTACGCGTGCTTGATGCTTATTACATGGCGTTATCGATTTAAAATCCGAAAGAGTACAACGTCTGAAGTGGGGATAAAGTGGAAGACTTATTTCGATGCCACGAGCAAGGCACCTTGTCAAAGCGAACAGAAACAATTGCCCGGACGAGTACCACGTGATATTGTCACCGTGACTCCACCTAAAGCCTACTCGGAGACGGATTCAATCGGCTTTTTGTTAAAAGTACCACAGCTCCCGTGCTTCGCAGCACAATGTCAAAGTTCAACAAGGTCCTTCATTTAATTTGCTCAACAATTTGTGTGTATCAGAGATATTCTAGACCTCATTATAATGATTATTAAATAGCCAATCATTTCTCTGTAATGTTCGACGTATGAATATACACATTTTTAGGTTTGGTAATTTAGATTTGAACATTGTATGACATTTCTAACATGACATATTGGTATAGAGTATGATATGCTAACTATGTTTGGCATATATCTAAATATAACTTCCTATTTGTGTATAGATAGATGCATGTATTAGCCAATGTTGTGGTTACCGTGGGGTAGTCATGCATAATAATAACACAATCGATTTCTATCGAAGCATAATGCATACGAAATACTAACAAACACATAACCTCTCACAGTGTATAAAATATCTGATGCACAATACTGATATGAAAGTCATGTGTGTATCGATGATATACGGGCAATGATGATGCAGACATCTATTATTATCTTACAAAGTACTTAATGTTTTCCAGTAGACGCCATACTCCACATAAAGACTTGCTATTATCCGTATATAAATAAATACTAGAGTCTTACGAGACAAGGCGGAAAAACTTGATTTATTATTATGAAAGTGGGGATTTCTGGGAAGAATTATGGCTACTTAGTCATTTCAGCTAGTTGATAAATAACGAAATTTCGATGAAATTTCCAGAGGTGTATCTGCGGTGAGTAATGGCACTCAAGAAAATCTTTAAAACAATCCCAGGATTTAATCGTTGTCTTTACCTTAATGCCACATTTTCAGTACGAATTTAGTCTGAGTAATATTTTTTGTCTGTCCTCCTTGAGATTTTCACGTCATTCTTTGCACATCGTTAGTGTTTTCCATTTACTTATCACGCTTTAGCAAAACAAAACAAAAAATAACGATTAATGAATGCATACATAACTAATTTTCATTTGTTATAAAATATTTTATACACAATTCTTATTTATACATTAACGTAGATTGATATGAAAACTTTCATCAGTAAGTTTTATTTTTAATTTGCGGCAGCGAATTTCTTCTCTGACCTTGAGCTAAGTTTCAAAGTAGGTCGTTTGCATTTTGTTATCTCAAAACCTGTTAAGATGTGCCAAGTTTTAATACCATGTAAAGTATGGGTAACACCTGTGGCTATACTAACGCCATTTATATCAAATCTGCCCCTTACCAATCCGTGACGTAACGTTGCACTCGAAATGCAATTCATTTGATGTTCCATCGGCGATAAAAAAAAAGTTTAATATCTTATTTGATTTAAGGGAATTAAAACTGATATTTCAGATATGAGATATTAAAGTTCGTTTTCCTATATTCGATGGTAATATTATTCAATAACATTGAACGTTAGATGGATAGTGGTTAAACGGAATTTACAGAATGCATCAATATTTTATCGTTTAATAAAAAAAGAAGTTATATCTTTGCATATTAACTTTACTGATAATAAATTTCCACATTTATTCTTTTCTGAAGTAATTGTACAAAAGTGTATAATATGAAATATTGATGAATTGACGCAGATAGTCTAGGTGGGGTACATTTATCCGAAAATTGTTTATATGTTTTTAAACGAAATATAAATTCGGCCTAGCAGCGAGTAAGCGACGCGAAAGAGTAAATGTTGGTTTTAATGGTGTAAACAGCTAGATATTTTATATCAATTACTCGATTCTGGTTTCGGTCGTGACGTCACGGACCGGCATTCAATTCTCGCTAATGTGACAGCCATACAGCTCGTTTCCGGTTGATAAATGAACGGGAGGTTGCCCGATTCGGTTGCGTCCGACCCGAAGTCTCGACCCTTTGTTTTCAAATAACAAACACTTCGGGCGCGTGTCTGGGATATCGGTCCAACAGAGTTTCTTCACACAGACGGACAAATAATGATAGATAAATAGTTTCCCGGCTGACATATTCTACAATTTCCACCGATTTGCGATCGTTTATTTAATTTAGCTAATTTGCAAAATTCATTTGCGTCTGTCTCCTGGAACGGTGAAAGCTTTTAACGGAAAACTTCGCTCATCTGTGAACATTTCACTACTGACTCATCAACTCATCTATAATGTAGATTCTACTATATCCATTCGCCGTGTAATATCAGCTGAGTACTATAACGAAACTACGTAGGTTATATTTATGAATTTAATTTTAATTTATGTAATTCTAATTATTTAGAAGTTATCACTAAATATTTTAATATTTCAGTAGTAGTAGTAGTGTATTTGTATTACTTTTGTAAATTAATTTTACATACACATACAAAATCTAATAAAAGCTCGCTACAATATAATGATCCCAGAATATGTGCCAGTTTAATAAATTAATAATTTCCCACGTTTTCATATTTACGCATGGAGCTACTGGCTTTCGAAAGGAAAAAAAAAGTCTGCACGTAATTTTTCTGTCCGCCCAGCGAACTTAAAGCAATCGTGGTCTATTTAAACGGTAGCGTAACATAGCACTGCCGTCAGCGGCGTAATATTCTGATAGAGATGCGCCGAGACCCGTGAGACCGGCTTCCCCGAGCGCACACTCATATATTTCTGAAATACGGAACATAATTCAGGGCTTGAAGTATATTAAATACTTCATCCTGCCGAGAAAAGCATATTAACAGCTACGAACACTTTCATTTCGCATATACTGCAGCTAGCGTTGCTCCTGTAACACTATGCCTGGTGGAACTTCTGCGACATCGCGGATTTGTATACAATACAAACACCAATTGAAATTTGTTTACATTGTTCTTACGATCTACTTATTCGAACAAACATGATTCTTCTGTCGGCAGCTGCATTAAACACGCAGGAAAATCGTTCGTGCAGAAATGAGCAAATCACAAGTGTTCAGAAGGAAACTTATAGATGACTCCACTAAAGAAACCTACAATGCAGGTTTTTCCCTGTGCTTGCGCAAGGCGACTCGTGTTTCTAGTTTGTATTTGTATAACGATGCTAATAAAAAATAACGACCACATTATTAAGCGTAATTTCAGTTGTGCATTAAAGTGTAAACATCTTCCTCCATTACAGGTGGGCATAAATCTTACTTTTGTGTATCCCCGACGGTATCTTTTTATTTCGCGCGTCGTGCCTGTAATCATTGTGTCCATTGCAACCAACATCCGGATGGCATGAGGTAGTTGTTGTAAGGCACGAGGGGTCTGGGGTAGATGGAAGATACTGCAAACATGGATGTGGAATGGGATTTAATTGTTGCAATCCAACACATGATATGATTTTCTTCATATTTCTGATGATATGTGCCTGGTTGTTTGTGCTGTGTGGCTACTGAATCATTCGAGAGAATCTATCGGCTCGAGAACTACATGTTCTCTTCCAGCATATCGTCATCCTTGTTGCTGTTACTAACATAGAACTTTCGAATACTCTACTCCCTGACTCAGTGAGCCGTCAGTGCTGTACTGTGTTTCCCGCAATTTTTGGGTGTTGGTGCGGCTGGTTGGTGATGGTGAACTCCAGAGATTAATGGTGTCCCGATGCAGGAGTCGCTTTCACGGGTCTCCGAATAAAGAGAAACCTGCTCTATTATTCATCGTTCCCTTTGTGCGGTGAGCAATTATTTCTTGGGGGTTTTGTACATTCTTCCTAAGAAGTATACGTCTCTCTCACTCTCTTTTGCGCCGCTCAAATTGAACGTTTCACTGTTGAGACATATTCTTCGGGTGGAAAATTATTCGAAACGCTTAAGAAGCCATTACGCGAAGATTTCAGAATTCTAATAGAATACGTATTCAAGTTTTGTCGTTTTAATACTGGAAATTATTTACGTTGGAAACCTTCCAGAAATTGCTACAAATTTTATTGTCACCTTAAGACAATTACTCGACGACAACGAAATCATTTCGAGCGAAGCACCACCCACTGAGTGAATGTTTACCAACTTCATAAAGACGGTAACTTGCTCGTCTTATATTTATTTTTCCGCTGACTTGAGGAACTCCATTGTGCAAAAGTATATTCACATCATATCTGTACATGTATCTGCGCATCTTGACATTATGTAAAAAAATACGAGGCACTTTAAAGGATTAGTATTGAGTCGCTACAAGCCTTGTTTTCTTTCAACTTGGTCTAATGTTTTTCTTAGAAAGTAAACGTATGCTGTTACAGGTGACACTGTTTTCAGGGATTATGGTAGCTAATGGAAACGCGAAAAACTAAATCCAGTTCATTTTGAACGTAATCGGACGGTTTGTTTTACAAATATTGTTCTGCTCACGCGAAAAAATTTCCGTTGTTCTAGTACATATGGGAATGAATTGATTTTTTTCGTAGTAAAGTTGCTGAGGAGGATTGTATTTGAACAATAACCAGTTGTTTGTGCTGCTCTGTGTATTGGGGTATGAATAATTCAGGACACCGTACGCCATACAGTGTACGATAGTCATAATTCTGCGAATAATAATGTCCCATTATATTTATGTTTTAAAAGTCGATCTGTGCGAGTCTCGTATTATGTAAAGCAAAATCTAAATTTCATGAATCCCGGATCGCCTTTTTCCTCTCAACAGTCGTGACGCTTCCAATATATACACATGCATGCAGTCAGGCAAACTCCAAAGTTCCGAGTCGACTGGAGTCGAGTGTTCGGTTATCTGCAGTTGGTGGCGGGCCCCAGTGGTGCAAGCGGGTAGAGTTCGTTGCTTGGCCAAGCAAACAAGCAGGCGGGAGCAGCAGGACTGGGAATTATATGAGAGATATCTGTATCCTAACGCTCTCTATGCTAAACAATTTTTTGCTTCGCTGAATTTGAGCGCACGGGCAAAACCTGGCGTCGGACTCGGGTCAAGCTGGGCAACACGCAATCTCAAGCGATTATCCCTTGATTTATCTGCCACACCTACTCCCTCTCGCTCACGATCACTATAATGAAACTACTGTACAACATGTTACTGAGCTGCATACCTGCTGTGCTGCCGGTTACGTAACGAAATACCCTTGATCTCATACACACACACACACGCGCACACATCATGCTACCCGGCCGTAGGATAAATGAAGACAAGTGCAAAAAAGTGTCACGCTGTCGGAGAATATCTTATGATGTATGTCGGGATTATTGCAAACGGCTGGGATTTGTCTTGTAAACGAATACCGATAATGCTGAGGATATCGTCATCTGTGAAATATTACACGGGTCGTGCACAAGTCACATGTTCACAACGACGATAAGTCACGTGAAAAATCATGAAAAAATCTTTACCTAGGAAGCACAGCAGTACTGAACAAACTTTGCAAAACTCCATACATCCAAATAATAAAACAACACTGTACATTGCGATGGAATAACATGCAATGTATACGGTGCCTGTTTTACGGAATATGTAATTGATCTGAGAGATACCAATGGTGTTTTATATTACAAACAGCACAACTGCATTTCTAAAGCTGGACTTTTTGTCACAGCACAAATATGTCAGAGCTGCACGTTATTAAAATATATCCTGACATCCATATGAATTTGTGAAAACTATGCTCCGTATATTGGATATCCGCATGAACAAATTATGTTTGTCCGTACAAATATTAATATATGAAATGTGTTGGAAATAACGGATAAAGCTTCACGCATAAACTACTGAAACTTTTATGAGGTTATGAAGGTAATTAAATTTTAAACAAAACATTAAACGGCTAATTTGTTACGTCAGTATGGTTTAACCGGATCTGGGTAGTTTTACCGCAAGTTATTCAGGATAAACTATGTCTGCATTATGATTATAACCAGTCAGCCGGCAAGAATCACAGTGGTGACAATCGTTACAAGCATCATGGTTCTGTTTTATAAATATTACTTTAGTTTTTGCGTCGACAGAGGTCGCATTACATTAAGCAAAGCTCCAGCGTGAACACAAGTTAGCGTATTTGGTGTGGCCGTACCATGGAGAGATCAGAGTGGCCGTGAAATGACGTTAACTTTTTACCTGTTTTAAGAGACATCCCTGGAGCAAGAGTTGGCCGCTAGCGTACAAAGTCGCGTTACGCCCTAGCACCACTGGCACCAGCATCCGATGTGTGGTTATCATTTGTGTTAAACGGGATTTATTATCATATCTTGTCTCAGGGGGGCCAGCTCGGCCCCGGTTATACTGTACCCTGTCTAATTCTCGTTCTCTCTCTCTCTCTCACTGTTGGCTACTTGCTCTGTTTATCACAGTGTTGCTGTGCAAATATAGATTTATAGTTTGTTTATAGCGTGGCAAGGAACTTGCGGCCATGTATCTGCTGATGATACTGGCTACTGTATATTCGGTTTCTCGCTCACTCGTACGCGCACTGAAGGACACAACCCAATTTGCACCCTTAGTTATGTAAATTTCGATGAAATTTAATAAGTACAAAGGTAAATTGGCGGACATTTTGCATATTTTAATAGTAAGTGTTTAATTTGAACACCAATTTTAACGTACAATTAATCAGTTAATAAATTAAATATCTCTGCGTTTCATATACAGTTTTTTCATGAATATAAATTACCGTATAGAAATGTGCCATTGTTAAAAACAATACGATTTGTACCTATATGTTTTCGATAAAATTATGTACCTATAGCATGACAGGATGTATGTATATTTTTGAGTACATGTATAATAGAAATAATGAATAAAATATTCGATACAACCTTTCTACAATACATTTATTGTACGGTTGATATTGACATGAAATATACACACAAACTACATTTGATTTTATCTTTATAATCACATTTCTGCTATTCATAAAAATAATTTAATCCAAATAATGTCGGGCTATAATTATATGAATAAACATAATGAATATAGAAATTATTGATTTTGTTCGTCGTCTAGGTACATATGAATATTGCGTATAGTTCATCCATAGATATAAGAATTTGACTAAACGCAGCATGCTATTAACAGAAGATTATCCCAGATTATACGACATAGTAAATGCATAAAAAGCAGAGATGTATTCAGAAATTTATAAATACATTTTGAAAACTAAAAACAACAAAAATATGAATATGATATACATCTTAACAATAACAATACAATTTAACATAAATAAATGTAATATTCAATAAATTATTATTACGTCTTAATTATAAACAAAATGTCTCTTGTCTTTCCCTCAAAGAGCATTACAAATTTACCTGAATGCCGCCACTACTAGTAGTTTATGGCCGCTCCTGCTCCCTACCTATTAAGGAATCATGTCAAATTCTAATATCTATGGATGAACTATACATGTATCCATTGGTAGATGTGTTGACCGTTTGACTTTGGTATAGTTTAGGAAGCCATCTTGTTTATAGCAATGACTAAATGTAATATCTGTCAGTGTGCTTTCGTATTTCAGTTTATCTGCAACTCAGTACATACTATTGCATCGCTTTAAATACAAGTTTCGTACGCATGCATGCGACTATACTAGAATTATAATAATACAAAATGGTAGGAAACGTGGAGCTAGTATAGGAGAAGTTTCCGTTAGCTGAGTATTCTGGTTAACCCGAGTTGGCAACAAAACATCCCAGCGCCGGTAAAGTTTATAAACTGTAATAGTAAATTAATATGGAAAATTTGTTGCTTTACTCTTAATTGTTTGTGTTATCTGAATGCAAATGAATGCTCGCTGGATGCGAGCACACGTCGCGAACTCCGTACATTAATAAGACATTCATAGGATTTCAACTTTGTTAAAGAACTCTCGACACTCGACAAGAAGAAGGAGTAAAAGATAGAATAAGTTTATTAACTAGTATGCGAATATTTCAGCAATTCACTGGACACTTGCAATGACCTTTGTAAATAGGAACGACCGTTTGTGCTTCGTCTGTTTTATTTTCTTCAGTTCAAGGAAGCGAGCAACTCGAGCATTTATTTATTTAATTTCTACTGCATTTCATTAACAAAAGTTCTTTTGTTTGTACATTATTATTACTGGTATTAATTCCATAAATAAATTCACAGTCCTCTATTCAAATATAAGCGGATTAACAGAAAAAAAAACTATTGAATTCTATTTGTAACGGTACTAATATCCTCATTCGCAAAATTAATTTCTTGTCACAGTGTGTAAATGTCAGTACTAATAAATACGAATAATCATTGCGTTGAATGTAAAAACGAATTTAATTTTCGTGCAACATTGAATGTTGAGTAAAATGATCGTGAATTAACGTATCGAGTATTCATATGTATAATGAATCCCATGGCTCCAGGATCAGTTAACGCGTATCCGAGTCCATTGCTAATAATTCTATTCGCATAAGTGGAAACCGGTGTAGGACATATAGAACAAACTGAATAAATCAAATAGACTTTCATTGAAATCGTACAGCAATATTTAACCACATACGCACACATATATAGGAATGAAATAAGCGACAATAATTACATTATACGTTCTAGAAATGTAATTAATAATTTTCACGTCATTTCATTAATGTTTGAATTATTCAAGCATGGTGGGTGATTGGATTTTGTAAAATTGTGAACACTGATAAACCTTGGTATTTTGTCGTTGTATGAATATCGAACCTACTTACTACCTATTTCATATTTTTTGCTTACAAACTCTACAAATGCTCTTTGATGAAACGTTGGCATTATGTTCGTATGAATGCAAATTCAATATCTAAATGAAATTACATCTATTGAGTGATAGAAATATGAGGATGAGACGATGGCAAAGATTTGTGCTTGTATGTTGATATTGATTAAATGAACAGCGTGTATTTCGAAGGGAAAAACTCTTGATTAAATAGCCGGCGAATTAATAGAGTCGAACACAGATGTGAACCTTTCTGTTCGTATCTTTGAGCTGACATGCTCATTTATCTCCAAGAAATGAGCTACCGTCACGGGGCTACAGCGAGAAAATGTTGATGAATGAATATATTACGCAGTACAACAACAGCATGGAAAAATTCATTTAATTTCTCGATAATGAATGACGTTGGTCCGAGCAATTGATGAAACGATGCAACTTGAGGAACTAGACTGACGCAGAGTAGAACTGTCAAAGTTATTATTTGATTTCCATCGGAGATGCATATTATGTAAAACCTGTAATGAGAATTGAGTGCTCGCGGTAACAATTCATGAAAACTGACGTCAATGAAACTTTGCGCAATGGCCGACCCGACTACTAATTTTTCATAATTTCATTTTTCCCATTCGGAATTAGGAACTTCGTGTAATTTAGCGACCGATTCTCTTTCCCTTGGCGTAATAACGGGACCAGCTTGGTTATATTGTCGAGCAGCATTGGAGGAGGTGGTGGTGGAGGTGCTGCCGGGAGGATGGTTACATGGTCTCCTCTCAGAGAACCGGAAACAAGTGGAGAACTCCATTAAAACCATTTTAACTGAAATAATAAATTCTTACGTCGCTGTCGGCTCGGTTCGTCGGCTTCTTTCATTTTCTTAGATCGGGAATTTATAACGTGTAACGTACGTTATCAGTACCCTACTGTAGACGGCCTGCATTTTTGCCCGACTATTACTGCTACCACTATTCCATTCCTGTTATGAATCACAATTTTTACCGCAGTTCTAAATGCGATGATATTAAAAGTATCAACATGAATTTGATTTGACACTAAAATATTATTACACCGCCTAGAATTTGATTTCAAACTGGGGAATTTAATGCAAATGATAGAATCGTCCAACGAATTTCAGGCTGGAATACTCAGAGATGCTGGTCGTATTTTAAATTATTTATTTAATAGTGAAATATCAACCAAAATATACTCTCCCCGATTCAACTCAGCAATGAGCAAATATTTAGTAGTTATACTTAAATGAGAAAAGTTTTGTATGCCAATTTAATATTGAAATCATGAAAGAAACCGTTTATAGAAAACAAATGATATCATAGAAATTATTGTTTTCCTTTTACGTTGGAAATGTCAACCTAATATTAGGAATGGTGGGGAAATGTGTTTTAGATTATACTATTTTTTTCCTCCTGTTGTACAGCATGTCTGGATAATGGAAGGCTGACACGCCACGGTGCACCTGACCAAACATCCAGACATAGTGCGTCTGTTCATTCCCTTACAGACAGACAGACGCAGACAATATTCCCTGACGCTTATCTACAATTGCAGCTTTTGTTAATTGTAGATTTTATTTAAAAAAAAGCCGTTTTAAAGCCCATTTTGTTTCAATTTCTACAGAACAAAATGTAAAATTATAATCGGTTGCACATGTATTTTATTGATATAAATTTGAAATTACCTTCGTAGAATTTTTATATTATAAATTAAATATTTTCGATCAGTTAGTCGACCTCATTTCAGCAAAATGATACAACGAAAATAAATAAAATAGTATGACGAAAAATGAACACAGTGGATCGTGGTTACGACAGAAACGTATAATACCTACATATTTGATCCGTAGTATTAATTCAAAATGTATATTCTGGTGCTTTCAGTTTCGTTTTTATCGTTATTCATGTAGTATTATAATAATTCCATTTTAAACCTGAAACCTCATTTTAAAAATATAGATTTATGTGATACTTGATCCGTATGTATTCACAGCAAGATAGAGTTCGCAGTTTCAATTGATTCATGTTCTTTCAGAATCCTCCTCATTGTGTCTCTGGAAGTTTTTAAAGATTATTCAAATATATTTGAAATAAACGTTATTTTTTTTTGTAATATTTAGTGTGTTTGAATCTGTTTTTGTTATATTTGAAAAGGACATAAATATTAATACTCGTATTTTTTAGCTAAAATTTTCTTTATATAAATTATATACTATTTGTACGCAAATGCCCAAGTCTAGACCTAGAATACATATAATTTACTTATTTCTACACATACACATAGTATAATATAAATCATATGAGTTAGAAATGAAAATCGAAATCGTGAGTAATGGCATAAATTTACACCTACGATGAAATTGACATTTGTGTACCGATAATTACCTACTCGGGTACCTGCGTTTGCATACGAATCACAATTTTAATTTGAATGCGCTGTAATCCGGAAAAAAGTTGAATACGTACAGAACGTAATTTGAACAGATGGTTCAGAACGTATGACATAATCTCATAGATTTACAAAATTGAAACACGGAATTTCACCGGATGTGGATGTTATTCAAACTGAATCGATAATGTTCGTAGGTAAAGTTAACGGTAACGTGGCAGCATGAAGCTTCCTTCGTTACATCATTGAACTTTGACCTACTTCACCAGTATTAGATTCCCTGCAGGCCTACAACACTCGTCTGGTGGCCAGACCTTCTTAATTGTGCCGTTTAATTCTTGTATTATTCGATGCGTGTACAATCCTCTGATTATTTGTGCCACGTCGCTCTATTCCGTTCAGTCGACGCTGTTTTCAATTAGAGGTCATTATTGTCCAACATTAGTAGAAGTACTGCATGTCACAAATATTTTTCTCGATGTAGTTTATCTTTATTCCTTGATTCGCTCATGTTGAAAGTTTAAATTACACTGGATCTGTGGAAGAACATCAGACATTCAGCTGGACAAAAGTTGTTTGTGCTGGATGTACACTTATCTCTGGCGATGACGCTACATTACTTAGGTATGTTCTCTATTTTGTAGCGTAACACGGAGGGTTTTGTTGTTCAGTGATACTGACACAAGCGCTACCCAGCATTGCCGTTGTTGTTGCTGATGTTGCTCTAACCCTTTGCACACAAATACGAAGGTATATCATGTATAAGGTGTAAACGAGCATGTTTCCTAACGCGTGTAGCGACATCACTCGACGCCAATAATTCAAGTTGAGGAACGCTCCGGCCAAATTTTCAATTACGCCACGGTGTTGCGTCTGAGTTAGTTGGATCGGTGTGCGAGTATGGCACAAGGATGACTGCCATTCGCTTCGTGTAATGGCTACAGTTAAATGTGATGTTATAATCCAGCAGTCTTTCCAGGACAAACTGTTAAATGAATTGCCTACAATTTTCCCGTGCCTACGCATCTCATCAACTGGAACACGAATTATAATATTTTCAGCGTCTGTACGATGCTCACCATTTTCCTCTCTCCCCTAACTTTGCCCATTTTCATTCATTTTTTTTAACTTTACATGAATTTTTTTGGTGGACCAGAAACACATTTTTGTGGCATTACACTTTTTTTACCCTTCGGTTTTTTCTCTCCCACAAATTACAAATTAGTCCATCCATATCTTGCTAGTTACAAAGCTAAATAAAAATCCATGAAATTTGAAACGATAATTTCAGGGTGAAATATTTATTTTCCATAAATTCCTACAAATAGATTTGATTGTTTTTGTCATAGGCGGACACAGTAATATTATTTTTTGAATAAATATCTAGTAACGATCCGAAAAGGGAGCTTGTTTTGTGAAAAAATACGCGGAAAGAAAAAATAACAAGAAATATTTTCCATATATGTACCAGCCTATTTTGAAATTTCCTATGAATAAATTCGATGCATAAAAACAAATGTAAATTTCAAAATATTCCTTTTATCTGTTTCCAATAGGGAATCGTGAAATTAAAATATCGTTTCGGCACACAAGTGAAATATGGCCGTAAACTTTTTCCCCGTCACTACTATAAGCGCCTGATATGAATAGAAACGTTTCCGCATTCGGTTGGATGTAGAATTTCACACGCCATTAAATTATGTCCATAGTTAAATTAAATTATTTCTGCTAGACTTCTGTCTGTCGAGAAACACCATCATATCTCACGCTCGGTTGGCTCTTGTTTCGGCGGTTGCTCCACTATCAGCCGGCTGCTGGATCCGCTGGTCCTGTGGCCTGGTCCTGCTCTGCGATATCGGCATCTTTCTCATTCCACAAATAGAAGCTAACCAACGCAAACAAACGTTCACCGGCATATTTATCATCACTTCAAAAATGAATTCAAAATTATTCCAAAATAAATAATTCATTGTTATTTCTTTTTCCTCCTGAAACCCGAGAACTTTCGGAGAATTTTTTTCATCACATATATCATACAACTATGTATGTATATTTGAATGTAATTCGGAATTTTGACAAATACGCGGCATTGTTGAATATATTACATTTATTATTTATGCGTCGTTATGTAAGTTACAAAATGAGAGAGGGTTTGTGTAAAGGTTTTGAAATATATCTGTGTGTATCGGGACGGAATGCCTGGAAATATTTGAAAATTATTATCTAGATGTATCCATGCGATATTGTATTTTCGGTCGGCAAAATGAGGCCAGGAAACTGAAATTTGCTGACACTGACGCACTGTGCTAGCAGATTACGGAAGGTATGAATATTCTGTATGAATATATTTGAATACAAATCGTTGCAATGTTGCAACTTGACCTGATATTATTGTGTTGTCATATGGTTGCATATACATAGATACTAGTATATATAGAATAGTATATACTTCATGCCGAGAAGTACAAATGTTACAAATATTATTTGATATGTACCGTTGTACACTATTCAATTTGCAAAAAAGATATAAATATACTTTATTATCTGAGGTGATGCAATGAAATATTGTGATACACAATGATCATGCAACATTTTAACGTTGCATGCGCTAATACTATTAATCTAGTGTTTGAAATGTCCCGTCCTATAAATGCTGTAATAGTTATTAATATATTAGATTTTACAAGCATATAATGTGCCGGTTCTAGTTAAAGATTTATGCAAATTCTTCGCTGAGTTAATTAAGTGAGTAAAGAATAGAACCAGAAAGAACAGTACTTCCAAACGAAGACGTTTACTTTGTTAGTGGATATTTGCAAGTCGTGAAATAAAGTCATTCTAGTTAATTAAAGTGTTTATACGTTTTGTTTAATTATATTATAAAATTATTGCTGCAATTCAGTGTTCACATAGATATTTCTTGATATAATTATAAGAGAAGATGTATATTTTAATGAAGCAAATGCTTACCTTCTGAAGTTATTATGCTTATAGTTGCTGAGGGTACTGCTCAAGGATGCGGATAATATTGTAAGGAGAAAATATATTTACTGTTTTTCCCTGCTTAAAAGTGTTTTATATTTAATATGAATCCTGCAGGACTCACCGCATACCATATTCTGTACATACTACTGTCAAGTTTTTCTCAGTCTGCTGGGAAACGACACTTGTACATTCATTAGTTTGTTATCTTTTATTTAACTTTGAGTGTGCATTTCTACTAGCAATGGCAGCCATCTCTCGTTCGTTTTCTTTTTATGGGATGCGGAATAAAGTTACTTGTACAAGCAGCCGTTTTGTGAAAATTTTCCACTTTACAGAATCAACTTGAAAAAAAAAACAAAGAAGTTATAATGCGGCATTGTAATCATAAACGTAATATTTGTTTTCGGACCATATAACTGTGCATACGAGTTATGGAATAACTAAGTTATGTTTCACATTCATACCATTGTTATCACGAAGTTTACTGTAGGTAGTAATGCACGTTCTGTACTGTAGCTGTGTATTTATTTCCTTAGCAACGAAAATATTTTACATTCCATTTATTGTTCATGTTTCATTGTATTACCTAAGTATAATTTCAATGTAAATACATCATTTTACTGTTTTAAACACACGTTTATTGTATTATAAAGTATGAAATTTACTTTTCAAATTAACTGTTAAATGGGAAGTGTGACGAAAAATGGCAATGTTATAGTATAATGAATATAGCTCATCCTTACAAATGAACGAATAAAAAGTTTGCTCATATTAAAAGCCAGGCAATGGTGGCGACATTATTTATGTGAATAAGTAACTTGTTTGCACAGCGGGAACGGTTAGGTTGGTTCGTAGTTAGCTGCTGTCTGTACCATCGTTGGTAGATGAAATGTCGTGAACGTAGTATGCTTAGGTTATCTTTTTAATTCAATAATAATGCGGCGGGAAATTAAAAGCGATTGAGCCTAGGACAGGCGAACGCGCGAGCGAGCATACAACGTTGTGCCGCCACCGTGAATGCGAAAGATGAGGGCGCAACGAGCGCACGCTGGCTCGTACCCAATGTAATGCGGACGGCAGTCAGATGGGATTAAGCGAATGGCTCTTTTTAATGGACTGTAAACAATGATGGATAATGTTAAAGTATTTCACGTAGAAAATTAAAAGCATTCAGTATGCATACCGCAAATTAAACGTCGTATTTAATTTTATTTCGGCTTTCAATGTCCAACCGTTTCCTCCCGTGAGTGCAACGGAAACGTTAAATAAATATGTTTGGGACATTCACATACCGTCCTGAGTTTCGGGATAATTAGATTTTATGTCTAGCTATAGTACACAGGGGGATATGTTGAATATTTGTTGTTAAAAAAAGGACAGTACCTCTACTTGTACTGAAGAATGGATTGGTTCAACGGGAAAAGGTTATACCAAAGGGAAATTGAGCATATACGATAAGATATACAGTGCAAATGAAAGGGGGCTGTGTATTTTTGTTTCAATGGAGTACAGTTTAGACATTTTATTTGAAGGCCTGTAAATATTTTTTCTGAAATGTGAAATCAATTATTGTTTAGAAACATTAAACGTATAACTACATTTACGTGGTATAGAATTTACGCATCGGATCACACACATCCAGTCCCAATTAAATGAACAACGTCTTCCTAAGTTCAGTGGTAGTTACACGGTTACGATCCGATTTCAGGAATTGTTTATTGGAACAGTCGATGTTGTACATTATAGGCAACCATAGGTATTTGTTGGTAAGTAGGAAGGTTGCGCGTTTCTGTAAAGCAGTTGCTTGTGCAAGTGCTTGTCTATAACTAAAGCAAAGGTGATTAGCTTGAACTTATGAACAATTGCTATGTGCTGTTATGGTTACGTGCATAAATTATGAAGTTCACCAGAAGCAAGTCCTCAGGCAAAATAACTATGTATATAACAACGTAGCAAGTTCCGTAACAGGTCTCATTATTGTATTATATATCATATTCGTGACGCACTGGCCTTACCCTTAATTGTTTTAGTAGGAACGTGGCTGAACTGTTTCGTACACGTGACCCATTGTAACTCATATTTCTCCAACTCAACCTACCTACCTATTTACTACGAGTTTGTCACAGCACTGCAACACGTACAATACAATCCACGTACAATTAACTAACTTACAACGCTTTAGTTGTTATCCTTTTTCCTCACCTGTCAAATTACAACAAGTTCACTAACATGCAAAACTAGGTGCTTGTTCATTGCTAAAGCTACTAAGTTAATGTAACGATTTAAATAAATAATCATCTTTTCATTGAACTGTATCGAATATTTGGTAAAGCAACTAAATATATTCATGTCATAAATTGACGTCTTTTTATTTAAATTACAATATAGAATAATATTAAATTTGATGTAAATTTATAGGGGCATAATCTTTTTCAGAAAATATCACTTATGCTTCAATCCTGTGATTTTCGTAGATCAAAGTATACTTTGTTTGCTAAATGTAAGTGGCGGATAACGAAGGATTTACTGTTAAATTAAAAGCAACTTATTAGAACATTTTACATTCCGAGCAACAATTCGTGCATTAATTACACAGGTAAATATAATCATAGCATATTATAAAACGTTAAAACGAAAAGCAAACATACGATTTAACATCCGTACCTTGGTGTTTGATAACAAATGTTGATTAGTTTTTCTGTTGGGTGTAGTTTGGATGAAATTCGGTGTTGGAATACATGCACGAGTGGCATATGGTATGCTCTGTGTTAAGGGGTAGCGGTAAGATCGTGCCAAGAGGAATTATCACATCTAGGAAAATGTGTTCATACAAGGCAGATGCCTGTCTGGCCCGTGAGTGTCGACGACAGAGGGGGAATGAGTAGTAGTCCTAGTGAATTACGCAAGTATGGTACTGGTACAGCCATGTAACACAGTGCAGTACTGTCTAAGCGTACACTTGGGGATTGGGTAGGGTAAGTGCTCGGGCGCCTACCCCCGTCATCTCCACAACGCTACACGCGTCACAGAGTCGAGCGCGAAGAACAGTAGTTATAAAGCCTACACTTCCATGACCGTCTTGATGCAAATGTGTGGATTGTTTTAAGTGTGGCTCACTAGCACCGTTGTATGAGCACCGTTGCTCTTAATGTAGACGAAGACACCGCGTCCCAGTCAGCCATTGTGTCGCAGATCAACGCCCGTTACCATTTGTAACAGAAGCGACAAAGTTTCACCGCGAAATATTATACTATTCTCTTTGTAACAATCGAAATGGTTATGTAATGCAGGAATGCATTAAGGGCATAATATGAGGGAATTAAATTACTAGAAGGTGCATTAACCAAGACGGTAGCACACTGTGTATTTGTGCGACGCAGGCAATGTAATTGAAAATATAAAGAAGAACGTTCGTTTAGCAATAGGTTTCGAATACTATTGCGCAGTTGTACACTTAAAAACTTATGATACATTGAAAATATTTCACCTACCTGAATACCAATGTGTTGTTCATCACTTTAAAACTCAAGTCCTTTGCATTCTTCTTGTCCATAATATGTTTAGGACGATGACTCCTACGGGTTTGACCCCAGAGAAGACGTAATATTTCTCATGTAATTAGTTATGTACACCTTGTAATAAAGTAAATCTGCACATACAGTAAATTATGATTACACACTACTGGAACAATTATCTTGTAATTTATGTATATCGTAATTTGTTTGATATTGTGTTACACATGAGCTGCAAGCGTATTTAGATATAATCTTTTATTCTATAGAATTATTATAATAAGTCGCCTTGCTGCTTATGAGCCATCAACATGTAACGTTAATAATATCAATTCATATAAGGTTCACCCTGAAACTAAGTATTAAATTCTAGCTAAAATCGATTTGTCACAATATTACGTATGCAAAAATTAATGTTGAACCAGAAAAGAATCTCTACTTGTACGTAGATATTTATAGTAAGATATGATATTGAAAAGATTTAAAGTTTTCTTTGAACGTGATATACACTAAGCTTTGATGCTGCATTAGGAAAAACTACGTTAATCCTTTGTTTGAACTAGTGCAGTATGCCGTAGAATAGAAATTTCATTTCCTACAAACTCCCGGTACAAGAGCTCAGCTTATATCCGTTATGTATCTAATGGATTTCTTACAAGGAACATATCCAACGCTAAGCAACAGTGTTCTGACAATGCTCTTTAGATAAAGATAAGACGAATGAAGCACCATGCTAGACTATCGTATCATATATCTGCTTGATCTGCTCATTTCTATGTTTGTGTAGGTTGTTGTAACGAAAAAAATGAATGCCACGAACAATAATATAGGTATGTCTAGTGTTGTTGTGGTATTTCAGATGCACAAGAATAGAATAATTTCGCCCGGCGAATGGTAAATAGGTACCTGGTGCTTGTTCTGCTGTTGAGAAAACATTTATTTGTAAATTAAGTTTCCGTGCTAGCTACCTACAGTTGCATTACGGGATTCCGACACAAGATTGGGAAAGTGTAGCCGAAGCAATGCATTGTTATTCGACTTGGTGAGATTGTATTACGCCAGAACGAGATCTAATTACAATCTATGTGCGGAATTAGCCCGGAACTGTGACGCTACTGCCGACACACATATATGGGAAGGATTCATTTCACTTCCTGTGTAGGTGTAGCATGTTGCTCCCGGTTGCCCAAAATTTTAAACACGTAGACACACTAATTTACTGTCGGCAAATATATCCACTCACGCACAAGTATAGGTTCCTCTCTCTCTCACATTCTCTGTCTCTCTTGATACCAGTATCGTGTTTCTCTTTGAGCCGTTGTTCCACAAACATATAATTTATTTGATTACAATCTAGAGTCCTAGTACGTACTGGTGTATATATATATATATATATATATATATATATATATATATATATATATATATATATATATATATATATATATATATATATATATATATATATATATATATATACGTGTAGATACCAATGTCTGTGTGTGTTTGTGTTTGTGCGGGTTCCGGATAGAAAGGATAAGCCAATATCACGTGCGGATATCGCGCCCCTGGTCACTTATGTGACTTATGGTTGTAATTCCTTCACGGCCCGTTAACTCCCGCCGAACATGTGTTATACGATAATTGATGTAACTCTTCTTTAATTGACAGTTCCGCGAGGTGAACTGAACCGTTTCCGCGAAACATTAGTTACCGAACGCAATTACTTTTTGGGTTTTTATTTTCGTTTTCTTTAAACAAGAAACACCAGATAAATGCTCCTTTGGTCGTCGTCCGTTTACTTCGGTTACGTGCAAACCGAATTCACTTAATTGCATTGCAACTTACCAATGGTATTGCTACTACGACCACGTGCTGCGATTGCTGGTTGTGCTGGTGCTGAATGTGAAACAATGAAGACAGATATATGTATTACATGTTACACAGAATGTATAACAACCGTTACATTACTTTGATAATAGCTTATTGACATTTTTTTTTATAAAAACCTTCATTTTACTACTAGATGTGGAATTGCTTCCTGACTCACTTCCGAATACCATCGCTGACATCCTTTTATGACGGTTTACATTCTAACTTTCGACCTTGATCTTATTATTTCTTCCGAAGTTCTTATAGCATTTCAAATGATTTATATGCTTTAGCATTCTTGGAGGGATTTGTACTCCCACTATGTACTACAGTAATTCAGCTGAAACTGCTACACAGCAGGAATGATATTTTGTCTATTCAGAGCAATTATTATTGTCGAATTGAATTGTATACAAATGCATTCAATTAGCGTTAACAGTCACTAACGAGTATTATTGACAACAAAAGTAGTTGACAATGCAAAAAAATAAAATAAAATCAATAAGTTTATGGATAGCGAAATCAGGAATTGTTGATTTAATACGATAATTCCAACATTGCTCAAATGAGATTTGTATAGTCTAATAACAGCAATGGGTAAATAGATAATGACAGTACAAATATTATATCTATATCTGAGCTTTTTAGTTACATTACTGTGATGACGAAAAAATAGATATATGAATTATATATTGTCTATATATACATATTATAACTAAACTACACGAAAAAATGATAAAAGTACGAATTATAACCTGCACTATATAGCAATATAATATGACGATTATTCATTAAAATCTCATTAGATGAAACGGTCGATATAACTAAACGATATTGACTCAATATTTGACAGCAACGCATAAATAAGAAAATATGAATCACATTTGCTGTCCATTAAATAAAACTGCTTTTATTCTTTATAGCTTGTCATAACCAAATAACGATAGAATTAAGTGATATGAACGATCCTGATGTTTAGTGGTAAGCAACGATGTGTATTTACATAGGTATTTGTGTAGCCGTAAGCCCATAGCCTAAAATTTTAATCAGCACATTTATATTTCTTGTATGTTTCCATCCGGGGATGAAATTAAAACATACGTGGGTAATTCCTGGGACATTGGTGGTGGTATGTGTGTGTGTGAAAGGTTGATGCAGGGAATATTTAAATATAATTCGGGTCACGAATGACCCTTGCAGAGGAATGAGTCGTCTGGCTTGAAAACAAGGTGGCGGCTGATTGTTATAAGTAACGTAATGAATACGTAACAAGTCGCTGGTGTTTGCATTTAGTCCACCTGTACAGTATGAGGTTAGAAACAGTGCAACAAACCTGTCGACTCCAGTCACTAGGCCAGTGTGCGTGCGTGTGTGTGTGTGTGTGTATGTTAGATCTGAAGTTAGCAACACTGCCTTGGACATGCAACACACCAGTAACGTGAAGTTACATGCAGCCGGTGACAGATTGTGGTTATGTGTTAGGCATCTTCCCGTGAACACCACATTCACTCGCATATAATTAAATTAACTTGAATCCGTTGTTTGTTGTTACTAAAAGCATATTTATATAATTTCTCACCGTGTCGCACCGCACATTACTTTAATACACTTTTTCCTGCATTGTATTAACTGAGGATTGTATTTATGCGGACGCCACCTGAACAGTAGATATTTTATAAAAACCTGGTTATCAAATGAAGATATTTTATATGCAATGTAATAAAGTACTCGTATGGAGAACAAACATGTATTATTGTAAAATAACGTTGACTATGAAGATAGCAACAGTGCACGTGGTGTTCTAACCACATTATGCTACAGTGTAATGTAAATATTAACTGTTGGAATTTGCTATATTATTACAACAACGATAAACAGCAGACAATGCTAGCGTATTAGAGCCGTTCTGGAACACGTAACGTACATTCAAAACTTTTTATTTCAAATACAGGACGTTGATGACATTTGTGTGAACGTAAAATCACAATTTACTATTGCATAAACTACACACGTTTGACAGTGTGTGCCGGGCGAGGAACATCGCTGTTGTGTAATATTTTCACTCTACTCGTATATACCACTCGTGTGTATATGAAAATAAAAATATGCAAGCGAATGAAATGTTTCCTCTCTCAAATGGCCTGGATGCTGTCGTGCTAGCGGTGGTTAAAAACAAAAGCATGTTACACTGTTCACGTGGGAATAATGTACTCTAGTGCTACGCCTACCTAACCTAACCTAACTTACTCACCTCCCAAGGACTAGTGAACTTACAGTATATGTCACTGACAGTACTGATAAAAATTAACCTATACAACAAATAAAATAATAACACGATTAAATATTAATTACATCTGTTTCTGAAATACTAATTTCTACAGTTAATACACAGTAACTTACTAATTGAAAGCAGATATTGACATAACAAAACACTCGTTTCATTGTCTCGCCAAGGTAAATGAACAAAATACAGAACCGTTACAGCAATAAGCGAATCCGTATTGATTGCTTGTCTATCACAGCCTCTTAAAACAACAGTTAATTAAGAAATACTCTGAAGGTTTCCTTTCCAGTAACAACTCACGTAAATTAGTCAATTATTCTTGTAAAAACGTGATTAAATTACACAAACTTTGTATATTCAAAGTCTTTTTAAAGTTCCAAATTTCCTTATTTCTTTGAATGGTGAAACTCTGCGAAAATTGTGGTAACCGAACTTTTGTCATAATTGAATTCCTTTGCTGGAATTCGTCGTCTTGTACACGATAAGAATTCACAGACTTTCCTTTAGACGTACAAAAAGCATTTACAACCAAATAAAACTCTGATATTTTATTATTATTATAATGCATGACTTGTCATACAAACTCGAATATTCATTTTCATAAAAATACGGTAGGTATATGACATCATTAGTAAACGAATTTAAATCATAATGACAATGTGCTTTTCTTTTAGGTATCATATAAAAGGAAAATGTTATAAAATATAATTACAATTGCTTCATTTAGCTAAATAGCGTGTCTATTCGATTTAGGTCGATACATAATAAATGATAATTCACCAAACATTTGATATGCTCGTCTTTAATCAATTGTATCACTTTATAATCAATTTATACATGTGTTCATATTGAGTCTGTGCCATTATACTCGTTTAACTAATTTATTATAATCGGTTATTGAACAGTAGTTGTCGGTTGAATATGTGCATATGTGGTTGGTTGACTTGTTACTGACTGGTATGAATTAATATAGAATCATTGAGTGTACTCGTATATGTTGGATGAATCCCATCATTATACAATGTACGTTAATGATCATGTTTGTAATAATTCTTCATTAGATTTGTCGAACGATGGTTGTTGGAAAGATATACAGACAATCCACGCTATCCCGTTCGGCCATGTCAAATGTCCAATTTCATCGTATCTGCAAGCAGGGCTACGATGTGTAACAAAAACTCAACTGACATTTGCACTGTCGACAGGCTGACAGTTTGGCATTTGAAGATCATTCCATCATCCATCATGCATGTCTGAAAGACGGTGATTGATCACCCATTTCTATGTGTATTCATTTTTTCACTGTTCTTCATTTTTTGTACAACCGCGTGTACTGTTTTAAAAGTAAAACATCGGAAAAGGATTCAGTACAGACATTATACGATCAACTGTATGAAATAAACATGTACCATGGCGATACATTTATCTGGATACC
Source organism: Carabus problematicus (assembly GCA_963422195.1). Taxonomy (NCBI): domain Eukaryota; kingdom Metazoa; phylum Arthropoda; class Insecta; order Coleoptera; family Carabidae; genus Carabus; species Carabus problematicus. Next base: position 12,060,778 of record OY728584.1, read on the forward strand.
GTTAATAAATAATATTGGACTTCTAAAGATGTAAAATTCATATCAATCAATTCATGTAGCAAACGAAAATAAATAAATAAATATCTCATAGTAATAAAGTTGCACTTTAAAACTGTATTTTATAATGCGAAAAGTGAACATCGATTAGTGTTAGATAGCTATCACATTCGTTATGCACTTTCATTATTTATTCGCATTTGTTTGTAGTGGTATATGCATGTATGTTATGTACAGTAGCCGTTGTCTGAATTCATTGTGTTTTAACATAAAATGAACTCCGGTGAACGTTGTACACACACCAGTATATATGTAACCCCCGTAAATATGTTCGTTGCAAGCCAATAAACACGAAGAACCTGACAGGTACGCCGCCCCCTACATGCCGTCCTGTAATTTATCTGGAATTCCTGTAACAGGGCGCCACACACCGCACACTGCGATGTTAGGACACAAATGAAGCAAACACTCCGAAACTACTACATATGGACGGATTCTTGCATACGTAGTACACAAACACACGGACACACGTCAATGTTACTTTAAATTCGTATTCCGGATATTACATCAAATAATCCATAATGCATTATAATGTATAAACCAAGTATAACATTGTAGTAATTTAAACTATATAGTCGTGAACTCTTTAAAATAAATAAATAGAGAAGCATATTGTATACGGACTCAGATGATATTAGCTTATCTTTGGTTTTCCTGCTACCGAATTTGGAATCTACCCCGCTAATCGATATTTTCCAGGAAATACAGTAGCACTCCCCCGGGATTAATACCGCAGTTAAGAAAAAGTTATCGGGTGGGCTTTAAGAGAGTCCTCGTTCCGACTTAATTATTTCTTTTTTTATATTATTCCCAATCTCATTTGTTCTTAATTATTGACCCAGTAAATATTCAGAAATTACAAACCTATAATCTTTATATGCGATGAATATTTGCTGGTTTTTTTGTTTCGAGCGCAATTACCGCGAACTGGTTGGAAATTGTTCGGTTATTACCAGTCACCGGAGATATGACAGGGTCTTCCAGATATGATTAGTTTCTGTCTTCAACTGGGTCGACAACAATCTCATTTAAATGTCACCAATATTAATGTCCGTTCTCAATTATCTCCCAGTTAATAACAATATACGGGGTTGGAAAAGCATTTTCATGTCATACGACGATAATTTACGACAGAGTATACCAAGAGCAAGCACACTTTCTACAGATTTCCATCAAACGGCGCGGTGGACGAACAAACTCTCGCAATTACACGTCCGTTATTTGAGTTGTATTTTAATAACACAGTTCTCTGCGTCCGGCATCATTATTATGGCTTACACTGTGCGCTGTGCTTGTCTGTTCCTGCTCGCACTCGCAGTGCAATGTCGAAGGACGGTCATGTCAGTACACATGCACACGCAGAATATTGAAATAGCGGCACGTGATGAGTCTCGCGAGGTACGTGTTTCATTTCTGCCAACTTTAAATATTCAAATATTGTATTCATATTCAAGGACTGTCGTTGCATGTCACCCAGTATTTATCTTTGTTTTCTCTGCACGGAAAATTCGTCGCCCGCTATTTTCGTAGTTAGCTATTCAGTCCGTACAAGAAGACAGACAGCGACGTCTGTTGCCAAGCACCTAGGCCGCCTAGCAATACCGTGTACGCAACACAAATATTTTATAAACCCGGTAGACACATATGTGAATAAAAATACTCGCTCGTCTTCTACATAAATCAAATACATTCCGTGGAAATAATCAGTTCATATATGAGAGCAAACTCGAGCAAATAAACCACCCACAACGTGTACTATGTAAAGATCTCGCATATTAAGATGATCTGTAGATGAAAAACGTTAGTGTGGAATTAAAAACTTTTATTTCTCCATTTACATTGCATTTCTGTTCAACCATGACTATATCTGACTCATCATTCACAATGCCTGATCCGTATATATTTAATCAAAATATTATTATTTACAACGGTACAAAAATCAAATAAATCAACAGAAATGTGTTTTCCTTTATTCATGCAAACAGTAAATATGTACATATTTACCGAACACCAGTAATTCAATTTTACAGATCAATCAATATTGATTTACGAAAGGTTTTCTAAATTTGCGTTGCGTGTACACAAATAATATCCGAGCATCTTTTCAAAACGTTGGAAAATATTTATATGCATTAAGAATGTTTCCGGAAATATTTCGAATTAATTCTATCGTGGAATCTGTCCATGAAAACAAATATCTACGTTACTATGGAATTAAATAAATATGGAAGCTGTTCCTCAGTTAAGGCTTGGTGTACAACAATAAGGGGATTTATAATGGAAAAAAAAAACCTTGGTATTCACTGTTGCTTTATAGCATAAAATATCCACGACTTCTGATGATTATTGTACAATCATTATAATCTGCTTTTGTTTCCTGATGACAAGAATGAAAGCACATCAATCAGAGTTTGTCGATATAACAGTACATCAACAGTATCCATCAGGTTGACACAAAGCTAAATGTCATTGCTATCGACAATGTGTCAATCGAAACGTTCGATCGTCAGAAATCCATGTAGGCTAATATGGTTTTATTGTTCTCAAATAACCAATTTATCTAGTAAACCGACATATCTAAACGTTTTGTTACGCTTGAATGAGAAGCCTATATCAAGGATTTAACCGGGAGCTATAGTGGTAAACAATTATATGTGCTGGAAAAAAGTTTCAGTTGTATTCCGTCTTCGAACCAGCAAAAAGCGCATTCACATGTGAAATGCAAACTGAAAAAATTTCAATTCGAAATAAATCTTAAAAAAATAAAGAAATAATGGATCCAAGCGCTTTCACAAGAATAATTATTGACTGCAGAATGCTGAAACTCTCATTGGTAACTGCTAGAATATTCACATTAATTGTTAATTTAATATTTTAATTAAATGTTGTGTTCTAAAGAAATTACGTTTTATTATTGCATAAATAATGGGAAAGGTATAAAGAATGGCGTCCACCGCTAAACGAAAAATTTCCCTGGCGACCGAACGATTCCGAATGAGAAATCCAATACGAAACTGCATCCGTTTCAGTACGGCTTGCATAGCATTGAAAAAGCGTGTTACTGTTCGGGGATTCATTTGCAGCAATACACTCAATTTTATTGGAAATGAAAATCCCAGGCGCATATTGCAGACACGTTTTATTCAATTTTAATTCTCTACTTGAAATGCACTTACAATTGCACGAAATATATTATGCAGAATTGTATGAATTATATATTAAGAACTGGTAATAACTTTATGTTCATCAAAGTGCACGATGAAGTTGTTTTTTCTCTGTGTGTGTGTTTGTTGATTGTGTTCATATCATTTGATATGGTTGGTAGGAAATGAAATCAAGAAGGCCGATGTACTAATGATAATATCCATGTAAGATAATGAAAACGGAAGTCTGAGGGCCGTGTGCGCACATTGAGTAGGCTGAGTGTGTGTGAGTGTTGCGAACTCGCAACACGGATAGGATAGTAGAAAGTTGTGCTGCGTAGCTGTGCTGTAGGCCATCTGCTTTCCACGATTTATCTAATTTCCAACCTTGGGCTATGCGGAGAAGCAAATAGAAGTCGAAATTCAACGTTTCTTTGCGGAATATGAATGAATTCTCGTGCACAAATACCACGGCGACTCCTTGTATTTCAGTCTGTCTGCCCGTGTTCGTTTGTAAGTGACGTTTATTACGTTAAAGTGCGTGCTTGGGGCGCTGATAAGAACGTTATCTCTGCTGCGAGCCACACCGCTCCACACTATAATTACGTTGTTTCAGAGAGAAAATTAACTTATCCGAAAGTCGTACAGCGCGCGCGTTGTTCTTGTACTATTTATACATGCTTGTCGCTCGGGCGCGAATATGCTAGTACAATAACCCAACCAGTACCACTTCTACCTCGCCTCTGCAACACGGCACTTGTACACAAACGATCCCTCATCGCTACCCAACCCCTTGCACCCGTATTACCCTGACCTGACATTCTAATGAGCATGAGCTCTTTGTGACATCGAGACTACGGCGAGCACTGTTGTAATGCAGAATGAAACTTTAAAACAACAAACTTGTATTACTTGATATCACATTGCGGAAGTTGTAAGTTAATTTATCATCGGCAACGAGTACGGATAAACTAACCTACTTGCATTGCAACTGAATTTTGATCCTATTCATTGTTGGACTTTTAAAATTGCAAGTCATTTGAAAAAGAACTCTCCTTAACGATCGCCATCGTTCACGTTGCTTATATTACTAACTACAGAGTTTTCTGTGACAACGAGACTGGTTGATTCGGTGTCTAGTTTAACATCTTATTACGCCTGACAAGCTTTGTATTTGCTGCGTAGGCAAGAACTTATTACAACAGATATATATATATATATATATATATATATATATATATATATATATATATATATATATATATATTATAACTAATATAATATATTCTTACAGGTACATAAAAACTCGACGCTTAGAAATGATCAAATCTGTAACAGTAACAAGAGATAATTGTTATTTGGAAATAAACCAGGCATGATATGATCTGCAATGCGCATGATTTAGTTCATACTGCCGGTTACAATGAAAAGGCGCACAATTATCTTTTATGCGTGTTTTATCTGTGCGCGTGCCCTGTTTTTTGGATAAATAACAATGAATTTCACGGATATAACCTCTATACGTGTGTGGGTCGTGTATATGAAGCATGCGTCTGTTAATGTTGAAGCTGGTTGGTGAATGTAATGTTTCCGCTTGTGTTGGGTTGTATTGTGTTGCTCTCTGCCTTCCACGGCTGTGTGTAGTATTTGCAATCACGGTTGATAGCTAATTGTCCCTCGCTTAGTCATAAAAAGCGAGGACCTTTGGCGCGTTCGGGCGTCGGTCCGTGACGCGTAACTTCCATTCCGAGTCGCATCGTCTCGTGAATATTTAACCGGGCGGGCCGTGGTGGTGAAAAACTTGCCCGGAACTAAGGGCTACAGGCTCCCCTGCCAGTTGAACACGGTTTAACAGAGTTAAACGCACAGTGATTGCAGCAAAACACACGGTCCATGCTCTCTTTTCGTCGGTTGCTGTTGCGTAGCACAACACCGCATTATTCGGTGCCTGTAAGCGGTTCAATAATCGCGCGCCATAGTCCACTCGGACCCGAGGCGTCCTGTTTGATTGTAACGAGTGTGTGTGTTTGTGTTGTTTAAATAACACGAGCGAAACATTTCGAGTGATGACTTGACAAACATTATTTATGCATCGTTTATTTTTCACTTTTCATTGTTTTCTAAAAACAGACCATACATACATACAATGTTTCATTCCAGAAATATTAGAACACTCATGATGCTAACTAACATTACTATTTAAAGACCGCAGTATCGATTTTACAATGAATTCATGACACTGAACGCAGTTTGAAAACACTTCAGTAGATCGAGATTTAGTTAGGTTTAATTAAACATCTATGAATTCAGTGGAATTGGAGGCGGGGGACAATGTTTTCTATAGAATTATAAAAAAAAAAACAAATAACTCATCTTTATGAAAAGCCTCGGGCACGCAAACTGCTTCTCTCCATTCCAAACTGACCGCAGCCCTACATAATAAAAATGAAATATTGAGAACGAATGACGCAATTAATTTGGAATCCTTTGTTCAGTAAGGATTATAAATGGTGCGAATACAGAAAAAGGGAAGAAATACCCTGCGTGGAAAACAAGAAAACGAAAACGGCTTTTTAAACACTGAATCACAACACGCCTCTCTCTGGCAACGGAACGAAATTATTCGGAAACGGATTGTACAATAGACTCGCCCGATATTTACCACAACGCAAGTCCACTCATCCGAAACAAATATGAACGTTTAGCACATGTACTTAACATTTCAATTACACATAAACTAGGTAATTCAATTACACGGAAATGATATCAACAAAACATAAATTTCTTTCAGTTGTTGATTCCGTGATTCCGTTTTTTTCTACTTGGCAAACTGGCCAAGTTTTCGAGGAAAATGAACTCAGTAAATCTTTTGTCCATAAAGTCATCGAAATGGGTGGGAAAAAAAGGTGTAAGTTTTCTGGAGCACAACATTCAATGACCGTGCGACTGAGCGAAGTGGGTTTCGCTTATTCAACCGAAAGGGGAGAACTGACTATCTATTGAACGAACCAGGAACAGCACCAATGGCGTCGTGATTCTGGCGAAACAAGCTGATTATCACGGTATATTCATTTGGCAATCAGTCCGATTGCACTCATCTCACAACCACACTCTCCAATTATATCAGAAACAAGCATCTTATAAACGTGCGCCCGCCATTATTACTATTACTATAGATCGTGCACATTCTCATAACGTTTACGCGTATACATTCATTGACATTTCGAACACCTCTTCCCTCCCCAACCACCGCTAATACTCAATCATCGAGGGGCCTGGAGTAAGCCTTTGGATATTCAATAACATGATCATTATCTCTTGTCAAAACAAAACATCAACTGATACTGGTAAATTGGAGTTCCGTGTCTTACAATTTCCTGGTGGGCTGTTTCTCATTACAGCCGAGCAATTCTTAATCGTATTATCTCGTCTAGTGCATGGTACACGGTGGAAAGGCAGCCAGTGAGCCTCTTATGCATGCCTGTTGTGTTGTTTGTCTACTCCGCCCTCTAAAATGCTTGCTCCCTTTCGTGTTCAATCATCGAATAGTTCACCTCGTGCACCAGTGTTCGGTTGCCCTTTACACTACGTTGGTATCTATAATACCACTACCAACCGACATCACTGACAACTCCCTTGCTGTCTGTTGCATGTCGAGCAAAACTTCACCGGCGATAACACAACGAAACTATCTTCAATTCTTACATAAAGTGATTCAGCACGAGTATAAAAAAATTGATTGTATTTTTCCTTATTTACAACATTTTATTCTTTAAATTATCTCTGTGTAAAACTAAAATTAAATTATTTCGTTCGCGCGTTATATTTATTCGAGTCGACTAGTTCTTTTATGTAATGGAATGTTTTCGTTATGCATTTGCGTAATGTACACCTTACACTTGGCATCGGAGTTCATGATAGTAGCCATCAGAAGACCGAAGATAGTAATAGTTGTAGTAGTAGTATCAGTAGGTATAACTGAGTTGCTTGTTGTTGGCCTTAGCGAGCTCGGAGTGCTACTCTTTTGCTGCGCGGACGCAAGACATAAAGTTAAACATCAGAGTGCCGGGCGCGACACTCCTTCTAGTCTCCCAGGGGACAGTGTATATCCTGTTCCACCTTTCCTCCTTGTTCCTCTCACTTGCACCCATCCACCGGGCACCACCAACCCACTCCGCCCCAAGTCCTCGATCCCTCGGAACGTCTTTACCGCGGTAACTTTAAAAGCAATAAAACGATTCTTCCGAGAATTCGGTTTCGCAGTTCCGTCGTACGTGACACTGGACACAGGCATGTATTTTACTCTCTTAACGGCCCGAGAACGACGGACGTGAGGCTCTTCTTTTATTCTATTTTCGCTTGTTTTCTCCCATCACGCGCTCCAATCATAGTAGCCGATACTACGTGCGTACTTGCGAGACTTTATAACGGTAATTGTACATTTTATCGGCAGCTTATTCAGCCGTGCATTCGTATTTATTTATTTAGCACTTTATTTACAACTGTTTGCTGCGCCTGTGCAAATATAAATCCATATATTACATGGCACATAGAGTGGCTGATGATATGCACCAGAGCATTCCACTGCAATCCATTTATATTCGAGTGACAGATTTACACAGCTCGTTATGATCAGTTGTTACTGAAATAATCGTCGCGTAAAATGTTCATTGCTGTACATTACTGTAATGTTTGCAATAACAATCGACGGCAGTTCAATGCATACTTGCAGTATTCATATTCTATAATACCATTGATACGTTACTCTTTGTTTTTGTTTATCACACAGCATTAATATCTAAACAGCGTTTCCGTTGCCAAGGAAACAGATATGTTATTTATTTGAGAAATGACAGTTAAAAATTATCACACAATACATTTTGTAGATTTAGTCTGATATGATTTCTCAGTATATAAAACACACGATTGAAAGAGTTGTTTTCATATTTACGAAATTGTTCTGGGATAACGATGTTCAGATAGAAGATAACACAGCGTTGCTGTCATCGTTGGGCAAGGTATTGACTGCATTTACGACTGTTTACTTCATATATAGCATGTCATCGTCACGCAAAAATGAAAACGACGACGACGACGACGCAGTTGTCACAAATACAAATAGCGAGACTTCTTCAATCAGTTCGCTAGCAGCAGAGCCCCATACAGGATTAGGTAATCGTCGAGGAACTAGCGACTACTCTGATACATACTCAGAACATACTGTAAACCCACTGAATGAACTCGGATTCTCGGATAGTGACATTGACTTGTCGCATGAGTTTGCAACATCGCACATTTCAAGATTCTTTGACGAGAATCGGCAATATCAAGAAGAGGTTCAAGGATATCAACAACCATGCAACTTGCCTCGATTATCCGAACCATTATGTATGCAGAACGAATCGAGAAATGTAACTCATGAAAGGACACCGCAGTTACATAGACCCAGGAACATTCGAGCCCCCAGACGTCGATCATTGAGTCCATGCCGACGAGTAAGAACCAGAAGAAATGATCGCAATCGGTGTTGGGCTCAAGAACCAACAGATCGGAACGTATTCAGGAAAACGCGCAGTGGAATAGTCTATGGATATAGCCCGCCCGATGACGAAAACTAACGATATAATTTGTCAAATACCACGTGTACACGCAAACGTTTCTAATTATTAATTATCCATTTGTTTGTTTAATTACTGTATGTATAAATTATGCAATGTTCATTTTATTATTTACCTACTGATGACATGTTGTAATTAACAATTATGAAAATAAAAGTTTAAGTAAATATATCAACAAATCTGCTGTGCTTCATTGGAAATGTCGACTTAATGGCAAATTAAATTTGATCTGGATGAGGTACATGTAACATACACATATCAGCACATTATCAGGTACATTAAACACAATTAAAATCACAGCAGGAAAACTTATTAATCATGTCGACACAATAAACAAAAAATAATGAATAACATCTCACGTGCAAATGAAAGCAACATTACAGCGCTTTTTTTTTAATAATAACATACTCTTCTAGCATTTCCGTCGGTACTCATCCTGAGATAATGAGTACGCTGTTTTTCAAAAAGTAATCATACAGTTGTAATTTGGTAATAACGGATATCCGATAGCTATGCGTGTGTGTGTGTGCGAGTTTGGTTGTGTACGATAGACATACCGTTATTCAACTCACGGTAATTCATTAAATCCCGTGAACAAATTCGATAACCCGTTATTCCGGGCACGGAGAAGCCGGCTAGCTGTGATTATTTGCGCGCGGGTCGCTATTTAAAGTAACTAATAACGTTTGCGTGTTCCTTCGGCCCATATTTACCAGTGCGGGCGCACTGGAGCGGAACCAAATCCAGTTAGTATACCGCGGCCACCTTATACGTTTCTCACTTAACAAATGAAGCGTGTACCGTGCAAGTAGTATGGCTGGCCTCATTTAGTTAATGCAGTCTGGGATCGGGATCCGGTCATGTTAGTGTACCCCTGAGCACACTAGCCGCGCACATTGTGTATGTATGAACATTACGTACATACATACGTACGTATATGCACGTACGTTACACTGGCAACTTTTCATTTGTCTGTTCCATATTTTCCCTACTGGGAACGAGTTACTGACGCGACCGTCCACGCTCACAGAATAAAAACATTTTTGCTCCATACATGCAGATGTACGTACACACGTTTTTAATCAAAACTAAAACAGTACGTGCACCGCCTTTCCACTCAGAAATGGCAGCTACTTTAATATATACAAACATGTCACCACACTACACTTAGGTGTATGCAAATCTAGGAAGAGATTAACGTGTGTCACCATGTAGATTGCAGATTCACATCATTTATTGTACGTCTGTGACCCATTCATCTCATTGTTTCATATTGTATATATGTGTTAAAAAATAATTAACAAACCTAGTGAATAATCGTCTTCTACAAATGTACTTTCAACTGAAATGTTTGTCTCTAAAAGCACGGCTGAAAGATAACAGTACAGTGTATTTTTTGTAACGTAAGAAATAAACTCAACCAATACAAAATTTGTTTAACTTTTGTAGCAAATATAATTCAAAAATAAAGTAGTTTGCATGCCAAGTGAGGGCAGTTCTTAGAAGTCGAGGTGGAGAATCTAAGTGACGTGTACTTTGCGTTACTCGGTTACCCTGCGGGTAGTCTGTGGTTTAATTCTGCCGGAAGTGAAACACTTAAGGATACATAACGGCACTCGGTGTACGGTACACGGTTATTAAGATGCAACTTCAGAGATCTTACCGGCATTGTTAATATATTTATCACGAATGGATATACAATGATAATATCATAATGTTTTAATAGATACAATTAAAAAAAAGACAATAATTCTACAGGTTTAATAGTTGAACTTAAGATTACGACAATAATTCTTTATTATTAACTGAATAATATTGTAAATATATTCTTTCTTTAAAACCGAATTCATATACAAAATGAGCAAAATTTACGAGAATAGTTGGATGCTAGTTCGGAGTTATAGTAAACTTGCAAAGAGTGGTATTCAGGCGGACTTGTGCGAAGTTATTGAAGACCTGAACTTGCTACTAGAGAAGTTTCACTACATGCTAGTGGCATACACCTTGGCCAACTCGTGGAATATTTTACCTGTACAAATACGTTATATATAGACAAAGTTTTATATTATGATTACAGTTATAAGATATTTCGGAAACTAAATTGAATGTTGTTTATCTACATTGTTTGACAGTGAATTGCCGACACAACCATCACAACTTTGCTGTTATGCTGGTCACTGGTAACACAAAACTTTGTCGTTGTAATGCAACGTAAATGATAATAATTTGTAATGCCATATTAAAGCTGCTCTTTTTCTAGTTTACTAAATATAAAATATATTTCAGTGTCACAGGTATAAAAATAATTATCTTATTTATCTTTAGACGCAGCTCAGTAAAAATTAATGTTATAAAAATTTCCCCAAATTAACGGTTAAATTTTTTTATATGTATTTTTTCCGCTTTTATTTCGTGTTCAGCATGAGTGTATATTCAGGCACTGCTCTCTGACAAAAACCTGTAAATTTACACAAACGCAACAAAATTATACAAAACTTCGAAATTACGCTGGCACAAAAAATGTATTATACGAAAAAAAAAAGACAAATAAAAACCGGGTAACGCGTGATGGTGGGTCGTGAATGGACGGCAGGGCACAACAGTAACACAAGAGACCAAAGAACAGTAGAGAGGTGGGCGGCAAGGGGAATATAAGCGGACAGAGAACAACAACAATGCGTGTGGAAGCAGTGGCAAAGAGTACAGTGCTAATGAGCGAGGCCGCCAGGCCGGACACTTGGTTCCGGGTCGATGGCTAGTCGAATTAGAGAGGCCTTGTGGTCTAATAACGTCAGCTTTCATTACGCATTCCCTCTCGTAGAACCCGTTCCGCAGAGCGCGTCACATGTTGGTCAGACACAGGCTCGGCCAGGTCTATTATACGTCCTGCGACCTATCCTCCTGCTAGATGGGTACATGCCAACACGCGGCCATCCAACCACACACGGTTCGCGACTATCGTTTATTATATACGAACCCCCGCTTGTCGTCTCCACGCCGTGGATGTTGTAGCCCAGCTAGCTTGACTTAAGGACGAAAGGAACCGGGCAAATAATAGAGAAAGCGACACGACTGTCGCATAATAATGTACGCATTCACTGACTTGATACAGATGGATCGTTCCTGAACTCTGCTCAACTTATATATTATATTTACTATTAATCAAACAGAGAACTGTATATTTACTAGTGCTCAGTGTATAAGTAAAATAGTTACTTGATCAAAGGTTAGTTTTGCAGCGCAAACTTGCACGGAATGCCAACAATGTTGCTACAAGTGTAATTTGTAGTGAGAAATGCGAACTGCCAATCCAATGTGCCTGTATTACGGGGCGAATGAAAACTTTTCACGAGCCCCGGCGGGATCACAACTCATTTTGGGACAGGTGGCGCTGTAAGACATTAAAATAATGTCTAACTTTGTCATAACTATACATGACTGTATATGGATATTGATATTATCTGTTAAGCAGTATATATAGGTTATAGGGGGGACCTTATATATATATATATATATATATATATATATATATATATATATATATATATATATATATATATATATATATATATATATATATATATATATATATATATATATATATATATATATATATATATATATATATATATATATATATATATATATATATATATATATATATATATATATATATATATATATATATATATATATATATATATATATATATATATATATATATATATATATATATATATATATATATATATATATATATATATATATATATATATATATATATATATATATATATATATATATATATATATATATATATATATATATATATATATATATATATATATATATATATATATATATATATATATATATATATATATATATATATATATATATATATATATATATATATATATATATATATATATATATATATATATATATATATATATATATATATATATATATATATATATATATATATATATATATATATATATATATATATATATATATATATATATATATATATATATATATATATATATATATATATATATATATATATATATATATATATATATATATATATATATATATATATATATATATATATATATATATATATATATATATATATATATATATATATATATATATATATATATACAAGGTATCAATGTTGTTACGTGCACGTAGCTATATTGACTGAAACTACAGTCCAATATTACTAGAAGGTTCAAGTAAAATATATGATTTCAGGAAGCGGAATCGCATGTTGTAGATGACTGAAGAAAGGGTACCCTACCGGAAATTGAACAGCTGTTTGTTGTAGGCACAAAGCCAGCGAAATACGTACGTCAAACGATGCGATGAGAATGAAGCCGCGAAGTGTTCAGGTCCTAACGGTCGCCCAGCCAATACAATCGAGTAATACGAACGAACGGTTCGTCCGCATGGGCCCAAGGCTACTTATATATATATATATATATATATATATATATATATATATATATATATATATATATATATATATATAATTATATAATTTGTGAATATTCTTGAAAAAAGGGATTAATGAACTGAAACCATCGATTAACCATATATATATATATATATATATATATATATATATATATATATATATATATATATATATATATATATATATATATATTTATATCTGTGTTACATGTTCATTTGGAAAACCCAATATTCCACTGTACAAGTTCATTACATTAATGTATAATTTTAATGTCAAAGTTTTGCTATTGCGCTATTGATAATTATAAGTGGGTAAATAGAAAGTTTACTCGTTCAAATATCAGTCGCTAGTAGTCGTGGAATAAAGTTATTTACCAACGCTTAAGTTTGTCATAGTATCTGATACTCGCAAGGATTCAATGCCCAGCTCATTCCCATCGAACTGCCCTAACCTAACGACCCGATGGCCTATCCCCCTTCACGAGTAGTGAATGCGTCAGCTCAGGCGGATACCTAAGCTAATTAACAAGTCCTGTGCCGTGACTCCTGCACAAGCATATTCAATGAACTCAAGTGGACAAGGTTCATATATTATGATAACTTACGGGTCGCCCACGGGAACATAAATTAGAACTTTGTCTTTGGAGCGTTGGTCATAGAACGTACATAGTACCTACTTACAACAGTTGAGTAGACAACTACATTGTGAATTTATGACCTAAGCCCTCCCTGCACATGCAAGCAGTTGATCAGAGCAGCCGTTGAGCAGCAGCATTACTATTACTGCTATACATCTATAAACTCTGGACTCCGAAATACCCTCGTACATTTTTAAATAAAACACAAACGAACATAAGAACTTCGCCAAACAAAAAAGTGTGTATATAAGAGCAAAAAGTACAAAGTTAGTGTTTGTAATATTCCTGTAAAAATCACACTTGACATTTATTTTTTTCCAGGGGTTTTTGTTTTTTGTTTAACGCGCGCTCGGAGCGGTCGGTGCGACCGCGTTTATGTGTCAACACGTCAACACTACACATGTCCTGTAAAACAGGCACCAGCAACAAGGTTTGATTTCCACAGCACGTGCATAACAATTGTCCTTGACGGGCGTGACACGGACTGGCATTGAACATATGTGCGCACGCAACTGCACGACACGCACACTGTGAATATGCAGAAGCGTGAAGTGTTCAACTGTGTACACATGTAGGCCCTGTGTGCGCAGTGCTCTAATTCACTGACATGTGAACATGCACGCGTGAAATTACCAAGTTTCGAGACATAATCATACACACATGTATGTAGGTGTTTGTACAGTGTATGAACATGCCAGGGGATGCAGGTATGAGGAGGTGAGCACACAGTAAAACGAACGCCTAACGTGATGGAAATGAAATTACCATTACATTTAATGTTTTGTGCGAAATATATACGGTAGAAAATCAGTACGAACATAACAATATCGCTAAGATCGACTGCCCCACGTACTTAAAACCATTTGTTTAAACGAAAATATAAACAAATCTCGGCCAGGCTAGTTCCGAGAATTATTTTTGAATATGTTATTTACATACATATTTGCATGTATGAATATTAGAGTATATTTATACCTTGCAGAGAAGTTAAAATGAAGCGCACTCGATATGGATAAATATGTGACAAGTATGTACCACAAATCATATTTCATTTCATGCATTTAAACTGGAATATTGTTTGCAACTCAATTACCTTATAAGTAGTTATTATTAAGCTGTTTTCGTCAATTTCAGTAGTGGGATTGTTTCAATTTTCAAATGGTAAGAATTTAACGGGTACTTTCATTTTAAGCTCACGTAAGTACGTTCGTCTTTTACGTTCAACGTGAAAGCAAATCGATACGATCTGCCGCAGGAGTGGATACGTGTGTCATACGGAAACTATTTGAAATCGAATCAATTTCTATAATTCCGTGAATGTTGTTACTAATGCTGACGCTTTAATAAGTAAAATGTCTCCTAACCGAATTCACTTTTCGACATTACTGCTTGCTGCATGTAGAACTGTGTATCTAAGTGCAGGGCCACCGGAAGATTTTCATATGCCCAATGCTCACAATTTGTTCTTCAATTGTATTTTGATTTGAAATTTGATGAGGGGAAGCAAAAAGAAATCTCAAAAGTGAATCTCTACATTCTGACAAAGAGGAAGGGAGGAATACGCCTAGACGATCGTCTACATTCATCTAATACAGGGGTCGGTAACCTTTTGTTGATAACAGACCAAATTAGATAATACTATTTACATGTGGGCCGCACATTAGGCCTAAACGGCTGAAAATGACCATATATTCAGCGGAGGTATAATATCCAAGGTAATAAATATTCTTTCGGCTGAGGTTTTTTTTAAGCTAATATTCATTCGGCTGAGGGTTTTTAAGCCTAAATTTGAAATTTTTAATCACGATGTATTTTGATTATTATTTGGCGGGCCGCATTCATGCTGTCGAGACTAAAGGCATTATATTACTAACGTGTACACCATTCTCGAGAAGGTCATGGAGTAACACTTCTTCCTTCATAGGTAACCATGGGAACATATTGGCATTGTACATTCGCGAGGTGCAAATAAGGGATTATCACATTGAGACCCGTCAATGCATAGGGAGAAATATGCAAACTAATTATGTAAGACACGTTATGGTGACTACTAAACTGTAGAATCTATCGACTCAAATGCTCTATCATCACAGCGCACAAAGCCTCCATTGTGCTTGTTACATTGGCACTGCGAATATTTATTTGTTTGTTCATTTAAATTATAAGCAATTAACTACACATTGTACTGTTTGCTTACATAATAATGAACTAAAACGTAATCGACATACTGGCTAAAGCAAACAAAAATAAATTATAATGTAACAAAAAAAAATAACTCTGCCATTTTTTTTTTATTGCAAACCAAAACATTGGGTGTTTCAAAGCATTAAAATGGCATAGCATGGGGGAGTGAAATGAAAATGAAAAAAAAAATCAGTGAGTCGTCGTCAGGTTATCTATTTTCAACACTAACTATTGCTCCAATATAAACTACTGACATGAACGCACGTTTCCATCGCATAGAAACTCACGCGGTTCGTGCGCGTTACTAAATATACACACCAACAATGTTATTCAGTTCGGTTCTTATTGTCAGCCGTATTTGCAATAAAAAAAATCACAAATTTCGCCAGCGGCATTCGGAATATCGACGGCACGAAATCCGACATGTAAATACCGCCGACGCAGCGCAATTCACGCCGCTGAATTCGAATTCAATTAACTGATGGCCAATTGACTAAAATCAGTATCTACAGTAGCTTCAGCGTCCCTGTAAAGCTACTATGTGCGACGCTGCGCATTGATCAACTCTTTTAACGCAAATAGAAAAGCTTTGCTCCGTGCAGTACAAAGCGAGAAATTAAAAAAAAAAATTTAAAACAAAAAATGTTAATCTTACCAGCAGATGTACGCTTTTTAATCGCAGTCGACGATAAGCCTGCAACAGAATATAGAGAATATTCATTAGTGTAAATGTACAATTTCTATAAAAGTCAGAGCTATTTTATCATTACTGCGTCCACATTTTGTCTACCAAACTGATCCGCTCTATAAATCTTTGTTGTTTTGTGTTTTTGACATGTTAACACTGGAGAATTGGTTTCATTTTTTCCCTTCGAGTTTCAGATATCACATAAATTTCATCCAACATTCGGAAAGAAACTGTGCGAACTGGTACAATATCTGCTCTCTGAAAACTCAAATATATTGTCTCATTATCCGTTACAACCGTACGTCTAAACCGTATATAATAAATGGACTTAGCATGATGTAAAATTAGACAAAATCGTTTTATACATTCATGTAATTAATTTACTAAATTAATTACGCACATTTTATGTATCAGTGTATGTGTGTATCACATTGCATTGTTGTGGATAATATAAAGAGTGAAGTATACGTTCGTGTTGGTGTTGAACGCTTGGGAGCTGCCATTCATAATAATTTCGTACGAGAAACTTCTAACGTACAATGCGTTGCTCGCATAAATGGATTATGCGTGCAATGTATCATTCATTAACAACTGTAATATTGTGTGACACACATTATAATGTATGTATGATATATAGATGCGTTCATTCGACAGCATACATGTGTTGTTGGTTGGCGCTAGTGTGCGATGCGACACGCCGTTTCTCGCTTTGAAAATGGTGCGCGTCGAGCATATTAAGCGAAATATCTGTGTTGATGTTCGTGCATATTTTCCAAAGGCAGCTAACGAAGCCAAACCTTTGAATACAAGAAATAAATTAATTTTCAATGCGGCCCTAATTAAAACGCTTGTTTGTCATCTCGTGCTTGTTTATTTGTCATGCGTCATTTCGGGGACTGTAGCAATTTTGTTTAACAAGCGAGGTATACAGAGTACAGGTTTAGTCTCGTTGGTTGGTTGGTAAAACAGAAAGTTTTTACGCACTGGATATTTTCCGAATTGTATTCTGTAACGTTACGTACCTAGGTAGTTTTTGCTTTATTTGTTACCAACAGCGCGAAGCGCTATCACTACAAATGATCGCCTTCCCTTATAAATCACAGCTCGGTAAATAACGGCGCGTGGTCCAGTGCGTTGTTGAGGAATTTGTGGCAAAAAAATATTACAGTTTATGGTGTCATCTGTCGCATGGAAAAGAAAACATCGACGATCGTATACCACATTAAATAAACAATAAAAAAAGATGAAATTATTTTTTGTACGTGACTTATCTAGTATCCAGTATTTTCAGTCTTGTGTAAAAGTCTGAAATTTTAACCCAATAGCCATTATAAATTGTCTGCTATACAGGTTTCATGATTCGTAATATATTTATATTATAGCATATACATATTTCAATTATACCGAATGCTATTTGTTATTGATTGCCAATTGAATAATTTAGTTCTGATGGCTGCTATTAATATAATGCTCCATTAATTTCCCGTTCGTGTATCTTATGAACGTTTGATATTTTGCGGGCGTAGACAACACATACACTATATATATCAATAATAAACTGCTCGTATATGGCAGCCGTAGGGTACAATAATAATCTGCAGATAAACGTTAGCGTTGTGAAGAGAAGAAATAAGCGCAGACAATGAGATGATGTGTATGGTCGTATATACCACTACCACTACGTGCTAGCTCTTTCATCGTCGGTTGCAACAATGCTCTCTGCCTGCAGATAAAACGGATTAACCCGGTCACGAACCTGCAAAACTCCTTCATTTTTTCCCGTTGACTTGCAGCCATTTATGGAAGAAATATTTTATTTTGAGACGACTTGATGTGACAAAAAACAATGATAAATACCGAGTACGAGTGGTTAAGGGGTGGTTACAGAGAGTCCAAGGAAATGTCCCCACCACACCCTTCACTGTTGGCAAGCTTCACCATGTAGAAGAAACCTACTCGGCTGCACACAATAAAGCACAAGCAAGCGAAGACATCGGATCGGATAACCGTACTAAAAAATACGGACACGGAGTTGTACGAGGAAAATAATTGGCAAAGTCCACGGGATATAATTAGACTAGGTGCGGGAAATTACATGTTTGTATGTTGAGGCATGATTTACTGTTAGATTAGTCTTCCTTGAAAAATTACCCAGCAGGACTCTTGCATCATTCACAGGCGATGGAATTAACGACGGCGTTGTCCAAAAAAAAAAAGCATTAACGACACCGACTTACAATTTCTCTTTTACGACGAAGCAGCCGTGCCTTTGCCATTTCTCCGTAAAGTCCTTTGTTAAATCTGACTGGAAATTCTCCATACCATGTACGTACGAATATTAGTCATGAGCCTCATGTTTCCATGTAAGAATGTTTATTTTAATGATGCAATATCATTATTATTATCATAACAAGATCTGCAATTTCATTGTGAGTTTCCGTAATAGATAATAATAATTGTGGTTGGCAATTCGAACTTATATAGTGCAACTTTAATATGACTACAGTAAAACGTTGTTGAACTGCAGTCAGTTGTAAATATAGATGTATTATTACGTGAGTGTATTTATATTATAAACAGACATAATGGGATATAAATGTAAAATCCATCCATCCATAAATCTATAAAGAGCAGCCGTGGATAGACGGCTATGGAGAGTAAATCAGGATCGAAGTGTCAGCACGAGAGATCCTTTTATTTCAACACAGAGGGACCGTATTGCAGTACACATAACGCCCTGCAGAGCGCGAAAAACCAAACATACGCGAAACGAAGAAAAGTCAGCAGAACATTTATGTCGGTAATAAGAAAACGCGACTATGCCGTCTGAATTTACAGCAGGCACTCTAAGAACTCGCCGGATTACAAAAGCCCGAGGTGTCAGGACTGGAAACATAAACTGCACTGATTTCCAACCAAGATACAGTTCATTGCTGTTGAAACTTTACGTTCCACGTTTATTTCTTACGACCTGAATGCTGGGCGCCATTGCTAGCTACCTTTGGCAAAAATTAATTGGACAACAAGACGCATCGTGCGTCCCAGGTCGTTATCTTATAGTCATTATATTGCAGCATGCAGTAGCCTTACGCCCTTACAACTGCAGATAATTGATAGATGCATTGTCGACTTGTATTCACTTCCAAGTAACTACTATTACTTAAATAATCCAATATCACTAGAATGTCACTCACATTCTATTACAAGTTCTCTTGTACGATATTTACTCTAGGACAAATGAAAAACCACCAGAAAATATTATGCAACATGTGAACTTCATTGACAAACTTTGAAACAACATTAGTAATTGTAAATATATTATACAGAGGATGTTTAAATTATAATATAAAATATTTAATGATTCACGTGGAAAATTAGAATTATTAATATAGAAATTCAACTTGTAACAAAGCAAGTGCTCATTAAAACAAAGTGATTGAGCTGTATCAGTTGCAGAGTTCAAGTCAATTTTATCATCTCGTTGCTTTAACATATTTTGCGTAATTCCTTGTTAGTTACGAGTATATGATATTCCTATGTTTCTGTAATTTCCATTAAAATAACAGTTGCGCTAGACAATATCCTTTAATATAACTATTCATACACTAGAAAGATATGGGAGTTGTATATTAAAGTAATACTTAAATCCTAAACCGCAATTGCATATGGTTCAAATTTGTTGCATTTATTTGCGGAAACTGGAAACCAAATTAAAATTTTATTGCGACCTTCTAAATCAACAGAATCCGGTTTCCTCATAATGGTTCTCATTAACATATTTATGTATCCGGGAAGAACTAAAAATAAACGATATATTTCTCAAAATGTAATGTTAAGTTGAACAAAAATGATTGAAGATCAAGTCATAATTGATATTTCTCTTCAGAGAAACAAGCTAATAGTGATTTTAAGTTCATTTTTAAAAATTATCAATTGAAATTTCACCATCCCTCATTTATCCTTCACGACTGTACCTTTAGGTTTTTAATTAAAACATTTTCGTAAGACATGTTAAAGTAACAATAAATTTTAATTACCGGTGAACGTCGCTTTGATTTAATTTCCTTGTAAAATTAATGAAATCAAATTCTTCTTGAAGGGCAAACATGTTTGCAGAGGAAGTATGGTGTCCTTTCATCTTCAAAGGAGACTATATGCTGGACAAAGCTTCATCCGGACTTTGGTAGTCTTCGCATTCTTGTCCATGTTGACGAAAACGAATCGATTCTAATAATGAAACTTCGTCATTTAGAAGGAATAGCTGATATGTTTTAAATCGTTTGAATCGCCTGTATACCATATGTTCGTAATTAAATGCAATCAGGGGCCACGAGTAATTACTTTACATGCCAGGAAATTGTGTACCTGAGTTACAGGAAATTTAATTATTTCTGTAAAAGGTCTTTTGACATGTTTTTATTATTTTATAAATAACGCAATTCTCTTTGTTGGCTTATTTTTCGATAGTTTTTTTATTAGCTTAAAAGCTCATATTTATAACCAGAGAGTAGCAATTAATTTTTAATGGAAGCGTAATATACTAACCTCGAAAACAATATTGATTTTTTATTATTACATATAAAAATAATACAACAAACTATACAGAATGTATATCCTCGAAATGAAGAAACACAGAAGTTCTGTTTCCGAAACACACTGGATGTTGTATCCGCATATTAATTAGAATTCCTCCAATAATCGTTACGCCAAATGTACTTAAAACAGCATCGTGTTTAATCAGTAATCTAGTGGGTTGTGAGAGATTAAAAACCTATAATTATCGAACTGTCTATATTTATATTCGCTAACAAATATTTGGATATCATGTTGAATCCGTGTATTTTCAACGACAATTAAGCGATATGCACACATTGTGACGATTCAGCTATTTATTAACGTAATTTGTTTTTCAGTATTCCGTAGATACTGTACTAAAGTGTGAATTTTGTGGATTATTATCGCAAAGGCCGTTAGGTGCTCGGTACGGTACATGTTCTAGCAGCCAGTGATGTCTAATAATAATTCTAAAGGGTAAAGTTGAAGTCAAGTCTCGAATGAGTATAGGTGAGATGAAGAGTAGCTATAGTTTAAAGTTCAGGGAATTCTAGTACACCGTCATACGTTTGTATATATGTATGAGTTTGTTCGGAAGGAGTCGCAAGAAACAACACATGGTATTCAGCTGGTGGCGCAGATGGGTACACCTCGCACGAATATACGAATATGAGATTGGCTGAGTCGACAATTTGGCGATACGGCACACTGCAACGTTCCTTCTATGACACCGTATCATCGTTCAAAGTTTACACGGCAACTTGGAAACGTTTCGTAAAACGCACACAGCTCTTACTAGCTGACTGGCTGCTGGAATACACGTCTGTCAGTTTACCGGCTGTCGTCTGCATGCGAGATAGTGGTGAGCCACACACTCGGTACAGGTGTCGTAACTCGAGAAACACTGCAAGTGATGAGATGTCGCCCATACACACCTATGTATAAACTCCTACGGACTGTCAGGAAGTCAGCCCGTAATGATATTAGAGTGGTATGCCATACAGCAACTACCACTGACAGAAGTTCTTGTACCTAGTAACCTGCAAGTCTCATATACATAGCGCTATAACCTCCAAATTAAGAACAAACATTATTAATTGTAACTGAGAGTATGTACAGAGAGATAGTTGTTCCGAGGAGTTAATATTGAAAGGACTGTAACTATTTTAAGTTATCATGATTAATTTGTGTAAGCAATACTGCAGTGCCCGATGGAGTAGTTAGCACAACTGAATTACGGGGTGGAGGATAGCATTGACTGACTCTGGAGCAATGAATGCACATAAGAATGAGCAAGTGAGATGGTTGTGTAGTAGTGTCACATATCGTCAGTGTGAGTTAGGAGACCAGTCTCATTGTTCGAATGTTGGTCTGACTGTATAATGAGAGCGCGTTCTAGTTCCCGCGCCAGTACAGCAATGACTTCCATCTGGGACATTATTAACCGGACATGGAGTGCCATTAAATGGACATGGCTCTCATCGAGGGTAACGACTGCAATGGGTTGTAGGGGACCTAGACTTATTATTGACTTCCTTCATTCACCTACGGCATTGCAATGAGCTAGATCCACTCCACTCGAACTAGTCGCGGTCAAGTTGCGTTGCTTGCAACGTAGATAAACTACGATTCGTACTCACTAAATATGAATTTATAACACTCAATTTTCATATAATTTATATAGGTACATATTTATTGATTTTTCAGCAACATAATATTTTGTTTATATAATAATATATGAATAAATATGTTTCATTAATGCATAATAAAGGTACAAAATAGAATATATTTAATGCATTTATTTGATAATTTTGAACAATATATATATATATATATATATATATATATATATATATATATATATATATATATATATATATATATAACCTATACAGTCAGTCTGATAAAATAGTATTTCGTACTTGAATGCGAATTCATTGGCAACAAAGGATTTTGGTAAATTGTATAAATTGAAACTTTGTTTATCTATGTATATGACGTCGTCGTCGCACAATGTATAATGTAACAAATAAAGGGGAGGTAGAGAAGCCGTGAGTGACGTGCAAGTAGTGAATGAACGTGGCAACAAAGCGAAGACGGAAGGAATTCCTGTAGATGTTTGCGAAATCAGTCTGCATTCCCATTACAGACGTTCCAATTTTATCAATATGTCACCACATAAAAGATTGAATCATCACTTGTTTGGCAAACGTTTTAGAATTGAAATGGTGTCGGTGTAAATATCTATATTACGTTCCGAGAGTATTCCATCAGTTTGTTACTTTATTTCACTTGAAATTTACCTTTCAAGGACGTTGGGCGTTTGATCTTACCACGCACAAATCCATCAGGCTGTCGGTCGTTATAGGTAAAATGTTGTATGCAGACACACATACTTACTTATTCATCAAATGGAACTTTTCAAGTTGTCAAGCAATAATTAATTATTAATCCAGTCTTGCAAATTGCATGGAAATATATTTCAGGCAAATTAATTAACAGCGTAACATGTTTGGTAATGAATCATGTTTACCTGAATATGTATTAAATATTTTTTATTCATCATGAAATTTAAAAACAAAAATGAACTTTGAAAACCATACAAACTCAGTATATATCAGCTGAATGTTCACATGTAAAGGAAACTGGTGTAGAGTGCCGTGTTGTTAGTTTAATTAATATGAGATTCGAATGGTAGCTAGGTCAAGGTACCGGAGCAACTATGCTGTAACTGAACATACAAATTAAGAAGATTAGATGAATGTATTACGGTGGATCATTCCTTAATATGTATATACCTATGTTAATCTCGCAAATAGCGTATTGCACAGTGTCCATATTGAATAATTTACAACATGAAAAATGATAGTTTTGGATGTAGACGGTCATTTGTCAGGATTTATGTTTTAAAACATGGACGTTAATTCATCAAAGTCATCTGTGGAGTCGTCGCGATTGTTTCTCGGCTGCTGCTGCTTAGTATCGTCGTCATGATGGTATTGCCAGTAGGAGCAGAAGTAGAAGCCGTAAGAGAATGGGAAATGAGAATGGCGGAATCGTTTCGTGAATGTTGATGCCGGTAGCCAGCAATGCCAAAGTGAAAAACTCGAAATTCCAGGACGAAGCGAAGTACACGTATTTGTCAACGTTTCTAGCCGGCGAGTCAACCGAAGCGAACAAAGTAATACATTACATTTGTTTATGACGTTGGCTTTCCGCTCGTAAAATCATATACGAACTGAAATTACCATAAATTAGGAGTCAGGAATAGAAATTTGAATTAGAATTTACAGCGTGGCGGTTCATGGAGATAGTGGGCACTAGTTACTATGGTACTCTACCAAGTAAGTACCCAGAATACTACAAGACCAGGACGCCCGACGACGAACTGAGAAGATCCGACGACACTTCACGCTGTCTGCTTTTTGTCATAGTCTCCTACAGAGTACTGCTCTTATATGTATAAACGCATTATACATACAACTTGGACGCAAAGCTTGAAGTATGACCATCTGAAACAAACTTATATTTGTGCAAGTTACTGACTTCTGCAGTCCTATCAAATACGAAGCTCTAGCTTTTGCGAATTCAGCAAACTGAGTGCATAAACAAATATTACGTAGTCACTGTTTTATTTTTAATTTATTAATTTGCTACTTGTATTATGGATGCTAGAAAAATATGTTTATTTTATTAATATAAAAAATTCTGCATAAAATGAAAAAAAAAACAATATTTACTCGCAATGCTCAAAATAAACATATACATATATTACCCGCTTTTTTTATGAATATTTGTCCATTGCACAGTGCATCATACAGTGCATGTTTAATTTTGTTGTTTTTGGGAACATAAATGTGACATTTATATTTTATTATGAGCGATATTTAAATAATCATGATTAATTTAACCTGGAAAATATGGCAGGTCATTGGCAAACTAAAATGCCACATGCGAGTGGCTCAGTCATGCGTAAAACTAGATAATATATGATACGCCATCGAAATGTGATTCATTATAATAAATATATATTATGAACTCATTTCAGCTTATAAAATTATGCGAAAGATAATCATAATTTGGAGAAATTTTAACCGTACTTGTGCTTAATTAGTTATTATTATAATTGCGAAAGAAATTATTAACTAATTTTCTTAAAAAATGGTCTCGAGACTTAATTTTCAAGAAGAAACCACAATTGTGATTATTATTGGTGGCTATGTGTGTAAACATACATGTGTCATTAAAATTAGTTCATAAATGAATATTTAATATGACAGTTATTAAAATGATTTTAAATTAATAATTTAATGGACATCACTGAGGAAAGAAAAATCATTTTTCATTAAAATCTCTTTGATAGACAAGTGGGTTTTCAAATTTTCATTTTATACGTACGAAGCAGCTATTTGAAATTATCATGTCAACGTGAAAGATGAATATTAAATACGGACTATTTATCTTGATGCAAATGCAGCAGTGCCACTGGTGATGCAACATCCATGGTCGATAGTAGACTGTACTCGCCAATATCCATTCAGCTGATAGAACTATTAAACAAGATAAACAATACGAGCACAATATCAGATTCCTGAGCAACGGATAGTGTGTTCGGAAGTTATGTCGGTTCACTTTGCACTTCATTGCATATAAATTGTTTTTAAATGTACAGACTGGAATTTGATCAAAATATACACAAACTCTATTCATAATAATACAGTTTAATCTTAAAACCTGTTGTTGTCAAATATAAATACTGAATACGATCATATGTATTTATAAATGATATTTATTTATTTTTATTTAAACAAAATATAATGAATTTGTTTTCATTTAACAAATGTTCCGATTATTGACGATTTTGCTATGCAATCTTAATCAAGCGTATTTCGGCATATAACACGTCAATTATAATTTGCACATGACTAGATTTATACATTATTGAGCGCCATGTCAAGTTTACATTAAAATTTAATTAAAATCTGGAACATTTTAATAAAGGAGCGTCAAATTATAATATTTTTCCATTTCACAAAATCAGTACTTTGTTTTCCATTAGGTAATAATCCAACCGGTGTAATTGGTTTCGGAAAATATAATTTGCTTTAAATTACAAGAATATATGCTTTGAAAAGTGATTAAAATGTTTGGAACATCAATTACAGAAACGTTAATAATAAATAATGCTCTCTATTATAGCAGTAGGCTGTAAAAAATAAATGCTGAAAGCTGTTGAATATTGTTTTCACATGGTGAATGGAGAATTTTAATCGAGCATGTAACAGAACTGAATCAGAACAATATATGTACCATACATCCGAATCGCGTTTTATAATATTAACAGAGTTGAATTTGTAAAGAAACTAAATGGCCCATTTCAGTGTGGTCGCTATTAAATATCTATCCGGCCAGCGAGCTATTCGGAAACAGTGATTTTCTATTACTGAATGCCATAAAATTCATTTCCGTTCAGTAGATATTACAAGTTTTAAAAGCTGCACGCGAAAAAAAAATCGGCTAGCTTTTACATAGAAATTAATTTTATCGTTTCCTTTGATATCCTCTCGATGAAAAAATATATATCAAAAATTGTAAACGTATTCGTATGGTAGGCATGCATGTGATGCAGATTATCCAGATAACATTACAGTGTAGGTACACGTGTATGTTTCAGGGAGAGTTGATGATATTTGGCGTTACACGGGTTCATTAAAACAATGTGATGTAAGCTATACGAGATTGGTAATTCCACGATGTAATGGGTGCGATATTTCGTGTTTGGTAGAGTGTCTCTTTCTGTAGACATTTATTGATTATAAACATTCCCAAATGGCAATTAAGATATTGCTAGTAAATCATACCGAAAACACTTTCTGAAGCAGTTTCAGCACAAGCGCAAAGCCATCATGACGCCGGTCGCACCAGCCCGAAAGCACATCGGGCCGTCAGTGTTGGACGGGTATTGCGATCGAGAGCGTCGTCGCGTAACCGAACACGCAGCAGCAGAATCAGGCAGGAAAGCAGGCGTCGCATAACGGGCAACGCATCTAGTGTGTTCATCTTCAGTGCAGCGAGCGCTCGCGATATAACAGGAGAACTTACTTCTGTTTTATAACAATCAGTTGATATAATTCACATACATAACAGCTAACAGTGTAATATACCACGTTAGAGACAATACCAGAAGAAACTTTTACACAGTGTTCGGTTATAAACATTACGAAATACAAAAATAACAACCAGTGACAAAAAAAGTGTTTTTCGAAATAATGAAAGTAAAATGTAACATCACAAAGCAAATATTATCTGCGGACATACTCTCTGTGCAGCAACGAGTGATTTTCAAACTCTAATAAAAGTAAATAAACACACCCGACGATCTGTAACATCCACCACGGCCCGAGGTGAAATGGATTGAAAAAAATAACGTTCCAACTGCATTGTAAAACTCGCATTAAAAACATCACGTGTTTTCCACCCCTATAATACATTCACGCAGTGATCCATCCACCTACAATCATCCATCCGTAAGCAACCCTTGTTATTATTGCCCTCCCCTTTCCATCGACATATACTGGTAGCGTTGACCCACAGGGGTTGGTGTTCGCGTTTTTTACTGTACAATGTATTGTACCGGTGTAATACCGCACAGTTATTTCATTACAGTGTTTCGGTGAAATGACGTGTAGCGCGTGCGACAAACAAACAACAAACTGACGAACATTATTCAGCTTTACGTTACATACATACGTACGTACTTTGTACATTACTGGACAGTATATAATAAGGAAGAATGTTGCTCCTACTTCATCTAACAATTGGACTAGTCGCACTGGCTGGCAGCCGGGCTTACGCCAAAATCGGTGAGTGAAACCACGAAACACAGTGCTGTGCTCAACCTCTTGCCTGCTGTATGTGTGTGTGTGTACTGTAATAATGGAAAACTCATCCTGCGAAAGTATCATACATTGCCATACCTGGCAAGCTTAAATTCTACGCCAACGAAACGTTACGCTTTTTAATATAAATTGCAAAGACAAAAAAAATGTCAATATTACACGCGCCTCGAACACGGGATGATAAACATTTTTACAGAAACATTTTTAATATGTTGTTCTGTAATTAGTTTGTACCGAAACGTAACAACAAAATGAAGCAATTTTTGCAAAAACATCCAAATTGAAAATATTTTAGAGAAATTTATTTTAATTTATCACAAAAATTTTTTTTTTTTCTTGACACCATTGAAAATATTAGATTTATGAAGCAAATTTGTAAACTTTATGTTCTAGAGAGCAAAATATCTTTTTTTTTGGATATTTGGATGTCGCTTTTGTAAAAAGTATACAGTAGGGACGTTGCGTGTTAATGTCATCTAATATAGGTTTTTTTTTTCAAAAACAATAATCTTTTTTCCTGATTGAACAGAATCATTACGTTATTATTATCATCAATCACGATAACATTATCGTGAATATTTTTCCCTTAACATGTCAACGCACAATTATGTGTCATGAAATTGTAGCAGAGGTCAAACATTGATTGCAACATATGTCGCATCGGATCTACAAAATTGTCGAATCTCTGTATCTACAAGTTGATTATCTGTGTAATACGATTACTACATAGGTTATAAACTAGGTTTTATCAGTCCTGGTAAACTGTCCGCTCCCTGGCGTATTCATGAATAAAATATCAACATTTCCTGAAAACCAGCTGAGAGTCGGTCCCTCGAAGGATCTGCGACTGTGCGTTCACTTTTAAAATCCCATTCAACGCACATACACATTCGGAAGCAAGTTTATGTTGGTGAGCACTGCGGGCGAAAATGGTGTAGCGTATAATTCGGCACTTGTCATTAGGTGGCATTTCTCAGGAGACTAAAGGATTTGATCAATTTTTCAGAAAGTATAACAGTTTTTGGAACTGAATTCAAATTGTGTCTGCATAGCAAATATCTGCTTGATTTTCGATGCAGTTCTGCTTTGTCGAATTATATTTTATACGGGAACTTTGCATGGACAGGTATCTGGATATGTATTGCTTTGTATCCAACATGTTTCGCAAAAATACTTATTGCACAATTGTATTTATTCTCGTTTATTCTGAATTTAAGCATGTTCTCTATGATGCCGAGTAATATACATGCAATTGTCCTGATTTCAAATAAATAAATTTCCTTGTGTTGAATTTTTGTCGCCCGTGGAAATAATACGACAAATTTTCTCTTCGTGAAATGAAAATTGCCGCTTCTCGCAGAGAGCAGGCCTTGTATGATGTGCGAAACGAGTGTTCCATAATGGCAAATGAGAAGGGGTCTGGGTGGATCATTGAAATGAGCCTGTACAATCAGTTTCAGTGTAAAAGAATTCATAAGATGAAGTCGGTCGTCGCAGCGTTGGGATGTTGGCAGGATATGACGTGGACAGGACACAAGGGACGAGATGGTTCCTTTGCTCCATCAGACTGTGAGATGAACAAGAGTGGGGAGTTGGTATGTTGGTGAGAGAAAGTTCCGCATTTCTCGGTCGGTTGGTGATTCCACGGGTACGATGTGGTGGTGTCTGGTGTCGACGGTGGAAGCCACATAAAAATGAATCACCTTGCTATTGTGCTTTCCGGTTCTTTTTTGTTGCGAAATAAAAGTCTCACCAATGTATACATGGATGATGTTCTTGTGAACGTACCACCTACCTATATACATATACTGCGTACCATATCTAGTCTCGCGGTATTGCTTTAAACGAAACAAAAGAAGAAAAGCAACGTGGAACATCGTTGAACTGATGTATACATACAGGTATATATATATATATATATATATATATATATATATATATATATATATATATATATATATATATATATAATGTAGTAACGTAGGTACTCTCCGCACTTCTTCACTTCAGCTATATTATCATAAAACAGTCGAGCCCATTTTCCTACTGACATAGCTGCGTTCTCCTCATTTGAATTTTATATATATTCATGTACGTGTGCATGTGTGAAACACAAACGCACACACTATCTGTCTGCACAAGGAACATCCGTCCTATTTCGACTGACTCTTTACAATGCTCACATTTGGAAGCGGACGCCAACATGAAACGAATCTTCTAGTTTTATTTAGCCAATTGTAGTTCGTTGAACAAGGGTAACAGCAATGGTGCTCGCGTTTCCTTTTAAAAAAAAATCTTCAAAGTGTCTCTAGGTTATAAGCGTCGTTAATACGCCGCGATGCTGCACTAGGCGTCTTTCTTTTACTCTTGTGCAGTATTCTTTGTACGTATTTGTTCCTGCATATGTACCATTATCCAGTGATATCCTCCGGAGAAGCATCGCATTATTCAAATGTACAAATATTCGTTCATACATCCTTACTCTATGAAACAACATTGTTTCCTAGTTTTTTGATCACCAAGTATAGCATAATAGCTAATAACATTGATCGTGAAATGCGTATATTAAGAAAAATGGTCGCTCGGAAAACTGACAGATGATTTTTGATTAGATTATGTGAATTTTTTTAAAATTTAATAAAAGTGATAAAGTTAAGCCAATCTGGATTAAACATGTCGTTCCCCTGTTTGAATATTAACGAAGGGTTTACCAAAGTTAGGACAAAGACAAATGTATCATAATTTTCAGTAATGAAACTCAGCTGTCAATGTTGTTGAACTGGACTTCATATCCGAGGCACATTAAAGTTGTGTGCTGTTCCACATTTGTAATATTAAAGTTGTTTCGCGCAAACAGTTTGATGCCACAAACTCTCAACGAATAATATTTTTGTAGGCATTATTATTTGCTTTTGTTGATATTTGACACAATTGATTTCTATGAACTTTAATAAAATCATTGGTTTAGTGCTATTCATTAATGTCGGTTGTTTTCAAACTATTTATTATTTTTAATGATTTCCAAAACCGGTAAATTAAATGAATCATTCGAATATATGTAGTATTGTATAATTGTCAGATGATTCTGCAGTATATTATTAGAGTGAAACCGCATGATCTAAATCTTTGTCAATATGGCAGTAATGTTTTCATGTACATATACACTGATTAATGTATCGTTAAGTTGAAGATTCACAGAAAGTAGTGTTCCGTGTGGCTAATATCGACATGCGTCGGAGTTTACTAGTAGATAGGTCTGTTAACGAGACCGCAGAAGTTGTTCTTTTATTGGTCCAACCCGAATCTATCGTTCTGGTAAAACTTCAACTCCTTTTCTGTTTGTGGAATAGCCTCTTCAGATTTCTCTTGAAGTGATCCTCAAGCATTCCGGTTTCATTGATTAGTTTTCTTTTTGTTCTGAAAACAATGTGTTATTGACTATTTGCTCACACACTATTGGCCGAAAGTGGCTTTCATCTGTTTTGGAACAGACGAAAGGCATACACCTACACACTGTGGAACATCTCCTTGGGCTCGAATCATATTAATTGGGCACTGTAAATAATTAACCTAACTGAACCGCACTCAGCGTGAATATTTCGCCGCCGGATAGATTAACATGCGTTCGATGTGCCGGCCTTGCACTGTGATGGATCGTGATTCAGAGTACAATTACAGTCTAATATGAATGATTACGCGAATCAATTGTCGCAACGCTAAATTTACATCAGGCTTCGTGTTTGTTCAAATGATACGACGTGCTATCAAACTATATTGCGTATGATTTTACAGAAATTCAATTGCTATGCTGTTTCATGCCTGCATATGACGTATTTACACATTTTGTATGTATTAAACATTTCTGGAAACGAAATATTGTGAATTTATAATAAATGACGGGTAGCCATGTGAGGGATCATGTATGAACATGAATCAAAGTGGAAGACTTAGCTGTAGATTGCAAACGCAAGAGATATTCGATGCACAAGCTGTTCAATGCGTTCGTGTTACTGTTACCTGCAGGTTTGGATAAAACTACATACCGTTCATTGTTTGTAGCTCTGTTGTAGCACTGTAGATCCATGTATGTATATGCGAAATTCCTAACATTTGTACAGTCGCAAACCATGAAAAAGAATAGCAACTATACGTGTAGCAGCGATAAAAGAAGATTAGACTTTAAAATGGGGTTATTTGTAACACCAACGCCCTCGTATTATCATACTCCGCCTCCATTCGAAATGGCACGCAGATGGATGACACAAGAAAGTAAAAATAACACGGAGGAAAACATTGGAGGATTCTGGAAATTTATGAAATAAACAGACTCATAGAACGGACGCTCCAACGACATTTTGCTCTTCCGGTTGCGTGACTCCTATCCGTTCTTTGTTGTGGTTGTGTATAATTTGAACAAAAAAGAGATTGTTTAAACATAATTGCAAAATTTGAGTTTGTCGTGGATTACATTATTATTACTACTTCTACTATTAATTATGAAGCAACATTATCATGTAGTGGCCTGATTAAGTGGTTAATTGGAAATGTATAATTAAAATATCTTGCTAAACTTCACTTATTACATTTCAAGTATAATTTAAAATTAGCTGCTGTAATATGTATGACGCTTTTTTCATACCGATTAACAAAATATGTATTTTTATATGCTCAATTCAATTCAATGAATAAAATGTGATCCTTTTTAAGTGCACAATAGTGTGCAAGTTGTGTACATGCATTCATTGGTATGATATTTCAATCAATTAACAATACTAATATGAGTAAATCATAACAATACAATATGTTCATATATCAAATGATTCTATAATAAATACCTATCGCTATTTATGAACAGATTTTTATTTCTATACAGATTTAAAAATAAATATTATGTTTCTCTGTCAACCAGATAATACAAAATCAGGGAAAAAATTCAAATATATTTCAGTGCGAATGCATCATTTGAAAGCGTCAACGCGAATGTCAGCACGGAAAATAGGCACAAATCATTGCATAGCGTCACGTGATTCACATGTATATTTTTTATTCTGTGCAGACGCGTGTGGAAACGACGCCATCATATTGTTTATTTCCAATATTTTCCAGGTGATATAAATTTTATTCGCATCGACAGACGAAACGTCAATACCGATAGTCTATATACATGGAATATTTATAAATTGATTTCCTGAATCATTTGGGACTTAATGTAATCAATTATATAAATATATGATTCTAAAATTTAATCAATTTCAATAATAAAATTATAGCATAATTGTATAAACATGCATGTTTTCAACCTGTAAAATGTGTATTTACATCAAATTATTTTTTATGCAATCTAATTTATGAAAAAAATCTTTATGAAAATATTCACTAAAATTGGCTCAATTTAGTCATTAGACCAAAAATTATAGCTACGAAAATAAGTGCGTAAATATATTCATATTATAGTTGCTTTGCCCAATAATTACGTAATTTACCTTTCATAATGGCGTCCAAGATATACAATGGGGAACATTTTTTTCAAATGTCAGATTCTAAGAAACTTGATCCATATTCTTGGCATGTTAATATTATGTAGCACAATAAATTGAAATCATTTCAGAGGTAGACAGTAGTATGTGATTATACATAAATAAAAAATCAATATAGTGGATATTAGAATGACTTCACGTGACCAACCGGAGATGTTCGATACTATTACGAAAGAAATAATTGTGGAAGCACATGTACAAACATTGAATGCATGACGTGCAGCAATAATATGCTAAATGTGAATACTAAAGAATAATTAGATTATCTTCCATAATATGGGTAATATAATGAAGTCGTAACACGGTAACAGTTCATGATGAAAATTCTCTCCCTTTATGGTCCAATACATAGGGCTGAACAAACTTGTATGTTTTATATTAGATATTGAAATATCTACCAGGCTATCGCTTGGATTTTATTTTGATTATGCATGTGTACTTATGGACACTATTAGATTTATACTTTATCCAACCCTGTATTTTTTATGTTTATACCTTTCCATACATAACAATGAATGTGTTAGATAACATGCTATTTATACGAGATTAGTTCTTTATGATACTTCGTATTCGTAGTCAAATGATTTCATTTCTTTATCAAGTAACACATATACCTACCAGTTGTAAACATATGTAACGTTACCTACTTTGAATTTCAACAGGGAAATATGCAGAATGAATAATTTCCTCATATAAAAGAGGATAACACACAAGTTATAAAACAAGATTAATGAAATAAAAATCCGAAATGTAATTAAACATTTCGCCACGAATCAAGTTGTCAGCAGTTGTATCCTCATTTTGACAGCTGTCATTGGTTTTTGTGCGCTTACAAAGTTAACCCGCTGGCCCTATCTGTAATGAGTGATAATCCTTGCAGCGGATGTCTGTATAATTGATTTTCGCATTATCAATCCGCAGACTTTTCATAATAATCTCGTATCAAATGATGTGACACAAACTACGTGCTGTAACCGCCATCAATATTATCAGAGTAAATATGTGCTATTATTAGCACGTATGAATCTTTCTGACTTACACCGGGATATTTACAGAGGACACAAAGGCTTATGTTAGACGTGCTGCTGATCATTGTGTTACGGATAATGGTATTATTTTTCCAACACATTTAATATAGCATAGTCATTTGATGACCACTCATTTTTTTCAGGTTAACTGTACGTGTGTATTTTCTACGTGGCTGACGTGTATGTGCGCGCCTGATCCTGTCCATTCTTTTGTGCAAGTTACCGTGGACAATAGTGGCACGCGTATATTCGGTTGATTATGTGTGTGTGTGTATACTTTTACTGGCCTGTAGGCCGAGCAGCAGGCCACATGATAGGCGGTATGGGTAGGGTAGGTATTCATTAATGGCAGCGTGACGTTTTCGCCTTGTAACGTAACCCAGATTTTGAAATGGATTGATGAGAGGTGTCTATCTTGGTGGAGCCTGGCAGTACACAAGGTTGTGGCGGGGACGGGCTGTGAAACCCACATCGTTCCTAGGATTCTATCTGCACGACCGGGTATTGTTTCACATGCGTGTTTAGTCGAAGGCGGTAATATAAATTGCCGTTTCTAAAACCTAGATTAATTATGCATCGTAATTTACAGCTCAACCAAAACGCTCAGCCTGATTCAGTTATTAACGCGGTCGAAATGAATTTATTTCAGTAAAATTTCACGTCTACATCCACGTTAGTAAATTACAGTTACATTGATATTCTTATATACTAGATGTGATTGTCATTTCAGACAATTGGCCGTAATTCTAGAAATTTTTTCAATATATATGAAATAGTTTGCAAAGTTGCTTGAATTGAAAATTTTATTGTACATTGATAGGATATAATGTACAAACTCTAATAATACTGTTTGTATATTCAAAGAATCAGTTTCCAACTTGAAATTATTTTAATATTGGGAAATTTAATTCCGTCATCAGATTCTTTACCAAACGAAAACTTTTCAAATTTATTAATTAAAATTTAAATTAATAATTTAATGGGTAAAATTATTTTTCAATGTGTTTCGGTACACATTTGATATATATATATATATATATATATATATATATATATATATATATATATACTGATGAATTAATATTATGCGCTGGGGTAGTTTTATTTGAATTAGCTTTATCTGTATTCAGCACATTTTCCTAATTTGGCTAACTGATTTTTGCACTAATTATACGGCATTTTCTTTTTGAATTCATGAATTCATTATCGTCAAATAACTTTCATGAATTTCTTGGAGCGTAACAAATGAGCGAAGGAGTGTATGTACATATGTACATATTTACGTTTATGTGCTGCATGGTAATATCGATAAAGCAACTGGACAGACGTACGTTACGCTTTGTTCAAAAATAAAATAATTGTTCCGAGGCATGCGAATGTGAGAGAGTCAATGGTGCCGCCGCCGCGCCGACCATGAAGGTGGACGGTGTGTATATTCGTAAAAACTGAACACGTTCTCGAGTAATTTACACGAAGTAGCTACGTATAATGATGGGTGGCGGCCTGGGTAGAGTTGCAGGGGCATGTTGTGTTGTTCCGGCGTCTAAACGTCAACCACCACGTCGTCGTATGTTGCTGGTGGCGAGCCCGTCATGGTAACGTGGCCGATCTAAATTACGATCAAGGCTACCCATGTTTCGTCGAAGGAAATATTGACAGTCCACGGACGATAAATATAGCGATACGTCTTGCTGAACACAAACCACCAACATAAAATACATTAATGAAATGAACAAATGTTCCGGACCTATCGGCTGTCACATAAATTTAACACATCCTGATAAACTGCCAAAGAAACGAACCGGGAGCCGCTGCCTGGCCTGCCATCGAGATTCGTACCGTGTGAGCCGTAAGGCCGTAACGTCACGCGGCACACCTTACGGAATGGGCCGACACATGCACGTACAACCAAGGCCGTGTGTGCGTGTGTTGGTATATGCTAGGTGTCTCATCCGGGTATTGTCTACTTCGACAGAAGCACGCGCATCACTTAAGCTTCTGCGTGTCCTTGCGGAAATTATACGATCACACACGCACCCGTTAATGTAGAGTTGGAGGAACATAAATCCCACGGGAAGTGCTCACGACCGTATTTCGTGTCGAACGATACCGTTACAGGAATTACAATCCATCTACCTATATAAAGTCTATACTACAACTACGGTGTATATACCCATTCCACTTACTACACACACACACACGTGTGTGTGTGTGTGTGTGTGTGTGTGTGTGTGTGTGTGTGTGTGTGTGTGTGTGTGTGTGTGTGTGTGTGTGTGTGTGTGTGTGTGTATGTTTGAGTAGTCTTCCACCGGTACCTGTAAACTTGCCCCTGAAGTATAAATTCTTGCACCTATAGACCCGGAACATACTACCTGCAACATACTCAGGTTAGTTACCCGCAACAACCATTTCACTATCGTCCAGCCACGCAATATTACTGAATTATTAATAAACTATGCAATATTGTCAAAGTGGGAATAAATTAATAACTATCATTATGCATACATGTGTTACACATACAATGTACAATGCACATATTGGCAATTTATTCATGAAAAATAGTTGACATGTCAAGAGCAAATACATTCGTGTATAAATATGTAATACTTTTTGTTTGGCTGGCGTTATTTTTAATTAAACGTAAATTACATGTGTGTT
Source organism: Carabus problematicus (assembly GCA_963422195.1). Taxonomy (NCBI): domain Eukaryota; kingdom Metazoa; phylum Arthropoda; class Insecta; order Coleoptera; family Carabidae; genus Carabus; species Carabus problematicus. Next base: position 12,098,270 of record OY728584.1, read on the forward strand.
TGTTGTTTGGTTGTACGTTTGTTTGTCGGAATAGTACAAACGAACTTATTTGAAATGAATAATATAATATCTTTCCAGTTTCATTTCGTTAATTATATGAAGTCGTATATAATTAAATACTTTTATTCGAGAAATGCAGTATTAATTGAATAAACTAGATTGAAAATTCGTAAGTGAAAACAGTCAACTATTCATTTCCGTTTCAGGTTATAAAACCTCTAGTTCATTTCGTCGTCTGATAATATTTCATTCTACAAGAAGTGCATAGTGCTGGCCCGACGTGCTATTCTTCTAACGATATTTTAACTTTACGCAAGTTTTACCAAAAAGGACGGGATCTCCTGCGAGCACTAATGATTTGATTCTTTCAATTATTTGCAGTATCGACAAGCACTAAAGCTACCGCCCGTAGGTACTAAAGTTCAAATGAAATAAAACATGTCAAAAAGAAGGAAATTACAGTGAAGAGATTACACTGAACGCATAGCACCTTGTCGAACAAGCACAAAAAGTATAATCACGAATGATGAACGAGAGCTGCCATAAGATCGTTACACCAACCCCCGAAGAGAATGAGGGGTGTGGGGTTAACAGTGTACTGGACGAGCGGCGGCGTGAAATGTAGTAATTCGAAATTAAATCGTCCGGCGGATTTAATTGATTTGCAGCGTTTCAGACTGAAGATGAGACCAGTCCGCGCGATGACGAACTGTGCCAAGCCCAGGAACACGAACAGATCAGCCGTGCAGTAGTTACAGGGGTCGATTACTCCGCAACCTACATTAACGACTTAATAAACGCAACGAGTATGATGCAAATCGGATTATCTGTCACAGATCCGGTCGCGGCATCCATTTATGCAGCACCATACGTTGTTATCGGTACATCAAGCAAGCCAAAATAAATCAATTAAACTGTTACATAACCTCCGTATGCACGTAACACTGTCATTAGTTGGCTCTTTAGTTTGTATGATGTGAACGGCTAAATACAAACAGAACCTGAAGTCCACATGAAATGCTTGTCATACGGTCAAATTATAATCAAGTATTTTCTCTCGATACTTTACAGACTTGTTTATTTAATATCGTTCGTAGAGATAGATGGTTGAACGATTATCGATCAAAACTTCTGAAATATACGAAGCCAGTCGTTGCACACTTTAATAATTTCCAACTTTTCAGTCTCATGGCGATATTACGCGGACGATATTACTTCCATGTGTTTAAACTTACGCGAAGAATAAAAACACCAGTGTACGATGCATTTATCTTGTAACAAGGAACTGTCTGTTCTTATCAAAGTTCCTCCTCTGCCGTAATACTGCGAAAGATAATAAATATAATGCTATATCTCAACCTTTCATATTTATTTCATTTCTTGAAGATCCGTAATAAACTCATGTGGGTAACATTGAAAATGGTTGTTTATTATTTGCTTACATTGTTTTACATCAAAGAGACTCGCGCAAACTTTTCGTCGACTTTTTCCCGAGCGGATATTTGTAAACTGTTATTTATTAGACACTTATGACACGTACCTATTCCGACAAAATACTTTTTCAATGTACAAAATGTGCGAGATGTTAAAACAGTCGAATGAAATCGTCGATTTTCTGCCCTTTGTTCAATAGGAGGCCGTCTAGCGTTTGACCCTGTCACTTCTGGTTTCATTGTGAAGATAATTCATTTGAATCATGCATGTACTAAGCTAGTACGCTGTATTGTGGCCAGTCGTGAAATACAGTTGGTAATCCTATAATCTTGCTTTATGCGAACGAAGTTTTATTCAATTTTCCACATAGGTTTACTACATTCGGATAGTAAATCTTTTCAAATGCACTTGATAGTTAATGCAGATGCATTCAACGATATTATCTTCTATAACATTCAACAATAACACATCAACATGTATTTAAAACCGGTTAATTATTGACTAATCTGTGCACTGCGAATAATACAAAACTATATTCACAAATATCGACATTGTATCTGCAGTAATTATATTTTTACAAAAGAATTAACTCACAGCACGGTTTTATCGTCTTACGCACACATGCTGCATATTCTCATGTTCCTTTTACGTAATTTACCGAGTCCAGAGGCCCAACCGGACCAAAGTAAATGGCTGAGGTTTATCTGAAGAGTTTCTAGTTGAATTCTTTGTGTCGTATTAAGCGGAGTTTCGATTCGATACGAAGGGAAGCCTATTCGCGTTCGCCGTAATTATAGTACTACAAAGTGTTATTAGCATAAAGTGGTAACAACAAAGGTTACTCGAACCGCAAGTACGCAGGTATTGCAATATAACTTGACTGGGGTTCGTCGAGAATGGGTTGGCAGGTAAGTCAGTGCGGTACAGTAGGTGCTAGTCTAGGTTAAGTATGCACTTGTATACGTGTATATGACTATTATACTAGCTGTATTACGAATAGTGCTACCTACCAAACTTGCTCACTATGCATTTGCATTGAACGTTAGGAAATTTATTTAAGCTACCGTTATTTAATATAATGTTAAACATAAATTTTCCATGCAACATTGATAAAATGCAAAGCAGCTTTCGTTCGTTATTGTCGACAGCACGGCATGTCGCGTCATACTGCTTGCGGTACACAAAGACTACCTCCACAAGTTGCCAGCCACATGTAACAATAATAATTTGTGTCTCATATTTTGCAGAATTAATTAAAAAACACGAACCTCGACGAAGATAATATTTTTATCCCGTTTTTCTTTTTTTTTTTGACTTACTTTTGTTGTTTTAAAAGCCTTTTTTCCCGGATACCATATTCACGCAACGATTGTTTGTAATATGCATGAGAATTTAAAGGGATTGAATATATTAATATAAAGGTTCTGCGGAAGCAGATTAAGCAGAATAACGATTTTTTTTCACACAGTTTTTTAATCTTCCAAATACATATTCAGCAATGTCGATTCGATAGAAGTGAATCTGAAATTTAATTTCGACGCTGAATTATTTATTTTGTCATTCGAATGTATATAATAGAATAACTTGTACTATATACTTCAATCGATGTACATAAGTATATACTTACAATTATATATTAGCAATGCGCAGTAATTTCAAAATGGAAGACTCGGGCATGACAATGAAATTTCATAAAATTTCAATTTTCTAAAATGTGTGTCGTCACAAAGCGCGTCAGAAAAGCGTGCACTAGGAAGAGAATGGCGAATGGCGTGGAAGTACAATACAAAGGAATGAAGAGGAAACATTTTATATGCGGGCTCTGAAATGTCGGATCTTATCGAGGGTACGGTCAATGCAAGCCTCGTAAGGTCGACACAACCCCGTCAGGCGTCGGCTTCAGTGCCGTATTTGATCTGTTGTTGTCAGTGACTTTCAACGGACAAATACACATTGTTTACAGTCATTACTAATACATTGTTCTTTAAATGCTCAATTTAACATAATGAAAAACAACATTTGAAAATGAAATCTCTCTAAAATTGTCATCGTTGCAAATAGAAAAAGAAAATATAACCTGTATGAAATATTTATCAGCGTCTTAGTTTAAGATACGAAAGTCAGCGAATCCTTAATACCTCACTGTCATAAGTTAGTTCTGTAGTGATGTGACCGTCCGTCGTCTGTCCATTTGTCAGTTTGTGTACGAGTGGAATTTCTTCTAGTTGCCGTGACAGTAGGTACGCATGCAGGTTTGGAAAAGGTAAGTTAACGTGCAGCTAGGACACGAACCATTATCACACAAATATTGTATGAGGAAAGAACTCGGATTCACCTTCCATGCATAATGGATATCCTACAAGGTGTAATACGTTCTCCGGCTTAGCTTCAGCACGTTGAGGTTAGGAAAGTGAATTTATCTTTGGAAAAGGGTCACAATAGCCTGACCCGTAGTTGTCTACTTTTGCCGTTCACCTTCGGTAGTCACAACAAAACGAATCCGATCTGAAACACGTATAAATACCCTTCGTAAAAGAATAAAACCTTACCTAACCTACCTTTTGCAAAAACAGAACTTTTCAACTTGAACAACGTTATTTATTACATAGCTAGGGTTATATTTAGATATAACCTAGTGTAGATCGACAAGTATGAAATGTCAAATAATAACTAAAGTCAGTTGGTTTTGTTTTGAATAGAATCATAAGCTGTATAACGTGGACTTGATAAAACAAAGTGAACTTGATAATAAAGTGAATTGATGCCCGTAAGCTATCACAATATTGACTTGTTATCATCTTATTGTTTACTTAGGGAATTTACCACCAAACGAGCGTGGCCTACGTTGATTTTAATGAATATCTTCGATATTGATTTTCAGACTGCTGCAACACAAAATTTAACTTTATTTCTGGATTAATCACTTTAATATCTGATTCAATTAGAACGGGGAAAATAGTCGAAGAAGTTTTGATTTAAAATTAATGAGATTCCTTTCATGTGTATCAAATTATTAATTTCAAATTAAAAGCCGTTTTTTATGCTCTCTATCCATCATTAATTACTAATGAATTATTTTTTGGAGTATATAGGTTACACGGTATTAATCATTTGCTGTCCACACATGTTTCTGGGATAAAATGAAACTTTTATGAAAATATTAAATATTAATGGGGGGTTCGGTCTTCAGTCTTTACTGGTCGAGTAAATAACGGTAATGGCGGTTATAGAACCGTGTCACCTAGTTCACGATAATTATATATGCATGAATACTAAAGAGATAGAGAAAGAGAGGTTACGGCACGCTCACATTCCGGAAAGAACAGAAAACTTATAAATCACGTGACGAGAAAGAAAATGAAGTCTAGGCAACTGGGTTTAGCGTGCAATGGTGCTTGCTGATGGTCGTTGGACGTTGGTTTGAATTCTGCAAGCGTTTCCGATCTGCTCTTGTAATTAGACAACCAGTAATAAGTCATGTCGGCGAGCGACTGGGGTCGGCAATAAAGGCGTTTACATCGGCCAGATGTTTTTATAGGCTATAAAAGTATTTTCGCTTGTACAAAGTTGCTGAATACTTTATGGGAGACGAGGGTAGATCGCGATGTTATGATCTGATAATGAGAAAGTATTAAAATTAAACTTTATTGTTGCAAACGCTTCCAAACTTTTTTGTACTTTGCACGCAACGTGACACGAAAGTAACACTTTTATTTTTTCTTCAGAACTCTCTATTCTATGAAAATATTCAATATGTCAGTTGTTCTCTGTAATTTGACAAAATGTATGAAAAAAAAACATTCTGTAGAACAGGGTTTCCAATAGTTCGAGATGAAATTGGCTAGGCGAAACTTGATAGGTACGTAGAGTTTTCATGCAAGCATTTATTATAACTTTTCAGACGAAAAAATATGTCTGGCAAATTTCTGCTGAAGATGACAGGCTTCGTCAATACATATCGGCTAACATACGGATAGTTCGGTACCAACTACAGGATAATTAATTCTATCTATCCTGTTGTGTTATTCATATTTATTACGTTCATTAATATTGCTTGATTAATTTTACATCCATGCAGTAGTACATTTGTTTACTATGACTAATTTAAACTAACAATATCGATTTATTCACTTGTGGTTTGACAGCATAATTGTATATGGCAGACTTAAATATGATTACACATAATATTTGTCACTCAAATACTAGTAAATAACACATGTTCTAGCTGCTAGAACATGATATGATAGAATCTAGCATATCTTTAACGAAAATTCAATAGATATGACATAAAAGTTGTAATATATAAATTTTACTCTTAATATAAAACACAGTGAACATTGGAATTGTCCAGATTCCAAAACTAACTATCGCAGCAAAGCTTTGATGCAAATAGTATTGCAATACCGGCATCAAGAACAGTTATGCTGAAACCACAGGACAACAAGTACAGACATGGAAAGAGAAAATGTATTAATAATTACAAATGCGACGTGGTCTGTGCACAGAAAATTTAATTAAACGTGAATATCACAATGGACATGAAATCAATTACGTATTTTTCCTCTCGAAAGTAGCCGTGGAATTAAAATTGAATACCAGGAAGATGGAGTGACAATAATTAAAAATATTCTCGCTTCCTATAATAAAAATAAATATGAATAATGCTCATAACATTTGTTCAGTAAATGCATTCATAAGAAAAAAAATACGTATCTATATAGAAACGGAAAGAATGTAGCTACATAATTATAATGTCCAATTGGCACGTTGTTAGAAATAATACCATGCATAAATTACTGAAGTGAAAATATGTCGTTCTATTTTTAGAACATTTGCGCGCAGTTCAAAGTTATTGTACATTTATGCAATTGCTGTAAATAAATACAAGTGTTACAGTGGAATGTTAACTACGTGTAAAAATGTGAATTGCAGTGCACTGGTCGTACTGTTTGTTAGCCGTTCTCTATTTTTCATATACACCGACTGAAATTGGAGACGCGTGTATTTCCCTGGAGATGTGTAAATTACTGTACAGAGCTTTGAACTTATTAATTTCTTTACATCTCGTCGGTGTACGAGCGAGCACAGCCGTAACTTCACAAAACCACAGACTGCGGCGCGTATTACAGCCAGCAATTTTGTGTAACGAATAAATTCTGTTATTAAATCTAACGGAAGTAAACCCCGTACAATTCCGTGGTTTCACAGGTTATATACACAAACATGCACGCACGCACACATCCTGTACATAATAGAACATATCACACAGCCAACCGGGATTAACAACATGCAGCTGCATGCTGAAACTTCTGAAATATGATAATATTCGAGTATGTGTGCACAGCATTATTCCGTGTCATTTATTATAATCTCGGTAAGGGTTTATCAAAACTAATATTGCTTAAATTAGGATAGGTAAAATACCATTTGATAATATCAAACACACATTTATTATATGTAGATGTATTACCTTCAAGGTATATATTGTATACTTTGAACGATAAGTAAAGAATAAGTTCAACTAAAACATTTCCTTTATGTAACTTTAATAAATCAATAGTAACACTCGCTGTGAAATATTTGCACAAACACAACGCTGTTCTAAAATCCATTATCGGATTATCTTAATTAGTTGTTGTTTACATACATGCAAACAGATATACGTGGATAAATATCGCAGAGAAACTCTGATTTATTTAGTTGAAAATAGTGTTTTTCTGTGTGTATTTTGCTACGAAGTTTGTGCTCGGTACAAACTTGTCCATTCCAGGCCAGTAGTAAAACAATTTATTTCGTGCGTTTTACAAGGAGTGATTGCGTTCAACGTGCAGCACCATATATCACATTAAGTCTTTCGTAAACGAACGATGTAAAATAATATTTACACCGACAATTTTATCGCCGTTGCAAGGTAGCTAGCCAGCGGGTAATGCATATGGGGTTAGCCTCAGTTTCTTGTAGTACATACAGAAAACTAGACGCGAAGTAAAATGTATATGACATAACGGCCGTAATAATTTTCTCTGTATAATTACAAATCATATATGTCATTTTAATTCATCGCTATCGCTAGAACACACACACGCAGCCGTGATCCATGTACACATACGTATACGAGTTGGTATGCATAGGTTTGATTACGTTATACGAACACCAGAAACGAGTGGTAAAGTTTCGTTCGATAATTGCAGACTGCAGTGTACCCTGTACCCTTGAGTGGATTAAATTTATAATATATTCTGTGAAGGCTACTAACAAGACGCTCAATGGTGACGAAGTGCGAGTTGTGATGATAGAGGCGGGGCGGAGTAAAGGGATACGAATGGAAATCTAACAGAATATAGTGTCCCGGTATGTCTACTATGAACTCGGCCGAATGCTTTTAGGTGCGAAACGAACGTTTTGCAAACTGCAAACTTCACTCATCTGCACAGTTCTGATCTTAATCATAATCAAGCGCAACATTTAATTAAATTAAAACAACGACACGGAATGCGCAATGAACGAAATACCACCACTAGGAAAATGCAAAATGAAAAACTAGCATTTTTCTCTAGCAGATTAAATACGGAATAAAACAAAGCAAGTAATTCAGTTACAATTACTAATGTGTTGTGTGTAAATGTACATTATTTTGAGTTATTTCCACAACACAAAGTTACGGAGACTCATATAGAGCCGAAAATAATATTTACTGAATTGAAAATAACCGTTGAAAAACATGTAGTTTATTTTATCATTATCTCGGGAAAATGTGGCAGATATTTTTTGATGTCAAAGTGAGTGACACTTGTATTGCGTTCTGAAACTGGTCATACAAGTTCTGTGATGGATGGATTATGCCGCACTGGAAACTTGACGTCAATTGTTGAAGAGTGATAGCACTTTTAAATTAATCAATAAAATATGCCACATTTTATTATTTTAAACATTTGTGTAATATTTCCGTGGATATATGTAAGTACGGTGTTTCGTATTTGCTCTTCAGCATGGCCATCATTATCCTTAATTAATAATATGCAGTGTTGGAAACTTTCAAGATTTTTAACGAGCCATAATTAAAATTCTTGCAAAGATTCATTATAGCAAGCAACGTATTATATACAACATAGTATCCGATATCATAGTATGGAATTCCTTCATACTACAATATTGTTAATAATATTGGAATATACAAGTTACTTGCAACGCAGAAAAATACAGTACCTTGTATTTTAGGCGTTATAATTAATAATTTCCAAACTTAAACTTCTGAACACTCTCCTAGGGACTACTGGTTGACCTAGTTCCGTTAGTTATTTGTTTTACAGAAAGGTACTGAAAGGAATAATGCCAGCTGCTTTTTTTTAGGTTATATTAACCCGCCACACAAAACCAAATGTACAAAATTCGTACCTTCATAATTAAAATCGTGTGTTAAATTTCCGGACTGTTGACTACGTCAGAGGCCAGTTTGCACACTGCTGGACATTAAAAATGTATCGCCGCAGGTCATAACTTGTTGGTAACATTTATAATAGACGCTTGTTTGAATATTAACACAATGACAGTTTATTAACTTCAGCGCTTAAATCTAGCAACCTATGTTCAACAAAGAACAACGGATGGGTAAATATGCTTTAGCTGCATTATTCGTTTGAAGTCAGCTGAGGATGTTTGTAGGAAGACAAAGCTAGCATATGATTGTGGTGTATGAACTTTACTACAACTAAATGTTACTTACTATTTACTAAGTGTTCGTAACAACGGAACTACGGAACATTTACGCTGTCAGTGCGCTCTGAATGAAGATGTTATTCTGACATTTGAAACATTGTTCTGAACCGAACGGAAGACTGTGGAGAACAAGCGTGCAAGATCACTCCGTTACGGGAACCAGTTGATTCGGAAATATAGATCCGAAGAACGCTCGTTATAAGAGTTTCTTTGTACTCGGATGGAAATTCCCGGGCGGAATATATTTATTGAGCATGTCAGTGTGAAACTCAGTAGTCGGGATTGTGTTGTTTGCAGTCGGCACATTAGTGTAATGATTTTCGTTTACGTGTAAAGTGTAGTTCACGGGTTCATGCAATGCACCGCATGCCAAGCGTGTCAAGTTGAATGGTGTAAGTTACAGTTGAAAACAGATTATAAACAAGTATAAGCCCGGTGTTTGGAGCCAGAGAGAACGCTGTGTGTATTGTCGTATCTTTGCTACAGACCTACTGATTGCCGGGCAGATATTGGTGTGGTATGAGGAGGAGTATCAATGGCGTTCTTAGTGCAGTGTGGTGCTGTAGAATAGAGTAGTGTGTGGTACACTAATACACAGTCACGGAATGCGGACAAAGGAAGCATACATAGACAGAGGTAAAGCATATGATGAATCACGCAAGGCACATGTATGTGTGGTCGAAGATAGAGTCTGTGAGAGACGGAGGATGAATGGTAAGAAGAGCTTGTCGGACCGTTACCGCGACATACAAAGCCGCCGCAATTACTCTGTTTCAGGTTGGCGGGACGCGCACTAGTACTGCACGACGGGCGGGTCTCCATGCGAAGTTTTATTCTCGGAAGAGCCATTTCATCAATGTAGTCTCCAGACTGCACCTCATCTATTATTAAGGCTGACCCGTGTAATTCGCATGCTCGGTTGACGGGAGAAGCGTCGCTATGAATTCCTCTGCACAATGTAATCCCTATGATTATGAGGACCGGGTATTCGACCTAATGGCACACGAGCACCATACCATACCGTTGTGTACACATATTTGTCTTTGAAATTGAATTCCTCGCATAAGAATGTGTGTCGCACGGAAAATAAACGGTGTGCGCCGATTCGATGGACAGAATTAAATGGCATCATTAGTTGGCAAGTCGTACGCGAGTAAAGAAGAAACGAGTTATCCAGCCCGTGATTTAGGTGTGCCGTCACTCGGAGCGTCGAAAGTCACTGATGTCGAACGGTGGAGTCATCTTTCTACCAGTCTCATTCCAACCCATCGTGCCAATCCCGGTGGAACAGTCTAGAAAGCTTGCTTTACACAGTCCGTTTTGTTTTTAAGAGGTTTGCATGTAGCTGGTAGTGCTAGTGGTATATAAATGATCGCATCGTCTGTCCGAGACGGTTCCACCTCGTGTGTCCAATTCACTCGGTTCCGTCGTACTTTATGACTGCACTGGCCAACATTCATTGGCGGCCTCTGCTGGTGACACCGTTTCGCGCCTATCGATGAATGAAACGCCTCAATCTACAGAATTATTACTGCCTACAGTGACACAGTGCTCAACATTATTTCAGCAGATACCCTATTGCTACCCGACTCCCACGAGACAAACACGCAACGAACTTTCTTAATTAAGTAATTTGGTAATCCAAGAAGACGATATATTCGACTGGGGAATGACACCGTTCGTTTATATTATTGGATTCGCTTAGAAGAACAAGTGCAGTGGGTATCATTACACTAACAGCTTGGAATTTAAATGAGCAACTCTTCTAGCTGTCGGCTCACTCACATTCTATCTGGGGCTCGTTGCTGTCGCCAGTACGATACGTTCCAACCAAATACATATAAAGCGGGAATTCCGTATTAAATTTATTCTGGCGTCTTCTTTGTAATATAAAAATTTCATTTAGCGAAACGTGACAGCGGATATACAAAATTGGAGAATACTGGTGATAAATATTTCAAGGAAAAGAAAAATAGAGAAACTTTGATTTTATAGCTATACGTTTGGAAAATTAAACATTGCTTTGAAAAAAAATCTTCTGCACGCAAGTGGACAACACTTGTATCACCTGACGACGAACAAAAAAAGCAATTAGTGACGACGAGGAATTTACGAAGCAGAAACCGTTAAGTCCGTTATACATTTATATTTTCATGCAGATTCAATTTATATCAATTTTTGTTTCCAAGCGAACAACATTCATATCCCGTCACGTTAGGACGCAATGGGTCGCGTGCTAGCCTCAGCGACCAGAAAACTTCATTCCGACCAGCAGATCTCGAACGCACGATAGTGTTTCAAACGGAATGGGAATGTATTTGAATATGTCGACGCGTGGAACAGAGACAGCAGCTGCACAAGTAGAGCATGTATAAACGAACGGCCGTATTCATTGGTGGACGAGAGAGACGACGGAACGGACGAATGATCGAACGAGAAGTTAACACAATGACAGATGTTTCAGTAATTTCAACAAATCTGATCAATAAAACTTAGAGTAAGTTGTTGAATTTGAACGGCTGATGGAAAACTTTTGAAAATGCGCTTCCGCGAACACAGCGCTTCTTTGCCAATGGAACTTCGAAAGAATTTGCAAAAACAATTTATAAGAAAGTTTCTAACGAAAAACGGTTCGAATTCACCGTTTGCATTTATAACCTCATGCTATAATTTAACAGTTTAACAAAGTTACGTGGACTTGCCGGTCTATAATAGTTGTAGCCCGTATTCATAGTCCTATCTCATATCCACGCAGACGCACCGTAATAAAAACTCCTCTACCGGTCCTGGCCAGTTCCCGTTCCGGTTCCGGACGTTTATAACAATCAGCCGGCCGAGTGAAACAATGTCTATATGCATGGAACAGGAAGAGTTGATATAGGAGAGTATGCTGACAGGGAAGGGATAGTGTAGAACTAAGGAAGTCTGTAACTGCTGAACTTTCTGTAGGGGTTATCTGGTTACTACTACTACTTACTACTTTGGTATCATCAGGAGGATGAGAGGCGATAATAGCATGGCACGGAGCGTAGCTGACGGAAAGTTCGGAAGCCGACCGGGAAATTACACGTGTCAAAGTTGACAAAGTACGCACAGTCAGTGGCCCCCGTGTCATATTGTTCGAACGTGACATCACGCGCACGCCACATGCTATGAGGCTTGTTGCGGACGGCAGGCAAAAATACATGAACAAAACCCTAGAACTAATGACAACCAGTACTAGTTCCATTCTCGCCTGCTTCGGAACATTCCTCCTATTGTATTACTCTAATGGAAATTAAATTTTGTAATAAATTTCAAATTAATTTCGTCATACTAATTATAAAATGAAGCTCCATAGTATTTGTCTAGTAAACATGTTTGGTTAAGTTTGATAATATTAGAAGTGAATGGCTTCATATTTCGTCCGTAACCGGACAGTTGTGTTCCGCAAGGCCGACGACAATCTATCATATTGATAACTACTCGTGGACACTTTATAGAGATATATTAGTATTTCAGGTTGTCCACCCACACGTTCGGTCGGTCCGGCTCTGTGTAATATTTTCGATAGTCGCCCGGCTGTCACACGTTCCATCCACGAATCATGGAGAAATATTAACGGGAAATGGAGAGCGATATGATGGTTTATTTGTGACTCGACAGCAGATAGATATGTTCATTCTGACATTGTCCCGTTACACATTTCCATACTTTTAATTTACGGTTTCAATCATTTTGTGAACACAAAGAGGATATAATCTTCATAAAAAAAGAGAGAACAACCATCATAACCAGCGACTTCCAAAGGCAATTGCAATTTTATTGCTGCACTAAAGTAAACGTGGCATTTTCATAGTAAAAACGGGGGATTAATTAAAATTCATAACTGATTAGGACTCGTATCAACATGGCATGAATAATTAAGTGTTTATTTTAGAGATACTTCCACCCCGATTATTTTCAACGAATATCGAATATTTGCAATTGATTTTTTTTTCACTGTTATTGTTTATTAGTAAAATGTATAATGAATAATACATTCAATTTCAACATTAATTAAAATTTGTCAAATGTATATTACAATTCTATATCCGAAACTAGCAAAATGTATGTTATTATTAAATATACATATTTGATTCATTTAAATTTAAATATTATTCATCATGGATGACGTTTATTTCTAGAATTTTATACCACTAGATTTTAATTATGAGAATATTCGCAAAAAATTAATAAACTGCAATGCACATATAATTATATATTGAATTGTCATATTAAATTTTTAAATAAATTTTGTTAATAATTTGTATCTATTTTGGAAAACCGTTTTTATAATGCTTGTTGGTAAAGTAAGTATAATATATGCATGTAATAATTGTAAAATGTAATAGTATTTTTCGCAATATTAAAATAATTAATTATTTCTGTGTAGATATGATAAGTAAAGTAAAAACAGTGATCTATATGTCAGTTAATAAATCATACTATTCATTTGAATGTTATTCAAAAACGGACGTTATACCCGCAAATATTTTGACTAAAATATAACTTACCCACATTGTTTAATTGAAATACCAAATGTACAAACATGGAGATAAATGGATTTTTTGTTTACTTTGGCCATGTTTTAGAAAAAAAAACTAATTTAATTAACGTTCATATATACCTGCCAAAATGAAAGGCAAACCATATCTAAATTAAATCCATCATTGTATTTATCAACATTCAGATGGGTTTTTGTGTTGTACTATTGTTTAGGAATTTTTATTCGGTTGGTCTGAATTTTATTCTGAAACGAAAAGCAAACAGCAAACTCTTTTTGTGTTCTTTTAGTTTCACAAGCGATATCTTCAACAAAAATAATTCCTTATTCACAGTATCCACTTGAAAAATTACCTTTGCTGTCATCTTGTATCGTATTAAATTAGTGTCCCAACAGAAATAATTATTACACTATTATATAATGATATCAGATGAAGACAAAACTTGTTCTTCCCGTCGTAATTCCATAGTAATTTACCGGCGAGGTTTAAAGTTCGCAATGAATTTAAATTCGATTCCAGGGGGACAATAATTCAATGGTGTAATGGTTGGTGTATGGGGCAATGCGTCATAATCAAGGGTGGCTGAATACATTATTAGCATTGGTTGGGTTGCTTGGAGTGTCGGAATGCGAGGCCTACACAAGAGGTAACGGTCTAGGGCGCAGCCGGTGTGCAGTCGAGGCGTGTGGGGTTTGTCAGGAGCTTATATACGTGCGTGGACCGATATGGTAGTATATTCTCCTGGGCACAGTCTATCATACACGTGTGACAGTTCACATATCGCCCGTAGTCGAACAGCCGACGCACAAAATGACTCTGCGCACACGATTCGATAATGTTAAACTACCTTCGAGGTACCTGCTACTCTGGGGGAATTACTGCCTACATATATACGGATAGCTGGGACGGAAACTCATCCAACCTACACTCCACCTGGTGTATTTACATCGAATATTACAAAACCCGGATCAAATATTGAGTCAAAGAATACTTTGTATGATCGATGCATACCGTGAAATTAAATTGACTATGAAACGACTAGATATTTCCTGCAAATTCATTTGAATTTCAATGTTGAAAAAGACCGTCTCGAGAAATATTATTTTATTCCACGTAGAAAGTATGTTTCTTTCATTCACCTGTATTTAATGAAAGATAAACACAAACTAGAAGCAGATTGGTATTTCTAGAATAAAATAATTACCAACTGCGTTTGGTACGTTTGAGTATCTTATCCGAGACATCAGTAGTTATTTATATGGAGGTTGCTGTGACTGCTACTACTAACCTGGACTAGCTTGCGTGGATATGTTTGGGAGTTAACGTCAATGTCCGACAAGCTGTTAAACACGAGTATAATGCAGTTAACCGGTTCACTTGTGCCCAACACAGGCCTTGGTGTGTGAGATGCGTACACATAAGGTGTGTTAGTGTGTGAATACTAGGATTTACAGAGCAAGCACAGACAGGCCAGCAATGGTACTCCTGCCAGAGCAGCCAAGGTTGGTTCGTTCCCTCAGTTAACCAGCCAACGATAATGAATTGCAGAATGTAGTAATGACTAGATCATAAATAATTGACCAACTATACTAATCGGCATATTCCAAATACCATTTCTAATCATGATTGCTTTTACCAATAGATAACCTACAATAGCTGGAGTGCCAGGATGCAAATCCGTACAATATAAATCATTAACCAGTAAACATTTCATATGTTCCTTTTTCCCCAGTCAAAGAACAATTACTAAGTTCAACATTCACGTAATATTACAAATTTGTGTATTTTCTCTGTTTGTAAATAGCCATTGGCTTATTTTGCTTCACCGCAAATATTATTGAATACTATGTTCTAAATCAATGAATGTTTACATGGCCAATAATGTATTAAATTTCTGCTCATGGAATATATGAATAGTTTGAGTAGATTGAATCGAACGGATTACGGGAGCATGTGCTTTGATTAGTAGTGTTAAACTGGGGAGTTGACACTGTATAGAAAGCCGTTGTTCATCACCTGGTGTGTACTACTAGCTGGGCTTGTAGTAAAATGTACAATGGAACGTTCTTTGCAAAGTTCAACTAACGACGACAAAGACTATGTCTTTATTAGTATTGTAAGGGTTTCTTTGTGTGCAGGGTAAAGTGTTTGGTGCAAAGTCGACGAGGGTCACCCCGTTAATTCCTTAAACACATACAATCGTTGTTGAAGACTGCAAGCGTGTTTTGGCACCATTAAATCAGTAACGTTTGCTCTCGTTCCGTGTTAGACGGTCCTGATGTGATTTTTCACCGCCCGCTCAAATGCAAATGCACTGAAGCACATTTAAAACAAATAGTACACTATCACGATCGGAAATATAATTACGATTTCTGTTTCTCTCGCTGTACGAAGCTTACTGCACGGTGCTGCTGTTACCGAACAATTGTACAATGCTGTAATTTTTACAGTTTCAAGTGCAGTGAAACGGCGTATCGTAAAATTATCCGATTACAAGCAAAATACCAGTGTTTTTATTTTCCAAGGTAATTTTTTGCTTTCGGTTTGAAAAAATTTATAAATTTTGTGTGTAAATTATTTAAGCGCCACTGTTTCAGACAGTTCATAATTTCAACTAATGTGCTTACTTTGTAGTCTATTGTTTACAAAAATAATACTTTATTCCTCTTGTCGGGTTTAATTAAATTTTGACGTTTTAAAAATATAAAGTGTTTTAATCCAAACATTTACCTGTAAACTTTGTGTAACTACGACTATATATTCAAATATGTATAAAATAGTGTACGTATTTTGAAATATGTATCAGATTTGAATGGATCCAGGTAATAATTCTTCTTTATGGTACTTCCGTTAGCTTATGCTATTTGCCTTCGCATCTTTATAACATTTTCATAAAGACATATTTATTCCCCTTTTCCGGGCCATTTTGTTCTTTTTCCACGTGTTTCAGTAAGCCAATCGTTCATAGCCCGTACATTCAGGTTGAAACAGGTATACCATTAGGAACAGCTGTTCTCCGGCTGCAATAAAAATATTTGAATTTTTAACAAATTACCTCTTGCTATTTAGATGGTGCTTATTCGCTAGGTTTTTTTAGTATCTACCGCATAAAGTAATTGTAACTTTTTTTTCTTTTTTTATGTAACATTTTAATCTTGCGTGAAGACTGACTATACCATTATACAATATTACTCTTATAAATTACAGTTGTTTTATAGACGGTTTCTTGAACTTATTTAAATATACACATCATTTTTCAGTATTTAGAATAATATATTTCAGTATAATCGTATAAATATTTGGCCATTTTGAATGAAAATTTGTTTCAATAATTATATAAAAAAATACATAATTTAAATAAATTTTTTAATGAACTATGACTGTAATATTAGCCTACAATTATTAAATATATAAGAGAACATGTTTCACAAATCAACATTTCATTTGTCACGGATGGACTGATTCATCAGCAAAAAACATTTAATATTATTAAATTGAAATTTGATTACGTTGTATTCATTCGTTTGTGAACAAAATTTAACGTTAACAGTTAATTGTAATTATCTGGGAGTAAATTTACGCCCAAATGAATATAATAAAAGTTAACTTGTAACTGAATGGAGTAGATAAATAAATGCTAGAACGAAATGTCATAAATATAGAAAGCAATCAATTAAGATATTGGTATAGGAAAAAAAAACGCATTAGTTAAATGAAGATTACAGTTCTTGTAAGCATAGGTATTGTATGACACATAATTGAGCTGCACCAGTCTACACAAGAAGCAATAATATTCTAGTCGATCGCATCTCACTAGGGCTCTCACTGGAAATTTCATTCTAGCAAAAATGGATAACGTTGATATAGAATTCTGATGTGTTACATGTCGATACACAAACATTTCATGAAGCTAGTCGACATGTAGTGCAGCAAGCAGCCAATATTTGATTCTTCGCCTTGGGAAACACCTTTTCCTACTTATCGACTGTACCATACATATCTCTGGCTGTCGTGCATATTATTACTTTCTGTAAATACATTGCTACAACCCGTCAGATATGTAAATCCTTATCATCATGCCCGCGAGTCTGCCTGTTCGTCGCTGCCATCTCGGTAAATACAAATTCGTATGCTCCACAGTGATAAAATCATATTGTATCCTTTCGAATTACCTACATACAGTAGATATTATGTTGAATTACGTTATTAAAATAACTTGTTATTAATATAGAGTTCTAAAAATATATGTACACAGTGGAAACATTTGATCGTGTTTGATTTATTCGTGTGTGAAATTGAAGCACAAGTTGAGGGTAAAGCGTCGGCAAGATCTGTTCGACTTTAGAGTATTGTGACGGGAGAAATGATTTTTACAGAGCAGAGACGATGCAATGCCATTTCTCGGAACGAGAAACCGCATAATCTTACATCAACAGAAACGGTATCAAGTGACATGGCTCAGTGTTTGGCTTGGAGATTTGGCCGTTGTCCTTTCCGTCGTAATCGAAACCTAGGGGTTAGTTTAGACGCGGCGTCGGTCGTCGGCTTGTTGACCGGGACAACCGCACACTAGCAATACTCTAGCCAGACTGTGTTCCGGGTTGTCTGGCCGTCTGCTACTAGTAGATACCCACTACTACTATTACTATTACTACTACTACCAGTGTTGCTAGGAGTGTGAGACGATTCACCACACCATGCTCAGGGGTTAGATATCAAAATCACAGAATACAGAATTGTTTGCGCATGCATAATAATGTTGGTTCACATTTGCTGGGACCACAATCGGATTAAACCGTTATCTGACTTGGTCGTGAATATGTTCCTAACAGCACTAGTTACTGTACCGTACTGTACGAAATGTCCGTTTTACTGGTGAATTCTTTCATGTACGGTATTTATAATTGTGCTGTAACCGATTAACGTTCATAGCTAACGAAGCAATAGTGATATGGTAAATATACATACCCTATGCAATGTAAAATATGTTAAACAGCTGGCCAGAATACAAAATACATTATATATATATATATATATATATATATATATATATATATATATATATATATATATATATATATACAGTGAATTTCGCTTATAACGAACCTCAAGGGACCGACGAAAATAGTTCGCTATAAGCGAAGTTCGTAATAAACGATAAACATCAGAAATTCATTTTTTTTTATTAATGCATAAGTACATGTTTCAAGTAGGTACATAATATGAAGAACTGTTTTGCAAAACTAGACAAATCCAGATTTGTTCAAAATTTAGTTAGATATTGTTTTGTAATACATATACATACATTGTACACTAACAATAGTTTTTTTGAATCTTATTTGAAAAAATCGTTTATTTTACTTTTATTTATACTTATTATTATTTTATATTATTTTTATTTATTTAAAATAAGAGCTTTACGTGTTTTCTTCGAAATTGCGTAACTCATAATTGTACTTCTTTAACACGTTAAATACAGTGAACAGGGGCGGACAGGACATGTGGAGCATACTGAAATTTCTGCATGATCCGTTCCAATCGCGGGAAGGTCCGATATTTTTTTTTCATACAATTAACCACATATACACAAGAACCGCAAAAACTGTTACGGCGACCCTACATATGCGGAATTGAAAGATTTCGAGGAATCCCCTGATTATTTGGTAAAATGCCGTTTTAAGTTCGTTATAACCGAAAACTTTTGCGATTATAACAAAAATTAAGGTTCGTTATAGCCGAAAGTTCGTTATAAACGGGTTCGTTATATGCGAAAAAAAATAACACACGCTTAATAATACTTTAGTTCGTACTTTACAGATTGGTTCGTTATAAGCGAAAGTTCGCAATAAGCGAGTTCGTTATAAGCGATATTCACTGTATATATATATATATATATATATATATATATATATATATATATATATATATATATATTCTCGAGCAAATATATATATATATATATATATATATATATATATATATATATATATAATGTAGATTTTGATATAGTAAATAGATAGTACTATGAATATAGATCAAAGCAATTGTAACAAATATCACAAAATTAATTTAAATGGATAATTTACAGAGTTCTCAATCACCCGGCTTTTTGTATGCTATACAATGCGGTAGATTTTAATTAATTTATTCATTAATATCCACAATAAATACATGTATTTTGCGTCCATATATGAAAGGAATATTAACTCGTTGTACAGTCATATTTAAAATAGACTGGGACGCAATTCCAGAGTGTGTTTGTATCATAATTAATATCAATACTAAAACGGCATTTTAAACAGTTCCATCAGGGGACGCTAGTCACGTTAATAAATCATTAATCTCGTGTTCGCTGTGCCACGTTGCGTTACATTGCGCTACGCTAACATTACGTTATGCTACGCGTCACACCGGGCTCGTGTGAGACAAACCAGTCCGCACAGTTTGCCGAAATATGAATAGGCGTGAGTGAGTGAGCGAGGAAGCTAATGGTTCGCGGCACAGTTTCATGTCCACCATCGCACACGCTTTATTATTCAATGTTATTACGTATTCATATCTAAATTAATATGTAAGCAATGTTCTCGAGCAAAAATCATACAATTTCCGTTTATACTCGGCTGTTAACTAGAAATGCGACTGCTATTCATCAGTGCTACAGCTAACGTCATTCTGGAATATGGAATGAAAAATAACAATGACTTTATAATCGGAATGCAAAACTGTATAAACTATTTTATTATAACGTTTCGTTCAAATATAGCACGTAAAACTACAACCAAATATATTATGTCAATAGTAATTCCAGCAGAATTAAGCTCAGTTTAACTGAAAGTTTTTGTTTACAAGTTGAATATCGACTCCAATTATTTTTTACGATGCTCCCAATACAGTTTTCAGGATCAACCTCAATGTTTGTTGAACAAATAAGAGATATCATTATGAAGATGCCACCCCTATTTTTCGTAACAAACTTTTCTCATTTAATTTCTCATCATAGCTTTTTTTACATAATAGGAACTCGTAGCTCCCTTTCTTCGCGGAAAAACAAATTTGTGGATACGGAAAATCAACGGGAGAAAAACTGTTTTCACCGAAAAGATGGCATCATTGGGAAACATGTCTGTTGCAGTCTAACAACCAATTCTACAAAATTTTACTTCTCCTTTTCCCAATGACGGGGTCTCTACAAACGCAAACCGGAACTTCAATGTACCGGAAGTGTTTGTGCGGAAAAAGTAACATACACAGTGGTTCCTGCAGATGACGGAAGTAGACGATTCTCGAGAAAAGAGGTTTATCAACAAATCGCACCCGCGTTTCTCGTGAATTCACACACATACTCATGCACATATACAAAGAGCAAATGATCCGCCACTGCTTCACGTTGCAAGCATACAAGAAGTAGGTGCTTTATTCGCAGATTATTCCATTCCTGTTCCATCCATTCTGCCATTTGGAACCGAAGTCATCAGTATTCCACCATCGTTTTAACTATATGTGATTCTAATTGTTACTAACGGTGTAGATTTATGAAAATACGTAATCGCATCGAGCAAGTTACTTATGGCTAGTGCACGTATGAAAATAATACCATCGCAATTTCGTTTAAAATACAAACGAGATATACCGCAGTGAGATTGCATTAATAATCCAGACGAGCGAGAATTGTACATTCTCTTTATCAGAAATAGAAATGATATACGTGGAGCATTACATTTTAACGGGAAAGAACTGCCTGGGAACATTTTATTACAAAGGGAACGTTGAAAGCGAATTATGTACAGAAATATACTGAAGATAGAAATGTGTAATTTTACTGTTGTAAGGCCACATTTCGATTATAATTGTATTTGGTCTTTCATTTTGTATGTTCTACGACATGGCGAAAGCTATGTATATAACAGTTAATGGCAGACAGAAGTAATAAGAAATTAGGTTAGGTTTATTTGTATCCCATCTGAAGTTTTCATTTGGAAATACCAGGTGATATTGGAATATTCCAAGTGAAATTAACTTCTGATGTAACACACACGAATTGTAATAATGCTTGTGCCATTATTGTGTTTCACAATGCCATTTGTACTGTTTAAATCAAAGGTATGTTGTCTCTATCACGATTATGAAATTCCTATTATTTGTTACAGGCTATTTCTGGCACATCACGGATATCCACTATGATTCGATGTTTTCTGTAAATGGTGATATAAGGAAAGGTAAATAATCTATACATTTTCTATTAATAATTAAAATCAGAGCATATTTTGAAATGAAACATATTTAATTGCATGTAGTAGAACATTTTAATGTTTTGCTTTTGAACTGATTAATTATTTTATCATTCACTAATAATTTTGGAATGACAATATTAGAAATAAATAAAATCAATGAATGAATTGACAATGGTATGTACAGATTTGTTTGTTGCTGTTTCTGCTTGTTAAAACGGCCCAGATTGTTGCATAAAGTAGTATATTTTTCAGTTCACTGGTGTGTAAAAACTGCTGTGATCCAAAGGCAGTGGGATTCGTTAAAACTTTGTAATTTGTTCCATGTATTTCGTTGTGAGAATTACAAAGAAATTCAACTCACTATTCTGGAAATGCGTCAAATATTTGCAGTCCTGGAGAGCAGGGTTTCCCGTGTAATTAATGTTTTATGTAAACACGACAAGCTCTTAATATCAAACTGTAAATGGTGCATAATTTTCGTGGATTTTCTGTTCTAACTAGTACAAAGTCTGGTACAGTAGTGACACGTCGACAGACTGCCATTGCTATGCGCTGAAGCTATAGTCAGTTCTGCATACGAATCGCCACAACTTGAATTTCAAATTCACTCCAAATAAATTGCGATGGCTAATAAATTACAAATGGAAATATTTGCGCTGTACTGAAAACCAGATTCGCCGAAATATATGATGAAAGTTTCAGAATTAACAATGTGCTAAGGGGATAACGCCAGAATTACTTGTAGTATGGATACACGATTTAAATTAAAATGTTAAAATATAACAACGTTATTTACGCGATATTAACTGACACCGTGTAACAAGTATTATCGTGCACAGTAATCTGCGAACTTGCCAGTGTTCATTTCAGACATGTTAACACATGTCAGTTCATTTTTTATCCAGTGATAACCCCAACGAACCGTTGATATCAAGTGCTTGATAATAAATTGCTGTACTGACAAACAAACCAATTAGCATATTTACAGTGTAGTTGAGTTTCTCTTATTATCATACAACTAGGTATTCACGCTTCTGAACCTCATGTTCGTTCAATTAACTGGTTGCCGTTGTAATTTCGTCTGTACGAGTGGATATTCACTGTACAGACACATGTGTTCGTTCGCATTCAATTCTGCGCAAACGAAAAGCAATTTTAACTGAAAAAAAAATTAAACCAAAGTGTATTAAGTTTTTTTTTTTGGCCAAGGACAATAAATATACGAAGTATCTATGCGAAGAACGTTCAATTTACTTGAATTCAGTGGGCAAATTCCTGCAATTCTGTAATGTATATTATTTGTTGGAATTTTTGTCGATATATAAGCAAATAATCCTGTTTTCGGCACAACTTTGTATTTGTTGGATTATAATATCTTTATTCCAGGTTCACGCATTATAATCTATACAAAGTTAGAGTTTGTTTTAATTAAAATTTCCTATTTAGGATGTCTGTAGTGACGTTGCTCTGTTAGTTGTGTATGAATGCGACTCCTAAACCACAGATAGCAATAGATAGAGAGAAACACAGCGTCTGTAACAGCCGGAAACTGTAGTCCTCAACAAGTGCGACCTGCAAACAATAGATAATTACATCAACAGCAGCAATAGTGCCAACGCTACCTACACATTGCCTTGCTTGGAGAAAGTCGGCCCCCGTTTGATTGGATTACAGTCTGACAAAGAATTACTACGATACGCCAATAAAAATTTCAAAGGTCTCCGGGAATTATTCGATTTACGTCTATTGGATAAACTCAATAGGTGGTTTCTTATATAAATAAACGTTTTCTTTGTATTCAACCCGAAAATGGCTGTATCAAACGGATATTATCCGGGCACGCTAGTCTATAAACGCGGAAATTTCATAAATAAACATGTATATGCATAAACTTATGTACATCAGTGAATTAGTCGGTTAGTTATATTACACAGATCAGCATATTATATTCGATATCAACAATTTATAGGGTATCTTGCGCCGATACGTTTGATACTGCGCCAAATCAATACCGATTGTTTAATAATGAATCCATATAAATTCGCATGTAAGCACTGGCTTAATGCCCAACTAAACAGAACTTCTGCTAAGTGATACTGTAAGGCACGGCTTATGTATTCAAAGCAGCTAAGTTTCCTGATTCAAATGTACATAGTTTGCACTCTACATGTAATATTCATTATAATCAATATACATGAAGTCACGTGTCACGTTTTGTTATAGTGCTATGGACAGTATTTTAACATAATGCGCTTGTCATAATAAACATCATGCATGTAATAATACATCGGTATAATAGTCATAATATAACATGATCATAGTTCACTGCTTGCTATTGTAATAAATAAAATGCAGACATATTATCACAATAATGCTTTTACCATTAACAATAATTAGAAATGCACATATCCCTCGCTAAACATTTTTATTGAATGTGTTACAGACGAGTGAAATTAATATCATTACATGTACAAAACGCTTATAATTCAGTTACGATATTCAATAATTCGTGTTTATAAACCAGAATATTTACGATCATTAGAGCATATCAACATTTTTAGTATTTGTGATTTATTGCTGGAATTATCTAAATTATCAAATGATATAATACATGGATACCTGGTTCAATGTTTACGAAATTATGAAACAGTTAATTATACATCGAGACAATATAGATGACAAGGTAATTAAATAAGTTGTATGTTAATTGTGTCTGTTACATTTCGCATCTATATCTGCTACAAACTGTGGTTACCGTGAATTACCGTGAAAAAAATATTGTAACTTGTGAAACTAGTTTTAGTCGAACATTACTCATTGAAAGTTATCATGAGGTTTTGCAAAGTTTTAGGGAAACTAAATAAATAAATTGTTCCATCAGTGGTAACAAATCGCAGTAAGTTTGGAACTTTTCGGTGTTACTGGAAACCAAACTCGGCTTACACATGACACCGCTGAAACGATATAAAATGTGCATCGTTCACTTATTCAATCTTAGTTCAATCCATTTATCGACGCCGCTATCCATCATTGCTTCCAGTTACTTAACTCGATATCCGTTCCATGTTCCCGAACCGCACCTTACCACTCGTCCCACACCGCCACCGTCATCCATATACGTGCACATACGTACGTACGTCTATATTCCGTCACCACTCAACAAACCTTCTCATATAACCAACCACCGAGCCGTACCCACAAGCATACAGTAACATAACGTAATGTAACGTAGTGCCTTGGCATAGCCGCAGCAGCCCTGCGAAGATTGACGTCATATCCGGAAAATTCTCACACCGCAACAGATACTCAGTCTCAGGCTCCAGCTTGATATCCTTATTATGCGAATGGATTAACTTCATACATGAATTCAGTACACGCATTCGCAATCAGAATATAATCCAGCAATGATGGATTCAGCACACACTAAGAAAATTCTCGTGGAACTTTATCTACTACACAAAAAAATACGATTTAATTAAATATCAAAATCAAACAAACCCGATCAAGTCAACATTCATACAGATCCATCATTTACGCTCGTCAATTATTCAATGATTTTCCCTGTCATGCCTGCATATTGGACTAATATTCTATCACTTAGTACAAACCCAATTAACTTAATTGGATTTTTATCATAATATCTAAATTTACTGTCACTGCAATTAGTATTTATACGGCCATTAATTATATAAAGCATATGCACGTTTATTTAAAAATTTATAACCACTCTATTTTCTTTATAAATTAAAGTTTTATATTTCACAAGAATTTCCCAATTAATATCGCGTGATTCGAATGTTTTATTATTGATCTAAAAGTCTAAAAGTCATGAATAGTTTTACTCCGGGTGGGAGATTTATCGAGAATAAATTTCTTTGAAAAAAGTGAAAAGTTTCACAAAACTCCACTTTCTGTTCTCTATTTGACCGAAGTACTATAGTTTTCTATAAAATACTGCTGCAAAGAAATTAAGCTGTGCTTTGAAAGTTTAAAACTGTGGTGAAATATTAAAGGAAAACAACGATTAATAAGATAATTTCAGTGAAGTAACTTATACATATCTAGAATATCTGGCACATGAAAATTACAATCGTTTAAAAATGAAGAGATGTATGAAATCATAGTTAATGTGCAACTTGTAATTAACGTACTGGTTTTTTCCAAACCATGGCACGCTCCATACTTTGGAAATAACTGTGTGTTTGTTCTTGAAACACAGTTCGTGTCTGTATTAGTATTCTGCACGTGAACCACTTACTTCCGACTGAAATCATCGTTAGCTCATTAAGGTCTATGGAAGCAACGTGATTAATTGTCGAAAGATGTCAAAATGACGGTTACTATTTCATGATGGACAGATAGAGATTAGTTATGGGAAACTGGTCGGTCAATTGGCTGAATTCTCGCTTTCCCGAATATCAGACAGTATCCTACCAATGGGATATCAAATACATTGTTCCGAGGATAAT
This sequence comes from Carabus problematicus, assembly GCA_963422195.1. NCBI lineage: Eukaryota > Metazoa > Arthropoda > Insecta > Coleoptera > Carabidae > Carabus > Carabus problematicus. Next base: position 12,124,646 of record OY728584.1, read on the forward strand.
CTAATAAAGTATTGATTAAGCTTTTTTTCATCCTGCCTCCGTGTGTATTAGTTTTATAGTAGATATAATTCATATAGAATTACACTTGACTGTATTAAAACAAATGGTAGATATGTACGTATATATATATTATGTGTTGACCCGTTATTCTAATAGATGATAGATATCATTTAATTATCTATGTTATTCTGCGACCGGTGACACCGAATGAATGTAATTTTGTTTTGTATTACCTGATATATTAAATTGCCTCGGAAGGCCGCTTAATTCGGCTTGAACGGGAAGCAATGAAACCCTAGCTCACTTTTAATTATAATGTTAGTGGAGTACCCGCGGGGATTCTTAGCGTGTGCCGACTGGCTAAAACATTTTATCCACTTAATGTTCCCTTCAACCTTCGCCCATTCCAATGGCACCGTAGCCTATAAATATGTCTAGCGTTGTTTGCATGCACGAAATTCAACACCCGAACAAGCCATGACTCTACACTATACTGCATACATACCAACCTACTACAAACCTTCATCCTTCACGGTTTACTAAATGTATGCAATTTAATAATACATACACAAGCTGACAAACACATACACCCAGATACCAGTTGACTATGTCAAGAGACATTGTAACACCTATATCTAGCGAATATCGTATCCGTATGTACGATAAGCGAACAATAGTACCTATTGCTGAACTTTAATTAGCGACATACACAGCTTGTATTGGAAATTCTCTGTGATTAAAATAAATATAATACGGCATTCGGTACGAAACAATGGAACAAAGTATAATGACAAAAATTAGATTACACTAGAGAAACTTAATATAGGATGGACAATAATTGCATTATGAAGAACCCAGCACATGTTGTTATATTGATATTTATACCACTGTTGGCAAATGTTAACGTGTTGAAATGAATAACGACCATGAACCCTCATTATAGAATTAACTTTCAGTATTAATATTAATAATTACACAACATCTATCATGAATATTTGCCGGTCAAAGTAGAATATAATTCGTGACATGTCCTTGGAGTTGTTTATTCATGCCACTAACTCTCGCATCGTAATATTTCAAGCGTGTAATCTTGTAAAAATTTTCTTTCGTGTCAATATATAATTACCATGCCTCCTTTTATAACCTGTCCGTAATGAATATTAATGATCGTCTTGATTTCATTGCGAAAATAAACGGATGAAACCTGAAAGACGTTTCGCAATAAAAAAATCCGTAAACAAGAAAATAGAAAGACGCTGCTGTTCTTGGACATTTTAAAGACTCTTTTTATAAGAATAATAAGTGTTATTATACGGCGAATTTGCTGTATAATAGCTTAATGGATATAGCAATTTTTGATGCCGGAGTTTAAAATTTATTACATCGTGGAAAAAAAAAAAGAAAAACGTGAAAAGGAAACATGTGTACATGGTTCTTGGTTATTAACAAGTTTATTGTATAAATTCGCTGGTAAGTGAGTAGCAAACATAATATCTTTAATTTGAAATATACGTGCACGTAATAGTCATAAATATTCAGTGAGCTGAAGCAGTGAAACTCCGCGTGTATTTCGAAAATGAGTTTTTGTCTCGTGGAAAATTGTTTTCGATACTAAATATTGGGCAGAGGATTTATGGCAATATAGGAAAACAACTTTCAAAAAGAATCTTGTATATTATGTGAGTATGTCAGCCTCATCATCATTATACAAAATAAACAAAATAAGTTTATTTCGTTGTGTAACATGTTCGAGGTAGAATTTCAGCTAAAGGACGTGTATGTTACAACAATTATTAACTAGATCCGTCAGAACCATAATAGATAATTATGATGCCAATTAACTTCTGACCACTAATTTAGCTAGGACGTCAACAAAACAGTTTAGACATTTCTCGGCTAGTAGTTGAATTAAGTTTGTAACTCCATGCCAAAGTAGACATTGAACTTACAAGAGGTACAGTAAGCTAACAAGTCAGGTAGAGATGGCGCACTGGATATGTTGCTAACCAGTGTAATGTTAGACCATTTACACTTGCATACAATGAATACATGCATGAACCTGACTATACACATATATTATGCATACAATATTCACTATACACATATAATATTAATGATTAAATTCAACTTCACTATTCTCTCTAACAAAGAAACACGATAATTACGAAAAACATTAATCCGAACATTCAAGTACAAGGCAAAGTTATATTACAACAAAGAAGTCTGCACAAATTCAAAGCATAGATTCAAAAAAATAATAAAAATTTGTTATGTAATTAGCTTTAATGAGGTTTTTTTTGTAGTTCTGTGAAATATTACCAGTAGAATTCAAACATGTTTATATAAAACCCTTGCTGTTGTGTGCAAATGATTTGAAAGGAAAACTAGAAAATAATAATGATCGTTAATATTACCGAGTATACTTCATTCCATGCTGTTCCTCGGCAATATTCAAAACTACAAATGTAATGGTTCCTGCTGACTTTGGTGATAACATTCATGAGACAATCTAAATAAACTCTTCTATTATGCTTGTCGATGCCACGAATGATCCGATCGGAATATTTCAAGTGTGTTCCATGTATGTATGAAGCAAGCAGGACCTTTGCTGTGCAAAGACTTCCGCATTAACATAACTTTACTTTGATCTGAAATCAGATTGCTGCAGGCAGCAGTTCTCTGGAACAGTTCAAGTTGTGAGTATGCTTGTATGCTTGTATGTATGTACATAAGATCATTAAGAAACTTCCTAGTTCAGTGACAGTGTGTTCCGTTCGCACATTTCTGTTCAAGTCAGAAGGACTTCAATTACTTAAGTCGTTAGTCAATGAATGAACAGGAATGTGGATGGAATCTAAGTTCTTGTGTTTCAATTTCTCCATAAGTAAGTTGTGTAAATAATTTTCTCTTCTGTTAACACCCTTCTTGATGGATTTACTGCGTTTCCCTTTTGAATAATAAGTTAATTATTTAAGGTCGGCCATTCTTTATGATTATAAATGTGATAACACTCCAACATTTTTCTCTCTGGTAACTTAAATGGTCATAAACTGGTTTATCTCCATCTCCACGCAATAAATTATCCTGGCAAGACGTGGAGAAGATTATTTATGTTATGAAATGAAAATAACATGTTTCTATTGCCCTGCAGTAAAGAAACATAATGTATATATGTATATTTTTTTCTTTATTTTTCTCCGGAGGTTTTTTCACAACATTTTGTGAAACGCCTATTTTGATGTACTCAAAAATTGTAAATACAGAAAATATGAATTTGCGCAAATAATGAAAAACATGAAGAGGAACATATAATTTAATTAAATCTTCTGGTACAGAGGCTTATGTTGTAAATTTGAATGTTTGCCATGGAGTTGTCCGTAGCCCATTGTCGTCGTAATTTCATTATCCTACTTACACCATAATAACATGATTTAATTAACTCATAGACTGTGAGAAATATGATATCGAAGTTTGTGTTTGTTCATTCTTTCAGAAACAGAAATGAAGTTAAATATTAATAGGATCCTTTTCATTATACATTTTCGGCTGTTGTTCATATATATATATATATATATATATATATATATATATATATATATATATATATATATATATATATATACGATATTTATTAATCATGGACTAAATGAAAATACTATATTCTATTTTACAACTGGCCTTTGTATTTAATAATATGTCGTATTCTGTTTATATTCTAAATCAATATATTTATTCTTCTACTGCAAATTTAACTTTAAAAATACTGCTTTATTAAAATTAATTAAAATTTTCCAAATATTTACTCACCAATTTTATTATCTTGAAATATTTGTTCAGGATCCGAGTTTTAAACGAAATAACCTTACTATAAATGTACGTGAAATTTCCAGAAGAAACGTAGCTTATATAAATTTAGATATTCGATAAAATCTTTGTTTAGCATTTGTTTCGAATATGGTTTTATCATCGAAACTCATGTATCTATCTGTGTGTTATCGTAACCTGTTTGTGTCTGTGTGTACATTTTGTCTTCAAGCGCTCAAAGTGTCCAGCAGAGATGGTTTGTTGAGTCAGAGAAAGAGATATTGTATGCTCGAGGATGAAGGAAGAGAACGGGCATGTCTGCTCGTGACACGTTACACTTCCAAGTGACAAACGAGCTCAGGTATAATTGGATAGGAACGTAATCATTTATTTCGGTTTACAAGTGCATGAACACGGCGTCGAGAGCCGGTACTGTGCGCCATACTGCTGCCTGCATATCAGTGTTTGGCCAGAGATTTTCGCTGTTCCCTTCTGTGTTATACTAATGCTTGGTGCACGGCCTGACATTACTGTTTGTGTGTTTGTCAGGTTGCGGACGCTTTGAGTACGACGGCGGTAGTGGCGCGAGGGGCAACAGACGGCCGTCGGGACGGTACGGCGACTACAGTTGTGACGCGCCATGGGATCTCATAGAGTCCGCAGCCACAGCAATGCAACTGCGTCAAGGCGACAACATAGAATTTGTACTCTGGACAGGGTGAGTTATGAATGCTTTACTCCTCCTATACCTGCCATTTACACACTGCATGTTAAACAGACATTAAAGTCCCCTGGAACACTAGTTTTATAATGTTGGCAATTGGTTTTTATCAAGCATGTCACCAAGCTAAATGCTCCATGTTTTCCGAAGGATTAATTTTGATCTAAATGATTAAAATGTATCGAAGCGGAATTACCTTGCTTATCTACGGGTATATCCATAATACTGTATGGTGTTTTTCAATCAAATGTAATTTTTCCACTCGTTTAGCAATAAATACACGTGATATACCGTCATGGAACATTTCCACAGTGATATATAATAATCTGTATCTTATCTAGACGAACAATTTTACCTTTGACCGTGCATTTAATGTAGTAACATGTTTTAGCAATATAATGCCGTGCCGCGTGCACATGAAATGCTGCTAGATTAAATCACAGAAATGAACAATGATAGTTGTGTCAGAAAATAACAATTACCTAGTGTAAATGTCATGTTCAGACACGCATGGACTTGTAATAACTAGAATCTCATAGAACACATACACAAATATCACACAGCACCTATGACACATAATATAAACACATATAATATATGTATTTATGAAATTCTATATTTGCTTATCTATGGATATGGCTGTGTATTAGTTTTTAGAAAAGTGTTCATACATTTCTCCTGTGAAATATAGCGCATCCAGAAAGATATAAATCCGTCCGAATATTGGAAGAAGATTTAGTATCTACATTGTAAAGACGATATTAACAGGCAGTACCATTTAGTATTCCACGTGGCACATATAATATGGATACATTTCGAAATCCAATATGAAATCGTGTTTTCATAAATCCTATCGAATAGATTTTTCTCCTATCAAAAAGTGTCAGTCATGTATCTTTTAAAAGATACCATCCATAAAAAGAGAAACCATTCCACTATTCATGGAATAAACATATCACGTACGCTTTAAAATTTTATGACTACACAATTTAAAATTTATGTATCAGTAAAGAAAAAAAAACCAATTTAGTCCGGGCGCTGGTCATAAATCGACAGATACGGAAGAAAAATAAAAATAATTTAATGCTACTTTTAACATCGATATTACTTTGAAATTCAACACCAAATATTAGTTTCCATCCGCAAATGCATTCTCAATCTGGATAGTTTTTATAAAAGAAAAAAACAATTTTCCGATATGGGTAAATGTGGAAAATATGGAAAAATATAATGTGAATCAAAATAATTGGACGATAAACGGTGTTCAATGCAGAGAGCCATTTAATACTGACCAATAATTCAGTGCTGATGTATTTTTTAATAAAATTCTGTACGGGTAACATCACATATTCCTGTGGAAAACAAATGTATGGAACGTGTAGGTTATATCTGAAATTCTAGGAGAGTTTGCGTACAATGACAAGTTGATGCAGGCTGCCTGAAGTGCTGTTGGCAATGGTAACGGTGACCAGAAGAAAATCAAAGGTCGTACGACCTTGGTAGTAGAACGGCATGCAATAGGTCAACCATGAGCAGCAATCCATTTGTTACGGGAAGTCTTCGCAAATCGAACAAGTCCCGTGCAACGTTCACAGTGAAATATAAGGCGGCTGCGATACTTCTTACTGCTGCAAATAAATTGAACACAACTTAATTATTAGAGTAGTTAAGACGTAGCTGAAACATTGTGTACGTGTGTGTGCCGTAACAAATGGATTGGTCGGAGTGGGCTTTATTTCTCAGCTATCCTAAATCCTTTCATATTGATTTCCTACGATTTTTTGTCTGATTTCATCAAGGTCAGAGTTTATTCTCAGCGCTGGAGAATCCTTAGGGATTTTCAATAAGAATTTCAAGACAATATAAGATACTCTAATATTTCTGCTTTTAGTTATTACCAGGGATGTTTACAGAATTGTTCGTGTATCTTGTGAAGTAGGTTAAGTCTTAATAAATGTAAACATATGAACACCGGTAGCTTGTGAATTCATCGCGAAAATCAACAAACCAAAGGAGAACACGTGAGTGCGTTGACGAGAAGAGTCATAACTGTACGACGGATGCTGGTTTTGGAAGAAAATCTGTACGAAGGGATGTAATAACACCGACGCTTGTATCTGTGTGTTGTACAGTGCTGTGGATAAAACATGTACATACGTGTAAAATGTAAACACGCTGCAGGCAAGCACATCAGCATACGTTCCATGTGTTCGTGTGTACATAATTACGAACGATAAACAGAAAATCATTACGCGTTACACTGGCTTGTGTTTGTGCACCAAGACAATTACGTAATGCGGCAGATACAGTTACCTCCGCGCTCTCAACATCGATAATTAGCACACGTACAGAATTGTGCCATCATCAGTGTTTAGCAATGAAATATTCATTTCTCCAATAGTATCTCCGCGTTCACTGAATATGCTCGTTTGTACACAATTCACATTTAGTTTACCACACTTGCTAGTATACAGTAAGTGAGAGAAAATGAAAGGATAGTGTGTATGTACGAAGAAGTTCGCATCGTTTAGAACAAATGTAGCATGCTTAATGTTGTTCATACATATTTCAACTACCTTCCATACCATAACACACGATGCGGGATATTCAATGTGCGGTAATAAGTTGTAGTTGTGTACCTACAAAATAAATTTACTCGGTAAATTCCTTACTTCTACATCGAATAGTTTCAGAATGGAATCAATTTGAATTATTAAATTTTCAAACCAACTATTTTCTCAACGTTCAACTATTTAAACTAATGACAAAGAATTGTTCATACTGAAATTTTTGTATTAAGAAGTACTGATGAAAATGTCAATAATATTAAATTATTATTAGTTACCGCGTAGATTGTATAACTGTACTGGTCAAGTGATTATACAAGTGTTTGAATATAAATGGCACATATTATTTGAGAGTACGCGTGACTTTGACATTACGCTTTTGATAAATATTTTATTTACTTCTGGTGTGGCTGAACTTGTGTACATGTCAAAGTTTCCTACAGAATAAACAATTCTGGGAGAAACTTCAATATATCATAGACACAAAGCAACGCTGCATTCCGTACAAACATACACACACGCAGACACAGAAGAACTCGATGCGGAAGTTCAGCGTGAGCGCCAAGTACAAGTAACTACCAAACTTCCTTCCATATTGGTAGCACATCCGCCACTCAAATTCAGTTTAGGGTGGAGATAAAACGATGTCTTTGGGTTAGCAAATTGCCTCTAACAGATGCGAATCTTTATAGAAAGATGCTCGTATGTTTTAAAGTGAAAATCATGCGACAGGTGCTGTTTATTACTTGGCACTGTGTAAAATATACTTTGAGCGTTGAAGCAAACACACACACACACACTCTTACTGTTCTATATAAGTACCTACCCTACCAACTTATCAGCCCGTCTTATGTTATCTAGCTAGTCAGATTTCTGTAACAGCATAATACACAGTGTCGACTATAAATATATCGAAATTCTCCACATATCAATTAGTTCTCCTAATAGATTTCCAATGATGTAATGTTTCTTTCACACGTATCGTTTAGTCCAGTGTTTCTTAAACCTTTTGGTCGCGCGACCCCTTTTCACAATTGAAAATTCCGAAGGACCCCCCGAACCGTGTGCGCAGAAAAATGTTGGGGGGGGACTAAAATCCAGGAGGTAATTTCTTTTGTTTAATTAAAATGAATTACTAATTGTTTTTATTATTAGCAGATTTATTTGTTTAGTTGCAATAATGGATCACTCGCCAAATATTCTGCGACCCCTCAAAAATTTTTATCGACCCCCTCGGGGGTCGCGCCCCCCACTTTAAGAACCACTGGTTTAGTCCACCATTTTCTATCAAACTAACACATTAGCCTTGCATGCGCTAACGGTCACAAAGTGTGTTGGCAGTTAACGAGAATAAAGCTGAATCAGAAACTATGGCCACTGTCAAAGAATTACATGGTAATGATATAAAGAGAACTATAAGTAGGTATATCAAATTTCTGACATAGCTCTTCTGATAATAAATATGCTCGTGTCTGATATATGCAAACGGGGAATATGATATAGTTGCGAATAAATTAATAGATAAGATTCCATCCTTACCCAACACATGGAATGCAAGTAATACAATATAATGAGTCTTCCTGGAACTGAAGTTTCAGTTCTGTCTTTGTGCCAAACACAATGCAGAAATATAGTATATTAGCCTCAATTTCATTTCCGCGTACAAAAGAATTTGTTGTTTTATTCTATTCCCAAGAGAACACGAGTTTTTTTTTCTGTTGACTTGCATTGCAAAAGGTTTATTTTATAATGAAAACATAGTTTGAAAAATACGATGTTATGCTAGAATATATTATTCAGATAACAAAATATGCTTTGATTACTATACTACTAAGTAATAAAAATTAATGCAAATTTTGTTTTGCATGTAGCAAGCTAATTGTCGAAGTTTAGTTAAATTGCAATTAAATTTGCTGTTATATAATGGAAAAACAACAGTTATAATCGCACGTTGCACTTTAGAAATGCATCGTTTTCCACATTTGCAAATATAATTAATAATAGGAACAAAATAATTTACTTATACGCTTCAATAATTAACTACTTTTTTTGTAATCGTTAGTTATAGCTCGTACATTTCAGTGTTTATCGAATAGAAAAATCTAAAAGTAATATTGTAATTTTGCTGGAAGTAATGGAAAACCTATAACCATTTATTGATTTTCCATTATAAATATGAATATATTTGAACTTGCAATTTACGTTTAGCGAAAATTGTCTTCTTGGAACGTAATTTTGTTCTAGTAAAACAATGACTATGAGTTCTATATAAAATGTGAAACATTTATTCATTTAAAACTCTGAAATGTGAATGCGTAATCTAACATAATTGCTAAATAATGATTTAATATCGAAATTACAATGTCTCCGACTTCATTGTAACTGTATGTATATGTTCCACATTTGTGTTAATGTCTTTCATTATAGATATTACTAATTATACATTGGGTAGATTGTGAAAGATAGGGGTATCTAGCGATATATTCTGTTTAATATTTCCATTACATGGATTTCAAATCAGTTATTCTGTCAGTATCTTTCAAACGATACCTAACTTTATATTCCAAACAGATGAAATACGGGATGTTTGAAAAGGAATTTAAATTTTTTTATTAATAAAAAGTTGAATATTAATATTTTTAGAATAAGTTCTGTTTCTGACATGAACAGACAAAGTCGCAATAAATATAATTAATGTACTGTAATTGATATTGAATATTTCAACCAAACTAAATTGTTCAAAGGGAAATAGTTTCAATATACAATTTAGTTTTTATTCAATTATTTAGTAACTAGTCTGACATTTGCAATTATATATATTTTGCATACATACCTGGGAGAAAAATTAATATTAAATGTTTTTTTCTAGAAACTGTTCAAGTTGAAGTGAGCTACATGCCATTTGGACTAATTAACTACCATACATTTGTATGATTAAATTTTATTATAATAAGTTTTGTTGCAGACATAGTCGGATATAATGTAATTATATTGAAACTTCATACATTATGATTACGCAGGCAGCAAATGGAGAGTTGGTCGTTGCGCAACATGAAATAAAACCGTCAATAAGTGTGTTGCACGGACTGTACGTTTCTCAGTACTACGATGAATTTGTTGCGTGCTGAAGGGGACCGTGCAACATTCACGTGAAACATCTGAATTATTGGTCTTGGCTTCCCTTTAGTTAGGCAAGAATTTACGCAGGTAGATGTGGCGTCGAAAAGTAAGTCGCCGGTGGCTCATCGATATTCATAAATACACAAGTTTTGAATCAAAGTTGAACCCCCACATCCATATAGGATTCTATATCTCAATCTTGCGGACGCACTCGCACCGTGCGAGTAAACTTTCGCTCGTCGAGTATGAAATAGCATTCAAAGTTATGCGATTACGTTCCAAATAAAACCAGAGAGTTCCGAAGAGTGGCATAAGTAGGCGAATAATTCCAGTCACATCTGCAACTTCGAAAATCGATAAACGCGGATGTACGGCTAGGTCTGGGGTGGAGGGGTGTTTGAAGCAAATAACCATTGGGTTAGTGTAGGTAGTTGGTCGAGAGAATAGTGAATGATTCGGAGCGAGAAAGCAGAAAATGTTGGTAGAGTTCTAGCCTACCGTACCACGCGTATTTAGATAAACCTACAGCATGCTAATCTAGGCTTATGCACGCTCCAAGAGGATTGCCAATTCTTTACCACGGCCGCTCTTTATTGGCCAAAAAAACAATTGATTAGTAATGAGGTTTTACTGTTTAGGAAAAAACGCCGATTTGAGGAAATGTATTTAAAGCTAAACTTGTCGAACGGAACGAATTCAATAACAGAAACGTTCATGAATAAACAATGCCCCTCTAAGTTTACATTGTTCTGCGTAGCCTTTGAAATCCTATTTGCAAGAGATAATACATAGTCTTTTGTTTTTCTTTCTAGCTCAACGCACACTTCTAGCGAGCGCATTATTTTATTATTAATTATTGGAATAAACAGTATCTACTGACGATACTGGCATATTATTAGGTAAAATAATTAATGTGCAATGAGGAGGACTAATTTCAAAATGAATAAATTAAAATCGGTAATTCACAAAATGTTCACTGTAGCAAATATTAAAAATACTTTTTTACTTGCTCAAAAATATACGCCTAATGTTATCAATATTTCATATATCACACATTACTGTAGTATTTGTGGTTTAAATTTGTGTTTTAAACAGTAAATTATATAATACATATTTACAGTTGGATTATATTTAATCTATTCGGTATGGCACAATTAAATTTTTGTTTGCTTTTATTCGTATTGTATTGAAATCAGTTAATTTCGGGCATTATTGTGACGAAACAAATTTTGTTCGAGTCATTGTGTGGATTATTATATTAAAAATAGTTAAACAAAAACATTGTTAATGTACGGGAATGAACAATTGACCGCGATAAAAGCTTTTAACCGCATATATTTTACATTTTGGCTGGCGGCCCTTGGAAATATTTTATTAAAATTTTGCACCATTCGTCACATTAACATTAACGAATTCATTGATTTTCATTTGAATATCGTAAGCCTGTGCCCAAGGGCTGGTTGGAAACTGATAAAGAAAAAAAAAAATAGAATGAGATAATTGCAAATATTTGGAATGTTCGTTAATTAGTGAGTCTTAGAGGATGAGAAAATTTGCTATAATTAACGGGGCTTTTTTAAGCACGCTTTCATCGATTTTACTTTATATTGGCAGACTAGTCGACGTAACTATTCAGCAGATTCTTATATACTTCCCGAAAAATATTGTTTAACAAATTACCTCTAAAATACTAGAAAAATATAATAAATAAATTAATATTAAAAATCTAAATTTGTAGTAAATATAAGCACAATCATAACGCTGACAACAATGTTGTAGATACATCAATAATATACATATTATTGTTTCATCTCAAGCACCTAAATCAATGACAAAATCATGAATGTAATAATCCCGTATATTATATCCGTAATAATAAGATTTGTTACCCTTTTCTCTAACTTATGGAGCAAATATGCCATGAAAAAACACCAGGTCAGAGATATTTGAAGTTTACGTCGGTATTTTGTCAATTAATAAATTTACATAACGAACTAATTCGAATGACAGTAATTAATTTAGAAAAATAAACATTATTAGATGAATGCCCAGTTCTACCGACCGTTGTTAACTAATTATTGTTTACTAATTCGTTGTTAAGTACAAAAAGCGTTGCACCGACCGTTGTTAGCACTAATTCTGATTAGCTAATCATAATTAACTAATTTAATTACGGATGTCGGTGCAACTGGGCATAAGTGTTTATAATCAGTATAGCGTGATAGTTTATTCTGTAAGTTCACACAAATAGTGGAGAATTCCATTAGTGGGACTTCTATAGTTTATAAATTCGTATAAAGTAATTTCTGCCAGTACGCTACGATATTCAGCAGATATGTGAGATATTCCAATCTACTGATTAAAACCTTGTCAGCTTTCATATTACGGAACTAGTGCAAGTTTGAGCCTTTCTAATGTAGTTTCTAATTGATTTGGAATATAGTTTATACAACATATACTTATAGTATCTACGAACTTCGTAAGTAACTAATTAAACAACTATGGATGATGATGTGTTATGAAATCATAATTTAAAATTTTGACGACATAGAGAGAATGCTGACGTTGCCACTGATATGGGACCGCTGTTATATGATTGGGGCCCCACCGTCACCAAATTCACTTCCCCCGAAACGAGCTGACGATAAAAGTATTTATCGTTTCCGTCCGAGACCCATTTTCGCGCCGCACGTAACTGAATTTCCGCTAATTCAATATCACACACGTAAACATCTCACCGTTTGAAAGTGGTGGTCGTGTGGGACATGCAGGATACCAGCACCCCTCGCTATTTACTATTTACACAGTTTCATTTATAGAGATCGTACGTTTAATGTTACAGAGACGCATTATCGCACACCGCCAAACGTCTACCGGAGTCCAGACAACTGGAACTGTTGGGGAATGTGACGGATCTGTTGAAGAGAACGTTCAGTTCACAGTTCGTGTTCCCAGCGCTCGGACACGATGACCCATCAATGCGACAGCATCTTGGTGAACTGTGGAACCGTTGGGTACCGCCGGATTCCATGCACAACTTCGAAAGAGGTCAGTTAATGGTGCGATGCTCGCACCCGGATACAATTAATTTGATAAATCTGACCTGTCCTGAGATCATCCGCACGTGTTGGCTATTATTTTACGGGTGACTTGTTCGTTTATTTATTGCCACAGTCGTCCTCGAGGGAATTAAATTGCGGTTAGCTTAATATACGGACAAAACGTACAAAGGTTTTTACAACTTTATTACTTGATATTAAAACAGTTTATTACGTCATAGTCTCGCTACATATCACGTGCGATGTTTTAGTGAAGAGAAAAAGAAAATAGTACAATATTGGATAACCAGAAGTCGGTAGTGTTTGGCGTGAAACGTGGACTCTAATATTTTTCTGTCCTTTCAATGTGCTGACCTGATCTAAACTGATCAGCGGAAAATGTAATAATCTTTCGTGTTCTATTCGATTCAGCAGTAATCTGATTTGACAAACTACCATTCCCTTTTTTTTACACTGTTGAGTAAGGAGAACTTCGTGAACTTCTGAATACATTTTCACATTTAATATTTCGTTAGTAATAATCACATTTTCATTACTTCATTTTTAAACAAATAATACCTGAAACATTTAGACCACTTTATACACTCTTGCTAACAAACAAAAAATATATCAAAATATAATATGAAAAAGTTGTATTTTCATTGGTCTGGATTTCTCTTTCAATTGCGGATCAAAGGAGAGACAAGCCAGCCAGCCGAACAATCCCAATCCACCTGACCGATTTCTGACAAAGGGATCATGTCGATTTGTACGCAACGTTTTTTAATATATATTTTTTATGATTATGAAATATAAAAATACATGACGATGAGAATTTATGTGCCGAGTATGGTAGATGTGTTGCTCGGACGGGACGTGTGTGAACCCCATGCTGATCGGCTGTACCGCCTATAATTCACCGAGCCCGTATAGAGAGAACACACAATAATAGGGAGTTTTACGATGAACGTAATAAATTCCAAGAGATGAAATGGGCATGTCAGGAATATTATTAAAATTGCGTACCTTAATGTTTAGGTTCAATTGCACGCGTTGAGTTACGGCCGTCGAGGCCGTATGCGAGAACACGTAAAGATATTTTATTCATCTTATTTACTGTGTGGTGTAAAACATTATGTTACCGGTCAAATCATCACAGAGCACGTTGCGTGCGTGCATCAGTTAAATGTGTTTTATATTCCATAACAATGTTCTGTGTATGGTAGTTTGTTGTAAAAATAATCACTGAACATTGCAACATACGTGCTGTTCGAAATGAAACGAACAGAGACAAGTTACTGCAGCAATATGTTTACCTAGAGTTGTATATTGATAAAATGTCGAACACTCGTGACTGAAACCTTAGCACGTAGTGCAAATAATACAGGCTGTTTACAACACGGTCGTCCATTCATCGTCCGTGATGTTCATGCATGTTCGCCGTTCACATAGTGTCATTTTAGTGTAAAACATCACATCACACATTGAAGCGAGCATCCAAAGCTCCAATTTCAAACTTGTCTGTTGGTGATACACATCGGACCGGAGTGAAATTGCTGACGGATGAAGATTTTCACGGAGACGCCACACCATTTTCCCTCGAGGCGTGTTGTACTACGGACTAGCACGTGCGAGCGAGCGAGCAAACTAGTGAACAGTCCGGGCTCAGCAATTCGCAGTTGCCGGCTCGTAAACCTTGTTTCTATTGTGTTATGGTATGGAGTGACCTCTGCGTTAAACTAGGGTCCGCCAGGACTAGCTACAGTACCAGGAACTTTTCTCCCAGTTCGTACCCTGGTGTCCGCAGGCTAACACTACACGACACATTTAAATAAACTGTTTACAGCGGAGTGCGCAACCGAGAAGCCAACATCCATACCTAACAGTGATCTCGTTTCCAATTACACGCAACTGGGCACACATGTGTTGACTTGTGTGTTTGTTTATCCATAAATACACACATCACTACTATTAGTAGTAGTAGTAAGCATGTGTACTAAACAGACAGTACATTTACTTCGTTAGCTTAGCGACAATTAACTATCATTGACTATGTTCAGTTATTAATTAATTAGATTTCACTAAGTGTACATTTTACTATTTAAACCAATTTGTGTCACACGAACACAGCTCTTCAATTAAATATCGAAGGCCATTTGATGGCCGATGCATTATTTATAACGGACTATTTAAAATGCGCAAGGAAAATAGACTAAAAACTCAGTGTCATTTACACTTGATACCAAGCATACCTACTCCGAGAATTTTCTCTAAACAAATCCCCAACTATTATTAACAATCTTTGCTCTGAGCTACAAATAAATACAGTTTACCGTTCAATAAACTATCAGTTTCCACAAATTAACAAGTTAGAAATTACCTCAATATTTCGTAATTACCGGGTTCTGAAAAGTTTGAAAAAATATTACATATAAAAGTAGCACCATGTTTCATTATACCAGCAATTTATAATTAATGAATGAAGTAATTAGTCATTTGCATCTGACACAGAATCTGTCTTAAATTACACAGCAATTCTACACAACATCCTTTGTAAATGTGTTGTTCGTTACCAGAAACTTTGTAATTAATTTTGTGAAAAACTCCATAAAATAATGTGCAACAATGTCCTAGTTCCATGAAGAAAGTACACAGTTATTCATTCATTCATAATGACAATGAGGAGTAGCGCAAACAGTACATAGAAGATATCGTGGTCTTTAAACCGGAGCGACATCTATCGTAGATAAAATGGTAGGAATGCGGGATATTTAAAATATTGCGTTTTGTCCTTCGTACATTGTAAAACATTTTATATTGCACCAGATGCAGCAATGATGCTCACGCCATTCTCGGCAGGATGACGTGGCACTTGGCGGAACTATTTTACATTTGTTGCCCAAGCACACACACAGTAGATTCACCACCACATCGCATTATTAAATTCTTGTGACTGTTCTTGTAGTAGCAGCATAGTTGTTACATAAAATTTTCACATAAACTTATATAGTGTTTCTCCGACCATAAAATTTTCGCGATATTTCCTACAGCGTGCCGGACTGAATACCTGCAGACTCTGAAAAAAAAACTTTAGCTTTCATATAAAAGCTAACGGCAAAGAGCTTTAATTTTCCGTGTGGTAAACAATTCACGTAGGTTAATAAAATATAAATAACAAACTGGCAGAGAATTTATAAATTTATCCTTGAGTACTCTTCATGCTGGACAATTCAGTTCCACATGCGCTGTTATTATTTCATTTGTATGTACCAATTACACATGTACAAGTTGGTGTATGCATAATGAAGCCGTGTAGTTTGATTAGTGAATCAACAAACCCATTTAAATTTATTACTGTATAAATTATAGTATTGTCAAATATTACTAACATTAATAACTCACTAGGTACTTAATTAAAATTTACGAGCAGCTACCTATCCATATCTAAAATTCATGGCGAGCAGTGTCACAATAATTGACTAATATTCATTCAGTACAGCGCAACACCTAAATGTGTTATCTCATTTACGATAGTGACCATTAATTTCATATGAGTCGTTTCCACGACGATCATTTAGAAGCTGTGTTAATTAATTCACTTTGCAATTTCCTTAACTCGATTACTCGCCATCACTCGTATACGAGTTATTATTCTAGTCTAACTAAACAAATGTATTCGTAGTGCGCGGTAGCACAGCGTACTATACGTCTTTACGTTTTCAACATGAAATATAAATACACAATGTCACTGTAAATATACGCTTTACGTACATATGTTGCTTCGTTAGATATGTGCCATATGTTGCATTAATAAAACATCATCATTTGTAAACGTACGTTTCGTACGCAAACGTGTACTGCAACAACACATGACATACGTGAAACATTTACAAATGTTCACAGAAGATACTTCCGTACTTTATAATAAATAATTAACAACTACACGTAGTTTACTCGCCTTTCAAAAAAAAAAATATATATATATATATATATATATATATATATATATATATATATATATCATATACAAAAGTTATATTAAATAAATCAAGACAAAGGATAATAAATATAATAAATTATGCATGAATTTTTATGAAATAATCACAAAGAACATTTTGATCTAATATTTTATTTAGTAATTCTCGTTTTCTACGCTCTTTTGTACAATATATATATATATATATATATATATATATATATATATATATATATATATATATATATGTATATATATATGTATATATATATATATATATATATATATATATATATATATATATATATGTATATATATATATGTATATATATATATATATATATATATATATATATATATATATATATATATATATATATATATATATATATATTTACATGCTTTCATTGTCAAACAAAATATGTTCTCTCCATGGAAAATTGTGTTTAACACCTTGTCGTGAAGTGACGGAATTAACATAATTCCTTCTGGTAGAAATAACTTTTTTTGCGGTTTCACGTTCACATATTTCTTAAAGTATTCAAAACTTTTAAATTTTTCAATAAAAAATTCTCCCCTTCAAATATCTTATGTGAATAATTTGCCAGCGGTGACCATTTATTACGAGCTAGGACACGGATAAGTTAAAATTTCGCTTTGAAATATTCATTGAATAAGTGTACTAATCATAAAACAACCAATTTTATTTAAACTAACTTTTAATCTAAAATTTTTATTAGTAATAATCAAATACAGGAAGACTTTTTCATCAATTCCTTTCAACCATATTGAAAAGGTTTTTTTTTTTGTATCTATTGCAAAAGAATTCCCAGTAGCAATTTTTGTATAATAATTCAAGATGCCGCAATGTTAAAAATAACCTGAATGGTAACATTTCAAACGGAACGTGTCAGTAACTAAATTATAAATATGCAATCACATGACTATTTTACTACTGGCTTGAGCATCTTACCGCAGTGGAATCGTATAAACGTATACTGCACATCGGATCCTGTCGGCACAGGCAACCAACATTGCAGAGGTGAAAGCAACTCAACTGCTACACTGAATTTCTGCTTCTGATGTTGGTAGTGGTGGTGCCTGCTAGCTCGTACATCTTTTCAAGAAACCAATCTCGATGTGAAATAGGGGATTTCATATATCTACGAAGTTTTGTTTAAAATGTCCATTGATATCGGTCAGGAAAGACTGCGCTGCAATATGTACCGTCATATATCCCCGTGCGAACTGAACACGAATTCTAGTGCGTTACTCCATCTTGTGCCACGCCTCGCCACCTACATATATGAATTATTTATCACAGTAATTTCTTCCACTAAATCATACGTGGAATCCACATACACACATATATGTATACACGTACCCTAGTAGATGCTGACATGAACACAGGTTTGCTCTTCTGCTGTGTTCTACATATTCACGTACAAATACGTGCTTGTGCAGGTACAATACTCCCTGCTCTGATATATGTACATGTAAATATACATGTCTATGCATGTGTGAATGTTTACATTTTACATTAATTTCCTTTCTCTCCAATTGTAAGACAAATATCTCACTGAATTTTCCACGCTTTAAGGTTAAATACATTCGAAGGAATTCAAAAGAAAATCAAACAATTTCGAATTTCGTCAAATCTCGTTGGTGTTCTTTAACGATAAAATCTATTCAGAAATACGTCTGATTTGAATTATTCACAAGAATTTTGTTACTTTCATGTTTCTGAAATAGCACATTTGAATATTTTTTCGGTAGCAGGAAATTGGTATGTAAGTACATGTAGATTTGCATATGGATAAATATGTATATTATACTGCGATAAGATATATTTAGTGCATAATGTTTATATTGGCATTTGCTAGGTACGACATATTGGATGTAGTTACAAATTTAAAGCTTTATATATAGATACCTAATCGATTTTTCTAGGATATTGGTTCATGTCCCATGACAATAATAACGAATTGAAATATTTTCAAATTGTGCAGTTGTGATCGTCAGAGATTGAAGTTACAGACATGAGTGCAGTCGCATCAGGCACTGCATGTACACTAACATATGCCGTCATACGAAACCAGGTACACGATCCAATATATCATAATATCTACCTTAAATTTATTGAACTGACGGTAATGGAGCTGGAATATTAAATTTTTTAGTCGATGGATCGAAGGAAGATAAATCCGTCGCTCGATGCGTGTACTAATATCTAAATATTGGTCCGCGTACTTCCGCATTTCATAACGGGTTCAGGATAAATTTAAATAACGTTTTACACCAACAGTGAACGGCGAAGGGAAATATAACCGACTTAGGATTATTAGATATGCTAAAAATCGAACTTCATTCCTTCCGGTTCGTCTGCCGTCTTCGTCGGCGGTTAGACGACAAGGTAGAAACGGAGGTGGTGGGAAAAAGGGCGCTTGTAAAGTGCCTTAGCCTTCGTCGGAGACCTCATTTAGCTCGATTATTACAACTTCGTTCCGGTCTGAACATAAATATTAAACCTCATAAAGCTAACGGCAGTGCAACGTCGGTATACTCCCGAGCGATTACCAGCCCCCCCCCCCCCCACCCCCTAGATACGCACGCGGCAAAATCCGTCATACAACAAACAAAGCCCAGTCGCCTGGCCTCGCCCGGCGCACCAGCAGAAAATAAAAACATCAACCATCTCCACACCTCCACAGTGGAAACTCGCTATTTCCTGAGGCTCTTTCATCGGTCGCCTGAATCATTTCACTTTCTACCTTTATAGGTTAGCACATCTTCCAAAGTTATAAACCACACCCTTCAGCATAACGTTAGCTTAAAGAAAAATTATTCGTATTTTCTACGTAGAAAATTTGTGTTAGAAAGCGCGATATAGTTTCATAGTATAAACAAGGTATTTATTTCGAAATATGTACAATTCACGCTTCAAAGTTTGTAAAATTTACGAGCGATTAAAAATGTCAGGTCAAGGATATCCATGTGTTCACACATGATCAGGTTATTACTAAGTAAATGTCAAAAGTTCATCGGTTATATTATAAATATTTATTTACACAACAATCTATCACATTCACATTTTGTAATTTGTTCTCATTTGTATCAAACCTGACAAATATCGATATTACATTTTGTTGTTATTATTTATTTAAATATGAAATAATGTCTCAGGTATAAATCAAATGTTTACACGTGTCAATCGATCGTTTAGTATTTTATAAATTCGTTCTAAACGAAATTTAGATATGTATTTATATAGGTAGCCATATTTAAGTTCTCAACATTCAAATGCACCAATTGGGTTGTTAACAATTTATGTTCGAAAAGTAATATGCAATAAATATTTTATTATAACGGAACATATAATAATGATATTTGAAATTACTAATTAAAACTATGCCTGCATATGCGTTTTATATTCAGGGTTATAGTCTATTATTCGTTAGAACCGCATATTTTAATTAACAACACTGATATTGTTCCATAACACACAGTATAAAATGTATTCCGATCATATTTTTATTCTACAATAATGTATTTATAATAACGACATAATTGGAAATATGAAATTGCCTAGGAATTAAAAGAAGAATGAAATTTTCGGGTTCCATTGATCGTTCGCATTTCACACTTGCATGCAATAATAAATGAGAATTGATCTATTTATGGGCTGGTGTGTGACAATGTGTAAGCCAGTGCTTTGAAATATTTAACAAGTTGATTTGTACCGTGTGAATTATATATTCTGGTACTGGTCAGTTAGGGAAATGGCTGTAGAGTGCAGGATTGTATGTATGACCACATATAAATGTACCAGTACGTTCGTATGCGGAATACATGTTCACACGTGTATACAGCCGGATGTAAAGTAACAACAGCAGCAGCAACAGCAACAAGAGCAGGCGAGAGTCAAATCCACGCAGACCACACGAAGTACACATTTTAATTAATACTATGTCACCGCACGGTATGAATATATAAACACGACCACATCTGGGCCAACGTGTGTGGTCAGGTTCCCAATGAACAAACACACGTACATACACATAACCATTCTACCGCAAGTCCTCATCGACACTACCAAAACATCATCAACCTGCCTCTTGGCCATCATCAGCATCATGATGAAATATGTTCAATGCTCTTATCAGCCTAATCAAAAATGAAATTGCAGATATTTTATACAACCTCGGATCAAATTCGATTCGGAAATTTAGATGTTTTTTTTTTAAATAAAATGAAATTAGATTAATA
Source organism: Carabus problematicus (assembly GCA_963422195.1). Classification (NCBI taxonomy): domain Eukaryota; kingdom Metazoa; phylum Arthropoda; class Insecta; order Coleoptera; family Carabidae; genus Carabus; species Carabus problematicus. Next base: position 12,146,138 of record OY728584.1, read on the forward strand.
TTACTATTTTGTACATTATAAATAGAAAAAGTTATTGTTTCCTTAAATCAATTAAGTGCAAGATAATTAGTTTAATGCTATAATTAAACAGTAATTAAGAGTGTGTATTATTTTCCATTCGTGTTTTTATTTATAGTTGCTCGTGGTACAATGTATTTTTTTCAAGGATAGTGTGCGTCATAAGTAACAAAACTTGATGCTGATTCCACAGCAACGTGGCAAACAAGTTCATATAAAGCAAAGTCAATGTAAGTAAGCGAGCAGTTCGCATTTCAACATCGTAACGAGCACATGCTCGCGATCGTGATAATGTTGAAGATATTGTTTATTTGCTCAGTGTTTCTACATATAACAACTTGTCAGTGCATTTCTAACAATAATGTCGCTAAAAACGAAACTTTCAAATTAGTGTATGAATGGCAATTTGTAAATTTCACGTGGCCTTCACCCGAAGTTTATGAAAAATCTCTTTCCAATGGAGAATTTGTACCAGGGAATATTGTCATGCTTGGTGTGAAGTACTACAAAGACAAATTTTATTTGGCAATGCCGAAAATCAAGAAAGGTTCACCGGTCACATTGGCATACATTCCGAAAAATCCAAAGGATGGAAACTATAAGAATCCATTGCTCACACCGTATCCAAATTGGATAACACACACAAGCAACGATTGTGAAACAACTCTTCAAAATCTTCAAAGTATGGAAATCGACAATGACGGTATCATGTGGATTATAGATGGCAGAAGAATTGATAAAACTGATCACAAATGTCCACCGAAAATTGTTCTACTAGATTTGAATGATCACGGACGAACGGTGCAATCTTATGTTGTTCCTGATGAAGTGTGCTCACATGAAAGTTGTGCCCTGAACGATTTGGTACTAGACGATGCAGATGGCGGGTATGCTTACATAACTGATTCGAGTTCTACAGATCCTGGTCTTATAATCTATTCGAAAAGACTAAACCGTGCGTGGAAAGTTAGAGATGCCACCATGTTTGCCGAAGAAGCGGCTAGAAATTTCACAGCTCATGGCATTGTGCAGCCAGGACGAAACAATATCAACGGAATTGCATTGCAGCAGAAATCATCGAGAGATGGCAAGAGATTGTTGTACTACACTGCACAAAGTGCGTTCGCAATGTACAGTATCGATACGCAGCTTCTGCGCAACGAATCTCTCGCAAAAACCGAAGTAATACACGAGAATATAGTCAATGTTGGAAATAAAACGGCGCAATCCGCCGGGATGATAGTGGATTCTGCCGGACAACTATACTACGGAATTATGACAGAAGACGCTGTGTATCGATGGAACACTACAAAGCCATTGTCGACGCAACAACTAATTGAGAAGAATCCAGAATTAATTCCGTGGCCTGACAGCTATGCATTTGATAAATCGGGTTATTTATATTTACTGGCGAGCAATGTTGACAGGTTTTCTGCGGGCAAATTAACCAGAAATGATTACAATTTCAAGCTATTAAATTTGTACACTGGTACTGACAGTTATCTGAATTAGTAAACTTGTTTCAGATGCTTGGCTATTGTGCTTCAGGTGAATAATACATATTACGACCTAATGTTACAATCTCCTATAGAAATTATTAATAATAAATTATATTATTATTATTTATGTTATTTCATATTACACTTTCCTTATCCAACAAAAGAAGTAACTGAAATAAAATGGTAATGAAACTTGTTTTTACTATAATTGCATAATTCATAATAGCATATCTACAGCAATTCTACAAATTTCCATTTTGGAAAAAAAAAGATAAAATTGATACACACACCTTGTAAAACGGGTTTTAATATAAAGTAAAAATTACCTAACGACTACATGCGTACACCTATCTACGAGCCGTAAGGCCATTGAAAAATTTAAATAGCTAATTTGTGAAGGGCGTTTTAATTATTTTCGTAAACCTTCTGTTGCGAACATTTTTTACTTTTATCGTCGCCAAAAACCTCTAATATAATAATATACATACTGGAATATTAAATTTAAAAATATAATTATAGAAAAAATATTCCTTTGATCATTAATATATTTTTATTAAAATATTCAGCCAATTACTAATATGTTGAAAGTTGAAAAACAGCTGCTCGAAGTTGGTGAATTTTATGAGTGTAGTAAAGAATGATTGTGTTTTTGTGACAGGCGGATACTACATGATAGAACGGAAAATGAAGAGACTTCAGATAGTGGTCCTGAATACAAATCTGTTGACGGGGTCGACAGACTACGCGCCCCGACCTGATGAGGAAGAAGCAAAGAAACAATGGGATTGGCTGGAAACAGTGCTTAGCAAATGTTTACATAACAAAGAAGTGGTAAGTAAATGATCTCTTTTAACATAATCTAATCATTACAGAACATACCATATTATACATATTTTATTTCGAGGGACAGCCAATGAAAAAAGCTTTCCCCTTCAAACATCTTGCATGTTATATGGAGTTTTTAATGAAAGCTTTGGATAGAAGTGCAAATTTATTCTAATTAATAAAAGTTGATTACGATGCAGGAAGAGTTTCGAATTTCTGCAAATAAATATGATTTGTAGTTGGAAAAGTTTAATGTGTAAATAACTGAAAAAATACAAATACAAACTTTTGACGGTCGAAATAAATTCGAGGAAAGCAGTAAAAATTAAAATAAATACCGTCTGTAAAATCTTGTACATTTTAATTATATTTACTATGCATACAGAATAAGTGACAGGTGAAATGTTTATTTTGTTATGGAAAGTATGAGAGGATAGAATTGTCCAGCATGTGTCTGTACGTACTGGCGATAATTCACAAGGAGCACACTAGTCAAGACTGTGCAATTCTCCATGGAGAGAGTATTAGAGCTGCAGCGGCAATATAACACTTGCACGTTGAAGTTACATTAAACTTACAATACCCTTTGCATCTGAATGCTCGGGCATAAATCGCAGTGACTTATATTTCTCTGGCTTAGCACACAAGTAGTAGCACTGGCAACACTGTTCTCCCTGCCCGGTTTAACAAGCAGCAATGCTGAATTACAAACGCTTTGTACATTGTCCTCACAGATTTGTTTCTTTATGTTCTACCAAAATCAATTGCGCGTCTCCATTGACAAACAGTTTATGCCAATGCCGTTGGATGTTGTCTTTTACAATAGATTTACAAAGAAATAAATACACGAAAAATTAACAGCCATATTATAAGTTGTCGGGTTAGCTATTTTAAAAATTACGTGAGCACAAAATATCAAATATAAATTGTGTAGAAACTTATTGTGCATACGATGGCAAATTATTAGTTATTTCATTACGTTTGCAAAATTTCACCATCGGTTTGGCGGACTAGACATTTTGTTAATATTTCGCAAATTAAACAATATTATGTTAGCTTATTTATATATAATTAGCTATTAAAATAATCATATAATTACATTATAACAATAATAATTGTAAGTCGCAATTCTTTTTGATTCAATACATAAAACAATAACAAAAAAATTCCGCGTAGAAAAGCAGATGATTGGTGCATTGAACATCGTCAGAAAATAAATTCCAAATAAGTTGCAGCGCAACGTAACAACAGCTATGTGAATAGTACATTCTCCAGATCGTTACATATGAGAACAATTGAATTTCATGCTCTGTTGAAAATATCCTTCTCTTACAAAGAACGTCTAGTGACAAGGAGTACCGTGAATTCTTCTTCTTATTCGATAAAGTGTACAACAAAAAGATATACTGAGATATTCAAATACAATAAATAACATTATATACGATCTCGCGCAGACGAAACTGGGAAATATAATTGCCAAATATTATACTAGTGAAACGACGTCTACCAAATGAAATGTTAAAAAATGAGAATCTTATGGTATGTTTAGTACAAAAATATTCAAATTAAATTATTATCATTGACGTATACCGCATTGCTGTCTCCATACGTCTGCATATTTCTATAAAAATGTATCAGGCTCTGTTAATTGTATGCGGACTGGCGAGTATTTAATTAAATACTACTCGTTTCTCACACAGACTATGTCGTAATTCCCATTTTTCGCAGTGAAATGTCCATTACTTTTTAATTGTGTTTCACATACAAATGAATTATACATTTAGATAATAGTCTACACCAGTAATGCATAAGCTTTTATGCATAAAAGGCCGCATATTACCTCGTTTTTGAGTCGAGGGCTGCATATAACTTCGTTTTTAAGCAGGGGGCCACAATAGATTCTATTTTATTTTTCGTTTTTAGCTGAGGTTTTTGCTTTTTTGGCGCATTCTATTGTGAAAAATGGCCACAAAAAATTGAAAAAGCACCGCGGGTTGTGCATCACTGCGCTACATCAATGACAATTTTATTGATAGACAATTTTACACTATTTGCAATTACTCATAATCATGTCATACTATTACAGAAGCATATTCAATCAACAGCTACAGATAATTGTCACTTCTGATATTCATAATTTCGCTAAATGATGTAATAAATAATTCATAGATACGAATATTTTAAACTCACCCCAACACAGGGGATTAATTGCGATTTTATGTGAGTAATATGTCAATAAATATAACGGCAATGCACTTATGTGTAAATAAAACGTCATAACGTCACTTACCCTCTGTCGGAGAGCAACATCAGCATCACCAACCAGACGACGATGAAGCCACATTACGCAGTATGTCTCTCACAGAATCTGCACCTAAGCAAATAAGACGATAAAGAGAAAATTTAAGAAAATTTCATTATGGAACTTAATTATATCATAAAATATCTTCATCAATTTCTTTTTTATGCGGTGTTCAGACGCTCCATTTATCCCCTACTGTGGGACCACTGCGGGACCCTGATATTATTACTACGTACATTTTAATACTCTCTGCACCCATTACAGCAATTTATTGGTACGATTACAGTAATTTAAATTTCACTGGCGCAGTAATAAGTGTCTTCAGCAGCATTGGATTAGATAGTGGCTCACCACACGATATAAACATTATTTTATTACCAACGCGAAATTACAAATTCATTACAACATTGCTACTGGTATAAACATGTTCATATGCAGTAGATACTTTCGTAATATACAGATTATTCACAATACTGTTAAATGTTTTATTCTTATAGAGGGGGTTGGAACGCAAAGGGTTCCATTGAAAGGGTTTATCGTGTTCGCAACAAAAAAAGGAGTACAAGCATTGCTGACATTTCTCGTGATTAATTGCAATCTTATTTCTTAGTGTAGACAATGATTAATATTAGGTAGGTTACTTATAATTGTATAGTACACTATGCAAAAGCTTTAATTATCTGGCAATATAAGTCACGCAATAATATTAACATGTTCAAGTCAGCGAGGAACATTACTCGCTACAGTCGTACAGTATATGAACATACAGGTACAACACAAAATTACTCACATTTGATATGTCAACAGCGAACGCACAAGAAATTGTCACTTTCATACGTTGCAGCCCTGAAGTCACGCGCTAAACTAATACAAAAGCAACAGGCAAGTAAAGTCTTGCGAACGGATTAAATGAATAATATCATACGTAACACGACAGTGTTGAACCGAACAAGATTTCGTTCAATTATTCACTGATTGCTGGTTTATAAATAGAGAATAATTTATACTCCTTTTTTTTTCTCGTGAGTGAAAATATCTAACGTTTAATTACTTTGCGGGGAATTTGTTTGCTTTCTCCACGCAGAAAATGTATTCAACGAGAGGAATTTTAGAGAAACAAAACCACTTGGGAAGTTGTTCAAATTCCATACATTCACAAATTAGTGTTTTGGTGATCCCCATTCTTGTTCGCATAACTAAGTTCCCATATAGGTACCGTAAATTCATAAATTACCCGCTGACCGAATAAATCAGATTCAGTTGGGGTCTAATATTGGGAAATACTTTAAAGCAGATAATTCCTTATTTTTCAGTATCTGTACAAAATGCTGAACCAGATTCGTTTGAACGATTCTCCGAAGGATTTCTAACATCTAGTCGTTACAAGACAACACCGCTAGTAAGTCAACTATGCTATGTCTTGAAGGGTCTCATCAAAGTTCTAGAAGCACCTCGACCTCAGTCTTCTCGCGACGGATACAGACCCTGGTGTTTACATTACATTACAGTATTCCCACTCAAGAAATTGTCAAGCACATGCTTTGATACTTTTAAAATTAACAGTCACTTCATTACAAATTCTATTTAAAATATAATGACATCGCAGGCTTCTTCTTGATTGATAACGAATTTCTGTTAATCCTGATACGAATTTGACGAAATGTTCATAATTCAGACGTTGACAGATTAATTCCGAAATGATTTTAATAAATATGAGCCTCCAAACTGTAGATTTTTTTTTACTTATTAATTAAAAGACCGAGAAGTAAAATAGAAGTTTCAAGAAATTTAAAACAAAAGTGTCGAAAGATAGCAGATAGCGTTTTTCAGAAATGCAAACAAAACAATGGAACGGAAATGAAAAAGTACTGGAGAATAACTTTTCAGAGTCGAAAGAAATTGTATGATCAAAGAACGACTGATGAAATATGTAATTAATTTTACTGGTCTCGTTGGAAGAAGCATTAAAATATTTTACGATGCTGAAGATTAAAGAGAAAGCAATGCATTGTATTCTTACGGGACTAATTTCTCTATATTTTTTTTATAGAAACGTTGATAGTGTTATGTGATCCTTAGATTTCTTATAGACATTATTCTCTCTATCTCTGTCACTCTCGCCATGACTAGGTTCCTTTTATTTTTCTCGAGGGAACGAGCGTGCGTAAGAAAAGATAACAAGTATTTTATAAATAACAGTAATTTCCCGTCTATTGACGCTGTGATGAACGCCGAGGGTTCGACTGTATGACATCAAGTTCATTTATATCACACACTTCATCAAATATATTAAACCAAATGTTATAAATGTTCATTTTTCATGCGATTTAATCTCGGGGTCCTACGGTTCACATAAAATATTTTTATGATAATATATCTAGCAATTTAACACCTGATAAAACTTTACGCCAGCATTTTCAGCTGTAAAATATTAAACGGTAAAATATAAAAAGAAGAGAAAACGGCACAGAAGGGTATCGCGGCCTATATCAAACTTGAGGATAGTCTTTGCATTTTTATAACAAAATTTTGTTGGAATTTTTGTATCTCGATGTTATTATTCATAATATAAAAGATGAAAAGCGAAGAATTACGTTTATATGTAATGAATATAAAAATATGTGTATGAAACGTTTTGGTTGAAGTCAGCAGGATTTGCTGTTACTGTTCAACATACATATTTTTGTGTTTATCAAATGTTCATAGTAAATAGAGTATCATATATGTATTATTGCTGGTACTGGAGATTATCTAACGTTTTTATATGCATCTTTTATTTGTCATTGCATGGGAAATACAGATGCGACACATACCTGCAGCACATTAATATTAAAAACTCATCGGAAGCAGAAAGTTGATGTGAATTGTACGTCTGCATCAATCAAACAAAAGAACAGCGAACAACAAGTAAAGTACATCAGACCAAAAAAATGATAAAAGTCGAGCATTATTACGAAATGAACGCTTAGGAGCACGACAGCCAGGAACGAAATGTTAGACGCCAGAGAATGAAATGAAATATTAATTGCCGAAAGTTTTCCTAGTACGTAGTTGTGACGGAGCACAACCTGCAGCCAACATTGGACGAATAGCAACCGTAATCGTGATGTTGATGTCAACCACACACACGCACACGTGCACACTGCTGTCATGTTGCGATGTGAGCATCAAGCCATATGAAATGGTTGCTTGGGGGACAACTGCAAGCATCGTCGTTCGCTTGTGCCAACTAGAGTGCGGAGTACCGTGACCGAACTCTTAAGGTTGACACATATGCTTTATAGCGCTCTTACCGATAACTTTTTCACTCTTTTCTTTTGCAAAGAAATAGAAGACTTTTTTTCTTTATTTATTTACGTATTTCAGTTCGTTAAATATTCAGGCTTCACTACCGGCCGAGTCGATAATGCGGGCGATTAAAATTTTACTCCAAACCCCTAGCATGTAGCTATGTGTTTGTCGTGTATTACTATTGCCATGTTTTATTGAGTGACAATTTCAAATTCAGACGGACTCGAACGGAATTTGTAAATTATTCCAGTTAATTGACAAAAATCTGAGCAATTTTAATAAACCAATTTAGATGGATTTTATTTGCATTTTGTTAGTAGAAGATTCGTCTCCTTGGACATATTAAGGATTCTTCTTGATTTTTCTTGTAAGAAATGAAAATCAATATGGACAGACTTTATATCAACAGTAAAGCACATCCGTGTTCTACTAAATCATCTATTTCTATTCTGTGACCTAATCGACACTCCGTAAGAATTTGATAACTAAAATTTGTTAATGGTAGGCATATGTGAAAACCACTTGCGTGTATTTATTAAAAGAGACTAATGGTTTGCATTTCGAGTAATATATAAAGCTGTTAATCACATCATTAATTATTATGGAGAACTTCTAATTAATTACATAATGTTATGGAAATTATGAAAACAACAGTTCCATTATTAATATTATTAAAACTTCATGTGAGTAAGTATTATTTTCAATAATAACGGATGGAACCCTCGGAATGAAGAATCACGAATTTAGGAGTATTAAATAAGAGGATTATGTTTTAGCACATTAACCGTGAGTGCGGATAACATAAATACTTCCGCCCGTTATATATTCCAACATGGAGGTGAATATATCACGAGAAACCAGACGAAATTATCCCGCTAAATTTGTTTCCTTTTGAACGCCATATTCATTCCGGGTAGCACAAATTTATTTTCTAATGATCACAAATGCGATAGACTCTGCTGTAGCACACTGATTGTTAAACCAGAAGAAAGCAGCCGACGAAAGAGGGTTAAAAAAGACTCGGTTGCGTATACACCAGCACTACATATCCTTTGGCTGCTTCGCCCACCCTCCGTCCACCATTCCACATTCACGATTCCATCGTTGTATTCGGGTAGGGATCTAGCTAACCATGTATGCATGTGTATATGTATACGTGTCTCCTAAGGGAACGGCTTGACGGATGGTTTGATATATCTGCGCCAAGCAGCCAGCAAGGGAAATACGAATCCTAAATATATATTTGGCTTGGCGTTATATGTGCAACACTGGCAACGGATTATAAGACCGCAACTACGAGTCCGTAAGAGATCACCCCCGTTTTCCTATCGAATTCACTACCGAAATACGATATCGGAAAACACGAAACGAAAAAAAAAAATAAGTGAACCGCGACCTTCCGAATCAACGTTTGAACATTGGCCTCTTTGTTCCGGCACTGGGGATTGCACGGTTAGCACACTAGCCGAGCGACCAGAATACGTAACTCGCATACGACGAATCTCAGTAATACTCGTATATTGATTATACACACTCTATAAATTCCTTTCCTTTTCAGATTCACATCTAACATATCCAGCCTTGACCTAATTTCGCATTGAAAATTCTGTTTTCTTCGTGAGAAGCACGAATTTCAATATTGACTTGTTATTGACATGCAACAAATAACACCAGAGGATTATACATTCATTCGATGATAAATGAATTCACAACTGACAAAATTAACAACTAACCTCTATGGGATATTTGAAGCTATTGAAATGGCGATGGCTAGGTAACGTGTATCTTTACGAAACTATATAAATGAATCGCATTTTATATAAATTTTCTAATTATTTTCCGAATTGTTTTAGTATATTAATATTAGTATTTTCTGTTTACATATGAACACCTAAAGTTCCTACCACGTTTGTTCAATAAAACAAGTAATCGTTGTACGGTACATAAAATGCTCGTCATCCTGAAATTACGGATCGTAAAGTACGGGGTCTCCAGATTAGATGTCGTTGTCGTCGTTAGTGTCCTACCGTTGGTAGAACTGGTGGAGAATGGAGCCGAGTTTCTCCGAGGCTAGTAGTGGTGTTTGAGAGAGTTGTCGGGGCGTAGTTTACGTAGTAGCCATTATCCGAGCACTGCGATCTCTATCTGCTGCAGCATTAGGATTTAAATAAACGTGACATAATGCAGCTGCTGATAGGTTGAGGACACTTTAATTGTGTGCTCAGAATGGATAACGGCTTCTTATCAACGCCGTGCCATCAAATACTCATTACGTGCGGAGCTGATACATTCAAACATAACAAAGATCGACCGCCTTTCCGCGCAGCGCAAAGGGCCTCGGCTATGAGATAAGTATCTAACAAAACGGCTGGTACGGACGGCACTACCATCACATCACCAGCAAACTAATAGACGAACCGGCTCAGCAGAATATAAACTGATTTTTTTGTCCTAGATGGACGTTCGCATCATGTGGAAAATGAAGTTTTTTAATTAAAACATTTTAAGACTGCTCCGTCAGACGACCAGTTACTGCCTGGTTAAATTCTCATTAAATGTGACCAACGTGCCGTAACCGCTAACGTTTATAGGCGAACGTATGTATTTTATCACAAGAAATCGTGCAGCTACGACGGTACAATTCTAGTTGGTGCATAGCTGAAAAAATACGAGATGGCTACAGTTCATCGATCTCACACAAGTTACACGTTACTTTAACTGCTTTTCAGTTATATCGACAGCTACAAAAGCATGTGCAATATTCATGGCAAATCAGTGGGTGAAATAAGACGATCGCCAGGAGTGCAAGTGTGAAGTGTCAAGCAATAGGTCCAACAATATTTCTTAAAATATGTATGTCCTTGCACGGAGATAGTCCATTATTCGTTTCTGAATCTCCTTCACATTTTAATGAACAAAATTTCATTATAAATCCATTACTGTAATTTGATAAGTGAGTAAGTGTGTTCAAAGAGAACGATCGCTTTTATATGTGTAGTCAGCATATTTTCTTTATTGCCAGTCTAGTGTATAAACCCTTGAGATGTAATATACGTACGTGGTCAGATGAAATCTAAACATCTCAACGAGATATGCGTTAAGCAAGCGAAAAGCGACAATTTCAGTGTCGGGACGTTCAGTCCGGCCCGATGATACTCGTACGAATGGCAACCCTTGACCCTATCAGTTGTTGACCGTTGCCAATGCGGGGGTCTCTTATATCGTCGTTGGATAACGAGCGAACCGGCCGAACCTAATGTCCGCACTTTGTGTCCAATATCCGTTATTAGAGCGTCAACCGGTCACACTGGCTTTCTTGCACACTGTCCACTAGGCCTTCATGAAGCGCTAAGCCTCCTGTCCCTGGCTTTACTGCTGCTGTTCACTTATATATTATTACATACGTCTCTACGAGCACCAATAGTACCACTGGTACTATGGGTAGTGTTGCTGATATTACATAGCTTCCCTTCAGCTTACTAGCTATCCGCAACTATTACACTATCCCAAACCGCCCGACCCAGCGACCGGCGCGCCGGTGGCATTTAATAGAGCCTAAACGAAGAAACTAATTGAAAATAAATGCCAAGCCATGAAGAGAGACTTGGAACTAAATTATGAGATCATGAGACAAGCGTACTAAGACGACCAAGTCACTTTCCAAAGATCTAGTCGATAATGTAGACTTTTCCAAGGGAAAATAAACGAAAATTATTATCGAAAATTTCCATGTGATATATAATTGAAAATATCAACTCATATTTTCATACAAAATCTTCATGTAGACGCGTATTTTATTGGCATTATTTGATATAATAATGTTATTATCAGAAGTTCCGTGTCATAGTTGAAGAACTAATAATATCCTTACAGCGGTTTGTTATCGTGGTTAGCGGTTCGACGTGTATAGTGGAAATGGATCATTATAAAATACTATCACACAATGCCTTGGCTTCCCGACCGGCTATTGAGGATTTCTCGCGTTTATGTGATTGTTGCTCGTCGGCACAGAGGGAATTCTACTAACTGTTAAACTCATTAACGGGCAACCCGGTGCGAAGTAAGAAAGCAAACCGCCCTGAGCTTATTCCAGATACAATTTAAAGAAACTGATTGAAGCTTATTGAGTCGCAATACCGAGGGCGGAAATTAAAGCCACAGCAATGTACACACACGTACCACATCAGTATAATGTTGCACAGTACAGCGGCAATGCCGCATACAAGTAACTACAGGTGAGTGAACTTTGAGGAAGTCTTAGTAGTTGCAATTAGCGCGCCACGAAGAGTACTCGTACCAAGAGCGTACGCGTACACTGCCACATTACCAGGAGTGACCAAGTTTACCGTACGGTTTCGTATTAGTACCGCAATACCGCACCACTCAGATAGACGGATTTGTATTATCGATAAGTAGCCCTTATTTTCACTACAGGCACACAGGATCGATGCACGCTTTGATCTTCTGAATAGAAGAGAGAATCGTTAGCAAAGAGACTGGATAGAGCTAGGATTGGTGCGAATGTTACGCTCAAAGGCTATCACTACAAATCTCATTTTGGATATTAATTAAAGCTGTTTACTTGCTTTCCAATAACATGCATATGCACACGCTAAACTTACACAAATATCCTTGTAATAATAGTTCATAATTGCAATAGAAATTTTTTTGCAAATGAAATTGTACAAGTTCAGCAAATTTATACATAATAGTAGGCAATTTATACATAATTTATATGTTACAAATGTGTCAAAGATATCGTGTTCATTTCAAATTAAATGTTCTCATCGTTTAATGTATACATACATAATTCATTAAAGTACATGCAATCCGTCAATTATTTTGAATGACAATAAAATGAAATGGCCCAGAGGGATATCTGGGGGTTGGTTGCGCTGTCGTTATCTGTAATTTCTCGCTGGTATAGTATAAGTTGTGCGTGGAATGAACGAAGGCGAATGGGCGAGTGGGTGGGACAAATTCACAAAGGAAAGTTAACGCTATCCGAAAGCCATCGAGACATTGTTAATGCGAGATAATGGTCGCGGAGAGCTTAGCGCGGATCAGCAAGCCGAGAAATGTCAACTGGATGAAGAAGTGCAGCATTACGAATTCGCATACAAAAGTGGCGTTGATCAAATAGGTACCGTTTAGAGTGGAAGGCACTTCTTGTGTTCTCTGTTCCATTGCAAAGTAGTAACGGTGGTGGTAGTAATAGTAGTCTTTCCAACAACTGTGCGTGTGCGTCTGTCCAGGTCTAGGTGTCGCACGAACGAACGAGCATAAGCTTGTCGGACGCATACTGCTCTCTTTTGCGCTGCTTCCTTCCTGCTCCACTCCGACAGGCTCTTCCACACTTCACATTACCCAGGCACAAGAAACGTCTCAGCGTTTATAGCACTTCTGAGACACTTTGCAAAGACAAAGACAAAAACCCTTAATATAACAAGCACGGGAACAATGCTTTTATGAAATTAACTTTTTTCACAAAGAGCGCCCCGTACATTACAAAGCTCAACAACAATCTGATTATGTTCGTCATTCTATTCGAATTGACTGACTTATTTGACAATAAAACTTCGCCTATATAATATACCTAAATTAGAATAGGTCTACATTTTTCGCTCAATATCTGGGTACCTGCGTAGTAAATGTTTTGTGTAAAAATTATTTACTAGCGCACATTTGCGTGTCGTGCCTGTGAAATTACAATAACTTTGGCTTTTAAATCCATTTTAATTCAAGCGGCAATAAGAGATAAGTGGTTTGTGGTAGTGCTGTAAGGGTATGTTCACTTTTTAGCGCGGTACATTTTTTCCCAACAATAGCTCGGGGATGTTTTCACTTCTGTATGGCAACTGGTAAAAGGCACTTTACACTTTTCCACAATTGCATCATTTCAGCACGTAACTACGCGCCCTCAATACACATTTTATTATTGTTACACGACGTAACGGCGTCTTCACGGTCACAGCATCACGTCGCCTCCGTAACGACCATATATACACGACTATTATTGTTTCTCCCTGATTCACACTATTCACCGAAATAACGCGATTCCGTTTGCATGGCTACACGTCGTTATTTTCGTGCTATGGAATTTGCGTTCTGGAATTCGCAAGGACGTTACAAGCGGCACTAAGGCATTCACAGCGTAACGCTAAAACGAGATCTGAACGAATAATCATGTGAACAATGTCACTCCGCCCGGTTGTGTTTGCCTTTTATTTCGCAGTCGGATATTATAAAGCTTATTTGTAACTTATTTGTAAATGTCAAATACCATATTACGTGGACGGAGGCGTATTGAGAAGTTGCGTATTCGATATTCGCATATATAGATTGATATGTATAACTATGTAACTAAAATGGATGTATACGATGCAGTGAAAAATATAAGATTGTATCTTGAACGAGACTATGAAAAAATAATTTCAGTGTCATTTACATCAGGTGCAGTTGTTGCACCGAAATCATTTTCACACGATTGTATTACTTACAAAGTTGTTTGGAGAAGAGCGGGAACATTATTGAAATAGTTGCTGCTATACATATTAAAAATGTATACGGGCAACTTCATAAACTGTCTCTTCCTGAGAGACACTTGATACTGTTGAAGAAGAAAGTCAAAGTTCGGAACCAGTGCCCATGAATATTATACGACGATACAATTTACGAACAGTTTACAAAGTTTGGCAACGCATTGTGCCAGTAACAGAGTCAGCGGGCGAATGAATGATTTGCAGAACAGAGAACAGTCCCGAGAGTAAAGAGGAAAATACAAGGATTACTGGAAATGGTGGAAGGCGAGCAATTGCACGGTTAAATCAAACGGATCGTTGGTTGTGTATAGTGTGTAGCATCTAGGTACGGATGTGTGCATGCGCGTGAACGTGTACATGTACGTACAACTTTCTGGCACAAAGTCGTTCACTGCTGACTGAACCGGACCGTTACCAAGTGCCCGAGGTCGTAAATAAGAGACAGAAAAACGAACATCGAAAGCGAAGAGGAGGGATGATATGGTTTGGTGGTATTTCATTTTGTGTTCCACTCGGTATTTTTTCCCTTTTATTTTCGTTTCTCCGCCCGTAAACAAAACGGCCAGCAAGATGATTCCCGTCCACAGAATCAGCGATAAATCTTTAATTAAAATCACAAACTTTATTTATTTAATGTTCTACGGACATTGCTGTGTTTTCGAGCGATGAACACGTATTTTTTTTTTTCGAATTTATCAACGTTAATTGAACGTAATTTAATACATTGAGAGATGGATATTTTTGACTCAGTTTTCGCAGAAACTTCATACTAAATAAATTAGTTCCAACCGCCGTGATGGATTAGTTTTCTCTAATTGAAAACAAACTTGTAAATTGATTGCAACTACTGCAAATATAGATTACATTCAATTTATTCACTGACAGTATTACAGAGGCTTGTTCCTCTGTATAAAAAAAGGGTTATGCCAAACAAATTTAATTTATATTACATAGAAGTAAATTCCAAACTTTAACATATACCTAGTTTTTCATGTCTAAATTATAGAACCGCATGTTCGAGTTTCTTTTTCCATAATAAATATGAAAAGTATCTTCTATCTCGCAGATGGACATTCTTTCCAAATAAATTACCATTTCAGTCGACCAACTCACAAATTAGTTTCAAATATGATTTATTTGCAATTCAAATTATGAATCTTAGGCGCTCGCACATTAACTGTGAAAATAGAGTAAAACCAAACCCAGCGCACTAAAAACTATGCATTCGCAAAGAACCTCGTCGAATAAAGACGCATCAAAAATCTATTACGAGTTCGCTCAAGTGAATTATAAACACCATCACTTCCGTTCTCGATGATGAAACAAAGTACTCGCCTAGTCTGGTCTGGTCTGGTTCGCGCACCGGTAAAAAAAACTATCAGTTATACTTTTCTCTACATTAGAAGCTCATTTTTTCGGACGATAAACGAAACGAAAACTTGAATTATATCTCAGTGGATCATATGGCATTTCTCACATGTTTTTTGTTTTGTTTTATTGAAGCGCATGGTGTTTTCTTAACGGATAGTTTCGGTTGCAACGGTGATTAGCGCTTTTGTTTTTCGCAACCGCTGGCTACGGTCCAACGTTGGCAATCTGAAGAGCCAACATCGTGCCGACGAAAACCGACAATATTGATCATACTACATCCATCGCGTTGTTTAGTGGTATCAAGTAAAACCGAGCGAGCGAACGAACAGACGCCGCCGTCCCATCGCCGATGAGATATATGTTCTTGGTTTATAGCGAAATGCTCTCACTTTTTTATATGCGTTCTGATGCGGTTGCTCTCTCCATTGATTATATAAAACTCGTTACTCTCCACACTGGTCTCTCTTTCTCTTTATCTGGTTATAGTTGCGACGTACGTTACGTAACGTAAGTATTATCTGCTGCCCGGATCGAAGAGCCGATTCTTTCAGCCATCCAGGCGTCTTGCTTATGTCCCGCGCCAGAACGTTTGATTAGCAAAATGGGAATGAAAATAGGTGCCAGTTTACGCTCCTCCACAGTCTGTGGAAACCTCTCCGGTGTTTATATTGCCAATATACGAAATTGAACTTTTCCGTAAACGAACATACACCAACCAACGAAACATCAATATTTTGCTCCGTTAGTCTTTCAAATATTACATAGAATTGTTTGCAAAATTATTGCAGTTTTCCTTATGTGATTTACTAATCAATTTGTGCACATACTCATAGGGAACATAATCCATAGGGAAATATGGGTTTAGAATGCTTTACAGTTGTATAAACATAAAACATTCAATGGTCCTAGTGCTCCAAAAAAGGTACAAAGCAAAATGTTCGTTTTATATTGCGTGGTATATAAAAAATTATTGGTTACTTGCTTAATTTTTATAGTTAATAAAGTTTTTACCAAATACTGCGAATAATATCAAACGACGCACTAGGTTCTGAAAGCGACCGAAATGTTACTGGAAGAGTTATTATTCGAATGGATTCCATCTTTTACAGCGCGTTATATACCAGACTGTCTGAAATGGACGTTGCGTCAAACAGATGTAACGATGAACAGTAGTATCCCATGGGCTATCGTATATCCCCAAACCACAATGCTATAACACCACACACATCAAACAGCAACGCCACAACAGCCATCACACGCGGCTCCCATTCTGGTTTATCGGTTTTTTTTTCTCGATGATTTTCCGCCGAATGAACGCACTTAATATCAGGGATGTACTGGTTGTTAAATTCAAGGAAATAACATTGGAAGAAATGGTGGGTATAAGAAACTTGGAGATCTTCCGCGTAACGTACACGGATCTCATTACTTTCGTCATCTAACGAAATGGGACCAAATGCATTAATTATCCGACAAGCGAGTCGAATAATGGATCAAGTGAAAATATGCCCGTGTCAAGATACTCATCAGACAAAAGTGGAGTCTTCAAGAAGCACGAAGTGTAAACCATAGCAATAAAAACAAAACGCCATGAATGGTTAATGCATTTCGGAGTAAGATTGATGTAACGACAATGCCGTTGGCCGTTATCGGGATTACTCGGCAAGAGCGTAGTTTCGCTACCGAAACATACACATATGCACATGTACATGCATATAGGAGACGACATGTGTAGTAGTAGTGATGGTTGTGCGGTAGAAACTACACATTGGAAGCATCGTCAGTTGGTTGGTATATATAGTGTATCCATAGATATAAGAACTTGACTAAACGCAGCATGCTATTAACAGAGGATTATCCCAAATTATACGACACAGTAAATGAATAAAAAGCAGAGCTGTATTCAGAAATTTATAAATACATTTTGAAAAATAACAACAAAAATATGATATACATCTTAACAATAATAATACAAATTAACATAAATAAATGTAATATTCAATAAATTATTATTACGTCTTAATTATAGACAAAATGTCTCTTGTCTTTCCCGCTAAGAGCATTACAAATGTACCTGAATACCGCCACTACTAGTAGTTTATGGCCTCTCCTGCTGTGAAGGGTACCACCCTACCTATTAAGGAATCATGTCAAGTTCTTATATCTATGGATAGACTATACACATGCATGAGGCGGACTGAAAATGCAAAATGCCCAAGCGTTATCAAAACAAATGAGATGCATTTGCGGTCAGGTAGACACTATCACCCGCTGATAAAAACACGTCGGTTATTCCCGTGAGTGGCGTTAAAGCACGATCCATGGTTGCTATAAAACGAAACGGCCATGCGTATAGCCATCATCCAACAACCACGACCGTACGAACGATAGCCATATGTAAGCACACGCTACGCGCAGCCGATGTAGATTTTTCTTTGCGCACAAAACACTGCAGGCAATGCCCCCAGTTCAGATAGGAAAATATCCAATTTAATTTGTATTTAATTGGGAAATATCTGAACATGCACGAATCCCTTCGGTCGCTTTGTAGTTCGTTAAAGTTTGTTAGAGCTAATGCCGTTTGATTGGTAATTATTGTGACATTTCCGGATCACTGTTAATGAAATATATTTGTTTGTTTTCTAAAGTCCTCGAATGTTGTTAGCTAAAACCAAACTAATTGCAGTACGTCAATACATTATTGACAGTAGCACTAGAACTCATAATCAAATTACCGTAGCCTGTAAATGAAGTGTATACATAGTATTTGCAAAGTGCATCCACGCCTGTAAAATATTTTACTGAACTGTTCATATATTTTCTTACGAAACGTACGCAAAAACAAGCAATAAATGCAGCAATTTAAAATGTGCTCAATGAAAGAAAAACATTTTATATGAATAAGTGTCCTAAAACAACATTTATCAAAGTCCATATTTTATTTATATTATGCTGCAAAAATAGATCAAACAGACTGCAAAAACATAGAGAAGAAGATAAAATAACAAAAATAAATTGCGGTCGCATATACCTTTTTTTGTACAAATAATAACGAACTCTTAAGTAAATAGAACAATAACTGTGATCCTACGGATCTCTTAATTAAAACCTACAAAATATGAATCTGTAATTCTAATTAGTTATCTTATCTCAGTTTATATTTCGCCAATTATTTGATTTTTATTTTCATTCAACAACAACAAATCTGTTGTTTATTTCGTGCATAATATATAGTGTAAACGAATGCGCGATGTGGAAAACATTCGAATGAAATAATGACATATGCAGTAACATAAATTCATGCCACGACTAAACGAGGAGTAAAACATTGAAGATGGATTTCTTATTACATACGCTGTGCTTAGATTGTAGGTGAATGGGTTGTGGTTAGGGCAGTGGATTGCACATTACGGTACAGCTCGAGCTATCATGGCTACGGAATCCGAGTTCAGTGGAATGACAAATTGGACATCAAGGAAATCCGGACAAATCCTTTAATGTTTTATTGGAGCCGGCAACAGCTCGTCCTCATGTCGGAACCCAAAATCGTATTACCTCAGCCATGTAATTCAAAGTGTGCCTACTTGCACAAACTTTCAAATATTCTACACACGCGGTCTAGGCTGGTCTAGGCCAAACTTCGCCGTCCGCTATCCGCAGTATTATGGACGTATTCTACACGGTGCACGTAAAACTATTCGAAACTTTTATTTGTATATCGACTTCTGCAATGGTAAACAAAAATAACGTAAGTAGAAATGCTAGCTGGGAAAAAAATCAAATAAAGGAAAAATTTATTAGTTCATTTGGTAAGTTTTATAGACTTCCCAGGAGTTTTATAACTTTGCCGGTAAAGTTTTTTTGCTACTTAATAGCAAAGGAATCAGTATTCGACAAGTAAATTAATGGCAATCCTGATAGAGAATAATTAGACTTATATTGATGGCTGGAATTGGTAGCGCGAAAGACAGGAGCCATTTCTCCAGCTCTTCTAGTTTCCAGTATACATAACATGAATTCATGGGAAAATTAATTAATTATACATTTTCATAAATCATAATCACACTTTAGTAATACACATAAATAACGATTATGAAAAGTATCACAAAAAAAAGCACGTTGAATGATGACTGATAGCAGACTTTGTAAGCGCTAATTAAATTTCACATCGTACTCGTTTATCAAAAATTCACTTTTCTAATATGACCGTCATATTATATCTGTGCGCCATTTTTCTACAATGACGAGCGCTGCATTATACCATCCTATAAACTTATAACATTTTATTGGTCTATAAAATAAAAAGCGCTTGCACTGTACTATAAAAATATCGTTTTGCCGTACATCCTTGCATTTATTTGCATGAACGACACATTGTGTGTTGTGCACTGTGAGCAGCCAACGCGGAAACGTTGCCTTACTAACAGCAGCCGAGCCAAATCAACACGCCCATTGCTTCGTTTCCCTTTATTGACAAAGATTTTCCAACTGATCTCACCACCGCTACCAGCCACCAACAATCGGTAGCAAACACCCAAGGATTGGCGTAACTTTAATCTTTGTGGTGGTGATTGTAGTCGGTCGCAAATGTCGTCAAGAGAATCCTGGACCATTTCTATTCCGAATCAGTTCTTTCACTTTTATGACTTTCAAAAACCCGTGACGGTGACTTGCGCTGGAGTCACGTGACACATCTCGAGTTCATGACTCGACTAGCAGATTAGTAAACGAAGCGAAACGTACAAGTGTACTTGTGTATGCACTTGTAGTCAATGTCGAAGGACGAAAGATCACCAGGAAGCCGGGTCAGTTTAATACAAAGTGCAAAGGTTTCAAACCCTTTAGAATGGAATGAGAGTGGAGCGGATGAAGGGATCTGCTGATACTGTGTACCACAGTGCGGTTTCACCTGTATAATTTGCTCCTGATGCCTCGGGTGCATCATTATAATTAGAGTTCAGATATGGTAACGTTATAATTTAAGTAAATACATTTTATATAACTTTTGCTTATAATACTAGACCATTCTGTGTGCTCTATTTTATACCCTGTGCACGCTCCCTGGAACAAAGGCAATACTTAAATAATTAATGGCGTTGCATGTTACGGTAATTGTCTGTATTATTCCCACATTTGTTGCAACTCGACATTTGTTAAATTATTAACAACCAACCAAGTAATTGATAACAGCGTGTGATCAGTTCTACCAGTTACTTTGACATGCAAAATAATTTGATACATTTATTTCTATCTGGGAATCAATAGCGATATATGCACACGTACATATTGCAGTATCTTGTAGATTCATTCATCCATCCTCCAGTCATTTAATTCGGCACTATCGAAACGCAAAAACTGTCTGACTGCACAAACATTAACATTGCAAAATACAGCAGCACCGGGTACTTGGAAATTTATGAGACGCGCTTTTAAAATTGTAGGAGTGTCGTGACGGAGGTTCGTATGGAATATGAAAATAGCAACCGCTGCTGTTCCGTCTACATATTTCCCTCACTTGTCACCCTTTCAGTTCAGTTCAGTTCAGTTCAGAGAGAGAGAGAGAGAGAGAGATTACGTACATACACCCGTACGCACTCACGTCTGTCTGATCCTTCAAGCATTTTAGAAATTGAAAAACAAAACTTGCAAATTTTGGAACCGTCAGCTGCAAATTTATAGCAACGTGCATATGCTCACGGCGAAGTGTATTCGTATGAATTTTACATTAGACCATACTTCTGAAATATATTTATTTTGATGGAATAAATATATCATCTAAAGAGAAGACGCGTTATCCATTTCTAATATAGAAGTACAACTCTCGTGGTTGATATGAGAGAAATTATATTTTTGGATAAAATGTTTTTATTTTCATTACTTATTTTATAGATTACAAGTGAACGATCAATTATAGCCTCATTTACAAAATGAAATATCGATAATCATATTGACCTGCACTTATAAGTTTTCTAACTAATGAGTTTCTCCTTGAATGATGACAATACTGACTCAGATACTGTCGTTCATTATCGTAAATAATTTCAATTATACGATAATTACTAGTTGATGTTTGCAAGATACGGTTATTAATAGTTGATAAAATTAATTATATTTCCTGCTACAAATATACTTAAGTAGTGTATTATTTGACTACTCATTATTGGCCTACTCTGTAGTGAGGTTCTTATAACAATGTACGTAATAGATGAGCCACGTGGTATGAATATTTCATTCGGTAACCTCCCTCCTTATTTCGAATAATAAATGACTCAATCTGCTGACCCGCCGGGTAGCTCATCTGTCAGATTTCAGAGACAATGTTCAGCCAATCAGGTGACGTTTCTCATCACTTACACTAATAACATGTCATTACGCCAATGGTATCATCACATTGACCTCTGCTAATCATACACTGTTATCATATATCATCAATATAATTGTTTTCTGTACCATAGTATTATTCTCATAAATATCTAACCAATGACATGAAGACACTTACAGGCTGAAGAAACCCCTGAGACTAATAATAAATTCTACAGCGACTTATGACGCTTAACGTTTAATTAATTTGTCATTACGATGATTATCAAAATTGTGTCCCCACTGATGCTTCAGAATTTTAATAATCCTTTGCTCTTTTAACTCCTTAGTAAATATTCATAAAAAACAGGAGTAAAATTAAGGACATGAATTAAAAATTCTCATCAACGCCGCCCCGTCACACTTTGTACACAAATAAACAAGAAGAGATGAGCAGCGTGAGAATAATTGTCGCAAGGATGAGAAGATTTTTAATTTAAAATTTGTGTTTGTGTGTTGTAGGTGTACTTGGTCGGCCATCATCCACCCGGCGCTGACGAACGCCAAAGGGGCGCGTTGCCACCACCACACACCGCCTACTCCGACCATCACAATCGGCGATATTTACGCTTGATCCGCAAATACGCCGACATCATTGTAGGACAGTTCTTTGGACATTTACATTCGGATACATTCCGGATTATATACAATGAGAAAGGTAAGTCAGACGGTTATTGTTGTTCCTGATTGATCCACTGTTAATATTTGATCCCATATAGATTCATTCAACTGCGACTTGTAGTAGAGCAATTTGTCTGGTATAAATAACTAATTGAACTGGTGATGTTTCATTCGATGTTTCTCCAACAACATTAAAACTCTAGGGTGATGTTTCGCCTTCACGTTATTCGTACAATCAGCCGAAAATTTTATACTCGTACATTTAATTTAATGGATATAAGGGTGTAAGTACCTACGGGAATTATTTAAGACATCAACTATACCTAAAACATATAGCAACACACTATACCACCCCAGTCAACTACTAGCTTAAATTGTTAAAGGATTATTCGAGTCATAAATGCAAGTTCACAACTTTCCTAAATTAATAACATCCTAAATGCGTCTAGGACTGCTTTAGCACTTGGTATATTAATCCTGAAGTAATTATAACAATGTTTCAGTAGTCAAATGAAAAGCGCACTATATATTGTATACTGCTAATCCATGCAAATAATACAAATCTAGGTGTATATCTAGAATAAAATTATTCTATATGAAATGCGATATACAGCACAGTACTAAATTAATATTAAACTTTTCTTCAATAAAGGATCACCGTACAGAGCTTCTATTTTTAATTATAAAAACGCAAGGTAAAACAAAAACGAACTAAAATAAAACAATTTTCTAATCGGCATGTAATTAAAGTTTCAAGACTTGTACGGATAACAATTGACATGCATGCAAATTAATCAGTAAAGAACGTGTCATCTTCATTTGTTCCTTTATCTGCGGATTGAAGTAGAAGAAATCCCGGAGAGGTAATTAAAATGAAGCATAACATTTCAATGCAATGCACGATCTGACTGTTGGAGGTTTCGTTGGTACATTGTGAAACTGACACGATTTTAACTCAAAATGAACACGAATCCGCTTTGGTGGTCGCTGTAATCAAATGTCGCCAAAGGAGAAAGCGCAGCGGATAAAAAGAGAACTGTTTCGAACCCGCATTTTAAATCATGAGATACGGGTGCGCATTCCAAGTTTTGATTACAGTCCACACAAACCATCAGATTGCCCGAATGCCTGTCTTTTTGCTGTACTCTGATTAAGATCGTTAAATTAAACTCGTTAAACAGGCCAAAATAACTTTGATTTCTAAATCCATCATATTGTTTCCCGATTTCTATCATCAATAATACATTGCTTACCAGTAATGTCATTCATGTTATGTAATTAGAAACATGTTGATACACATCTGTAAATTGATGAATCCTGATAGTAAAGAACTTAGTGAACAAATACTATTTGTAGTATACAACATGATGCTATGTATTCCTTTAAACCAACACAATAATCACGTATATCTATGTATCAATGTATCATATCATCACATGCTCTATGTGTCTATCGGTACGTACATTATGTATTGTTGACGTGTAGATAATGTCTTAATTGAGATACCATACACGTATAACAGACGCCGGAATCCGATACAAATATCCATATAAGCTTTTAATATGTGCAAATGTATGTAATTCCGCTTGAAATCGTGATTATTTGCGTCCATTTGGGCTCGATAATTACACATTCAGTGCAGCAATATAACGCCGGACAAGCGTGCAGATCCCCGTAGAACATTAGCCACGTCGACCACTGATACTAGCTGCCGGTCTCAACGGACAAAAAGACGAACACAACACCAGTGAACCCAATGATCCAACCAACCAAACGACAACACCGTACCACACCATATCACAACAGCATCTCACACACACGCGCGCGCGCACACTATTGCAAAACAACAACGCCATATGGCCTAAAGTTTTTGCTATTTCTTTGTACAACAGTCTCACAACTGCATCCTATTGATTTGCATTACATTCTGATAACCCTCGCGTACATGTGAATATGTGCTAATGCGCTAGTCATTGGACGTGCTAATGCGCTAAACATAAAATAATGCCTTTGGAAAACATAAAAATATTCTCCTTTTTCTGATAGTCATGTTGGCAAACCTGTTAAAAGCTATCTCTACTGTTCCTAGTAAATGACTTTATAATTGTGGACGTAAGAACCTACGACATATTGGATGTAACAATATAATAAACACGGCCATATTTTTGCAAGCTATCAATACAAGTAATGAATTATCCACATGCCCACATTGCATACGGCGTAAAAAAAGTGCACTAAAATACTATTTTCGCCCGTTCTTCAAAACGTTATTTGAACAAGCATTCATTAATATTTCATTTTGTAAACATAACGGTAAATCACATGGCATATAGTGCGACCGTATGTGATTGAAGTGTGTACTCCCGTATGCGTGAACAAACAATAAAACAGAACTCACACTGCATGCGTGCGGGCGTGCGTGTGTTTCGCCAATTTTATTACAACGAACAAATCGTAAATACGATTTCGCCTCGACTACTGTGCTTTGCTTGTTTCATTTATAAGCGTTATCACAGCGGCAAATAAAAATTGTCGCGTTTTCATTAATAACACAAGCAAATAAATTTATCTGTAGCGCTGCGCTGCATGAATTTGACAACATATACAAATACAAGTACACTCACTCAAAACAAACCGTACGTACACTCAGGTATATACGTATTTAAATTAGTCAAAGACGGCCAGCATTTTCATCCGATGCACGTTCACATAAAATGCGTGATTAAAATACGGAACGTTATATTTCAACGCTACCTTTGTATATCCGTATAAAAATAAATTAATTACTACCAAATTTTCATATTCTAAACTGTACTCACCAGTTGTGCAGAAATAATTTTAATTTAAATTAGTAATATTTAATTGAATAATCATTGTGGATGCGGTAGAAATTCAGTTTGACGTGGATTATTTTAATTACTTACCAAAAACTCATTAAAAACATCCTATATAAATTGTTTCGAATGTGATATTTAGTTTTTATTTCTGTAAAAGTTGTGGATACGAGAAGGGAACATGTGTTACACTTGAAATGTGTTGTTTTTGCGTTACTTTATTGTTGTGCACACATTGTCTGTTCCTGATGTCATAAAGCAACACTAAGACCAAAGTGCAGATGCTTCGCGATGTTATTGCAGTTTGTATATACTAACATTGCGCCTCATAGTATAAATATTTCAACGTCATCCTTAAATAAATATGAAATTAGTCATTAACGGCCGGCGGAAGCAGATAAGAAATGCTACCCCATCACAGCAGCTGCTATGTAGGAAAAAGTGAAACTTCCTCAGACACAATATTAAGAAAATGGTAATTAGAAAGCGCGATGAAGGGACAAACTGTGATCAAGTAAAAATAATGAACTGACGAGGTGGTTAGAACAAAAACGTGAATTTTCAGAGCCAAGAAAAAGGATGAAGGGAATATTATATTACTAGAGTGTACTTGAGTGAATTACTTGTATTCTTGGAATATAAATACCAAAACTGCAGTACTTTAACAAATAATTGTTGGAGAAGATAGAGATATAAATATATAGACATGAGATGCTTCAAATACGCACACTGTATTGTTCCAGCCTGCGTAATTCTAATTAAGATGACGGAGAGACAGACAGATTTCGGAATCATCCATCAAACACCTCTGTTTATGAATTTCTCTGCACGCTACACTTAAATTCATATAAATATGTATCTCCTGTTTTATCTCTCACTCAACTCGTGCTTCGCTAACGCGTACTTCATCCGAACACATCACTTTGTTAATCTTTCATTTGACAGAATCACCGCTTCTAGATCCGTACGTATATTTAAAACGAAATACATTCATTTCACATTCCAAAGCAACAGTGTTTAAAGAACGATAAGCGTTTCAAAGTGAAACATTCATCATCCCCGTTTGTAATTCACGTATTACACAACCAGCTGCGAATTCTATATTTTTCAAATGAACACGGCGGCACGGCTATTTAGTTGCAGTGTGTCACGCAAGCTGCCGTTGTGTTACTCAAGTTTCGTGTCAAATACTGAAGGTTACCAGTGAATAGGCACTAATCGCGAGTGGTGGAGTTAGAGGAATGAATCGAGGGCAATGTGGTTTAACAGCACTTACCCGGGAGCACGGATCTGTTTGACATAACAGGGGAATGGTTGCAAGAGATCGAGCACGTCCGACAAGCTAACGATGCAGACAAATCGTCAGGATTGAGTTGGCCAACCAGAAATGGATCGCAGCCGTCCGCAGTTATTTAACCGCTAGCCGTCGAACGATTTACACGGCCAACCGGAACCACGGTTTTAAATGGCGAAACGGTAATAAAGCAAGCACCATTGAAACCGCATCCTAATGATTCCGTGAAACCCTGAATTGTGACGTTGGTTATTTCAGCGTGTACCCACACATATAACACTACCAAACATAGGCAACCAGTCATACATGAATGTATACATGTAGAGTATTATCCGCAGATGCAACAAGCAAATCAACAACTGCTTCTTCTATAATTGTTACATCCATAGTGGCTGTACATTATGGATCACTTATCGAAACACTTTAGATATTAAACTTTATAATACATGTACCTGTTTAGGTTATTTATTACAATTCAATTATTCATGATAATATACTCTGTCGAATAGAGTCCATTCTATTCCCTATTATGCTGTAATTTTACTTGATAATGTAATCTAATAATCAAATATTGTTGTACTTCAATATCAAAAGGAAATTACTTAAATACTATGTAAAATATCATATTATATTATACTGATAAAATGTATATGTAGCACTAGAAATACTTTATACATAGTATTATACAACTTATGCAGCACATGCAAATGTTGTTTAGTTACTTAGGTACCAGTAAATTATAAAGTTTTGTGCTTGGCGCCGAGATGCAGTTGTTCATTACCTACCATATCTTGTTGAGTTATTTTACAAGATATGTTCTAAATATATATATAAATTCGCCAAATAAACTTTGGTACTAAATAAATGAAATGTTTTTGCTCGTATATAAATTTAATTTATTTTTTGTTACTAACCTTTTTGCAGCTGTTTTCATTTTTAATAAATGTTAACTAGTTTTTATGTTGTCCATATTTTCATTTAAAGTTACACGTTCCATCATTCATGTTACATCACAAAAGTGTAATTATACTGTTTTTTGAGTAGAATACTAGTTAATCTATGAATTTTCGCTTGAAATGTCACTATAAAGCTGCTGTAAATATGAAACGATTATACGAGAAAACTATTAAACAACACTTCATATTTCATTGCACAATGTCGAAGTATTTATAATATAGTATTGAAAGTCATGAAAAGTTTACGTTCAGTTACAAACCAATTTGTGCCGTAGTTTAAATATTGACACTCGTGTTACAGGCCGTCCGATTTCCTGGGCGATGGTGGCGCCGTCTGTGTCTCCACGGCGTACAAGTGACGGTCCGAATAATCCTGGCTTAAGGCTGTACAAGTTTGACACAGATACAGGACAGGTGAGAACTTTACGAATGCAAAATTCCATCAAACCGTGCGTACCTCGATAAATATCCGAACACGCCACCGATACGTTTTGTGAATGCAAATATTTTAGTTTGAACATTAAACGAATACCACATGCAATCGCATTCAGATTCCTACGGGTTTTTGTACATGCACAAAATTTATACTATTTGCGACAAACGCACGCAGCCATTAGTAATTAACCTGGACATACGAATTTATCAGGGAAAGTACGCTTTGTGCGTTAGTGCCGCGAACTTAATTTTAGATGGCACCATTCGCCATTAAAAAGTCAATATCACTTCAATTAGTTGCTAAAATTGCGATACATTTACGTAGCGAAGTGACATTGAAATGACATTACGAAATATATTTACTCCGTACGAGAACAGACATTTGCGAAATATTTTGCTAGTTTTCAGATCGACTCTTGGAGTACACATTTATGGAGAGCAGTAAATTTAAAAAAAAATATACGCGTATATTTGTCAGTAAATTTATTGCTGTTCCGAAAGTGTGTTAAAAAAATACTGTATTCGATATTCGCGTAGAAACGGTACTCGTTTCATGTATAGTGGAATAACATATCTGCGAGTGGTCAATATGCGTGACAAGTACGTTTAACTGGTGGCCATTACAACTAGATTAGTTCATTACAATATGTAAACTGAAGGGTTATATTTTTATGAATATGTTTTAGATATTGGATTTTACACAATTCTTCCTAGACCTGACTAATGCTAACAAAATGCTGGAAGTGGAATGGATACCAGAATACAATTTCACATCGCACTACGGTCTCAGCACGATAACACCGCTCTCACTGCACAATCTAGCCGACAAATTTACTCAAATTAGCGTATCCGAGAATACTGTGTTTAGCAGGTGAGTTGACACATACGAGTATATGCATAGTTTCATGATATTGTGTAAACCTTACCCTTACACTGTTGACTTAACTTACCTTCAATAGTTTCCAACACATGCAACATTTGCATACATATGTACCTACTACAGTTACGCTCTGGAGGACGGAGAATAGCAGCCATTGTTTCGATATCATAACATCTTATTCGTACTTTAAGTGTACATAATATTATTCATATTAACTTAAATGTAAAATAAACAAATTAAAACATGTAAGTAAACTCATGACAGCAGGTAGTTTAATAAATATCTATATTTATTAATTCAGAGTTGTTGCATAAGTAACGAAAGGTAATTCTACAAACAGAAATAAACAGTAATAATACCTTTACAAACTAAATATTACAAATACCTTAGCTAGAGTGATACTTGAATGTAGTGAATGTAAAAAGAGATGAAAACTGGAAATAGCGAGATAACGTAGCAAAGCCAATATTAACAGAGAATAACAACACGAGAAATGCATTACTAGTTAAAACATTTTGAAAACAAAGTTTCTTGAT
Organism: Carabus problematicus; assembly: GCA_963422195.1. Classification (NCBI taxonomy): domain Eukaryota; kingdom Metazoa; phylum Arthropoda; class Insecta; order Coleoptera; family Carabidae; genus Carabus; species Carabus problematicus. Next base: position 12,175,902 of record OY728584.1, read on the forward strand.
TCAGTTATACTAAATATAATATGGGTGACAGAGACAAAGGTTTAAAGGTCGTAATGAAATGTCGATGTGAGATATTTGACCGACTAAGCCGTTGTTGCGTACTTTATTTAGGAATTTTAACAAGAATTCGATAAAACGTACATTGGAATAGTTTCGTTCTAGTGTAGGAATTCAATAAAAAACGTATATGAAAGAAGTTATGTATCCGCTGTACAGTAAAAATGAATATTGCGTTTTAACTTTGTTGTGCTTTTGTATTACTCCACTTTAAATACGAATAGAATATAATTGTTCTTTTACGTTTTGCAATTGCGGGCGTAGACATGGTATCCTTTCATGTCATAGATTTAACATTTGAAAAAGCAAAAGAACAAAAACCCCAAGCAACTTTATATTTTTTAGAGGTTATAGGTAATGGTAATTCTCTGGTTCTAATAAACATTTAAAATATGTATGTAATGATTGTAATACGCTAAAGATATTTTTTCTGCTACAATGTGATCCTGCCTCAGCCAAGAGCTTAGTCTTAAACATTTTGTCACCTTCAATATTTGTGTAATTGGTCTGTTTTCTCAGTACGTTGCTGATAACTTATGAACCATTAGGAAAGTCAACAGTCGACAGTGTTGTTGTAGTTGTTTGGGATGAAGGTTAGGCATGGCTTGTTCGTTCTTGTTGTAACTGAATGGTTTTCTTGTAGATATTACGTGGCCAACTCGGTACGTGTGTACGGTAGTCCTGCTGCAGGCGGCTGTGACATCAGCTGCGCACACACCCACTACTGTGCGATCACCCGGGTGGACTTCAGGGAGTACCGGCACTGTCTGGAAACAGCTGCAAGTGCCCTGGCATCTGCAAGTTCTAACGCACATTCATTGTTCTTCAACGTTCTTTTGATTGCTCAGATAATCGTGATATTTTTATGAATTTAAGGGACGATTTTGTTCGAAAAGAATGCAACCCTTTAATGTAAAATATATATATTATAATCTATATAAATGTTACGTGTTGATATAAAAATTTCTAAAGTAAAAAAAAACTTTGATTGAAGTTCTGTGTGTTTCCATATGGCGATATGGGTGAGTGTTTGCGCCAAACACTCAGCGGGAAATTCTGGAAATATTTTTGTATAATGTGATAATTGTGTACAGGTATTAAACTTTCTAATGAATATTTCTACAAAGTAAGCTTTACTAATAATATTTCATATATTACATACGTATTGGTAAGTATCAATGGAATTAGTGTCAAAATTCAACTTTTTATAATTACTTACTTTTGATAATTGATTACCTACATTATAAGGAACAAATATACCACTACTACGTATTATTCTAATTGTAATTTTGACACAAACGAAACTTGACAAGGTGTAAAAATTTCATCTGTTAATAATGTAGCTTTCAGTGTACATATAAATATGATAACAAAATGACTTGTATGGTAGGTTCATGTAGATTTGATACTAGTTATCAAGTACATTTGCATGTCAAACTATATTCTGGAAGGGATACCGTTTGTGAACTTGAACGTCCTTTACGAAATCAGACTGTACGCATCTCATGTTTTTTCATATATGTCTACTTTCATTCGAACGGATAATGTGCAGCCAATTTCTAAAATAATTGGAATAATTGACAATAAATTTCATTAAACTATTTAATCTTAATATTATGGAATTTCTATTCATTTTGCAGTGATCTTATTTTGAAACTTCACATCACGTTTGATTGATTAATTCAGTAGGCTACCGTTGTGTTCTTCAATTATCTGTTCAGTGCAAAGTGATATTTTATATAATTCGCAAATGTCCGGAAAAGCATAATTAGATAACTGATGCATATATAACCGTTACACAACACGAATTAATGTCGGAATATTTTCGTGTGTACAGTGTACTCATTTTCAAATACATAATTGTTGTTTCAAACACGCACCAATGACATATGTTTACTCATTCTGCATATTCTGTCTGCATTTATGATGTATGTCGAGAAAAATCATCGTTTTATGAAGACATACAGACACACACACACACGTATTTAATGCCACATATTACTATAATACGCTCTAAGGATATCTTACGCACCTATATGTGTACATATAATTTGATATTTTTGTATAAATGTCACATATTGGATATATAGATGTAAACATTTCCTACACTAATAAGAGATCTTTTCTTTTCAATAAATATGACCAGTTGATTTCTGTATAAAATTATTACTAAAATAATAGATTGCATGATAACTATTAAAGTAAGAAACGAAAAAAAAATAATACTAATAAAATGAATCGGTATTCTTTCCAGTCAATAAGTTAATTATTTCGCACGAAATTGAAACTGAATTATTGTAAACAGAGCAATGATACATACAAATCCCGAATGGTAGTTATCTAGCAATCCTGGAACTATTTACGAATATATTCTGTATACAAATTGAATGTGTCACTTTCCCAGAAAATTTCAGTGCTTACTTAAGCGTCCAGAACTTGGTAAAATAAATACAGTTATTGTGGTAATGTCAATATGTTCAACAATATACTTTCTGTTGTATATTTATATCTGTATATGAAAAATAAATTTTCTTTATTAAAATGTACTGTTTATTATCAGATTATCTACACATTTACAGTACGTATAAATATTTAAGCTAAAAATACTTATGTACAAGAACAGAAAAATATCATATATTTCAGTTTGGCGAAAAAGGTAATTCAATTTTACCGGCGCGTTCATTGACAGCTTGCCAACAAGTACAACATAGAGTACTTTTATCCATTATGTCTGTATACAATTTGCCAGTAAGGTGATCCATTTCATGTTGAATTATCCTGGCAGTCCATCCATCAGCTTCAATTTTAATTTGATCCCCATTTTCATTGAAACCTTGACGATATAATCATATCGTAAACTACTTGGTAATATTTTACAAGTAAAATCCATTTTACCTGTTACTTCAACTTCAGAATATCTTGGTACATCGGCACTAAAGCCTTTCACACTTTCACACGCTTCGGAAGATATAATTTTCGTATAATCGATAACTCGTAATTCAGGATTAATCAATACCTTTGACAACACTATATTATAATAAAAAAATATGTACTTAACTCAATTTTACTTACTGTAAATGGAACAGTCCGCATTTTTCGCACATTATAAATGTCACTGGTAAATTCTTTTTGTCGCTTTGAGCTAAATTCCATAACAAATACCTTCAATGGAATACCTATCTGTGGAGCTGCTAAACCAACACAATCATATTTGTGTAAAACAGTCCTCATATGTGAAATTAAAAATTTTATTTCATCCGACTGTATCATATTCACTTGCACAGCTTCTGTTTTTTGTCTCAATACAGGATCCCCAATTTGAACTACATGAGAATAGGGAGGATACACAGCAGCTGGGCGATGTAAACCAGCATACCAGTGTTTTATTTTTCGAAAACTTAAATTCCGGCATATTATTGTATTAAAATGTGTGGTTAGATTTCTATTCAATAAAGACATAATAAAGTGTTTATATGATTAAGATCAAGAATATATTAAGGAATGCGCTTTGACAATTATAAAATATATCAATACATATCGTATATTGTAACTAATGTTTCTTTCAAACTATTAACCTCAAATTCAAAGTTTTATTTACTTGACTATGCACTTGACACTTGTATAACAGTGAAGTTAGCAGAAATATGTTAAACATAGGTGAGCAAGACATAATTTATAATGTTAATTTAAAATATATAAATAAATTATCACTAATATATAAAGAAAAGTTTACACTTTAATGGCGGATAAAGAAATAAAAAAAATCTCAGTATTTGAAAGTAAAATCAATACTGAATGATTGTCTAATTTCAGACCCTGTCCTTGAATGGTGAGGAAATAACTACCGAGAATTACAGAGGTTATAATCCTGATACAACTCAATCAACTATCAAATCTGGATTCCAGTGGTTTCATCAAGTTTCATTTTACGATACTTGTATTTTGTTTATAGTTTAATATTAAACAGTGCAAGATGTCTGCTATAGGAATGTGTGAAACGCCGGGTTGCAAATCCCCAGCTAAACTTCAGTGCCCCACGTGTATTAAAATAGGAATTCAAGGCTCGTTCTTTTGCTCACAGGAATGTTTCAAGAGCAATTGGAAAACGCACAAGATCATTCACTCCTTAGCTAGTAAGTAGAGTTAGGTAGGTATGTTAAGAAGAAAACTGTCATGAATTTGTATAATCATTTTGTTTGTTTTCTTTCTCATATCTACTCACGTAATTATTGGTATAAGTACAGAATCTGGATCTTCCAGATAACTAGGTATAACCGCCCAATCTGTAATTTCTAAATGATAATAAAATCACGTGTAATTTTCATTGCTATAGAATAGACAGAAGATTGTTTGGTCCACGACCTTCTCGATTAAAAGTGTAGTAGTTTACACAGTAGTCGGGAAGGTTGTGGTTTGGTTTTATAGAATAAATAATAAATGTATAAAAGTTAGTACATTCAAAATGGTAACACTACATTTAATACAGATTGTTCATAATTACCTATTACTATCGATAGGGATATGTGGGTAGTAGGATTCTGTACTTTGACAACTATGATAATGTACAATATACGCGGACGCGAATATTAATTGCGTATATACATTCTAGAGGGAGAAAGTTCCGAGGGTAAGAATTCTGCTTACAATCCATGGCCCTCATACACGTACACTGGAAAATTGCGGCCATATCCCCAGTCCAGTAAACGTCAAGTTCCAGCAAAAATTACACGGCCCGATTATGGTGATCACCCTAGTGGCATTCCAATCTCGGAACAAGCAGTTAAGGGAACCGCACAGATCAAAGTGTTGGACGATGAGGAAATCGAAGGCATGCGTGTGGCGTGTAAGCTAGGCAGAGAAGTACTGGACGAAGCTGGCCGCGTGTGTGATGTCGGAGTGACTACTGATGAAATTGATAGAATTGTACATGAAGCGTGCCTCGAACGGAACTGTTATCCATCACCGTTGAACTATTACGAATTTCCGAAATCTTGCTGTACTTCTGTCAACGAGGTAAATAAATGTTTATATACTATGGTGAAGAAATGTCACTGTACACACGTCTAATTTAGGTTATCTGTCATGGTATACCCGACCAAAGACCACTGGAGGATGGTGATTTATGCAATGTTGATGTCACAGTGTACCATAACGGTTTTCATGGTGATCTGAATGAGACATTTTTCGTTGGAAACGTTGGTGAACAACATAAGAAGTTAGTTCAGGTGACGTACGAATGTCTGAGCAAGGCTATTGACATTGTCAAACCGGGTGAAAAATATCGTGAGATTGGTAACGTGATTCAGAAACATGCGCAAGCAAATGGATTTTCTGTGGTTCGTAGTTACTGTGGACATGGTATACATCGTTTGTTCCATACGGCGCCAAATGTACCACATTATGCCAGTAAGTCTTGTGTCAGTTTGATTGCGGTCTCCTGAAATATTACAACTGATTTTGTTTTACCCAGAGAATAAAGCTATCGGCGTTATGAAGCCAGGTCACTGTTTCACCATTGAACCAATGATATCTGAGGGAACTTGGCGTGATGAGCAATGGCCGGACAGATGGACTGCGGTTACAGCTGATGGCCTATGGTCGGCTCAATTTGAGCAGACATTGCTGGTTACAGATACCGGTTGTGATATACTAACCCGTCGTCGTATTAACAACGGCCAGCCACATTTTTTGGATAAAATGTAAATGCTGTATCATACGATAATGCAACATTTCTAATAAATCCTAAAATTGATTGCTGATTAATATCGAATTACGTTTTGCACAGTTTTAAATATTTCTGACTGTTTAGTTAATTTAATTTGGACTTTAATTTGCTGTGTTTGATTGACAATTTGTACTACATATAACAATTTCTGAGTAACAATAAAATTGAATTTTGATTAAAACAAGAAACGTATGTCGCCAAATTGTAAAATACATATTAATGAAACAGATATGATCTATTGGTGAGTGTTGAATCTTTTGCAGTTGTATTTGTTCGCTTTTGAATAAATTATTTGATTCACTATATTCATGCCGTGCATTGTTGTTACACATATTTCAGCATTTTATAAATGCAGCGTAAGTAATTTGCATTTTTATATCAATTACATTCAGTTAAAGCGCATTTTGTGTTGATAATCTATTATTTCAAAACTAAAAAGTGTTTTTGGTTATGTCATTCATTTTCTATTCACTAACAAATAATTAAACCGTTCTGTACCGGTGTGTCTACGTTTTAATTCCAGTAATTAACCAATGAATTCGTTTTTCTATCGTATACTTATAGTTTTATGTTTAGTAAGTGTTTGTTTTATATGAGACAACATGTACTGGTGACAAATAAATATGAAGTATTTAAAATATAATATATTTCTCCAATTTATAAATAAATAACATAAACTGTTTCCGTTTTTGTGACTTATATACTAGTATAACAGTAAATCTAAATGCATATGTAAGTGTTGTGATAATTGTGTGTGATCTGTGTTTAATTTATTACGAAATTGGATTTTAATTTTGACATTCGAATAAAGGTAAGAAAGTTTAATAATCATAAATAATCGATACATTGGACTTATGAGGAACTCTTAAACGGTACGCTACAACTAATAATACGAAATAAATTATAATTTAATGAACACATAGAACGATGAATTTATCTTGTATTGCTGCTGCCTTGTGCTTGTAACTTGGTACCGAATGTTACTTGACTCTGATGAGAATTTTGAACAGGATTTTCTTGATCCCTAGTCTCTAATTGCAAATTACTTGGATCCTCTTCACTGGAATAATCCTCATAATCCCCGTGTTCTTCATTACTTTGTGTATCGGATTTATCTTGTGCATATGTATTTTCATACACCCGTATTCCCTGAGTTGATCCGTGTTTGTCAATCTGTGCATTTTCTCCCGAAGCTTGAGTTTCCATATCCTCGTAACTGTCTTCTTCATCTGGCACATAGATTCTCATCTGTTCTCTTTGGTTTAAATTCTGTTCAGGTTGTTTCTGTTTGATTTTCCGTAAATTACTGTTAATATTTCCCGCAGCTTGTAATGATGCTAATCTGTCCGCTGCTTCTTTATTGGGCAACGACGAGTAAAACATCGACGGTGATATTTCATTTTTTGCAGATAATTCTGAAAGTATTTGAGAAGCCCTGGTCGATCCATCTTTTGTGAAATTATCCTCGATTACGTTCTCATTATTGACAGCAGTGCCGTCTTCACGGGTTGCAAAATAGTGTTGAACATATTGCGTTTGTGCTAGTGCATCTTGTGCGTTTTGTAAAGCAACGATAGTTGTATCTGCTGAAGCCTCAGGTTCCAAACTGTAATCAGCAGTGACTCGTGACTGTGCAAATTGTTTACGTGGTACATTTTGAGGTGCCGGCTCTACATAATTGAATGTGTGAAACTGGGGCTTGAAGTTATCTTTTATTTGTTGGCTTATTGCGTCCGGAATTTGATTATAATAGGCCGATTCTGCTTGTAACAGTTGCGGAGTATGAGTTTGATAATTCGTTGCTGTAATCGGTTGCGTTTGTTGAACAAAATGTTGTTGTAATTGTGGCTGATGCACCAGTGGCATTCCATAATTATCAATTAATTGTTGCTGTGGAATGGTATTTAACAATTGGTATAAGTCTTGAGCAGATAGCTGACCAGCAGAGGCCGCCGCTGCTAGTTGTTGAGGAGCCATGTAGATATCCGTCGGATATAGTTTTACATTGTTAACATTTGGATCGGCATAGTGTGTTAACTTTTGAATTAGATTGTTAGGCACTGAGTCCGGCGCGTAATAGATTTCCTGCGTGTTATATTGATTCTCGTTGAGTTGATCCTTGTGATCAGTATTTTCAGTTACTTGGTATTGATGCGCTGAAGAAGCAACTAGAGGCAACGCTTGTGCGCCCAGGAGCGCACTGTTTCCGTAAATATTAGAGGCAATTGCATTTGGAGAGATTTCGGGTTCCTTGGTATACTGATAAACATGTTTCGGAACAGGTTCTTCTAGAATCACTTCTGGTTTATCTGCTGGACTTAAGTTCGGAGCAGGAATCGTATGGATTGGTCCCTTTTCGCCGACTTGTTTGATTGTCGGTACAATGATAGTTGGTTCTTGTTTAACGGGGACGTCATATATTTGTGTGACAGGTGGTGATATGATGAAAGGTTTCTCCACTGGTGGTCTGTATACGGCGGTCGGTGTCTTCCACACAGCGCTCGGGAATATCAGCGGTGCTGGAGTTTTCAATGGCCGTGTGATTACTGGCACTTTATATGATGCCATCTGCACTGGCATAGGTCTGTTGTAGGGGCGACTAGGTGGTCTTTGTTGCATAGGCCATTTGTTTTTCGAATACATTGGCATGTACGGAGGTCTAGGTGGAACTGGAGGACCACGTAGTTTGTACTGCACCACGGAATGTACCAATGGTACTATCGCGCAACACGCAGCGATCCAGACAATTGTATTTATCTGCAATATCAACAAAATTAAACATACAATTGACAGTAAAACATTTGAAAAACTCCCTTACAAATAATACGCGCATTTTTAATTTCTTTTATAATACGTTCCTTATTATCAACTGTATTGCCTATAGTTTTAGAATTTCTAATATTTTGATTTAAAATGTAGTCCCTTGAAGAAAAAAGAATTCGCCTAAATCGGTTTTGTTATTAGTGGTGTTTGTAAACAAAATTGTAATGCTGGTAGGTAGCATTTCGAATTTTCTAAAATCTAGATTACGTATCAGCAGGGCGTTGTTTTCTAGGTCATGGCTAGTTCAATAACCTAGTATATCCTTCCTTCCGGTCAAGCAGTAAGTGACGTAAGAGTAGGTCAGCATGTTCGGTTTTTCTCACCTGTCAGCTAAGTACATACTATCTTCGCTACAACATTTAATATTACAATTTATAATAAAAATAATCCTCATCGTCGGCGTCGCTGTACAAATACACGCAAAATGATATATCAGCTTTTTATGACATAAATTCTTTGTAAATGACATACTTAGGGCCACCATCAAGAATGGTATTCTTCACTGAAAACAAGTATATGTGTCGACTTTCTCGTTCAAGTAAAAAATTACATCAAGACATCCTCAATTTGACATTCATTATTCTTCAATTTAGATACTGTTTTCAAGGTCACGATACACGAAGTTTTATTCGTTATATGGAGAGACTTGTCAATAATTTAATTGTAATACAACTCTATATCATCTTTACATGTACTGTGTGATTTGACATAAGATTCTGGCATTTGTCAGTAAATTATTTTACACGTGGAATTTTTTTTCCTGTTCAGATAATTATAAACCGGCACTACGACCGTTCTAAACGCTCAGTTAGGTAGTTATTTGACATATTTTCCTTCTAAACAACCGTTATCAAAATTCACATTTCTTTGGTAGCTCGAAACTTGAATCCTATACTCAAATGTTTAAACTAAACAATATAACACATAACTTGAATTAATGTATATATTTTTAGAAATAATTACGATACTTTAAATCGGATTGTATATTTGCGCGCACATTATATTTGTGTTTTGAAATAATACGAACTATTATATGAACTTACATGCATTTTGTGCAAAGATGTGTTACCGCAGCACTTGTTTATATTATGATATTGTTAACCTTGTACTGGTGTCGATGGTACATGCACTTATCACATTCACCACACATATTACTAGACAATTAGGTCAGTATTCTGTCTTATATACCCCTACCACCTGTGCCACCATTATTACAATATACCATCACATGCCGGCGGTATTCTAGAGCATGTATTTTCAAAGGCTATCCATATTTATACAAGGAATTACTAATATTAATCATCATTATTGTACCCCAATTATTACTATCAACATTACTGAGGTTCGTTCACTCCATAATTATTTTTTAATATCAGCGTAAATTATATAAATTAACGAGAATAATTAATACCTCTATAAATCACTAATATTACACTGAAAATAGCTTTTATTTTAACCTAACTATCTTGACAATTAAAACGAGTCTTCTGGTATTATCCTCGGTATTATCTAAAGTTCTTGTTAATTATTTAACTGAATGGTTTATTTAATATATTAATTACAGGTACATGTTATTAAAAAACAACATTATGGAGCACGTTTAGTTAGCATATATTTCAAGTAGCAATATCTAGTTGTTTTGTTAGTCTAGGAATCGTTCAGGTTCAATAGCACGGAACGTCCCCAGATCGTCAAGTGGAGCAACATGATAACTAATATTTTCATTAGCAAGTTCGAATTAAATACCAGCTTTTCAATCGTGTAAAAATCTGTAATTTTCTTTGTAACTGATTCATGAATACGAAATGATGCGTACATGTTCTAAAGTACAATGCAGTTGGTTATGTATTTTAACCACTTTTCATTCTACTTTCACCGTTTTCATATCAGATATCCTTACATTGTTTGACAAAATATCCACTATATTAGATATCCGAGTTAATGCCATGGAATAGTACATTATACACCAAGGGAGAGAAACTACTTATTTTTCCTGAGGTGTAGTTTGAAGCCCGAGGGCGAAGCCAGAGGACTATAAATACGTCGAGGGAAAAATGGTGGTCTTTCCCGAGGTGTATATACTATATTTTCCACGTTCGGGAGTAGAAACACTTAATTTCATAAATAATGAATTATAAGAAATCGGAGCGAAATTGCAATATTTAGAAGCTTTTGGAAACGCTTCCATGCAACGCTTACCATGACAACAGACATTTATTTACAAAAACTTTGTTATAATAAAAATTCCCTTCCGAAAAGTGTTTTCGTCCCTAGGAAGTAAATGCTTCATTTCTGTCCCGCGTTTGACGCCATAGAAACCGACTTTTACTCCCGGACGTGTAAAAAGTATATTACTAATTTTGGTTTGGTCACTCCTGAATAATGCTATTTCTGACCTAGAAAGAAAATTATTTTCTTTTAATTAGACGCCACACACGAATCTAAAATTATTTAATTTGTTCCTTTCACTTATGATGCTTTTATATCATTTGTTAAATGAATTTTTGTCGTGCCGTTTATCGCTGAAAATATTCCACAATGTGGAATAAATATCAATGAAAGATATATTAATATTTAAAATTGAATGTAACCAAAAATCTTATAATTCATTGTCATTTAATATTCTACAGTCAAATTCAATTTTCGGTATGATTAATAGTCATTTTATTTTATTCGTATTTTATAGAAATAAAAAAAATACGTTCTATGTGATTTCCAACAGCTTGTAAAGGAAATTTAACAACCTGTTATTTTGCTCTGTGAAGCATAGCAGTTTACTGTATATTCACTCATCGACCAATTATTAACTTTCGTATTTCATTGATGACACATTTACTATATATTATGTCCGGAAAATGTTAGTTTTTCTTCAAATCAACGAATTTACTTAACAGCAATCAAAATGTACCGCGCTATGTTCAATAATATTTGCCAATTCTAGAGAAAAAATCTAGCTTCCGGATTCTACAATCAGTATGTTTTTGTTTATATGAAATAACTAGTCTAACTAAAGAAAGTCGTGAGGCTTTTTCACATTAAAATGCTTGATGTTTACCAAAACGTGTAAGGTTTGAAAACCTACATACTGCTTGCACTTTAAGTAGGACTTTGATAAACAATTCGTTTTTACATTTCTTGTTCTGTTGCCAACATGAAAGTTTTGGTTTTTATGTTACCAGAAATTCACAAGCAATTTATCTAAAAAAAATGTTGCGTGCATCAATGTAATCGGTATTCAAATAATGTAATTAAAACTTAATCGCGTATACCGTTAAAAAATGTTGACACTTTGGAGTGTCTGTCAGTCAAAACTGAATACCGTTATTATCAAACGCACATGCAGCATCGCATAAATATTTCTCTATTAACATATTTACCCGTAGCGAGAAGTATGTGGCACATACGTGAACACTTGACTTCATACGTTCAAGGTGATACGGAAGATTATCATTACCTGGGCATTTTCACTTTCTTTCAAGTCGAACTTGCACACTTTTATACGTTTGACCTGAAAATTTCGCATTGACGTTCATTACGCCGTATAATCGAGACACGAAACATTCTGCCACGTTGCTAATGCATCTTGTTAATTACAATTCTTATTTAATTGCGCTTTTTTTCTTGACAAGCTTTCGTTAAGCTAATTAAACAATGAAAACAAATTTCGAACACCATTATTTACAATTTTAGTAATTATATATTTACACTTCGCCGCGTAAGTTTCAAGAAAATATGACATTTATATTCTCATTCGATACTATTTAGAAATAAACGTCATACGCCTGATAACCTCAACCTGCAATACACGTATGTAACATAAGTTTCTTGATTCTCCAATAGCTGTTTAAAATATGTACTATAAATATGGATACATGGTTTACGAGAATATTCTTTGCTATAGAGATGTATATTTGAATTATTTATTATTTATTTAGTATTTGCGATAATAGGAGTAATATAATATGTGACATGTATTCACGGAAATACGAACAATAAATAAAGAAATATATTATTTTATTAATATTTACAGTTATTTACAAATAATTTCCATACTTTAATTTGCTGTAGTTATTTGCTACTATTTCATTGCTATTAGAAACTTATTTTATACATGTGTATTTATTGTTGTATTAAATTTTATTCTGTCGCATCCTAGTGTGGGTTTTAGTAGAAAGGCTGTATAACCGTGCTGGTTAATTTCAATAGTAACTGCACAGTGATCCGTGTGCTTACTTACACACCGACTAACAGCAACTTTCAAACGAGTTCTCGTGAGCTAAGCAAGCAAGATAAGATGATTTCTAAATATATAAGTTTTATACATTAGGTACACATAATTAATATTGGATATTCAATTTCACTTTCAGTGTTTTTGTAAACAGTCAACTGCTCTTTTCTTAAATCAGTTGACACAAACAAAAAGAAATAACATTAAAAAGCAGTTTATATTTTAACATTTTATTCAAAAAATATTTTACATTATTAAATACATCTTACAAACTAGTATTAATTAATATAATACATGAGCTAGTTATCTGACAATGTACAACTAAATAATTTTATAACAGCTTCATAAATAAAAGAATAGCATTATAACTCTAAATAGTCTAAGTGTACATTTCCAAACGAAGATTATAAATATGTAGTCTCCTCCTTGTGTTGGGTAAGATATGTTCGACGATATGTCTTAATTATAGTATACACAATTTAGATAATATTTTACCGCTACCAGCTGACTCAAAAGAAAACATTGACGATGAATTTGTGCAATCCATCAGAATACTTTTTAATTTGACATTTTCCTGAGGATTTTAATGCATACTTTATGCTAGCTGACGAAGATGATTCTCAGAAATGGCCATCCTGATATTCAGGGAATGTTTCTGTAAAATAATATAACATACATTAGATACGAAATCGGTACACAAGATCGTATATTTTGTAGGGTAGTGTTGTTATTGTCACGTATAGTATTACCTTCCTTGCAGTCAGTAGTTAGAAATGCTTGTCTTGCAGTTTTGTCAGTGTCTTTTAGACGCGGGCAATTGATATTCAACAGATTTTACCACTTCATAGTTTGGCTCACTCCTCTTATGTTCTAAAATTCCATTTTTATACTGTAAATGTGAAGATAGTGGGTAAGAGTCTGTGCCACTTGGCGCGCTGAAAGACGGTGCATCACTGAAGTGGTTCTGTGCAGGACCGGGGAAAGAATTGTGAGGAGAATGTACATTGTTGAAAGTACCCAGCCCGTAGTTAGCGAATGGGAAATCAGCACTAAAAGAATTGATCTCGAATGGAGACGGTATGTTTGTATTAAAATTGCCAGAAGAATGCAAAAAGTTCTGAGTCTCTTTCGGAGGTTTCTCCCCCAAGTAGTAATTTTGGAAAGGTTTATTTGAAATGCCGTTATTAGAAGAACTATCTAACAAAGATTCGTCTACCGTTGGTGCAGAGTGTACGTTCAGACCAGCTAGTAGAGATGGACCAGAAGGTGATGGCGGTGCAGACGGTGCACTATGACCACTGAATTCTGGTGCGTCCGGTGCGGAATAATGAGATTGATGAGGTTTAGATTGCAGAATGTCGGATAAAGACGATTCGAAAAAGGAATCTGGCTTTGAGGTCGGTGGCGATTTGAATGGGTTTGTGTTCGGTGACAGTGGCTTAAACAGTGGTGGCGAGTCTGGTTTACTAACGTCAGATGGTGGATGTTCGTCAACGTGATTTGGGAACGCTGTAATCACTTTGTGACGTTCGTCTTGTAATGGTAACAAGGCAATGCCAGCGTGACCGGTGTCCTTTGGCGGTATCTTCTTTAAAATAACTATACCAGCCTCCGCTCCATGGGGTATTTTACTTCTAAGAGCTGTCAGTCAAACATAGTCATGTCATGTTAGGTTAGTGAAAACATACGATAAATCACATATTAGATTACATATATTTTACAAAATTATGAGACCGTGCGTTCGTTATCGTTGCCTGTGTGAAATGGAAACGTCAGTCGGGCGTTTCAAATAATGTCAAAGCGTCTGATATTTCTATTCTACGGAATGAATGTGACAGGTATTCATGCATTAGAATTGTTTTTTCAGTTTCGCTAAGCTGAACTTGTAAATTTTGATAGAAGCAGAATTTATTATACTTCTTAAATCAATTTGAAGTGAAAGTTATTAGTATTTACTTTCTTTGCTATATGCACTAAAAGCAAAGTTCGGTGGTAATTAAAAGAATATCAATCATTTATTGTCAAGTTTTGAACTAAATAAGTTTCTAATGAAATTACAGGGTTAATTGTAGAACAGAAAAGAAAGTATTTAGCATGGTTACAGTTGGATCCAATGACCAGAAACCGTAAATATTATTTAGTATTAATAAACATCATTAGATATAAATATGATTGTTGAAATGTTCAGTTACATGAACAGTTAATGATAGTGTTGGTTAAATAGCATTAATCCCGGAACCAGATCATTACCTGCATACGCCATGTGTAACTTTTGTGGAAGATAGGGTTTACTAGGTGCACTTGGAGGTGCTCCATAAGAGTCCGAGGGTGCTCCGTAAGAATTGGACGGTGCACCATAAGAATTAGACGGTACTCCATATCCACTGGATGGTGGATGATCTGGGAATCCCCCAGTTGGTCCGCTGGGTGCTGATGGGGACCCGTATTCGGTTTTGGGTGGCCCGTATGATGTGCTCGGATGAACTGAAACTTCGGGACCACTTGGTGCTGTAACAATATTTATATGAAATTACTTTAATAATAATCATCATGATAAAAATAACTGCACGAAGACATCTTCCTGCTTGCGTCAACAACAAAAACCGATACAGTCGCGGATATTTAACTTTCTAATTAGGTGTTTGATAATACATATACTTGTATTTAATATATGTGTTCATGCTATTTCGTAAATTATTAAATCTCTTTATAATTGTATTAATCACAATATCTCGTGTCAATTATTTATATGGGCTGAGAGTTTATCAGTGGAAGCACAATAATTGCTATCACTTTCGTTTCCTTTATTTATTACATAAACATTCTATGAATATTATATAATAGTGTGTACGAATCGTCTAGTATAGGATTCAAGGACCAGTGATAACACGGTTCTAGTTTATAATCTGATTTACCTGACGGAGCTGAATACTCTTCACTGTGATGTGACGAGTGTGCACTGGGACTAAGATGTGCGGAATTGATTATATGTCGTCCAAGATTAGAGATTGCTTCGCCCTTCATGCTAATAATATTTCCTTTAGCCGATATCAGTGCTCCGCCTCCTTTGATGAGTTGTCCCTTTATCGCAATGACACCGCCTTTGATGGCTTTGACAGCCTGTATCAGTGTATTGAATATCGATTTCTTCAGTCCCCAGAAGTCGAACGATTTATTATCATAACTCTGCAGAATAATGGGTCAATTATGAATAATATCTTTATATAATTCCTTGTAAATTTATCAGCTCATGTTAAATAAGAAAAGAAATTTATGATTATTGTAGGCAATGATCAAATGAAATTATACCAGCTGGTAATTTAGAAGTACTTCGATGTGAGTAGGCGGATAGTGAGTTGTAATAATTTATTAATTAAATTGCTTACAATATCATGGGGGTTTCCGTAATGATAACCACCACCACCACCTCCGCCGCCGCCTCCGCTGCTGCTACCGCTGCTGCTACCGCTGCTGCTACTCTTGCTGAAATGTGCTGAAGATGATGCAGACGCTTGGGCGATTTGAGCAATTTTAGAAGTGATTCCTTTCTTAATGTATCCAAAGAAATCACCAGATCCTGAACGCTTTATTCGGATCACTCCGTCAATATACTCTGGAATCTGTCCGTCCGTCAGACCAGGATCTTCTATCATTATATACTCTACAGGCTCCTCCAGAATAGCCGCTCCTAATACCTCCGTTATTGTAACAGTAAGTAGGAATAACACCAGCCTTCTTGTCTGCAAAACGAGAGAGAACTTTTAAAAATAATGCACTTCACATCAGTATCTATTTAGACGGAGTATGATTTGTTTTATTTGTCATTTAAATAAGAAATCATTTCTATGAAACGCATGCACAATATTTCGAAGAATTTAACCACGACTACAGTTAAAAATGTAACAATTCATCGATATTAGCTTGTGTAAAAAAGAAAAAAATTAACTATGATCACTTATTTAGAGTGTAGGATTTCTCTTCGATTAAAAAATATCACTTATTTCAAAAGCAAAAAAAAAGAGTGAAATGCAATAAATTAATTAAATTTTTATATATTGCAGTTGGGAGAAATTCTACGTCATTTATATGTTAATTTTACCAATAATTATTATCTATATTGAATAAAAATTAATATATAGTTATTTGGATATTATTAGCAAATTATTTCGACTTCAAAATTTAATAATGTATCCTAATAAGATGTTTTGATATTAAATTACAGTGTATTCGTAAAACTTTCATTTAAATAAAACTGTGTTTGACATTTGTGTTGTAAAATGCTGACTGTCGAATCTATAAATAATATTCCTAGTATTTATCATTAAATTTGGAAAGCGGATTCACAATATTAAAGAAATATAATTTGGCGTTAATGAAATATTATTGTAACGGATATGGTGGTTAAAAGCGGATGTGGATTGTCGTTCTTAACCATATTGCGGATACGAATGAAATCAAGAAATAAATGAAACATATTACCGAAATATAAAACCTCATACCCACATATTTATACAAATCAAACACCCACAAAATTATTTTTAGTTTTCAATTGCAATCAATACAAATCTCTCAATGGGAAGACTGTTTTCTTTTAAAAAAAAAAACTTAATTTATAAGTTATATTTGGAACATAATATTTCAATTTGGTGATGATTATATAAATAAAATAAACATGTAGAACTTTTCTTTATGCTCTAAGAATTTTATAGAAAATGTAAACGTTATTATGATATATTCCAGGTATAACATTGAAGCTGTAAATAATTCGTACCAACTATCTTTACAGTCTGCTTTCATTACCAAAGGATACGATGCATTATGTTAATTTACTGTTCTACGTTCTATGTAAATGTATAACAACAAGTAAATATTTAAATTCAGCGCTACTTATTTAAATGTTTGTGTTCGCAGTACATAAACTGAAACTTTTCACAAGTAAATATAAGTACTATTTCGAATGCAACTTCTTGCTGAGGAGATAAATGTGCACACACTTCCGTTTTCAAATTATACTAATTTGTTATCATATGCAAGTTTCCGTTATATATCTACCCAAAGCGGTTTACACGATTCCGGTGTTATAAAATCCATTAGCAACAAAGTACAAAATTTTAGATAGAAACCCATGTATCAATATTCGATTATAGCAAAAAATTCGTTCTATCACTTTAAACTTAGGTTCACAAAATACATTAAATTCTCATCACTTTCTTGATAAGCTCTGAATAATATAAAAAATGAAATCCTATAATAACATTATTGCTAACAACAAAATAGCTATTAGCGAATATAATCATATATGTTGATACTACAACTATTTCAAAATCGTTTCTGATATAGTTTCACAAAATGGCAATTCTACTTTTCACTGACTCTGGGTAATTGTGAAAAAAACTGGGGCATAGGATTATGTGACAATGCACGTATATATTTATGTCTTATGACATAGTTATATTTATGCACGATTTATTTATGTTAAAATTAAAATGAAAATAGAACAATATTCCTGTAACATTCTAGATCCATTTTTATAGAAATGTTTTAAATAATATGTTATATAAATGGTGTCATTGTTCATTATCAACTGCGAAAAGTGAAATTTATTTAATTTTGGCCGCATTTGATCTATGTATAATTGGAAAAACTAATTGATATTACATCTAAATTATTAATTTATGTGAATATAATTTAATTTCCAAATGTCGCTTGGTTTATAATTGAAATGTTATTAATATTTAATTACATTTTGTGTATAAAAATGTACTCATTGATGCAAATAGATATTAGTTTTTGGTCCGCATATATACTAATTATTAAGTAAGAGCATATCGAATTGAATATTTTGAACAAAACCAATGGTAAAAAAATATTGTAGCTACCTTTGATACTTTCTTTGGATCTTCTTTCAAGTGAAAGTGACGATATTTTGCATTCCGAGATTCGGTTCTAAAGTAGCGCGACACCTTTCAGTTTTAGGTGCAGGTATTCTACGAGTAGTTACGTCACACGTTCTATGAACATGATTCAAATACGCCGGTAAATCTTCGAAATTTCCCAAAATGCGCATAGCAGTTATTTATGGCGAAATACTAATTTACTTCTCTCAGTAATTTATGTGTCTCATAAATATTGAACATCTGTGCTTCTATTTGAACACTGTAAGGTTTCGATCAAGCGTACACTATACAGATTCATATTGTCATCAACAGGACGTGATGTTATTTATCAAACAGCTCATTTTTCATTATACATTTCAAACTTGACTCATCACCATTTAGACATTTTCTATCAAATATTAATGAATAATTCATGAAATACAAACTAAATAACGTCTGTGTACAAAGATTAAATGAATATTTCAAGTGGAAATCTATTTAATTAATTGCATACTAAATTAATTTACACTTCATTAATACATGCGTTTTCCATGGGACGAAAACAATTAGCTTTTAATCAATAATACAACTGTCAACACGTCACTGCGGACGATTAATTTCGTTTTAAAACTTTCAATTTCTCCGGATCGAGATAGGAGGAGTCTTTTTTATAGCCGAAGAATGAAAGGGAAACGAGAAATTAGTTTTTAACGCGATGGACAGATATATTGAGCAGGATTAAATGACGCAGATAATAAGGTGTGCATTGTGAAGCGCACTTCTCGTTGTTTTGCGAGCAGCCACTGATGGTGATGAGCGATTGAGTGAGTGAGTGAGTACGGTGTTGTGTGAGAGGTACACTCACATATCCGCGCTTTCATGGGCGCTCAGCGTGCGCTGGTTCACGGTCGCGGGAGTTTCAAGTCAAGGTGAAAGTTCCCGCAAAAATAAAAGCGTTTGACACAAAAACCTCGTATCGTTTCTAGTGAACGAGTTTATTTTACATGCTTATATGCTTTTATATGCAATCCGATCTTTTCTTTTCAATTCTTTAAAATACTTTGCAGATAACCAATAGAACACGAGTCACATAATCATCCAAAACCAGAATAATACCTTTGGATTAACAGAATTTTATTTAATTCGCGATACTATAGAAAGTAATCCTTGATAAATATTTGAACTAATTAACATTGTCAGTATTTGAAATAAGAAGTTGGATTAAATCTATATATTGTTTAGTTAATCGCGAGTATATAGTAGTACTTAACGATAAGCCATATGATCTATTTGTTCTTAATCTTTTCTTCAAACATAGTTATCACTGCGTAATTGTAAGTGCATGGATAGTATCACTAACCTTCATGATGATGTTCTGTGTTTATATTGTCCCGAAAATACTGCTGTGTATGGTACAGTTAAGCACTTGTCGAGCACTGAAAGAAGTCGATGGCTTTCGTTTTGTTGTCAGCGTGGCGTGGCTATACACTTCCCTACCTTCCTCACTCTCACTTAAACAACTCACAATATACTGTCGCGAATCGACCCACATCTTTTATACTATTATATATAATCCCCACTTGTATTTACATTAACCCCTGCCAAAATTAAATAACGTCCTTCCGTCATACAGTACGTCCTTCGATTACAACATTTTGCATAGACAATAATTTCTGCACGCACAACAATATTTTGTTCTAAATTAATTAAAGCGAAATCGTTATGAAAATTTTAATTTTCTTATATTAAAAACAGTTGAGTGAATTTAGAAATGTAAATTTTCAACACACGATCTTATTGAGCATTGATCTAATGAGACATGTAATGCAATTTCACGTTTAGAATGTGCAATAATACTCATTCGAAGATATAAGAAGTATGATACTTTTTGCTATGTTAGTGAATGAAAGTGAGCAGACTAGAAAAACTATACCAAATTTATGCATTATATAACAACCGGTTAGATGTTTGTATAACCTAATTTAGACATATTAAATTCATCTTACTTTGTAATAAAAAAATCTCTTAAATATATGAAAGTATAAAAGACAAGAATTCACCGAGCGCATTTTAATATTATAATGAATATTTGTTCAACCTATTGAAAGTACAATTTCAAATTATAATTGTATCTAACAACGAATAATTAGTTTTAGAATTGATCTAAATGTACGAAAAATGTATGATATGTAATGTAATTATGACGAGTGTGATTTCACTGTCAATTTAAAAAATTTCTGGTCTTCATGATACGCCCGATAAATATGTTTTTATTTTTAATTTTCGGAGAAAGTCCTAGGATAGTTAATTCCAACGGAGTATTCATGTATTACTTTCATCAACATTGAATAAAATAATAAACAATATTTCTTTTCGATGATCCGGGAAGTTTTATCAATCAGAATATTTTATAAATTTTCGTGTATAATATTTTGCATTCCCCTAAATGAATGTTTGTGACATTTAGAGTGGAAAGTAGCAATGCAAAAAGGCTTTAATTATACTTGTACGTAAATGAATTTAAATGTTAACTCCCAAAATACTTTTTTTTCATTATATCAACATGATGGTTGTACTCAATAAAAAATATCAAATAATTGTAATTCAATGGAAAAATTCAGTAAATAGCATCAATAATTAAATAGTATATATTGAGTCTTTATTGTAATATTATCATTGGGATATTTAAGAAGGCATCAAAGAGCATGTTACTCTAACAGAAGAAAGTTAAACTCGATACGAAATTAATTTATTTTTAATTATTCTTGCTCCTGCAATACACTTGAAATAATTAAATACAGATACTACGTAACATAAATGGTGTAATGAAGCATATATATAAATATATATATATATATATATATATATATATATATATATATATATATATATATATAGGTATATATATATATATATATATATATATATATATATATATATATATATATATATATATGTATTTCATATTATATAGTAATTTCATTGCATATTTGCATGATATAGATTGTAATATGTATATAATTATGTTAAGGACAACTGCATAAGTTATAATAAAATAAATTTACACATATTTATTTTTTATTTCTGGTGAATAACATTGCATGTTTTTTTTAGACAAGCTTACATGATCGACATGCAACTGCATAAACGGGCACCAAAATATATTACAATACATATATCTAAAAACGAAATTTATATGACAAGTTTCAACCATTGGTTTTATGTAGAAATCAGGAGCAGGATTTCTCGTTTAAAAACTTGAATGGTAACATTATGTATTTGTGTTAAATGTTTTGCAAACTCTTATACAGATTTCTTTTGATCATTCTCTAGAAATTAAACATTTTTATATTCGCAATGCAATCAAATAAATATTTTACTTAAAATGTACTTTCCATTGTTTACTTTAAAACAACCTATTGATTACCAATGTCAGTATTAGAAAGTATCTAAATTATATTACATTATATAGATACATTTAAGCAGAAAAGTTCTCAAAAATATTAGTTGAAATTTCTCTTTCAATAAAATCATTCGGCAACTAACATATCACACAATCATTGTTTGCTAGATGGACAATTTAGTTTCTTTATATTAGAATTTGTTCGTCAAAATCGTCAGCACAAATTAGGCAGAAAATGATACCGATTCAATCTCTGAATTTGTTTCGTTTCGGTTAATTAAATAAGTATATACATGTATGTAGTAGAATACTTTTGTGTTGATAACTGCTCATGTTATAATGGACTGTGCCGCTAGAGTTAATTGCAATTTGATATTGTTTATCGATAATTATATAGGAAATGTATGTGATTTTTTATCACTCTTTCGTCTACAAAACTATTTCCTGTTAACGAAACATATATTCCTATATTATAGTGAATTAATTTGATACATGTTTTAGGAAGTGTATTTTGGTCGTCGCGATTATGCCATAGCAAATATACTTGCGAGTTACACTTAAGGTTCAGAATGTAGACGTACGTTTTGTAACATTCGTTTATACTGAATAATTCATGTGTAAATGAGTGAGTGTTTGATATGTCCGACGCATGCAAGAAATTGAAAGTGATAAGGGAATAAGTGAAATTCTGCAGTACGTTTTTATAAATTCATTGTTTGTTAAATATGCACGTGTCCATGTTGTTAATTTGCAGAGAAACTAGTGTTGATAAAGAAACATGATAATATGTTTGTATATTATTTTATTTATACAAGTGTTATGTTGAACTAATGCTTTGCCGGTAACTGACATGTGCAAGTACCTGTTAACTGTATTTTAAGCTACTAGTGCTCGGTTACTTTATGCTACCTCAATGATGAGTATTCAACATTGATTATTATTATAGTCTTTCTTTTTGCACTGCACAGTTAATTCATGTTCCCCTGACGGTAAGTTTCATATGATAACCATTATTATCATCGACATTTGTGCAATATTGCACAAATTACTTCAATAAACATGCATGCAATATTAGTCCGCTTGTAGGAAATATAAAAATGACCGACTAACGCTGTATGTCATTAACAGAAATAAATTACTATAAGCAGGGGGCCAATTACACTGCACGCGATTCCGTCGCGTATCTACCCTACCACACCAGCACCATGTAATACCAGCGTGTGTGCGTTGTGTTCCTAAAGTTCTAGGTGATGTTACGTAATTTTTGAACAATTTGAATACAGTTATTACACATTCATTACATGCGCCTCATTGGTGAAAGTATTTCACATGTTCTGATCCAGTGTATGGAAGCTAGACGATGCAATGTACTGCTATCACGACATGCACAACTAACTTGGGTTCACAGAGTTCCTGTTGATAATACGACGTGCAATAAGTGTCATCTTCTGATTTCTTATACCCTCGCTATAGTAATTAGAAACTTCTAGATATAAGTACATACGCGTATATCTCGTGCATGTTACATTTGGTGATTACATAACGATGTGTAATTGAAAATCAACAAGCCCGAGGTAGTACATATGTGTGAGTGTGTAGCCGAATTTTCAGAACACAAAATAGGACACAAACTTTGCACGCAAACTATTGGAAACGCGTTTGGTAATACCATAATAAGTGTCATTAATTAAAAGTTATTAAACATAATCTGTCTGTGAGTGTGCTTTGCGAAAACATATTTGTTTGTAATTTCATCGAATTTCCAAATTTGAAATAATTATACGTATATAGTAACATGGCATTTTAAGAAGAATTTGTGTTATTTTGACACTGCGATCTGGCAATACTAATAATGAGAAAATAATTAATAAATAACTAAGAAATGCTTTTGTGTATTCTTTTGCAATATGTCGTAGATTTAGAAAATATAATGCCTGTCCGCTTATTATTGAAATTGTAAAATAATATCTTGAAAATTATGATTTAATTTATATTTAAAAGGTGTTTCTATTACTGTAT
The DNA here is from genome assembly GCA_963422195.1 of Carabus problematicus. Lineage (NCBI taxonomy): Eukaryota > Metazoa > Arthropoda > Insecta > Coleoptera > Carabidae > Carabus > Carabus problematicus. Next base: position 12,200,033 of record OY728584.1, read on the forward strand.
TGAATGAAACTGAATATCCAGTACAAATTCAATGAAAAACTACTGAATATAATAGCGATTCTTGCCTTGAAGCCAATGTGAAATAATGAAATCCATTCATCGATGTTATAACAAGGAACATACTTTGTATTGTAAGGTGCATGTCATTGTTAATCATCCGTTGCACGTCACGTGATACTGTACTTAGTATTTTATTTGCGTAGTTAAATCACTTTCCATTATTTACATGTTCCTTATTACAGTTCTGATTGTATCACGTTCTGTGATAACATAGGATATCCTGTTACCTTACTGACATGTACCATCCTTATTGGTTAATCACTATGTCTATTAGTAAAACGCTAATTAATAACTCTCGCGTGTGTATTTCTATAAGAAATACACGTCATACTGAGGATATTTTGAAACTAGACAACATTTACGAGATGTTATATATTCATAATTGTAGTTTGTCAGCAATTTGTTTATCATATTTTTTCCCTTGCAAGCATACCAAATTTGTTTTTGAACCGAGTCGTGAGACCCAGCTTACTACTAAGCCCAACAAAGCGTATTTTGTTAGAATACTTTCAAAAAATAATGTAACTACATACATAGTAGTCTTTATATTCCTGTGTTATTTATGCTAACTTGAAGTCCTGTCTAAGTGCATTGCATGTCCAAAATACACTATTCCACTATCATAATACTGTTCTATTTACATAAAAAAACTTTCAAAATTTAAATCATATAACGATACATCAAATTATCGGAAATGAAATACTTATTGTGATATTTTATAACGATCGTATTTCTTTGAATTCATTAAATTCATTAAAATATCTCAATAACTATAGCATCGGGAACTTAACTAATAAATCATTTATCTATCTACGATTATTATCTTTTCTTTATTCATTTTAGTCGTTTTAATCTTCTAATACTTCTGAAAAAAGAAACAAAGAATGATTTTATCGCAAATTATTAACCGCATGTGTTCAATGCTAACTTTCTTCTATTGTTCAATGATCCATTTGGTTTAACCAGTTACTAACAACACATATAGACCACAATTTAATTACTGCAATTATGTTGTTCTGTTAAATGGTTCATTAATTTCAAACTTCAATATTAGTTAATATGAGCAAGCTCGGTGAAGTTCCGATTCGATGCATGAAAATTGCTTGTGCAAGAAGTTATGCATTCTTAAGTGCACAGGTGTTTATACGGCAACTGACATTGAAGGGGCCTCGTTGAAGTCTTTCATGGTAATCATTATAATGAAAATTCTGAACATATTTAACTGATCATCTAAACCGTTAACTTACCTCATTATTATACAGTTCCAATTGAATTTCAATCATATGCTATTAACATTCATCTCAGCCTCATAGAAAATCCTGTCTTTCATTGTCAGATAACAATGTTTTTCTCCAAGAATATATACGTATATGACATCTGTATAGAATTTCATCTTTAATATATTTTGCAGCTTTTATCTATTACCTGACAATTGTTTAGAAGATACATATTTATCAGTAAAATTTTATTTTCAAATGACATAGTTCATAATAGATTAGATTTATTTCTCAAGAAGGTTAAATTCGTATTTGTACAATTGAAATATTTCAATAGGATGTGCATCAGATCATCAATTGTTATCTATTACTTGTAGGATTGATATCTGTAAATGCGTCATACAAGTTTGAAGTACCTATGTATAGAAAATAGGTGTTTTATGCGATAAACAAGTAGTGAATTCTTTGTGTGCAAATAGTTCGCTAAAATAATATAAATGAGAAAATTATGTTCAGCTATCTAACGGTACAATGTTAAACTAAACACATGACAGAATAGATTTCTAAACATAGGTAGATACCTGAGTTTTGCAATTTCTCCGCTAGTCAGCGCTTTAAAATTTATAATAAACATTTTTTATCACGGCCGTTCCAATTTTATATTATTTCCAACATTAATAACAACTTAACATTATCTAATTATGTTATTATGACGTCATACATTGTTTTCGAACATGAAGATATCAAAGATGAAGATATTTTTCTAAAAATATGCTACACAGTAAAAATATTGGCCATATATACCACTACGCCGATGTGAGCTTTTATATCTTTTAACTGACGGTAAAAATGTCGCTAATTTTAACATACATTTAGAAAATGAATTATTTCGATTTTTATATTGCATTACATACCATTCTTTTAAGATATAAGGTAGTAGATATTTACTGTGAATATCACTTCTTACTGACTCATTAATAAGTGATATCAATTGAGAGTTCAATGTGCAGTTCAATGTCACTATTATCGATGGAATATGCATGGAAGCAGTTTCTTTAAAGAATATAGTACATTATACATACACTTCACGTGCAACCTGTTCTACAAAAACATTGCTTCTCTCTTGCTCCAGTCTTCGGTTAAATTACGTTGCGTTATAAACCGAAGTCTCTGATAAACTCTAAAGCAAGCAGCAAGTAGAATGACTTACAATATTCATAAATTGTATTTCAAGCTCAGAATAGTGTTACGATGTAGCTAAAATTGAATTGCAAAGTCAATTCAAACAAACTTACTCTAGTTATAAATATCGACTAGAAATCATTGATATACTTATTTGCATAATCATTTTTAATTTCATTTAAGGTAAAAGCTGATACATAAAACTTAATATTTCACAATTATATTTGATTATTCTACGAATTATTAAATAGATAACGGTTTGCACACCGATATTACTGATTTCTAAATAATTTGTTTACACAATTATGTATCTCGGAACAAGTATCATATGATTTCTGGGGACATTTATAATAAATAAATTCATTTTCCTCTGGTGTGACTCAACTATTTCAGACGTAAATAGAGTTGAAAATATTACTCATTTCTTATGAAATAAAATGGGTCGTGTGGGTGTACAATAATTAAACTGTACAATTCGTTATTGCATACAAAAACATAATGAGACCATTGACGGGGCAAATTGATTGAATCTATTTTTTTACTTTTTCACATTATCCAAAGCGACTTGTTAAAGAGAAAAAAAGTATTTATATTTCAGAATAGTATGTATAAAATTGCAGTGTATGCATTAGGAGTTACAGTAAGGAAAAATATTCACATATAAATGTAAACGGGAAAAGTAAATATCTACATATTTATTAGCAGATAAATCCATCTGTACGTAATACGTATGCACAATGCACTGTTATCTTCATCCACATCGACATTAATACGCACTGATGCATATTATAAACGATATCCTTGACACTGTGAATGTGCGGAAACCAGTATTAACTGTATTAATATCTAACATGTACAGTAGTGGACAATATAGTTCCCACGAATACATTCCAACATAAATATAATTCATTCCCAAGGATATGTGTCACATTTGTTAATTACAATTTTATATGACAAGTAAATAGATTACAATTACAATTTTGTAATAATTCATTTTGTGTACATTTCTCAAAACTAACGTCCGCTGATTATGCAGTCATCATTAATATCAGAACCACTACTATTGTGGTCGAACTTAGGCTTGGCGGTTATTTTAGTTTTTATACTAATTAAGTAAAGGAAATGTACCCACAAGAACGGATATCAAGATTAAATAAAGATAATATCAAAAGATATTTTTCTCTATAAATAGAGCAGACGGTATATTTTTTATTTTGCAAAAACTTATTCAATTTTCGTCATCGTTTATAATGGAATGCCAAAAAAAAAATATTAACGTTAAATAGATAATTGAAACAAAGTCATTATTATCGTATGGTCAATCATAATCGGACCGATTAATCTAGAACAGGATTATTTTTATAATATTCTCTGTAAACAAAGCAGGTTTTTAACTGAACAAAGACAATAAGATACTTTATCGCTAAAAAATGTCAAGTGGCATATATTCTGGTATTAATCATAATGAAACTTTGATCGGCTTTATGGCATGTGTGTTATTTTTATTTGCCATGCTCAATCAAAGATACACCATTAATTTTCATGTAAATAAACCCATGTATTTAGATCAGCTTTCACCGTTAGCGCAATATTATATTTCTGTAATGATCAAGATGTTTTACAGATCACTTAATCGATATTCATGTGCAGTAATACAGCTTCTCAAGATAATAAATATTATCAAAAAATGTCATGGAAGCCAGTTCAGCGTTACCAATTAGATATGGAACAATGTGACAATGCATACTATGGTTTAGTTAAGAATTGTGCTCAATCATGTTTCAAATGTGTTGACATTTGTTGTAGAAAATTGAATGACGTGTTATATATTATATAACATGCGTCAATCAATTTCAATATAATATATAATATATATCTTCGGTGTTATGCGAACGGGCATTGTTGGGGATTTCTTTAACAGGAACGATTACTGAAATTAACTTTTACGCACGACGTTTTTTCCGGTACTTCGTATTTTCTAAGCGAGTAAATTATACCAGCCTCATTTCGGATTTTCCGAAATAAGTACGCGCCAAGTGCAGCAATAATAAAACATGATGTATTGCTTGCATATACAGGGTGTTTGTAATTATTTACCATACATCTGTAAGATAAAATGAAAAATACAATGATTAACGTGTGTACATTATCAATCTATATTTAGGACTGAATAGTAAAGTGAACAAACAATACACATCGCATTTCTAATGATTTCCATAGTTAAAAAAAAAACTTACATGTACGTAATTACTATCACGCTTATAATAATATGTTTACTTTTATTGATAATGTACCGAATCAAATTATCCGTGTGTAATTGATTAAATTCTATCTGAAGGAAAGAATGATGATGATTATTGTTAGAAACAGTCTTTATCAGCTCATCGTACTTAGGCGGATTCATGGTAGTATTGTATGATGTATATATACGCAATCACATACACAGATATGTAGATAGTTTTACTGAATTGAAATGATGTCTACTGACGAATGTCGTCTTGCTTTCTTCCACTACAGGTTACGGAATGCTGTCGTCCTTGTTCAGCATCTATTAACATGGATTCCAGTGTTTACAAGCGGTTAGTATTGTTCGTACGTTGGACGGATGAAGTTGACCAGTGGCGCGAGTGAATCAGTGACTGATGTTACATCTGGCTGTGTTTTAAACAAATCCATAAATAAACCATCTCCTCTAATAACAACAATTCACTTCTTGATACATTGACATCAAGTGACCTAGTCCAGAGACAAAATGTTTTCGTATATTTTCCTTCTTTGCTTTTCGGTAAGTAAACTTAATTCACTAACTAGTTTTATGTTATTTTGTTTTGATATTCCGCTAGTATTTCATGTTTGTATATCGGAACTCGGTGATTTTTTGAACTTTGTTATGATTTTTATTATGATCGGTCAAAGTGTATCAGTAGATATTAAGTTTTTTTTTGCGGATGCGATAATTTTTTACTTGCTATAAATAGTATTGAAGTAATATTGAACGTACATAGTTACGTTTTGCATGCAAATGTTTAATGTTAACTTTTGTTTGACTTCGTTTTCTTTCTGCTTACAACGGATATATATATATATATATATATATATATATATATATATATATATATATATATATATATATATATATATATATACCTGACATTAGTGTAAACAAACTATATATTGAAAGTTTACACACAAACATATTCACACTTCGTGGAATGAAAAATTACCGGTGAAAATTCTTAGAACTTGAGTTGTTGAATATGGAAATGCTTGTCCAATGTACTTGATTTTTTTTTATTGACTTTTAGTTAATATTTACTTATTTTGTTTTTTATCTTGTAGCACCAAACTAACAATTAATTCTTTTTTCCATGAAACTTTTCGCTTTAAGATTTATTATTGATTTGTTTTTAAGAATTTATCAAAACATGATAGGATAAATATAAATGTGCAAATGAATGTGTTTACATGTTGTTATTAATTCTATAAATTATGCGAATTGTTGGAAAAAAGCCCCTTTGTTAATATGCCATATCCGCCGACACTGACGGCGGCTACAAATGAGCAATAATTCGTGACATGTACTTTGCATGAATTTACCGAGCCAATATTCATTGTTGTCCATTGAACAATAGCGTGTACTTATCGCCGAATCTAACGGAAATGAAATTTATGAAATGAAATTCTTGTAGTTCGAACTGTATGACCTTGAAAGTATTAATTTACTGAGGTAGCCGTCTGTTACTGTTAACATTAACTAGCAAGAAACATTTCACTAACTGACCTACCACACCAAGAGGTAAAATTTTAACCGTGTATGTGATTATTTACGTGGTTCTCCAAGTAAATGGAACGAAAAGTAATTGTTGACATTTGGATCTTACAGAGTTGGGGATTCACATTACATGTTGACGTCATAGGACATTCACAGTTCTGTACATGTTGTATATACCTGTTGGCTTCCTTAAACATTTTACGATTATTAACTCATGGTTGTAAAATTGTGAAATTTCCCGCTTGTCGGTTTTAGATGAAATATGCAAAATATTAAGTAACAATCGAGATATTAGAACGCGCATTTAACTTTTTTATAATTTATTTCATTCGAGTCGTGCCGTTGGCATCCTTGTTTTAGCAATTCTTCCTCAATTAACAAAAGAAGAATATAATATTTCTACTTATATACCAGTACATCATTTCTTGTAAATCACAGATGGTTATAATTTTCTTGTCAGTAGTAATTAATTATTAAATAATAAATTTATAAACAACACAACTAATACATGCTTATTTTATTCTAAAATGTTCCGTCTTTTTGTCACATCCAACCCTCGTCATTTCGCTATAACTGCTTTTTTAATTATGGCACTTTTTCGATTTACGGCCCACAATATTTCAATATACGGCCCAAAAAATGCCTGATTCATTAGAAAAATGCTCGATTCGTTGTACGGCTTTTCGCTTTACGGCCAACTTTTCCGGAACGTATCTAGGCCGTAAGGCGAGGGTTAGGTGTATTAAATGTAGTCTTATGATGCGGACTTACGTCTTGTCGTTTTGGGGTTTTCCAGAAAGGAAAGCAAACTTTCTCAACGAGTAAATGGACCTGTCACTAACCCTGTATTATGAAACTGGAATTTCTCGTACAACATACAAGTTACTTGTATTTTCTGCATTTAGGTATATCTCGTCGACTGTCGACCGCAACGTTATGATGAGAATTACTACTACAGAGCTCAGCCACGCTCCATCAACAATGAGAATCCATTTAACCAAAGATATAACTACAACCAGAATCCACCGCACGATACCGTAATGCGAAATCCACTTGACTACAATAACAATTACGACAGATACTATCAGACTCGGCCATCGTTCGGACTTGGACCTAGAGTGCGTGGTCCCGCCGGCAGTATGATTCCCGACGAAAATTCGCGCACAAACGAACGAAACGATTACAATAATGACAGAGTGGATGTAACACTGCGAATTGATACCGATGTAGCTGCAGAACACAAAACCCATGTTACCAGGATACTGAATTCTCCGAAACAACCTCCAAGACACCGTAAGTTTATATAGAAATGTTCTCTAAAAGTGTACCAAATATTCTCCTTTATTTTTCTCACATTAACAGTACATAAAAAATAACTATTGTTCAGTTGTTTTGCAAACGCGGTATTGTTTTGAACAGAACATGGGTTTCTGTCTGCAAAAATAGTTTATACAAACGCCCACTCAAACATGTTTCAATATTATGGAATCCTATTGGTCCAGTAGAAAATTTTTGCGCGTGGGTTGATGATTTGTTATATTTAGGACCACTTACTTTTTTTACTCACAATCTATTTGTGGATACACATTTGCGTTTGTTTTTTTTTATTGATTTTTTTTACATAAATAATCACTAAGTCATAGTTTTTTGTCGCATTTTATCAAAATTTCGAGTACTTGTGATTTATCGAGTTCATAGCGGTTTTATATTTCGTTAATATTCTGATATTAAATGTTGTTTGTATAATATGTATCTTTTATTTTATATTATGATTCATAAATTATCAAAATATTGAGCAAGAAGTATAGTTGTTAATATATATACTAGCTCTAATTTTGTAAAATAATATTTCTGGAATTTCCAGTTAGCAGTACAAAATACAAAAGATTTAGATTTTAATATGTAATAGTAATGTTATTTCATCATCGTATCAGTTATATTTGTATTCTGTCATTTTCTACATGGATGTTTACAGTTCCTTCGCATGATATCATGCTGGGTGATCAATCATCAGATTTCGTGTTTCCCGGAGCAGTACACAATCCTGTAATCGCAAGTACAACAACTCCGCCGCCGCCGAATTTGTCTGTTCGTTTTAAGCCCGACATGAAGAAACTAACTGAGAAATGCAAGAACACATTCTGTGAATCCGTCGACGACTATCCCGATTACTACATAGACAATGTACTGAAATACAGCGCAGCAAAATACAAGGATCTACTTGGCGTAGACGAGATACACACAAACGTGTCCATTCACACTAGAATTGGAACTGTCGATGGTAATCCAATGTGCCGGTCCAATGAAGACGTTGTACGACCCAAAGTTGCACAGAACAAAGACAACGAATGGTTGTTCATTATTAATTCGGATGACAACGTGCAGGGAATTCGTGTAGAGATTTGCGAGTAAGTATTTTGTTATACACACACACACACACACATAGATTCAGGCGTTGTTAAGTAACTTTCATTTATATTCGTTCGTTTTCAATTGATTTCGAAAATGAGAAAGTTTAAATTATAATATTCTGTAATAATGGAATCTTTTGCTCGAGTTTATTGAAGTTTAATTGAAAATTATTTACATTTAAATTGAGCTAAACTTTGTTACGTGATAAATAATTGTTTTCGTCGCAAACAATTACGTCTAAAGACAAACCATCTTTTGCCTTCATATTCATTTCTTAAATGCAATAAGTGTAATATTGGACATTCAAAACTAATACCGGAGGCCTGCTTTCTGCTTATAAACTAATTATGTTTACGTCCTATTCGTGGCACACTAATATTAATAATAATAAAATATATGTAGCTTGAATGAAACAAAACATTTTTTTGCTAAAGCTATTATTCGTGTATTCCGTAGAAGTTACTGAATGCTTCATGCTGTTGTTCTGTTGTTACTACGTGTATACATATTGTATAATATGCTGCAGGTAATCATTTTATTGTCCATATTCTCATCCGTACGACCTTTGTATTTTAACCTTGCATAAACGTGATTTTTGTTCCTACTTCTATCGCTGGGTTATGGCAGTGTTGACATTTCACTAGGAAATACATTAATTTTTTTTGTAAACATAGTATAGTTCCGGATCATGATTATACTGGATGATTAACATTTATTTATCCGCTCTGTATCTGTTTTTCTCTCTATGTACAAAGTATATCACAACATATTCTGCTATTCTAACTTAAGTTTTATTCCGCAATATACTGACTTGTTTACATTTGTAGAAAAGAAAATTCTGCCTGTGAAATGAGCACCAGTTTCCCTGTGAATTACGTAACGGAATGCAAGCAAAAATACATATACAGGAAAATGTTAGCTCTCGACCCGGAAGGCAATCCAGTTCCGGACAATTTCCGGATACCGTCCTGTTGTTCCTGTTACTTTAGGAACGACATTAAAACCCGGTTTGGTGTAAAGTCGAAACGTGACACGTCACCGGTTAAACGAAACACAAGAAAATAAATAAAATACGGAACAAATTGAACTATGTAAGTGTGTGAACTGAAACAGCACTATTGCAGTGCGTAGTTGTTGTATTTTATTTATTTCTGAAACATTTCACATGTATGTGTATATATATAGATAGACTGTGTAACCTATTAGCGAACATAATGCAAAATGTAAAATATTACCAGTGCAAAACAGAAAAATGGCCGAATTAGTTTGAAGGTTCGTCTTTTACATTTGCCGTGCATTTTGTTATTAATTTAATGTGTGATATGTAGATTTATATACATAATTATGTTTCCATAGCAAGCTAGTGTTTTATTCTTTGATTGCAGTTTGTTTTGTACACTATTAGTAATTGAATTACTGCTTTTGCCATATTAATATCGATTTTCTGATTAATTACTTGTTAATTCTATATAAATTTATATATTAGAGGTGTCACAAGATAAGATTGAACTAAATAATGGTGTGACAAGCACCGAAGTTGCTATTGAACTAGGTTTGATGGTACATCCAAAATGGTTGACCTTCAATAAATAATTACTAGATTCGCCAATTACAAGTGTACTAAATTTTTACTGTGACATTGTAACATTTTTACTATTTTCATAATTTAGATGTGTACCTATTTAAGTGTTATAAAATAATTCCAATAAAATAAGCCATTTGAAAAATGATTTATTTATAAAATTATGTAAGCGTTGTTCTACCATAATACCATGAGTACAAAAATATTTTAATGTTTGGTGTTTCTATGTTTGGTCAATTGTATTATATCAAATTGTAAATAAAATTGTGTAAATTATTTATTTCATTTTGAATATTCATGTATTAAAGTTATATCATATATTTGACAAATTAGTTTGTGGTTTGTTTATGATTTGAACACGGGTTTATCAATAATGTAATGACAATGATAGTTGCAGATTCTTGTTACAACTGTTAGTTTTGCAGTTGTAAGTAAATTTAGCACAAGTAGTAATTTATTATTGACATCATCTGACGAAGTAAAATATACAAAATAGTTAAATAAATAGATTTGTCCGTTACATATGTTGTGTGTTTCTATACTATATTTGTGTACCCCAAGAAGCACTTTTGGAAAATATATTGACACATACTAATTGGACAGTGATTTTGGAATTTCGAATTAAATATACATGTCTGAAATATACTCGTCAGTGTAAACTTCCTAGAAACTGGTTTATAAAATAATCTTCAGTTCAGTTATTAATGTACTTGTAAACTACATCAATATTAATTACAATAACATTACGTGCACCGACGTGCAGTGCAAACATAAGATAGCTCTAATAAATGGATTACTTAATACAAACATTACCAGGCACCGTTACGTAGTACTCGATTGAAAACAACGTTGTTCTACTATTGCTACCGAGGGACCAAGTAAGAAATACATTAGTACATTGTATGGATTTAGAAGACAAGAAGTGTGTATGCTTATCTAGGTTAAAATCATCGCTATACTGCAGTGAATTACGTGTATTATGATAGAATCATATTGTTACAAGTGTTTTTATGTTATGTTTATTGTGCCTTCATGAACTCGTGGTGAAATATTTACTTTCAAGCAAAGGTAAGGTAATATTGGATAATAAAAATAATCTGTACAATATATATTTGAATTAATTATTGACAATGTATTGTCTTAGTACAAATAAATATTGGCTGGAATATATTTCGCCGCACAAATGTGTATGTGTTTGATACTAGTAACATATACATTTTACGATGAAATAAAAATTGAATGCAACGTACATTTACAACAAGGAAAAGCAAACAGATTAATCAGCAATAAAGATTATTTGTACTTCCTCAGGTACAAACAACCGCTGAATGAAAATACATTGGCTCGATATGCTAGGAATTTGAAGCAGGAGAAAATATGTTCAACATATTACCTATTTTAATCCACTGTATATTAAACTATCCTGACACCATAACATATTTTGTTGACATAAGACGTCTGCGCCAGATATTAATTGACATGCGTTATTGCGTAATATGCGTTTACGTGCGATAGGAATAAATGTGGATAATATGTGAGTTTCCAATTAAAACCTTTAGGTGTTACCGTATCTATATTTAATATGAATCTATAGTATTAAATATCAATTTATAGATCTTGGTGGCTAGAATATTTCCGACATTATGATGCAATATACAGGTGTGTTGTTCATAAGTGACCTTTACGGGGGCACAAAGTCTTTTGCCAAGCTATCACAACCAGAGCTGTCGGTTACTTTGTGAAACTATGCTGTAAAAGGCGAATGGGTCTCCACAACATATTTTGCTACATGATATAACCACTAACTAAATTGATAGTTAAGTTGGTCTACTCAACATTAAAACTACCTAGCAAAAAGTAAAATTATCAAGAAAAAAAAATGTTATGTTAACAAAATACTACAACTTTTGGCGGCCTTTTCTGAACGTGGGCCGCATCTTTGTTTCATTGTACTTATATCACAGGGTTCATATTCTGTCGAGTAAAACAAAAGTTGTAATAATGGAGAAACGGTTGCCTAAGGTTGAATCCTATTCTACTCACAAAAATATAACACAAGCCAACGTTACCTGTTAAAATAAAAGGTAAAAGATTAGGAAAGACGATTCAATTGTTACATTTCACATAAACAATAATTTTATTCGCAGGAATATAATCCAAGTAGACACATGAGTGACCTACAGATCATAATGTGCGTGTTAGGTACATATGTAAATTAAATTATTTGCACACATGTGTAGCATATACATTGCATACATATTATTAGATCAACTAGAGTTTACATACCTATGTACATGTAATTTAAGCAGAGTTGAAGAAGTTCATTCGTGTTAAACGAAATTCATTAATGTAAGACGATTGCAACTAGGTCAACGAGATTAACTTTAAATACGATTGTTTTATAAAATTTAATTATTCCACTGCTTTGTATTATTGTGGTTTAACTTTATAGTGTTAACATTTCTGTACAACGTGGCTTTCTGTGATTACATACTTTATTATCAACACTTAATTTGTATGAAAATGTTGTAATGTAGAATTGTTTGCGTGCATTTTGCATCTGTCAAATTACAGATCATTGTTCCAATCATTTAAATTTGACCATACCAAAAAAAGGATAAAGCTTCAAACGCTTCAGCAATGCTCTTCGCGAATTAAAACAAAGAGAAATAAATTTGAAGTATTTCATATACGCCCATGGTCACTGACGGAAATGAACGTCAAATGCATGTTTACGTCACGAACACTGATGAAACGTTTGAAGCGCTGTCCGTTTTTACAAGGCCAGAATGGTCAAATTTGAAGAATGATTTGAAGTTTAACAGATGTAATACGCACGTATGAGTTCATGTAGGCGCTGAATATGAACGACGGGATTGCGTGCGTTACGCCTGACTAACCGCAACTCAACTAACTGACGTGTTGTTCTGAACACACAACACTGATTGATTGCCGTTACTTTTTATATGTATTTTTTCTCAACGTTCTATTAAACAATCACTAACGGATATTAACAAGAAATTATTAATAAATATTTAAACTATTTTAGTATTTACCTGTATTTTTGAACATTTTAATTAAATTATTCCGGTGGATATGTGGCGCACACATTTCATTAATTAATTACAGTTTAATAGTATGCACTTTGTTTTTAACACAACATTTTGTATTTTATTTATTTAATATAATTTTATTGATATTTTTTTTCAATAATTCTCAATTGACACTTCACGTTTCAAGTGTAGATAAATAATTAATATAGACTTATTTAATTAGTTGTGCACTGTTGGTTAAGTTATGATTAATAAATAACAGATATCGATAATATTGTCAATATCAAAATGTATATTTTCCTAATAAAATTTGAAATAAAGTTAATCTATGATTAAATATTGTTCATTAGTTATTTCACTCATTATTCATTCCGTCATGACATGTTTCTTTAAACCAGCCAATCGATAAGTCTCTTGTAAAAATAGGTTTTGTTCAGTACTGGAATTATGTATATTGTACTCAAAATCAAAATAACGTCACGCAAATGTAACATGACATGAAAGAAATGGTATTACAATAAAAATATCTCAAAAAGCGGGGGGTTCTTTAAATTTACATATGAGACTCGAAATATATCGAAAATATCTTACAGATTTTTAAATAAGGCATGCATTTATGTTTCAAAAATAATAAATATTTTAATAAAATTCTTTGTCATAGACTCTACACACATATTTTTGTACCACATCGTTAATACTGAATATTAAAATTATCTAAAAATATGAGATCCTAGATTTCGTGCGAAATATGATGTGAATTTTTTAATTAATATCCTAGAGAACATATTTGGCGCCTGCGTCACAGGATTTAAGGCCGTCGCGACGGTGTGCGTCTGCAAAAGTGCAGTTGCTTGTAGGCATTCGTGCAGAGCACAACTACGTACCAGACGACCACTTGTTGCATTTTCGCGATATCCTCGTGAACGGAAAATTCTGTGCCACATAAAATCTGTCAATGGTAAAAAAATTATATTCTTAATTTAAATATGTTGTGTACTACTAGATTAATAACATATAATGATACTACAAAAATACATTTTTATATACGTAGATAGACGTTAATTGTAAATATTTGAAGCTCAACCAAAGACTCAAAAAAGTAAAGATCACTGTTATCGAATTAATACAAGTCAAGGTTAATGCCGTCTTTGGTATTTCATCTTAGTACTCTTGGTTACCAAGTTACAAAGCTCCGTTTCGACACGTTTGTGTTGGACCTCATGTACACATTTTTATATAACTTGATATTAATTTAATCATTTTGTGAATGAACAAAATTCCAGTTATTTTATTATTATGGTATGAAATAAATACAAAGAGTCGCAGAGGCATTCATTCTCAGTGAAAATCGTATTTTTATTGTGTTGAAATGTAAATGAAAGCTGTTCCACGTTATATATGAAATATATTTAATAATAAATGCGTACTATATTTCTGCAATTGTTTTCTTCAAACTTACTCTGCACAAATTTGTTCTCATTTTAAATTTCCCTAGTTTGCCGATGTATTCCAAATTTCATTCCACAAATCACGTGAGTGATTCTGCATTGCGAAAAGGCACTTATCTTTACAATTTCATTCAATTTGTATTTCACAATTGTTGTCAAAAAAGTATTACCTGTTCCGGAAAAAGCATATAGTGTTATCAGTCAAATACATGGACTCTACATGCAATATTCTTTTCTTTTCAGAATGTTACGCAATTTCTGCTCGTGTAAAATTCAGATGTCTACCATTACACAATGGATTTATTGAGTAACGATACTACTACTACTGCTATTGACGATTTCTCAATCACTGGTGAGAACTGCAGCGGCTACTTATTCCCCAACAGCTCCAGATCTTCAGAGTATTTCTACGCCACTGTGTACACAATGTACTGTCCGGTGTTTGTGATTGCAGTTCTCGGTAACGGTATTGTGTGTTTCATTGTGTGGTCGACACCGCGTATGCAAACTGTGACGAACTTTTTCATTATGAACTTGGCTGCTGGTGATCTATTGACGGCAGTTTTTGGTGTACCGTTCACGTTCATTCCAATGCAAATCCTGCACTATTGGCCGTTCGGCGAAGTGCTGTGTCCCGTCGTGAATTATATGCAAGCTATATCGGTGTTTGTAAGTGCATATACACTTGTAGCCATCAGCATTGACCGTTACGTTGCTATTATGTGGCCTCTGAAGCCGCGATTGACAAAGAAGTATGCCACTCTAATCATATGTGTCGTCTGGGTATTCGCTATAGTTACTGCTTTGCCAATCGCCATTTTCAGTCGACTCCGTCAACCATCAAACTGGCATCAACAGTGCGACAAGTGAGTATATTATACACACCTATACATTCATTAATTCACATATCTATGTGCTATATACAGCACACATTCCAACGATTTATATGAAAACAAAAATAACAGCATCAGCACGATGAAGTTTCAATTATTGTTGCGATAATAGTTAAGGTTCGATTGTTTCCTGTAAACAATCATACAGCCGGTTCTTTCCTTATCCCAAGATTGTCTATAACGTTTGTGAAGAGATAAGATTATTACGTGCAGGATGAAATTGAATTGAAAAGGTTTTTGTTTTGAAGAGAACGTAATACTACTACAGCACGTTCTATTAGGTTTTATTGAGCAGGAAAAAAATGGTTTGTTGTAGGTTAATATGCACATCTACAAACAGCGACATTGTAATTAATTTATTTGTTTAATTAAATATTCAATAGACATGCACTTGGTATATTTTTGTGCAAAAAGTAAATGTACTCTGTGACATACTCGTATGTATGTACATAAAACATAAAGTCTCTCTGTCGACTAAATAATTTGTCACATATTCTCATTTGCAAACATGCACGTGCATTATAATAACATGCAAAATAAATATATGTTTCTTGTTGAGACTAAAAAATTATTTTTTTAATACATAACGCATTACTTATTACACATGTAGCTTTCATCGATTTTCTTTTCATTCTGCACGTATTAAATGATCTAATCATTAGATATTTTAGTTTTGATACGTAATCTGAGATAGTGTTGATTTAGATGTGATAATTGTTTTGGAACCCATGTTTAAATTGGGGTCAGATTAATTACTAAATTGTCTTCAGCGCTCAGTTTTCAAACTCCGAAACATTATTATTCAAAATATGTAAGCCAATAATTGAAATTTCAAGTTCCGAGATAGTTTCTTACCGTTAAAGTTACACGTAGATAACAATGAATTATAAAAGTGGAATTGGTTTAAAAATAATCTCATGAACTATATTTTGTTTTCTGTTAAATAATTTTCGTTTAATAAATATAATATATTATTATTACACTGCGAAACAAATCTGTCTCTCATCACAACGCACAGTTTATTTTAACTGAGTTTCTCTGCAGTTATTAATAAAATTTCTTGATTAAACTGTCAAATAACAGACTTCAAACTTCTCTACAAACATTCATTCGGTAATGGATGGTATTAGTGAGAAACAAATTATGCAGTGGAAGTAATTTAAACAAAGTACGCAGTCATAAGTCATATATTTTAAACAAATTTTGAACAAACCTATGCAATTAACAGTTTTACAACTACTATGCGAGTATGACACGATATGTGAATATATGAACTGCTCGTTGAACAATTTTAGTTTGCTTTACAATATTTAATCAGAATAATCTCCCATAATATGAAAAAAAAAGAAATCCTTTCAGCTTTAACCTATAATGATTTTAATGGATATTTGAAAGAACATGCGGTATTTTGTAATTATGATTGAAAGTTCTGAAGTCCCTGAAGTCTAATTTTGCTAATTATTTGTAAATCGCGCTCAGAATTATATAATATAGAGTTATATTTATCGATTATTACCATATATTTTGTAGTTATATTTTGGCACATACACAAAATCCATGTCGAGAGCAACTGATCAAAAGTAATAAAACATTTTGAAACAAAACTACATATTTGGCAAGAATTTACAAGTTTTATATTTCTTTAACCCTAATCTTCATAGATTACTTCTTACTCCGATAAG
Organism: Carabus problematicus; assembly: GCA_963422195.1. Taxonomy (NCBI): domain Eukaryota; kingdom Metazoa; phylum Arthropoda; class Insecta; order Coleoptera; family Carabidae; genus Carabus; species Carabus problematicus. The sequence goes on from OY728584.1 coordinate 12,217,334, forward strand.
AACAATCGTAAAACATTTACTACTTTTTATCTCAAAAGCGACAAATGTAATCTTCTCTCTTGTTTTCGTCCTTTGCTTAAATCGAAAATGTACACTCATACTTTTTAGGAGACCTTTTTTAATAAAATAAAACCTCGAAATTCTTTTTCCGCTTGTTTACAAATGAAAATTAAGCATTGTTAATAACTATCTTCACTTACATTTGCTGCACTAGATTTGATATTTTTCTGTTGTATACATTAAATAAAAAAATATCGTAAAAAAATCTTAGGTAGCTGTGCAAATTTATTTCTAGATATACGATCCTAAAGATGATGTATTACTCGAGCTATCTCGTACAATGTGCTTCACACCTTTTTCTAAATAAATCTAGAAAATATATGACTTCAAAATCCTAGGTACATAGTTTATGTTTATTTATATATATATACAGATAATAATAACATAAATATATTACAAGATTTTGGATAATGTTAACTCTCATATTATTACTTGGCGTATTCTTTTAGTTATGTAACCAGTATAGTTATAATTGAAAAAAACACGAATTCAGATTCAAAGTAAAACACAAATATTAAAAGCACATACAGGCACAATTGTAAAAGCCTACATAAATGTGCAACCGATGCGTGAAAAATTCACAAATTGATCAGTCTGAAAGGGGCTAGCATAGCATGATTAGAGTCTCTGAACGTACATTTTGCTAACTGGTATGTGGTATTGTTGGTAGGTACATTTGTGGTGAGGACTGGCCTTCAGTTGAAGACTTGGATATCTACACAATAATTCTCATGATGCTTCAGTTCATCATTCCTCTCGCCGTTCTCCTATTCACGTACACGAGTATCGCCGTGGTAGTGTGGTGCAAGCAAATCCCTGGAGAAGCGGAGAATTCTCGGGACCAACGAATGGCTCGCTCGAAACGAAAGGTACGGGAACATTGCCTGTTGTATGTGTAGATAAAACTAAGAAAAAAAAAATAAAATACAGCAAACACTTAGTATCGAAATGCTGCTTAAATATATCATAAATAAACTTTATTCACGTCACCGTTGTCGTCCATGCACGAACAAACATCATTTTATATTCTGACTTTACACGAAACAAATCAACATTTTCCGTTTGATCATATATACAAGGGTTGAAATTGTCATTCGGGCGGTTTTTTCTTGGGACAATATTTTTCATGAGTTTTTACAACTCAATTTACAGTTCTTAAGGTATTATATATTTATTTGCCAATATTATTTGAAACAATAACATTAAAATTTTATTTTATTCACTAAGTATTCCTATTTAATGTTAGGTAAAGTATTTACTTAAATTCATATGATGAATTTATGGAAAACATTGACAACTGTGTCATTTTACTTATTACGGTTAAAAATACAACGGCGAGATTGCAAAAGTGAAAAGGAAATCAAAGAATGTTGAGATGAAACGTGTAAGACAAGCTCAATGGTTTATAATTAAATTTGTGGAAAAGGATCAACCACTTAATGATTTTTGTTTGAAAGTTCTGATGAGTTTTCTACTCAACGTACTCACGAAGAAACTACTGATTAGCTACATCGCGAAATCTAATAAAATGCTGTCCATTCACGTTCTTGATATATCAAATGGAGAATCTAATAATTGATTGTTCCTTCATCTTTTTTTTTAAATCTCCGTTCAATCGTAAAGTTGTGTTTTTTAGTGTTTGAATTCTGTCCGCTGTGGGAATTCTTAACGTGATCTAGTAGGATAAATTACATTTTCTGCAACGTTGACAAGCACGTCTCCAGTTACAGAGCTGTTATCTTATTTCTGCAATGAAATTCAGCAATAAAGTAAAACAACGTTAGGATTTATACTGAATCACACAACGCGAAATATGTACATAAAATATCTCATTCATCATTCAGGCTCGTAAACTTTTCTGCGTGAAATTAAGTAGATTTAATCATATTTGTGTTGACGCTAAAATATATTTGATTAAAAAATTATTACACAAGACGAGACTGCTGTTTATAACAGAACATTGATATAAAAACATGATGATTATTTTTGGGTTAAGTACACACTTGTATGATATTTATTTGCATGAACTGTTGCTGTCGATAATGAGTACCTATTTACAATTGGATTGTTCCGGTCATTTACCATTAATTTACGATTATACAAGATAATGCCAATATTTTGCGGTCATAGAACCGATTACGTCTATTGAATGGCTGCAAATGGTAGTTCTCTGTCAAACATACGACCCGATGGCCCGAATCGATTGCATACATACATCGACATACACAAACTGGCGAGACTTTTGCCCATTTCCATTGGAATGATTTGAATATAAATGGTATGTAACAGTATTTCTCTAAAGCTCATTCCACAATAAAGCAATACTAAACGTCATTTTTACCAACTGTACGTTGCATTATGTTGTTGAAATGAGTCCATTAAACTTGATCTACCCTTCTCTGCACTTGTCACACACATTCGCATATAAATCAAATTTATTTGACTAAAACTTCATTTTGGGAACAAAATAAATCACATATTTTGGCGAACACTAATATTTGTTTTCCATATCGGTGATTGCATTTTTAATCTCATTACATCCACGATTTAAAAATACATGAAGGACCTATACAAACACACTTCGTATAGACAAATATTGAATTTGAAAATAAATGAGATAACTCAATGAATATTTCATAGGTAAATATTTGACAGTATGCCCCAGAGAAATAAAGTATGTGATTATTCTCTTGTTCAGCTCTCAGATACGTTTCCATGTGATGAATTTTACAAATATGTGTATTCGCGTAACATTATAATACAACATCTATAAACTTTCTTCAAAATACCGTTTGCATTCTTGCTTATAGAGTAAATCGATACACGGTATCTTTCACAGTTGAATGCACTTGTCAATCTGTGTTTCTCACAAATTTCAATGTTTGTACATTACGTATTACATCGGGATATTACTGTAAATTAAATTAACCTTGTTAAATTACTCTTCAAGTTTAATATGTATGACAAACGATGGAGTGAATGTCTTTTGTCTTTAAATTAACAGAGGAAAAAATGTATTTGACTGAGCCAGTAAAATCTTTCTTTCCTCGAAAAGCGTTCTGACATTTTATCAGTAGGTATTCCTTCTAGTTTTCTGATTCTTTTTGAAGTTGTACTCATTAATTGAACCAGTTTTTTTGGTCTCTAGAAAGAATCCTAATGACTACATTTTTCATTAAAAAAATTGTGGTATACAAAAGATATGAACTTATGTTTTGTATTTACGTTACACATCTGTTGTGAACCAGTATGAATTCTAGTATTTATCACAATCTATTTTGATTAAAAATATATACGAGACACGACAGAAGAGTTCCGGTGTATGCTAAATATAGCATCCACTAAGCATATTTATACGTGACTGAGCACGTTTATGATAAAAACATCAGTAAATTCTATTATAAATGTGAACAGATCGTAAATATAATTTCAATTCGTGTAGTCCGACTCACTTCGAGCAATGCACCAAGAAACTGTTCTATAAATGTCAGTGTACAAATATTATCTTTATTTTGTCTGCAATATTATATTATATTTACAAAGTACTCTGGTGAAATAATGCATAAAATATGTTTAAATACGTTTCTTCATAATGTAAAGTACATATACAGAATACTAAAATATTCTGATTTATGTAACGAAAATCTACGACATTTTTTTTACTACATATAACATATGAACACTGCGTTGCTTTTTCCGTTCCCTTTGGTAATTTTTTCCATATTCCCCTTTATACTGCAAACAGCATCACATATGAGCCAAATTAGCTGAAAATTATTTGTCCATTAGGCAATTAAATTGATCTCAATTTGCATATTTTTTTTGGGATGATCGGTCGTCAACATTAAATGATCGTTGAATTTTTATTCAGCATCCCCTATTAGAGCAACCTACTCAAACTGCTAAATATACTTTTTTTTATAAATACAAACCGAATGTTTACGATATAAAACACATTTCAATAATTTAACATATCTATTCCAGTAAACAGTGTTATGAAAAGTGTTGTATTTAGCTAATGAATCTAATTATAAACGGTTATTTTGAACATGACATTAAATTAATTAATTTTGCTAATTACGTGTGTTGCATAATATTCGAAAATGTAGTTTTAAACTCGATAATCGATATTTGCTTCCATGATATCTATTTGAATAAGCATATACACGTACTTAATAACATTAAAAGTTATATTTATTCATATAAACATAATAACTGGATATCAATATGAAAATAAAATTTTGACAATTATAATTATATCTGTATCACATTTAACTATACTGTATCTGGGAATTAAATATATTTTTGTGAATATACCGGGAAATATTAATATGCATATCAAAACTGTATAAAATATAACATTTTTATTACTATTTTCACGAGAAATATTCTGTTTATCTTATTCAAAATTAGAATATTTTCATTAAGATATAAAGAAAAAGAAATTCTTAATCATTTTTTACAAGAAGTCCCTTTTGTTTCATCTATTGAAGCTGTTTTTCTTTGTTAATTTGCTACTCTGCATACAGTTTTGCCTTCATAAGTTTCATATTAGAGATTGTTATGACAGAAAAATATTCTCATGTTTTAAAAGCGGAAGGTCACAAATTTGTAAAAAAAAATGTACAAATAATGGAATCGTTTATTGTATAAGGAAAATTAGAATTTCATCGCCCAATTAACTGAGTAGTACACTTAAAAGAAAAACTTTAACTTTTAAGTAACATGAATAAATTGTATTGTTCTTCGATTTTCTTGACATTTCACTCGCCCGCTTGCAATATTGAAATGTCGTTTGCAAAAGTCAATATCCCCTTGAAATGTTATTGAATAACATTTGCATGGAATAAAGGTAGAAATGTATTTAGTTATTGGCAATTTGGAAACACTACAGATCTGTATAACCTGAATGCTCAATAAGCACTCGAACATAAAATAATATTAGTGCTCTGAAATGTCTAGAATATCACCATGTTTGTGATAATATGTAATATTTCATTTATAACCCCGTATAAATTATCGATGGTTGACCACTGGTACATAAATTACACTGAAAGCAAATATTTACCATCTTGGCATACATGAATTATCGAGAAACTACCACGCAGTTTCAGTATCTTATCTATTTTATTAAATTATAGGTTAGTAATTATATCGAACGTAAGCAAATTATCTTCTATATATGAATTAGCGGTTTTCATTAACCTAATTAATTTTGTAACAAGAAAAACACATACCATCATGTAATATTGGAGTTATTAATATTATTTTATAAATATTTAACGAAATTAAAATATTACTCAATTTTTCAGAATTTGAAATGTGCCCTCATAAAATATATATTTAGTTTACAGTTTATCACATTCAAATATTGATAATAACTAATATTGTTTAAATTGCAAAAAAGTAATCAAATCTCTTTGGATCAGTATCAACATATTATATTTGTAATGTATGCTGGTTAATACATTCATATTATGGAAACAAACAGTGCTCTGCATTCACCTTGTTCTTGTAAAGGTACAAATTAATGAATGAATTAATTGCTATATTGCATATTTGTTCTCCTTGTTACTCTTAGATAGAATATTGTTGTAGCACGTAGTATTGTGGTGGGCGCATCTTTGTTCGTTGGAAGTTTGTTGTCTGGCCTTGCATTAAAACTGAATCACCACCGCATAGCTCCTTTTTGCAAACCCCACTGTCGTTTGTTATATATCTAGCTGGTATTGTGCTAAGACCACGAGATACATTATCATCTATTTAATTTAGTTACTCAAACTTTCATGACTGATGGCTTACGTCGTAATCACGCTAAAAGCATTTTAAAATTATTCTGACAGAATGTAAATATAAATTTGTTAGTAAAAATAGCATACACTGGATTAATTTTTGTAATCAGCAGACATTTTGAAATTCACCTAACGTAATTAAATTAATGGGATATCTTATGAAAAGAAATATATTTGTGCTATTTCTGAAATACTTTTACATTTGTATATTTTTATTTGTGAAATTGCAAATAAAAATTGCAACTTGTTTTGAAACATCGAGAATTTCCACAGTTACTGCTGTACGTACCTATTACTCTGAAAGGAATTCAGACTTGTTTCGTGCAAAAATCCAAACTGAACTATGTGATGTATGAGCTTTTGTTCTGTAACTATTTATATAAGCAGGTATAATGATTGTGGAACATTTGGACAGTCTCATTCATTTGTATTTGGTTTTCTGTAGTTATCTCAATAATAGTTCATAACCATTATAGTGGATATATGATCGATTACCCATGTTTTTCTATGTAAATCGAAGTTTTGTATAATGCATTTCTGTAGAAATTATTAGTCTATATTTGAAAATTAGGTCATATGTAAATTTTCAGCATGTGCATAATTCATGATATCTTATCGTAAATATATTATATATTGCTGCTATAAGATAATACTGTATTATAACTAATAACTGAAATACCTCTATCGCTATTACTGATTCTTGGAATATTTATTTATTTGCAATAAATATTCTTATCTATATAAACTATTTGACACTTAAGCCCTTATAACACCATGCATAATTTTGTAAATATCATCATAATACATTAGTGTGGCCAGATAGTAATTTTGAAAATTGCTTTATATAAATTTAGAACTTCAGTTTCAGGATTGACAGCTTTGATAATATTTGAATAACAAATATCTATACATCATCTATCCGGAAATTATTACATATTTAATTGAAATTAATATTTTATTTTTAATTAGAAAATACACTTCGCTTAAGGATTAAGCCGAACAATACGCACTCTTGATATTTTCACTACGGAATTACGTAAATAAGAAGCTTTCAACCAGCTTTTTTCCTGGTTGAAAACATTGGAAAATGCCATGCACTTTAAATGTAATTACATTGAATGAGAATATATGAAAGCAGTTGACTTTAAATTGCTTCATGTACAAATGAATGTTTTGCAAAAATAGAAAATAAATATTGTATTTTATAAAGTTTAAAACTAATTTCTAACCCATTTGTACAGATTAAATGAGGAATGCATTCACTAATGCATTTCGTTTCACCCTCGTTACTTTTATCCGACACTGTTTTCTAATTAAACTCTGTAAATATGCATAATTCCATCATTGTTTTCAAGACAATACCAAAAACTTACCGCAAAAGAAACTTGGACATTTCATTTACAATATTCAATTTATAGTCTATTATAATTCATTTAATACATAGAAATAGGTTATTTTATATTTAAAATATCATTTATTATTTGATATTTTATAAGCACATAATTTATTTTAATATTTTTTTTTTATAAGATTTCATAATTTTCATTTATTTTAGGTAGATATTTTTTCTTTTCATTTTTTCGGATTAAATCTGTCAGAAACAGTGCTTTTCTGTATTACGTCATAATACATCAGTTCCAGCGTCATTTCTGCTATAATGTAATTATGTTTTTATAAGAGATACTATCTTTTATATATTAAGACGTATGAACTAGGAACTTTATATTTGCTCGTAGCAATTTTCCTGAATTGCGTTGTAATTCCGGAAATGTAGACATATCTTCTGTTCCATATATTGCTCAGATAAATCTCAATGCAGTGAGTGCACTTAATATACGAGGGTAAAATCAACGAAAATGAAAACAAAATACCCAAAATTAATTTTGAAAAAGGGTGAATGTTTTTTTCAGGAGTTTATTTTTGCGAGAATTTCGTTAAACGGAATATAATTTAGTAAAATGTATAAAGGTATTATAAAATAACACCAATGCACATTTTCATTTACATACCTTTAATTTAAATCAGTTTTACACATTTGCGATTTTCTATCAGAAAGACAAGCCTTTAATTATAGAATAGAGAAAATTATGTTACACTAGTGACAATTATTAGCCATTAATTAACCGGTCTGTTCATTACAGTTAGTTGTACAAATTAGTTTTAAATTATATAGTAGAATTAAAATTAAACGAAAGTTTATTTTAACAAAGTTTTCTCCATTACTGAGAAAATTCGTGTAGATTTGAGTGTACAACTATATCGAGCAACTAACTGCTACTTTGTAATGAAAGTATGCCATAAAAACGTGAATTAATTGTCTCGAAAATCGTATATAACCTATAGCGTGACAAGTGTTTCGTGTGCAATGGAGTATGTTGTTCGTTGCGTTGAGTTCTGGCGATTTGAAATGGCTATCTCACGTGTATATACGTACATATGTTCCACATTCCAAGCACACCTGGTCCATTACATTTCGATACAGTGAAATCGAACGATACTGAATCCAAAATAAAGAAGCGGAAACACCGTTTGTTGTTTATTTTATCTGGTTCAATTGTTTTTTGGCAATATGCTTTTGCAAACCTTTTCGAGGGTTTTTGTAGAAGTAACCATAACATTTTGCCACGGAAACATCAGCACAGGCACGTTTGAACCTGTCAGAATAATCAAATGTGTGTTGCTCCACACGTGTAGAAAGTGTCGATACTATACTGTCATGTGCGGCCTTATACGGAAACGTGCTATTGCACGTTTGCAATGTATTATTAGTGAAAATGAAATTTAATATTTTGTCTCTACACGATTTTCTCCTGTTCCAGATGGTTAAAATGATGTTGGCTGTAGTCATCGTATTCACACTATGCTGGCTACCCTTTAATGCGTTACTGGCAAGTATTTTTTTCTTATTAACATCTATCATCAGTTTAACAAGACATTTCTCATTCATTCTCAGCACATTAGATTCGATTGAAGAATATTTTGTCTGAATTCGCTACATACACGATAATGTATATGATTCATTCGGTTTTATTTTGCACTAGCTGCAGTACATGAAGATTAATATTTTATTACAAGTTCAGCCCATGTAAGTCTTCATTTTATAGGGATTTTTTTACTTGCTTTTTTATAGCTGGGAAATATAACTTTTTTATGTTGCCCTGTTTTGGGGAAACAGAGCAGGAACAATGTTGTTGCATCATACATAACCATGTCACACTAATCTTTGTTACTTGCTTTTAAATTTTTCAGTCATGCTTCCAAGTTTGTACAGAAGTGAAATCTATATCCAACAGTCAGCGCCCAGTCCGCATAGCTAGAATATATCTTACAAAAATATGCACGGAGCAAATGTAGAAATAATTATAATTTCTCTTTCCATTAGTCCGAATCGTTATGATATACAGATAAGAGTTAATAAGAGATCGCAATCCCATTTTCAGTCATGTTAGACGTTAGGAACGTCTCGGAATTTGTTCCCTTAATACGTTAGACATACAGTTGGCAGTGGACATTCCGATATCTGTCTTGGAACAGTTATTAATATTGCCTGTATCAGTTTTAAGGCACGTGCAACGATATCTCTTCTTCTTCATAAATTTTCGTTATTATATTTCCGGCAGTATATACCTCTATGTGTATATTCCATGTAATATCAAGATTTTGATTTAATAACATGAACATTTTTTACTATGTGAAGAAGTTGCTGACATCCATTACTTTCATCGTTTTGAATTGAAATGTTTCGGTGACATTTGTGAATTAATTGCAATATAACTCTTGCAAATCTAGGTTAGATAAAATCGTTAATACGTTTTTAGTATCACATTACTATATCTCTATAAAGTATGTGATTGTACAACTTTGGCAGAGCCTCTAGTAGTATTAGTAATAGTAGTATTGTACCGAAATCGTATTGTGGTGATAATTCCTCAGGTCGTTTTCATTATAGGTGGCGACATTTTCGATGAAGGACCCTGACATACCATATTTGCCATACATTTGGTTGGTGCTCCACTGGCTGGCGATGTCTCATTCATGCTACAATCCTATCATTTATTGCTACATGAATGCACGATTTCGTACAGGATTTCAACATGTGCTCGCTTCTATCCCTTGCTGTAAAAGATGTTCACCGTTGGCCGGTCGTACGTCACGCTCCACCATGGGATTCCGTCGTGCAGGTTAATTTCCAATTTTGTTATCTGTGTGGTGAACCCTTGTTCCTAGTTTCACTTCAAACAGACGATATTGGTCAGACGTTAGACACGCTCTACCGGTTCTATCCATCTATATCTCTATTCATCTATGCAGAAAGCTATGGGAAAATTTAGTCCATTTATGTTAAAAGTACATTATTACTAACTACAGTGTTTCTTTAGTTTTCCAACTAACAGTATTTGCATTGCAATATCGGATATTAATCAGAGTTCAACTTAAACTTTTCACTTTAATACAGTATTCGAATTTCCTTTTACTTATTTTTAAAAGCAAACAACCAAGTTCTTCCAAACGGCTTAGGGTTTCTTTGCGATACTTACAAGTATATTAAATAAATTCGCGGGAAGATTTCGTAACTTTTACTTAAGCTGAAAAATGTTTTATATATTTATTCGTTAATAATAAAATCTAAGTACTTAAAAATAAATAATTTGCTGTTATAAAGGATTCGTACAAATAATACATAACTGGCATTGTTATAATTTATAATACATTTATCCTGTTAACCTTTCGATAACATTGGTTGCACGAATGAAGGAGCAGAAATAATAGCTATTTTCTACGGTCTTATTCTTTTCTTCTTGTTATGTTGTATAGGCTCCGATTCCACGGATAGTACACTTCTGCACAGAGTAAACACGAGCAGCATGTACATCACAATGCGACATAAATCTATGCCGGCATCTTCCCAACAACCATTGCGCTCTTCTGCTACACGTTACTCGTCAAGGAGTTCGCAACGCACGTTCCACCAGTCAGAAACATTTAGAGAGGATCAGATATAAAAGGTAGCCGAACTGATTAAATTCTAAATTAAAACGTTTTATGCGTGAATTTCTACCAAATTCAAAGTGTAAGAACAGAATCGCTGATTCCCTTGCCTCAATAAATTATTAAAATGTCCATCGTTTCATTCATCGACATATTTCATTTGTTTTCATCATTACTCAGTCATTTCACAATTCTCTCGTCTCGATTATTTAATATGCATTCATATTTCAGTAATTATTAGCATAGAAAAATGTATTTTTCCAATTTTGTATTTAATCTTTCCTCGTAATCTTCGTTTCGACATTAAGTATAATTTCAGATCGTATGTAAGTCTGGGAGTAAAAATATATTTTACTAAATAACTTGTGATATATAGATATTTAATCTTCGTATTTTAAACTATACACGTTTTATGGTTTATACATGTACCCTTTAGTTTATAATATGTTTAATTACTATATTTATTCTACTTAAGTATAATTTTAGAACATATCAATATTTACATATTTATTTTTAATATTCTCTTCTTATTTGCATAATATTCACTTGTGTATAAGTACAAATATAATTATTGCATATGTACTGTTACCAATTATTTCAATTATGCAATTTATGTGAAATAAACATTTATGGAATAAAATATTGCAAAGTTAGTTGATGACGCAAACCAGTGAACATTCATTAGGAAGATTTATACATTTTCAATATAAATTTAATATAATTTGCTTTAGCAGAATATTATTATATTACCACAACGCTACTAATTATCGCACAAAATACCTGTCAATGCACGTGATATTAAACTCTAAACATTTCATGGAAAATTAGTTTAATCTCTTCCACAATGTACATTGTTTATTCCAATTAATTACTTTATAATTAACAGTAACTTCATAACTCTTATAACCTGCACAATGCATAATAGCACAATTTCAGAAGAGCACAGGTTATGTGAATGTATTACATTATGAACATTGTTTGGCTCGAGGCCTTTGTTCGTAATTCAGTAGGAACTGATGCGGGCAGTATACAATGCAAGTGTATCTATGATTCCACAACAGCCTATATGGTTTTGCTAGTAAATAAATAAACATACATTTGTTAAACGTTATCGGAAAATCATTTCCGGTCACCGACTATAACAAAGTGCTTTCACATGATAACCGTGTTGAAGAAGTAACCAGTATGGTTGACGTTTGTGAGCCAGGATAAAGACCCAGGTTAGCAGAGACATCTGTGTTCAACGGACCAGGTAAGAATTTGATATGACATAATATTAATAATTGTAAAACATTTTTGCTACCAGCAAAGTAATTTTTGTTTCGGTTGTGCACATGATGTCTGAACTCTCAGTTGGAAATGTGTGTAATTTTAAAATAATTGAACGCTATTATCTGGTAAAAAATTCGTCCATTTATAATTTAATCCTGTATATGTTGGTTTTGTTGCATTACAGAGTATACATTAACAAAAAATGTAACATACATTTAACCAGGCAATTAAAACGTAATTAGATTGAGTTCGATTTTGTATTTCCGTATTTAGTGTAAATAATTAAAAACTGTTAACAATTTCACACGTATTTATGTAGCAGTATTAACATATAACTTGATATGTGCGTAAGGTTTAACAAAATACATTTAGTCGACGCAATTCAAGAACAAATTGGAATTACTGATAACAAATTGGATTAAACTAGGGTTAACGCTCGCTAAATTATGATCTCGTGTCTGTTCTACGAATATATTTGAGTTTATTCATTAAATTATGATGACATGAGAAATTGTGTTACGTGACATATGTCTAATTACTATGAATATAGAATTATTTCATTGCATTGCAATTAAAAAGTTCGTTCATATATTGTTTGTTTGTTCTCATGATGATGTTCCATGATGAAAGTGTAAATATGCTGTTGGCAACGTGAATTAACGTTGCAGTGTTGTGATTGCTGTTTGTAAGCAGAAGTCGTGGGTGAGTGTGTGCATGTATGAAATGTCTACGGAATTTTGTTTAACCACCTAAACATATGTGAACTAGTGCGTATGGTAGGTGTTTTAAACCCTATTTTAAACCACTGTGTATATAAAACGTATCTCACACAGAGCAAATATTGTTTATATAATATGTCAGCACTAATGTATGTTTTTCTTACCAAACATAAATGTGCATATCCGTCATGCGATGGAAAATAAAATAATAAATATCATTTTTTCCATCTTTCTACCAATAAGTTATTCCATTCTTTACACAGTATGTATTTAACAAATACATATGTGACTGATATCTAAAGCATTTATGTGACAATATACAATTAATGCAATACAAGATTGTATAATTCGGCTCGTCCTATTCTTCTTTTAGTTCGGGATCGTGAGTGAAACATGATTATAAATTATTATCTGTTAGCACATGTATTAATTTTAATTAATTCCATGTTCAAAGTGAGTTTGAAGGAAATGTAGGTTACGACATATTTCATGAACAATCTTTTTAATGATAAAAGTTTGGAAACTGCGCTAAAAGGGCCATATCAAAGGTGAACTGCAAGTTAAATACTCCATTTTACACCTGACCGATAATTCGACTTAAAATTAATTGACTGAAAGCCCTTCGTCTCTTGGGCAAATATTCAACATGTTTTCATAGCGAAGAAAAAAAGTTATCGAGACTAGCAACGCATTTTCTTAATCTAATTCATTACTTAAAGTAGAATAATATTTTCCATGTCAAATAGCTTTTCTTGACTGTGCTCTTTAAAATACAAATATATTTTTAATACAAGTGCACGAAAGAATCGAAAAGTATGTCTTTTATTCATTGATGTCGTTTATTTGATAAATGTATCGCTTCACATAGTCTCTTGATCCTGACAAACTGTTGCACAATTTGGTAATATGTAAAAAAAGTCCCTAACATTTTTCCCCCGTCAGAGTATCAATTCCGTCTTGGTTTCATCTTATAATGTGAGAATACTAACCTATGCCGGTTTAGGTACCAACTGATCTTTATGGCATGTCGTGATTTGCGGTCGTTTTACAGGAATTAAATTATTCCAACGTACGTTTCATATTTCCTTTCTCTAGTAAATTATCTAGTCTTACGCAACTTACCCTGATTTCGACCATGGAAGTTTCGGCGAAGTGATATATGATATACTTAGTTATTGATTGTATTTTCAATACGGAATTTATTATATAGAATATCTACATTCTATATATGCATGCGATATAAAATATAATGACATTTAATCGTCGATAGCAATAACGTTATCCTAGCATCTGGTTCTAATCTCACACTTTATACTAACTTATATACAATATAATCGATATCCCCCGATAAGCACACATTTTTTTCAATGTAACATGTATATTTCACCGGTAACCTTCTTACGTCCGATAAAACAGATAATTAAGAGTCGACATAAATCATTTTCAAGACGTGTAATAAACATATAAATGATTCTATCCAGATCAGAACACTAATATATTACATACATAAAAATTATGTGGTTATTTTTGTCCAGTTTATTGGCAACATAAAACTTGAAATTATTTTTACATATACCTTGACTGAAGATTTGCACGTCATATAAAATTTTGTAAAAATTTATATCTGTATATTTCGTGCAGTTTAATGAAGTGCTATTCATTGGAAGTTTAAATTTGTAGGGTAATTGTAATTGTATTTATATAGAAACATATTTTACAACTTCATATATTAGAACGAAAATATATTTAATATGTATAATCGTATATAGAAAATTATTTGCTTTCAAATGGGAGTTTCAATGGTGTGTGGAACAGCTTAATTTTTACATGAATTAGGTATATATACACTCTAAAACATATTGCACCCACCAAATATGAAAGTGGACGTTCTTATAATAATATAATATTTTTGTTATATACATATATCCTTTTTCATCACAATTAATGTATCTTGTTCTGTAGCAGTGTTCATAAAACTGCATTTTATAATGTCATTAGTTGGTACGTCCATGAAGTAATATGATTTGATGACCAAAAAAATCGCTCCAAGCATTGTAATCGAATATTCAACAATCACGTATAAACTTCCTATCGATTCCATTTGTTATTGGGATCCTAGGTATTAGAGACTGAGTGGTAGCTCAACCTGGAAATTTCATTTACCAGTTTTTGGTACAGTTCCTTGCATTTATGATTAAATTCCAGTAATAACTAAATATGCACTTCTTGTGCACACTGGTGTTCAGATGCAAACTAAAGATGATGTGCGACTAAAAGTTTAACTTGAAATGTTCAATAACCTTTGAATTGTACAAAGAACCAATTTATCGCTGAGACATTTATTTCGTTTTCCTTTTATATCGTATAGTCTTTATTCTATTATATGTTACAGATGTTATACAAATCTATTTTAAGCAATACGAAGTCGTTTTTGACACATTTAAATGATCTAAAATTCATTTTGTGCTTCAATGGATGTTCGCTTCAATTTTAACAAGTACCAATACTACAATCCCTTCATCGTGCATTGGTAGATTTAAATTTATCGCCCGAAAATCCGATGCCCGAGATATCTGATTCAACCTGTTTTTTCTAAATTCAGCATTTTTTACCAGCAAAGTAGCTAAATCAACCGACAAATTACTGAACTGCGTGTCGTCGTTATTACTAATATATTTTACCATTGCTCTTTTACTGAAAAATATTGAATTTGTATTAAATAAAAGTTTGTTTTCTACCAATTTATGAAGAATACCAAAATTATGTACCACACTTGTGTGTATTGAATTTTCTTGGCAAATTACGAATTTCATTCTAGTTATTAGTAAGAATGAGGGAGTGTTATCACGCTATAATAATGGGCGAATGGATTGCATGCAACAAATTGTAATTTACATATATAATAATACATCGCTCAATCATCACGTTCGTTTTAAATAAAGAAATGTACAATGTACGGTTTGTATATCACATAAAAACAGTATTCATGCAAGAAAGAGTTTTATTTTTAATGCATTTCATGAAAAATACAATAAAATTCCTTTGTACTTATGTAAAATAAATACTCATAGTGAATCATAATCTAGTGAGTGACATAGCGTATACACATATCAACATAAAAATTCTTCTCTGCATTTTAAAACAAATAAAATTCTATTTTGTTTATCAACTGAAATCATATAACAATGAAAGATGTTAGTAATTCTGCTTTATTAAACATAACTTCAAGAATGTGTATTCTTTTGTGACATAAGTCTCTTACATTCTTCTGTAAATTAAAAGGATATTACAGCATTGTTTATATTGTTTACATCTAATATAATTATCGGACTCTCGGTTAAACAACTACTTTATTTCTTGAATTTTTTCCTTATGCATTTAATCTTCATTTTGTTCCTTTATGAATTGCATAGTTTCTCTTGTATGAGTATCAATCTACTTACATTTAACTTTATAGTTGATGACATTGTCGTGACATTGGATTCATGATTGCAATATACATTCCAAAGGTTCTGTATGAGGCCATTGCTGAAATACATGTAAGGGCGCCTGCGTCCCTTGGTACAGAGGTCGTCATGTCCTTTGGTGTCTGTAAAAGTGCAGTTGTGCGCTGGCTCCCGCGAAAGATACACGACCCTGCACAACCACCTGTCGAACTATCAAACACAATACGTAACTGTTCCACCAAAGCACAGTGACAATTAGTGATGTGACCAAAATTATATTTTTTTACTCGTAGAGTAAATTTAACTATTATATTTTCTTACACGCATTTATAATTATTATTGTTTTTCATTTATAATCTGGTTGAAAATTAAACAATCCTCGCGCGTAACAAAATATTGTGAACGTAAATAATTGCATAGAATATAAATTAAATTGTTTTGAATAAAATGTCTGGTGTGTAGATTAACGATTAAATAATTAGGTGCGGCTGTAGTCATTATAATTATTTACACGCAAAGTACCAGGATATTTGAATTACATAAAATGTTTAAGTGCTATACAAATGCAAATATTAAAATACTCGGACGGTACCCGTCACGTACAGTTCTGTGGCGACTGTCCTTTGGTTTGAATGTATTTAACAGTTAATTCCCTACAGGATTCGCATCTGCCAGACACAGATTAAAGTCTTTGTGCTTGGTTTGATCCCTTCTTGTTTACAAAAACAAAATGTAAATTCGAAAACTACTTTCCATCGGTAGAATTTTCTATCGAACGTAATATTTGTTGCCTCTGCAACTTTTTTGCTGCTGCAATATAAAATTATACATTTCTTACGGCTTCCAGTGAAAGAATTTCGTTTTTGCGACACAAATCATAGTTCGTCTATTGAAATGAATCACTTTTTGCAGATCGAGACCGAGATTAGAGATCAATTTACTGTGCTTTTTCTGTAGATTTAAATGAAATGAACATTAGACACAATTAGAGAAATAAAATGGCACTTATTGTGGCAGAATTTGACCGTTATACAAACTATAGTGCCGACTATCTCAACGTGACTTACAATTATACCACCATCATTGACTATGACTCGTGTGAAAACAGTCCTATGTCAGCGAACAATGCCATGGCGTCAAGTTATTTCGTGGGCACTGTGTACTCGATGTATTGTCCCATCCTTATCGTCGCAATACTTGGCAACGGCACGGTTTGTTTCATTGTCGCGTCAACGCCTCGCATGCAAACTGTCACAAACTTCTTCATTGCAAACTTGGCCGTCGGCGATCTGTTGATGGCAGTGTTCGGCGTTCCGTTCACTTTCATCCCGTTGTTCATCTTGCATTACTGGCCGTTCGGTGCAGCAATATGTCCCGTCGTGAACTACACACAAGCGGTGTCGGTGTTTGTCAGTGCATACACACTCGTGGCCATTAGTATAGATCGGTACGTTGCTATTATGTGGCCACTGAAGCCGCGGTTGACAAAGAGATATGCCACTTTAACCATATGCATGGTATGGTTGTTTGCCATCGTCACCGCACTGCCAATTCCCATCGTCAGTCGACTCATGCAACCATCAGAGTGGTACGAACAATGCGACAAGTGAGTACTGAACAATCTGTCTCATTTATCAACATCATATCTCCCTCCCAACGCGAATGCACACATTTATTTGTCCATCAGAACATTCATTTTCATGTTACAAATCATGGACCTACGGAATGTCGACTGGATTTTCATTGGCGTCTACGCTAGCATGATATACCAAATTTCTATCTAGCTACAACTTGGATATAGTGCATTGAACATAAATATTAATAAAAACAGTGGCCCAACCAAATTTTAAAAGTAAAACAGAAGTTTGTGCTGGTAAAATATCCAACTGGACGGGTATTCCAATACATGAATATTTAACTGAAGCAAACTTCTAAGGATCCCAATTATTTTCGCAGCCCACAAACTTTATTATTTAATCGAATTATATTTCATTAATGACTTTGCTTAAATTTAACGACTTTCACGAACGTTATCTGCAAACATCTTTTCGTAATACTATATAACAATTCTTCAATTAAAAAAGTTCAAATATAATTTTTTCTCTTTGACTAATTATCTGTCAAACTCAATTTGATAAATTGTGTTTTAACAGCAAGTTTCAGTGCTTTCAGTATATATGTATAATTTAAATCGCGTGATTTAAAGTTATATTGAGATTTAGAAGAAACAGCAATATTTTTTGCATACTTGAAAGATATTTCTTACGATTGAATCAGATCTTCTGCGTTTCAGCTCGGCGTATTGTCATTTGTGCTGTCTGTCATATATACGTGAAAATGACAGAAAAATATTGCTTCGTAGCGTTTCGAATAATGCCAAATCCTTTGTATTTCATCCTACAAATCTTAGACGTTTATGCATTCGATATGAAAGTTAGATCGACTTTTTATTGAGAGTGGAACAAGTAGAATATGATTGTGGTTATACGGTGCTTTTTATTATCCTTTAACTTTACATTTTAATGACACGTCAAATCGACTTTTTACCGTTTATATTTTATATCACGTTCGCATGTTGAACGTTCTGGAATAGTCAAATGGAGGGCACTTACAGTATAATCTGCAAGACATTTACTTTTTTTCACCGTGACTCTTACTTAATCTTTGATTTTCATCTTCATCCTTCTCCACTTGGATTAAACCTAATAGATAGTTGCACTCACAACATTCGATCAATCTGGCCCAGTTGATTGGCTTTATTTCAGCTGATTTATTTGGCATCGCGATTGTCACACTATCAATCTCTATATTTGAAATGATTAGTTAGGGTACAATTATGAAATACAGTGCAGAATTGATCACTAAATTAATTTCTTTACTAATATTGAACCTTATCGAATGAAGTTGGGTTATATTCGTGTACGGGATGACATTAACCTTAATTTTCTCTGATTTCATTCAACTTTCAAACACTCACATTGGTGTAAAATAGTGTATCATTCTGCAGGTATGTATGCCGAGAAGACTGGCCCTCACCTGAGCAGAATGACACCTACAGCATTACTCTGATGATTCTTCAGTTCGTCATTCCACTCGCCGTATTAATATTCACCTATACGAGTATTGCCATTGTCGTCTGGTGCAAGAGAATCCCGGGCGAAGCTGAAAATTCACGAGATCTACGGATGGCCCGCTCGAAACGTAAGGTAGGAAATCAGTATTTGATGTGGGATATACGGACGAAATAGAAAAATATCCCAAGCAACAAAGGAGATTGTCATCACGGAGACACACTCACAAATGTTTGAATTATATTTCATACATATATTTTACTTAATATCGATTCAGTTATACGAGTGTGCGTACCATTTGGTTGCACATTTAACTAATATTTTTAATAATTTAACAAGAAAAGTACCTAGTAGAATTTAAAAATTACAAGCAGAGTATGAAAATACAATTAATAATACATGTAGTAGAGCATTTACAGAAAAAGTTTTGAGAAAACCCAATATTTTTTATGACGCTACTTGTAACCAATTTTTAGTAAAATAAGCTTGACACATTTTCCAATCGGCTCATTAGAAGAAAAGCTTGTAATTTGTCAATATGAATAACGCCTAGAAATGACCAAATTCAATAAAAATAATGGCGAGTAAGCCAGTCACGAGAAATTCACATTAAAATTCTCAGTACCTTAGTACCTATATTAAATTTGTACTATAACCTATATTATTAATAAATTCTTTATTATTTGTTAAATAATCATTATGCGTATGTGACGAACCAGAAGTAATATAATATTTTCAAAATATGCTTAATGCATAAAGGAAAAAATGAAGCAATTATTGTTATTTCATTCAAATAAAAAATCAGATTTTGTTATATTCTATCTAACTATAATATAGAATAGTCCGAGATATCGAAATATCCAATTGGTTTTTCATTATATTTTTCTAGCTTCATAAAATATTAATGCAAACATGTTTTATTATTTATTAAAAATACTAGATACGATTAAAACTCAACAATATGGAAACCATAAATGAATGTAAATACTGAATATTAGAACATAATTTATTCAGAACACATTTTAATATATATTAAATAAAAGTTTATTTTACCTAAGAGTTCATATTTATCACTGAACAATCAATTAATATACGATGATTGAATAGTCATAATTTGAATTCATTTGGAATTGGAAATATCGACTTTCCATTATCACCGCACGAAGATCGCTTAATTTATTTGTGAAGTATTATTATAAAAATGTATAGAAAACTTTGTTGTGTAAATTTTGAAACTTTTTCAATTTGTCTTTAAAAAGTTAATTCAAACCATCTTCACTGTTTTCTTAATTTTTGCTTGTGTCTCAAAGTGACGTGCTGTTTTCACAGCTTATTTTATTCCGAATTTAAAAATCTTAATTTATAGTAGCCAAATAAAAAAAAACAGAGCACAACATATAACAAAATCAAACATTTTATTCAATAAATTTTGTAAACATCTCAACAATACAATTATGAAGAAAACCAGTATACATATATGAAGGATGTTATTAATATCTGACAACCATTATGACCGAAATCCCTATTACAAGTCTATAACAGTGAAATATCCAGTTATAAATCAAAATTAATGGAATTTTACTGATATATTGCTATTAAATCGCGCGCAAGATAAAAAATTTTATCCGAACAAATTAATCTTTTCTTGATGAACTGAATTGTTCGATATTTCCATACTTGTGAATTTAGGTTCATTTTCACTTATTACAGAGGAAAATATCATTGCTGTTATATAGAACTATAATAAAATGTTTCACAAATATGTTATTTGCATATTATCTCATATGGTTGATAGTGAATATCAAAAAATAAAATATACGAATCAAAGCAACACCACTATCGAGTATTGTCGAATCAGCAAAGAAAGGCTATGGATGTTATCGTAAAGACATGTTTTTTCAAATTTGATTTTTATTTGTGTGCTCCATTTTTCAATAGTACACAATTGTGTGTTGTTAGCGCTTGGAGAAGCTCTCAACATCATTGTATGCAAATACACAGAGTGAATTCTACATCTGACGACGATGACAAGTTAAAACCAGTAGAAAGTACTAGAATCGCTCATAAATATGTCTTCAGAATATAAACCCACTTCTATTTATTCAAAAATACTGGAAGAGAATGCGAACAATGGTGAAGCATTTGTTGGAAATTATAAATTTTGCCGTATGGCGATACATAGGGAATAATGAAATATCTAGTGTTTTATATAGGCGTCGACTACGTGGAGGCACAGACAAACTATAGTTTGTCTGTGGTGGAGGTAATGGGGGCGGTAGTCCCCACATGATTAAATTAATGGAGGCGAGAGTATCAATTGGCCCCCATAACATTTTATTTATTTTCACCTGAGGGGATACATTTTCGCCAGCTTAGGTTTTTTTAATTGGGCTGAGGTTTTTTAAGTAATTTCTTCGAATTACATGCAAAATATTTTAAATTTAGTTGCAATTTTCTTTGTATTGTATTGTGGAAATATTGTTTATTTGTAATTAAGCTTAGTAATTCTAGTTTACAATGTTAGAAGAAAGTAAAGAAAATCAATTACTAGGAGTGGTTGACATTTCTACTGTTTCTAAAGCCAACTCCTACTCAATAATCCTGCTTTTGACTACTTACTCGAATATATAAAAGTAAATACCCTAGTCGGAATTCAGGAAGCCAACTACGAGACAAATTTAACGATGCTAATAAGTATCTGAATCACATCAAAGTTGACGCTCAACTCATCTTCACTAAATGGAGTTCCGTGCGGAACTTAAACAAGATTTGCAAAGCAGTGCGTGCCGGATCACTTCCTTGACACACCAACATCGTCGAGATTGGCTGACAGATTGCCACCTACTCTACCAAATATTTAATATTATAATAACAACACCCTAAAGCAGTCAAACTCCACCAACGTCCTACTAACCGCCATCATATAAGACTTAACTATCTTATATAAATATTTATTTGTTTGATTAAGCCATCAGAGACGGATATTGTGTGTTTCATTTAAACGAAATTGTTTTTGTATCTTTATGAATATTCATGGGAACATTTTGGTAAGATAACACTAAAAATAAATTCCATTTTAGATATTTCGATTTTTATTCTGATTCATTTCTCAAGAAATATCATTCTTTTAATATTCGATGAGAAAAAGTTTCTCGAGTCACATTTCTTTTCGGCAATTCCAACTATAATAACACAAATATTTTTACTTTCAATATAAAATAATCTGTCTTATGATAGTAGCTACAGTTTAGCAAAGAACCAACACATTATTTTTCAGTTACATATATTGGTACAAAGTCAAACAAAATAATGTAAATTTGCATGAATTAATATATTGTGAATTAATTTAATTCAAATGCGTACATGTTATTCAGTTGATTTCCATTCGAAATGGAAGTGCCTTTATGGTTGCCGCACTGATTTTCTCTATATTGGATTTGCGTATTCTCATATAAGTCACATACAGTAAACAAGCGAATATTTACTTCTATTTTCCAATATATCAGGAGACGACTCCCTACATTGTATTTTACACCTACAACGTCGTATCACATTTTTATCGGCCACGAATTCTATGCTAGAACAAATACATGGAATCCTCTTCATGAATTCCATATCTCTGGATATTAAATATTTACTATTAATATTGTAATATGAAATGCATTCTCCTTCATGTGATTGTCACATTTTTACATCGATTCTGATTCCATACACTTGTAATGTAGAATATATAAATCCCCAGTGATCTCACCAAGAAATGACCAGTCCATGCTGAATGCAAATATCATGTTATATACGAAATGTGGAGTCACTGAATAAAGGAATAATAAAGCTTATTTATCAGACAAGTCTTTGATGGGTCGGACGTAATTTAATCTACTGAACCACAGATTTTACAAGTCAAATTACGTAGCTTCCAGGAATCCAGCTATTCAAAATCAGGAACCATTCACTCTATGGTGGTTTTGCATTTAATTATTAGCATATAGCCATAGGTTAAGACAGTATTGATCATGTAAATGCATATTCGCAAACAGAAAAACAGTCAAACGTTATCAGATTTTCTCTGCTGTTCCATACAATCATGTATTTGATTAAATTTCGCTTCGCACAGAACAGAGATCAGATAACTTTGATCTATTAATAAATGCGCACAATACTATGTGACAAATTCTAATCAGTAATTTGAAAATAACTCTATTTGTAATGCTGTAAATATCACAATTCATACATGATTCATGATTCTAATCCAAGTGATATTTCAGTTTGGTTTGATTAAGGCTGAATTTGACAAAGTTTCATATTCACTCATAAAAGCCCCCTAATTCAACCTGTATAATTCATATGAACCATCTCGCCCGACCATGCCATTCAATATTTCACATAACCTCAAATTTGGAACGTCATAAATCTAAGGGTTTTTACGGAGCGAGAAAATATATAGAACTGAACGGGTCGGCACGCTATTGAGCAATTGGAAATCATAAAAACCATTTATTTTTGTTCGCAAACATTTTACAAATACAATATTACCGCCATTCTTCACACCGACTGTGCTAGATGTTTTGCTTGAGCTAGCTGGCATATATTTTTAGGTAAACCGAGCAAAATTGCAAATGTGCCGTCAAATGCAGTCGGTCAGACGGGCCATTACTACCGTTACGTCTTGAAACCAACTAAAACTTTTGTTCTCGCACATAAAAGAGCAATTTTAATTATCAAATATAAGTCGCTTTGTGCTTTGCTACTTGATTACCTACAAAATGGAAGCAATGGATAAAAATAAAGAAAGAATTCGAGGCTTCTTCTTTTTCTCTTAATTTCTGTGCAAGTAAACTTGGATTCACAATTCGTAAAATATTGTGTAACTAACAACTCTTGAATAACTGTCTTCAGTTATATTTATTTTATGTCTTAAAATTTTTTTTCTTGTTTCATTATTAAAATCATTCTGTCATTAATATATCATGTAACGGCAATGTATATATTTTGGTAAATAATATTTGTATTACATTAGGAGTCAACATACATGAATAATGAATATCAATTCTAATTGATATTTATACACTCACATTACGGATGTATAAATTCAAATTCACCTTCCAATTTTGAATATTGATCATTTATTGAAATATTGTAGTGTTAATATAATCATGTATGATATTGAACTCGATGACAGTTCATGTTTAATGAAACCAATTTAATTAATATCTCTTCCAAATTTATGTAAACTAAGCGTACTATTTTACACGTTTCAGTAGGAAAAAAATTGCTATTTCGCATCTGCTAGAATAAAATATTCGCCACGTCGTTGAATTTACATTTTTTCACCATAATTCCGTACATTTTTCCGGTTCCTGCGTAAATTAACCGTTGCGTCATATGGGACTACCGGCGGCATTTGTTGCTAGAGGTTGATCCCTATTAATATGTATGCTTGTATCACGTCGTCAAATGTATGACGAATAACATCTATGCATAAATTTCACATTTACTCATTCACTTTTCAAAACGCTTTATTCAATATTCGTAAGCCGTAAGATTGGCTAATATGACGATAATGATCATTCCTTCACAATCAATAACTCAAGTGCTTGAGAGCAAGATCATTAAATGGCTGGAACAATTTACGAAATTAATAGGTCGCTTCTTCAGGTTACCGTAACAATATTCATATTATGTGTAGACATGATTATTATACGTAATAATCATGTCTACATTATAAGGCATTTCATATAAATTATATTGTAATCAGTATTTATTTCAGAATATACCTACCTCGAGCATTTTCATACAATGGCTGGAAAGGTAAAAATATGCACAAAACATTTTTAAATGTACTTGTGATTTTAAGCAAGTGCTTTATTTTTAATCCTCGTTTTTGTAAAGCTTAGCATTCGCTTTGAGACTAAATGCAGTCCTTATATTTATGAAGCTAATTCTACTACAAAGCACACGATGGTGTATTCTGTAATATTTCACATAAACTTTTAAATTACCCTGTCAGTACAATGTGCCCAACATTTATATAAAGTTGTAGCGTGGAATGAAAAACTTGTGGGTTTTCTTAAATACTTGTATGTCTGGTCAAATAGTAGGTATAATCGTGTATACAGTTCTGCATCCAATTGGAGAATTTACATACATAATAAGTATCTCATTCAGTCGTGTGCTATTAAATATTTAATAACCACTTCCCTTATAATAATAATATAAACAAAATATAATTGTGTTTATGACAACTTTAAAAAAAACTTCAAATTGACTCAATAAACAATGTAACAAAATTAAGATAATATTATGTGGAGATGTTAGTTCCATCCCAGTAGCATGGTAGCGCACAATTACTGAGATAGTTAAGCTCATTCAAGTGTCTTCACTTAGACGAGGACTCACGCTCCAATCTTCTTTATCCTGGAGTAGCTACAATACCAGTAAACCTAAAGGAAAATCATAGGCAAATATAGAACAACAAACAATATCAATACCCGTTTACTAAGTTTTAACTAGTAGTTACTAGATTTTACTTGGCACGTAGAAACCATCTTTTCTGGTCTGACGTATTCGTCTTGAAAACTGCCAACTACTAATAAGTATTCTGGATATCGGATATTATTCAACGTCATTGTGAAACTATCACAACCAATGTTCGCACCAGTCTGTGCAAAAAAAAACCCGCCGAAATAAAAAATTAAATCAGTTTGAAAGTACAATTTACTAGGAACCTTAGTTCTAGGAGCGAGCTGGTTCCATCAAACTACTCGTCGCATATGTAAACTAGATGTATGTAATTCTACGTGAGTATGATATGATCAGAAATAAACTAAGATAACTAGTAAATAATATCCTTTGCTATTTAACCAAGTTTAATGTAAATAAATCAAGTGTTACATTTTAGTAGTAAATACAAATGCTTGTATATAGAGACAGTATCGCTTTATAGACGTGGAGTTACGGTCACCGATGACTATTTCCGTAACCGTTATGTCTAACATGGAACGTTACATTTCCGCTAACTTTATTGACGTAATTGAGTTGAAGTTTAATTGCACAATTCTAATATCCGACTAGAACAGGATCATTATACTTATGTGATATGTCCCAGTTATTTGCAAACTATTTCAAACTAAACCGTAACTTATGTAATAAGTTAATGTAATAAGACTTCTTTTATGATATGAATGTATACATATTGGTAACATTTAACTAATAACGTGTCTTTCTTATTTGCATGTTAGAAACGGCTGTAACTCCATGTTACTTATGTACTGCGTAGTCACAATCCTAGATTCAAGTTGAATCATTCAACCATCCCCAATATGTGAATCGGTTATGACTTTATATAATTCTGCGTTTATATCCGCGGCATATACGAACGCTGCCAATAAAAAGATATGCTTACCGAAAGCACAAATAAATCTTTTCATCCCCCTAATCGTATATACCTGTATGATCACTTCACGAGATGTTTGCGCAAATCAAATATAGATCGAATCATCGAGCTACGCTGCACTTGTTGGAAAATAGCTAACCAAAAAATATGTACTTTTCAGTTTGACTCGAAGCAAGTTTCTTTTTTAATATTTCAGATCGAAATATTATTATGTGATATAGTACACCAAGTAGGAGAAAAGAACATCTTCCAAAAGGTTTTAAATTTCTATTCAATTATATTCAAATTATCATCAAATACCCTTAATACCGAATATCCTTACTCCATGTGCAATACGTAGATATGGATAATCCTATCAGTACCAACGGCAACCATAAGGGCCTTGTACCGGTTAGTACTTGTGGTACAATATATCAACACTTGCTCACGTATTGCTTTTGGTTTCGTGATCGTAACTCTTCGAGATAAGCCACTTACGGTGGACTAAACTTTGTGCATATTTTAATAACCGCGAAAGATGGTTTTGTTTAGAAAGAAGTATATACAGATCAAATCTCCGATTTTACGATGTTTACACTTAATCGTCCAAGTGTCTAGCGTGTGTGTATAATTTCTAAAATTAATTGTGAAGAGCAAAGAGCAGTGTTGCGCAACCAACCCCGCACACAGGGTATACTTGACCTTAAATCCAGGCTTTTTACTCATTTATTTATAGTAAATTAGTTGCGCAGTCTGTTTCTTTCTTTGCTGTATTTGTAATCATGATACATCTGACGCAGCCGGTTACAGTTAGCGAGGTTATCGCATCTTGTTACATACAAAACCCTCGGAAGTGTGCACAGCATTAATTTTTTTAAGACTACGTTGAACCTGGTTCAACCTTCATTAATTTCAACTTATCAGTAACACGTCCTACGGTGTGCTAACGAATTTACAACTGTTTCCCCAAAGAGGATTACTATCTGCGCGTGACCTCACAAAATGACATTTATGACAAGAATTTGATTTTTTTGCGAATAAAAAATTTGGGGTAATACGAACTTAGCACTTGTTGTTTAACTTAGTATTTTCATTTATAAAGCAGAATATAGCAGCTTCTATTTTCCAGTGTAATTTTCTGACGTAATATTAATGTACCATATTCACAGCTAGCTCAGTAACAATTTGCTGCGAAATTAGATTTACCTAATGCATGAGTTAATGTACTCATTATTAACTTAGATAACACGTGGTATTATAAACACCGTACTGACATACACATTATGGTACATACTTATTACCATAATGGTTCAAGATTTTCATCTTGATGGCTAATACATAATTTATCATTTGAAATATGTTAGGTAACTTAACGCAATTAAACTAATGAATAAGTTATGTAGCAATAACAGTGGAAATTATCCACATTATTTTATGAATTAATTGATTCCGTTTTGTTGGAGAAATGAATATGCATCTATATAATTAAAAAAAAAACCTTTCTTGTGTGGTGAACTTTGAGTGACAGCACGCAATCAAGCTAAATGCTTTTTATCCGGGATAGTTAACAGTGTTATCTATGCTGCATATTGCAAACGATTATGTCTTCGTATCCATTAAGAATTGGACCCATATTTATATGAACTTTTGTACTCAAAATAATCGATGCAACACTGAAGATACTTGCTATTTCGTAATTTAATATGACGGCAAAATATTATATTCTCCATTCACAGAAACAAAATATTTCTTTACTTGTACTTGGACATATTTATTTAATTAAACTTCTTTGAAATGTTATATAAATGTCATTTTCAATCTACGAAATGTCAGCAACCATCCTGATGTAATTAGCCAGTAATCAAATAATAAAACAACACCGTACCTGACATATAAGAATTTTATATTAAATAAAGTTCCGTGTACTACATTTCTGACAGTTGCATGCAACAAGTTCTAAAATTAGCGTTTAATTTTTTCTTTTTCAATACTGCGCTTCTAGTAGGCTTGGGTGCTACCCGCCATCAATAGCAAGCAATTAGTGTTCTCGGCTGTGTCATTAAAGAAGAACGCCGTACTGAAACACGGCGATAATTCATTCTTCCGCTAATAGCAAGTGAGTATTTTTACTGCATTCATTTGCTAGGGTCAGTCTTATAAGCGAACGTATTTTTTCTGACAGAGAAAAAACTTCTTGAGATATATATACCAACTTTCAGATTATTCTACAAATGACAGAAATAGTATTGATATTTTCTTCTTCTATTTGAAATAAAAGTTTGTTAATGCCGTATGCAGATATTGTTCGTTGCTTCTTCAACAAATATATATTCATATAAACGTCTTGTCATATTCAAAGTAACATACAATTCAGTAAGTTACACAAAGTTACTTGTACGATGTCTGCAAAGTTTAACAAACATGTCAAAGAGACGCAGATGTCTTTAAACGTTGACCTCGGACTACTAATTCATTTACCATATATTACTCACACTAAATTTGAATATTATTAATGAGAAAACCCACGCAAATACGAGAAAAACAATATAACATGCAAAAATAAACTGCTGTATGTGCGTGGGTTGTTAATGTATTCTTTTGCATAAAACTGAAATTAGTCCTTGCTGGAAAGCTTAAGAAATGGACAGTTTTTGTTTAACTTTCGCGATAAGTTGTTTCAGATTAAATAACGACCTACTCGTTTTAGTGTGCAAGTGAAAAGTTACCAAACTGAACAAAACAGTCCACAAAATATTACATTTCTTTACAAATTGATGTATTAAATACTATTAATACCAAACATAAATGACAAAAGTCAATTTTGTGTGTGTGTGTGTGTGTGTGTGTGTGTGTGTGTGTGTGCTTTCTATTTGAACAAGTTTGCACAAATGCCCAACTAAAATATTTAGTGATGTTTGATGGCACATTTTTACAAGTTTAAATAAACATACCAGACATAAAATAAAAAAGGTTGTTTCATATAGCATAAAAAATTTACGAATGCATTATTCAAATACCAGAATTATTTACAGTAAATGCCAAGAGAGCTACAATTTGATAAATGTAGAGTCTAGTAGTTCATCGGAAACAAGACATAAATCTTAAGAAGCTTATATTAAAAGCTTTCAAGGTAATGATATTATATTTGTGAACGCTGAATGACAATGAATCTGTTGTGTTAACATGTTGATGCAGGAATATATTCCTGTCATCCCAGAGATATTGATTTGACTCACGTTGGCATTCTATTTTGACATTTTTAGATATGTGATGTGGAATATATACATACACAGTGTTAGCGTGTGATATCTCTGTTCCA
Source organism: Carabus problematicus (assembly GCA_963422195.1). Taxonomy (NCBI): domain Eukaryota; kingdom Metazoa; phylum Arthropoda; class Insecta; order Coleoptera; family Carabidae; genus Carabus; species Carabus problematicus. The sequence continues at coordinate 12,247,374 of OY728584.1, forward strand.
TACGGAGTGCGCTTATCCAACCACCTAGATAAGCTCAAATATGTTACCCTAGTTCTGCCAACTGTAAACTCCGTCACCAGAATATAAATTCCCCCGATGCACCTAGACTTTGTCATAAATCCCAAGTTGAAGAATGTTCAACGTAGTATATAAACATTTCTCGAACGTTATACGTAGAATCCACATTGTATTTACATAAACCTGTCAGTTTTCTATTTAATTATGAAAGCTAAATCAATGGTGCATATGAATTACATTATTATTTTATATCGCAGCGCAGAATCTATTTATTTTTGATCAAATTATTTTCTGTATAAAATTGTGTTTCAAACGCCTGCAAATATTTTGTGATACAAACAAATATTTTTGTTTGAATTTCACTTTTAGAAATATGAACTCGACTGTGTATTTAATGACCGTTTCGCGTTCTTAACAAAGAAAACAGTGACCAATAAAGCAACTTCATAGTGCGTTTCAATTCAATGAATTTTGCAGGAATATTTATAACACTATATAGGTTATTTTTTCAACATTTTGTTTTCAGGTATGCATATATAATTCGAATACGTTTTCAAAGTTATTTATTGTTTTAATGTACGGATTTGTATATAATGCATTCATCGTACCGTCATACAATGCGTAGGCAGTATGCACTATGAAAATATGCGGTGAGAGTAATCTAGAATTAGAGCTTGTGTCTTCGGATTGGCATATCAACTCATTATCCCCAATTATCCTGGACAAATATAGCAAATCTTCATTTCGGTTTGGGTAGCACGTGCGGGTACCTGCCGCTAGCAACAAGCATGTTTGCCTAATAACCCTTGTATAATCTTGAGTGGGTCGATAACTATTATATAACAAAACTTTAGCTACTAACGCACAACTCCTAGAGGCATCATCATATGACAATTATCCCATCGAATTAAAATAAAATAAACAAATGCCAACACATTCACGGATAAATGTTACACTGCTCCATTCGGTAGATAATTAGATAGCGATATGATATTGCCAAATTATTACACAAATACACGTCAATGATGATAATTCAATTTGTTGTTGGTTACCTACGCACGAACAATCTGTCACATTGTTTGATTTCACGCTCGTTCACTGCTGTTATATGTTTCCATATTGCACACAAAAACATATTTATATAATTTTATTGATGGCCAAAGGCATGAAACAAATGAACACATCCGCGCACTACTTGATGTTTGCTTTGTTTTACTTTGACCAACATCAATCTGAAAACCGTGTTCCATACAATGTTATGTGATACTATTTGAATAAAAATCCTAACGAGTAGGGTTCGATTTTAACAACATTGTTACTTGTTCAGACACTGCAGTCTTTTCTTCTGGAAAATACACAGTCTTCACCAATGTGTAATCGGGTATGCGTTTCACAAAAGTTTCGTTTCAAAAAGTAATTACTCTTCTTTTGTGCTTACTTCAGATTTTCAACATTTTCCGTCATACATCAAAATTGACACTTTATGATAAAATATTGACATGAAAACTAATCATATGTGTTCAGTAAGATATAATTCCGTACAGAATGGAATCAGTGCTGTAATAAGGTCAAAATGTAAATTAACTAAATCAATTTTAGTCATTATATTATAATAAAAAAATATGCTATTTTAGTAACTATGCATAATTTCAGTATTTTACATAGAGAAGATAATAAATTTAAAATTTAGAAAGCGCACCTATGTAATATATATATATATATATATATATATATATATATATATATATATATATATATATATATATATATATACATATATTATGTGTGTATATGGTGTATAGGTAATACATCTGTCGAACTGGAAAAAGGTTGAAAAATACTGTCAAACGGTCTGATCTGTATATTTACACTTTTATAGAAATCATGCATTATACATAGATATGTCATCCAATCTTTCTACAGCTCTTACTCGCACTGAAGTATCGGAAATATGCTAACAAACAGAATATGAAATATCAAACAACCGAAACCACTACACCGTGATCAAGCTTTCATTCCGTCTTGTAGCTGAACATGCAAAAATCAATAATAATACTACAGTTCCCCATTTTATATTACAATTATAGTCCACCATTATACAAATATTCATTAAAATGTTAATTGTTCTTTTGTCTGTAAAATTAACATTTGACATAAATTTCTTTTTTTTTTAATTAATATTACATGAAAATGCTAATTAAGCAATATTTCAAAATTAGTGATTCAATTAAATTTAAATGGCTGACAAGCGACTAAGCATAAACAGGGTAAAGAATAATTGTTATTTATGCAGAAGCTTTTTTTATATTAAAAATACTGAGAATGTATTCATAATTTGCAGATAAAAAAGAATTTGCTTGATCAAATGTTATTAAAAATATGTTTTCTAAGAGAAATAAAATAAATAATAAATATGTTTACGCAAAACTTCTGACGTACCAAAGTTAATATAAATTGTACTATTCAGAAACAAGTTTGCAATCTGCTGACTGCAGTTGTCGCTTTTAAAAAAATATGACGTATTACATCGAATACATGCAGCAGGCAACATAACCGTAGTGTAGTGCTGGTTGCCTGTTCGGTGTCATTTCATTGGACAATCAAAAACAACCCAAGCCAATACGAAACATGAACGTTAATAACTTTCCTTTGTATAACTATATATATATATATATATATATATATATATATATATATATATATATATATATATATATATATATATATATATATATATATATATATATATATATATATATATATATATATATATATATATATATATATATATATATATATATATATATATATATATATATATATATATATATATATATATATATATATATATATATATATATATATATATATATATATATATATATATATATATATATATATATATATATATATATATATATATATATATATATATATATATATATATATATATATATATATATATATATATATATATATATATATATATATATATATATATATATATATATATATATATATATATATATATATATATATATATATATATATATATATATATATATATATATATATATATATATACTGCTAAAATAGCTATTTTCTATAGTAAGAATACATTTTAAAATTCCAGCCGCTGACGTTTCTGAGATTAACTTTTATGTCGAGCTTATTACATCCGACTCGAAATGGATATTTTATCCGAAACCGTTACATCGCACAGTTTCGGAAACATTCAGAACACGTACATCGTTATAAGTGTTAACAGACGAACAATATACCGAAATGCCAGAGATTCAGCGTACTCAGCATGACAAGCTACAAAATCCTTATCGTATTACAAGTTACGTTACGCATAATAGTATGTTCGACGTCATTGGGTCTGGATTTGATCGTGCAAATAATTAGTTTCATTACGAAATCGAAACAAGTGTGCCATGTGCCATGCTTGCGTTATTGTCTACATTTATATCAAATACTGTAATTGAGCGAAATTCAATATGAAATTTACTATTAAAAAACAAAAAAATATCTCCCGTTAATGACATTTCATGAAAGTGATACTTGTAATCTAATTTTACTTTTACGTGAAAGAAGAGACCTCTCTTTCATGTCAAAAAATATTCGCATAATGTACAATGTTAACAAGAAGCACTATTTTATCATACTTGCATACTATTTGCGATGATATGCCAACAAAACAATTTCAGTATAAATTTAGCAATTTTACGTGGGCAATATCGATTTATGAAAAAAAAACTAACCAAATATTCTATAAAATAATTACTAGCTCATTGAAATTTGTTTTTGTACCTCACTAGTAAACAATTATACCAGTGGTGCGCAAATCCTCAGGGGGTCAAGTAAAAAATATAGGGGGTCGCGAAATTGTTAACAAAATTTTCGTGTTGAATAATAATAAATTATTACTACACAACCAGAGTGTAGTTTTTATTATATTTCGACATTGTACAACTGTAAACATTTGCAGTTATATGCGAGTTATAAATTGTGAATGTAGAACGGAATTAATGTCCGCCATTGTATTTTTGCTTGCAAATGTTTACATCTAGAACAGTAAAGGCGTTTTGTTGTCGGATGCTTGTAACATGCTTTCCTCCGATGACACTTGACGTTGTCTATCTCAAGGTTGTAATGGCGCACAATGTTCAGTTTTACGAGCTGAAATGGGTTTCTTGTTATAGTGTATCCATAGATATAAGAACTTGACTAAACGCAGCATGCTATTAACAGAGGATTATCCCAAATTATACGACACAGTAAATGAATAAAAAGCAGAGCTGTATTCAGAAATTTATAAATACATTTTGAAAAATAACAACAAAAATATGATATACATCTTAACAATAATAATACAAATTAACATAAATAAATGTAATATTCAATAAATTATTATTACGTCTTAATTATAGACAAAATGTCTCTTGTCTTTCCCGCTAAGAGCATTACAAATGTACCTGAATACCGCCACTACTAGTAGTTTATGGCCTCTCCTGCTGTGAAGGGTACCACCCTACCTATTAAGGAATCATGTCAAGTTCTTATATCTATGGATAGACTATATGTCCAAGGCACATTCAAAGTACACTTGACGACACTCACGCAAGGCCACCTCGGCTCTATTTGTTTCGCTACCTGAAATGAAGTGAAAAGAAAATCAAACATGCTGTCTTTAATAGCCCTAGGTCGATTTATAAACATTCGTTTCGTAAATTATTTATGTAGTTATTTCAGGTTTACTTTATGATATAGTACAGAAACCACAGAAGTTTACCTGTTCGTGAATATATATGCTATTAAATATTAACTATTGACATGAACACAATAAACATGTACAAACGTTTGATAAAGTTCAATGGCTATACAATAAGTTAAAACAATTCTGGTTTAGTGGTGAATTGTGAGATGCTGTTGAAATGCAAAATTTTCCAATATAAATCAGTTGCACTGTAACAGATTTATTTACATCGGTTTTACCTGCGCATGCTATACTGTTATGATTACAACATTTTCGTTCCATGAATATATTTATTAATGAAACATCAGAAACAAAATTGACATGAATAATTTCCTGATGGACTTTTGATATTAAAAGTCATCAAGAAATATTTTTTTTACGGGAGATTCATTTAATTATAATACGAAAATTAAATGGCGAGACTAATAATAATAAATTATGTTTAGGTATAATGTGTACATAGGCAGTATCCTGAAAAAGGTTTTCCTTTTTATCATAACTAATTGTTTTGTTTTCACAGCAAAGTTATTGAATTGAATTTCTGGAAAAAACAAAATCGGATTACGCAATGCAATCACGATGATAATATAACGATTGTTTGTTGCAGATGATTAAAATGATGTTAGCAGTGGTTATCGTATTTACCCTGTGTTGGTTTCCATTTAACACGTTGGTGGTAAGTAATTTGACATTTCAATACACAACTTTAACATCCATAAATGTAACCTTTATTATAAAGTCAACCATATCTAAAAAGGAACAGTTCTACTGACTTAGAATCACTATTAAAAGTAACTGATAAATTTTCGAAAATAAGTTTATAATTAAACTATTGTATTACAAATTTTACACATATCTGTATTAACTATAAAACATAATAATTAGTAAAATTATTTAAATGAAATTTACTGATTTGACCCTATTCGAAATAGATAACGAACAAATCCTTTTCGAATTCGCGTTTTCAAACTAAAAATTCCAATTCGACTATTGATTCTCTTCTTTTTCTTTAATATGTCAAACAAACTTTTTAAAAGCTGCGTTAATTAAAATTCTATTCAATTATTTAATCAAATGTCATTTAAGTTCGCTGACAATTTTCACATTGACTATTTGTTTCGTGAATGTTCTGCATACTTCAAATGCACAAAGTACAATAATTTAATTATATATTAAAAGTAGAGAAAATGGCGTTTAATTAAATGAAATTTCCTATTTGAAAGTATAATGCGCTACTTTATAGTATGTTTCTGTCATTTAGTTTAGGTTTTTTTTCATTCGATAAGATTATTTCTATAAGGACAATTTTCTGCATTAATACAATATACATGATATTGTACCGAGATTGTAGTTTAGTTGCTTGCACGTTGAACTGCCTTTAATTTTCTATTTTTCGATGCCATGCCATTAGGGAAATGTTTCCGTGTGGAAAATTTCCACCTTTTGAAGGAAGATATTGCCGCCATTCATCACGGTTTACACCTCAGTAGCACGGTGATTAATTGTGTAATTTAGACCAAATCTGAAAGCGGAAAATCTTCACATACCGTTCATTCAAGCATCGATAATAGTCTTCCGCCGGATTCACACGATACAATAAATTATTGTCTAGCAAAGACGGTTTCCTTCGTGAAATGCTCCTCATATCCGGACATTTCTCGGGCATCTCTAAATTACTATATAGTCTATAAACGGCATTATCCACTGCATTTCTTTTTTTATTCCGTATATTTTTAAGTTAATTCAACATGTTCTACTACGTTTCACTGTTTCCAGTAGGTTTCATATTTAAAAATTAAATATTTTTCACAAAGACCACATGTCAATAAAATTTCAATTTTAATTATTTTCATTTAAATTTTGCCGTAAAACAAATATTATTCTGTTGGTTATATGTAATAACTGTTTTGTTAAAGTCATTAATTTACAGTATACGAATAGTAAAATATTTGTAATTCTTCTATGTAAAACAGTGATACAAAACCCGCGATCCGCTTGGGCATTTTTCATAATAGAACGAACTAAAAAAAAAATTTTGCAGCCGCCGACTCAAAAACGAATTTTGTATGCGGCCCTTTATACATAAAAGGTTGTGCATCACTGATGTAAAAGAATGCTGCTCTTCTCTATATTAAAATTTTCCAAAATCCTGTATCTATTTATAACTTATATAATACATTAAAATGTATCAACATTTTCTTTCGTATAACTAACATTTATATATGTACATGATTTTACCCAAATTGATTTAATATTGAGGTGTTTATGTGCGGATATATAAAATTAAACGATTCATCCCCATGTAAAATTCATTGGTGACCCTTCGTAATTTAACCATTGCGCTTAATTCGACAGCCAAAATACAGAACAAACCCCGTTGTTCACTGAAAACAGGATTGCCAAACAGCTCTTGATATTCATATAGCCTTCTAGCCTCTCTACATTCCACTACACACCATTTTGTTATTACTGATAGTGTTTTCGGTTCTAGGTGGTGGCTTACTCCGATGTCGTGTCTGATATGCCAGCATTGCCGTACATTTGGCTGGTGTTGCATTGGCTAGCCATGTCACATTCATGCTATAATCCGATCATATATTGTTATATGAACGCCCGTTTTCGCGCGGGATTCCTCCAAGTCTTGACATCGATTCCCTGTTTTCAAAGATGCACACCATTAGCGACACACACACCACGAACTGGTACGACATTTCGACTGACAGGTCAATTTCAAATCGCATTATTTCCTATGATAGCTTCCCTTGAATTTAACGCCTTTTAAACTGACGAGAAATTAGTTGTCACATATTATCAGTTCAATATTCTATTGAATACTGAGGATTATATAAAATATTTCCTTTTCAATTTTCTCTTCGTTAGATTGACATAAGTGTGTTTAGTTTTCATTAAAAACATTAATTTACATACTGTATCAAGTTTAATTTAATTGACTTTCTATCCTTCACATATATTTCTTTCAGCAGAAACTGAAACAAATTAGTATTTAAATTATATAAATCTCGTAGTGTGTAGTTACACTACTTAGTTTTTCCAGTAATAGAATAAATTTTGAAATTGAAGTCGATTTTGAACCAAATAACCTTCTGCTATTGCTATTAGGTCTCATAGTTTTGGAAAATCGGTTTGTCACATCCTTTTCTCTAAATAGGATAGAATTTAACTTTGAGAGATTGGTTATATATTAATTTTCAAGAGTTACAAAGTTTTGTAAATTTGTTCTGAAATGTTATACCGGTATGACATAATATTTCTAGAATCTGTTCAGAACAGAATCAATACGGCAAACGTGATTCAGCTGAAGCTCTAGTTTATTTTTTGATGGGAGATATCACAGTAATTACCTGGAACCAACTTTTACAAACTCCAAATCTTCATTTCAGAACGGTAATTGTATACGGGCAATACCGTAGTTTGACTTAATTTAACTTCTCTGCGAATATGTTGTACATATGTGTCTCTAGGGAAATATTATGCTCGCAGCACAGACATTTTCATTACAATCGTCTCACGCCAGTTTCTAACCAACAGTAAAGCTCATTCTAGACGTACATTGTGAAATTTAATTAACTATTAAGATGACAAACGAATATATTCTAAATGTACATGAATGTTGTGTATGTATCTGTGATTTCAATATGTTTATCGTATGCTTCTCGCTAGGTTCTGATTCTACTGAAAACACGCTTCTTAACCGAGTAAATACGTGCAGCACATATATCGCAATGCGACACAAAACATTGTCCACATATCAGCGGCCGGTGCGATCAGTTACACGCCATTCAACTAGATGTACACATCGGCAATCACATCATGTAGAAGGAATGCGGGAAGATCAGATATAAACTAGGTAGGTACCAATATTATACATAATTCCCAACCATTAACAATAAACAAACATTCTGTACAAGATAAGATCATGACGAATTTATCAAATATCTATCTAGCAAAATGTTTTACTTTTCGTCTCCTCAAACAAGCATTTCGTTGCCCAGATGAATCCCATCACCGTTCCAGAGGTTCACACATAGGGGATAACAATCGATTTTCTTCTTTACGATGGCAAATTGTGAAACCCTCTTTAAGGAAGAGACTACTATCCACTTCCTGCCAACGTCCAAACCAGCGCCAACCTTTCAAAAACCAAGTTACAAAGTGAGTTAGAAAATGAACTGGAACATTCAATAACAATCGACAGATTGTTGTGTACTGTAGAAATCTGTACATAGATGAGTAAACTGAATTCCCTCAGCATAGTGTACAAACCTATCGTGCAAATACTAACCGTATTGTACGTCTGAAGAATTACGTACATATTGCCATTCAATGTTTCCCATTTATAGTATATTTTCATATGTAATTAACGTCATACGTCCATGAAACGATGAAAATTGTGTCCACCGTTACATCTTGTATTTGTACATGTAAACCGTCACTTATAACTGTGTACAGCATGGGGAAACTCGCGCTTTTTTATCATAAACATATTTTATGAACATTACTGTCACATATCGTACGGTGTGGATGTAATGTATAATTCATTATCACACGTACTATGAATCCAACATTATACTTGTATAATTAAAACTGTGTAACTAGTTAAAAATCTGCATGAATAAACACTTAAACAACATTTGAAGTCAGATGATCAAAATTGCGGGACCAATTTGGGAATAATTAATTTTGTTCAGGAAATACGTAACAGTAATCATATTACACTGAATTTCAAAGTATTTGCCATTGATGATGATAATCAACGAATGTTTTTTTTTTTTACAATATCTTAGTACAATGCGCTCAATATATTTTACATCAATAACACATGATTCCATTAGTAAGATGACCAGACATTCACCTTTGAGGAGAACTGTCCTTTTAGTAAGTTTATCCTTCGTTTCTTCTTCTAAATTATTTAATAATATTAATAACCTGAAAGATATATGATAACTAGAAATAATTTAAAAGAAATATATGGTTAGTAACACAATGTACAAATTTGAAAGAGGAGAATTTGTTAACTAATAATTAATTAATGAAGATGTTCCGATTCAAGTCTCAATAAAATTGATAGTTCGAAACTTTCGGAAGATCACCCATCTGGTATCGACACAACTATCAAGTTTTCAAGCTGGTGTAACAAATGCATTTGAGCTAGCCAACAAACTTCATAAGTGCCTCCGTCGCCCTAAAGCAACCGAACTTCATCACCACAAAACTCCGAACCATATACGAATATTGCAAAACAACAAAGACAAATACTAATATTAAAAAATATCTATCGAACAGCAGCCATCTTATTGCGAATTATTCTCCATTTTAGAAGGCAATTCTTATTGAATATTGTCCTCAGATGTTTTTAGAAATCCTGGTCATCTTACTATTAGAAAACAGACTTTGTATTCCTTATTTATGTGATGACAGACATTATGTTACATTGTAATATTTAAAAGTCGGTGTATCGGCGTATTATAAATATTTTTGTAAAATAATCACTACATAATATGTAAAATGTACATACATAATAAACGTTTGCTCATGTGTGTATCTGTATATCATTCTTCTTCAAGATATCTCAAGGGCCAGTGGCGAGTATATCTTTTCTGGTTCATTCAGTAAGTGTACGTATAATTTTTTATTCAAATACTTGAATTTCGATGTTGTACCATTCCTTACGTATGCAAATCACTACAATCTATGTTTCTGTAGGTATAAAGTAAACAAAACATCCGCATTCTCCTTTGTTACAAACAGAACCTGAATGAAATATTGTGGAAATAACAATATGTTCCACGGGAGAAATAAATGAAAGTGAAATGTTCACACTAATTTCGCAAGGGATTTTGTTATTTGAATATTTTGTAAAGGCTTCGTCCGCAGACGCAACATAATACTCCTGACAAAAAAGTCCTTCCAACTATAATTTAATTTGTTCACTTTTTTTTATTTCTTTTTCCGTATCTTGTTAATCTAGATTATACTAGAAATACAGATTTTTTTAGTAAAAATCTCAGTAAAGTTATCTTTTGCAAAGTTATTATATTACTTTGATTTTGGCCAACTCAATGGTTCGAAATTTTCTATCCCATTACTGTCTGTAACGTACACAACCATGCGAACATGATTGTATTGCGGGTAAAGGAGATACGACGCTTCGGAAATGCAATTTACGATACTCCATCAAAATGTGATACAAAGTGTAACAAAGAAATTTATATCGATTTTATATACTTTGACAAATAATTTACCACGTGTACTTTCAATCTGTCTTTTAAAGAGCATCAGAATTTTGTGTATTCTGTAAAACACGAAATCTAGATCACACTTTGAAATTGCCAAGAACAAATAACTGAACACTGTATAATACTTTATTGGTATAAATTCGGAAATTATCTAGTTATAAATATTTGTGTTCCAATTATATTCTGAGAACATTATAGAATAAAATTAATGTTCAAGATTATCTAATCAGTAAGAATGTCTAAATATATAAGTATGCATACACATCTTATCTATAAGTCGAAACAAACAACACTCTTCTATTGGGGGAATAAACTCCTTGATGTGTTTATGCCAGGAGCTACTAGCATCAGACTGATAAACTGTGTAATCATTTTATTGCAAAGTATATGTATAGTCTCATGTGAATGTACGTATACGCACATACATATGAATATCAAATGTACTCCCCCAGTGGTGTTGAATTTCCGAAGACCTTGATCGACTAGCCACACCAGGTTAGCCTGCAGTTGTAGGTTGTCATGGTAATATGTACTAAACATTCATCAGTGATGGAGGAAAGAAGTCACAATGGCGACATACACATGAACAGTAGTATGGTCACATTCCAAGAAAATAAGGTATGTACCTCATCATCTTATATGTACACCTAGTAGTTTATTAAACAACAATGTCTACCTCGACAAGTTATTTATATAATACGAGTATATGTTCGGCTAATTTATTGATAGTGTACTAAGGTTATACAAAGATAACCATTATCTACAGTTATGTGCCTTATCAATTTATCACGCAATTAGAAATATGCAACTGCAAAAAGGATATGAACAATTCTTCTCTTTAATAAACTATGAAAAATGTAATTTACTCTTTATAATGTACATTTCTCTCTTTGTGGGAATGGAATTGCTATTTATGTTTTTACTAAATTATGAACAATACAGTTTTCCGTATTTTATTAAAACACTCGTTCCTAAATGTATATCAAAGTCCTTTGGATAATGGAATTATTTTTAACTTGAAATTGTACTGCGTAATAATGAGTGAAATTTAGCAAATAACAAAGTTTTCCATGTCGCCAGCACTTCATAGTTTTAATAGAATTATGTACATTCCCAACCTCAACAGCAGAATTCATTCTCATTTAACCAGCAGAAATTCCTAGTGAAACAGACTATTTATTCTCCATTGCACATTACTTTTTTACGCGTGCGTCACTATTGAGTCCTGTAACGGTACATGGAACATTAAGCAACTATTGGCTTCATAATAATATTCAATGCACGTTAAAATAACAAACTTCACATGTACAACAACAGACGGTACAACACCAGTGATTCATAAGATTCTTGCGATATACGTACCTACTACTGATATTCAAAATATTTTGCACAGCAACCTATGATTCCACAGTTTAATACTGTATGAAAATATTTATTTTATAATTGCATATGTTAAACTTTAATTGATTGTTTGTATTTATTTCTTTATTGTATTGTGCAAAATATGTATTTACTGTTCACTAAAATAATATGAAACCTTCTGGCGCAATTGAAATCTATCTAAACAATGAAAATTATATGAGAAATGTACAGACGAATAGTTAATGTATTACTAGTTGAGTTATAGCGGTCAGAAATGCTATCGCATACCTGATGCTCTGGGGAAACTGTATGGACCGAAAGTACAATGTTTGGATCTAAGCTTCAATGAGCTTGTCACTTTAAAAGGATTGGAAGCATTCCCTCAAGTGGAAGAACTTGTTCTCGACAACAATCAACTCTCGGATTCATTGACATTTCCCCTGTTACCGTTTCTACATACTTTGTCGCTGAACAAGAATCTTGTAAGTTATTCTACGAAAATCCCATGTTCCTGTTGAAACATTTGTTGCCATTATCACATCTTGTTATTATTCTAAACTTGTTTGAAAATTGAATGACTTAATTATTTCGCCTGACTGCATTTAATACTGCTAAAATATTCTTCTACCAATATTAACAATGAAATCAAATACTGCAATTAATTTACTTGCTATATCCTGTGTAGATTACAGATATTGAACAGTTAGTTGTGAAGATATCGCAGAAACTACCGTCTATTTCATATTTGAGTCTACTTGGCAACCAGGCATGTCCCAATCAACTGACAAGTATGGAAAATGACGACGCAGACTATCAAAGATACAGGTATTAATATTACTGCATATTTATATATATATATATATATATATATATATATATATATATATATTTGTCTATTTTGACTTTATTAAATTGATTAATATTCATTATTTACTTGCTTTGTATAATAAATATGATAACAGTACTCAAGGTCGATATAAACAAATATGAATAATGATAGGTGAGTTTTCCGTCGCATTTAAAAATACCAATCACGTTCAGTTCGTGAAGCATTTATTGAAGTTGGTGTGCAGAGGTGGTGTTGTACGATTCGGTAGGTACGAATAACAGAGTATTAGATGTGTTCCAGATACTTTGTGCTGCATCATTTACCGAACCTGAAGTTTTTGGACTCGACACGAGTACGGGAGGAGGAACGGACGGAAGCAAAGAGAAGAGGACAGTTTATGAAAGTCGTCAGACCCAAAGCTAATAACCTCTCCCAACCGGATATCCTGCAAGACAGTTCCTCCCTGCACGGCTACACCCCGCTCCCAAATACCTTACGGAAATTCAATGAGCATAAAGGTAGGTAATATTTAGTAATTAGTAATTACTAATTCAGTATAACGTTGACATTATTACTCATATATTATATATTATTATTATTAACAACATTTGTATTTATAAATATCTATGATTCATATTTGTAGTTATCTAGTTATTATTATTGCAGGTGCCTACGGCAAATGTAGATATAAGTACTCCGGCAAACATTCCGAAGGTAACCGATTCATACACAACAACGATCTGTAAACAATATATTTCAGACTGCAGTTACTTTACGATTTTCATAACTACGCAAACATGACATTGAACTAAATATTCTATATTATGTGTAAACATTAATGACAAAATCTTCTAGTTATATTGATAATTATTTTAATGTAAATCTTTCTAAGTAATGTTTGTAAAAATAAATAAATTTATATTATTTTACTGACTAAAAGTGTTACATTATATGAAAATTATGTTTAAAAAATAATTTACATTTTTCATTATGTACATATGTTGTTATATTTCATTTATTCATGGAACAAAAATAAATACCATATACCTTTATTTGTATAAATATCATTGCAACATTTGCGGAATGAGGAAATATATTCTAATCATAATATTTGCGTTTCCGATATTGACATTATTCCCGCGCTGTTAGCTTACTTGGGGATATTTTGTATTGCAACATGTAGCGGTTGGTGTTACTTCGAAACGTAAACGTAGTATGCTTTGGTGCCGCTACTAGTAAATTATCTGTCATGATATCATCTGGGCTTGGCTGTGCTATAGCAAAAATAAATTTTAATTTTTATTAAATATCCAATGAAGTAATGTAAGATTTATGTGAAATTTGACAGCTTTATATAATAGTATTAAAAATGGGTAAGTGATTTAAATGAAGATTATTGTATATTCACTATCTGACATATATTTTATTGTGGTTAACATTTAATAAGTACATTATTTTCAATACTCTCTTGGTTCTGTTAGTAATCAAATGAAAAAACTAATTTATAGAAGCTAGAATATGTAGGAATGTTTATAAATTGAATAACAGTTTTAACCTCGGGCAATATAAACAAGCAATTTAAGTGCTTTCACTTCTATTACAGTGTGATAATTTGTTAATTTTTTTGTTTACGTTACAGTCGAAGCTGTTGTGGAGTATGATTACATCGCACAGGAACCTGATGAATTGACAATACACAAAGGTGATGTGATACGGAATATAGTGCAGAAGAAAGGCGGATGGTGGGAAGGTACGTTACGGGATAAACGGGGAATGTTTCCCGATAATTTTGTCACCGTTATCCAGAAGGAAAACAAGCTTAGATCGAAACCAAATCGAATACGACAGTGTCGCGCCATATTCAGTTATCATCCGGCACATGATGACGAATTAAATTTGGCAGCTGGTGATATAATTGATATAGTGTGCGAGGTGGAGGAGGGTTGGTGGAAAGGTCGATTGGGCAGTGCTGAGGGCGTGTTTCCTTCAAATTTTGTACACGAAATTGATCCTGATAAACCGGAGGCGAAGTCAAACAGCAAGGAGGATTTAACAAGTCTTGCGGGCGAGCATGACAGTCCAAGTTTACCTCCAAAACCAAGTAAGTGTACTGTTATTACTGTGCTATATTAGTATTATACGATATTAAACTTTGCACAATATGCACTCTGTTGTAGCTCGCATTGTGTGCCAAGCAAAGTACCCGTACGATGCACTCAATGACGACGAACTAACATTACGTGAAGGTGATATAATAACATTAATCAGCAAAGACGGTCAAGATCGCGGCTGGTGGCGTGGCGAACTCCGTGGTCGTATCGGCGTATTCCCCGATAACTTTGTCATAGTTCTACCGATCATCGACCAGAATGGACCGGACTATGAATACATAAAAGCCGAGAAGAAACTAGAGAAAGCGTCGCATAAAAATTCATCACAGCCGGGCGAAGAATCTACCGCAAAACCGCAGAATGTTGCGACGCAGAGAAGATCACTAGAACTGAAAACAGACGATCACAAGGTTCCACCGGTGCCAGGAAAGAAACCAAATGTGCCAAAAAAATCGCCCTCGTCGGCCGGATCGTCCAGTGCCATGGCCAACTTGAAACAGAAGCTGGTTGATATGGTCGATGGCCAGGGGAACAGTAGGGCAGCTAACCTGCAGCTTGGCGATGCCGAGTGCGACTTTGACCAGGTAGAACGCAGCGCTATGTTACCAGACATGCGCGCTAACCGGGTCAAAGCACCGGGCAGACGACCACCGAGCGTCGTATACCGTGAAACCGAACCAACTTTGCTGAACGGTAACGCGGAGCACGTGCAACCGATGTCACTGTCCGAAACGTCAAATGACGAGGATGACAGCGAGAAGAAGCCCAAAGTACGCGAATGGGAGAAACACAAGGCGCCCTGGGTGGAAGAACTGAAGTTGAACCAAGCCAAACGTACACCACCGCTTACACCGGGCTCAGCAGATCATTCCCGACTGAAACTAACACCGACCAATGACAAAGGTGCGTCACCCTCGGACAATGACGTGCCCGAGTCCAAAGTCAAATCGCCATTCGCACACGACAAGGAATCTAGTCCCGTAGACATGACGAAATCCATGTCAGCACTTAGCAGCACAAAACTAAAGACACCCACCAGCGAGATCACGCCCGATAAGAGTCCCACGAGTGTCGCGTTACGAATGAAATCAGTCAGTCCATCCGTCAGCACAACGCCGAACCGACCGCAGTCCATACACGGCGTGAACGTAACAAATCTCGCGGCGCACATGCCCAACACTCAATCACCGTCACCGTCCGCTAAGCCTCCGCTAGCGGAGAAACTGAATATCGATACCAAGTTGACGGTAGCGAGCAGTCCACGGCTTAGCATCGAGAGGAAAGAGTTTGTCACTGTCCGTCAGTACGCGGAGTTACAGGAGAGACTGATACAAATGGACACACGCATGCAACAGATGTTCCACGAGATGCAAGGTACGATAGAAGAGCTAAAAGGCAGACTACAAGTAGAGACGGACATGCGGAGACTGCTCCAGGCCGAACTAGAGAAGGTAGCCCAGTGTGTAACACAAGTGTGATTGATTTATTTATTTATCATATACGATACACCTGTAGAGAATGTTTGAACTACACTGAAGTACTTAGCTGAACATTGTTAAATAAATAACACACACACACACACACACATATATAAGTACAGTATTCATTCTCATTGCGAAGTAAAATTACTACCTAATATGTATATTATTTTATACTGTTATTACTTGAAATATACATCGATTTAAGCACTAAAGTAAATTAGATATAAAGAGTTTTAAGCAAAGTCATTGCATTTACATACACATACATTATACAATGCATAAGTATTAAAATAATTGTTTTAACAAAAAAAATGTGAAATTACATTCCACTAGATGATGATTGAAATGATGGTGCAAAAGTTGTTCGATTGTTAGCGTCTGTTTGATTGATTATATTCTATATAACTGAAGCAACACACTTGCAAAAATACACACATCATGAAATTTAAAGAAACTTGTAAATGAAACAAAGTACATTATAGATATATACATATGTTGCAGCACGCATGATTCCACTGGTATGGAGAACGATATAAAGATACATATTTGAGTTTACTACTAATTGGAATAACGTGCATAATAATAATGTTTAAAATATCGGGCACCGGGCGAGTGCTTTTATGTAAATCTATACGATAATAGAAACTATACTGTAGTATGTACCCGAAATCGGCGGTGCATAGCCGCTGATTTGGTCACTGTGTAAATTTATAAATACATTTGTACAATTTATTGTTACCAGAGTTAAGGTAAATAATAACAGCTTATAGTTTTGCTCAAGAGTATATCTAGACATGTAATAATTATAATGATAATGTTTGTCTTTATTATTTGGATTAAGTACCTTTTTTAAATGAGTGTCACCTAGTGTTTTAACGAATGTTGTCTGGTAGCTGTTTTTAATGAATTACATACATACATACATGTTATATAAAATTCTAATGAGAAAACTCTAATTTTAACACGCTTACATTTTATTTTTGTATTTATTTATACTGGGTTTTGTATATTTTAAATGGAGCAGGTTTTGTAATCATGTATGGATTATAAATATATGTAATATATAATTATACAAGTACCTATGAATTTTGAATTGTTTCATTTATACATTACGACAATATCAAGATCAGTCTGGATATGTAGGATATTTTCTACTATTTTACCACAAATTAATGAAAACTACTCATTTGAATCAAATAATGTTACACAGTTAATATGATATCAGTGGGATATAGTATGCAATTAATTTTCGTGCAGGTCTCTTATCAGTATCAGATTATAATTACATGTATTTGACAATTAGTATATGAACTAAACTAGTACAATTACATTTGCATACAGCGTATAAATTGTCAGTGATTATAACAAAGTATTTGTTGGTTTATTTAATTTCACGATACGTTCTTGTGCTAGTTACATGTAATATACCGTCTATTTCTTTGGCTAGAATAGATATTCAAGGAATAATTTCATAAAACAAATACATCTTATAAATAAATACACGCGTATAACGAGTGAAATGTCAAACTACATAATACAATAGTTAAATGGTGGTGTCAAAATCAGTGTTGAGGGAAAAATAGGAAATATTAATTTATTTGACGGTTACCAGGTCGATTCACTGTGAAGTGGTGGGGGGTTTGTACTGGTGTCCTGGTAAGAAATCAGGATTCAGGACATCAGTCCATTTCGCGCATTTACTGTGAGCGGAAGTGCAGGCCGTCCGCACTATATCAACAGTTTGATAAGAACGTGTTATGTGACTGCACGAATAGTTTATTTTGAAAGTGTAACACAACGCAATATTACAATATCCTTCAGTCGTAAAGTAAATACATGTAATATTTCTTCTAATAACTATAAATATTTATCTAAAAATACTTTACGCTATCTTATGCAAATAAAATTATTATTGTTTGTATTTTCAATTAATTTGTTTGTTAAATTAACAGAGGACATGGTTGAAACCATGCTAAGTAAAGACGGGTATAGCTTGTTGTAATATATTCAAGTAGACACAAACGGACAATATTAATTGGTTTGATAAAGGACGTGATCGAGGAAGGAACATTTCGAAACGTTAAATGTCAAAGAACTTCCGTGATATCAATAAATGTACATAAAATTATTTTTGTGTGTTTGTCATATAGAAGATTTTGTATAACTATTAATTTTACAACTAATCTACTCGTAAATATCGGTCGATTAATTATAAATTTTATTCAAAATTGAATGTTGTAAATGCGAGGAATATTCAGTGTGTACGGGCAAAGAGCATTGTAAAGCTAGTCGGGTTTTATTAAATTTTTTTTTGCCCAGAATCTGATATTTACGGAGACCGGCTAGTGTTTTCATGGCATACGCTCAGTTTTCATCACCTGAGGCTCTCTATGGCACGATGTTTATGGAAATCAGTAAACTTTCGCCACGAGAAAGGCACATCATTTTGGACGTAATGTTACGGGACGAGAATCTCCGTCGCAAGGACGAGCACAGAGTACGGTGAGTCCTGCTTCATATCCTAATTATACGAATGTGAAAATAACCTGTTGTTTGCGATGTGAAACGCATTATTCACACACATCCATCCGGCAAAGTAAAGCCAACAAACACTTTGAACAATCAGTTAAGCGTGGAAATATTTCGTAAGGAACTGAGAACTTGCTCGTTTTACATTGTTAAAATATTTGCTTTGGGGTGATATTTAAATTAATCAAGCCAACATGAAGCACATCTCGAATAATACATATTCTACATTTAATTCTATGATTTAACAATTGTTTCTGCGGTACGTTTAAATCTCTAGTGTTATAATATATCATATCGTTCACTTTTTCTTTATTCCACAACATAGTTATTACCTACAAACAATATCAGCATATTTATATTAGCGGAAAGGTTTTTATTTCATACATGAAATTGTTGTTTTAGACTGTACAGCAGCAGCAAGATAAAACATGTAATAAAAAATCTCTCCATATTTGATTCTACTCCATTAAATATGTATTTCATTTTCTCTTATTTTACGTCCTGTATATATATATATATATATATATATATATATATATATATATATATATATATATATATTAACAAATGGTATTCCCAACTTCAAACATAAATTTAATGTCCAACTGAGAGTATTTTATAAACGGCAAAGAAAAGGAAAAATTCTGCATGAAGAATACATCTGTAAGGCGCGCCTCATGTGAAATGAGTATTTTCCAAATTCAACCGATGCTATGCAACAGGTCCTGTCTACTTATAACAACAAGCCGTTACAAATTTCCATTGTGTCCTGTAGACACTGAATCATTTGTGGAACTTAAACTTTACCCTCTTGCAATATATTAATATAGTATATAATACACCAGTAAATCAATTAACGCACAATTATAGTGTTTTAATTGATTTTAGAACAAATTTCACTGTTTCCCTGCACAATTACACGAGCTTCATTTTATGTAAATTATGTTTATATTTCACAGAAAATATACATAAAAGTTACGTGTATTGAAATCAGAACAAACTCATCAATACTGTCGGAATATGTTAGGTATAGATATTGCGGAAAATGCATTTTTTACGACTGGATCTTCATATTTTATGACAATGTGAATAAAATCACTTGAACGTAACACATTATTAAAGCACTAAATATAACGCAAACTATACATGCATTCGGTAGATTACGAATGAACATATCTTTATAAAAATCGTATGATTTATTTATTTTTTTGTGTAAACTGTGTAATATATTTTACGAAAGTGACCTTTTCAAACATTACGTAAGCACTATAGGCCATAAAAACAGTTATAACGTTTGACAATGAAACGAACTATAACAGTAATATTTTCATGCAACAAACATTTTTACTTACAGTGTCAAATTATTTAGCGACAAGGACGTTATATTTACATTTATTTAATGTTATATGTTTGAAGAAAAATTATCTAAAGATTTGTTTGCAGAATCAGTAAATTAAATCTTTTTTATATTTATTTGGTACAATGACGTATTGAAAATTATTTGCTGTGGGTAGCGTGTTGGTGAACAGAACACATTTGCAAATGATACAATTTTGTTGAGTAACAATTCTCACCTGATTTTTTGACAGTCGAAATCGTTATAAACCCACGATTTATTCTAATTATTACATAAATAAAATAGTATTTTCTATTCGACTTCAGTTCTATTTACAAGATTTTATTTAATTTCACTTGTTTTACTGATTAATTCCTCTATATAAAGATTCAGTAGCAAATTGTTCAAACAAAAGTGTGTGTGTATTCGTAGTAGGAAATACGATATCTAGGTACTGTATGTATTAATTGACAACAGATTCGATGTAATGATTGATCGATCCAATCGTCCATAGACATTCGCACCATTGGTTTCGTCTGTCCCGCGTGAAAAGTCTATGATCTGAAGAGTTGAATAACTGTAGTGTGGGACTTGCGCACAACGAGCACACCTTGAAACTGGACAGTCTCTTGGTTTCTTTACAAAAGTGAAACCATAAGATCTTTGTATCCGTCATTCTGTGTGCTGGCGGTACGGAGGAATACAACACGGTTATAAGTTATCTTCTAAATCAAAATGTGAATGTAACATGGTGTCTGTAACAAGTGTTCTATCATTAAATTCAAGTTTTCATATAAGATAAATACATTTACAAAATTGCAATAAAGAACAGTGTCTGCGTGTGTGTGTGTGTGTGTGTGTGCGTGCGCGAGTATTTGTGCTCTGTTGTAAAGTTTGTGTTGTCGCGAAATCGGCGTTAGCCTTGAGTTCTTTTATTGAACATGGGATTTTCTAGTGTCACTATTTTGCCTACACGTTCTAGCTCTTCTTGACGCACCGTCAAAGTCTCCAAGTATTTTGAGTCATTTGCACATGCAACATACATACATCTATGAGTAATACGAAGTATAGTATTAGAACTCAAATTATTTGACATTTGTTTTTCACCATTTCATTCGAATTAATAACAATAACTAAAGTGCAGAAGAATACGCGACATTTTGTAATAATAAAAGCCGAATTAAATGAATGAGCCCGAGTGGGAAAGTGTATTTGACACGTCGTTCCACCAGTTAGTTAGTTAGTTAGTTTCGTAGCCGTGAGTAGATGAGTGGCTTATCAGACGGAGGGTGCACAAATGTACAACGAAACAACAGGTTACTTCTACAGGAATAACAGTACATGTAACATGTAAATGTGAAGGAAGTGAAGGGAAGATAACATGTCTGCTCTCGCTGCTTTGTCGAATGTCGCCGATGGCAGGTAACTCGAGTTCATTTGCTTAGTTTGTTTATCTCTATTTTATAGAGTTCGAAACTGCTGTTCGCTTCAATGCTCCACGTATTTAATACCTAGTCTACCACTAGAGTTACCGCTGCCACAGTACAAAAAAAACTTCCTCTGTATACAGTAAACTGGTCTATTGGCAAATTCAGTCATTTTTACACTCATTTAAACGTTGCAACTGCCTGTATTAAAATAACATGACCATCTAATTCATCATTACTCAGCAAATTGAAAAATAGATTTCATACACTGCTATTATTTATTATTATATAACACTGCAAATAACTTTGAGAAACATATTTCGCCGTAACAAAGGAGAAACTTTAAATATTTCATTCTCCATTCATTTTTCGTAAACTTTTATATAATTATAATGTATTAAAAGTAAATTAGCATACTATGTGAACGTTATACGTTTTCTATTATTAATTATGTAAAATTTTTTGCATGAAATATGTATTTCTTGGCGTTATTTATATATATATATAATTAATAACATTTTTGCCTAACCCTGCAGGCTACTTAGATTAAAAATAATATTGAACAAATTCGCAATTACTTAATTAAATTTAAAAAAACAATTAAACTTTAATACTGACGTAAAGGTGAGAAACGTTTCTAATAATAATAACACTGTTTATTACTAACAGACTTGTGGTAACATATTTATGTCTGTCGGTGGTTGATGTTGTTGCTGTTGGTGTTAGTAGTGTTGTAGTTAGTATTACCTTCAGTTTATTCCGTCTAATACTAATACCAAGTGGCCATATGTGGGTAGGAGAGTGCAGTTGCATTATGTTGCTTGAAACCTGTGCCCGTCTGGGTTCGGTGCCGTGTACGGAGGCCAACAACCTCACCGTGCTTCCCATAACCATGATGTTCGTCGCTACTCGATGGAAACCATTATTGATGACACACACAGGCCATCTAGTATCTACCAAACGTGGACCCCGATTCAAATCACTTTGACACATTTTCATTCGCATTATTTTTATAAAATATTGTTTATTTAACGTCAAATTAGTAACCCACGAGGGTCAAATGAGTCCAGTTGTATCAAAACGACCTAAAACCAGTCCTGATGACACTGACTATTTCCTATTACAGCAGCAGTGAACTCATATTAGATATTATTTTTCAGAATTAGCATTTAATGTAACGTTAATATGAAAATGGAATTATCCATCATTTATACGTTGACAAATATTGAAATGTCCATTAAGGGAAATCTGTATCTACTAATATACTTTATTAAATTAATATACAAATTAACAGCATAATATGCATGTTGCTTTTTTTAATTTCGAACAGTATAATTTGAAGTCATTGCTTCATATAACTGCACAAGTATGACACGGGCCGTTTGTAGTGGGATGCAAACCACTTCTGACCATTATGGTAATTCCACTTTGTATCAACTGAAAATAGAAGCTTGCAATAAACTGTTGATCGATCTGCTAGAACAAAATCACATAATTCGCATTTGTTACATATAATTTTCTGATATAAACAGTGTTTTATAACGTAAAATTCTCATATTTGTGTATCGTAAAAGTGTGCGTAATTATGTACATTGGATATAATCAATGGTGTGCTCAGTTCCCACTGGATGTGTTTATAAAAGGCAAACAAAGACTTCATATATATATGGTAAAGACATGTTATCACATGACGTTGTCAGAACATGTTCCACCAAGAGCACGAAACTTTGAAATGAAACAAATTGTGAGCGTATGTTGTTTATTTTCAAAAATAATTTTCATGAACCTGAGAAATCACATTCGTGTCTACATAACCTTATACTTTACCGATATGTATATTTCCCTCGGGATTGAACAAATAAAATAGCAAACATTATTTTCAACATCATCCTAAGATATTCGGCGCCCGGGGGCTAACAATAATTCGTTCCGGTTCATAAGAAAAGGGCCCATATATTCGTCATTTGTTTTTGATTAGTTTTTATTTGCTGACGCTGGTGTAGTGAATGATTGTGTGTGTTGTACTTTTGCAGACGCATGAAGAGTGAATTGTTGGAACTCCGACGACGCGGTGCGTTACGTCCTTCGGAGGATTGTCCTGTAGGCGATGCGAGAACCTGTAACCGTTGCCGGGCCGAACTCGGCTGGATTGTAAACAGGGGCGCTGTGTGTCAGACCTGCAGGTTACGGGTGTGCAAGGCGTGCCGGGAGTACAGTGTCAGAACGGTCGACTGGGTGTGCACCGTCTGTTATAAGCGATCGTAAGTTCTCCCACTAAATCATTGGTTTCCAACAAAAAAAAAAATACTCGACAAGAATCGATAGAACAACAAGATCTGTTATTATCACCGGCACACATAAACGCAACGTTCACGAGAATCTTTCACAGAATGTCACACACAAATTAGTTTTCATCCTTTTATTAAATGAACTTCTCTGCGTTCAAAAATAATCTGTATCCTCTCATTACCTTCATAAATGCACTCTGTCAATATTTGCCCCATCCCCGTAATATTTATTCAATTATGTTTCCATCACAGTGATGCATACAGATCGAAAGTATTCATTGCAAAAGCAAATACCCTGACAGTGATAATTGTACACCTTTTATGCAACTGTAATACGAATGATTATTTCAAATGCACATTATGCTACTGTGAAATAGCAAATAATTTATTTCACACTCGAGTCACTTTAACTTAATCGTGTTTACTCATCTTCATAATCGCATGATCCAGTTGGTTGAAGTTATATAAAGCAAGGAATTATCACAAAATGTACAGTATTTATATTTGACCGGGGAAATTTATTTCAGTATACACATAGGTGTACCTTTTCCTCTTCAAAGGGTACCTTGATTGCTTGTAGCAAGTAGTAAGTTACACAAAGCATTCCTGTCCTATTATAATCTTCGATAATTGTGCCCGGTAACTAGGCAACGAATATACACAGGTGGTTAGCCGTGTTGCCTGCGTAGAATTGTCGATATTACCGAGCTGAGCAGTTAGCTCAATAATTAACTGTTGCTGTTGTTGTACACTTCTCTTTCTCATCTGTATAAATCAGTGATTACAGCATCTCTGCTGATACAGCGACTCATGTTCTTGAGTAATCATGTTTGTTAACGATGACAAAATTCTTACTGTTCCAGGCAAATACAAACGGCTACTGGCGAATGGATGAATGAGTTCATGAGGAAACCGGGTCAGTGGAAAGATAACAAATTCTACGTGTCTGCAGCAGACATCATCAAGAGCACTATCCGACGATCGTGGACCATCTGCGGTAAGGACGTCAAGCGTAACATGTTATACTATTAAATACTCGTTCACAAAAGAAAAATGTTTTTCAAATCCACCTTGTTTTGCACGTAATTAAATTTCTGTCGCAATGCGTAAAGGAATACCGCAAAGTTTTGTATACAAAGCAGTTATAACTTTGACCAAAAAAAAAACAAATGCTTTATGTTTGTAATCCACGCTTTAGTAAATTGAATTTTGGAAATTTTCAACAATGTAACTTGTATCAGCAACATTGTGATTTTTTACCATGTATATGACACAAGCAAAATAAAACTGATTGCATTTTAAAATGATTCGTTTTTGAATTTATCTCATTTATTATCCCGTGATTCAATTTTACTTACACTTTCTGTTTCATTATATTTATTTTGATGTGGTAATTTACACAAACTTACTCAATCTGCGTAGATCCAAACACAAGATGGCCGTCCAGAGATTCACCAGATTTCCGACCGTACAATAGTTTACCTCGTGGCCGCGACGTTAGTGATTATCCATCGTTACAGGCGCGCGAGCGTCAGGACTGTGTAATGAAGACGTCACCTTCGTCCGACTCTTTACTCAACGCAACAACAACAACAACAGTATCTACAGCAGATCCTACAGAACCTACAGCGGATGAAACAGATAATCTCGGCGAGAAATACGCATCGAAACAGAGACGAATGTCTCAGTTTGAACGAACACTCAGCGAATTGTATGGCACTCGAAAGAAATCCGTTGAGATCGGAATCAGTATCACCTCACCTTCCGATGATTCCTCAAGTACATCGGGAAATGGAAACAGCGAGACTAAAAAGGCTCCCGAATTGAAACCATCAAAGATACCGTCCCCTCGTAAAAAGATTCAGTACACACGGTCGGAAACGTCGGCTGTTTGTGAAACACCTAAACAGCAAATCAAAAAACAAAATTCGTTACAACTCACTAAAAAGTACACATCAAAGGAGAAGACTGCTGAATACACATTGCCAGTTGACAAACGAGTTAGTTTCGATGACGAAAGTTCTACGGCAAAGTCATCAAATATCACCCACAAATCGGGCATACCTAAACGGGATCTTAAATCACGGAACTCGATAAAAAATGAATCGAAAGACGAGTCTCACGCACACGATAAAGAGCCGTCGCCGTCTGAGAAAGTCGCCGAAATAGAAGAGAATATCCCCAAATGTGATTTACCGGAAGTACACCATGCACAAATAGAAATGGTCTCAGATGATGCAGAGGTCGAACAACTCAGTGGCACCGTATTTAGGAAAGTTGCCATTAAGAAGCGTCGCCATGATTTCAAAAAGACGCAAGCATTTGATGATGGTAAGTACCGTAGTGATTTCCTATTTTTTTTTTAGTATCGTATAAACACCAACACGCTTAACATTCTTCAATAATATTATTTAACAAATGCTAATAATGTATAATAACATAGGATCACTATTCGTACGTTTATTTTCGACTGAAATTATAACGTATATGCGCTTCAAAAGTAGCACTACTACTGCTAGTACTAAAGAACTAATCGTGCAATTGTATACGAACTTGTAACTGAATTGTGTACTACAACTCAGTGTCGTACGCAGGAAATTGTTGTAGAAGGTATTATTTAAAGAAAAAAACCTTGCGTACGGCACTGCTGTAACTAACATAACGAATACGGGTACTTTAAGTACAGCTGAGGTAACATTACTAACGTGTAACATATAAGGGTTAGTTAATAGGAGGTAGAAAAATATTGTAGACTGGTGTGGTGTGTGTGTGTGTTTGATATAAATAATACAAAAAAGCTTTGTGCATGCAAGAGTTAACGGTGGGCGGCTCTCTGTGCAACACTGAACGTTCACTTGGCACGACTAGAGAGGGCGATCAACAATGTACACCCGCTTCCCTGACCTCCTGTTCCCACTGGTTTCCATCGATATACTTCGTTCTTCGTCCCACATCAAGCAACCGGTGTTCGTGCGCCCGGTTCGCCGTCGTTCGTCGGACGAACATGCAAGCGAGAAAGCTTACAATATTGCACTGTACAGCGTAGCACAAGGTAGCGTAGCATAACAGAGGGACGTGTAGGGAGTGGTCGGCGGCTCGCTCATTCGGTTGGCTATCTATCTGCTCGGCCGCGCTTATACTAGTGCTGATGGTGGTGGTGGTGGTGGTGGTGGTTTAGTGTTGCTAGTGTTGTTGTTGTTGGAGGTGTACTGGCCGTGCATGACCATAACGAGCTCAATGTCTCCATGTGGGAAGTTCCGCTGACACTCGCCGCTTTGCCAGTGTGTAGTGGTGCGTAGTCTATCGACGCGTTACTGATCGTATTCCGACCGTACACAGGCTCCTTACGACGGAAACATCGCTGTTCCGAGTCGACAACACGTGACGATCTACTCGACGCCGAGACGGGACGGATACTGCTACCCGATGGCGACGATTACAGACTAGTGTTCATCAGTTCCGATAGTTCCTCGAAGGAGGAGGACATCGACGACAATGATAGCGTATCCTCGTCATCAGCGACTACCGCCCAAAGTTTCACGATCGACGACTGCGATTGGGACTACTTTGAACCGTCGTCCGGCGTTAAGCCCGTGCTGTGTTGGTCCAACCGCAACTCACCGTTTGGATCACCGCGAGTGTATCGGCGCAGTGTGCTGGACTCACCACTTGGTTCGCCGCTCGTGTACAGGCGGACGCGCGAAAGTGACGCCGGCACAGACGAGGACGTGACCCGTATCGACAGCGGCTCCCCGGCATCGTCAGACAGTGTCGTCGGTTTTCTGTCACGGATTCGTACGCCTTCCGAGACAGAAGACCCGCTGCCGATGGATTCAGCGAGTCTGTACGTGGAACACCAGCAGCATATGCAATGCGTGATGCATCGCGGAGACGATACAAGCGAGTCGAACCTAACCAGTGTACACAGCACGTCACACAACGCCAACAACCAAGTAGGTCCTGCAGCCTCGACACCGTTACTTCGATCACCGTGTCAAAGTTGTGGTTCGATTGCTTCGCCGCCAATCACACATTTCGTGCCGATTCCCGTGCTAGTGCCGATCCCAGTGCCTGTGCCCGCCGTGTGGAATCCACTGGATCCCGTTATCCTGTACAACACCGCCGACACGCTGGACGGTAACCTGAGAGCACGACTACGTGCAATACAACAGCGCACTGGTGCATTTCTATGGCCCGGTGTAAACCAGGCTTTGCTTATCTCGTCACTGATAAGCCCAGGTGGCGACGGTAATTCGTTATTGCGCGTAGAACACAGTATGTGTTCAACGCCTACTGAAACGGACGTGTCTAAAGCGGAAACAAGCATGCCGGCCGCGTCCGAGCGTAACAATGTGCCGACTGACAGCACGGCACCAGATCGACACACAGCCGGTGAGTACGAATGTGAATCAGAAACGAGCGAAACTAGTTCGAACGGGAGTAACAATCGGCGCGTGTCAACAACTTACCATGAATTGAATACCGATGTACCGAGGAACATTCATACGAACCGTGACAGCATGAATACAGTCGGGGAATCTGCAAATCGAACAGAGAGTGCGACGGACAATCAGCAGTGTGCTGTGGTAGAGGCTGCAGCAGCGACAGACGTGAACAGTCATGTGTCGATTGATGGCTATCTCGTTAGTGATAATACGTTCATGTCCTCATCGGAATATTCAAACAGCAGCGACATGGAATGTGAAGATGAAGGTGTACAGAAACCACGAGTTCGCAGGATGTACAGAGTAAACGGTGGTAACGCACGGGAGAGTGATGACGCTCTACCAAGCAGTGATTGTGACGACGACGAGGACGACGATGACGACACAGGTAGAATGTCACAGAGCTCGGAGAGAAACGATGATTTATATTCATCAGAAACCATAGACACGGACAGTGATGATACTGGCACAGTGGCTGATAAAAAAACGAAGAAATTTTCAAAAGTATTCGTAGTGAATACAAACGATTCCTCTTCGGACATCGAGGACAATACCGACAGCAGTAATTCCACATCAGATTCATCCGATAACGATACGGACACAGAAATGGATTGTGTTATTTTAAATTACATAAAACCGCTGGATGATACGTCGACCGTGGAAAGCAACAACAGTGAGGCCATCGACCCAGAAGAGGACTCAGTAGTGCTGCTAAAGCATGTGAAATCATACGAACCTGACGGATATAACTGTGAATATGAACTAAAACCAAAACAAGACTTGGTGGAAAATAGTGATAAAAACAAAGTAGAAAACAGTACGGAAGATACAACGACAAGTGGTGTTGTGTTGTTAAAACATGTAACATTCAATATGTTTACAGAGGACTCTTTTGATACCAGTGACTCTAATAATTCGGACAATGATAATATCAGCGATAGCAGTGTCAGTGCGTCAATAGATAATAATAATACATCTGCAACGCAAAATATTAGTCACACTATGGCGAATAAAAATTATATTGTTGACGAGCGTGACGTGAAATGGCGAGCAGAAAGCGAACTTTCCAATCCCAGCACCGCACATCCAGTTGACCTATCTAGGGATCAGTGTGAGGAGAACACGGCACACTGTGACTCGGATACAGTCGAGTTAAGTGCGGAACAGACGGGGCATCGTACGGCGAGCACGCCCACGCCGCAATCTGCAAGAAATACGGAATTAATTGGCGACCACAGTTCGCCCACTGCAGATTGCATAGCAAGCGTGAGCGAAGAAAGTAAACATACTGCAATTGATTTAGAAACTTTGTCCGAATCGAGCCCATCTGATACGAAAGCGAACGATCAAAGCACGACACACGCTCGGCCACACAAGTTATCATCAACGAACGAAATCGATATCCCGCCCCCAGGAACTGTTGTTACTAATGAACAGTCCGAGGCGGACACTAGTGCTTTCAACTGCCTATCGACCAATGATCATATCGACACATTGGCACAACAGCGTCGTGCTAATGTTGTCGGAGAAAGTGCTATGACGGAAAATCATAACAACAGCACCGAGGCCTCTGTCTCTCAAAGCAGTATCACACGTAATAATGATACGTCTTCTACTGTCTTGCAATGTCACTCCGCAAATAATAACGAGCCGACCGTATTCCCACAAGAGGAGAAATTCATAGCAGGCATCGAGAAACAATCGGAAGTATCGACGAACGAGGAGAGCGGTTGTAAGCGCAGTGAATGGAACACGAGCGCGGGGATCCGGTCTGGCGACCCCGTTAGGTGGCCAAGCGATAATAACGAACCAGGGTGCGCACGGCGCGGCGTACAGGGGGACACTGCGTGCAGTGAGAGAGGTGCGCGGACAGGTGCGCTCGCCACAGTCGACAGCGAGACTTCGCGCCATGTGCCAGCTGCGCGGTACACGAGCCTCGTGATGATCACGCAAGAACCACCGCCTTCCGCTGCGCATACGTCACCATCGTCCAATGTTTATCCACAGGTGAGTGTAGTAGCCAGCGACACGACGACCATCGTGCCGACTGTCGCAACGAGCAGCGATGTCATCGTACGGCACACGAACTGGCAAGACCGCGCCAGCCGGGACACATGTGAATCGCCGAACAACAGTGACACGTCTGGACTAGCAGGCTACTTCACGTTGGCTCTGGAGAGTCCGGGTACCGGCGGCCGGCGCTCCGGGACACCCCGGAAACCCGTGCTTGTGTCAAAAACTTCAGTGAACAGTGTAAACGATGAAAAAATTACGTTTGTTACTAATGCGGACGCACTGGTGCTTACGGATAGCGAATGTAATACAAATGGCGTGCGCGATGACGGAGTGACAGTAGTGACAGGCGGCGACACGCTTTCGGCCGTCGTGTGTCTAGAAGAGGGTCTCGCGGATGACGATTCATGGGTGGAGGACATCAGCCATGACGAGGACGAGTTCGCAACAACCACTGCCACAGATTCATCATCCGGTGAAGAAGTCATGTTGTCGTCATCATCACTGGATCAAGAGGAAGAGCTGCGCGGATACAATAGAGCGGCAATAGATTTCACACTTCACACGATCGTAGAAGAAAGCTGCGAGGAGAGTGAAGTAGAGCAATCGCAAATGAACAATAAAACGAGGCCAACATCTGCAACCGACTTGGAAAAATATTTCTTTTTCCGACTAGGTGATGGATCTGTACCAAATGTTAATGCAAATCGTGAAGAGACACTCTCTGAAACGAGCAGTATATACAGCGAAGGGATCGATTCGCTCGGCACAACCGAAGATATCATTCACGATGGAATCGACCCTGCAGAATTAGCGTCGTCACGATTAGAAAAATATTTTCTAAGTGGGTTTACCAGTTTCACTGCAGAACGTAGGGATAGCGATGGCAGTGTCGGCAGTGATAGCGAGGGTCGACCAAGTCCCGAACAAAGAAGGAAGAGATTAGTTCGGGCACGTGGTACCGGTAGATCTCATTCATCATCTCTGGATAACTTACTGGCAAATGCAGAGTTATCGGGCGCCGAACCCCAATCAGCTGATTCACAGCAACTAGTCTCGGAAGATTCATCGAGTTCTGAAACAGACACATACGATGAACACACAAGTAACTTTGAGAAATCAGATGGACAATTTGATACTGTGAAGCGGAAGAAAGGTAAGAAACAGCGTGGTATAAGTGGAGGTTCAAGTTCACCACACGATGAAAAGAAGCTACTGGAAACTACCATGGAAGAAACTAATGAAAGTAAGGACTCCGGCGGAGATGATGATGGTCGTAAGACTCCGCAACCGGAATATCTAATAACTTGTGATGTAGTGTCGACAAGGAAACAGCAAAGTAGAGATAGTGGATTTATCGGAAGTTGCGATGATTTATTGAAAGAACAAAAAACATCAACCGATTTCACAGCATCTAAAGAATCTTCATCAATAACAAAATCATTTGAACTAAAAAATGATCTCGAAAAAATAACCGAAGAGAAACGAACTACCGACGAAAAAATTGACAAGCCACAACATAATTCTATACCACCAGCCACTTCTTTAACTAGGAAAGACAGTTTTAATAACTGGAGTTCTGATGAAGAGACCAATCTGATGATGTCTAAAATGCGTCAATTTTTCAAAACAATGGTAGCGAATAGCAGTAATGCACATATAAATCCGTCCTCTAAACCAACCACTCCGGTTCTAACCAAACACTCACCGCTTCCTGTGCCCAGTCCTAGGGCAAAGAATCGCAATAAACCACCGCAGTTAGTGTACTTTGAAAACGAGCTGACACGTTTGATGAAAACTGTGCCAGGCATTCGCGATGACCAAGTCCGGGAAATTGTTGAATATCTCAGTAGCGAAGACACGTGGAGTGATTCGTACGATTCGTCGGATTACACCAGTTCAGATTTGGAAGGAACATCGGTCGCTCAAAAATCTGCGCTACAGGAACAAATCTCTGCAAGCTGTCAGCAAATAATTAATAAATTCGATAAAAATGCTGATGACGCAGAAGGTGACAGAGGTGATGGTGGCATTATGGACGAGTCTCAGGGTTTAAATCGTGAAACCACAATTGTGTATCAGAAACTAGTGGCTTCACTCAATAAAATGAGCGCAGATGAACAAAGTAGCACCACAAACAAACAACATAATCCATATAATTCACCACCATTGATAGCTAAAGTGATGCATCATATTGGCAGTCGACTAGTTGCTCTGATGCATGAGGTATCCAGCGGGGAGAGTCACTGCAGTGTTAGTCCCAAAATACGCCATCACCATCGCCGATTACAACAGAAACTATCATCAGCCTCAACAACCACAACGGAGGATGACGACAGTACGTCGGACAGTAATCTGCCGGACTGTTTAGCTGAATTGGAAGAGTCTGATGCACCATATAGTTTGCTTCCACGAAGTAGATCGCACGATTTACTTCTCGGTGAAGCGAGGGCACATCACCAGTCTAGCAGTGGAGTTTCCGATATTGCAGAAGAAAGAGAAGCAAGTGACTATGAACGATTTAGCTGGAGAGGAAGTTTCGAATCTGCATTGATGGCCACGGATTCCAGAACGAAACTGTCACT
The DNA here is from genome assembly GCA_963422195.1 of Carabus problematicus. Taxonomy (NCBI): domain Eukaryota; kingdom Metazoa; phylum Arthropoda; class Insecta; order Coleoptera; family Carabidae; genus Carabus; species Carabus problematicus. The sequence continues at coordinate 12,280,814 of OY728584.1, forward strand.
ACTTGGCGCTGAAGGATCAGCATCTGCTTCTGCTTTAGTTATGGCAGCTAAAAGACGTTCAGCCGGTGACTTATTATTCAGCCCGAAGAGTTTAAGTCGAGAACAACTGGACAGAGTTCGAAGTTGTGGTAGTATAGGTGGTGGCAGTAACAGTGAAGAGAAACACTGGGTAGTCACACCGGCTGTACGACCAAACAGACGACGGTCCAGTGTACCAGATGCGACCTGCGGATCAGGTGGATCGGCTGATGGAGAGGACGATGACGAGGAAGATTTGAAGGGCCGTTCCACGTTGCCACGTAGTTTACAAACAAATACAGCGACGACGAATTCACTTCCGCGTCTTCCAACAACAGCAACCGCTGCGAATATGCATAAAGCACAGAGTATGCATCATTTCCTGCAACATACAGTGAAGAGCGCCCGATATCGGCCGCCTGGTTTTAACAGGTCTAATGCTACAGTTGGCCCGAAACGTGCCGTATCTGCTCCAGGTCTGCAACCATCACATCCTAGACGGGAAACACGACGACGTTCTCAACAACCACACATTTCATCTGGTAAGTCTTTGAACTTTAATCTTACTGTGGGAACTATCAGCGGCCAGTTATTCTTGCACTTTCAACCGGATAAGTGTCTCAAATATTTTGAATAATATGCTAATTAATGTTCTTACCTCGGAATCTGTTGTAATCATTGACAAATAGATATTTGATTAGGTACTAGACATTGAAATACAATGTATCTGAATTTGGGTTAACTGCTTTCCTTCTATTTGGCTTTAACAGAGCTACACTATGAAGCCAGACAAAAATATGAAATCCGATTTCATAATAAAACTAAAAGTTCAAACGATTACTTGCAACCAAGATAAGTCGACATTGGCGAGGTTACTTTCGACCGATATGTATTCGATGTTCACAGCGATTGCACGTCACGATTTATCTATGATTCGTGACGCAGATTTCATAAAATATAAACAGACTTTTTTGCAGTTGTATTGGTTATGTTTTATTCTACATAAAACCGTAACGATAACTTTGAAGCTAGATAATAATAATAAATGTACACAGACAACAATATTAGTTGAAGTAATAAGTTTAGGTGTACTAATTGGATAAGTGTCTGTTGCTGAGTTTTGTTATTTACCTCGGTTGAAAATACCGGTCGTACTGGATCCTGACTGGCTTGTTAAAGTTAGGTATCATATGACGTCAGGCAAGCAGAAAGATGATCGCACGGCAAGAATACGGATTCACCTGCACGAGTATATCATACACTGTAGCCTTAGACCCTGCATGTACCCTTACTTACAAAGGCATTTCAAGGTTTCACTTCGAAACTAACACAGAACGTTTCGTATTCTTCATTACAGGTCATTATTTTTAAACGGATAATTTTAACAATTTCCCTGCTACGTGAAATCGTTAATAAGCAAAGCAATCATAAAAGTGCGTTTCAATTTATGTACATTATCCTTTCACATACATCAGACTTTTACGTTCCGTAATTAAAATTCACTCGCCGATAAGTGTATCATTGTTTTAATGATTCGAGTAATTGGATCTTATCAAATCAATTACGTGTGTGAAATACAGCTAATTTTATATCTGATGCGACGTAGATCACCTCATAAATTTAATGAAATAATTGACAGTATGAACGAGACTTGTTTAATTGAAAATATTAAGCAATTATTTACAGTTGCTTAATTGTAATTTCATTTTTCCTTGTACCAGCTGCACTTACGAGTTTCTGTATGTAATTTCATCTTGTTATGCTGTATACACCGCTGTAATTATTAAACAATGGCTTACCTTGTGATAATACACATGTTCGTACGTGATCAATAGCTGTACTTGCACTATACTTTGGAGTGTTTATACGGCTTGACTAATTTAGCGAAAATGTATTTTTGTACGTGTTGTTTATTGACAACATCTATATTAATTTGGCAGCACCTATTTCGCATTACGAAGTATAAGTATAATTTTATGTTCGCAGTAAAACGCGAAGTTCATGCATAAATGCACGGAATATATCTGTTTGACCTCAAAGCAGAATATTCTACTTTTATTAAATAGCTAACATTTTCTCACACAAACTTCAAGCGTAGTTACGTATTGTTGCTGGAGCACCCTAACCTAGATATTTGATTACCGCACTGGATATGAAGGCACGCAGTATTACCACAATTCATGCTACACCGTGCATTTCTGTAATATACGTAGTTCAAGACGCAATATCTTCACCAATCATATATCGCACTGCATTGCATCAGGATAGCATGAATCATTTGCTTCAGCACATTTGTGAAATGTAGAAATGTTTCGCATCAAAACATTTCACAATGTGGCATACAAATGAACAAGAACAGTCATGGCCGTGACATCTGCACTCATACGAGTATGTTTAGCCACGTTCTTTGGCAACTCCAATGTACTTGAATTGGCATCTTACCTGCATTCTTATTTCTGCTCATAAAATCGCAGCCAAGATTGTTACTACATACGTTCTGTCATATATTTATTCTGAATTGACCAGTCTTGCGCAGTAAAAAATGTGCAGTTCCGTCATATCGCTGATACATCAAATGTCAGATTACACGACATTAGGTATGTTGTGCTCTGGTATGGCGTGTGTCAAGCAGTACGTTTTTGCAGTCATATTCAGCGCATTAGGTGTGTTCTCGTGTTATTTACATTTGCCGCATTCCGATATTAAACATTCTCAAAGCAGCTGACACATCGTGATTAACAATGAAATAAAAAATTCATAAACTCTGTGCTACAACAATAGAACACATCGTGACCTATATGCGCCTTGAATTTAGTTGCACGTTCTGTTTTGTTTCACTGTAACTTCACATTGTATTATAATCCGAACTTTATCATCTCTTGCACACGCATTTTCATTTTCAATAGAATTAATTTTGTTTCGTTCTTCTTTTGTTTTGAAAGTTATATGGAAAAACCGTTGAAAAAATAAATGTAAAATGTCCATTTCATGGCCATTTCCTGTTACCGGTTGAGTGACTGACAAAAATGTCGACTACCTATCTTGTTCAGCTGGACTTCCAGTTGACTATTAATTTCGATGTGAATAACCCAGCAATAACGTGACAAAATATCTAATATATTTATTGTTTAGCAATAAATCCCAAATGTTGTTGTAAATAAGCATCTAATAAAATGAAACTCCGAAACGCATACGTATTCCTCAGAGGTTATTATCAACATCTAAGCAGTAGAAAATATAATTGTAAAACACATGTTCTTCTCATAAAGGTAATATGTAGATTATATTATTAGAGAGTAGACTGATGACATTTGTCGTTTTGATGAAACGCTTTCCATTACATGACCGCTGTGGACATTTTCGTTGCGGTATCACTAATTAATTCTGCGTATGCATGACGTTTCGAGCTTGTATTAAGTTACCTGCTCACGTACTTGATTTGTTATTTAATCAAGGTTAAATATACTCCTCTCGACCTATGACGAATCACCAGTACGAACAAAACTGAGAAACGAGAAATGAACTCAAAAGTGCAACGTAACACTCGCCAGCCATCGCCAACAAAAGAAAGTTTATATGTGCGTTGGAACTTTCGCTTCGTAAAATTAAAAAAGCAAAAAGATCATCAACAATGGTCGTCTATTATAATAGTAATAAACTATATGCGTCTGCAATATTTAAAACATGATCGTGAACATTTGCTACTGCATTATCTTTTAATTAAAATGATGGAGATAGTTTTATAATTAAAACAGCTATGTTTCTTCATCAGCTATTTTCGACAGTAAGCCAATAATAAGACCATTCTAATTATACAGGTTTTTTTATTTTTCGTTTGTAATATTAATGGTTTTTCTATAATACATATTTGCTACCAACATTAAAAACCAATCTCTGAGCACTCATCACAAAATTCAATTATCTTTTTTGTTTGCATTATCATTTATTCGATAATTTGTTATTTGGTAAATATGGCGAACGAATAATAATAATGGTACATTGACTGTGATTTATTGATGCTAACCACATATATGTACGTATTTGAATGAGTTATCTGCGAATGCCACAATATTGCGAATATAAACTATCCAACTATCGTATACTCGGTATCCGGTGGCCACAAATTGTAGTTCCGGTAACGATAAGAGCGGAAATAATGTTCGTCGGCATTTGAGACCCAGTTTCTCGTATACTCTCGCTTAGTATGGCTCGCCTCGTGAGCTATAGAATTAAAGATGAAATGTCGTCGTATTCTACATTTAAAAATACTCTATCAGCGAGCGCAGAAAATCTCACACAAATGAAAAACGTTTCCGTCAAATCGGTTGGCAAATCCGAAGACGAGTTCTCGTTGGTATCCTGTTGTACATTTTGTTGCCGACGGTACAATAGTAATTCAAGTGAAACGGTATCAGATGACATCGACGCGGAATTCGCTTTGGTTAAATGCGCTCAGGTGAATTGACATGTTTTATGAACGCCCGACTCAATTTCTACTTGTTTTTATTATTGAGAAACTTATTGTTTGATTCATCGTTACAACTAGAGCACGACTTTGAACTGACAATTAATTTTTACCCATGGAAATAGTTTAGCTTTTAATTGCCGCACATTTCTATCGTGCCGTAACGGAAAGAAATATTAAAGATACTTTTTATCATTGGTAGAGTTAACAGTTAATAAAATTAAATTTCCTCGCGTCTTTAGTAAAAATATAAATGTCGTTATAAGACCAAGGCAATGATAAACAGTATTTCGTTTTTTGTTTATAAAAATAGTTTATTTCCCTTGTATAAACTCTTTGTACATTACTGTTTTAATAAATACGTGTAACATACTCTAATGCAAAATTATTAGGTGCAAATGGAGAGCAAACGTGATCCAGTTTTCATTAAAAGTTCATGTGAAACTGCCAGGCAAAAGAGCACTTTAATAATTAGTGAACAGAGCAATGTAATTAACTTAAAATGTGACAACAGATATGGTACACGCCTGTCTGGTGATAATGTTAGTGAACCACGGATGCAGAAGATTCGTGTACCCGATATAGTGATTAACTCTGATTCATCAGGTAATTAATAACAGTTTAGACTTTGGATTTAACGCATAATGTACACGACAATAGACAGGATCCACTTCAAACTTGACGAACATAAAGGTCCATGCACAAAAAGCGTCATTGGATGTATTAACTATTTCTGCATCGTCACAATTTTCATTGTTCATTAGGCCTAATGTAATCTTTATAAATAATCCATTCTAGTATTAAAATCATCTCATACAGAAAATAAAAATAAAATTTATTCCTATAAAACATTAACAGATACAAAATATTTCACATTAAAACAAATTTTAATGACGCTTATTATAAGGCCGTTGAAGCGAGCTGATATTATGTACAATTAGAAATATATTTATACTGAATTAGAAAAATCAGTTTTCCGTTTATAACGGGATCCATATATCATGTAATTTGTTTCTAACAACTTACATACAAAATCAAGTTAGACATTTTTTGCAATAAGTTATTTTTTGTTTGGTTTGCATCAAAGATGTATATGTGAATTTACGTAGAGTAAAATTGTCTATAAAAATTATTTTACAACTGACTGTATATTACATACCTGCTGTTAACAGAACACAACATATGCTTACATGACTGGACCTTACCATAAAAATTATAGGTTTGTCCATGATGTAGTTAATATATTCTTGTATGCCCACTCTTTTGAATTAATTACCAAACGATGACAACTCAAGGTTCCACTACTAAAGATCAGCTTTGAAACAATGTATCGATTTCATTAATTTTTTTGTATAGATAATTTCAAATTATTTTTTTTATATTCACGAAAATTCTCTAAATAAAACATCAGGTATATGGCATTTACTATTATTATCAGTTTGTTTTGGTCCCTAGTTTGTCATATGTCATGCATTTATTTATTAAATCAATACTGATAACATATTTTTTCGATAACTTTCATTATGAGTACAAAATAAAATAGATAAAACCAAGTATAAATTTATCTCTATTAGTCATGAACTTATGAATTTGAAAATATTTATATCACGTGAAACTGTAATTAGCGATAAACAATAAATTACACATATTACTGTTGATTATTCATACACAAATATGCAATGAATATAGTGTGAGTAATGCAGTGTTGTTATTTTTAGATGATGTTAGCATTACCGAATCAAGCTCTTCACCGGTCGTGGGGCCCAGAAGTGGTAGTAAAAGTGCATCGCCGAGTCCTATTCATGGAAACACTTTGACCCGAGGTACAGGATCCGTGTCCAGCGCAGACTGGCACAGCAACGATGATGACATTGACAGACTGGTCGCTATGCACCAGAACAGGAGCAGTCTATCTTCACTGGGGGTTCGTTAATAAACACACTCTAAAACCATTACATTTCCTCTATGAATATACTTATTACAGCTGAGATCCGATTCAATGGCCAGTGTTTATTCCGGCGCCGGCGAGGGTCGTTACGGCATTGTGGCAGTTCGCGGACAAGTTGAATTTGGTTTACAATACAATTACAAAGCAGGCGCCCTGGAAATCCATGTAAAACAGTGCAGAGACTTGGCTCCAGTCGATGTTAAACGAAACAGATCAGATCCCTACGTTAAAGTCTACCTTCTTCCCGACAAGTCCAAGAGTGGAAAACGAAAGACAAAAGTAAAGAAACATACACTGAATCCAGCGTTTGATGAATGCTTGAAGTTCCATTTATCGTTGAGTGGATTGGAAACTCGAACACTTTGGTTAACCGTGTGGCATTCGGATATGTTCGGTAGAAATGATTTCTTAGGAGAAGTCATGATGCCGTTGGAAAACAAAGTGTTTGATGATCCAACTCCCAAGTGGTACAATCTACAAGAAAGAGTACGTATATATAGGTAACTAGAAACTTGAACTAGAATTAACCGTTATGTCTGTGCTTAGACTGAACCTTTTGAAGAATTGCCAAGTTACAAAGGTGACATTATCATTGGTTTGAAGTTTGTTCCTCCTGATATGACAGTACAAAAGAAAGGAAAACGGTCACGTGGTGCACTGCATGTACTAGTTAAAGAAGCGAAAAACCTAATAGCGGTTAAAGCAAATGGCACCTCTGATCCATTTTGTAAAAGGTTTGTCCGTTTTGAACTTGTTGCGAAACTATTTTAATGTATTAATCTATCATTACAGTTATCTTCTGCCGGATAAAGGACGCAGTAACAAACAGAAGACTCCTATCTTGAGACGAACAACAAGTCCAGTCTGGAATCATAATTTCGTGTATGATGACGTTACGCTGCAAGAATTAGCTGAACGGGCTCTCGAACTAACCGTATGGGATCATGACAGACTCGCTAGTAACGAGTTCCTTGGCGGAGTGCGATTCTCTCTTGGCACAAGTAATTTGCGTAGATATAATTGGCTTAGCTATGTCTGACAGTAGTTAGTATAACAGAATATACTTAGTTTGTATTTCTCTCTGTACACAGATAAACATTACGGTAAGAATGTTGACTGGATGGACGCATCGGGCAAGGAGATGTCCCTGTGGCAGAGTATGCTGGAACGACCCAACTTCTGGGTGGAGGGATGTGTGTCATTGCGTTCCTCTCTGGACAACCGTACTACTTAGATTACTTCTAAATCTACGTACAGTGTATATTCCTATGTTTGTTTCCAAAACTCTCGTAAATATTTATATGGAACAATATTTTTATAAGTAGAATAGTCCTGAAGTTTTCAGTAACGGTATAATAGTTTTAAAAGACGTTAATTTTTTAAACTGAAGAGATATTTTTATAATGTTAAATGATTACTGACAAACGGTAATTCGATATTTTGTAAAAGAAATATTTTTTACGCAAGTGAAAAAGCGAACAAGTAAAAGATGTATATCTTTTCTTCATTGTATACCACTATGTAGGTACCTAAATGTTATTATACACTAAATGATTAATTTTACTAGTAACCCATGTCACTTTCACCATTGTACATCATACAATATCTGTATGTGAAGCGATATTCCCAGATGTAAGTGCATATATTAATCGTATTACTACATACCATCACTATTACAACTACCTGTAGTTAATTTTCTTTTATATTATTGAATATCAACGCAATAATTCCTCTCTACGAAACATACAGTAATATTTATATCAGTAAATGTAAATATGTACCAGAAGATTTCCTATTAGCCGTAATATAGAACTCCATTATATATATATATATATATATATATATATATATATATATATATATATATATATATATATATATATATATATATATATATTGTTTATACAATATGTATCATTTATATCACATTGTGTCTCTCCAGCCTTCCCAGGAGTACCTATTAGTAAATATTGCTGCTATTTGGAATATTGTATTCTAATATTTATCAGGATAAGCAGGCAATATTTGAATAAAATTGTGAAGTACTGATTTTCACAAATATGTGATATTCATATTTTCGTAAAATTAGTACTAAAAGTTAAACAATAAACAATCAAAACAATAATAATGTTCATATCAACAGTCGTTGTCAATTTTTGAATAAATAAAAGGTGTTTGAACTGTGCCAAATTCCTTTGCAATTACATAATGTAAAATATAAATAAAAAATAGATAAATTTGTTATATTAAATGGTCGTGTATGTCTTATACTTTATGAACACATTTGATATTTTGTATTTATTTCGTCTCACTTGATTATTACAACCAAAGTATGAAATATTAAAAATACAACGTACATAAATAATAATAATAATAAAAATAATCATGATTACACACAATAGCTACGTGTTTCTTCAACGTGATTTGCGCTTAAATGACATCCTTGTCTCGGTAAACAAAACAAAATAGACTGTCTGTTCACTTGTGTCAGTTTACATTCGCTTGTTGCACGTGTTTGTTTAAAATTCTTCTGTAAATTGTCTATAAAAACATTCACTCAGTTATACTAGTCGCATTAATACTAGTAGATATGTAGGCCGTATTTATCTAGATTCCGGTTTCGGTTTCGGCGGTTTGAAGGTTTTGATCTTTTTAGTCGATTTGCCGCTTTTCGAGCCGCCCGCTTGAAATGTGTGCCAACTGTTTACCCTGTTTTGGCGAGATTCCTGCAGGACAACATATTATTAAACGTTAGTCTATACATTACCACAACACAATGTCAAAATCAACATTACACCAAGTTTACCTCGAAATTCTTTTGCCATTCCTTTTCTGCTTTGATATTCTCCTCCTCCTCTATTTCTTTTTCACGTTTTCGTTTCCTTTCTTCTTGATCTCTGACAGCCAACTCCCGCTTTTTACGCTCCATGTCAGCAAACAATTTCATCGTCAGTACGTAGATCGCATGTTTATATTTCTCTGGATCGTCTTCAGGAATTCCCTCCTTGCCGTCTTTCTTAGCTTTCTTTCTCTTGTCTGCAAGCTTTTAAACATAGGTAAACTGAATGTAAACTATCGAATAAAGCTAATTTACCATAAGATCTGTTCGTCCTTTCGCTTCTTCTATAACATCCATACATTTTTGTCTAGTTTCATCACTCTCCAACGTTTTCCAAGCTCGATTTATGATTTCGAATGCCTGTTGAGCTCGGTCAGCATCATCTTGATTTTTATCAGGATGGACAAGGATTGAAAATCGTCTATATTTCTTCTTAACTTCATCAAGAGGTGTTTCTGGCTCCACTTGTAACACTTCAAAAGGATTCAGGTTAAAATACGTTGAGCCAGGTCTCAATAATCTCTCTATTTGTTGTTTTGGTGTTAAAACAGAATCCCTCTTTTCAATTTCTTTTACCTATTAAAAATACATGTCAACATTCGTTTAATAATAACTCATTATGAATATAATCTAACCTATTTCACGCAAAATTTACCCTACGTTCCTACGTACCTCTGTATAGAATTCATTAAACATCTCATCTTTCTTTTCCCCTACTACATTATTTTCTGCCATAATTACTAGTTTGGCATTACAAATATTTATTTATTCATTGATTGACAATCTTCTACTAATAAGAAACAATAATAACAACAAAATTCCCTGTATACTAATATTCTGTTATGTCACCAGAAAGTTTAAGCGAGACTAGGTAGATGGCACCACAATATCTACCATTTTACAGTGACGGAGATTTTAAATATAAATTCGAACTCGCAAAAATGATATTTATATTTATTAGTATACATGACATAATGTTAGCTAGAATAAGATGCTGATCATTACATATTTTCATTTAATAAATTGTTATATCCAATTATAAAGTAACATATTTTATTACATATTTAGATACATGTGTTACCAGTATCCGAAACCACTATTTCTTAATATTGTTTTATGTATATTATATTTATCATAAATATTAAAGTCATAATAAATTTAGTTCAATTCTTGCAAAGCGAATAAAATCCTCCAAGGACGAAAAAACGACGTCCGCTCCTTTATTAAAGTTTGATGAGACTTCCGCGACGCTTCTTTCTCTCAAGTAATATTTTAAATACCATATACAGTCTGCAGTCAAATATATGTATATTTGTAATTATAAAAAACAAAATACGCAATATATCCTAGAAAACTTTAACATATAAAACACGTAAAAGTGCTCAACAAAAATTAACCAAATTAATCGCAAAAACATGAAATTAAGATATAATTATTCATTTGCAAACTAAAAATGCTTCAGTAATATAAAAAAAATTCGCACAGAAAGTTTCTCAAGATATGAAAAAAAAACAACATGGAGAAAAAAGTGAATTGTGAAAGATTAATTTAATTAAGAATTTTAGAACAATACTTTTCTTAGTCAAGAGTTCGCATAGATATATTCTTCATCTATGAAAGTTTTAGAATAGTAACTACATGTATTTTATATGTTATGTTCACTTACCGTCACGTATAGAAATTAATCTCCATTAAATAATAGTAGAACTGTATATCGTTACTGTCTGTGATACTAATTCAATAAACTTGGTTTTGAACAATATCAGTAAGCATGCCGCGAATCAATTTCCCTAGACGTAAAGTTTCAGAAACATAGTAACACTGATTCATCCATCTGCTTATTCTTTGCGAGCGATTCTTTTCACAGTATGCGTCAGGAATCATCAGTCAGCGTCACCGGCTTTTGTTACGGCGTCCCGGAATCGTCGTATATCCCTGCTAGCTATTCTGCTGCTATGCGCTTTCAAACAACCCGCTTCTCTCCGACCAAACTTTCCCTGAATGAAGAATTTGTCAGCGGCCAACTAAAAACTACGCAATTAAATTAATCGACAGGCGAAAATCGACGGCATTCTAATTTCGAAGAAAAATTAGCTTCGAACAACGTACGTAAATTAATTCCCCCCGATGCGGTGCCCGCCACCCATTATAAATGGACTTTTTTGTTTTCGTTACACAGCTACTTAACACGATACTTCCACCTACCATTACCAGGGTCGCACGTCACAGTCTGCAAGGGTGAACAACTCATTACGGAGAACTAATAAAATAAAACCATTAATGTGTATGTTTTTTTTTAATTTCTTTTATTTTTGTGAAACAACAAACATTGTGTATTTATAATATTCTATATATCCTTCCTTTCTTATATTAATTATAAATTATACAATAAAAACTCAATAGGAGGCACCTGACAAATAGCGAATAGCGGCAATCACAAAAAAGCGCAAATCACGCAACCCACGCCATCTGCTGCGCACGGTAAGTACTAAATAGACACGGGGTGGTCAGGTTGGAGGTTGGTTTACAGGGAGGAGACACATTACACAACAGAAGCAGAGGTGTGTATGCATGTATGTACACCTGTACATGTACATATCTGAGTTGCGGTTGCGCTTGTTGAGGTAAATAAAAACAAAATCCAGTGAGAAAGACATGTTTCGTTTTCCCGTTCTGCCGGTACAAGAATGAAATGACTATCATACAATGCAATAGCCTAATTGTAGAAAGAAATCATTGGGAAAACAAAACAAATCAAAATCACTGTTTTGTGTGTAGTAGTGATTAGGCCACAGAATATATATATATATATATATATATATATATATATATATATATATATATATATATATATATATATATATATATATATATATATATATATATATATATATATATATATATATACATATATATATATATATATATATATATATACATATATATATATATATATATATATATATATATATATATATATACCTATATATATATACCTATATATATCGGTACATTAATCAACGGAAATTCATTAATTCTCACAGCAGCACCAGATTTAGTAGCCGCACCTATTTAGGCCCCGTATAGTACGCAACACAGCACAACACAACTGCTATGCTGCGCCACGCTGGTGGACAATCACACGTTGAGCTTTGGGCATCCCAAGAGCCGTCAAGTTTTACACTCGTATATTACATATTGAACGGTATATGTACTTGGCATAACAACTACATTCACAATTTGTACACACGCACATAGTAGCAGTTTCACACACCGCTAGTATGCTGCGCGTTTGTCGTATCTGAACGGAACTGGCTTCCGTCATTTAAATAAACTCTCTTAAAATGAATACGCCTGCATGTATGTATGTTGACAATCAACTAAAGAATGGCCAGCGACACAGCGTGCACACTTACTATTTTACACAGGACAACACGTGACTATGGTAACGTAACTTATATATGTAAGTATTGAGGGGCGGGTCGGGAAGGCGGGCGGGGGCGGTAGCGGTCGTTCTAGAATTGTCTCCTTGTCACTAGGACCAACATAAATACGCACATCCTCACTCCTGGAATCTGTCACACTAGACACAATGACAGATCGTAAAAACCTTGTTACACAACGAGCATTCTAACCTCTAAATATATGTACAACAAATGAAATGGCACTTGCACATTGGGAAAGTGTCCACCAAATGTATTAATCGATAATTACCTAATATATTACACTATTCAGTAACAATAAATCTAACCAGGCCTCGCCAAATATAAAGAAATATTAACAAATAATTATAGGTAGTAAGGTATTATTTATAATAATTATAATCATAATAATATAAAATCGTCTCGTACTAAAAACAGGACAGACACACACACATGCACACAAACACTCGCACACACAAAATGATGTGAATGTGAATTGTACAGACAACATTGTTAGCTGCCGATCTGAGAGAACACACAGGGATGATAGCATCTAGTGTGCGCGCAACATCCCGCTACAGGTACTCTAAAGTTGGTGTGTATGTATGTATGTATATAACAACAATAACGACATCAAACGCACGCACACGCTAATATAGACATCCCAGGCTTGGTTGCATTTGGTTGTGAAGCGCGACGAGATATGCTACGCAGAACATCACATCAATCCGAGAACGGGCGGCACACAACTAGCTGTCTTGTGTTCCAGTCAGTGCTGTCAGTCGTACGGCTAACAACACACATACGCTCACGCACACATACACACACTTACACATACACACACACATGGCAGATGATGGCACGGGAAGAAATAACAACATTGACCTGCTGCTGCTGCTGCTGATGCTGATGCTTGCGGACTGACTCTCTCTACAGCACAGAGTCTGTGGTACACGCACACTACTTGCAGTGTGCACCATGAGCAAATAACACGAGATCATACGTATATTGTGGGTGACGTAGTCGCTGTCGTCGGCACACGTGACATGAGCCTCGTGCAACGCGCGTTGCCCGCTCCACGGAGATGAAAGCACAACCCCCGGAACATCTGCAATCAACACAAACCTTATTACATGTGTACATATCTCCGATAAATTTATAACAAACACATAATGCATACATGTAGTAGGTACACACAATACACGTTGAGGGAAAACATTTTTATTTTATAATTAAAACGGTATCTTACAGTGCTAACAATTTTGATAGATCGCACGACACCTATGTATGAATTTAATCCACAGAAATCACCGTGCATCACGTATCCACAGGGCTGTCACAAATAACTAACAGTGGCGAACAAGTGTGTCAACATTCAGCAGAAGTAACTGGAATATTTAATCGCCGAAATTCGCAATAACTAAGTAAGTAGGTGTATTACATCAATGAAATGAAGTGGTGGATACTCGCAAGTAAGCAGTCAGTGTGTCCTGCATCGAATGGACAGTGTACACAATTGGTCCGTACCTTAATTCAAAGTTCACATAAATTGATACAACCCCATTCGTATTAATGTCGGTCTTACTTTTTAAACGACAGTTTTATTGTGGCTTCTTAAGATAACTGTAGGCAATAATGGGTAGTTTTTCTTTCTTTTGTCGAAACGAACAGTAGTAAAAAGTAAGAACGGTTGCCGAGCCTGACCACGCGGCGCCAAGACGCCGGCGCCATTGGCGTCGGATGTTGTGGGCGCGGTGCGGACGGACGTCGAGAGGGGAATGCAACGAAGTGAAAGCTTTCCCAGTAAGCTGCGGGCAAACGGCCAAACTGTTCCTAAAGCGGCGGTGAACACACGTCACACACACAACAACAAAAAAAAAAACACGCTACTACCGAGATTAAAAATGTAACTCGGTCTGTGTCCGATATTATAGTACAGACTGTCCTAAATGTAAGCATAACCTTTGGCTCAGTTACAGAATTAGAAAAAAAAATATGATAAATAGAAATAAATATAGCGAATAATTCTGCCCAATCAATGAACTGAGCTGAGCCGAGTCGAGCCAATACATGAGAATCGCATATTTATGAATGGTACAGCAGAAATCGCTGCGTCAACCAGATAGATTTTACGCGATAAATATTTGGTGAGCGACGCACGAGATATGTAGGTGGCCCCGTGTACGGGTGTGTCTTTCTATTCTGGGACTCCGCACACCGACCGACCAAACCTTTCTAAATAGATTGAGATAATGTGAGCAGTTGCTTGAGTCGCCGAGAAAATTATTTCTGCAAACCGCCATTCTATATCAGCGTGAGAACCGTCACTACCGGGCACTGATAACGTCCTGGCCGATTCACAAGTGACAAGTTATTTTCGTAACGTTCGTCGAACGACACACACGCTGAGAATATAATGATTTGAAATTAAATATTATACATATAAAGATATTACAACATCCACTCGAAATAATAATGATGCCTGTTACTGCTGAAGAATTTCGCATATTCTCATTGAAAATATACATATTAAACATACATAAATGCTCAATATTATTGCCACGTAAATTATTTTTATGAAAAATATTTTTTATTAATATACATATATCTTTACCCGGCAGATTTTAATAAAGATGCTTCTTTCCTATTTTCCAACAACGTTAGCATAACGATCGTTATTTTGTACTTAAAGTATTTTATGCTGAGTAAAGCATTATATATGAACGATGAGAAGTTTACATAGGCAGGTTGATGGTTGCTTCGTTCAGTGGGTTAGACTGAGGAGGAACAGTGTTCCTCCACGTAGATACCAATAAACGTCAGTCCCGGTCATTACGAATATCTGCTACGTACGAAATTGATTTAAATCTTGAAGTTGCTCCCACGAAATGAAAACAGACGATATCAGTCGGTCGGTCGGATGTCTATGCGTCAAAGTTCTATGAGTGATGGCTAGTTCCATGGCAGTATGCTAGCGTCACCAGGCCAGACAACTTCAATATATTTCAATCTAGGTATGTATCTTCCATACCAATATATCAATTTACTGTCTTGCCACTGAGAGAACGATTTTATATCAGTTCACATTAATCTCGGGTAACCGCGGACGCTGCTCTATTCCTCGCTACTAGCAGTGTGTGTTTGTGTGTGTGTGTGTGTGGGGCACCAGCAATACTCTACCTCCACCACTACATGGTGGAGTGCTTGCGGATGTCCTTGCTACTTTGCAAAACTTTCCAAATCCTTTCCCGACCAAGCACTCGCTTCGTATAACTTACATTATGTAAATTGCTGCGTCCGTATACACTTAAAATCATCTATACGTAATAAAAACGTAATTTATGTGTTCCAAAATAAACGTACATCGGCGAATGGTCTCCCTCAACACTAATATCGACTTCGGTTGCCACATTATTCTGCGCTGGAAACTCTTACTGAAGTCATTTGTTCCAAGCAGCGAGACATCTGAATTCGCCAAACCAACCAAATACAAAATCGCACGTACATGGAGTGCTGCGAGTTTCCTACGCTGAACTGAGAAGACAAGATTCAATGAAGAGGAAACAAGTACTAGCTTAGTGTCTCGCCAGCACATAAGAAAAGAACACATACTAATAAAGCAATAACCGGGTGCATACCAGGCCACATTGCGTCGTCGTGTGTGTGGGATGAATTAAATCGATGGTTGGGGTTGTATCAGTATAGTGTGTGCATTGTCGGAGATCCACCACTGAAGCTATTGGATTATATATCCCTCGCATTTGCATCTCTAGCAAAGCTATAACCCGTGCACGGCATAATAGAGATTTTGAACCTGCTGCGTTTCATTTGTGATCGACTTATTCTTTCGTTACGACACTCTCTTTCCAGATTCATTATAAATAAAATATTAGATTCCAATTCGGTGCAGTACAAAGGTGGTAAGGTAATCTATATACATAGGTATATACGAACAATCCATGTATAGTCTGCCGACATAATACTATTATCATTCAACTTCCTGGAACGTTAACGCAATAAGGCACAACGGCGACAGCCTTAAATTTCTAACGATATCTATCGGGAATTACTTGTCGGCAAAGTGTCTAGTTACTATCACGTATCGACGGCCTTCATTGTTAGTGTATTATAATGATTGATACGGGGAAATCAATATATGCAAATGGCGAGCAGAGAGAAAAAACTCGGTAAAGATGTGTATGTTTGTAAGATTGTAAAGAAAGAACACGTATTCCTGTGATATTTATATTCGGTGTAACGTAACAAGTGGCCGTTGGCTAGGATGACAGTCGATGTAAGCGTGTATGTGTGTACTGTGCAACACAACAAACAATAAGCTCGGTTGATCTGAGTGCGAGAAAACAACACGACACGCTGAGAAATCGACTGTATAGCAGCCAGAGGCCGTGGGTAGCAGCGCCGGCGGTGGTGGTGGCGGACGACCGAAGCTCTGGAGCACTTGTTGCATACAGACACATGGGTGTTCTGGCCAGTTAAGCACACTAATAGATGGGTTAGACAAACCACCAGACACAAATGATTCTGCACACATTACAGGCAAACGTTTTGCACTAGTACGCGCGTATTTGAAACTCGAATGACAGTAAATAGAAAAGTTATGGAAACGAATGCTATAAGCAGGAATACATTTGCTACTTTTTTTTTGTTCAATTCACTATCATGAATTTATAATCGAATCGGAATGCAAACGAATACTGGCAGTGAAAAAACGTTCTCGCGGGCAATAGTCGAGTCGTGCGCGAATAACGCACATCCCACGCACTCGAT
Organism: Carabus problematicus; assembly: GCA_963422195.1. NCBI lineage: Eukaryota > Metazoa > Arthropoda > Insecta > Coleoptera > Carabidae > Carabus > Carabus problematicus. The sequence continues at coordinate 12,298,294 of OY728584.1, forward strand.
ACGCGTAATCAGCGTTTGCCCGGTCGCGCTCCAACGTAATCAAGAATGCTAATGAGCTAATACAATTTATGGAGCGTCTCTCCGCGTAGACACGTTACATGACACGATGAGTCGATTCAATCGCTGGAAGTGTCACGCTAATTCTATTACTTACTCCCCTCGATTTAACACGAATCGCTTATATTCACTATTTACCGCACACTTCATTTCTCCGAGTGTACCGCACTTTACATCGTTATTTACATCGAACAAAAAAAAAATATTCGTATCACAATGTGTAGCATGCTTTGAAAGTAACGAAATTAATTAGTCAATGGTTGTTATTACACATGAAGTGTGTCAAGCGATATAATTAAGATTTATAGTTTGTGATTGTACCCACCCCACCCCGATATACGCGCCGCGTTAAACAAAGGGCGATTTTTGTGAAAAATGAGAGTTACAAAACAAGAAGTTTAATTTTCACTTTCACACTTCGGCGGTTAGCACGACTTTTCCTAGCGCGAGAGAAAAATCAGTCAAAACATTGTCAAACGTTACAAATTACACGGCCTCGAGGAGGCAGTGAAAGCCGTTACGGTGCGTTGCGTGGAGCTAAATATAATCTATCAAGCCGGGAGCAATTAATAAATTAACGCAATTAAAAAACTCGACGGTTTAATACAAATTGTTTGCGGCGTGCGTTGGAAGTTTACGCAAAGAAAAATCCACTCGTTTGCTTTGAGTTTATTAGACCATAAAGAACGATGGAGTACGCGAACTCCTTACATCAGCTTCAAGTAAAACAACTTGCCTCCACTCGACTCGTTTATAATTACTTCATGTTCTTATATATTCCACCAATATACGAATATTTATTTCATCTTTCAAATTACTCGAACAATTCAATCTGCACATCATATAAATATTACAGTTACACATCTGACATTCGATTCTACATCGAGTTACGATTAGAAATATATTTATTTTAAGCACTAATCCTGCATGTCAGATAAAGCTCCACTTTACGACTGAAAATATCATGCATGCAAGAAAAAGTGTTCATTTATACTATTGCCATAATAATTAAGGTATCAAATATACGGTAACAGCTTAGGTTGGATGAAAATTTGAATGGAAATTGGTATTAAGTATATAGTGTGAACCTATTTCACAGCGTATATGTACGGATAACCGCAGCATTACACGCTGAACTGTGCAAATGAATTCCGTCTAGTTAAGGTTGCGAATCCTAACGATCGTATGTTCACATACGCATAATATTATCTACGGATCGCAAGTAATAAAACTCATACGTTAATAAGGAAACGCAGTCCAGTATATGTGAAGGTTTAACGATAACCTCTGCGGTACGAAGAACAAGTACATAGGTAGGTAGTAGTTAGAGTAGGTACGCTGTCACTTCGTCGCTGATTTACCTGAAATTTGTCAGGCGGAGCTCCCGAGAGCAGCAGTAATAACACGAGTTAGTCAAGCCGACTACGCTGGAGATTTCAGAGGAAGTTTTTAACGTATCCTGCAACGGTTACGACTTGTCCTAGACGAACTGTAATCAAATTTCTATCCGCGCGAAATTGAATATAAAATTTAAAGAGCTGACAATTTCGAGCCTCCTCCTTAGCGGTTGATAAGTTGACAAGTGCCCAGGGATGGAAGCATAATTGAGCAGTAAAACGCGCGTCGCCGCATTAAACTTACACGCATACGGCTGAGAATTATTAAAATTTTGACAGTCGCCGACCTCGCGCTTAATTCAACTCACCGAATATTCTAATCGGGGTGACGTGTCTGCACCGGGCGACTTTCGAGTAATAAACGCGACCGACGGCGCGGTCTCGCACTCGTCTGCCCGACCAACGATTCTCTTTTGTTCAACTCCTACTCAGTCCGCATCACTCAACCCACGGTCACCGCCCCGCGCTCTACCCGCGGCCGCACCGATGATTTGTTTAATGCATACCCGGCCGGAGATTAATGTAGACGGAATACTAAGTTTTTTCAAACTAGGGTGCATACATTCGACATGTAAATTACTCGAACCAGTGCTTGCATGTCTATCATGATTTCTTACGCTTAACGTTCAACATCACACTCGCCTCGCCGCTTATGTATCCGAACTGACAATTAGAAAATACGACAGTTCCTTCCTTGTAGGGCCAAAATTGTGCAAAGAACCGCAAAAGCCACTGTTCATTGACATCTTATTGAATATTTTGTATACTTATCAATGATTTTAATCTGCATTACTAAATTCTTCAAATGAAACCGATCAGTTTTAGTATAATAGGATGGTAATACAACGTACCTGGTTGGCACTAGTGCACCCATGAAGGAGCTGTGACTGCGGCGTTGTACGCTGCTTGTGCGGACGACTGTGGCGACGGTGGGACTGCAGCATGCATTTCCTGCTCCTGTGCGACACCGTGATGCAAGTGGTGTTGGTGTGAGGTTGTGAAATTAAAATCTAGACTTCCGTCCATGCTTAGTTCGTGTTTGATTACTTCATCCACGTTACAATCAAATCCGCCCTGCAGCGATTCGATGTTCAGGTTCAGGTCGTCTAGTATCGTGCTGTTATTGAGGGCGCCCATCAGTTGACCCATCATCGTAGAGGGGGTCTGTGTGCTGCCGGCGATCGGTTGCGGTGTCAGCGGGGGACTGCTGGACGGTGGCCGCGGTACATTGTTACGTGTGTTTAACATGTACTGACCACTGAGGGGATCCGGCGATGGCTCAGAGTGTGGATACGATGGCGACATACCGGACGGTGACATGCTCTGCAAATTGTACAAAACATTAACAATGAATATCAACCTACACAGATGTACAACTGTTTCAGTTTCAGTGTTTATTCTGCTAGGACTTACTTCTCCGGTATTACAATGCTGCTGCATGCAGTTGCAGGGTTGTAAGCGATGCACAGGGCACTGCGGCATGCCGTACGGGGATGTGGCGTGCAGCGAGTTCAGTTCTCTTCCGTTGCCTGGATACGACGGTTCGAAGTGTGCTGGATACGGTGGTGGAGGAGCCTGTTGCTGTGGCCGATTTGGTTGACCGTTAGTCACGTATCTAATATGGTAAACAGACATCTCCGTAAATAAGAGTAACCTCACGGTACAAATAAAACACTACACATACAAAGCAGGTACAAAGGAAACTAATCCGCGTGACGAGCTACGTCAGGTTATGCATGCCGAAGGATGACAAAGGTGACGACGGCACAACAACACACAATCATCCTTAACAGAACTACTCACCCGTGCATGTACGCGTCTGTTTGTAATTTCATACCCTCCTCCAGGGTGCAGGCGAGCTGGTCAGGAGAGTAGCCTCCAGCGGTAGCCTGGGGCAACTGTTCGGGACTGTAGCTCGCGGAGGGAAACGGAGACGGTGAGTTCCACTCCGACTCCATAGGTAGTACGGGTATCGGTGACAGACGTCCACACGACGAGGTATTAGAAGAGGCACGGGGCCGAAAATCAGGGCTCAGTTGGAAACCCGTCGCGCTAAAGGGAGTTACAAATTACAACACGGTACTTACTCATCATCATCATCATCCTGATGATTATGTGCGTGTATGCATGTATGTTAAGTACGTGTGAGTGCACAATGAAGGAGACAATATTTGTGAGTGTATCATGCAATGCTACGAACATGCAAGACTCTACGCGGCATGGGACGGTATCTACTACGATGATTAATTAGGTACTCTGTATGTAATACGGCTTACGATATGATGATGGTGATGACATGTACCTGTGCAGAGGTGAATCTGGGAACAGATCCAAACCCTCGGACACTGAAGAACTTGGACTGGGAGTAGCATCGGCAGTTAATCCATTTCTTAGCGCTTCAACCTTCTTCTTGACGCGGCCACGACGTTTCTCGAATTTGCTGGTCTCCATAGAAGCGGCCCGCCTTCGTACTGATTTGCCAGGTTTCGCATCGGGATTAATCATCCACCATGACGATTTACCGGTGCCCTCGTTCTGTACACGCATGAATCGATTGTGAAGTGACAAATTGTGTCGTATCGAGTTCTGAAACACACCAAGAACATATTTTGTATCAGTATATGTACATACATTGATCAATAGCATGTGAATATATAAGTGAAAGAAGCAATAGCAAGTGTTGATGTGAGACAATGCGAACAGCAGCATCGATGGATGACAGTGACAGTGCTATGGAGTAGGTAACAATGTGCATTTCACGGCTCATTACCTGAAATATAAACTTCTACTCTTACTCGCGGACATTAAATGGATATAATGTATGAATTATGAATGTCTCAGGATCGTTTATGGCCCACCTGCGGCCATTAGCTTCTCACTTTTATCCCTGGCTGAGATTTATGCACTCGGCGACCACTAACGAGACAGCTCACCTCTGAATACGTATCATCCACACGGTGTGTCACCCCCCATACTTATGTACGAGTATGTCTGTACGTACGTACGTTCTACCCCGGGAGGAGTAGCGAGTAGCGAGTAGCGCCCGTCGCCAACGTGTGATATACGAGCGACGTCGGTCTGCGACCAGAAGTGTGGGCGCCGAGCGTCAGGAAACGGCGCCCAATCGAAAAATCTCAAAAGATTCAAATCGCAACCCATAAAAGAGGCCGTAACGACCGTTATAAAGTTCGTACAGTGCGTTTCGCAGTAAGAAACCGACGATGGATTGTTGCGGGTATGGAGTGGGCGGATGATGGCGATGATTATGTGTCGCCAGACAATTACACCAGTGCGAACAGTGAACGAGACGTGTATTAAACTACATTACGTGGACCTAAACTTGCTGATAAATCTGTCAATCAGTGTCCGTGTGTGTGTGTGTGTGTGTGTGTGCGGAGAGAAAGTAGTCTTCGGTTTGTAACTGCAGAAGTAGATATGTGTGTGTATATGTATGCACATATACAGCTGTACGTACGTATGTAGATAGTGTTTCCGGTTGAGAATGACAGACGGCGCCACTCGTCGCATCTCGCTCCAGTTTATGGGCGCGCAACCGCAAACTTTCAATAGCAGCCGCGTGCTCAGGTAACCTCTACATATGATTATGTAAATGTAGGGACATTCCAATCGCGACGAGGACATTTCAGTTCCTCGCCTCGCTACGCGCTCCTCTCCCCCGCTTGTCACGGCTACCACCATGATGTCCCGACCACTACATCAATGCCCACCGCGGCCGCGGCTCCACCCGTTGAACATTTTATATTCAGATGCATGCTGTAAAATTCACTGAGCGGATGGGATGCACGAGGGGCACGGCGGACCGCTTTACGAGAATTAAATTCTCAAAACTTTTTAACTGTTACCAATCAAAGTAAAAGTTGCATTTTTATACGGCCATATAACCGACTGTATATGACGGCGCGGCCCATAACATTGAAATGTCTCCACGGCGAATATGAATCTATCGGTTCAAAATTCTGGGTCGAGTCATAAAACGGGCGATAATATGGAACGAGGTGGAACGTAATAAACGAAACTAGCGATGTCCCGGCAATCAAGCTTTTATAAGCTACTTGTTCCGTTCAGCAGTAAGTATGCAGAAGGACGATAGTTCTATCGGGTAGTAACTATATCTATACAGCCATTGTTCTCTATTGGGACGACGGATCTGTCTACTCCGCAGGAACATCATCGACAACCGTCGCTTTACGTGAAATTAAAAAATCCAATAACGTGATGAAAAAGTTTCGGGAATTATCTGCTCCATATCCTAAAACTTTTACATTTTGATCAGAACAAACAAGCGATCCACTCAGGTTGAAGCGAAATGTTCACCCGAAATTTTATTCGCTATAAAAAGGCAGGGATTAAATTTAATACCGATTCCAATTAGAGCGTCGTAAAGAGAGTAAGGTTATGTTACACGCTGCAGCACAGTGTATCCATGCAATCATGTTTGACAGTGTAATAACAAATATGTAGTAATGTGGATTTTGTCTGTATCTGTACAAGAATGAATTTTTGATAGTGAATACTGGTCTAACACGTACTGATACTGAACCAACGCCCATCTAAATGATGATGGGATGAGGAAGTAAATGAGGAACCTCATACTTCTGTAAATCTTCCATGAACAAACTTCAAAGTAATTGCGCGTACACAAATAATTCAAAGAAAGATCTTTTGATGTCAGCCCGGCAGCGAAAGACTTAAGGTAACCGAGTGATTATCGTTAATCAGTCACCTGCAATCTGCATACATTGCCGCAGTTCACGAATTATTTATTATGTTTTGTTGACTAACATGTTCTACCTTGCCAAGTGGCTCTTTTAAATCTTAAATCAAAGATATCACGGACTCGGCACTGAATTACTCGGTTAAATAATGAATAACACAGGTAAAAAACGTACGCTAGAGAAATATATTCACTTACAATGATGATCCATGTATTAATGTTCTATTTTACCTAAAGTAGTTATGAAATTATCCACACAGTTGTAGAAACGCGCACACACACACACACACACACACACACACACACACACACACACAACCTGACACACGCACTTGAAGTGTAAATCAAGTGCACTTGCTGTTAGTGTCGACTGTTATCCGAGTGGTGTTCACTCCCTTGCAAACGAGCTACTGCCGTCGACAAGTACATCGCAATATTTACAAATTAGCGAAGCAGTCTTCAATTGACGTAATGGTTTTACGGCGGGCACTAAATCTTACGACGTCACTAAAGGATGTAATGTACCACAGACTCAGTAGTAAACTTAATTGCAACACCAGCAGCTAGGATACGACATGCACGCGTACTGTTGTCGACAAGTTCTCTAGTCAGCCGTATAAGTGTATCCCCATATATCCTTAAGATATATATATATATATATATATATATATATATATATATATATATATATATATATCTGACTAGTGTGAGTTGACAACAAATCTCACATTGTTTATTGCACATTCTAGACTTGTCAATCAATGTAGTGAATAGGTAATACCAAATAATACTTCGAAAATCAACTATGTGTCACTGTAATCCACGAATAATTAATTATAATATTACCAATAAAAAATATTTATTTTAATACTGTACACAAAGCATAAAGTTCATACTGTAATGATATTAAACAAACATGTTCCATCCATAATGCATACAAGTTTATATTACGCATATGAGCATGAATAAAATTTGCGTATTAAAAACTGTGCATTCATCATATTCAATATTTTATCCGCAAAAATACACATAACATATTTTCATCCTAAAAAAAAACAACAAATGAAAACTAGGTTAAACAAGGCAATCGCGGATAATTTTAAAATGACAAATTTATGGCCTGTATTTTAGCTGTGAATACAAAAATTTACGCTATCAACGTTTGCGTGTCAACATATTTTAGTTTTAATTTTTATTTCTAAAATTACAGTTGTATACGAATCATAAACTATTACAATGAATCTGTTTCACGACGATAAATTCCGCTGAAAATCGCACATGAAAAACGAGCGACATATCTGGGATTCACGGCGAGCCAAAACCCCTGTTAATATTTCCGAATATCATACTTCGTCGCGCTGCGTCATCCGTTCCACGTGACAGCACCAATGGCTCTAGTACTGTTACTTGCTGTCTTTTTCCTCTTCTCCACACATTCTTCTGATGAGTTATATTCGGCTAACTGCATTCTATCCCGCCTCAGTGACAATAATCATTCTAACAAACATATTCCATCTAGCAACAATAATGACTACATTCATAAATGTTACATATATTGCTAAATGAATATTTACGTATCATAAGAAGTGCACTAATTTCTTAGAACTAGTGAAAACGAATGTGACTGTGAAATATTACCAAGACAAAATGTAAGCGCTCCCGTAGACGAACTCATCTTTCTCTGCACTGACTAATTCGTTTTTAACAGCATCAATTAAACGGAGCGATTACATATCCGCGTCATAAATCTGTAGTTTTTTTGTCGCGAGCATCTCTGGAAATCTTCTCATTCCCAGAACGTTTCCCCTATCTGTGTCATAGGATGTGAGTGTGAGGGATAGTACAGAGAGAGAGAATAGTTGGAGAACATCAGTAGTGGTGGTGGTAGTAGTTGGGGAACATTCCATACAAGAAATATTATTAGGAGTGAAGGCGTACACGAGACGAAACGAGAGAGTGAAAGTGCGCGATTAATCCATTAGCCCGACGGTGATTTGCAGCGAGGTCCTGTTCCGTGGAGTGTGAGCTGTAAATTGTCGCGGTGTCAGAACGACGCTCACCGTTCCGGCGCCGACGATCTGCGTCCCGGCGCTCCGGCTACCTATACGTGGCCCCTCTCAGACTTACTAACGCCACCACCGCCTCCACTAGTTTCAGCTCCTGCGTCAGGCAGCCAGTGTAGCATCAACTAACATTGTTCTGTCTACTCATTCGTTCATGCAATGCTCATTCGCATGATTGTCAACATGCAATAATTGCCCGCAAGAATGTATTCAAATAGATTATAATATTAAAAACAATACACACCGATTAAATATGACAATATAGTCTGAAAAAAACGAGACACTTATAAGATAAGATAAACACATTAAGTATTATTAATAAACAATGCTAAATAATCTTGTAAATATTATTAAAGATATACGATTATGTTGTCCAGCACCTGGTTCAATGACGGGTACGCAGTGATCAAAGTTAACAAACTGTAAAAGTTTTCAGCGTGTTCAGTTGGCCACCAATCAAACAGACCAAATTGCAAACGTAGACTGAACGTATTCTTGGGTAAAAATGGAAAATAAAATAGAGATCACATACGTAAAAAAAAAGAAAGAGAATACTACTAGGAACAATCTTGTCGATAGATACGTATCAGTGTAGCGCTAGAGCTGGTACATACATACCACTATAGAATGAAACTTTTCGGAAGAGTTCCGAATGACAGATGACAGCCACGCGCGGAGGTGCGATCGTGTTCAGTCGAGTGCGACCGGAAAGTGGATGGTTAAGGTGGCGGGCGACGTCGCGGGGCGTTCCAGACGCCGCCGCGACGCCTGCACGTCGAGGCGCCTGTGCCTCCGGGCTTGATCTCTTAATCTCGACATACGCGCCACTCTTGCTCCGTAAATTAATCACCCTCTCATACATACTGCTCTTACGTCAAGAATCTTAATGAATTATGTATTAATCAGCTACATTGTATAATTAAAATATGGCTTCCGATGTGGAGAGTCGGACTAAACGTGCACAGAGAGAGAGAGAAGAGAACCGAAAGAGAATGGCTTGATCAACACAAATATAGCTTACAGCGGTAATTGACTAACTTCAGTGTACAATTATACGTATGTAACATTACAATAATTAACGTTTGTATTTTAATTATACACATATCTATATCTATTAGATAACGCACAATCATCATTCCCAAGTACATGCATACACAGACAGTGTTAATATATGAAACAATGGTCAATTGTGAAAAAATAAATAAAAAGTGAAGCTACGATTACTGTGCGGTGTGGTACGAAGGCCAATGCAGGTCATAACCTGAAATTTTTCCGGTCGTCTGCATGCAAGTCGCGCATAAAATTCTAATGTGCCGAAACTTGACCATTCAGGCGGTCGAACAAATGACTAAGTGAAATGTTTATTTGCAGCTGAGTGCAATAAAAACTCGTTCACCTTACCCAAGATCACACAATCCGTACTGACTGCTCTCCAGTAACGTGTGTTGCCGTTTTCTTTTTCTTGTGGCGTAGTTAATTTTCGTTTAATTAAAACGGACGACTATAAAATGCGATGCATACATGAATGCATGCAATGAATTTTTGAGCGGCTGTACTAGAATATTCCCGAGCTGATGAGGCTACTGCAATTGGGTTCAATTAGCAAGGTTAAGTAGGAGTTACAACCGAAGTTGTGTGATGCAGAGACCACTTCTCCATAGTGTGTACATGCAGAGACCGTAATCATTTCAGAGTGCGTTGCCATCAAACAGTATTGTTAATTTGTTTACGTAATTACCCATAAGCGCAGCTTGTTTCACTTCATTTACTATCATCGAAAACTGTATTAATTTTAATACCTATCCTACCTGAACCGCGGTTCAGCCACAACTGCTATATTACTACAATAATATACCTTTAATGACAATATGTTCAAATGCATAAAGAATATATAGCTCATACTACAAGGAAAAGATAAATTAAATAAAATGAAATTAGATTTTGATATCATGAAGTTCCCGTTATTGGTAGCGACACGGAGATTTTATGACAATTTCGTTTGTTCCTTTTCGAAGGAATCAAATGTTTCGCAAAACAATTACTTTTTATGGTCCTCTGCAATTTTATTTTCGCCAACGAGTCAATTTAATGTAAGTAAAAAAAGGAGTAGACAAGGTAAAACACAAACACAGGGATCTTTGGCTGTTGTTGTCCATATCGGATAATAACTACAAGAAGAAATAAAGTTACAGCCATTAGAAAATTAGTCGATGCGAAACATGAACCATGACGGTGGCTATTTCGGCAACTAATTTATTTTCTGCATTGCATCTATTGGACCGATTGGGAGGGAAAAGTTACATGGTATCAATTGAATTAATCGAACGATATATCCAATATTAGATATTGTCTGATTGTGACGAGAGAAGGATGCGTGGCGTAAAAAGGGAGATGGAGCGAAAGGGACATTGGCCTTTGGCTGGATAACCCTCTTGTCTATATACGTATAGTTGTACAGCTCTCTGAGACCCTCATTGGTATCGGGCAAACGTTGATCAATGGATATGTGAATAGCTGACAGCACACTCATATAGACACACACTCTTCTGTACAAATTCTATACACATGTATGTCACATACATATATGCTAGCTATTTCTATTTTAATTTAGTTAAATGTTCACGTATCGTGTTTACAAGCACGCTAATGCTATACTACGAGTATCATCTTCATAATGATCCTGCGCATTACAACGTTAATTATTTTATATTATACCGTGCCCGTTAAGGTCAAATGTAAAGTCACCTACAATCAATCATCATAATACGTATCACATAATACGTTCAATAATACTTTGCTAACATGTTATGATAATATGCTCTATCGACAGGTAAATTACTGTACATTTCTCCATAACGTTATCAAAATTACAAGGTTTATATTATGATATGATAAGGTTTATCTAATTTATGTCTACTCTCATGGCTGGCAGCGGCTGCATTTTTGTCGATATGCAATATCGTAAAACTTGAAACTACTATTTCACAGTGCAGTGATAATGTTCAAAACTGATGTAGGAAGGTGCAAGAGGGCTATAAGCCCTTTCTCTTACTAACCATCTAACGACATTACAGATAATCTATTAACATTTGTCATGGCTACCTTGATAATCGGGTGGTCAGCTCGGCTCCACAATAGATGTTCAAGGTTCCGGCTCTGGTTGGTCATGGTTCGAATATTTTTAGCTAATGTTTGCAATGCTCGGTCCGATAACCCTTTAAAAAAATCTCGCCCGTCGCCGACGGATCATAGACTATTTCTGTACTTTGCAGGTAAAACTGCATACTGCGTTGCCAGAATATTCAGTACCTCTAGCGTCCAATGTACCATATGTAATTCTAACATTAATCACGGACATACTAAACTATTTAAACAAAAATACCGTAATTTAATATATTATTTAAAACAGATCACGTTAATGTACATGGAACTAGAAAATGAATTAGAATGGTAATACTATTTACACATACACCTGAAAGCTTTTTACATAATGTTACTAAACATTCACAACGAATAATCATTATAAAATCATCGTAATGGAAAACGTACACAGTGAACAGAAAATATTTACATCGTAATGACAATCACATTTGTAATAAGACGAACAGAAAGGAAAATGTTAAATTGTATAATAATAAAACGGTGTATAGTGCAAGCACGACGTGAATTGTGTGCGATAAGTAAAGGAAAATAACGAAGATCGTAAAAAATAATTCATATATGGCAAGTGTATGTATTGGTTCTTTTAACAACGTAAAGCGCTTATTATATCAAAATTTCGAAATGCGAACGAACAAGCAAAGTACACGAACGCCAAACAAGCCCGAGGGAAACAGATGAAAGCAAGATTAGCACAAAAGAAAGATGTTTCACAAAGAATAAAAAATATAATTCTGTGAACTTTCATTTCAAGTTGGAATTCTTGTTCGTCCGATAGCTTACATCAGTTGGGGAATATGCAATGCGAGAAATCGGTCAGGTATAATGGCTGTAGGTACACAATAAATAAACTATTCTTATTAGAATATATGTAAACTGCACATACAGCAAGAATGCGTATGTGTGGATACACATAACCATAAGGTAATCATGCGGGACTCGTGCAGATTTATCAGTAGTTGACGAGAGACAAGAATCCACCGCAATGTATCTATGTAAGGTAACCACAACGACACCGAAATACTCTCAGAGGTGGTGTTCACCGGAAACGACAGTTATCAGTCCCAGTGACATCGTCCTCACCCGGGCTAGCCACTTCCTTCCGTACCCGCTAAAACGATCAACATGCATAACCACATGTGGAATATTTCAACAAAAAATATTATCTATTTGTCTAAAAATATATCAATACCTAAACAACATCTATTGCATAATATAACACCACAAGTGTATACGAAATTACCTACTAATATCATATATAATGCTGCTATCATTGCCGGCAAAGCATAGTCGCGGTGATCAGTAAAATGCATCGTCTTTCAAATGTGCACAGAACAAAACAGGTGAATGATCTAAAGAAAAACAAGTTGAAAATGTAAACACTACATGAGTTTCTTGGCAAAAATTAGACCGCGAATGTAAACATATTTGTCTATATGCGCATTTCGGATCACCTCCGAAATATTTGACACAATAGTCATCTAAAGTATTAAATCGGAGAATAAAAATCAATGACTCACAGATGTCACGTTTATGATAATCAAATAATAATAATAAACAGCCATATTGACATTTTCTCTACTGCACAACATTGTAGAATTTATCGAGGAATATAAACATATAAATGTATAATATATAGAACATACTATATGTTGCCTGCGATGTAGTACATGTGTAATATGTAGTACATATTTTACTAGAATTATTTCATTGTACAAGGGAGTAACGTGGGTTGCCCGAAACAAGGCGTTACAGATATTTTTCTCATTAGACATGATCATAATGGAACTGACATACGCGTTCTTACGTGTACATCGGTGCGGTGCGGGGCGGTGTGTTATGATACGATACATGGAAGACAATACAATATAATGCTTCGAGCCATATCAGCCGTGTGTTGTAGAACGATATCATTAGTGACAAGCAAGCGATGTAAAAAAGACAAAATCCCCATCGATTAGAAGAACGACATCATCATTGTCGGTGTCAGAGGGCGGCACCAACATGACGGATGAGGTCAGTACACGACAGCGACACTTGACAATCTTGCCACGCCGCTAGCAATCCTTTAGAACTTTCAAATAAACCCCCGTATTTCATTGGCGAAGAACATTTTTAACATTATATTCCATAAATTGAAGACAAGAAGAGAAGTAAAACTTGTACACAATTCTCACGCTTAAAGGATGAAAAATACAGGTTACTTACGTTGTATTTTAAATTTGTATCGCACACTAGCAATAAACAAATAGTTACAGCCGGTAATTATATTACATTGTTAGTGAATGACAGTTACACAGGACGGTATTTGTACATTTCATTGGCAACTTTGAACTGCTGGATAGAAATAGATTATTAAGTAGGTACGTACACATTCCAATGTTCATTCCGTTAGTGTTGAGCTGAATTATTTAAATTGTATGTACGAGTATACACGACGTATATCGAGGGAAACATGAGTAAGGAAAATTCCTAGAATTCAAGATAAACTATATCTAGTCAAAATAAACTAACTTTAATCTCACATACATGGGTTCCAAGTAATATAACGTGGAAACCTGAAATATACCGTCATAATAAACAAACTCATTCACGGCAAATGTAACAAATGACTAGATATGTGTATGTATATTAAACAGCTACGTACGTCAATTAGAAAAACATATTCCAAAACATTAATGGCGATGGCATAAATATTTTGATCTAGTATGAATCAGTTTTATCTTGTTACAAGTAAGTTATTGATAACTGGAACATGACGTAATACATTTATCATATCATTTCTAATATTCAAAACACGCATTTCCATACTGGGTACATAACATACAATACACATTATTATTTACACCTGCATTCAGGAAACATAAATTGCATTTGTATCACGAACTTATGTAAATGACATGCATACGTTTATTTGCAATTGTATTTAGTAAAAATTGCAAAATGGATACAAATTAGATCCATGTATAATTATACTCATATGACACAGAGATATTTCACAGTATTGCCAAGTGTTATGAATTGCTAATAAAAACTATTCTAATGAAATCAACAATAATGTTGTGCAATAGAACAAATTAAATGATTATATAACTACGGTACACATTTTGTACGGGCAATTTCTTCTGTGGCATTTCATAAAACATGGCAGACGGTGTGTGTGTGTGTGTGTGCGGGTGTATGTATGTATGTATGAAGCAATCGCGGCGTAGCACAGGACAGGACAGGTGTCCCAAGGCCGTTGGCAGTAGCCTCCGGCACACTCGTGACTTTCCAAGGACGCGTTCAGTTTATAAACATGCATACACAACGCGACACAGCACCAGCGAAGCGTATTCAGGTTAGGTGCGCACACATATCAATAAAATACCGAGCCACGGTACATCACACAGATCCATGCACACAAACGTTCATCGTTATATCATTTGTATGTCAAGTATGTATGGTACATATATACTTGACACTAGGCAACATTGTTGTAAAATTATTTCAGTCTGCAAGAAACAGATTGTTAATAATATATACAGTAATAATATGATGTGGAATTACTGTGTACGAATATGTAGTCATCATTGTTGACATCCAAATATGCCAGCATTAATATTAGTTAAATAATTTCTACTGTTGTTGATTCCAAGATCACAAGTTGATGTAACAAAGTATGTGAATATGTTCATATTTTATGCAAGTATGAAATGCAATTCGTACATTGTAAGTTAAAAGCGTCAACTATTCTGCACTAGCGAGGGCCGTCGTTACGCTCACTTACGCCCAGCACGATGCACTCATTAGCACTAATTAACTCTTTACAACCCCGCATTACTTATGGTACACTAAACGAATAATTAACTAGTGGCGCTCCCATTATTCAGCACTAATTAATTAAATGAATAGTTCTCGAATCATCGCCTTATCCGAGTAAACTATACATCCCGTACGCACATTAAATACTACCAACATTCAAGAACGAATACAAATGTATTACATACTGGTATCAACCTTATATACTGAACGAATTTAACAAATTGTATTTCATTCAATAACATGTATCATGTAATCAACTAGCTATAACATGTAGGTATCCAGTGTAACATTACTACAAGGGGCGATGTACATACCAATGGCGGCGGGTGTGGGGAGGAATATGGGCCTTGCTATGTAACAGAATGCAAACGCAGATGTGCACGAGTAGCGTGTGTCGATGCGACAGGAGTAATTAGTTTTGCCGTCCTTCTGTAATGAATAATTTATAGACATTGATGACGACACCTAACTCTGACACGATTCATGATTGTGGCAGACTAATTACGGCACTTGTGTGTCCACACTACAGCTTAAGAAACACACACACATACGCACACGCACATGAGTTGTACATCTGTAGCATCTATCTACAAAAGATACTGGCAGTACGCAACAATTTCTCGTCATATCAAATTGCCATCACACGTTCCAAGTATGATGCACAAATTTAACGAAGCAAAACGACATGACAAGGTAGGATTACATGTACATATTTACAGTTTTCTCCTGCAATATGTACAGTGGCGTGTAAGAAATCTGTCAAGTGTGTTGGGGGAAAATAAAATCGACGTTTTGATGCCACGGTATGAGATAAACCCTTTCGCAAATGTAACGTCGCGTGCACGAGGTGACGAATGCTAAAGTGCGACCTGTGCTAGTCAGGGTGGCGGTGGCGAGGGCAGAGGGGGGGGGGGTTAAGGGTAGGGATGGTGGAGGTTGAGACACAAGTGACGGGCGCACAGCGGGCCGCCAGCGCCCGGCGCCTCTTCTACTCTTTTGTTCGCATCGAGACTGCTGCAGGCGCCACACAGACTTTGGGTTCCAGATTAATGGATCATTTTTCTTTCCTCCCCGAGAGCTACGTAACCCCAGCTCCGCGCGCGCTTGACAGCATCGGACGGTTGGTTGGCAGCACTGGTGGAGGGTAAAATACGTACACGCTCACACTTACTGGCCACAGTGGATCACGTGCTACCTGTCTCAGCAGCAGCAGCAGCAGCAGTTGCAGGATCCGCCGCCGTCACGTCCGGTCAGCCACCGCCAAACAGCGCCACCGATGCCAATATCAGTAAAGCATCGGCAATTGCCGGCTACTGCTCGCTACCGTTGCTGCTGTTGCTACACTATCTTACTTCAGCACCGAACTTTCGTTCATAAAAATCAAACAGCTCGGGGAAATGGAACTGATAACTCAATATCTAATCACATTTGGCCGTATCTGGCGTCCTTTTTCTGCAACCCGGTAATATGTCTGGAGTTAAATATAGTATTGTGTGCAATACTGTTAGAGAACCAGTGCATATATATATATATATATATATATATATATATATATATATATATATATATATATATATATATATATCGATGGGTAGATCAGTCAGATAACGCGAATCATTGGAATATGACAAGGAAAGTCAGAGGCGCGCATCTCTTGTGAACGACTGATGCAGTTTGTCATGAAAACTGCTAGGTTCCATGGGTCGGCGTCGCGATGCTAGAGGACGCCGACCCAGTTCCGCACGGTTGAGAGCGCGTGTGCTTGGCGACTCCGTTCCCCGGTGCTGGTTGTTCCCGATTCCCTGAGTCATTCACTAGTTGTAAGTGAAACGTCGCGGCCTGATAAAGTTCTCACAGCGTTCCTTCTCGATAATGGCACACACAGGAAGCTACCGATACCCGAACAGATTACGGAATAATGCAAAAATGAATGCATGTACAGACTGGCACGAAGATGCGACCCCGATGTGAGTGGAGAGGGATGCTATATAAGATCTCTCTTCTTTCTAAAAGGACGATGATGGCGATGGCGGTGGAGTCTACGCTCGCGCCTGCTGGATCCACGGATGGATAAAAACCTGGCTGAGCGCACCATCATTAATCACGGGCGATTGTGCGAACATCGATTAGCGAAGACGAACCACTCTTCAGTCCACGGGGTTATTAATTATTTTTGCCATCAAAAGGAAATACTTTTCTTTTTCCTTCCTCCGTTGGCACTCATACATTTCTTGAGTAGGTGCAAATTACAATACATGGCCGGAAGGAGCATCAATTTTGTCTCGGCGGGTTTTTGTTTCCGGACGGGTCCACGGCCCGTCGTCTTCCCGCGCTAACAAAACCATATTGTTATCATGCACATTGCTCACCTTCACTGTGCAAAGATCC